>OZ021724.1:53564708-54915740 GCA_963978545.1 Linyphia triangularis | reverse complement strand
TATATTTGTTGTAATTCACATGTTATTTAACTGGTTATTTATTAACCTCAGTCAATATACCGAGTGTTTCAAATTAAATTTTAACTTTAAATAAAAGCTGTAAATAAACAACTGGTCAGAATGACCTGAAATTTGACCTGTACATACTCGAAAAGGAGGAAATGGTATTACAAAGAAAAAAAATGTTTCGAACAATTTTTCTTTATTGCCATATAGCGCTTTCCTTCTTCTTCACATATATTCGGGTCAAATTTTAGGTCATTCTGACAAGTATTTCTCTTTTAGATATTTTATAAAGTTAAACCATAGTTAATTATAATAACCTCGGGGTGGTTATAATTAACTATGGATAAATTGGAACATAGTGCTGAGGATAATTGGAGAAAAAATGGTACAGAAAATCTGAAATAATTTTGGCAGAACCGACGTCAAAACACATCGGCCATGTGACACCTGTTATAGACTATTCTGCTTGCGTTATTTCAAGTATTATCGGTTACTTAGTGGAATAAATTAGCATGGAGGACATGGTATAAGTTGGAGGCGGCTGGATTTGTAGTTAACATATGTAATACACCAAGGTGTAATCGAAATGCATAAGAAATGTATTAGTAAGATCCTGCATGAGTATGTATGCAAACTCCATAACAACGAGCTTCCTTTCAGACACCTTTCATAACTCCTGGATGGTGCCATATCAGGTCACAATGTATTTTAAAGACCTTATGGTAGGAAGTTGGTCACATATGAAACATTGGAAGTCATCAAAGTCGAGAAAATATCTCAGTCGATCAGTTATCACGTCAATTGACAAAACAGAATATGAGTACCAATAAACTGTCGTTGAAGCACATTTTCGCCAAATATGTAATGATATAATACTTCATTTTATGTATCATCGTTAAAACAACATCAAATTCTACCAATGAAGCGAAAAAATGAAGCACTTAATAAATTTTCTCAAGGTACCTACCGGAAGAACTGAGAGCTAGAGTTCACCCGGTCATTTAGCGTAGCATATATTTTCGCGATACAGAAAATATACTACCCTGATGAATAATGGCCATATGCACATCATAGCATTGGCATTCATGAACATCCTTTGAACAAGAAAAACTAACAACAAGGAAAGTGAGATCAAAATTTACTCCATTCCCTCCTTGCCCTTGTATTTGAAAGCTGGGAATTATATAATCATTGTTATCTGGAAGAACCTTGATGTAACAGAGCCATCAATCGTCTCACAATGCTCTCTGACAATAATTTGGAAAGACTTGCTATAGGTGAAGAATCTGAAATGTTGTTCATATAATACAGACTTTCTGAATGAAAAGATGGACGAAAGGGTAGTGAAAATGGCAATCGAAGCATCAACAAGCGTGCGCGACCAGGAAAGAAGATACGAACAAATTAGAGTCAAAATTGAATCAAGAAAGGAGGTAACAAGTTTTAATACTAAATCAGATTATCGTGTGATAAAAACTTTAAAGCCTGAAATTCTTAATTGAGACTTGTAATCATGTGTGATATTAAAAACTTATCAAAATTGAAAATTTTATTTTTTTCCATCACCATGGTCGTGAAAGGAAATTTGGGGGTTTCAGGCAATTTGAGATTCGGAAAACTGTGCCATATTCATCAACACAATCTAAGTCTTTCTAAAATTTAGAGAAATAGAAATTTCGCTATGTGCGATACTTAAAAGTTGTTTAAATAGAGATATCTTTAATTCAGTATTCAGGGTCGTATAAGAAAAAATTCAGGTGTTTCTAGATTCTAAAAATTGCCTTAAACAAGAAAATTAGAAATTTAAAAACAAATTTGTTGTATTTAAAAATGTTCTTAAATCGTATTCAGAATTCTAAAAGGACATTTTTGAGGTAGCTGGCAATTTCAGATTCAAACATTTGTCTGAATTTAAAAATTTGATATGCCTTAATATACCACTTGAATTGATATCAATCCTTCCAACATTATTGCTACTTTTTTATTTGTTATATCAGAAATCAGTTTAATAGGAATGATGAAATTATTTTAATAGGAATAATGGCTTATTTTAATAGGAATGAGAAATTATTTCAATAGCAACTGAAGAAATATTGATGACGTAAATATATGTATAGCAAGACAAACGATGCACTCTAAACAATACAATCGTTTTTAAATAGATTTGCTATTTATTATTCTTAATTTTAAAAGTGAATATTAATTTATTGATGCAATACAAAAGATAAAATCAATAAAAGTATACGAGAAGCTAATTTTTATTTTGATAAATAGATGATTTTCCTAAGTAAAGTAACACCATACATCGAACATTATAATAAAACAAAGGGCTGGTTTCCCGAGTAATTGTTAAATAAATCTAAGTCACTTTAAAGATTGTCTTTGTACAGGGTTCCTTCTCATTTGATTTTTTTTTTCAAATGAAGCATTCATGAGCTAGAAAATCAGTAAATTTTTATCTCCTGTTGACAAGTATTATTTTCAATTTGAAATACAAGTGTTAATTTGTTTTCAGAAAAATTTTGTTTATCAATTTATCTCTCTCTTCTGTAACGTTACAACATATTTACATAAATTTGTAAATCAATTATTAGGCAAAGAATAGAAATATGCTGGGAAAAGGAAAAGTTTATCGCTATTGATAATGCTTAATAATGCTTTTCTCTATAAGAAACTGAATGGGAAATATTTATCCAAAAAATAAACAACAAAATATTGGGATTAGGGAGCACTATTTTTTGTAATGTTTTTCCAGTAATATTTAACGCATGTAACTACCGTCAAAATAATTTATATCTTAAGAAACTTGTATTTTGTTTGATTTTTTAAATCATACCGATTTGATATAAAAATTAGCAGTAACATTACAAAATATCAAAAAATGTTATTTTAAATTACTCTTCACATTATTTTCATTTAAATACATTACATACATAAAATACTTTAAGCTATTTTAATTTTGTTACAGAAGGCTTGTCTGAAATACAAAAATAATATATATATATAGATATAAATATCTCTCTCTCTCTCTATATATATATATATATCTATATATATATTATTTTTGTATTTCAGACAAGCCTTCTGTAACAATCCTTATTTTTATATTTCGATCGTACTTATTGCCTTATAAATTTTCTCATACAAAAATGTTTTTTTTTTTTTTGTTTTTTTTGTTTTTTTTTTAAATCACGGTTGTATTAAGATCATAATTATTTCACTCACAAAATATTTTGAGCTTTGAATAAATAATTCTTTAAGATATCAATGTATTCAAGTTTATTTTTCTTTTGTTTGTGAGTATTGAATAAGTCGTAAAAGCTAATAGTTTAATAAATAATGAAATTTTATTTCATTAAAAGTATTGACAGAACGATTTAATTAAATATCTAAGAAATGATAGACATTTTTCTCTTTTACTTAGTAAATCCTAACTCAGAAAGCCCTATGTGTTGCAGTGGCCTTACCGTTTGGAACCCTCATATAAAACATTTAATAAAGTTTAGTTTACTCCTGTTTTAACCATTACAAATTTTCAAAATCAAAATAGCACATCGTAATTATAATAAATTCATAACATCAGTAGTAGGGCAAAAATAATGTATATTAAAATTCCTTTACTAAATACAATATCGTATTAAATTCCATCAACAAATTATGTTCTTGTAACTTTTCCCAATTACAAATTGTCAAACCAACTCAAAAATGTAAAAGTGGAAGGAGTTGTACCGGTAATTGGTCTTTGGAATTCTCAACTACATATAACAATCATGCAAATATGTTTTTTTATTTTTCCAATCTAGTAAAATTCAAATTACCTTTGTTCAAAAACAATCTAAACTTTTACAGTGTTTGAAACACTATTATTATATCAAAACATGAAGTTAGCTGAGAAAACCTCATCATGCATCATCACTTTGCTTTTAGTTTAAATATCAATTAATATTAATTTTCTGAAATCTTAAGACTGCTAGGATTTGTAAGAGGTAGTACAAATTGTAACCTTAATTGTGATAGTTACTTATCCCCTTACATACCCTATCCCTCTTAAGATTTCAGTGCATTTTCTCTCCTTACGTCATCAATCAAACTATGGCTAAGGGTCAAAAAGAGGGAATTTTCGCCGGTGCCGTTGTAGTTGCGACCTAGAGTCGAGCCTTTTTTGAAAGTGAGCATCTATTGGTTTGAGCCCCCCTTGCACTCTGTTACATAATTCCATCACAACTTGTCGTGTCACACGAAACCTTTAGCTCTTACATCCTCTCTGATGGTCATAAAGAAAGGAATCTCATCCCCATTTAATGATTGCTATTCTCCAAAACATCTGTTGTTTACATCAGCAGTAACCAAACTGCAGGTCTTGTAATTTAAAAAATTTTATTTCATATTCTAGAATTCAATTCCTAAATCAACAAATATTCCATAATTAAACAATCTAATCAAAGTTATTGGAGTGAGCGTATGTAGCCAACTGGCCACTTCACCACACCCTTAAATTGAAAAAATATTAATTGCACATGAAGAGAGTTACCCATTCATATCAAAAGAGGTATGTTCACTAAGTCAAACCTTATTTAATGAGTAATTTAATTAGACATGAGCCTAAAATTATGGGTTGTGCTGCCATTTTCATGTGCTTGATTGGCCAACTTAACTAATTTTATGGACATTCCATAGGAATAACGGCATAAAATTGATTATTACACTAACTAAAGCAGTTTTGAATATTTATATAAAAGCTATTACTATATTCTTACCATAATTGGTTACAATATAATAATAGCTTTTATATAAATCTGGTTATCTGTTTCATTGTTATACCGCATTGTCTTCCACGATCGGAATTTTGTAACAATAATTTTGTGTGATTGAAATATCTTATTAATAAGTTAAGATGTCAATACCTTAATAATGCATAAATACTTATTTCCTTCTAAAAATTGGTAATTAAATTGATGTATTTAATTACTTATTTTATGTTGTTAAAATAATAACAATAATAAAAATAAAAAATAAAAATAAAAAAAAACACAATCAATAATGAAATATTTTAATTTCCATTGTACAAATTATTGCATATACATTTCTTACTGTTCAACCTCACATTTGATAAAACCTTGACACTATTAGGCTACTTATCAGACATCCCTCAGAAGTACTAAACTCCTCTTTCAGATCTGAATTCAGGATACTTTTTCTCGAAAAGAAAAACACTGCGCATCCACTTTTCCACTGCTGCAATCCCATGTAATCCAAAGTGGAGACTGAGAGACCCAGTTAATCTGGAATTCCTGGCCGCATTGATTGCAGCGCAGCTGCTCACTGTCTCGATGCTTTGTTTTGGTTTTAGGGGTGACCTTCGTGATAACATTAATGGATGAACATCCTTTCGGATCTTGTTTTTTTCATTAACGTTATCCCCATTTTTGTAGTCGAGGTGGAATTACCGAGTTGTTTTGTTGGGGATATATTGTTATTAGGTTGTATTTCTTTGCATCGATGGGAAAAATAATTTATTGCAAGGATAATGTATTAATTTAGTTTTTACGTTAATTATAGAGGTTTCTTTTTTTTGTATCGCACACAATACGTAAGTGAGTTTTGAGAAAACATTCACAAAGAAACATCATTTAAATTTTTCTATTGATGATATGCATCTGCCTTTAGGGAAATAAACTTGCTACGTTGCAGTTCTAGCATTTTTATTCGATTTACATTTCATTAGCTACCAGAAACGTGCAAACAGAAAACATAAAAGCTTTTGTTTACATTAATTTTCCGCTTTTTTATATTTATTTAATGTTAATATAATATTTCTTTAAGTGATTAGATTGGTATTTTTTATTTAAAATAAATTGGACGTTAAATGCAAAAAGTTGATTAACATCATTAAGAAAAAATTGGTTCTATATCTAATGTGTTTGAAAACATAGCAAATAGTTACGTCTTTCTTACTAACCAATCCAACCGAAGTAAAATAACTTATAATAAAATTAACTTTGCTTGGTACTAACTATTAAAATCAGCTTTGTTACGTTATTAGAGATGAATAAACTTTGCATATCCATTAGAATATATTTTTACATAATCACTTTTGTTACAAGTAATTAGCGTGGAAATCATTATTTATGACCAACAGCTTCTCATTAAGTCCAACATTCACAACAGATAAACAATTCTCATTAGCTCTGACTTATAGCACAATAGTGATGAATGTCTGCTCCCTCAGAAACCTGATTGCCCCTATGCGAAATTAAAGCCTCATTGTGAACTCAAAATGCAAGTTACTATAGCTAACAAGTCATGTTCTTCACGAGAAATTCGCAACTGAAATAATTCCAGCGTTAATGCTCCATTTAGTATTCAAATATTGTTAAGAGACCAAGCATCTGATGAATTTTCTCATGTAAATCTGCAATGAACTAGACTCCGTGGAATTTTGTTCAAGCGAAAACATTTCTGCCAGGCTAACAACAACGTCGTTCTTTTCTAATGACTCGCTTAAAAATGAGTTGATTCGAAACTTTGGATTGCAGTCTCGTTTTAATGTGGTATTCTTCTTTACCTGGAGAGAATATATTTTAGTGTATTGGACGTTTATTTTTCTGTGAAAATTTGATTAAAGATGAATTGAATTACATTTTCAAGTTTAGAATTAAAGTTTCGTAATGAACGATAGTGAATATATTTTGAATTGTTTAACTTGTGTTCCTCTTTTTTAGGTATTGTCGAATTGTGCTATTCTAATGTTCCTCAATTGAATTGCGTTTTGTGTTAGGATACCATGTGATGATTAAGATTATTTTTACACGTACATTTTCTTTGTTGGATTTTTGTGCATAATAATTTCAATATTGAGGTTAAAATGTGGTTTTGTTTATAAATCTGACTTTTATTTTTGGATTGATATGTTTAGTTTATTTATAAAATAAAATAGCACACTAAAAATAGTAACTAACAACTAAGCCAATACCTAATTATATATTATTCAATAATTTAATGGTATAACTTTTAAATATTTTGTCTGATGGTCAAATACTTTTCAATGTTCAATTATGGCATTCGTAAAAAATTCTGTAAAATAAATTGTTTAAATGTTATGCTTCTGAAAAGAAAGGCATTTACTTTTTTCCTCTTCGTTAGATATAGCTTTTATGTGTTTCGGACCTTAAAATAAATGTTTGTTTAATAAAAATGAGTATATAATAATATATTTAGATAGACAGTAGTGGTCAAACTGTTCATAAATACTAATAGTGATAAGCATAGTAAATGTAAAAATGTGTTGATTTAAAGTATGTATTTTATGTATATATCCCCAAAGATAATACAAAAGGAATAGGTCAAAATATCAAAATTAATTGAATATTGTGTAAAAAAAATACCTCACCTTTTTCATTCATTGTACAAAACTAATTATAAGCTAACTATAGTTAATAAAGCGCAGTATACTTCTTCTGTTTCTACCTCTGACTAAGATGCCAGCAATACTTTTAGAATAAAGATACTTCAGAGATATGTATTTTCTTAAAAAAATGTTTTATACGATGATATTTCATAATTTTATGAACTCGTACATTTAATTTTAATTAGTTAGTAGTAGCTTTAATGAATATGTGATTATTTTACTATAATTTAGTATGTTTAATAGAAGGTTGAAAATTGTTTCCTCTAATATAAGCTGATTATTTAGTAATTTTTTGCATATGCTTGTCTATTAATTATTTTAAAAGTGTCATATACGTTTTAATCACATTAATTTTATTTTTAAAATAAAATTATCGTAAAAAATAATTTTTTCAATATTTTCTCACTGCATTAGGAAACTAATAAATAATAATTACTGTGTATTGTTGAATAACCAGATTTTTTTTTTTTTTTTTTTTTTTTTATCATCACTTTTCTTAACCTTTATTGTGATGAAGCGATGATCATCATGTACATTTAAGGAGGTAAAAACCAAATAATTGTTTATAGGTATATATTTTAGTGTTGGTAAATTTCAGTGAGAAAGTGGAAAGGTGGCAACAATTTGCTGACACGTTTTCAAGAATAATTCTTCAACTTATTAAGCTAATGAATCCGAGAATTTTAGATGAGTTCTTTATTTTTCAAATAGCCTTGTCGTAAATTTTGAAATTTTTTCCATGACCATCTGTATTCATTAAATTGAAATAATTTAAAGCGTGCCCATATAAGTTGCCAGGGTTCCAAATATGGGCTTAGATTCCCATGGCACTGTCACATGGACTGTCCATTATTGCAACTATCTGATGTTTTTATCTCAATTCCCATTTCTTTCCTGTTGTCTCCTGCAAGGAGATTACGTCGACTAATTTTACTATTCGTCGACTAATTTCAAATTTATATTTGCTGAAACAAAAAATTAGAATAATTAAAATGCTTAAGGGTGCCCATATTTGGGTCACTTACCTTACATACCATATTAATTAGGAATTTTTTTCATCCAGGCACTTTTTAAAAATCATGTTTAAAAATGCCAGAGTGAAACTATTTTCATGAGCAGTGCTATTTCTTAAAAAAAAATTGTGTGCAAAACTGCAAGAACGGCACTGGCTACCATCAACTGATAGCCACCGGAAGTCACTATGGAAAACTTCATGGAAAGTGAGGAAAGACTACAGTATAAAATTTACCAATAGGAAGCTGCTGTATCGCCTCTGGCAAACTGTAGTGCAAAATCAAATATGGCTGTGTCTATACACAGACATTTTTGAGTTTCCGCTGACAACTCACATTGTGTTCCGAGAAGTTTCCGGGTCGTTAAAGAGCAATAATGACTGTTGGTAGTTTGAGTGATGAAATGATACTGGTCACCACTACCAGCCCCCATGCCAACAGTCGGAAAACTTTTTTTTTTTTACTTCCCGGTAATGGATGCCTTCAGTGACTCAACATCAACTGCCGCTGGCTACCGGAAGTTCCTTATCGTTGAACCAGCTATTTTCTTTTTGTTGGGTCTTGCGTGAAAATTAATTCCAATATGCGAATTTCAAAAATATTACTTTATTTACTGAAGGTCAAAACCGACCCTTTGGCATATTGTTATCATAAATTCTCTCACGGGCCTGTATTTATTTTCATCTCTCTCTCTCTCTCTTTTGAAAGGTGTTTACATCCTATTAGTGAAAAATCATTTCCATTCCCTATTAGTGAAAACACATTTGTTTTTATCATATTTGTAGAACATTAAACCTTTTTTCATAAATAGTTGCTTAACAATACACAACACAGATACACATCCCTTCAGTAATGTGTTAAAAAGGAAATAAATTTCAGAATTTCTTCCTAGATTAAAAAACTCATATTACCGTCAATTAGCAAACTTACTCCTTCATGTTCTAAAAATCAACTGTGGTTTCTCTAATACATAACAATAAACAGATATTAAACTATATTTAATAGAAAACTCTAGAATATCTTCCCCTACGAAGCCCACTATTTATCGAACTTCAAAAGCAATTTCCTTGCACTTTATCATAATCCGCCCTCTAAGCGTTAATACCATATTATCCAGAAATGTCCAAACAACCTTCAAATGATGAAAGGAATTTTACTAATCTTTTGAAATTAAACAAGTTCTCACGAGATTCCTTCTCTGCGATCCCAAATCTCACAGTTCGTGGAGATATCATGCTTCCCATGGGATGATATATTTAATGGGAGATCATGGTATTTGAGAAACTGATAAACTATACGTATTACCAACTACTCAGGTTTCCTCGTTCAAGTTGAGGGGAGTGGAGGGGAATTTAGCGCTTAATTGTGATTTGGGTATGTGAATTATTAAATGAAGGTAACATCAACATTATGATCTTAGAGATATGGCCATGTAACATTATTTTGAAAAGGACTTATTTGTAGGATTACGTTATAGACTAAAATGGTCATTGAATATATTCAGTTAAAAATCATTATTTTGGTAATTTACAAGCATAAGGTTGCTTAATGAAACTTTAATTTTTTTTTAATCGATATACTAAGCTTGAGAAACTGTTAATAAAAAATTATGTTTTGGATACAGACGAAATGATATATTTAAATAATTATGAATCAGAATGCGCTTATTATTAAATTTATTATACTTAGAATTGATATGATTTTGTGGATCTATATACTTGTCTTTTCTAATTTTGCTAAAATGTTTAATACAACAGTATGAACGATTAATAGTACGTGTATGTTTAGGAAATATTATCATGTTAAAGTAAAATCTGGGAAAATAAGAAAATATTTGAAATGTGTGGTATGAGAATTACGTAAATTATAGTGATGGGTAGCTCCAGGATAACGTAAGTTTAAAAAAAAATAAAATATTATTATAAATTCACTCTTACCTTTACAAAAATAAAATAAACAAAGTAATTTAGTTCATTGAATTACTTAAACAGGGATTTTACTGTAAAAATACAAAAAATACCTACATGAAATATTAGCCTAAAATAAAAACTTTTCCCTTTTGAATCCAAACGAATGTTTTTATATTTAATTACAATCAATTATCATGTTGCATTATAAAGAGATATTTATGCTCGTCTGGATTCCATGTCATGATAGTTTAATCCAGAAGTATATTTTATGTAATACATTGTGAATGTTGCAATATATTGGACACATTTTCATCAGAAAAAGGGTGTTATTATTAGTAGTATTAAGCTTTGTGCATTTTGCTAGTTCAAGCATTGTTCCATTCATGGTTTATACCATTCATACCCACTGTCCCATATGTGAATCTATAATGGGGTTTATACAACTACATACATATATACAATCTACTTATGAATTCCGGCAAACCTCTTCTGAATGAATTGAATAGTTTAGCATGCACTTGTGAATAATTACCTCTGATTTCTCATCCCCTATTACCATATTTTACAATCATTGTTTAAATATTGAAGTAAATATGAAATTACTGATTTTGAAGAAATTACATTATTCGTATATTAAAAAGGTTTTCCTTATTACCTAAAGTAGAGTTTTAGAAGCTACAATTTTCGTTAAAACTTACGAGGACTAAACCAACTGAAATCATTATACAAAACTGTTTCATATACTACTACTTCGCAAACCATATTTTATTATGACTTATTTCGACCTGAGCACTTTTCATCCATCCTTCATACGACATAACAAGCCCTTCAATTCGCAAAGGAAGATTTAGCTATTTTTTCCCCTCCAGTTTGCCGCTGTCCCGGAGGATAATGCGGAAAATGGCTATTTCCTAATTATCCCCATACCGAATTTCCCAATGAAAGTCATTAAAGACTTCTACCGTATATTCCAGAAAAGGTCTGCCTCTTTAATGAACTTTGAGACTAATTGCGACTTTTTACGAGGGTCTTCCCCCTTCTCTCACTGGCGACGTCTTAATCTATCGTCGGTCCATTCAAATCTTAATTGCCTCGAGTCGCCATTCTAAAAATAAGCACTTCCGTACGCGGGCTTTTAAAGCCTTGCTGAATCTCCCTAAAGTGTAGCCATCGACCGATGGTTCTGGTCCGTAAATGTAGTGTACTTGGTGTGGTTTGGGATAAAGTTTAAAGTTGTTTAAAGTAATGAATCGGATGGGGAAGGACTCTATTTTCTCTTGAGTTTGGGAGTGTTTATATAGGAGCTGATTGGAATTCATGAGCGGTAATGTTTTGTTTAATTAATAATGGGGCAGTAGTTTGGAAATTACTGGATTCGTTGGAATAACACTCTTTGAGCTTACTGCGATGAGTATGGTAATTTTTCTGAAGTTGTAAACTGTGCTTCCCTATAAATATCAAGTATAATATTTTGCCTTCATTTTTTATATTCATTCTATCAAATTACATGTATTATAGTAATCCAACATGTTTTATCTATGAAGATATTTCAGGGATAAAACTTGTAAGATTTTTTTGCGTAAATTTTTTTTATTTGTTTGAACATTTTTAATTAGTAGTATTAATTCATAACTAATGTAGTGCAGTTAATTCATATTACTTTGAATCATGTATACAGGCAATACAAACTCATCATCTTTTGCGTCGATGATCTTTCTCATCCTATATTATATGGTAGAATAAGAAACACAAAAACTGCCCAATTTAGTATTTTTAAACCATAATTTAGAAACATATAAATACAAAAAATAAATTGACGAATTTTTCGACAAAAAAAAAATGGTTGGCAGTGTTTAGTTTTAACTATATATTTTGACCTCGTTCAGAGATATTTCAAAGAGTTTCTTTAGATTTGTGCTAAAATGAAAAGATCAAAATAGTTAAAGTTAAAATATTCTTTGTAAAAAAATCATACATTTCTGAAGATTAAAATAAATTTGGAGAACACAATCTCTAATCGAAGATACCTTTCGAGTTTCATTTATACATTGGTTGCAGTGTGTCACGTATTAAAATCGATTCAGTAATTTCAGACTTATGGTAGATATAATTTTTTGTGTGGCATACGAACGGATGCTCAGAGACTATCACTATTTATTATTATTTTTATATAAACGTGTCATATGTGACCAATGAGTGCAAGAGAAGGAGAAATCAATTTTTGGACGTTTCCCAAAATTTCTATAACTGGTGGATAAGAAAATAAAGATTTAAAGAAATATGTAAAAAGTATCATTGGATCAAAACTAATTATTTATCGTGATTGTTCTCCTCTGTCCACAGAATTTCCTTTGAACTAAATAAAACTGATAATACTGTTGTAAGCTTTACATTTTGTATGATAAGAACATGTAAAATAAAAGAGATACATTTCAAAATACTGTT
Organism: Linyphia triangularis; assembly: GCA_963978545.1. Lineage (NCBI taxonomy): Eukaryota > Metazoa > Arthropoda > Arachnida > Araneae > Linyphiidae > Linyphia > Linyphia triangularis. The sequence continues at coordinate 54,902,958 of OZ021724.1, read as the reverse complement.
GAAATAAAGTAAATAGGTGTTAGGTAAATGAACGTATAGTAAAAAATACATACATAATTTAAGAAAAATAAGTAAACAATCAACAAAATTTGAAATGTTTAGTTTGTTTCTTATCTTTCTTAACATACGCATCACGTAGTAATTCGTTTAAATGATATGGTTTGTGGTATTATAGAGAAAATCAAGACGAGGTTGAAATTGTTTTTTTCTTAGGAAAATAGAGAACAGCTGCCAGAAAAGATCGAAGCAGAAAGTGAGTATTCCAAAGCAGCGGCCTCTGTAAGCAAACAAATTCGAAAGGGAGAATGTATATCATCTAATAGAAGCAAATGCAATAACTGGAAGTCATATCTGAAAAAGAGTTAGAAGGGGAAAATGGAAGAAAAAAATGTCTGAGAAACTTATCTTTAAAGAAAAAGATTGCCAATCGAAAAAATATGAGACTAGAAACTGGAAAATAAATTCTCAGTTTTTGTTTCGATATCTTTATTATTGCATTTTTTCGTCGAGATGTGTTCTTTTCTCGGAAAATCGATTTTGATGAGTTCAAGAATATGCAGACATTGGTTGAGAAATGGACTCCAGATGTTCTTTCAAGGAGTTTGGAAGAGCTTTAATATTTTAAGCAAGAAAAAAATAGTTATACTCGCATATAACTGAAGGGCAAAATCACTCAATTGATTGAATTCAGTTATATATCTTCATTAAAGAAATTAATTGAATGAAACAAACACATATTATATACGTTTTGATATGCGATACTGTTTAAATTATAACTCAATCTTTTTAAAAATAATATTTCAGAAGATACATTGTTTAGTTAATTTAAGAAATGATTAAAAAATGAATAAATATTCAGTACCTGATATAAAGATTCACTAAGAAAAATTTTATATGAAATTTTAATGTTTTTCCTTTGAAATATTTACCGTTTGACATACTTTCAAAATATATAATTTTTAATGTATCGACTCTATATGGGAAATAAAAGCAAGGATGTTCAAGCTAAATTTTGACAAAGAGTTTCAAATAACAGATTTTATTAGAGTACTAGCTGAATACCAGGGCTTCGCTATGAAATTTTAATTTTAACATGTGCAATATTTCTTCCAGTTGTGGCCTCGCGTTGTAAAAATCCGTCATTAGTGTATAGTTCCCAGTTTTTGGCTCTTCGATCCCAGGAAGGTTCACCGCTACGCAAAATCAAGCTCGATTCGTTCGTTGAAAGGTTCATTGCTGCTTAAGTGTATGCTCGCTTCACTCACTAAAATCTAATTGCTACGTAAAGCCCTAATATTAAAATCCTCTCCCCTGTCGAGAAACAACAACAAACAAAAAAAATGTTAATACAGTAAAACAACAACCCTTTAAGTTTATTTTAACACGTGTTTGTGGAAAACAAAATTAGAAGGCTAAAACTATTTATGTTGAACCTCTCAGAACTTTTAGCCTGTTAGATGTCGCTTTTTGTGCAAATATTAATTAAAAAAATTCATTAAAATTTTAATATTCTTTCTGTCAGAAGTTCAATTAGAAGGTCAAAACTACTTGTATTAAAAATTTTCAAGCTGTAGCCTAATTATAAATCGTTTTGTAAAATATTTTTTATAATTAAAAAATAATTAATTAAAAAACAAATAAAATTTTAAAGTTCGGTTTTTCAAAAGTCCAATTAGAAGGCCACAACTACTTGCATTAAAAATTCCAGAGCTGTAGTCCTATTAGAAATCTGTATGTAAAATATTTATTAATTAATTAAAAAAGAACAAAATAAAAATTTTAAATTCTGTTTTTCAAAAGTCTAATTAGAAAGCCAAGTACTCATGTTGAAAATTTTTGAGCAGTAGCATTATTAGAAATCATTTTGTAAAATATATATTAATTAATTAAAAAATAATTAAAAAAGAACTAAATAAAAATTTAACATTCTATTTTTCAAAAGTTCAATTAAAAGGCCAAAACCACTTTTTTGAAAATTTCAGAGCTGTAGCTCTAATAGAAGTCCTTTTGTAAAAAAAATAAATAATAATATATTAATTAATTAAGAAAATTAATTAAAAAAACTAATTAAAATGTTAATATTCTGTTTTTAAAAGTCCAATTAGAAGGAAATCTACTTATGTTGAAAATGTTAGAGCTGCAGTCCAATTAGAAATCGTTTTGTAAAATATATGTTAATTAACTAAAAAATTAACTAAAAAGAAACTAAATAAAAATTTAAAATTTTGTTTTTCAAAAGTCCAATTAGAAGGCCAAACCTACTTTTGTTGAAAATTTCAAAGTTGTAGCCCTATTAGAAGTTGTTTTGTAAAAAAAAAAAATGTTAAATAATTAAGAAAAATATTTAAAAAAAACTATTTAAAATTTTAACATTCTGTTTTTCAAAAGTCCAATTAGAAGGCTAAAACTACTTATGCTGAAAATTTCAGAGCTGTATCTCTATTTAAAGTCACTTTGTAAGAAAAATTAATTAAAAAAAAACTAATTAAAACTTTCACACACAAACACAGCTTGGTTTATTTTTATAGATTATAATTTTTCAAATGGTCTCAAAACTTTGACTTCAGCAATATTGTGAAGTATAGAGGGTGTCGTGAAAAGACTAAAACACGCTTGTATGCTTTGTCTGTAAGATATGAGTAAATAGAGGTAATTGAAAAATGCTCAAAAATAATGTAAGAAAAATGTATATTAATAAAACGTACCTTAAGAAGTATAAGCAAAGTTGTTGTAAAGTATACAGGTTGTATCGAAAAAAGTGAAATGCCCTTGAACTCTTAATTAGTGAGAGATAAGTAAATAAAGTAAATTTAAAATAATTTCTAAAATAAAGTATGAAAAATGTATGTTAAGAAAAATATCGTCCTTTAACGTTTAAAAAATTATAATTTCTAAACTTTTATACAACCCCCTATGCAAATTTGGCTAATTAGATTTTTTTTTATTTTCCATCGGACACGACTGCTAGGGGAAAAAAAAAGGAAAAAAAAAAAAACTTGCATAATTGTTGATTGTATCTCTACAACCAACTGAATTATGACGCAGAAGAAAAAATTGACTTAGGTCATTTTTCAGTATTACTTGAATTGCTGTTTCTTGGGTGAACATAGGGATAATATACAAATTGATCACAACATTTTCAGATCAAAAATATAAAAACATGTAAAAAATATCAAATTCATGTAGCTCTCAATATCCTTTTATGTAATTTAGTATTCCAGGTGCATACTTAAATATTATGCATATAAGTAGATACATATTTTATAAAATGAACAATTTTTAAAAAGAACTCAAGATTGTTTTTAAAATGTGATATATTAAAAATGCAAAAAAGATAATTATGCAAAGCAAACATTTAGAACTCTGAATATGTTTCGAATTTAGAATCTTGTGTAACAAAAATTTGGAAATTCTGTCTCAAAATAAAAATAATAGAAACAAAAAATCCTTAAGAATACGTTCCAGCATCATAGATTTACATTAAACAGGCAAAAATGGTTTTAATGTAAATATTATCGTACATTTAATTTTTTTAAGTCATAAATTTGCATTTCTATCTTGGTATATATCCTTGGTGTATATATACTATCTTGGTACATAATGTATTAAAAAGTTTCTAATTGACCGTAGGATCAAATACAAATTTCAAATCCGTAACTTATTAAAATCAAATGGATTTTTTTTAACTTGATTTATTTCGTACTTTACTTTTGGCACTTTGGTAATTTACATTGTCCATTTATCACTAAAATCTGAAGAGTTAAAATGCGTTTCAGTCTTTTTGGACCATTTTATATATTTGGAAACACATTTTATATATTTTTATATAATTTACATGATAAAATATTATAAAAATTCTCCTATTTTGATCACAATATTCAATCACTACCTATCAAGAAAATTTATTTTTAAATTAAAATGTTTATTTATTTTTGCAAATGATTTCTTTAGCTTTATTTATGGTATTTAACCAAATTTCATAAGTTTAAGCAAGTTCAAATGAAAAAAAAAAAAAAAATCATACACAGGAAGCATACTATTAATTATAAGGATGTAGCATATATTTGTATTCAAATTGTTTATTATATTATGCCCTACAATGCTTTCAAATTTGAGTCCAATAAATACTTGGAGGTTGGACATTTGAATAAATATACAGTTTATATTCAAAACTGTTTCTAACACTTTCAGTCTATCTTCAATCTATTGCCATTTGTGAGCATAAGAAAAATATTCGAGCTTTGGGGTAAAAGTCATAAAAAATATGATAAAATTGTTGATGCTTTAATGCTTACAAATGTTCTGATCTAGACCTAAAAACATAACAAAACGTTTTCCATAATTATAAAGACCCAAAAACTCAAATATGGTTACTTCGAAATCCCTTCCCTTTACTAAAATATAAGAAAATCAAATTTCTTATAAAATGTTGATTTAAAAAATGCATCAAAGTATATATTTAAATAGACTTTAATTGTGTTATTCCAAATTGATAAAATATCGCAACCCCCCCCCCAAAAAAAATCAAAATTATGATACATTATAATGTATCATTGATTTCAAAACCTCAACTAGTTCTAGAGCCTAAAGAAATATATTTCTATATACGGTTGTTTTTATTAGTTAAAAAATAGATCATAAATAAAGAGAATTGTTATATATACAAATAAATCTGAAGAGCTTGAAAATAAATCTACGAAAGGAAAAAAAATTAAAAATATTACTAACTTCTTTATTTACTGATAGAAACAAATATACAGGCTAAAATGTTTGTTCTTATTTAACAAATTGTGTTATAAGGTACTCATAATAAAAAAGGTTCCTAAAATCCTAAAATTTATAATTACATTTAAAATATTAATTTTCCATCATTGGGTTAATTCATATGTTATATATCTTTGTTTTCGACTGTGTGCTACGTTAAATTTCCACTAAAATCTAGTATATTTTCTGTACTTATGCAAGAAGCAGTGTATGTTGGTCTGTTTGCGGTCAACATTTTGGGAATATAATACTTAAGCTAAATGTATGCGCAAATATCAAAATAAAGTTATTTTGATCAGTTTATACAACAAAATTCTATCCAACACTGTAACTAGAAGACTATTTTGTTCTACTAGTACCTCAAAAGTTCTAAACATGTCACGCAGCAATATGTTTGTTAGTAAACATTTCGAAATTAATGCAACCTTACCCGTTTCTATTTGAAAATGTTATATTCCACCAAAGTATCTTGTCAGCATTTGAGAAAATCTTCTTGTAATATTGTATTGTGTATATAAGAGTATTATCAGGTTTTATTACATGTACAGTAATTACAAAGTGTGTACAAGTGGATTTTAGTGGCATGCCTTAAAGAGATTTCTCATCTCTAAATGATAAGTACACTATCTGGCCAAAAGTATCCGGACACCCAGTGGTATGGATTTAGAGCGTCCTGAGGCACATATTAATATGATGTTGGTCCCCCTTTTGCATTGATGACATCCTGCACAAGTTTGGGAAGACTTTCCACCAATTTTTGATAGGTGACCATAGGAAATGCCTTCCAGGCGTCCATCACAGCTGAAGTGAGTGCTTGCAGTGAAGATGGTCGATTTGGCTGGCTACGTAATCTGCATTCTAATTCGTCCCAAAGGTGTTCTATGGGATTTAGATCGGGACTCTGAGAAGGCCAGTCCAGTTTTTGAACACCCATTTCGTCAAACCACGTCTGTTCAAGCCTCGATGTGTGAATGGAGCAGTTATCCTGCTGGAAGAGAAATGGGCCTTCCCCGAAACATTGCCATAGAGTTGGGAGTGCAGCATTGTCCAGAATGTCCACATACATCTCAGAGTTCATGTTTCCAACCACAGGAGCTAACGAACCCAGACCAAACCACGAGAAACACCCCCACACCATTATGCTTCCACCACCAAACTTAACAGTCGGCACAATGCAGTCACTATAGAAACATTCGCCGGGTATCAGCCAAACCCAGACGCGTCCATCCGACTGCCAGACTGTAAAGCGAGATTCATCACTCCAAAGAACAGTTTTCCACATGTCCACAGTCCAATGACATTCTGTGGAGTGATGTTCGGCTTGTGAGCGGTTGCACGACCATGGAATCCCAAGTCTTTTACGGACAGTCCTGCTGCTAACACTAACGCCTGATGAACTTTGGAACTCCTGAGAAATTTCCACCAGCGAGGACATGCGATTTTGTTTCACTACCCTTTTCAGAGTTCTGCGGCTGCCTTCACCAAGCGTTTTCGGCCTATCGGTTCGTTTTTCTGCCGTTTCACTGCCTCGACATTTCCACTTCACAATTACATCACTCACAGTGGATTTAGGCTTCTGTAGAATGTCCGCAATCTCACGAACTGATTTCCCACAAAGGTGGCATCCCACTATTCTGCCACGATCAAACTCACTAAGCTCCTTTGACTTACTCATTGCCTCACAAACGCATAAATACAATCTGACAAACCACAACCAACACTTTTATAGCTTTCAATTACGTATCAAATTGCGTCACTCGCCAGAACCACTTTTTTAAGGGGTGTCCGGATACTTTTGGCCAGATAGTGTATTTAACGTAAGAATAATATTGCATGGATGTGTGTTTATAAATTCTTAATAACACCTTTCAAATTATAAAATATGTTGAATAATGAGGCTAATATTTAATAAGTTTTTTTAAATTAACAATTTTAGATATATCCAACTGTGTAACAAATATCCTCTATCCTCAAGAAATTGTTTTAAATTACCCATTGATCTGAAGAATATTTTTTGTTTACTTATTATCTTCTGTGTATGATGAATGGGTATGTTAAGCGAATTGTAGTTCTACCATCAGGTCTTGAAAATATTGTTTGGTGTAGATCCAACAAACTTGTCGAGAAAAAACTTAAATAATAAATAGTCCTACCCCAGTTTTTTTTCCCCTGGATTTCTTCTTATTTCTGGAAGAATGATTAAAGGCTTTCTTTGGATAAAGAGATTGCTGTTCTATATTTCAATGCCATGATTTGGGCTTGAGAATATTTTAAGGCTTTTAGCAAATATGAACAGAAGGTAGAAAATTTAGAAAAATATTTTGTTTTGATCCATTCAAAAGAAATATTTGACGTTTGGGTTTGAAATGTTGCATGCTCAAAGCTTATTTTATTTTAAAAGTAAGAAAAATGTTGCTGGCAGCATTTCTGTTACAGATCTACTCAAATTTTAGTATATAAGTTGATCTAGAATTAAATTTATCATCTTTCAAGATGGTTAGGATAAAAGAGAATGTATTGTCTAACTATTGGGAAGTATTTGAAAGTTTAAAATAAAAGGTTAGAAGGAGCTCTGTTTTGCGTAAAACCCAATTTACTTATATCAAATGTTGTTTGTTTCATATGTATGCAAATATTATGTGACAAAATAAGAGCTAAATATTTTTGATTATCTAGGACACAAAGAACCCTAAATATTTAAAAATTGAAATGTTTGTCAATTAAAATTGATTTCTTTAATTGTAATTCATTATGTAATCTGTAGGCAATTTAAAGGTATACTTTTGCTTTTGCATTATTACTTAAAAGAAATCTGTGTAAAAATATTGAAGAATATGATTATGTGCTGATTTATTTTGCCTTTAGGATTTGTCCTTACTATTAAGTGGCAATTTATATAGAGGAAGAAAAATTTGCAAAATTTGTATTAAAAAACAATAATTTCTTTGGAACCTAGTTCGGTAATTTAAATGAAATTCTACCTATAGCTAATTTATAAATATCTAACCAATGACACTTTAGAAAGTTTTTTGTTTTTTTTCAATTTCACAGTTTTTACTCAATTTTTTTTTTATTTTTTTTTTAATTTTTTATTTATATGGTTGCATTTGGTATAATAAAATAAAGTGAAATAATTAAAAAATAAATAACAATGGGAGCTTGTTATTTATTAAAAATATATAAACATGTTAATTTTGATAAAAATAAACATACATTTGTCGCAAAATACTTGGAAATAGTAAACTTTAAATAGCAAGCCTTCTACAAATCATTTTCAAGATTTTGTACTATATTTAGAATCAGAGAATACTTAAGTTGTATACTTATTCTATATACCAAATCTGCACCCTTTTTATACAAATTCCTAAAACATAAAACATCTAAAGTTGCCGATTATAGGGATTTATAAAATTCAAGTTTTTTAAAATATATTTACAAAGTAATATTACACGAAGTCTTAGTGTTAAGTTTTAATATTTTTACTCCTCTGTTGTTAGTATTCAATTAGAGCAGAACATCAATAGCCATTCCTTCACTACATATTCTAAAAATATTTGCAATTTCACCTAGGCTACACTAAATGAGCGTGTAAGGATCTGAAAGGAAGGGAGATTGATCAAACTTCACAGTGATTATTTGTGATGTGAAACAGCGATGTCACTTTCCATATGCTCTTGATGCCTTTTAAAACTTAATGGTATTCTAAGCAAAAGCAATAGTTCAAGTTTTATTTTTTGATACCAACTACCAGTCCAGCTTTAACTTTGGAAAAGCTCTGTTAGTGAATGTTCACGTTACAAATAAATATTTCAATGATTCTTTCTTTTAGAGTTTTAAAAACTAAGTTTTTTATTACATTTTTTCTCGTAGAAAATATTATTTTTGAGAATTACAATTTGGAATTTGCAATTGACTCTAATTTTTAGCTTAATTTTACAATTAAAAAAAATAGCAATTCGTTATCTGAACAATTTTAGCATTATATTAATATTTTATTTTAATTAAGTGCAGTTTCAAACTTTAAAGTGTCAGTACACAAAGTAAATTATTTTTCAGACTACATTTTTATTTGTCATCAAAATATAACTCATTTTTCAAGTGTCTCTCTTTGAACCATGACTTCTTGAAAAATCTCATTTTGAATGCAATGTATGTAGTTCTCGCCCACCCATTTTCCAATACGCATCCCATTCATCTGACAACTACGTATAGATAGAAAATAGATATTTTTTTTTTTTTTTTTTGGTATCGAATCCAGCAGAGAAACTTTTGATGAATGCAGTATGTCCTAAAAATGAAAGATTGCTTCTGTATCTGCGATTCCGACAATCTATTCCGACCAGAACTGTGTCTTTCCGTCATATTCTCTCTTTTGTTCATTTTATCAGATATTGGAACAGGACCCGATTACTCAGCACATAGGATACAGAATATGATTATGTTTGACCTGACGCAAGAAGATATAGGTCTTAAATCCGACTTCCAATATTGTTCCTTATCTTTTCTTATCAATGTAATCATTTGTTAAGCTGTGCATAAAGTAACAGAGAATGAAATGCATTATTTCTTCGATGATTTTATTTGAATAAGAGGGGTTTTGAAGTAATAGTCTGGAGGTCTGTTCAAATATTTTTAAACTTTATAAAACAATTTCTGAGTTTTATCATTTGAAGTTTAAAAACAACTCATGAAATTTATCAATGATTAGTGTGAATTCTACCTTAAATATTGTTCGTAAAAGAAACATTATTTGAGAAGTGCACGGAACATTTATTGAGATTACTTAACCAAATATTTCATTTCTATAATTTTTTAAGCACCTTTAATTTTCAATTTAATGATATAAGTGATTACTTTACCACACAGACTTAGTACTGGTAAACAGTATTTTTAAAAATCTAACAAGTGAGGGGGAAATCTCATTTTTGAAAAAAAAAAAAAAAATACTCTTATCATTTGTTCCAAGAGTTCCTCATTTCGATCCAAAAAATTACTTTTTATTATAACACATACTATGCACTATGCAAATGTATGCATAATATTTGAAGTTGAGAACGATTTTGATGCTAAAATATTATTTTATAGTATAACAATTATCTTATTAACAGATATACAGTACAAATAATAATTATTGCATGGATTTAAAGTGGTATAACTTGTTTATAATATAAGTACAATTTACACTAATTAAAATATTATAGTTGTGAAAACGAAAACTGTAATTTAAAATAATTGGGAAAGAATGATGAAATAATGTATCTTTAAGGATTTGTGTATCGAAGTGAAATTTACACGTTAGGAAACTTATTAGTAAATTGTGAAAGAAATCTTTGATCAAAAAGAAAAGATTCCAACAAAATTGTGGATATTATGCTTTTGTCTTGCAATTATTGTCCATGAAAAAAAAAATAACATTTCCTGGATTTTTTATATATTTCTTTTAATTTTTGAAATTATTACCTAATAGTATCAGTAGCATGAATACAAAATTGTGTGAAAGCAAATGATTTTTCCCAACCTATTACTGATGCACACTATGGAAAATAATTAGTAAAACAAAAAAGTATTACATAATATTTCTCTTGGTATCAATCCCCAAAATGCTTTAAGGCATCATTTTTATCCCCATTCACGATAAAGTATTAGGAAAAAAAAAGAAGAAAAAAAAAACTTCGAATATATGTACCCCAAATTCATTGAAAAGATACAAACCCTATTTCTGCACCTCATAAACTACATTGTTATAGGTTAGCATGTTTGTACTGCATAGGTACGTCCCACCCACAACGTTGCTGTAAACCCACTTTCCCCATCTCATCAACAGAAAGTTATGAGCTCATAATTTACTATCTAGCTACCTCCTGAGGATATACATCTCCTAAATAGTACAGGATCCCTAGGATGACCATCCTTTAAGAATATTGCCTTTTCAGAGACATCAGATTCCAGTCATCTCATAAATTTCAAGTATCTCACGTATCATTAAAGTCCATCGCTACTTTCGATTAGTCAAGGTGTTAAGAGTAAGAATACATTGATTTACCACCAAAACTTTCCATCACCATCAGTGGATATGAATATAGATTAAATTGAGAATAATGATTGGAGAAGGGAGATGGGGGGGAAATTGGAATACGATAGTGAAAAGGTAACTCAAGAACGCACATAATTCATCCAAACTTTTTTTTTTTTTTTTTAAATTTAAACTTAAAACATGAATTTCCTTTCTTTTTTTTTTTTTTTTTTTTTTTTTTTAAATACCGACATGTCAAAGAATTATAACAGTTTTTTCATGGACCAACACAAAAAGATTATAATGCAATTTTGAATATCTGCCAAGTAATTGTTGTTCTTGAAGCATCATTTGAGAAAATGTTAATAATTTAAAAAAATAGATTTTTCTTACTTATAATTGCCTTGTGTTAGCAGCGTCATTTGAAAAAAATAATCTTTTGATTTTTATAATTAAAAAATGTAGTGTGTATAAATTTAAAGATCATTTGCGTGTTCTCTTCTGTGTCGATACAAAATTTTATAATATGTTAATTTTTAAGAGATGCAGATTGATTTAAATATTTTTAGCTTAACAATAGCCATTCTCTACTGAAACAAAAGTTTGTGAATTCCGTCGTTTTTCTCATTAAAGTGTATTTAAAGTGGTTTGGATAATCAGTTTTAAAAACCATGAACATGTGTAACTTTATAATGTAAATGTAAGTGCAAAATTTGTTGTGCATGCTATAATGTGAAATATATATTAAAAATATACTAATATGTATAAAAAATATGTTTTTCTTCGAAACTAAAGATAATCAAAATTCACAAATTTTAGAAATAATAATAATGCTTTATTATTATTTAAAATTTGCTTATTATTTTAATACGATTTTTTGGTTATACATGTTAAACAGTATAACATTTAAATATAAGGAAAGCAAATGCCATGGAAAAATTAAACACGTAAATACAGAATTAAACGCACAATAAAGAAATAAATACAAAATAGAATTATATTTCCTTCTTTACTTATATTAATTAGAAATGAATTTTAAAATTAAATTTTACAGAAGATGCATCTCACTTCATTCAGATATATGAGTGAGTATAGTAAAGTTGGAAGAAAATATAGGATAAACAGAATACGGGAACGCTATATGCATCTTCAAATAACAGATATGGAAACATTTTATTTGAAATTATTAATTTTTGATTGTTTCCTGAAGGATGGTTTCAAATGATTAAAAATTACAAATTTCATTGACAAGAAATAGATAAAATCCTTTTATTTTCTATATTTATGATATTAAAATCGTTGATAAATTGCAGCCATGAACAATTTAATTTTATTTAATGAATTGTTTCAAAGTTAATTAACTAAAACACGATATTTCTTCATGAAACAATATTCATTGTTTCTAAATTAAAAATGTATTTTGAACTAAAAATAAACCTTTATCGAGGAAATTAATTGAAAATGTAATATTAATTTATTTCTGATAAATTTTTACGAGAATTGCACTTTGCAACTTAATAAACAAATAATAATAACCATTTTTTCATATACCATTGCAAATTATTACAAAGTTTAATTTAACGTGAAAATAAAAAAATAATTACATGTTTTATTTGATTCATGTAAGTAAAAATTAATTATATTCAACCCAAATTTCATTACTTCTTTATTCGTACAGAAATTAAATTATTATTCTAATGAATATAATAATTGGCTGTTCTAATGTTGCATTCTTGATATGTTCAATTCAATAAAATATTTAGCATTTTATACTTAGTAACATCAGAATTTAGTTTTAATTCATGAATTTGAAATGTATTATTATATATGGTCTTAGAAATAAGAATTAATTTCAAAACTTTATTTGTATCAACTTTATGGGTATTAACTTTATCTGTAAATAAATAATTTTTGAGAAACCTATTTACATTAGCCATATAGATTCAAAGACAGTGAAGATCTTGTATAAACTCCCTTATTACGAATAAAAGGATGAAATAATGAAATTGAGTTAGCGGTCACAATGTTAGATCTAATGAATTATTTTGAGCCTCGTTATTTTTCTATATTTTTATTAATCTATATCACCGAAAACAACACTCTTTCGTCTATGAAGAATTTTGTAATAAGTATATTTAACTTATTTGTTCTCATTACCAAATAAGGGTGACTGGAAGTATGAACTTTTTACTTCTTAAAACTCATATTATTTATTAAAAATATTATTATTACTTTTTAATCATTTAACTATTTTAGAAATATATGTTTTATCTAATATCTTGCAATCATATCTTTTTTCAAGGTACCAGTACACATTTCAAATTAGAAAATTTGAGGAAAATAACCATTTTTGGTTTTTTACTCTAAAATATTCTCAAAATTGGTAGCTTTAATATGGTACAATTTTAATTATTATAAATATACATCAGTCCTTTATCAATAGAGATTACTTCAGTTTGAATCATCCAATTGCAAAAAATTGTATTGGGATTTATTGTGGATTATGCAGTACCAAGAACCTACAAGGATCTAATGTATCCAAGCAATAATTTATTTTTAACTAAAGTTGAATTGTGATGTTTTTTAAAAATTGAGTAAATTTAAATACTTTCAGGACAAAATTCTATGAAAAAGAAAGCTATTTAAGCAGTATTTGTAATTATAGGTTCCTTGTAACATTTTTAATTAATATTAAAATTCTAAATAAAATAACAATTGAGTTATGACTGATGCAATTAGACCCACATTACGTCGTTAAATTTTTATTAATAAATTAAATATCATCAAATGAAAAAAAATAATAAAAAACAAATGCAGATATGTTAGTTTTTAACATTAGTTCAGTGCGAAAAAAAATTGTATGTTTTTAGTTTTTTAGTTCAAAATGCAAAGCAAGAAAGATTCCTATGTGTACTGGTACCTTAATATTTGTCCTCTACCAAATACCAGAAAACATTGACCCATTCCACTATAATTGTTTAATTCAATTTAAATTTATGAAGATAAGTGCCTGGTATTTTGAATATGAGATTCTAATTATTTTATTGAGCTTATCAGTAATTTCCAAAACAAAATTTGAAAATGAGACAACACTATTTTTCTAAACCTCTCAAACGACATGAATTAGAGGCTATCTTCAGTAAATGTGAGTTCCTTCCCAGAAGAGTGCATCAACGTTCATCTTCATTGTTTTGGATTTCTTGTTTCTGAGCAATCAATGGCAGTATTGTGAGCTTTTTAAAAGTATGAGAATATGTCTAGAGATTCAGAATTAGACAATTTCGTATGAAAGGAGAAGATATATCGTTCATGCAAATGTTATGTAATTAGAAAGGGACGAGGTTAGGCGAAAGAGTATGTGATTTATAAAGGGTAGGAAATTGCCTCCAAAACTATTCCAGTCGCAATCTTATGAAAATGCTCAAACAAACGTTATTTGTTTGCCACTAAGAAATTGTGTAATGAAATTAGGAATAATGTTTAATTAATGGAAGTAAAAATCTCCAGGCCTTGATTGAGTGTATAGAGATCAAGAGTAGGACTAGTACTGTTCAAACTGTTAAACTTGAAGATTCTGGGGCTTCAAATTCTTTGATAACGAGGTAGAATTTTTTACCAATCACCGCGAAACTACAAAACATTTCAAAAGAAGAAAAAAAAATATTGCAATTAATTACCTTTAATGGCACTAAAAAGGCAAAATGCTCCAAATATCAATTATAAACTATTATATAACAACAAACATGAATCTTACCTCTTTAAGAGTATGACACTTGTACACATATCAATTTTATGGGTTTCAACTAGAGATCGTTTAATGATATGAATTTACTAAAATATCGGATTTACGTAAATAGTATATAGTATTTCACTAAACAAATTAAACGATTACTTTCTAAACTAAATTATATCCTTACTAAAATTATAAGAGTGTCCTTGCTATCTGACAGCACATAAAAAGGTTTATCTACAAGTGAGAAAATTTTAAATAAACGATTATTATTTCAACATTTTTAGCTGCCATCAATGTCCAATAACAGTAGTATTGTGACGTGTATATATCTCAAAGATTTTAACACTTGAAATATGTTCCGTACTTTGCGAACACATTAGCAAAGCTTCCTTGAACTACTCGTGAGAGGTTTTGTATACACAAGAGAATATTCCATTAAACTATTTTTCATAAGTGTGAAACACTGAAAACAAGTATATATAATTTGAAAAGCTTACGAAAAGTTTACATAATCCCAAAAGTTATCAAGTAAAACAAAGCTATCACATTTTCGTATCCCTTTACTTAAGGGATAAATAACAGTTAAAACGTTTTTAAATGTGAAATAAATGTAAGACTATTCTATTGCAATTTCGATTAACTATGCTTTTAACTTAACTTTACTTTTGGACTAACAATAAAAAATTCGTTCTGGAGTTTTATATTTCATGTTTTTCTATGTTTCTTTGCATTTGTGTATTAGTTTTAGATCTACTCCAATTAGAAGTACATTATATTTTGTTTTAAAAATGACAACTTTCAATATTAACTACATAAGACTTTTACCTTTGATTTTCTCTAAACATGTCATTTTAAACTCCAATGTTTCTTTCCTAACTAGTATGGATATACCAGAAATTGTTTTATTAAATTGTAGTGCATAACTTACGGATTAAAAGGAGCTTACTAATTTCCTGTTATTCTTTTAATTATTTCTTAAATGCCAAATCTTTATATAAAAAAAGAAGTTTTTTTTTTCTCTAAAAAAAGAATTTGGAAAATTGATTAAAATTTAACAAGAAAAGTTCTGATGATATTTTTACCAAACTTTAGCCTCAATTCAATCAATAGATAATGTACTACAATTTCATAAAAAACATTAATGATATATCTCTACTCGTTAGTTGGAAAAGATGAATTGAAGTTTAAAATATCATGTTTAAAGAAAATGAAAGTTAAAGGCAAAAGGATTATATAGTTAACATTGATAATTTGCCTTTTTAAAACAAAATATAACAAACATCTAATTTGAGAAGAAGCAAAAACAATACAGCAATGGAAGGGCAAAAATTACTAGAGTAACATGAAATAAAATCAGAAAATCGATTTTTTTATTTTTTATTTTTAGGGTACTTGAGTCCCTTTGCAATGTCAGAAGGTGGTTATGTTACAAATGTGAAATATTCCAATCTCCTACTTCCAGTAAACCATGGCACTCTAACCTTCCCATCAATGTTCAAAAACAAACATATTGTTACCCATGCAGCAAATATCATGTATTAATATTTAACCCGTATTGAACAGTATTACTTTTCAAAAAAGGAAAAAGTGTCTTTGGACTATAAGTTCTCATGGGACGGTTTATCCATTTCGTGAACTTCCGAATCGCAGTGTTTGGTGGGTAGCCATTTGGAAGATTACTTCGAGAAGGTTCAAAATGAAATCTTTGGAATTTGCAAATGGAGCTTGTAACGCGACTGCTTCGAAAAAAGCATTTGTTAAATTGAAAAGAAATTGACTGCGTCTGCCTTCAGAGTTTCTCGGTCTTGTAAATGCTATTCCGGGTTCTTGCCCCACTGCAATTGAAACAAAAGGCATGAGATATCAGATTTCTATTTTTAAGACCTAAATCCCTTATGAATATGCATGACATCGAACTTTCATCATATTGGGAGTCGATTTAACAATTTCGAATATTAAACAAAGTCAGTATTTGTATTGTTTTGACAGATGTAACAAGTATAAATTATTAATACCTACCGAAAAGTTAGCTATTATGTCAAAAAGATTTATCTTTATTTTTATATCAACTGGAAGTAACAAGTATATTATTTTTGTAGTCTACAAGTATTTTTGTATTCAATTCAATCACTTTGTTCGCATTATCGAAAGGGAAGGAAGAGCAATTTAATGGATTCGTATAAAATAAAATCAAAGTTTAAACTTAAAACATCAAACAGTTAATAAATTTAAAAAATAAGTTACTTTATATTTTAACCCTTTGCACTCCAGTGGCACCTCTCAGGCTCCACACGATTGGATGCCAAACCACGAGAGGACCATTAGGTGTGATGCGTAAATTCGATGCAAGTTTAGTTTCTATGAAGCAAATCCATAAACACCAGCCGAACCTAAAATGTCTCAAGTTGATGATTCCTCCGCGCGAAAAAGGCCTGGAGTGCAAAGGGTTAAGTAGGGTTTTTAGTGTCTAGTTAACTGTGTATTTTTGTTGTTGTAAAATATGAAATCTAAAAATATTATTTGATTATAAGAATTAATAACTAAATGAATTACCTCAATGTTTTTAAACTGTTCCAACCAATCAATTTACTGACAAGAGAATTCTTCTAAATAAAATGTAATATATGAAATAGAGTTTAAAATTAAATTAAAAAAGAAGGATGTAATTCAGCATGCTTTTGAGACAGATTTTTTTTTTTTTTTTATAAATTACATATTACGATTTTTTTACTATTACATTTGTGTCTTGTAAACAAAATTAATAAATTCGGTGTCCAATTATATGATTACACAGCTAAGTGGATTTATTTGGAGAAGATTCAAGTTCAAATTCAATCTATTTTATAAAATTTTATGCGGAAAAAGATTGTTTGGTTTATTCCATTATATTGGTGAATATGACTATATTTTATTATATTATTTTTTTCTTTCTTAATTTATGTTATATTCGAGCTCAAATTATTTCTTTCCGAATAAATTTGATGTAACATTTTAATTTTTTTCTATGGCTTCATATCTAATGTTAGGAAATATTGAATTAATTTCAAATGAATAGATTTACGTAGTACATATTATTACACACATAGTACATACTACATAGTATTACACAAGTTTAAGAAGTACAGTGGAAGAAAAGCATTTCATTACAATCAATAAAATAACAATAATCTAAATGTTTAATAAATAATAGAAATCAAATCTAAATCTAAAATATTAGAATTAATACAAAGACAGTTAAGTGTGTATACTCACTCGTCGAGAATTCTGTAATCGAGCATTGAACTAATCCCACTTCTCCAAGTTGTTGCACGCAATCTCCAGAAAAAACAGCTGTTCATGATCATATATATATATATATATATATATATATATACATATATTAAACTATCCAATTTGGCCAAAGTTCAATACAGATAATACAGATAAATTCTAACTCAACACTTTTATTCGTCTCAGTATTTCCAGATTCTTGAAGTCTACACTTTAAAAAATGGCAGACAGACACATTTACATTGTTAAAGTTTTTGAGCCTTTGAAATCAACGTGTCACATTAAGTCTGGATAAAATATAGATAGATTTTTTGTTATATTTCCATACATCATGTATATGATAAGTTTCTACTTTTAAATTAGCTCAAACTCCAAATCCTGTTATTTCTTAAATAAGAAAATTGTATTACAGGCTTTTATGCAACTATGTATACTTACCAAATTCTTGTGTCAAATAAACTTATCGGATACTGAAATTTTAACACTTTTATAGCGTTAAATGGGAATTTTTCATATTTCAGTAAGTATGTCAAAAAAGGACACAGTATTAAAAATAATTTAATCAATGCGTTTTAGTTACCATGCATTTCTAATGAGATGAATTATTATAAAAATGTATGCTAATTATGTCATTCAAACTCCAACAAAAAAACAAATTGGATTATGAAAGCATGTGTTGATGGTTTAAATAAAGGTCTGATTCTATACTTAAGTAGTGTTGAAAATAAGCATTCAATTAAAATAATTTACAAAGCAAAAGAAATAATTTAACTAACTTGGAAAAACATAACTTAGAATAGAAAATCGGAAGCTGATGATACAGTATTGAATGGCCGAATATATACTGCAATAGTGTTACTGTCTGTGGCGTGTTGTATCGGTTGTGATGTGCAATTAGTTACGTGGTATCCATTAAGGCCTTACCCAAATTGTCCTTCAATTTTAATTAATCATTTAAAAAATTTTTAAGTCAAGTGAATTAAAGTTTGGCTCTAAATTTAGATATATATTTGAAAGACATTCCAAAGAAAGTAAGTTGATATTGCTTTAAAGAATTCGTAATCATTCAGCTTGTCCATATATATTATCCATATATAGATATTATCTATATATGGATATTACGATCAAATAAACAGTTCAAGAAAAATAAATGACGAATGATCACCTACAAAACACTATAAATGCACATTATTTCAGACCTTAGCTACAGTTTTATGAAGCACGCATTAGTAAACAAAGAAACGAAATCCTTAATGGTCGGATCCTGGTTAATGGTCTGCTTAATTGTTACATAACACGCAGCAATTATTAGGACCCTGCAATAGTTTACCACAAAACATTACGAAAGGAGCAAGAGCCACGTAAAACCGAATTCCTTACATTAAACAAGTTGCCACACACTGTGTTTTGCCAACCAGAACTACATATTAGGCCTTAAATAATGCAACTGGCGTTTTCTTGAAGAGCATTAATCTTATTTACTTTGTGTGTGGACATGATTTTTATCCTTACAAAGTAATGATATTTTAAGTAGTGAGTGGTTTTTTCTATATTAAATGGGAACCGTGATGTTGATGTACATATTAACAATACCTTTAGGGGGATAAGAACACTGAAATGTTATAAAAACTATACGACAAGACATGATTAAAATCTTAAATTTAGTTTATTTATTGTATTTATGAAACTGAAACTCTCAAGTAAATTTTTGTGTACAATGCATAATTTGACACTATCTGATTAGTTCTTAGAAAATAATATTTTAATTTATTTGAATGGTTTAAGTTCTTAGATCGTACAAACCAATACATCACTAAAAAAAATTATAATTTCAAAGAGCTTACTTAGAGAAAAATAAGTATGTTTTAAACAATCACATATAACTATGTATTTAGGCCTTTTTCGCATAAAAAGTGCAAATGTTTGAGCTCAAACTGTAGTTTACATTATATTCTTGTTTGATCACATAAAGATATGAATATTTATAAATATATGTAAAAAAATAAATATTTAGTTTAATATTAAAGGAACAAGCATGCGTTTAAAAAAAATAAATAATAATTAGCATATCTTTTAAGGGGAGTTAGTATCCTAAAATTTATAAATAATCACTTTTGAGTTTATTATTGTTTATCAAAGTTTAAATTATCCCCTTTAAAAGGAAATCTCATTTGTAACAATACCTCAACTAGAAGTATTTTTAATAATTTTTTGAAGACAAAATTGGTAACTATTTGTGAAGATAAAGTTTCTTTAAAATGCGTTTTTCGCAAACCTACATTTTTCAATATTCATGTACCTTTTCTCGGAAACTGCACAAATTATATTCCTTAATTTTTACCACATATTCCTTTTATGTATCTGGTTATAATAAAGTGAGATTTTGTTGTTATTTTAAAAATACTTTTTGTTGTTATTTTAAAAATATTTTTTGTTGTTATTTTAAAAATATTTTTTGTTGTTATTTTAAAAATATTTTTTGTTTTAGCTAATTTTGGTAGAAAAAACTTGTGATTTTTAGCAAATTTTAGTAACTTTCACAAAAATTTCTTTAGAAAAAAAAGTAAATGAATTACAATTAAAAGTTAACTTCAGTAGAATAACAAGTGTTTGCTAAATTCACTAAAACAAAATTAGATTTCTATGTCAATTGCTTTCTGAGAAAAAGGTACATGAAATATGCCAAATTAACATTACCGCTATAGAAGGTACCAACTCTCCTTAAATACGAGTGTTTCAACTCACGAAATACCGTACAGCCTATTTGGAACAAATGCAACGTGATTCTATCTAAACTCACTTACAGTATACTCCTACACAGTTCACAAATTAATTTTGTGACAGCTAATAGTGTATATAAATTTCAAAAAGTTTCCAAATCCTTTTGAATAACATTAATTGAAAAAAGAAGAGTCTCACTTCCTATACACTTAAAATATACACTTTAAAAGTGTAACTAGGAAAGTTTACACTATAGCAAATTGAATTGTATTTTCTAAAGAAACAAAATGATACCTACAGTACATTAGTTTACTATTTTTTTTTCAACTGCAAATAGATTCTCTTCAATGAATTTTCACGTGTATGTCAATAAGGCTCCCTTATGGTTTATTTTATTTCGTAGTATTTTATTTCTGAGAGGTTTACTCCATTTTAAATTCAAGAACCGCTTTTGATTCTATTTGAAATTATAGTTGCCTGGAGACTATAACTTCTAAGATATATTGCTTCTAGTTTATATTTATTTGTCGTAAACATAAATAAGTTTTTTGCCCGCGGTTATACTTGGAACATGAAATGAATTAAAATGGAAGTAGGATAAAAAGTTTTTACAGACTTTTTTCTGTTATATATACATTGAAAACATTCCTTATCAGTTTTTATTTTTGAAAAGTTGTGGCATTCTAATTTTTTAGTTTTTACAATTTAGTGACATTGTTAGTTCTTCAGTTCTTGGTTTTTTACAGTTATATGAAATAGTCAATTTTTATTCTAAAATGAGCACTCCCATGTCTACTATTTTCCCGAAAATTTGGGAGTGTGGAAGCTTTCAACAGGATATATTTCAACAGGATATTCAGCAGGACAACAGGATATCCGTGATATCGAGAGACGCTACTTAGAAAGATGGTGTGTCAATAACTAGCAGACAACTGCTGGATGCTGAAGCGGGACCCAAAAAATGGAAAGCGGAAGCGTGTTCGCAGTACAACAAAATAGAAGAAGGCAAAGTGAATCTACATCTAATGTTAACTACATTTTATGAAGAAATTGTTTATTTAATTATTATTATAAATAATATTTAGTCCGATGTAAGACGGTGGTTTTTTCCATTAGTATTATGTTTTACTATACAAACATTTGGCAAAAAAAAAAAAAAAAAAAAAAAACTGTGCTTGATAAAGGGAAATGGAGACCATTTTTTAATTCAGTTGGCTGGAAATCACAATTGTCATAAGTTGTTTTCATTCTGACATTTTGTACGATTTAATTAAGGAAGTCCACAGTAGAGTAACAATAACACAACCCGCCTCTTTTGACACTTTGGACTACGTCAATGGGAATTGTACGAATGAGCAGACCGACTGTTTACTTCTGTGCTCGTGGGGGGCTGAACTTTAAGGGAGATGACTAGGTTTCAAAGGGGGGAAGACAGATCATCTAGTCTTGGGGATTTGAAGAAAGAAAAGTCGGATGCTTGGCTTCTGCTGATGGATAGTTTTTATGCCGGGATCCGAGATTTAAAATGCTAGGAACCCGATGCCCCTCTTTCGAGAGCAATAAGCAGTAAGTGGCATTTTAATTCACTTCAACCTCAGCCAGCTAAGGAAGTTTAGTCATGATAAATTCTATATTTTTAATAATTGCTATTTGTAGTTTTAATTATTGATATTATGGATTTCCACCTCACATCTGTAGTGAGCGTTTCGAGGAAATGTGTTTGCTAATCACTTACTTAGCTACTGAATAAACTGGTTTCCGATTAAAGAATGTGTGTTAATTGCGGGTTTTTTAGTAATGTTTGACTCTAAATGTATTGCTTAAATTTTATACGAGTATTTTGGACACCAGACTATACGAATCATGGCAATAATATTTACCAAAAACATCATATGTAGACGAAAAAAACATTTTTGTGCAGACCTGTCTTATTAAGGCACGAAGGTCTTCACCATCACGGATGTTTCTTGAATAGACTTTGACTTTGACGTATCCCCAAAAGAAATAATCCGTTGGAGTAACTTCTGAAGATCTTGGGGACCAAATAATTTTATCTCCACTTCCAGAACCACGAGCTTGATTATCGCAGACCGGGAAAAAAAATTGACGTCAAAATCACCAAAAAGAATCCAGTAGCTAATTTTGTCAAGTACCCCCAATGTGTCACTAATATTTTTTTTTTAATCGGCTGTTGAAATTAGGTACTTTTGATTAAGGAAACCCTGTATTATAAGAACAATATTTGTTATAACTTCTTTGCATTAGAAGGATACGAGTTGTCTTCTCTCATAACTTTGATATCCCGTGGTGGAAACATGGGTTCACTTATTCATAGATCACACACTGTTTTTTAGTTTAAACAAAAAAGTATCTTGGTAAAAAAGCTGATAGTAAATAGAAAAATAAGCCGTATCTGTGTATATATGTATGTTATTTTCTTCATTTAACACATTTCTTTCCCTTTATCATTTCACCGTTCAAATACACAAAGCAAATCAACTACCTTAACCGGCATTTGTCATAGACAGTTTCAATTTTGCAGTTAATGTGCATGAAAATCCTAATCAAGAATATTACATGCCATTTGACAAAGACGCCAAAAAAAAAAAAAAACATTTATAGTATTATGCGCCAACATCTTTAAATTAACAATAAAAGTTTGCTCATTCAGAAGAGTTGCTATTTATCTGTTCTATCTAAGATTTAAGTAAAAACGATCTTATATTGCAGTAATACTTACGGTAATAGCATTAGATTACACCATTCTTTTAAAGATAAAATTTCCCCCGCCCAACAAACTAATCCTAAATGCATAAAAACTTATATTTTATGTGAAAATAAAGGCTCCATTAGCGGATTTGAAATAGCTACACGCCTTGCATATAAACAAGAAACAGATCGAGAAAAAATTATGATCGAAGTACAACGAGGGTGATTTTTTTTTTTTTTTTAATAATTTATTGACTGCCGGAAATAAGGCCATGAAGATGGCAACGACAAAAATATTTTGTGCCTCATAAAAAAAAAAAAAAAAAAAAAAAAAAAAAAAAAAAAAAAACATAAACATAAAACTTTCTAACGGAAAATAAACGAAAAAAAAATCCAAATCGAACGTCACAGCAGAATATTTGCAGTAGAAATTCCATTTTCTGCCATCGGATTTCTCACCCCATTTCACGTCTCAGTTACGGTTCTCGTTACGAGTATTCAAACGACGCATGAAACTATTTTAAATATAAGCCACTTACTTACGTTTAGTGGGACATCTCTCCAACAAATTCCCTCGCCGATTATAGCAACTAAAAAACAAACATCAAGGCTCGGTAGGGGGCGAAAGGCGTAAGGTTTGATGGGTGAATTCTTTTCCGAGACATTTCATCACGCGCTGGTGACAAATGACGATATTAAATTCGGCATATATTTCTTCGCGCCGAAACCTGCAATAATGGAGAAAAGAGAGGAGTTAAGTGCGATATGTGTCAGCGATTATAGTATACCTTATGAGGGCAACACCGGTTATTTCGCTTGCTTAGTAGAAAATAATATTTTGCTTGTTTTGAGGTGTTTGATGTATGAGGTATTGAGAAGGTAACGGGATGCCGGTCTCATTCAAGCGCATTTGAGAAATAAAGTTGTGATGTTTTCATTTCACATTACTTATCATTGAAAGATAAAACCATACTGTTTTTTAGAGATTATAAAAACACGATTGGATAGTTCGCTGTCTTTGCTGTAGAATGTTTTTTATAAAGAATGTCCGAATTTGAAATGAATGAATAAATATCACTATAAAGTGAATTAATGATAAATGAAATCACTTCTTGGATGAATAAGCATGTTAAATAAAAAAAATATGAATTTTGATTTTGATTTGTAAATTTTGAATTTCAATATTTTATTTTGTTTTCATAATATTTTATTTTCACACTATTCTAATTCTGCCACGAGTCTTAAACTAGCTAAAATCTAAATATTTGAAATTTATATAATGTCTTAGATGCATTGCGTGCAGAGACTACTGCAATGCGAAACTCGAAGATGTATTGACGTTTCTATACTTAAGTATTCATCTCTCTTAGAATTGACTTTAAGATATATGCTTAAAAGTTACTGTAACCTTTGATCTTTCACTTTACGAATAGAACTCCCTCAAATTTATATACCAGAAGGGTATTCATGATAATACAGTTGCAGTTTTATCATCATTATTTTACAGGTCAAATTGTTCGACCACTTATAGTTAAAAAATAAACAACACAAAACTAGGGGTGTGGAATATCGCATAACTTTTAATTGCACTATAATACTGGTCACTACTTTTAAATATGAAGTGAAATAGTATTATAATAATTTTCATATTTTAATTCATTTGAAAATATTACCAGTTTGGCGATAATTTTGACGATAATTCTTACATGGGTATCCTTTCTTGTAAGTGATACAGAGGGGAAGAGAAAAAGGTTGTTGATGAGCAATGCTCAAGGGAAATGAACTCTATGGTAAAGACATTTGCTTTACAACTTTTCACACATTTATAGCGTTTTTACGAGAACTTCAGCGGTGGAGTGTTTAAAACACCTTAAGAGGCATTACCAAATCGATTTTAATCAAAATCGTTAGAGCCGTTTGCTAACAATTGCTGAAAAACAGGATTTTTTCATGATTTTTCGTATTTTCATGTTTTAGGCATGCACGATATGATTAAAACCTTCATACACTGTTAAAAAAAATTGTCCACCATGCACCAAAATTTGGTTCGGATTTAGCTGCCACCAACATTTGGTGTTTAGTTTCGCGATTTAATGGTGCTTACGGTCGGAGGTTGCACCATTAAATCGTGAAACTAAGCACCAAATGTTGGTGGCAGCTAAATGGGAACCAATTTTTGGTGCAAGGTGGAACAAAATTTTTAACAGTGTACCAGGTACCATGGATGTCACTAACTCGTACATCAAATTTGAACAACATAGGTCAATTCGTTGGGGAATTATGCTGACCACGTACAAACAAACACACAGACCGACATATTTTCTAGTCCACTTTTTTGCAGCCAAGATATTCCAAAACGTGGAGAAATGCAAAAAATCGAGAGAAAAAATTTGACCGAAAACAATACTTTCCTTATTGTATGTTAACATAGAGTTCTTTGAAAGTAATAATTTGAGCCACTGCATCTGATTAGCACTGCAGTTATTTATTAATTGTTGCACATTAAAATCCATATTGCATTGAAAAAAACTTGCCTTAACAGAAATTTAGATAATTTAAGAAGTTTAAGACTAAAAATGAAATAATTTTCTGAGTGTAAATCATTATACTTTTGTATTATTTTATTACTATTTTTTATTAAACAAATTACACTTGAATGATTACGCTAGTTATAAGCGTATGTGTTGAATAATATTTTTAGTTAAATAAAACAGAAATTTGTAATAAGAATGAAAAATTGCAGGTAAGAAGTTTTTATATTATAGAGCAATTACTAGCAGTAGTAACACACTATTAAAGGTAGTGAACTCAATTATTTTTTGTTATTTCATTGAACATTCTCATTCTGATTTATACTGAAATCTTCAATATATATCTGAATAATAATGTTTAAAGAAATAAAAATAAAGGCTTCAATTTCTGATTTATGTTGAAATCAGAAATTGAAGCATAAATTATCACACACTATTACAAATCAAATGCATATCTTTTACTATTTTGTAAAATATTAACTAGATATAAAACCTTAAAAAAACAGTGATACCAAAACTACGGCCAGAAAGAAACATTGTTACAGGAAAATTACACACAAAACTTGTTATAGACGAAAGAAACCTTCTTAAATTTCATCCTGATTTTTCTACCATTGACTTTTTGAAAAGGTTTCAGTTAACTCAATTAAATCTAGAGACATGAAATGAATCTCCCTTTGCAACTTGTTCTGACGGCTGAGAAGTCGGGTGGAATTGACAGCCCGTAACTAGAGCTGTGACTAGTTTCATGAAAGAGTCCCTCTACTTTTAAGTTAGATCTATCTCTCACGTAGCTTACAGATTTGATTAGGGATTGAAATGATATTTTTTTTTGTTCAATTTGGTTTCTAGGAGGAATATTTCTTTGAATTTATTTCTAATGGAATAGGAGAATAATTGAAAGGAACTTGAGGGTAAGAGTAAGAAAGAGTTCGATGTGATTTTAAGAATAATTTGAGCATTAGGGGATATTTAATTGTATGTGTTTTTTGTTAAGATTGTGGAACGTACAGATTGTGTTTAATTTTAAAGAAAATAAGCACATTTTTAATTATAATGTTTTGATGTACTGACGTTTGTTTAAAACTTTATCATGGTATTTTAAATAGTTTACGTTTATCAGTTTTAATTGAAATTTCAAGCAATTAATAGATTTATTTTTCTAGAATGGAAATTAATGAGAAATACAACTGCTTATTTTTAATATTGAAATTAATATTTACTTATTCTACAAACTAAATACATAAAAATAACAATTTAGAGTGCGTGACCAAAATTCCATGTTGTCTTATCTTTAGTGGCTCTGATTGGTTGCTAATTTTGTCTATATACATATCGTCATTAATACAATGTGGATAAGAATATATTCAATTTGAATATACGCCCTCTATTGCAACATAACATAATCGGGATACTTAATATGCTTAAATTCTGAAGTAAAAAGTCTACGTTGAAAACTTTTTGAAAAGGGATGTTAGGTGTGCATTCTACCATTAATTCAAACACGAGAAAAAGAAAGATTTCGTATTTTTAAACTTTATTGCATACAGCATTCAATCTTGTGAAGAAACTTTTTCCAACAAGTTTCATTCTGTGAATGAAATGCACGCAAGATAATGTAAACCTACAACCTGACTGAGATAAGAAAATGTTTTGTAGGATGACATGAAATGTTCTTTTAGAAAATATTAAAATATATTCTTATCTCAAACTTGGAACAGTACCAAGCTGTTTTTGCGCTTATGGTATCTGCTTTGCAGCTGTGCCCATTTACTTTATGCCCATTTAAGTACGAAGTTATATCTGACAGTCATCTGAAGGTCATAAAGTTTGTGACAAAGATAAAATGTTAATATATTTCCTTCCAAATGCAGTAAATCTAACTATTTTAAACATAGAGCTACTGGAACTATAACATTTAATAACGTGTTTATTTATATAAATAAATACTTGGGAAAAATTTGTTTATTACAACTTCATCCATAAATAAATTATACAAGTAGGGTTTCAAAGTAGTTACTTAACTTTAGTATTGATTATTGATATCAATAGTAGAGCTTATAAGATTTTTAAAACTTCTACTTCTATTTTTTCAAGAATCTCTTAGGCGTAGTTTTTGAAAATATCAAAAATTTATGAGTATAAATCAATTACCGAAGGAAATTATAAAGTTATTTTATAAGAGACAAATTGTTCAATCGAAATTTCATTTTGAAAAAGTCACTACTTGATTTGTTACATTTGCATTCCTAATTGGAATACATTAAAAGAAAATAATTTTATTGATTTTGGCACAATTTTTTTAATGCACAAATTTTAAACCCAAATGTCCGTACAACAGTTAATGAATTATTTTTTTCTATACTTAGAGATTGGCTTATTGTACTATAACAAGGAATCATTGGATAGAGTTATGAAGATTTCATATTAAATTAATAAATTATTTCTATACAATAATTCGATACGATTGTTATACTAGAATTACACAACTTTCTAATTTATTAAATCTAATTGTAACAATCGTTTAAGCTAAAGTATCTAAATTAGTTTCAGATAATAATTAGTAATTTTTCAAGAATTACACAGTAAGTTTACTTTTATTTTATATAACATTAGTAAATTTTGCAACAGCATTGATACGAACAAAAAAACTTAAAAAGCACATTAAAGCATTTATGATTTTAAAGTGTTCAATACAATTTCTCACAAGAAAAGGTAATTTAATTTGAAGAGTTTATTGCAAGTTATAGTGCTAAAAGTTAATGAAAAAAGGCATGAAAAGAGAATACTTTAAATTTTAAGGATATTAAGAAAACGAGACCATGAATTTATGTCGCTTAGTGATATTTAATTGTACTATAAAGTACATTTTCTATTTTTGCTCTACAAAATACAGCTGACTAAAATTTTAAAATAGTCATGAGCCAAACATCATCAAGGAATTATTTAAAAGGTTTTATAACAAACACTTATATCTAATTTTCTACCATTAAAACATATCACCCGCGAATTAATGTTTCTAATCGAAGAATGCTCTGATGGTTTAATGTTTTAAAGCTAAAATAATTGGTTGAAAAGGAGAATTTTAGTGCTCTTATTCTCTAAAAAGACATTATAATTACCTGTAAAGTACAATTATATTTATTTTATAACTTACAATTTTTACTGTAGAAAAGTTTTATGTTAGACGGTTATAAATTTAAACGATGTGGAAGTACATTTAAGTTTAAAAAAAAAAAAATCGAAAATCAGTGGCTTAAACTAATTATCTAACCAGACTCAAAGTACAATCACTTTATTTTTTTTATTTTTTTTTAAATTTATTAAAATTTAAGTATTTTTGAAAATTCGAATATGGATTTCCTTGAAAGTAAAAAGTTATGATTTGAATTCTGAAGCTTGATATATTATAATTTTTTTTTAAATAAAAAGTTAATAGCCCAATTTAAGTTGATATGCAAAATAATTGGAAAGAAATACTATATTTCTTTTTAAACATCATGTTTTTTGCTATGCAATTCTTTTTATAATAAAAGCTTTGTTTTTAAATAATTGCTTTTGCATTATGAATCCGAGTAGAATGTATGTTACAATTTCATGACATTCTAAAACCAAGAACTTTAACTTTAATTTTAGGTATTTAATGTACTACCTTTATAAGGCTCATAAAAAAGTATTACATTTGAAAATTATAATCAAATATAAACAATTTTGCTCCTTTTTTGTGATACGTGTATTTTATTTGAACATAGAAGATTGGGACTGAATGTGAGACAGCTATTTAATAGAAGGTAACCCTATACTTCTTTGGAAATCACTCTTCTGGTAAAGTTGACGAAATGTGATAACAACAACAACAAAAAAAGAACTGTTTTGGAGACCACTTGGCAAAAAATAGTGCGAAGTTGGTGCTATAGGCAATCAATTTGGAGAGATAACTTGCAATCAAATATCCAAGTTTTAATTGATAGTTTTATTTGCTGTTAGGTTAAGAACTTCTCTTAGATTTACTATGAAAATACTCTTTGGGTTGATCATTAAAGCATTTAAAGTTGAATGTCATGTATTCTTATCAAAGTCTTCAAACTGATATATTAGAGACGTCAGAAGTATTTTAAATTTAGTCTTGAAGTATTTCAAATTTAGTCTAGTGGAATTTCAAATTGACTTCCATTTTTCCTTAACTTTTAAGTAGTAATGACCAATTACTTTTGGTTATTAGAATTTTCTTCGATGAGTTCTTTTAATCGACGTATCCTATATGTCTGGAATTGACTTTTGACAAATGGATAGTTTTGCATAAGTTTATCATTACGTTAGTATTGTAAAAACTAAAATAGGGATAATATTAATTATTTCGTAGTAAATTAATTAACACTTACTGTGCTAAGAAAAGAAAGTCAATTTAATGTGTTATTTATTTAATGTATAAGTTTTATACGTATGAAGATTTATTGCAAACACCTTATAATTTGTTAAATTTTCAATAAACAATGATACTCAATAAGAACTATAGCTTCTATTCTTATTGTGAAGTTTTTCGACTAATTCTGTGATGAGATTAAGAGTTTTCTTTCTAAAGTTAAGTACTAAAACTAAGTACAAATTACTTACCAAAGTAACTTGCCTGTGTTACTATTAAGAGAGACGTCAGTCTGTTCCTGCCATCTAATGTTTTTTTGTTTTGTTTTTTTAAGCCACAATTTCTGCTGGAGTATTGCTTTGAAGCATATTAAACTTTTTCACAGACATAACATCATTAATAAACGTTTATTAAAAAATTGAAAGTGAAATAACTAGTGCTTTTATTATTAATTTTCACAGTTACTATAAGCTACAATTTATGAAAACTTTTAAAGATTAGTAATAAAACTACTACATTATTATACCCTTTATAAAATTTCATATGTGTCATAGCAATAATTTGGCAGACATTATAGCTAAAAAAATGAATCATTATATATATGATCCAGGGACAGACTGACGTTTTCTCTTAATAGTAAAATGGAATAAATTTTGGAGTATTAAAATCTTAAATTCCAAGAAGAATTCTTTCTAACATCCATGGAAATTATTCGTATATGAAAACCAACCAAATTAATGAGATAAATCCATATTTGTATTGCTTGTATACGATATCATAGGTAGAAAAGAATCTCTTACTAATGAAAAGCAAACATTTCCCTAATCCTTATTATTAGCACTTTTCTAAATTTATTTTTTATAATGTAATACGGGAATTGTATAATTATAGTTTCTTTAGTAATGTGTTAAAGATTGCGAAATAAAAACATTTGAAAACATCTTAAAAATGCTCTTTACATAATTAGAAGGATTATTTCTTTAAATCGTCAAACTCTACATTACATTTTAAGCCTTCTAAAAAAGTGAATAATTCAAAAACAGATGTAGAAACCGGTGAAAATGGAGTTTGGAGAGGGGGGGGGGGAGGATAAAAGATTCTATCAAAAAATGTATTTATTAGAAAAAAGTGTTATTGTTTGTAATTTGACATTAAAACTCACCCACATTAATTATTTGATTATTTAAAATTACAATTGTGTGGAACATTGCCCAACTTTGATTTACACTATATTACTGGTCACTTCATTTAAATATGACGTAGATTGGTGTAATTTAAAGTTATCATTTTTTTTTAAATGCCAATTTGGTGATGGTTCTCATATTGACAAGAAATGTAATTTTTTCAAAAAAATTAAATCTTTTTTTCGTCTTTCTAACAATTTCAGTCTTGTTTGGGCAGGGGTTAATATTAATTTATCGAAATGAAATTTGTCGCCCTTCCAAAATAGCTGAAAAGAGAAAAAATGAGGGGATGTGAATGAAAATCGGATGAAATTTCTTTTTTGATCCCATTTAAAGACCACACTAATGCAGTATTAATTAAACTTAAGGAAAATACGTTTCAAAAATCTCTTTCTAAACCTATAAATAATCGCATCATTTATTTTTTTATATAATGAGCCAGGTAATGTTGGTTGGGCTTTACCTCATTAAAAAAACTAAACACTTTACTTAATATATTACTGTCTTTATTTGAGTGATACAAACTTATATAACACGAAACACCACGCATATCAATAATATAATTTTTATCACTCATTATTATTGTTTCAATATACAAATACGTTATGAACAACAACAAAATATCCTACAAACATCATTTCATTATAGTCACTCTTAAAGAATACGAAACTTATTTATAAATTAAGTACAAACATAAATTTCAAAGTGTACAGATTTGCCTCAAAGCCCTATCATAAATGAAAACTCAAATAAAGAAAACTTAAACGATTCTGTCATCCAGAAACTTAAAACCATAAAAAAAAACATATCTTTTTAACCATTCTCTAACTGTTACCAATGTTTCCGCATGCCCTTCTACGACATTTGATTCAACTTTAAGAAAAAATACTTTCAGCGTTTTAGAAGCTGCATCTTAGCTATATGCTTTTCTACTTTATTTGTTGGATCACGTTCAGCAAGAAATAGGACGATTTTCTTACGGTCGCACTTCCATTAGAAGGAAAACTGGTGATTATTATTCTGACCACGTGCTCCAGTGGATCGTTGAGCCGCCATTTTATACAAGGATAACTGTAAGAATTGTTCCCGCTATGTGATCCATCATACAAGAATAAGATCATTTCGACACGTTATTACTTAATAAAAAAAGAGATACTATGTATGTATGTTAAGGAGGGAAATGCATAGTTATGATGTTGGTAGGGATTTCAACAGGATTGTCCTAATGATAATCTTGCTGTTGTTTGGTGACAATATTGACTTGGCGATAAGTTATACAGTTTGGGATTTTCATGCGATTGTAAAAAGCTTATTTTGTTTCAATTAAGAGTTTTTTTGTTATAGTTATGAGTTCACAAACAATGCAAAATTAGAAACTTAATGCTAACTAAAAAAATTCTTTAGTTTGATTATTTTCTTTAAGAAAATAATATCGAAATTATTAATCTTAAAAATGCTTTTGTATATAAACATCAGTTTTTATATAAGAATGCAGTAAGAAATATTTTTTTTTTTTTTTTTTTTTTTTTTTTTTATGAGTTTGAAATAAATTGCATTGATAATTATTTGTTTACTTTTTTAAATCTTTCAAAATTATTTTTAAAGCCATTGTAAAAGATAATGCTAAATAATATTATCATATTTAAATACTAATTGAAAAGAAATAACACAAAGAGTAATCATATTAATAATTATTAAAAAATAAAATATTTCATTAAACTCGATTTTAAGAAAATGCTTTAGAATTTTAAGAAATACTGCCTTCCAATCCTACTCTAATGATTATTAAAAAATCAAGTACTTCAATAAAAATTCATTATAATGAAATATACAAACAATTAATGTTCATAGTATATTTGAAAACTTTATTTCATATCGTCATGAATTGTTTAAAAATTTATTTGAAAGTTTCAGTAACATTTAATTCAAGGATTGCATTTTTTTTTTATAAAAACAAAGTTTTATTTAAGAAATTCTGTAAACTACTAAAATTAAAACAGGCAAACGTAACTGCAACGTAAAACTCCTTTTTCTCAATTCTCCAAAAAAAATTGATTAAAAGTTTCAAGTCTCAGAGCTTATATCAGGGTTGAGGAAAATGGTTGCTCAAAACGTACCATGATATATATTTGCCAGAGGACTCCGAGTGGTTAAACTATCTGCTATAATCTTGCAGATGGCGGAAAAATCTCGATTTAAAAATAATTGCTGAATTGTTCTTTACCATTGCGCTTCAATAGTGCTTGGAAACCTACATAAATATTAGTACCTGCAAATGTACCGACATATATACACCAAGAATATTTGTGTACCTAAGGTAATCATACCGTTTTACGATATATACAACAATAAGAGCTTTATGCATATATTTTATGTAATACAGAAAATCTTTAATTATATAAATAACTACCTAATTCCTTCAGATACTGATTTTAAATTTCCATTAACTAACTAAACAATTTATAAAAAAACACTTTTTATAATTAATACTTTACAGGATGATATATCTAAAATACAAATTATTCTGTAGGACCTCTTTTGAGAGTTATAATATACTACAGTGTCAACAGAATGATGTTGATCAAATGTAGTTCCAAACCTTTCAAAAAATTACTTGAAAAATTTAGTGTCACATAAAACTTATTATTACGAAAATATATTTATTCACTTTTATGTTTTCATGTAGTAACTAACACATATTCATACAAGTAATCTACTAAAAACAACATAACATTCATTTTTTAATTGTAAAATCAATATCAATATCTGTGCATAAATGTATATAATGCACGTTACAAATGAACCTGGTATACTTTTATTCATCTTCTTCTATTGACTCTTCATCGTCATCTCTTTGCGGCCCAAAGCCTTCTTCAGAATCTTCTTCCATTCTGATCTCTTCCTTTCCAAGGTGTCCCAATTAGTGACTCTTAGTGTTTTAAAGTCCATGTCGATTCAGTCAACCCATCTCTGTCCGGGCCTGTAATTTATTCGAGCTCCCATTGGTTTGAAATTGAAAATTATTGAAGTTAAAGAATAGGAATTCAGTCGGTAGATGTGTACAGCAAATTTAATAAGATTAATTTTAGTACATTTGATAATATATGCCTCTATGTAAATCATGTATAGCTCGTTGTTAAATCGGTGCTCTATATGCCATTAATATTAACTGCTTCAAGTCTCTTCCTCAAAACCTCTCTCTCAAAGATAGCGAGCCGATTTTCTTGTGACTTTGTCAATGCCCAGCTTTCAGAACCATTTGTAATTACAGTTCTAATAACGGCTTTATATAGAATAATTTGTGCTTTTCTTTTTACTAATTACAGTTCTAATAACGGCCTAGTATAGAATAATTGTTACTTTTCTTTTTATTAATTTTTATTGCAGGAAATTTCTTAATCTATTAAAACTACGTCGCTTGATTTCAATATCCAAATTGCCCTGGTTGTTCACATTTGAGCCAAGGTAAGTGAAATGATCAACTAGCTCGAATTTGTGATTTTTAATTTTTAGAAATTTTAGATCTTTTGATGTCTTTTTTACTCACGGGCAAGTATTTTGCTTTGCTTTCATTAACACTTAATGTATTTTTGCTGGAACATAGACACTATACTGAATAGAACTACACAAGGATACGAGAAGTTACATACTTTTATTTTACAATATTTATTTCAACATTTTATTAGTACTACCGAAACTTTGTATTGGATATTAGGTTACGAGCTAAATAAAACTTGATAACACAGAAAAAAATTAATTGCACTTAACTAAAAATGTGTAAAATTTACTTATGTAAGTGACATTCTCATAAGCATGAAAGTTTTACATCAGAATTAAGTAAAACCTGGAATATAGATGAAATAATTGATTATGAAATTAATTTTAAAAGAAAAATAAATATAGTATGGACAAATTAGGCTAAAATTTCGGTCGAGACGGAAATAATTATTAGATAGCTGATTTCTTCTAAAATAGTTCTTTAGTTTCTCCTGTACTTTCCTAAAAAAAAGTCCCAAAAAATCCTGCTTAAGCAACATCCTTAAATTTTGAATAAAAATCCGCCATCTTGTTTTTTTTTAAAATCGCTATAACTCAGAAATGGAGAATCATAGACGGGTACTGCTGGTATAAAATGTTTTTGATTTAAAAGAAGAACTAATTGCTGCAATATCGAGTATGAAAAGAGAGTTGATATAATTTTATTGACATAAAACATTTTTGGAAATAATAAAAACACCAATTCTTCACTAATGAATTTTAGAATTTATTTGGAGACTTATTGCTTGATGGAATTCATTTTTAAATTAGAAATTAATAGAATTAACCCACTGACGGTCATACACGTATATATACGTCATTTGATCCCCAGTTTTTCCAGCAATACACAACATTTTTAAATTTATAAATAAAATATTTTTTAAAATATTTTTATCAGGAAGATAGTTTATAACCTGTCTAAAACAAAATAAATTAAATAATTAAAAAAATTATGTATTTGAATTAGAAATATAATTTAAAAATTATTGCAAGGAAAACAGCTGTAGAATTTCGCTCATTCCAATGACAGTCAGTGGGTTAAAATTACAATTTGTCGCAAGTCCTTCATAAGTAATCAGTGACATAGAACTCATACTACTATAATCTACTTTCTACCATAGTATTCAAAATAACTTAGTAATGGCAAATTAAGGCTAGTGTCGAAAATAATTATTGGAAAGTTTATTTCTTCTAAAAAAGGCTCTGTAAGGTACTCTTGTACATCCCCAGAAAGGTCCCAAAACGTTCTACTTAGAGGGAATTCTTAAATTTTGAATAAAAATCGGCCACATATGCAGTGGATAATCATAGAAGAATGATGTTGGTGTGAAACGTTTTTGTTTTGAAGGTAGAACTTATTTCTGTGAATAAAAAGTATAAAATAAAGATTTTTTACAATTTTATTAACATGAAACAAGTCTGAAAACATACAAAACAGCATTTTTCCAGGAAAGAATTGTAGAATCTAAAACTTATTCAACTTCAAACTTTCATTTTAGAAAAATAAGCACCATCATTATTTTATTAGTTTTTTTCTTTCTTTATAAATGTTGTTGATCTCAGACGAGTTTAAAAAAGCTGATTAGAAGATGGAGTAAAATTGCATTTTCTGTAGACGGGATGGTAAATATTAACAGTGTCAATGTGAAAAGAGGTTTAGATACTTTTAGAGTATCAGCATACATTTTGTATAAAAGATAGGATTGTGGAAAAAAATTAAGAACATTAGCCAAGTACAGTGCAGTAAAAATCATTCTAGACATGATATTTACGTTTCAGAGGCTTAATTTGTAGAAGTGAATGCAACAGAACTCTTTTCATAAGTGACATGTATACTTTCGAATTTATAATATATGGCCTTTATTGAGGGGAGGCAGTTGATTAGGAAGCTTACCAGAAGAACCCACACCCAATAGTTTGCCTAGTGGAAACTGTTTCAAAGATTTCAAGTGTTCTGATTTTCAATCGTTTCTTCTAGTATGTCAGGTGATCCATTTGAAAGTGCTTTCGAAGACATGTTGAGGAGTCCAAGTTAAGAAACTTTGGATTCATCCTCATAGTTACTCATGACCGGCCCAAAGACCATGAATTGAATTGTCTGGTAATGGAAAACGTCATCTAACTGAAATTGAGGCAATATATGCCGAACTAGGAAATACATATCACTTGATTTGATAACAAATATCAAGTCAGTTTAAATTCGTATACGGAATAAAATAGTTTTATGGAAATGGGCACAGGAAAAAAAATGTATGAAAAATCAGGTGTGATGCATTTGTCCTTCGTCACTCGCCAACCTCCTAACTCAACCTCAATTTACACCTGTCTTCGTTTCGAGGTTGGAGAACGCAGGAAGTGGCAATCAATGTGTATTGTGACATTTGATCAGCTATTTTCCTTTAAAGCTATATATATAGTTTCTAAAGCGGATGAAACTGATGAGCTGACCAATTTAATTGTGAAAGTAAGTGAATTTAATCTGCTTATGAGTTATATTTATACCGTGGGTAAAATCATGGATGGTATTGAAATGTACAGGCTTCGAAGAAATAGACCTTAATATTATTATTATTATTATTATTATTATTATTTTTAATTATTTATATATATATTACTTCTATATTGAACCTTTGAGTCATTTCAACTAATAAATTATAAATCATAACATCTTAAGAAATGCAGAACATCATACAAAACTCTCGTTAACTGTTAACTTTTTAAAATTGCCACAAGACGAAAGGAAATGTACCCAAGTATAATACAATTGTTAATGAAGTCCAACAAAGGTGACAGACAAGGGTATCGAATAAATGTGAGACATGGATCTTGAGAGCTTAACTCCTATTTAAGCTGCCACTTGTCAGCATAGTCAGTGGATATAAACCAAGTCCAGATGTAAAAAAAAAGTAGTTTGGGTTGATTATTGTGGCTGGGCCGTTGAACAGGGACACAATAAGCCTATAAGAGCAAGGGGAGGGGAGAGGGGTGCTAAGGATCCTATTTCAGAAGAAATTAGAATTAATATTACTTCGTCCGTCTCCAACCTTAATTTGCCTGTACTAAGAATTTTTAATAGTATGGTAGTATGAAGATTTTAGTTGTATGAGGTCTTCCTCACTGATATGAGGACTTGTGACAAATTCTAATTTTAATTCTATTTATTTCTAATTTAAAAATGAATTACATCAAGTAATAAGTTTCCAAACAAATTCTAAAATTCAATAGTGAAAATTTGGTGTTTTTACTATTTCCAAACCTGTTTTATGTTAATAAAATTATATCAACTGTATATTTTAGACTTTTTATTGCAGCAATTAGTTCTTCTTTTAAAAAAGAAATATTTGGTACCAACAGCTCTAGGTTTGGCCGTTACTAGTTATAGCGTTTTCAAAAAAATCCAAAATGGCAGACATTTATTTAAAATTTAAGGATGTTGCCCAAGCAGGATTTTTTGGGACTTTTCTGGGGAAGTACAGGATGGCCTAAAGAACCTATTTCAGAAAGAATCAGATATTTAATATTTTTTTCCGTTTCCAACCCTAATTTGCCTATACTAATAAATCACATAACTACCCTTAAAATCATGTAAATATATTCTTTGTTTCGGTTACAATAAACTACACGTTCTCCATCTTGTCAAAAATCCAAACAATACTAATAATTACATATGCCCACTATAATATTTACAATTAAGGAAGTAAGTGGATTTATTTAGAAATAACTAAAAGTCAGACGTAAATTAAAAAGGAATAAGTATGTGAATCTCACTACCCCAATATAAGATTATAGATAATATTATATTAGGGGGATTTGAACATCACAATTTCAAACATGACCCCAAATAAAAGAACCGAATTCATTAAGTCTTCTTTTTTCATTATTAAACCAGTAATAGTGTGAAGAACCAGTCTACTATTCAAATTATTTTTTTATACTTAAATCTTTAAGAGAAAGAACGCGTATGATGTTCACTTGACTGAACACTTGAAGACACATGAATCGTAAAGCATAACTGAATTAATGCAGCAACTCCCCCTTAATTCGTACAATATGGAATTAAAACCTCTACACACAATGCTCTCTCACAAGTGGAGACGACAAAACGATCGGTCACGGC
The DNA here is from genome assembly GCA_963978545.1 of Linyphia triangularis. Taxonomy (NCBI): domain Eukaryota; kingdom Metazoa; phylum Arthropoda; class Arachnida; order Araneae; family Linyphiidae; genus Linyphia; species Linyphia triangularis. Next base: position 54,864,016 of record OZ021724.1, on the reverse strand, counting down.
ACCAATTGTATGGCAACTTCCAACAATGAGACCAAAGCATCACGCGATTTTCCTCTAAAAAGCACGGAAATCCTCACCCACTAATTATTTCCCAATCAGCGGACACAATCACCCATTTTCTCACCTTGTCTTTTGCCAGAGTAGTAGGGGTGCGTGTTCACGGGATGTTAAATGACCACGGAAATTACGGGGTCTGCGTCCGTAAGTGCGGCACGTGTGCACTCGGGCCACGCAATTAGAAGAGAGCCGTACGACACTGTTGATAAGGAATTATTCATCACTGGGTAATGTGTTTTTACCTTTGGGCAAGGCCTGGTGGAGTAATCGTGTTTTGGAAGGAGACGGTGTTTTGTTGCTCGTTTGTAATTTAAAGTCGGAGATTGATGTTTAGATAAGGGGTCCGGAAGTGAAAGTTTTGTACATTGCACGTAAATGGAATAATTAACAATCTCTTCTTTTCTTTTTTTAAAAAAGAATCATAAACCAGGGTGAAATCAATACCCAATTTCAATTTCATCTGAAAAAAAAGCAATTCGAATGAATTTTTTTCTTATTAAGAGTTATGTAGAGTGTTTTTTTATTCTAGGGGAATTACTTAATGAGTAAAATAAATTTTATATAACATATTTGGTTTTTAAAGTAGTTGGTAAATTTTAAAATGGTTCAAATTGTCTACTTATTTTACATGTGACGCATATTAAAAGTATATTGTACATTGAGTTTGTTTTCAAGTGTTATTGATAATATTTTCATGTCATTTAAACATTCTTTGAACTACTTATATTTTGAATTTACTGTGAAACTTTTTTCTTAAAATGATGATGTTTGTTATTAAAAAAAACTATGATTTTAATTATGAAAAATTTTTAGTTTTAATGTTTATTTTAATTCAATTTTATCTATTGTAAAATACAACAAGACTTTAACCTTCAAGTACTTTTTATGTTTAATGCTTTATTACAAAAAATATGGAGTGGTATATTGAACTATATAATTAAAGCGGTTCAAGAATTTCACTTATAGATGAAAATGATATTTTCAAATATCATCCATAGTTAATTTTATGCTTATTTATATATTATTTGTGGATTGTTTTCTGTTCATTATAAAGTACAACTGTAGTTTCATTACGTATGCAATCACTTACAGTAGAAACTAAAGGATACAATAGAATCGAATGCTATTTTTTCATATACTTTACATGGATTGACGGTTTAAACCATTGTGACTTAATAAACAATCCAGAAAAAATCAATTATAAGAGTATCATATATTATAAAAAAGGAACAAGAAAACAAGCAAGCAATTTAGCTAATTTATTTTGTATTATATATTTGGTATATGTATTAGATAAAACTATAAAATATTAATAGCTAAATAACTACCACATTTCCCATTGTTTCTTCCGATTTCAAAAGCCTGTAGGCTTAAAAGTTAGTAAAATCTCCTGAGTGAAATTCCCACTAAAAGGGTGATACTTGATTTTACTTTTTAAGGTTATCTTTAAACCAGTGCAACAGTCAAAACAAGAAATCTCAAAAGGGGGAGAAAAAAAAACATCTTGTCTTTATAGGCTGTAATTTCCTTCTTTTATGTTTCGTAAGAAGAGCTAAGTGAAATAGATGTGATAGGTGTCCCATGGTGGGAAATGGGTTTGCAGCAAAAAAAAAAATCTGACAAAACTGTATCCAACAGGGAATTGGCTATTTCAGTTAGATATTTTTTCTATGAAAGTTAACTTATTCTGGTATTTATAAAAAATATAACTGTTTTTGCAATGTCTCTTACTGATAAGTCAGCCTTTTTTGTATATTCTTAATTAAGTAGATAATTATTTTATAAAAAATACCCAATTCAAAAATTTATTTTTTAACCTACTCTGCATCTCAGAAAAAGTGTTTTTAGGAAATTATGTAACGCATTTTTAATATTAAATTAATAATTTTTGAGCTTAACCATCTTAAAACTGGTTTGTTTTTATTGTTATATAGTAATGAAATTAAATTTTAAAGGCTTGATAAGTAAATATTCATAATTTGCAGTAAATATTTGCGAAATTTACTAACTGTTCATTAAATGTGTCTTTAAAATATATTCTAAATCTGAAATTTTAATAAATAAATGGAAATATAATTAAATAAATAGAGCTATGTAATTCAGTTCATTCATACATGATTTAAGGAAAGAAAGAAAAAAAAGAAAAAAAAAAAAAAACATCGATCAGAAATCTGTAAAAAATCATTTTTTGTTCGCTTGAGCTAATTTGCTTGTGTTATCAAATTTGAGTAAACATTAACTATGTTGCTTTTTACAGTTAATACAGTAACGTAAAAACTTCAGTCTGTACAAGATATTAATTACTACGGCACGATTTGCTTATGGACTGCTATTCAAAGGAGAAAAAATATTGATGATAGAATACACACGTATTTTTTTTTTTTTTTTTGTAAAGTTACGTATTGCTATGATTCATAATATTTATTTTAATTTATGTCAAAGGATAAAATAGAGAAGGTGCATATATGGGGCAATAATGCCTGGAGGATGCCAAACAAATCATATAAAAGCTGATTTTAACAAAAGAGTTACTTTAAAAAAATCTATTTTTATTTCTTTACTGTTACAAGATGTTTATCCTAAAAAAAAGGGAGTTTTTGTTTGAAAAAATTATTACTTATATATTTTTAATAAAAAAAACCGGAATAAAATTCAAGAATTTTTTAATGTAGAACATAAAAATTTCTAGACTATTGATATTTATTTTTCTAAATCACTTTTATGTGTAGGTATTTCAAGGCAGATTTGTTGAGGAAGATTGCGTAGGTGATAAAGTTGATCTGACTCCATTTGAATTGTTAACATATTTAATAGAAAACTAGTTACAACATTGTTAACAAAGGAATTTAGAAGAGAGGAACGGCACACACGTCTTCTTCTCTCTGAGGATAGCGACAGTCTGAAGATTTTTATGCAAGGTTGCCAATTTTGAGTTCACAATCACGTGAACACAGCATGTAAGCAATTTCTTGGGGCTTAGCTATGCACGTGATCATCAAATGGTAGAATAAGGATGCAAGCCCCTGCAGTATAATTATTTTTCTTTATTTTTAAATAGTGGTCTCCTGTGAAAAATTATGGAAATAATTTTTCTTTCTTCACAAATTTTCCTGTGAAGATAGTTAAATCACTGATTTTGGGGTCAGGCAAGTCTTGTTTTACTTATTTTTCTTGTTGTTTCCTCCTTTCTTCCAATGTATATATATTAGGATTCCTTAATCTAGCACCATAATCCAATGTCGAGTATCCCTATATAAATTTATTTGCGCTGAACTTTTATAACAAATCTTCATCCTTCCTGAGATGAAGCAACCAGAATTACTCTGCAAAATCTAGATTTAACTTAACTAGTTCTCTATTTAGAGTAGAAGTCGGAAATATAGATCAAAATAAATATGGATACTATATAGTTGCATAGAAAAAATGATCGATAAAATATCGATATATCGATACATGATTTTTTTTTTTTTTTTAAATTTAATTTCAATTTTGCCAGAAACGAATTTTTTTTGGCCAAATTTCAACATTTCATGAAATCATGCCAAAATTGTTTTAATAAATAAATTATAAAATTGTTTTTATTAATAAATTATATTATCAATCAGAATAAATAAAATACAATTTGGAATTCAGTGCATAAATTCCCATTTATATTTAAAGAAGACATTTTGAAAAGTAGTTTACCGCATATTTTGCTGATAGATGTTTTTAATATATAAAATTAGATGCAAATTCCAGGCACACGTTGGCAACCGAAACAGCGCTATGTTAATGACTACTAATAAATGATCTTATTTTTCATTACATTATGTTATCTTTTTGGTTAGGGTGCATTTAACTGTCAATCAGTCAAGTCCAAACTTTAGTTTTGAAGTTTTTGAAAAGGGAATAAAGAAAATCGAAAAAACACATGAAACTAAAAAACTATCATCAAAAAACAAAAACGTTTGAAAATATCGATATATCGGTGACTTGTATCAATATTTTTATTATCGATATATTTTTTAAAATATCAATAAATATACCGTTGTATCGATATATCACAGACCTCTAATTTAGAGGCAACAAAATATATTACTAGATTCAGATGAAATGATCATCTTGATAACAGAAGTGAAAATGAATTTCTATTAAAACATTGAAATAATTTACATCCGAAAATATCTTCTCTTTCATTTGGTATAGCTGCAGTATATAAATAATGGATAAATATTTATTTTCATGTTTCTTCAGATTATAAAGGCGAAATCATGAGTGTTTCGTATGTAAGCAGTTTTAAGATTGTGTCTCTATGGTGACCTGTAATCACTATTTTAAAATTAAGTCTACAGACAATGGAAGCTAGTCGTGACCTCCAATATTATAGAAGACCATCTAACTATCATTATGACGTCACAGGTTGTGGATACATTTCAATAATTTTATTTCTTTGACAATGTAAAAAATATGATTATCCCTACATCTTAAAACACTAATTGTGTATATATCTTGAGGATCTAAACTTGATTCATTCCCTTATAAGTACGATCAAGTATAATGTATGTTCAGTTATATGATTTTTTTTTTTCAAATGTAATTTTAAAATATTTCTAAACATTTCAAATGTAAAAGGAAACAAGAAAAGCATTAATTCAAAACATTGATATATGCAATTGATAAAACACAACAAATATACACAATAAACAACACACAAATAATATAATAGCTTAAATACCACAACTAAATTCAAGTTTCATATTTTCAGAGAAAACCCACATTTCGAGGAAATATATATAATATATACTTTTTTTTTCAATTCACAATGTTTGCCAGGATAAGCATGTGCTGTCACCTTAGAAAAACTAATCTTTTCCATTCTTCTTATCAAATGCTTCTTTTGAATATACAAAATCATTTGGATGAAAAGGTAGCTCGCATACCTTAATAAAAGCTCAAAAATTTGTAAACTTCTCTATAAAATTTTTAACAAAACAATACATTAAAATAAGTAAAGTTTTCACTTTTAATATTTATTTTTTGTTGGTTATTTTGAAAAGCTAGTAAAGATTGGGTAAAACTTCAAAGTACGGTACGGATTCTGCGCTAAGAATTGTTTACATAAAACCGCGTCAAATTTTGTCAACCATAGGTAGTTCACTTTTTATTAAAAAGAATGGTTGTGGTGAAAATCCCCTTGGCGCAGAATTCTTACCGTACTTGGAATTTTTATCAAAGATTGTTTTCTAAACTTTCATTTGAAAAATAATAATAACAAATAAATTGAAGCCGAAGAAAAATTATCACTATCGTAAATAATTAGCATTTCTTTTCACCACTTAATTAACTTCTCAAAAAATTATACACTTATATTTAAAAAAAAATAGTAAATATTTTATTAATATTTCCTTGTTGTATTTTGTAGGGACAAAATTGTTTTGATGTATCGCACAACACCATTTTTTTCTAATACTCACATCGGAATGGAATTGAAAACATAAAAATTAGGACCAGTTCTGGAGTTCCCGTTGCACTTTAGAACGGAACAAGAACTCGGCATTTTGTAAAATTTTCACCAAATATTAAACGTATAAATCGTCCATATAACCATCGAACGACTAGTAAAAGCAGAATTTGAAGATCATTGTATCTACTTTCATACATTGTTTACCTCACTATCCCATTATTTATATCCACCACTGATGATGTAGAAGGTAAAACATGGCGGAGTCGGATGGCCTTCTACAATATCGATGGTAACGAGCTAATTCTCTCTGTTTTATTACGACTGACTGATGGTATAGGGTTTACCTTGAGAGACCTAATTGAATGCCTCCCTATACCTTGATAATTGAACCTCATAATAGTCTATATCTTGCTCAAACGAGATTTCCACTTGTGCAAGTGAATGTAGCACTTGTGCAAAAATATACAATACAAAAACACAGATAGAAATATTGAACATCCATTAAGAATAAATTTCCTAAAAACATTTTAAATAAATTTGAATGGAAAATTAAAAAAAAAAAAAAAAAAAAAAAAAAGTAATGACATTGCAGCAATTACTTGATCTTTTTTAGTTAAATCCTCGTTTTTTTTTATTTTAAACAAGTTACTATTTTTATTTATTGATACAATTATCTCGTTTTTATTAACCAAACAAATTAAATCTTCTGACCATCATTTGAGTTGTTTATTACCCGAATTTGTCTAGCATACATTAATCAAAAGCAGTCTTAAATTAAAAAAGCGTTTTAATTTTTTTTCGTAGATTCTTTTTAATTCCTTTCTTTAACATCCTCATGTGAAAACAAAACGTAGGCACAAGTTCTCTGAAGAGTATTTTTTAGTTTATCCTTGCGGCAGTATATTTTTTATTCGACATCTTTTGCTCTTTCTTTTCCGCGTTTTTAAAGTTAACATTTTCCCACTACCAGGAGGAGAGGTAGATTATCCTTGAAGGATAAAAGTTTACTGGATTTTTTATATGTTTTTCTAATCCGGGAGAATGTTTTGAAAAAGAATTATCCTTCGCCCAACTTGTCTTCGTAAAAGATTCAGCTCTGCAAACTCTGGCGCTTTTTTACTGTCTGTTTTTACTGTAAAGGTAAGAAAAATAACTGTATTTTCTGTATCAAGTAAAAATTATGTTTTAAATATAATGTATACGATTTCCTGTGGAATACATACATTACTAACTCCTAACGTTACAAAAGCTGTTACATATCTAAAAATTAAATTTATGAAGTACCAGAATAGCACCAGAATTATTCTTATATATAAATTCCTCTTATCTTTAAAATCTTAGAAAAGTTCACATGTCATGATCTTAAATAGAGCACAACATTTCATATCGTACGCTTAATATTTTCATAATACTTGTATTACATATTCTGCAGTCTACTCATTAACACACGTAAAGAAGAAATAAAAAAATATTCTTCCGTTTCGAATATCTTATGAATTTAATTACTTTCTTTCACACACCCGCTCTCAATCTTCACTTTCTCTCTCTCATAATATAAATAACATCTACACCCACTACAAATCCACAGTTTTTCAAGGAATGAAATTTGGCAAATAGCAGCTATGGTACCTCAAGATAGCTTAAAGCAATTTTTAAATTCTATTAAAGTTGATTTTGTTAAAATTAAATGACATTTAAGAAATTTCCTGGAATCGCAATCATTATTTTATAATATATCAACAGAAAAATAAAAGGAATGCAAGGAATATAACATTCAAAGTTGTTCTCCTCATTATCTGATTATTTTTATCTATAGTTTTCCATCCGATAAGTGGTTTGATTCTTATTCAAACATTCATGTATATTTACTATCAATCGTCTCCGTAAACCAACTTTGTGCATGCATGGTTTTAACCTACTGACGGTCATGCACGTATATATACGTCATTTGATCCCCAGTTTTTTCCAGCAATACACAACATTTTTAAATTTAAAAATAAAATTAAAAATAAAATATTTTTTTATTATTTTTATCAGAATGATAGTTTATAACCAATCTAAAACAAAATAAATAACAAATAATTAGAAACAAAACTTACGTATTTGAATTAAAAATATATTATAAAAAATTATTGGATGGAAAACAACTGTAGAATTTCGTCCATTCAGATGACCGTCAGTGGGTTTTAAAGTGCAATACATAAATTCTTCGAATTGAAAGCTGTATGTAAACAAAAAAGACAGTTGAAGATTCAGCTAAGATTGTTTTTTTATTATTATTATTAAAATGAAAATTAATAACACCGAAAAATGTACGATCTTTTTCACATTTTAGTAAATATGTCGTCAAAGAAAAGATCATAAATATGTGAGATGTTACTCCAAAACAATGAGAACATAGATTGAAAAATAAACGCAAGAGGCATATACAGTGGCAAATATTCCAATGCATAATAATAAAAAGCATTGTTTTGTGTTTTAAAATTTGTTTTACTATTTATTGCAGAAGTGGTTTTAAACTAAACCTATTAGCGTATGTAAGAAGTCATTTGGCGCTTTATTTTAGTAGTCATTATTGCACATTTGGTAAGAAGGCATTGTTTTCTTCTTTTCTATTTCTTTGCATTCCGGCCCCACATGATTATCAAAGAATACAAACATTTGTGCCCAAATACATACTTCTATGACCTTCAACGGGTTCAAGCAACTAGTTTTTTTCTTTACGTTTTTCAATAATTAATCTGTAAGATGTTTGTTTAAGCATCTTCTCACATATGGAAATTACTTTTTAACTTAATCTGACTTATTGTAGACAGTATGTATAATTAGTAACCATTACAAGTCATGACTTAAAGGGATATTGCATTCGGTTATGACAAACATTTTAATTAGTGGCTTAGAATATCCTTGAGGGTTTAGCTTGGCATTTCCTGATGTTCAAGATGATAAACCTATATATATTTTGACGTCACGATTTATTCCAATCTGTTCAGTTCACCGGCATGCTCGATTGTTTAATTACTCATTTAAAGAGTAATGATTATCTTTATGAGCTTTAAGTCCTTAGTTTGACGTCCTGTATAAATATACAGAGGATACAAAGAAACTGATCTTGTATAATGTGTAATGAATAATTCACAAATATTTTTAAGTATAAATATAAAATTTCAATAGAAACCTTTAGAAAAAAAAAGTTTTTTAAACTAAGCAAAAAAATAGTTTATTCATGTGAACGATGACTTTACAGATATTTGCGAGCCAATGCTTAGTGTTAATTAAATTAATTTCGAGATTTTAATTTTTTGATTGAAAGCGATATATATTGAACAAAAAATTTACTATTTTAACTTTTTTGTTTTACTAATTGAATTCGTCTTACATTTCATGAAACATGCAATTTCCTAATCTCAACCATTCAGGAATTAAGATTTTCAAAACACCTTTTACTTTTTGATCGTCCTGAATGCAAACTACCATGTGAAAATAAAATATTTGCTTCGTAACGTAAACTTGTAAAGTATCTGTTATATGATTACAACATTCACATATTTACAAAGCAATATAAATATAATTCAAAATGAATACCTCTAAACACAATACGTTTTAGTTTATATTATCATAATCTACAAATTCACTATATTAAGTGATACATTGTACTACTGCTTCAAACTGAGATCCTTTTGAGTTATACCAGTGGTTACTTTAATACTAGTACATCCTCTCCAACTGGTTCAATCAGCTGCAAAGTGTCGATCATTGATTTTCCAAGATGCTCCATACCCCGGGCCTCTAAATTAGGGAGTAACCTGGCAATCCTAACAAATAGAATCCTCTACCTGTACGAAATGTAAGGAACTACATACTGAACTCTGCCAGTGGAAAAAGACTTAGGACACACTTTAAGGAATTGAAATGTGTAAAAGGGAATATCTTATTGCGTTACTCCAACAAAGTTTTCCAGACATTAGTTAAGAAAATTAACTTGCATAATATTGATCTAATCTCCATCCAAGAGATGCAATGAATTGAAGAAAGTTATTTGGAGAAGAGGAGGTATTGGTATTTTACAGTTATGATTCCTGTAAACATATTCTTGGTGCGGGATTTATTATTAAAATGTAAATTCTTTCTTTTAAAAATTTCTCTACAAAGAATGCTTTTGAAGTGATACTAAATTACTATTCTGTTTAGAACGTCTGTGCCACGCACGCGTGAGGATCACCAGTGAACATATAAACTTAACTGTTCATGTGAGAAAAAAAAAGTATTTGAGTAACCTTAAACGTGGCATTAATGGGTACCAAAAGGGACGCTCCAGTATCTGAGAAATCACTAATTTTTTTGTATTTTCACGTACAACAGTGTATCAATTTTCAAAGGATATCAGCTTAACCAAAACTTTCGAGCGGAAGAATAAATGTAATTCCTCAATGAGGAATTGTATCTATTCTTCCGGACAACTGACAGGCTTTGTATAGTAACTAACGCAAGTAAAAGAATATCATTGTCATGAAATATCAGAATAAAAATCACTATACACAAATTATATCCGTGAGCTCTATAAAATGTATTTTTAAACAAATAGTTTTTAATACTTAGCTACCAAAAATAATTACTTTGGATTTTCCAAACACCGAAGATAGCAATATTCGTGATATAAAAATGCTAACATGGGATACACCTGATGAGTGTCAGAAGTATTTCTCGTCTGATTAGTCCAGAGTTCAGCAATCTAATCTTAATATAATTTAGTAACTGTTATACGAAATAAAAAAAATCTGTTTTTAACTCCAAACAACTCCCACCGAATCTGAGGAATTTAAGAACCTGCAGTTTTATGATCATGGGATAAACATGGGATTATACCATGGAAAAATAGAGGTACTGTGGCAAAGAAAAATTAATTAATTTGAATATTAACAATTTTGAAAGACAAGCGGACTGTGTTGTTGATCAAGATCTTAATCTTAATCCGAAAAGAACCAACAACTGGAATCACCTGGCAAAGAGGGTAAAAAAAAAAAGGTAGACAAATTTTCTTAGCAAGATCTTTCTCACAACGAGTTGTCAAACAGGAATAAGTTTCAAACTTTTAAGATTTTACAATAGCATCATCGAAGTGATGTTTAGAGAAGAACTTTACAAAGATGATAATCATGTTTTTCAACAGTCCCTGATTGCATTAAAATGAAACTGTCAGGTTTCTTTAACCAACATAAATGTAAGTATTCACAAACATCTCATCAATGATAATTTATATAGTTAAATAAAATTTATGCAGTTTTAATTTCATTCGATATCAACGCATTATTCGGGGGTCACTTTTCTCAGCCAAATTTAGAAATTTACAACTCCTTATCAAATGTTACCCAACCCAACAAATTAGTCAATTAGTTATATACAGAGTGGTCATAAAGAAACTTTGCCGATATACGGACGTCTAGCAGTCGTTCCGTTCAACAGATCGAGATGAAATTTCATTTACAGTTATTCAGAGTTATGAGCTCAAAATTCTGTGAATGGCAATAAAATGCGAAACCTACTTTTTCTTGTCGCAAAATGCTTAGTGCATGCAAAAGCTTTAAAGAGCGTTGAAACGGTACGTGTGTTACAAAAAACGGACTCGTTATGCACGTACAAAAAAAGAATTAAAAAAAATTTTGCAAAACGGGAACACGGAGGAAATTTGGATATAGAAAACCGATAAAATTGCCTGTGATTGCACTCATGTGAATGTTGGCCTCTGCCATAAGCAAATCTCTATCGTTCGCCCCGATGTAGGCGTTCGAGTGATGGTACGTTAGTCTATGGTTAGAAGCAAATCGGAAGCGGGTTACCATGGATACAAGACAAGTCAGGTCACTTAAGATATACATATACAATTAAGATCATTTTATTTAATTTTTAAATAATAATTTCAAACTTTTTGGCAGTATATTATAATTAAAAATGATGCATTTATATTTATAAACTTTTTTTTCTGTCAATTTTTTAATCAGCTAATTGCAATTAAAGTGACTATTTATGACATTATTAGAACATACATAAATAAACTTGTAATTAACTTAGAGGTCTAATTTTTATTGCAAATAAAAGATATTATATATTGATGCATGCTCCTATGGCGAATTTTGAATTTGGCTTCAATATTTATTTAAGTATACATTTTTAAATAAAATTTTTTAAAAAAAAATACATAAATTTTAACAAAAAATTAAGATGAAAGTATTCATAAAAAAATGCTTATAACAATATAAGTTAAATTCTCCATAGGAAACACATTCACAACTTGTGTCTTCAGAATAAAATGAGAATTTTGTAAATCGGACAATTTATTACGAAGTTATGACTGTTGGCGTAAAGTCATATAACACCAAAATGTCATTCTTCAGAAAACGCGTTTAAAGTTTACGACATTAATGAACGTGATACAAAACATAGTTACAAAACCCACTGTAATTTAAGAAGTAAATTGAGTCTCAGAAAGAAAATGCTATTATTTTAAAGGTAATGAATTCTGGAATATTTTAAAACAAAAAAAACAAAAACGCAGACTTGAAACAAATTTTGCAATTCCTAATGTATATATATATATATATACCTTAATGATGATTTGATTCCCTGACCTAGTACTGTTAATTTGAAACCACGAAACCTGTTTAGAAGATTCACTGATCCCCTGTTAGGTGAACGTGGAGCTAGATTTCGGAACTTGATTCTAAAATATAAATTTAAACGTGAAACACATTGGGAAAAAAATCTGTTTATGTCGGGCTTGTACAGTACCCAAAAAAAAAAACAGAACGATGGCTATATCTTCGGTTCTAATTATCGTAGAATCTTACGGTTTGCACCAAAATGTTTTGCTTACGATTTTCTATATATCTGATGCATTTTTTTCTTGAGGGACCGTATACTAAGTAAAAGTAACGCTATCTTCGAAAATTTCAATACGAACCCTTATTTTTTATCATTTCATTCGATTCAGAATACATCATTTACCCTATATACCAAATTTCAATGCATTATGTTGAAAAACACGTCACTTATGAGCGAAAATATTTCGACTATTTTTTTAATGATCTTCAGGAAGAATTTCCATAAAACGAAAGGTATTTTTAAGGTTCTTCACAGCGGGAGAAATCGAACGGTTAATGTGGCGCGTTTCAAGAAGATTAAAAAATACAAGTATTAGTCTAAAATTGCATAGAAAGTACTTGGATTTATAGTGTCATGTTTAAGATTAATACAAAAATAGCAAGTAAACGCAAAAGTAACATAATTTATTTACAACATTAAAGATGTGCATTCTTCACACGAAATAAATAAAATATCGAAAACTGTAATTGCAGAAATATAACGAATACTACTGATAATTAGAAAATTAATAAATATTAAATGTAGGCATTAGTAAACAGTATTTAGCAAAGCATGAATATTTTACAGAAATATTTCACTATAAACACAAATGTAACTAGATCGTTGAAATTATTTATAAAATGAAAAAGTCACATGATTCAGTAAAATTTTTAAAGGATAACTTATTGAAATTGCGTAAAAAATGTTGTTTTAAATAAATGGAATTTAAGGAAGCAAATTAAAAAAAAAAAAAATTGATAGTTTACAGAAAAAATAATTAATAATTTAAAAAACTAAAAAACACGCTTTAATAGAAAATCAAACTAAAAAGTAGAAAATAATCAATAGATTAACAAACTAAGAAACACGCTTTAATAGAAAAGTGAACTAAAAAGTAGAAGCTAATTTTAAATAAGTTTGAAATAAGAATAGAGTGATTAACAAGAAATATTTATTTTATCGTAAAAAAGCGTGGGGTGCTTTTTAAGATATTTTCATAATGGCTCTACTTTTACCAATATCTGTCATTAAATATTCACAAAAATTGACATCAAGCACCCCACGCTTTTTTACGATAAAATAAATATTTCTTGTTAATCAGTCTATTCTTATTTCAAACTTATTTAAAATTATCTTCTACTTTTTAGTTCACTTTCCTATTAAAGCGTGTTTCTTAGTTTTTAAACTATTGGTTATACGATAATTAAACGTTATGCGATTTTCCACACCTCTAGTTTACCTTGAATTAATCTTTGATAGTTTTCAAAAGTCGTCTACTATACGGTCCCTTAAAGTGAGCGTTTTTTACATTTTCTCTAAAAAATCGAGAACTAATAGTCAAAATGGAAAGAAAAAAATTATGGGGGGGGTTTTAGACCATGGTAAATCTAATGAAAGCAAAAAAAATATGTTTCTATTCAAAAAAAAAATTTAATTGCTTTATTAATTAATAATTAATTATTAAAAAAGAAATTGATTCAAAAGCTGATTGCTATTTATGTTTGGCCATTTACAAACTACCTTTTGAAAAAAAAATTATTGAAATATATTAATTATTTAAGTATTTATGGCCAAAAAAACAACTTTTTTTTTAACATTAATTTATCATTTTCTTTTTATCATTTAAATTACAAACCATTCATTAAAAAATTACGAATTTTTGTATTTCGCATTCTTTTTTAATGCTGAATCCAAATATGGAATAATATTATGAGGTAGCTATTGAACTTTTTAAAGTTTGGTTCTGTTTTAATAAGTAGATGACCCCTCATGATAAAAAAAAAACCTACATACAATTATTAAAAACCTTTCACGAATTACAACGGTACCTTTTGTTTGTTATTTCAACAATTAGAACAAAAGATATAGCCATCGTTCTGTTTTTTTGGGGGGTACTGTACACTTCGGCACAATGCAATATTTATAACTGTTGGACATATTTTTCGACACAAATAAGTTTTTCAAATTTAAATAGCGTAAAACCAAGGAAAGAAAAGCAACAAAGCAAGAAATGCCAGTTTGTTTACAAATACAGGCACACAATAAGTCACTCGTCAGAAAATCCCGTGACTTCCGGTTTCAGCTTGATATCGAAACTAGCTATTTGAAAATTTAAATTAAAAATTAAGGATGTCTCAGAATAATATAATTTTTTTTTATTTATTTGATTTAAGAGTGTTTGCAGTTGATTTAAAGCAAGAAAAAAAAATTCCGTAATTCCCTATTTCGTCCGTTGCTGGGTAAATTATACGGGAAGTTTTTAAATGTTGATGAAGAGTTATGACATTTAAATATAGTTTTATAAAAGAGAACGGAGGGGTAAAAAAATATGTTTTGTGATGCTTTTGCCATGTTTATTTTGTTTAAAAAATTATGTATTTTGGAACAATGCTCTAGAATCGGCAGAACTGGCCAATCTTCCCAGAACCCCTGTTTCTGACATTATCCAATACCACTGTGCTACCATGTTAGTATTATAGTTCAATTCATAATTGTCCTATATTCTCACCCATTGTACTGGAATTCTTACCAGAAAGAAAAAAATTTACATTTTCAACAAGCTACTCTAAAAGTACCTTAAAAGTTATACTGAAGAGTATGACAGTAGGTGAGCAATTAAGTATAAATCAAACTTATCTGTTTTCAAATTTGATTATAAGAAGTATTATAAAAAAAGAGTTGCTTTTTCTTTGGTTCAGGAAAAGTGTGCTTATTGAGAAGTCCTAATATTTGGAGTTTAAAAATTTAAACACTTAATAAAAAATAATACATTTTTATATCAGATACATATAAAATAGTTTGTCGTCAATGCACAGCGAGTTTAAATGAAAAGTCGATTGAGTCAATGAGAGTTGCGCAATAATTCTTTTACAAGTTGTTTTCTTTTATTGATGCTTGTAAAACATACTCGAATATTTAAAAATTCAAAAAACAATTATATTTATAATGCTACCCAATATTGTGCATTGATGTTAAACTTCAAATATATATAGATTTATCCAAAAGACGAGTGCTGTTTAAAAATCGAAAAAGGAGAATGGACGTGCCAACTTTTCGACAACTACGGAGAATCTCCTGTCGAAATTGTTCAATAAAAATTGTTAAACGCCACGAAATAGGCACTTCGCAAAGTGACTGCGATTACGACGAATCTTTTACGAAACATCTCGTTCACTGGCGACGCAACGGATAGTGGCCAGAACGCTCGTCCACTGAATATGAAGAAAGTAGGTTAAATAAGAAAACGAAATTTTCTAATCTAGGCCCGGAGGTAGTGTGATAACGTCAGAGGCAATAAAACTTGACGAGATCAGTCTGCGATGGTAGGATGGGACGTTCTCCGTTTTTATGAACGCTCTTCTTGTGGGTCGTAGCAACAAATGAAAGACCGATACAGTATATTGCATTTGGCGACAGACAGTTCACGCTGCAGAATGTTTCCCAAATTTGGCTGTAAAAAGTGATGATCGAAAGTCGTTATTCTAGGAGTAGCATTCTTCATTTTTAAATTACTGTTTCCTATCTCGTATACACAATTTGGATTGTTTCAATTCAACTCTACCTACAATATAAATTACAAAAATCAGTTAAAAATGGTGATACAATTTGGTATATCTTCTAGTAAATAGTATTTACTATGGCAAACAGCGCCAAACTACTGATTTTTCCACTCAACCAACTAGTATCAACGTAAGTGAGTGAAGACATATTGTACTTATCATGAACTAATTACTTATTTTTATTATCATAATATACTTTTTTTTCACAAATGGAATATATGGTAAATATTACAAATTCCTTACGTATGATGACTATCATAAGATCATTTCAAGTGGTGATTACAAATAAGCCTATTTGATGACTGTGGGTTAGCACTCTGGCCTCGTATGCCGAAAGTTGTGGGTTAGGTATGGATGTTCGTTGTTGTTCAGAATCCAAGTTAAGCTGTAGGTCCTTGCCTGATTAGCCATTATTGTGCATAAAAATAGTTCATTGAGCATACAAACCAACCAAACAACTAGGAGTGCCTGAATATCTTGCAGGATTTAAAAATTATTCTAAACTGACTGCACATCACAAGAAAATATATTTACTCTAGACTATTGTACATGATAGTATTAAATTACAGCAAATTAATCGTAAATTTCCACTGCGCAATTTCCACTGATTATATTTCAAAGATCCTTATGTATTGGCTGATGAGGAGTCAATTTTGAGGAACACCGTTCTGTATCAGATGATTGTTCCAATGACGTCTCAACTGCAACCCACGAATATCCTTCATCCAAAATGACATGACAACCACTCACTTTATCGTGTCCCCAATAAACAATCCGACCATTACCAATTATTACATCGGTGAATAGGTATATTGAAACGCTTGATCGTTCATAGAGCTAACTATTTAGCATGTGAACTGAAATTGCTGTGAGTGTGATTTCGATACCAGCACTTCCAATATGACAATATGACAGTAATTAACACGACATGTATGTGTTTCTATATATGTCTATATATAAGCTAGAATAGGTCTTCATTAGCCAAAAGACCATTTCGGGGAATGGTTAGACGCAGATCGGAGAATGGGGTAGCTAAGTCGTATTGGTCGTCTAGATGCTTTCTCGACATATCTCTTGCTTGCATACTTGCTCATGTATAATATATTTTGGAACAATTTGTTATTTGTCAATTCAAATTATTTACCAGATTTTTATGGTCATAATAAATTATGAAAAGAGTTAAGTAAAAATAGAAAATGTATATATTTGTTTAGGAACATCTAGGATGGATGTTGCTGAATTTTATTACTGTCAGTAACAAAAAAGACATATACTTTCCCAAATCAAAAGAAAATTTTATTTGTAAAAAACACATTTTAACTCATAAAACTGATTGTATAACTTCTTATGATTTTCAAAGAATTCACATAGTAGTTATGTTCATCAGTAAAATTAAGGTCATTTTACAAATTAAACTAATACCAACTTCGTAAAGATAATCATGTTCCAGCTACTATTTAAATAAATAATCACACCTAGCTCAAATATTTAACTAGTTCATAAATGTCAAACGTCAACTGTACACACATTAAGGAATTTTGACATTTTGAATAATAGTTTATGGAAAGAAAATACTGTCATAATAGAAATTGACTTTTATGAATAAGTTTTAAGGACAATAGAGCCTTACTGTCTAATTCTCAACTGACACAATTTACTACCGATATATAGATAAAAAATATGTTTGAGTTAAGGACTTTATTTACAGTTTATGATACAGAAAAACAAGTATTTATATCTATATATAATTTGTTGCCATAAAAAAAAGAAATTCTGATATGGAAGATACACGTGTATTTTCCATTGGGACATCTTTTAACTTTTACTATACTTTTTACTTTAAATGCACTTCTTTTATTTTAAACTGAGGGATTTTTCAAGCAATTAAGTCTGCTTGAAAAAATAAAACTACGTACAGTTCAGTTCATCATGGAGTTAAGTTAGCCGTAGTGAAGTGTAAAACTAGGTGTCACTAAATATACGGCTCGAAACTTAAAGAAGATTGATTTTGGTAAAACTTCAAGCAGGGATTTAAAGCACATTCTTTACAATATATTTCATTCTTAAATACAATAATAATGATGTGGTATTCATAACATTAATAGTATACTGGATTTTCAAAAATATGTAGAGTATGAAGGATATTTTATACTATAGTGAAAACTTTTCAATTTTGGTCTGTTACCATCGGCAACTTTTTAAACTCTGTCACTATACGCAATTATCTTTAATAAAAAAATATTTTAAATTGTCTTTTGATATTTCATAGAAATTTAAAGCTTGCAAAGATGATGGTGTAATTGATTTCCATAGAGTGGTTCTGGACACAATTTAGTAAGTGGATGATAAATTATGTTACAAGAGATTGTGTTACATGCTAAGTGAGTCATGCACACAATTTTAATTGACAAAAAATTATTTGGTTTACACAATCCTTGGAGTTATTAGAAGTTATTCGTCAACAGTAAGCAAACATAGATTGTAAAATTAATTGATATGTCATGTAATTTCTCAGTTTGAGGAATTTAATACTTTTAACATATTTATTTCAAAATATTTGTTCTTTAAGTTCAAATTAAATTCTATTCGTGTATTAGATACAAACATTACAAATAAATTAGTTATAATTACTTAAAACCTCTACTTTCAAATTTCTTATAACATGTTTCAAAATCATTGTTAAGTAAAGATTTTCATCGCAATACAATTTTACAAAAGTTACAGATTCAAAGTGATAAAATTTGAAGAAAAATTTATTCTGCACCCTTGTTTTGATCAATTTATACCTTGTTTATGTAGTATTTTTAAAATAAATTTTTGTGTAAATTAATACTGTCATATAACATTTTATATATTACTTTATAAGTAATATTTAGAATAAATTTAAATATAATATATTCCAGTCAACCAATTTAAAATTATTTTTCTCCTTATATATTTAGTGAAGACCCATTTAACATTAAAAAAAAATATATACCTTTTACATGGGAGCTAAATGATAAGATTTTTACAACTTAATCTTCACCAAGCTTAAACCTTTCACCAAAAAGGTGATTATATTTAATTGAATTTTAAGCAAAACTACTGTTTTTAAAACAAAATAAGATTATAAAAAAAATAGTTTTGTTTAGTGTAGCGTTATTTAAAAATGAGCATTAACTAATGGTGGTGAAATATTTTAAAGAGCAATATAACGATAAATTTTAAGTGAAGGTGATAAGTACGGCATGTATACATCACTTTTAATTATTATATCCCCTTTCAAGTCTCTATTAATTGCACTTGAGTTTGTTTTATATTATCTTTATGTATACTTATTTCTCTAGCTTTTTAATTTTATAAATTTCAAAAGAAAATGAAACTGACTATAAAACATTAAAATTCAGCTTCATTATTAGACTAATTATACATTCAAACAAAAAAAATAACATTATAATAAGTAAGTCTTTCTATTTTATTTTAGAGTTAGCAACTAATTCACTTAAAAACATGAAATACGGGGATGGTAGTATTAAGATTATTAGCAACATAATAGTTTATAATAAATATAAAATTTTTAGAAACAAGGCTCTTCAAAAGTAACTTTTAACAAAAAGCATCAATATTGAATAACATTTATAAATTACGTAATACTTAAATTGATTAATATGACATTTTATTTCCCTTACCATTATAATAATTAATACATGGGTAGTGAAATAAAGGCAAAATAGTTCAAATTGGAACTAATCAAGCGTACTTAAGTGAAAAAAGACATAAATGACGATGCTAAATATTATTATTTATAATGCGTACTATTCATTTTATTTTAAATGAATGATAATAATGCATTTAAAAAAAAGTAGAGAAAGGTATGTGATTTCGTTTTACTTTGAGAAAATAATAATCAAAAATATTTTTGTTCAATATTAACAACAAAGATTCTAAATAAAATAATGGATTCATTAATTATTCGAATGCAAATAAAATATAAATATTGCTGGAAATTAAAAGGAATTATTTTAGAATTGATCCGTTTATGGAAAATAAAAAGATCAATTCCAAACGTAAAATTGTAAATCCAATGTTAACACAAATACAGTTTTCAGTATTAGAAAAGTATATTTAATTTTATTTCAGGCTTACAATTTATAATTATTTGAAATTTAGAAAAAACATTATTCCACTAGAAAACAAAAATTCAGCTTTGAGTAACTTTGTTTTGGGCCATCACATAAGTAATAGAAATAAATATTCAATTAATATATATAGCATCATACAATTTGTCAAGAAATGGAAATAAATACAACTCAATAAGTAAATTTAGCTATGAAATAAATCAAAACTATTTGATTTATTTCTCAGCTATCAGAAGAATAAAATTATTAAATGACTTATATCACTTTATTTAACTGGAATGCAATTTAACTAAAAATATAAATTACGTATTTATATATTTAAATAATCATAATGTTAAATATGACTTATGGTTTGTAATTTAAGATGAATATTTTTTTCAATACCTTTAGATCAAAAACTTATCAAACCAAATGAACATACTATCATTACTACTCAATTTCATATATATTAACTTTAAAAAATAAATATTTGAAAGTTATATTGAATTATATACTTTTATAAAGTTAGGTCATGTATTAAAAAGTTTGTTTTCAAACCTTATGAGCGAGATCAGTGGTCTACAGTCCAGTGCATATTTAGCTAGCAAATTGACTAAGAACTAAATAAACACAAAATAATTTTTCAATAGTTGAAATTCTCTTATTACTCACCTTGACGACATGAAGTATAATATTAAAAAAAAAAAAAATAACTAGAAGTCTTGATTAGGACATATGTTAAATGAACGTTGATATCTTTGCTCTGTCAATTTAATATTATCTTCTGATAATTATTAAAAATTTAATATTCTTATAAATTCTTGTGGGCTACAGTTTTAAACCACAAAAGTGAATGTGACAAAGTTTTTATTTCTGAATTTTATCCATGTTAAATCTGTAAAATAATGAATATTTTGACATGATATTTTTTTATTAGTCAGATGAAATATAAAAACTAATCCCTCATATCTTTGAAGGATATTCCCTACATTCTGTATCCCTATATCACATTCAATGGACTCATATACAGCATTAACTTTTATTCCTTTTACAAGATGGCAGGCTCGCATGCTTACATCAAAGTATTTTGCGAACATTTTCCTTAATTATTGGTTAAAAATAAATGCTATATTAAAATAATTTATCAAAATATTATTCATTTAAAAAGTAAACAAAGAAAGGAAAATGCACACAATAAAACCTTTATAATATAAATGTTTTAGATGGATTAGCAGTGGCTATACATTTAGCCTTTAAAGGTTGCGTTTGGTTAGTTTGATATTTTTCGCTTAAGGGCAACACTTGGTCCATAGTGCACCAAACAAATTGGTGAACATCAGTTTACAGTTTAAGAAACAGAGTATTGAAAAAATTAATATAAAAGTAAAAAAAAGTAATATTTTATGGGGTGGGAGCGTTTCACGAAAAATTACTCGTGATCTGTCAGACTGCATACAACAGTTAAAGGTTAAGACGTTGGCAGTAACATTTAAAAAGTAAAAATTAACTTCCCTTATTGTAGCACAAAACGACTTATTATTCAATATTCTCCGTTAAAATTTTGTTAAAAAAGAAAATGATTATGTCATTACCGGAATTTCAATATTCATCACATAATGCTAAACAAATGCCTACATAAGCACACATAACTTTCACTTTTAAAAATTATTGTTAATTAATAATACGCACTTTTCAATTGAAAACTAACAAAAATATATAAAAACATTATATATTGTATCCCGTATAATATTACAGAACTAAGAAATACATAAAAATTACTAAATATCCACACTAGAAAATTGCAATCATATTCTTTATACTTTATGCAAATAGTAAATTTAATTCATCATACAAATAGTCAATTTTAATATCAGTTATTTTCTGCAAAGACTTATAGCGGCGTCTACAAAATATTTTTAAAGAACAAAAAAACTATTTCTACACATAAAGATTTTCCCAACTCCTGATACTTTAAGAAAGACTTATATGATCCTGAAACCAACATCGGAGTCTAAAAAGTCTCTGAAGTCTTACATGATGTGCATCGAAAGATTGAAGGAAATCCATTCGAAAATGTGCATCCATGAATCGTGACTGTGCATAAGTGGAGAGTATAAAGATGAGGAGAGGAGAAGGTAAGAGGATTTGAAATAATCCTATTTTCACATGTTCTGCGAGAAAAACTGTTCTGGGGCGACAAGTGGATTTCTGGTTCTACTTCCAATAACGGCGGCTAAAAGAGTTATAGGTTGTTTTTAGGATGTTACAAAAATATTCAATGGTGCCTCATGGATCATAAGATTATGTGATTATGACTATGTTAACAAGTTGTATAAACTGGATTGAAAGAACCTACTGAATTTGTTATTTAATTGCATTGACTATGAATTGAAAAGGCACATTAGGTTACCATTAAACAGTTAATAATATTGAAAATGCTAGTATTTTTGATATATTATACAAGGTGTCCTTAAAAGAATATCCCAGTCAATGATCTATTATAACAGTTAAATTTAGAATACTTGCAATCAATCATAAACAAAATTGAAGGTAAACTTAACTTAAATTCAAAATTAAACACTTGTGTATATAAATTACTCAAATTAAAAACTATTAAAATGTATAACTGGGACAATGGATGTACTATATATTGGGCTTTATAAGCTGATGAGTATTAACGAAATTTAAAATTTTATCTAGTATATACGGATTACAAATTTGTTGTTGTTACTAAAAAACTGATTAATTCAAAGATGGAAGATTCAAATGCTAGATAAAAGTATGTTTATTGATATTGCAAAACCATATATCTGCACTAGCCCGTATAGGAAATAAACTATAATACAGTGAATACGCAGTTTGATGATGGCATTATTTTCATTTATGCAAAGGCATTACACATATCTTTAACTACCATTAAAATAACTAGAAGTTGTAAGAAACCCGCCAAGTAGAATGGTCAGTCAGAAAAAGTTAATGAAACCTCCAAAAAATAATTTTTTCAATTTTCAAATTTTTCAAAGGGGTTAGTCTTAGGAAATTTTATGAAAAAATCACTTTTTCAAAAAATAATTTTTTGAATTTTCAAATTTTTCAAGGGGGTTAGCCTTAGGAAATTTTACGAAAAAATCACTTTTCCAAAAATAATTTTTTGAATTTTCAAATTTTTCGAAATTTTTCAAAGGGGTTAGACTTAGGAAATTTTATGAAAAAATCACTTTTCCAAAAAATTTCTCAAAATGCTTCCAGATTTTGGTTTTAAAATAGAAATATAGTTTAATGGCAGCTTTTAATTTCTTTGAGGTATTTGTAGACACTGAACAGAATTGGGTTTGTTAGTTTGTACGCTCAACGACGTATTCTTGCACAAAAACGGCTAATCAGGCCCCTGGGGCCTACAGCCGAACGCTAAGTGGCGCAACCTACAACAGTATTAGATTCACATTGTACTTTGTGTATTGGGAGTAACAATTAATTCCATGATGTAATATTTCAGAGAAATGTAGGGTTGTAATCAGATCTGGATAATTTTTTGGAAGTAGGTTCCTCCTTTACAAATCAAGAAGAAATGTTTACTCGTAATTTAAATTATGTACCCTCTAGTTTTAACTTGAATATAAAATATGCATACGCACTTAAAAATAAATAATAATAAAAAATAAGTATGTCAGACTAAAAGAAAACAATTGCATTAAATAAGAAATAATTGAGGATTTTCAACTTTGCAAACGAATAGAAATAAAAAAAATGTGCTTGTAAAGCAAATTTCGCTCAGGTTTGAAATATCATTTCATTTGA
Organism: Linyphia triangularis; assembly: GCA_963978545.1. Classification (NCBI taxonomy): domain Eukaryota; kingdom Metazoa; phylum Arthropoda; class Arachnida; order Araneae; family Linyphiidae; genus Linyphia; species Linyphia triangularis. Next base: position 54,840,203 of record OZ021724.1, on the reverse strand, counting down.
ACAAATGTGATTTTTAAACTTAAATCGAAAGTTGTTTTCCAAACACATGTTTTTAATACTTGTTCGTTTGTATAGCTGATAATTATTTTGAGAATAGTGTAGTAATCTTTGATGTTGCAGTCATTAAGGTGACAGGCTTGTGATTGGAAAGTAAATAGTTCAAAATCAACTTGATGGTTAAAACACTGTTTTAAAATGAAAGTGGTTCTCTAACTCAAAGTTGAAATACTTGTGTTCAAAGCTTTGATCATTATCTAAGAAAAATAAATAAATTTTACTTATTTCTAAATGCACTGCTTTAATAGTTCAAATTAAAGTCACTTCTTGACATTGAGTAAAAGAAGAATATCAAAAATTCGTTAACCTGTTTAAATCAGTCAACTCTCCGGTTAAAATCCCAAATTTCGGAATCATTTCTGAGGGCTACCGACCCTCATACTGATTTAAAAAAACAAGAGATACTTCCTCTAATCAAGCTAAGAAGACAATAAAAACAATAACAAAAATCATCAAACCATTTCAGGTTTAAGCCTGGCTACAGGTTTGGTTACAATTAGAAGAAAAAAAAAATCTGGCGATTTGGGCGATTTTTAAATGATTTTTTTACCATGTTTGCTAGATGAATACTAACAATTACCTTTTTATTTTTTGTCTACGAAGAACAATACAATGGCAAAAGATCACAGCTCTCTAGCTTTTAGGAGGCATGGTACCCTTATAACTATTTTTTTAAATGTAAGTCATAAAAATTGTAATTTTTACATATTTAATAGTATTACTAAGCAATAACTAAATTTTGTTAAAAAAAAAAAAGTTCACGCACTGTTTCAAATTTTCCAAATATTAAAATTTTTTATGAAAAAAATTAGAAACAAATCAAAATTAATCTTCTTTTTCAATTTTCAATATTTTTATTTGATTTTTATGTAAAAAAATATTCCTAGTTATATACCCTAAACTTTTAAGGATTATATTTTGAATAGGTAAATTATTTTTGTAGATAAGCAATAAAAACTACATATATATATATATATATATATATATATATATATATATATATATATATATATATATATATATATATATATATATATATATATATATATATATATATATTTAAGTTTAAATTTTATTTAAAAAAAAATATCTAGTGTAATGTCAAATCTCTCTTTAGGAGGAAATATAAAAATCAAGTCATCTCATTTGTATTTGCTGGCGCTTTAGCATTTTGTGTAATGGGAAAATTCCAAAAATCACGAACTGATAAAAATGCGTTTGGAACATCGAAGAGGCTATTGAAGCTATGGGGAATTCTCCATAAACCCGTATGTACCGGGTCACATCTTAGAGAATAATTCTTAGAGAATAATAGGAATTAAAACTATACAAAACCCTTATTTCACCAGAAAGGTCACGTGTTTTTCGGCCGCATACGATTTCTTATTTTGATGAGGACATTTGTTAGCTAAAATGCAAAACATTTCGCGATTATTTTAGAGGAAGTAATATTAAATGTAAGGTCATTAAATGAAGATGGAGAAAAAAAAAAGAAAGAGATAATGTTGTTAGTGATTGAAACAGCTGTCTTTGGTTGAAGGTCTTGTAGGATTGTCTGACTGTGAAAACTATTTACTATTATCAGGTTTCATTTAATATATTCTATGTAAAAAATAAGAATGATAAATTTCTTACTTTTTATGTTAAGTATTCTTAGAAATGCTTGTACGCATGCCATATCCTTATTTAGATAATTTCGAACGCATCCCTTCAAATAAACGAACTCAGTGTAAACAGCATATTTCTGTATAATCGTCATTGTCCTATATTAAGTTGTTATTTCAATCTATTTACATCAAGATAATATACTCTTTATATGGGTAACATTTGCAAAATGACTGCAAAAGCTATACGTAGTTAGTATTTTCATATGTACTTAATTGTAAACATTATACTATAGGATGCTCTAAACATGTCATAAACAGTTGAATGGGTCATAACTTTCGGATTTGTCCTTCTTTTCAGGATTTAATTAATTGGAAATAATGAGCATACTAGGATTAACTTTTTATAACAGAAAATACATTTTAAAATGGTATTGGAAGGATAAAAATGTATCTGAAGTATAAATACAAAGGCAATACAGTGCACAATACCCTATCTTTTCTCAGACCATACGCTTTGAACTTTTTCTTGTAGGAATGTCTTTAAGATAAAGTCTTCGCCAAAAAAACTAACGACTCTGGAAGAGTTATAAGCTGTAATTGAATAAAATGCCATCGAGCCTTGATTTGCTGAAGCCAATCTCAATACTTCATTGCCCTACTGATTTTTGGATGTTTCTCAATTACTTTCCATTGCCCTTTCATGATTGGTGAAGCTCTTTTAAGTTCTTTTGCTTTCGGAACTTTGTCTATGAAAATCATGTGCAGATTCATTCGTTTCAAACTTATCTTTAATCCAGTAAACTATAAATCACAAAATTGTAACTTTAACACTACCTGCGATATTATATTTGTACATCTGGTGCATTTTAAAGCAAACTTTATTTTTTCCAAAAGTTAATCTTGATCCTCTCATTACTTACAAATAAATACACCCTAAAATGAAAGAAAAATCAGAAAGTTATGACCCGTTAAACAGCGTGTAAACTTTTTGGGATATCTTTTTCTTGCACAATGTTTAGACTTTTTTTTTTAATTATTTATATGGAATTTAAAATCTATGAAAAACGAAATTATCTTAATAAGAAATATTTGTGTTTTATAATGTAATTATGTATGCTATAAGCATAATACTGATGTATTGTGGTTCCAACCCGAAAGCACTGCACCACAGATATAAAAATGAGTCATAAGGGAGAAAATTCAGTTATGAAAGTCATCATTGGCACAGCAAAACACACAAACAAAAAGAGAAAAAAATAGCTGGCTAAAAACCTCACCGATTCAGCAACAGAGGTAAACTCATCATCCAATGGGGAGACATCAAATTGCATATGGGAGGAGTTTAACAGAAAAGGTGATTACTTGACAGTATTGGAGACTGAATAAGATAAATTTTTCACTGTTCTTACATCTAAGTCAGTGATAGGAAATCCTTCAATGAGGCGAATAAATAAGAACTCATAAAGAGGAGTTTGGTATGATCCGCCAGCAAACTTCTTAAAATCTTCATTGGAACGATACGTAGAAGTGACGATTTTTGAAAGTGAGTCTCTAATATTGATCAGACCATCAAACAATATCATTTCACCCGGAGATGGGTCACATTGAGAACTACTGCAACAGGGTAAGACAAGAGGAAAATAACCAATGGAGGTCTCCTTGTTTACCATGACTTTGGCTGTTGGGTTGACTTGGAAAACAGCGCTTGCATAAGTACGTCTGGTCGTCTGGATGACCAGTACCGCTCTTGGCACAAGCTTGGGGTTGTAAAAATCTTGCGAGCAGAACATGCAAAAGAGGAACTACTATGCTGTTAATTATGTATACAGCACCGAATCTAATATAAACAATACATCTATAAATCAAATACAGGTTGTCTCATCCAGGCCGCTCCAAACTCTGCTCGCTCAGAATATATAAAGAATGCCCAAATAACTGTACCTCGAAGACGCATGGTTTTTCAGAAAAATGCGAAAGAAAAGGTATGACGTCATAACCGTTGTTAGGAAAAAAATTACTAAAAACATGAACATCGGTATTTCCATATGTTTTCAGACGATGGTTTCAAAATGCCCCCCGATGGTTTTTCTTCCAATGGGGTCATCTGAAGGAATTGGACTATCAAGACCTAGATACTACATAAAGTGACAGTTGGTCTTCTTAATGCTGTTTTATTTGAAGGACACCACGCTGCTGCAACGTGTACAGTCAGACATTCCACGGTACAAGCATACATGACTCGATATGCATGATGGAGATTTTGAACATCTTCCTATGTACGCACATACAAATACCGATGTTCATGTTTCCAATAAAGTGTTTTTCTTGCACTGGATATGACGTCATTTCTTTTCTTTTGTATTTATCTCAAAAACTATGGGTAGGAGAAATACAGTTCTTTGGACATTTTTTATGTGTTTCAAGCTAGGAATTTGACTGTGAAAAGTCAGATCTGAATGAGAGAGACATCCTGCTTAAGCATTTTACTAGACGTAATAACATTCCAATATAATCATTTTCATAGATTATTTTCTTAATGAATTAGAATAGTTAAACAATAATTTTATTTGGAGGAGCTAAAAAAATTCAAATTCAGTTGTTCGCATCGTCGTCATAACACTATATATTATCTAGAGTGCTGAGAAAAATTCACAGTGAAATGAAAAACTACTTCGTTATTTATACAACTTCATATTTGATTTTCATGCAACTTTAAACAAACGCACAAAAAAAAAAAAATTCTAAATTTTCTATCTAAGCATTACAAAATTTTAAACTATATTTATTTTAAAAATTTTTGTTCTCTCTTTTATACAAGTAGAAGGCTGGAAATAAATATTAAGGCTATCAAATATATGATAGAAAAATCTCTAAAAATAAAAAATAAACTTTTTCTTTTCTTAAAATTTAATCATTCTCGAGGTCATAGAAATATAAAGAATTTTTTTTCAAACAGCCTTTTGATCTTTGGTGTCAATTACATAATTAACTAATAGTTCTATTGCAGTCTGCAACCTACTATTTTACTTTTAAATAACTTGTTTTCGTCAAGAATATTTATATATGTGTATAATTAAATTTAACATAGTCAGTACGAATAAAATTTTAAATAATGAATTAAGATTTTAAATATAGTAATTTTTTTATATTATTCACTTAGAAATTTTTCTTGAGCTTTATAATAATATAAAAACATGTTTTGCTTCGTTTGAAAAGATCCTTACAAAATTGACTTCCAATTGTTGACCTTTATAGATAACATCGCTGTAAGTATTAGAAAGTATAACAAATATATCTCAAATATAGTAGCATTATATTTCGTCCATAGTTACTTACAATTCATAAAATGAATTGAACCAAATCACAACATTTGCCGCTATCCTTTAAAATACACTTATTTCCCTTATGAATACTGACTTTTATAATATTTTAAGTTTTCGATTTAACTGCCTCTTTCCTCCTTCCGAACATTAAGTACGCAAAAAGAAAAATATTTTTTCAGTTTTAATTAGTCTCGCTGGAAGTAAAAATGCACGCTTTATGAAAAGGGGGAAAAAAAAGTCGTTAATAATTCTCAAAACATAAAAAAAAAATCGGAAATAATAAAGCGTTGTAAAGGAACGGGAAGTTCACTCATAAAGGATTTAAAAGGCTGGTCTTAAATCGACGCATCCTATGATAAGGATATAATTGTCTTTTTTTAGCGCTAGATTACTTACTGTCTTGCAATCAATTGGAAAAATAAGTTTCTTTCTTTGTTAAAAGATTTAATAATTATGAAAACGAGATGGTTTTTCTGCCGGCTCTTTCATTTAAAAATTTCGTTCCTAGTTACAGTTTCTTTCGAAAACTGCATAATTACTTCTAAAATAATTTACAAAGAAAGAATTCTCTGATTTTAATTATTTTTTACTCGATGAAAACGCAGAAAGCGCCTGCTAAATGATAGCGTATATTTTTTCTTTGATACATTTTTTTTTTATTAATGTGATATTTGTTGGTAGAATTGCTTTTATTCTAATTAAATTTTCAAATTTGATAGCAATCATTAAAAAGATGTTACGAATACTTTTCGAAAATTGTATGTATGTAATTTAATTTAAATTCATTTTATCAATGTATTTGTTTCATTACTTTAAATAAAACCAAACAGATATTTAGCGACTGCCATAATGTAACTAATTATCTTTACGACTTATGTGTCTTATGCTTCTTAGTCTTAAAATACGAAATTGACATACATATCCTACGTTAAAGATACCTGTCCTAATATTAATGTATGGGGAGAGTGGCGGTATTTCTACATTTTTTCACACTTTTTCAAACAAATCCTATCCTTCAATAAATGTAGCATCTGAAAGCTTAAAACACACTTACTCGTCAAAAACGAATTGAGCTTGTAAGTGGGGCTAGGTGTTGGTTAAAAAGAATGGCTTTATACGTGAAAAATCGTCTCTGATCTTGTTCTAATTCGTGTCAAAGAATAAATATTCTAAGATATTTTGTGTGGCGTAAATTTTCTATTCTATATCCTAATCCAAACATGAACCTAGGAGACTCTAAAATACTGTTACTTAGATTTGACGTTCCCTTACCCTGAGTGCAACCTATGCCAGAAAGCCTACCTTCAAATCCGTGAATTAATTTGTATTCCCATATTTCTGCCAAACTTCTGAACTGTATTTGATATGTTAAATTAATTGGATTTAAACTGTTGTAATTTAACTAAGATCAATTTTGAGGACATCCTATATAATTGAACTAAGATCAATTTTGAGGACATCCTATATAATTGAACTAAGATCAATTTTGAGGACATCCTATATAATTGAACTAAGATCAATTTTGAGGACATCCTATATGAAGTTGTTGTAATTGAAATTATATATAAACCCACAGCAGAGTATTTTAAACCAAGGTGTGTACTTTAATATGCATTAATACACATACTGTTATTCACTGAGGTATATCATTTAATTTTAAACCTTGCTTTAATTACATTAAGACCAATAAGGTCACAAACTAATAAGTACAAACTTTGCGAGGCGAAATATTTCTTATTCGGGAGTTTGTTAGGGACTTGAAATTCCCTACTCAATAATATGTAAATTAATTATTCATATTGCACCAGCATGTCAATAACAATTTCGTATTAGTATAAAACAATTATCTATTTTATACACAGATATAAACAAATTTGTATATAAAGTGTATTTTGAGTGAAATCACGTAAAATTACATTCACTTAACATCTGCCATATTGGTTATTCCTCATTCTCATAAGTTTTTCTGTATGAACCAAGTTCTTGAATTGTAATTGAAATCATTGTTCACTGTCTAAAAAGTAACAATCACAAACTCCAATAAAAATCACGAATCTGCTTTGAGAGTAAATGAATCAAGTTAAGCAGCTACAATCACTCAGTTGAACAAAACATTCACGAAATGTCCGCTCAAAGCCACGGCATTCAAAGTAAGACGATTACATCAGAGGCATCTTACTCAAAGTCAATATTTATTAAGCTACCCTTTTCTGGAGGGTGTAGCGAGCACAAAGCGGGCTCTAATTACAAATTATGTTGACAAGCCCTACCTCTTTGCCATCCACATCTCTCGCTTCTATCTAAACAGTGACGTTTCGAACTGGAAATTACTAATCTCCAAATGCAATGCTTAAAGCCCTTCGTTAAAAAGTTTCTTTCTGGTGAGTGGCAGTCTTATCGAAACAAAATTACTCGGGTTCCGTAATTTGATGGGATTCGGGTGACGTTTAATAAATTATGGGTGTTTGAGTTTTGTTGGAGGTAGAAGTTTAGTACTAAAAATGGTGTGAGCAGGTGTCGTATTTGTGGGTTTTGGTGTGATTGAATGGTTGTCGTTGTGTATCGATAACTTCTAAACTTGGAAAGATATATTTTTTTGTTTTGGATTTGTTGGTATTTTTCAAAATAAATGGAAGGTAAAATGATAAGAGCGATTTATTATTTTCAAACATTTGTGTTTGTTACTTTTCTATTTTATCAGTTTTCTAATTTTGGCGAAAATTGAAAAACAAGATTTCTAATCATTTTACTAATGAAATTGTTAGAAATTTTGAAATCAGGAAACATCGCACTAATTTTATATCTTAATATTGTGTGGTTTTATATTGTATGTCATGTTGGAAAGAAACTGGTAGAAGTAAATTAAAATTGATTAGTATATCTCGTTTCTTAAAAGAAAATTGATTTTATGTAAAAATCACATACCGTCATTATAAATTCATACTTTTTTTTATATGAAGCGTTAATTTCCAGAACGGACCATCCCACAATTTTTATTAATTACATTATGTTTTTATTATTTTCAAATGACAAATTGTTTAAAACTATCACACACACACACACAAAAAAAAAAAAAAAAAAAAAAAAAAACAGCTTCCACTTACAATAAAATGTGTAGAAAATTAAGTTTTATACTTAAAAAAATAAAATAATAATAATTTCCTTATTATCTCAAGCATAGTATCAGTGGAGATGGTCTGTTCTGATACTCAACACCTCATATTAGAATAATTTTAAAACTAAATGTAAATCCATGACACTAAAATCAAGGCATCGTACAGTGGTATGGGAGCGGCAAAAACCTCGGTTTTTAAGTTTTTGGAAAAATAAAAATTGACATTATTTTTTATTTTAAGGATAGTTGACTACTAAGATTTCAAATTTAGGCATTAAATAGACATATTTTAAATTATTTACACTCACCGAAAGTCATCACACAAAAAGTAGCTCGTTTTGACGTCAATATTTATTGATTTGCCATTATTGATATAAACTATTAAAAATATATATTCGCACTCTAATGAATTCTTAGGACTGTTTTCTGTGATTTTTGTTGAAATCTTTTTTTAATATGTGGTAAAATACGTTTTTCATGATGAATCCTATAATATCATATTTTCGTATGAATAAAAGGCTATAACTAATGTGCGCCAACGTGCGCCAAGGTTTTATTGGTATCAAACTGTTCCTTAAATAATATTTTAACCAATAAACCAAGAATCAGCTGCAAAAATCTGCACCTTTGGTAATTATCTGCATAAATATGTGAAGCAAGCTTTCCAAACACCATAGTAAACACATAAACAAGTTCATGACGCACTTGTAGTGATGTATAAAAATTATCGTTTGCTAAAATATTTTACAAGTAATCGAGCTCTTGTTATGAATTATAGATTAATAGCCTAGTTAGCCAAACATGACTATTGTTTACTGTTTTAAGGCAATCTGCAAAATAATTAGGAAACGATGTTTTCCCGTCCTTATGACCAGGTTTTGAATCGGAAGGAAGAAATGTTGTTATCCAACTGAATTTGATATTTCTGCATTTATCTAGAGAAGGTGCACTGTTAAAAAAAAATTCCACCTTGCACCAAAAATTGGTTCCCATTTAGCTGCCACCAACATTTGGTGCTTAGTTTCTCGATTTAATGGTGCTTACGGTCCGAGGTTGCACCATTAAATCGTGAAACTAAGCACCAAATGTTGGTGGCAGCTAAATGGGAACCAATTTTTGGTGCAAGGTGGAACAAAATTTTTAACAGTGTGGTGTGATGGCTCCTCGGGACATAGTATAAACAGACTTCTGAAAATGAGGGCGAGACTGATGCAATAATGTTCCTTACTTCTCTTGTACCTTTGTGTATGGTTGTTGCTGGTTAGATTTTTTTTTTTTACCTTATTCTGCAGACCTATTCGGTTTAAATTTTCTAAAGAAACACCCGATGTCGTGAGAGAGGAAGTAGTAGCCCGACCGCCTTGAATGACAAACCCATTACAGAGACTCATTTTCTAGCGCTATCAATGATCGACGGGAAGGTATCCCAAGCTCTACACTGTTAAAAATTTTGTTCCACCTTGCACCAAAAATTGGTTCCCATTTAGCTGCCACCAACATTTGGTGCTTAGTTTCACGATTTAATGGTGCAACCTCGGACCGTAAGCACCATTAAATCGCGAAACTAAGCACCAAATGTTGGTGGCAGCTAAATGGGAACCAAATTTTGGTGCATGGTGGACAAATTTTTTTAACAGTGTAACGCAAGCAGCATCTATGTCAGTGTGTCCGATTTGTAAATCCAGCCAAATCAACAGAAATGAACAACTTGGAACTCCTAAAGAGTGAACCCATTTAACCCACTTGGCCTCTCATCACTCCATGTTCGAATAAAATTCAGTACTTCACATTGCATATGACATGGATGTTAAAAAATGGAGAAGTAATAAACAAACAAAGGAAGTGAAAGAAATTTAAAAAAAAAAGTAATTCTAGAAAAACTCAAAAGAATAGAGAATTTTGGGTTTGCAAATTAATAAGGTGAACTACCAACGGTGAAGGAGATTTTTCAAAGGTCCTGCTATCACATCAGATATTAATGGACTGGATAAAAGCCTAATTCACAGATTCAAAATCATTCTCAATACTATCAACAGAGAAGCCTCAATAGATCCCCAGAAATTTAAGCAATAATGTAAAGAAACCTTAGAGATGTATGTTGAGCTGCACAACTGGCACTACATGCCAACACAGGTCTTCATAACGATTTCAAACTTCTTTTATGTTAATATTATGACATCTTATAAATTAATATTATAATCAATTAATTTTGAATGATTCATTTAAAAAATAATTATCGTATAAATTCAGGTTTGCAATTTTTTGTTCTTTGTTTTTACTTTCAAAATACAATTTAATTATTTACCTATATTTTTATTAATTAATATACAGAACAACAAAAGGTTTTCAATGAAAACGAAAATTTTTAAACATTATATAGTAACTAATAATATTTTATGAGGCTCGTTGTAAAATACATATATATATATATATATATATATATATATATATAATTTAATTTTATAACAAACCTCATAAAATATTATTAGTTACTATATCATGTTTAAAAATTTAGAATGTTCTATGTATTAAGGTAAAGAAAGTTTATCAACGTAATTCAAAGCTGTATTTAAAAAAATGCTGAACCAATTTACTTTTTGTGTAATATATAAATCGGGTTGGCAAAGTAAAAAACAACAGTTTAAATGTTGTTAGAAAAAAAAATTAACTTACACAAAAACTTTATTTGTACCAACTTAATCAAATAAAGCTAAATCTATTAAATATGTTTCTTTGATTTGAAGGAAAGACTGACATACACTTTCTGCTTATATTACAAGCTACTACAAAACATTATTTTTCTTAAATTCATGCTCCACCGGATTTACCGCACTTACCCTAATCTAAAAAGCTGGCTCGTAACCACGGAGTTTGGGGGAAGATTTAGGGTAAAACTTTACGTTAGGATGAATTTTCCTTCAAATTTTTTATTGATGTACTTTGACTTATCAAGTGTATTTTTAAATCATTATAAATTAAAGAATTGTAATTAAATCTTTAATAATTTACAAAAATAATTTAGTGAATAACTAAGTAACGAATCAAAAAGAAATTTTTACTTTATTGTTATTTAATAATTATTTGACTATTCATTATTATATCATGTATTAATGATTAGCACATTAAATAATAATTTATTAAGTGTTCAAGTAAATTAAAATAATGAAATTATCGAAATTTTTTAACCAATTTTATTTCTCCCCCTCCCCCTCAGAAGTTTTCTGTTTACGCTCCTGCTAAAACGGTTGTTCTTACGAACTTGGCTGTAGCATAAATGAACTCGGAGGGGTCAAAATACTAGAGAAACAGAGGTTTTCAAAGTTTTCTTCTCAAAATAGAAGTTTTTCAGGGATTTTGCAGTTTTTCGGCCTTTTCCGACCACTGTGCATCGGTGATTAAGAATCATTTTAGGAGGAACGCTTTATCAGAAATAATAAAAATCACTACTGTCGTGATTAGCTCGTACCTAGATTGTAAATGTTGCGCCGCAATAACTAACAATTAAAACTATAGCCACTTTGTGATCAAAAAGGTCCGTTAGTATTGAATCTGGGAGACAAGGAAGAGAATCATTAACAATGATAAAAAACAGAATTTATTGATTTACTCATTTAGCATAATCATTCAATAGAAAGTCAGAAATTAAAGTGCATTGTGAAGTTCGCGGAAGTGTAGGGTTTTAATTAAGGGAGAGATGGGAGTTCAACTTACGGCCTGTCATGGCTAGACTCCGGTTAGCGTCTGCGGGTGGCAATCGGGTGCTGGACTCTTCGGTTAAGGGTTAAGGGGAGATTCTCTGATCAGGTGGTCTGGTGGGATCGAGGCCTTGTTGTAGGGTCTGCTCTGCGGTCTGTCTTTTTCATTGAGGGCTCTTGGGTTCTCTGTATCATCAAGGGTTGCTAGATTCATTCGGTCATCAGGCTTTGGGTCCGGTCATTCAGGCTCTGCTGGGTACTTCGGTAGAGGATCGCAGAAAGGATCATCTGGCTAGATGGGCTAGAATCGCAAGTGGACTTTTCCGTCTGCTACAGCTCTCTTCTCTGCCAGGTCCGTCTCTCTACTCACAGCATCTCTTTGGAAATTGAAAAAGTGAGAAAAAGAGGCTCTTGAATTCTTGCAAACCCTTTTACATCGATCTGGGCTGATCCCTTATCTCCCTTGCAACCAATTGGACTTGTAGGTCCTCCCTCGAGAAATCACCTCATCTTCACCTCTGTCCAATCCACACCAGGATGTAAATTCACCCCTGACCTCTTGACCTGGTCCTTCCAACTCTTGGGTCCAACCGCGCCAGCAAGTCTAGTCCCCTCTCATACAAATTGCCCTTACATCTCGGGTAGGTCTGTACCACCCACTAATACTTATAAAATTGTGATGGGGTAACCTCACCATCACACTACGATAGGTACAATATTTATTTTACTTCTTGTTGGGATTAGTTTGTGTAAAATAATTACATTGTTTCGTGCATACTTGAACTCGTTGGGGACTTTAGTCCCAAAATCAAGCAATCGCTACAAATAGTTTAAGGCACTACCCATGAATTCATTAAAAAAAATTTAACTTGCTTGTCATGCATTATTAAACACTTATGTCTAAAAATTTTGAATAATCGCCTTTTCTTTGATATTTCGAAACATATACATAAGAATGCAATGAAAGTTGGTACACAAGTGGAAATATATTGCAGAAAAGAGACATGATACAAACAATGATAAAAATTACTTTTTGGTCCAAGAAATATGATTTCCAGAAAATGGCTTTCATTTACACTAAAAAATACTGTGTGTTGTTTAGTTCTGTGCTCAGGGATTCTAAACCCAGTAAAAGAGTGATTTGTAATTCTGGAACCAAGCTTTATATGAAACAGAAAGCTACAATACAACCAGAAGAGTTTACAGGCCACTGCATGCCAACTCTAATTTCATGCTCTTATTATCTTCATTTTCAAGGACTTAGTGACCAGAGCTGCAAGCTGAAGAATCATTTTATAGTCCAATAAAATAAAATCAGGACCAACAACAATCCGAAAAGTACAAACAGTAGGTTCAAGTACCTCGTGTTTGTATCACTTACCGGTAATAAACACTTGTAAAAGTTCTGGAGATATGTTCTACCATCCAGCATGATGCCAGCTCAGACCCAGGCTACCTGTTTTGCAAAACGATACTTTTCCGCGATGTTTGTTTCGTAAAAACTAGTATAATTTTCTCTCCAGATTGCAGTATGACAAGAATCAGTTTCTAAACTGAATTTGAACTCATCTCTGAACATGACATTTCTCTATTTTTGGTGACTCCTGACTCCATTGCCGATGGTCTAAGTTCTACTGCTAATGAGAAAATTTATAAACATACTTCGAGAGAGGCAAATTGATAGTCGCTTGACACCGAAACCAATTTTCTCAAGCCTCCTGTAAACAAACCTCCTGTGCTTCGAAACTGTGAACCCTGAGGCAATTGCCTGGACTATGTTGTCAGGCAGAGATATATCTCTGAAGTCTGACAGTACTTGTCAAATAATGACCATGTTGAGTGGTTATTACCTTTGATTGAACTGTCGTGCAACATTTACAGTTGTTTGGAACTCTTTCTACAGTTTTCAAAAGACACACTGATACATAATCAGAGCTTGTGACATTTCCGTAGGTGATGGGCCAGATTCCAACATGCTGATCATATTACCTTTCATAAAAATGCCCACGTTATGTATTTCGTCTTTATTTATCGTTGATTACCAATTAGTAGCCAACACATACGAAATTTCTATAAAACTTTTCTATTGCACCCGTTTCTCAATGATGCAGTTGTATACTTACACCGCCTTGCGCGGTTGTAATGTGCATGACGATAAAATGATTTGCATATATACTTTGTTTTACTTTTATCTTACGATACTATTGAACCATTGCTACCAATTAAAAGCTTTCATTTACGTTTTTTTTTTTTCTTTCATTTAACTTTTCATTTAAGTATTTTTAATAAAGCTTTAAAATATAAAGTTTTTGTTTCTTGTGTGTGACTAATGATGTCTAATTATCTACACACTAACACTAATTAGTATTGTAACAAGTTTACGAGTGGCTTGATAGAGATATTAGAGATTCTATTTATTTATGATAATTATATATAGTTATTTTTTTATCTACATTGTATTTTCCAAAAAACTTTTTAGCTTGTTTCAGGTGTCTCTCGATCACGGCACACTGCAGCAATTAAGTACATGAGTTGAGGGAGTTGACAAAAGAGAAAAAAAATATATCTATCTATCAGTATTATGATTTCCATTTTCATAATTATAGAGTTTTTTTATTGAAAACTTTTTCTTTACTTATAATTTATTCTATTTAAATTATTCAATTCATGGTAACTTCACAAAGATCAATTGGAGTAGTTTATAAAATTTAATTGTTCTGGAATAAATAATCATCCTAAGGTAATTTTTTGTGCAGTGTGATGTATAAAATAAATGTATGCAGAATATTAATTTAGTTTTTTCTAGAAAAAAAATCTCAAAGCATATGTTTTTTTTTCTGACGCACCCGCCTAATACACTAAATAATTATCATTTAATTCTGTGCATAATTTAAAGAAATTTACCCTCTCAAATTAAAGTATAGCACATTTATTATTTAGCCTTTATTAAATTTTAGAGCTTAAATAAGTTGCAACATGCAAAATGATAGTATTAAATAAAATGACGAGTCTTTATATAACATATCAAGCGGCCCTGTCATTTTAAAAGCATAACCGGATATCAATTTCAATATTTTCGGAAGACCAGTATTCGTTGGCAGGTGGTTTATTGAATATATGTCACAAAAGAAATCTGATTTCAAGGCAAAGTGACAAGCGAGAGAAATGTAACAATGAGTGTAGAAATATATATAGGAATTGAATAAAATGTTACTTGGGATCTGTAGAAAAAGAGATGCATGTTTTAGCGTAGTTGTTAAAGGACTTTACTAAGCACCACATAATTTATATGGTACAAATATAAGAACCTGGATTCAAGTTTGGGGTCCAAATGTTTCACAGAGCCCATAATACATTACAATAGTACATTAGATCTTCTACTTTATTTTACATATAACTGTCCATGAGTCTTTTTTGTCCGTGAGTCTTGTTACAGTCTGTTACGTTTGTACCTGACCTTTATAATATTTTTCAAGTGTTTGTTCAATTTTTGAAAGTTTAAATGAAAACTTGACAAATAAATAATAACAATTAAATCTAAAAGTTTGACAATAACTAATAAGAAATGCGTAAAACGAAATATAATACGCTATTTTTATAAATTTAAAATAATTATTTCAAAACGACATTTTATCTTTTTTTTTTCCAGTTTGCATAAAGCATACTTACATTACTTTGTTATTATATTAATACTGATTTTTTTTCTTTGTACGATATATACGCATACACCGAAAAAATAAAAAAAATAAAAAGGTTTAATATGTGTCCCTAACAACTTTAGAATTCAAGGTAAAATACCAAGACCCATGATATAATGATTCCGATAGCAAAAATTACTTCGTTATCTTCAATTAAGAAGAGGATTGGCATGTTGCCTCTAAGATAGAAAACATGTAAAGTGGAGGAATTAAAAAGAAAATGAAAAAAGACACTAGGAATGACCTTGTTATATGCCGGATGTGTTTCCCCAAAATATGTTAATTTGTGCGAATTAATTTACCTGCTCTTATCACCTTCGTTTCTTAACGCTTATGAATGAAATCGTTCTTGACCTGATCCCCAGATTACAAAGCAAATTTAACCATAAAATTACCTCCTCAGCTTCTTCTTCCTTATGTAATATAAAAATACCCCATACAAACCAGATAGCAATGTCACATTTATTCAAATTAAGATTGATATAAATAAGTGTTTTCGGAGAAGTAATATGACACATTTTTATTTCTATAGATGATCGATAGTAAGAAATGCATGTTCACTCTACAGATTTAATATTACTATTTTAGCTGATAAGCAAAACAGCACACATTCGTGATTCAGGATTTAAGTTTTTTCTTACAAAATTTTAAAGTCTTCTTACTTTTTGGCATATGTTAAGGATTCTATTTCAATGGAGTTTCCCTTTTATGTGGGTTAAAAGCAACCTCTATCTGACTCCGCCTGTCTCGCATCTATCAAATTAAGTCCGAGGGAAATGGAACTTTGGAGAAAACTACTTTATTTTTCATTTCATATCGATCAATTTAAGAATATGTGGCTTACGTTTTGATGTTTTTGTAAAAATTCTTTTTATAGAATTATTTCTTCAGATAACTGAACGAAATTGTATTGCTTATAGCAGCAGGAAAATGGTATGGCTACAGAGAAATACACTTATATTCTTTGCTGTAATTCATAAGTAAAAGAATGAGTAATTCAAATTAATTAGTACTAAGGCTAAGCTTAGATTACTAATGAATAAGGCCTTGACCTTTTAATCAATGAATAATATTTTACTTGAAAATAAACTCTTTGTTTATTATAACAATTTGATGTACAAGAGAAGTATTCATTTCACAAAGCACTTGTATTTGTTTTTCTCATTTAAATAAATATTGACAGTATATTAATTTATTTTGAAAACTTCTATTATAATCTTAAAGTAAGAGTTTATTTTAAATTAAATTAAGGATATTTGTGTAATTAATAATGTATCATTATTAAACATACATTTGAATACAATTTTTCAATACAAATTACATTGAACTATTAATCATGCCCTGTATCTACTTTCAAATTGGCTTTTAATAAATGGAAAGATTTAGGAGGAAGCATTCAACACTGATAAGGTTAACTATTAAACATATTTTAAGTTATCATTTAGTTTGTAATAGTAAACTTAATTCTCTTAATTTTAATTGAAAATATACTCTTAAGTTAATCAGATCAAAGGACAAATTCTTCAAGCTAATACAGAGATAAGCTATATTTGAAACTTAGAATTTATTAGAAAGGTTCACTTTGACTGTTCAATACGGTTAAACATGAATAAATATCTCGATATATTTTTATCTTTAAAGGTAGAAACTTTCAGTTCTTATTAAAACCCTTTCTAAGTATATTAATTCAGTGGGTTCAGACAAAGTCCTGTTAGAGATACAGCAATGAAGAACAATTAAAGTAATAGTTATTAAAAATGAATTATCAAGTCAGAAGGGTAAGCTACAGAATATATTATCCTTTATAATACAAAAATTAATAGTGTCAATACGTTTAAACTAACACAAAGGCTTAAACTTGAGGGAAACAGAAGAGAAATATGATTTTTTTTTTTTTTTTTTTTTATTTTTTTTAAGTATTGAAACTGTTTTGTTGAAAATTACTTTTTTATACTTATTGGGAAGGCCTTGTTTTAAATAATCTCTTTTTACCTTTTTTGAATATCCAAATTACGTTAAGTAGTGTATTGATGATGTATTGATACTCCTATTAGGCTAAAGAGTTCTTGTAAGTTTCATTTATAAAAATATTTAAAAAATAGGTATTAATTCTAATTAAAAACTTTTTATACGAAATATATTTAGTTATTTCTGATTATATACCAATTTGATTAAATGTAATTCATTTTTTAAGATAACATGCTATTACTATTGATGTTTCGCATTGTACTGTGCAAAATAAAATGTGTCTGGTATCCTCTGAATTTCACTCAATAATAAGATTTGGATTCATACCTTCAACTGTCTCATAATGGTAAGTTTTTCTTACTTTGAAACATTATAATTTTTCAAACAATAATAATTAGACGCATTTTTTAGTTATTTGCCCAATAAATTCACTATCAATTTGTGTATTTGAAGATAATTATACAAAAATCATCGAATTACATTTTAATTATAATTTGTTTGGTTCTTAAATGTGTGGTTTTTAAGTTAGTTAGTTATTTAGGTAGTTAGTTTAAGTTTTAAGTACGAATTTCGTTTTTAAATATGCTCATATTTAAAAAGTTTGGATTTGGAAACTTCATAAGAAAACATTACAACTTCTCGTATCGTACAAAAACAAATAATTTGACACTTGTAACATTTAAGCATAAAATACAAATTGGAGCTTTATTATTTAAAAAAAAATGAACACAAGTTACGACTGCGTATTATGGATAAATCATTAAAAAAAGTTGGTTTATTTTTCCTAATGCTTGTATCTAGAAATATACTTAAACCTTTGTCTAATAATATTCCTAGTATTTAACTAAAATCCCCCAAAAAATTAACAAGAAACTTTGTGGCCTGGTGAGTAAAGCACATAGTTCAAGATGAAGTCGGTTTTTGGTCCTTCTTAGCCCAATATCATTGTGTAAAATAAACAAGGCTGCTGCATTTCATATCCGTCGATGCATCAATAATCAATCCTCACGTTTTTAAATTACGAGATGAAAATACCACATAAATACCTTTAGGCCTTTGGTAGCACAGGATCATTGGCCAATGTCGAAACCAGGGGTTCTGGGAAGATTAACCAGACTTATTTTTAATCTCTCTGCTCTTTTTTTATAACACTATACTTCAGTTTTAAAACTCAGAATTAACATTTCAAAACTTACACTATATTTTACCCAGCACTGAGCGAGATTGGCCAAATGCGCATTAACGGCCAGTCTACAACGCTCCACATCGTCCAGATAGTGACGAGCCGATATTGGCTTTTCAATTTGTGCTATTGGGGTTACAATAAGAATTTTTTTTAATTATTCTGTTTAATAGATTTTTTACAAATTAGAGAGAAAACTTTAATTATGTTTATAAATGATACCACCACAAAAACTGTAATAATAAATAAAAAATATTAAAAGAATCTAAAAAGGTAAAAAGTCATTGTAATTTAGAAGCATGACTGTTTTTAAATTCTTTATTTTTTAAGTTTTTGGCAGTCTAGTTTTATAAATTGGTTATAATATTTTGCATAATTGCTTGCTATTAACATTAAAACAAATAAGGAAATGCATAAAGATTTTGTTACTCCTCATTTGGATCAAATGAAATTTTACATCAACAAATATAATCTGAAATGTCTCAAGAGGCTGAAATTAAACAAATTTATATTTGGATTCCACAATAATCACGAATTAGTATGTAACGTTATTATAAAGTCATTTCTTTAGAGCGTCCAGAAATTGAATGCCATGAAACAACTCTATTTTAATGCTAATATGAGTTTTGAATAAATTATGTAACTTTTGTTTGAGAGCGAGAGAGAAAGATTTGTTTACAATATACTTCTATAAGTATTTAAATACTTCCATATTCATAATATTCATTAAATAAGGTTGCTTCAATCAACATAATGTGGAATGCAAAATTTCTAAAATCAGAATAGGAAAACTAACGTTTATTCAAAATTTGAATTGTTAAGAATTATTAAACGTAAACTATTTGCTTAGTATTGAGAGTATATAAGTGAATATATAGTTCCATACATAAACGAGTATCATTTGAGTAGGAGGTGATTAATACAGATAATAAATCAAATAATTGATGAATAAGCAACGTTTTTCAAAAATTTTAATTCAACAGGCGTATGTGACTTGCCTTTTCTCATAGCACATGCGACTTCATTCTCTGAATAATAATCAAAGGAGATAAGTTTTATAAAATGAATAAAATAAAATATTTAAAATTAATTTAAATGTCCCTATAACATATTTTATGATAGAAAAACCACATGATGTGATGATTGCTTATTCTATGAATAAAGATGACATTTTTCTTGTTCTATGACTGTTTTAATCTTCTTTTTTTTCAAAGAAAACACATAGTAAAGTCATTTCATATTTCTTTAATAATCAAAATTCCTTTATTCAACAATTTGGGTAGCTTGTACCAGTATATCGAAATCTTTCCTGGCACATAGAATGATAAAAAAATAAAACAGCATTTGTTTGAAAAATAAATAAAAAATAAAAAGGGTGAATAGGGCTATTCAAACATTTGTTAATTTATATTACTTTAGAATGCATAATTCAGTGAGGAGTAAAAACTACAAAGAACTTTCTGGAAATCTGACTCATTTTCCTTCTTAAGTAGTACCTTTTTTTTTATGATAACTTCTTATGCTAACGGATACGCTGATAGGATCTTTAGTTTAGTCACCATAACGCTAAAATTTAGTTCCTTGCATCAAAATTAATGCTGAAAGAATTTAATTATGGAACAGTTTTCGCCATCTCAACGAAGTAGTTTCGAGCATTTTCATGCATCTTGGATACAATGTCAGATTTTTTCTGTTGAGAATTATATCCAGCCTCGTACCTGAAATAACTAATTGCAGAATGAGAAATATGTGAAACGTTGGCTATATTAAATACTTTGAAAGCATGTGATTACGTTGAGACCGAGAACGAGAGAAAATAAATCGTCGGGGTAACTGCAATATACGTATGATGAACCAATTGTAATATCCAAAGAGATGGAGCTTCAAAAAGAATAGAAGCATTATTTTTATGTAGCAAAATGAGATTTTGTGTAGGTTAAGTAGACTAAGTGTTTAATTTTATCTTTGAAACAAGACCTCAGAGATACAAGTTCTAAACGCTTCTACATTGAATTCCATTCCTAATTGTTTGGCGGGAGAAATTTGTGAAGTTATGCAAAATGTACCTTAAAATAAAATCGTGGCAATTACAGTAATTATATTATAGTAAACTTACTTTATATAATTAATTGATTTACCATTGATAATGAAAGGGATACATTTGAAAGGATTTGGAAAAGGATACATTTGTATCCGTCATATTTTAAATGCATTTAAATATTCATTGCCATGGGGTATAGTGGTTATATATATCACACATCGTAAAGTGAAATGTTGATTTGTATTGAAATGCGTAAAAGTTAGCAATTCTGTCAGACGAATTTTTCAATTTTTGATGAGAGAAAAGTGCATCGATATAAGTGGAGGTCAATCGGAGAGACATTTAACAAACATCATCATTAAGCGATCCGGTATAGATATGTGAGGGTGAATGGTCCGGTAAAAATCATACCATTCACAGAAAATCACTTCTGGTTTGAGTCATCGTCAGAAAACGCATTGGGAAGCTTTCTTGTAACTATGAGAGCAATGCGGAATATGAGATCAAGAGTGAGCTCAAGTATTGCATACTTGAATTACTGGAACCCACATATTGCACTTCAATAGAAAAGGGTTATCCTTAGTGCAGTTCGATTAATAAAGTAACATTCACGTATCTTTGTAGTTACAACATTGTAGGAAAATCCTCCCCCCCCCCCCACTACTCAATACTCCATTCAAATATTCTACTTCTTTTTTGTCTTTAGGAACATGGGTAGAAGTTGCCTTCGAAAAAACCCTCATTTCCAAATATTACTTATATATAACTGAGAAAAATTTCATAGCATAGAACTCCTTCACTAATTTATAGAAAATTTCCCTCATCCAATAACAATTTCAATAAAACTTTACGAATATTTACACAATGAGAATACACTGACAATGAACAGTTTAGTATTTATTAGCACTTAATATCCCGATTAAAACTCAAAGTATCCGAAGAAGCTCCAAAGGTCAATTTTGATTTAATTTCCCAACCTCATTCAATAAAAACATGTACTTTCTACATTTTTACATTTACTATACATTACATTTTACAATAGTCTTTACTTTTAAGGGCGCCAGTTACAAACTAAATGTACAATGATTTATTTATATATGACTTCAGTCAAATAAAGCTGAAAGTTGCATTTTAAAACAAAAACTGCTGACATTATAGTCCATTTTGAGTTTGGATATATATTAATGAAAAACAAATTTACACTAGAACAATCAGCATATATAAGATTCTGATTTGGAAGTTCATCAAAGTTAAATATTGTATTCTGTTGCTAAGGTATATCATGGAATTTTACTTGGTAAGCAGAAATCGGTACTGAACTGCAGGTGTAGTGGTCGGTTTGGTTATAAATCGTATCTCGCAAGTCAATCATAAAATATCCAGTAGAACCTTTTGTATCCATTTATCAGTAAATAATTAAAGGAATTGTTGAAAGAGTATAACTAAATATTTAAAACAGTATTATATTTATTTATTGTAGTTTATATAATGACAGGAAAAGAGGTGATCGTTTCCGTATTCTCTATATAGAGTATCCTATACAAAAAGACTCATCTCCCATCATCCAAAACAAAACAAAAATCACTTTTTAAGCAATTACACAATGTGCAATCGTAAATAAATTATTCGTCAGAAGCGGAGATCTTAACCTGTACATTTATATATAATTTAATCAAATTTGGTTTTGAATAAAAGGAGAAAAAAAAGGGGGAAAAAAAAGGTCCCAAATGTTGCATAAGATATTCTGTCATTGCCATTACTTACATTCAATAACTGAAATTATATGTTGCTTTTATCAGGTCTAATGTTTTTTTTTTTTTTTTCCCCAATTCATTCTCCCCTTTTGCGTTTTACTTAAAGTTAAATTTTCCTCTAGATGCTACTTGATCTAGAAATCAATTAATAGAAATTGTAAAATTGCATAATACATGAACAAAGTGCGTATGAATAATAAAAGACATTCTTTACTATCAAAAAAAAAAAATATATATATATATATATATATATATATATATATATATATATATATATATATAAATTGCATAATACATGAACAAAGTGCGTATGAATAATAAAAGACATTCTTTACTATCAAAAAAAAAAATATATATATATATATATATATATATATATATATATATATATATATATATATATATATAGAAAAGAAGTAAATGTAAAGCGTTAAAATAGCAAACTAAAAATTTAGGACTATTTTCGTAAAGCCATGTACGTAAATTAAAAAGAAATGACGAACACTTTTTTCTATGATTTTAATATACATTAAACTTGTTGAAATATCTTAAATTTTATTTATCATTTATTACTCTCATAAACATATGAAGTGAAAGGAAATATTGATAAGTATAAGCAAATTATATAAAGACAATCAGTATTTTGCAACTAATGTTATTTAATTTTCCCTAATTTTTAAATAGTTAATTTTATTTTCAATTTTTTTTCTCTTTTATTTTCGTTAAGTGGTAATATTGTTAATAATACTCAAACACTCTATGTAATGTTAATTTAAAAAAAAAAATAATAATTTTTTTATACCTTTACTGAAGGTTTGATAAAATAAAGTCTATTTGTAATAGGTACAACAAATACTTTAGAGCACTACCAATATGTGGATGTAATATGAATCCCACTATCATTCTTTTCCAATTTTAAGGGAAAAATAGTATTGTTTCTATAAATGTTATAGTAATATTCTACATTAATTTTTCAATGTACAAACAATCTCAGGAAATACATCTTTATATGTAGAAAATGAATAAAGATATTACATTATGATCAATTCTATTTCTGAGAAGAAGTAATTTCATATCAAATAATACTCCAACTAAAATATATTGAATTTAGGGTAAAAATAAAAGAGTTTGCAAAAATATATTATTTTATCCTGAGTAAAATCTTCAACTCGAATAAAACAAGCAAAAACGAAAAGAATATACAATTAAATTTAGACCAAAGTAGGGAAATCTTCAATTATTCTGCAAATAAAAACTATATTCTACAATTTAATATTTATATCCAATTTCCTTTATTTAAATTTTAAAAAAAAGTTATATATATTTTTTGTCCATTTTTAATTCAAATTTCTTCACTCAAAATGTGCCCCAATGAATAATTAGAATATTTTTGTACATTATGAGTGCAGTATAAAATATTCTAACAATAAAACAAATTACTAAAGGCAAAATACTTCATATTTATTATCAATGCATTTTGTACTGTATACTTATTATATAATTGTATTTGTATATACTTATAAAAAATGTTTAAAAAAAAACAAAAAAACAGATAAAGCCTGTTTTCAATTACATGAATATATTTAGTTTCTAAAAATATTGCTTCAAGCAGTTCTTAGGTGAAATAATAAATTAATTCTAAATATTTTTATTTTAAATTGAAGTTAAGATGTCTGAATACATAAAGATATTTTTAATAAATATTAAATAAAAAAAATTTAAGCAGATACTAGATAAAATTCTGACATAGAATATTTTTGATGGAAATAAAACTTAACATTTTCTTTAACTTAATGGCAACTCAGATATTTAAAATGGATTTACATTTGAGAAGCATTTCCTCCTAATTAGATATAAATACTTGAAATGTATTAAAAACAAATAGAAACTCTGAACAGGTAATGGGATATTTCAAATGGATTAAAGAGAATAAGTAATTTCATTAAAACTATATTTTGTTATTCTAGCAAATACATATATATTTCTTAAATGTACACATATAGTTTAATTAATCTAAAAAGACTTCCAAGTTTCAAACAGGTCAACAAATGATGCGTTTAATTTTTAAAAGACGTGTTTCTTTTAAATAAAAGCTTAGACTTCAGTATGTGTAAATCTTCACATGAATGTAGTTGGACACGTGTATCATTTGCCCAATACATTAAGACACATACAATATGATTAAAATTTTCAATGTTATATTTTTAATCAATATCAATAATTGGATATACAGAATTCATTATCAAACTTTCTATTTATGTTCCTTCCAATGGATCGCGATAAGCGTAATTTTAATATTTCGTGATATTTAAAGAAAAAAATGTATTGGATAGTATTTGTACTCTATGTATTATAGAATAATCTGGATATTTTTATAGCATGGTGTTCTACAGTCAGTATTTGTGTCACTACTTCCGTAGTAGAGAAAAATGAGTATCCAATGTTCATGAAATTTTTGCAGTAAGTTTTCAAAGGTATATTTTAATTATTAGATGTTGTATAAAGGTTAGATCTGTAGAATGAGAGGTAATTTTTCATGCAATATCATTTTTGAGCTGCTAACTCTTAACGTTTTAGTAGGAGTTTTTTTTTTTTTTTCCAAGATGGAGTTTCAGATTGTACTGTAGGATGGTCCCAAAAATGAAGATTTAAAAAAAAAAAAGATTTTTAATGTTTCTACTCGCTAAATGTGTTCCTTTTAAATAAAAGATAAATATTATAACGTTTGAGCCCATAATTTTGATATTTAGAAGTAGCTCAACACGCCAAAAGTTCCGTGTTTAGGTATTTTATATTGTTGAAAGTAACAAAATTTAGAAACATATTAAATTTAATTTTGTGGAAATTTTTACCGTTAATTTCAAGGTAAAATTAGTTATAAAACAATATAATAATAATAATAATAATAATAATAATAATAATAATAATAATAATAATAATAATAATAATAATAATAATAATAATAATAATAATAATAATAATAATAATAATAATAATAATAATAATAATAATAATAATAATAATAATAATAATAATAATAATAATAATAATAATAATAATAATAATAATAATAATAATAATAATAATAATAATAATAATAATAATAATAATAATAATAATAATAATAATAATAATAATAATAATACAACAGTGACATTTATATAGCAGCGGATGTGTCAGTGGTTGCTAAAATCAGTTTTTTGAAGTTAGGATAAGTTAGGCAATGTTCTTCCACAACGTGTAGCAGAAATCGTTGTTGGTTTTCATTGTGTGTTATTTTACAATTAAACTCTTTTATGAATGTTACGCCTCTTTCAGCTTTATCATTGACTTCGATGGTTCGTACAATTTTTAATGCTTTACTATAACCTTCCCAAGCTCGCTACTTTATTTAGTTGAAGAAATGTATCTGGTAGGCTAATTCTTTCGAATAACAAAGCAGACTGTTTTGTCACAAAGTCTTCAAATTTCATGTCCATATATGCTTTGAGCTTAATGTTAGATGCTTCGCAGGATTGTTTCATCCATTAACTTCATTCATAGCCTTGATCATAATTCTTTTCAGGCAGTGAGGCACTTGATTGTTGGTTGTTGTTGCCGAAATAGCAAGAAGTTTGGGTTGCAATAGGTGAAATTTTATATTTAGTAGACAATCCATTAGTCGAGAAAAAATGAAACTCTGATCTAATAAGTTTGAGCAGTTCAAAACTGAATATCAGAAACAGGGTGTTAAATTACCAGAACAATAAACTGTTACAAGGCTTAGCTAAAAAAAAGTTCATGTTATCGTTTCTGGAAAGAGTTCATCAATTACTTTCAGTGGCAAAATTGCCATTAGCAACCGGAAAAAGTCAAGCTAAAAGTTAACTGTAGTTTATGCTGCATTGCAGGTTTGGGACATAGTCTTCAATAACAAGTATGTGCTTTGACAGACAAAACAAGTGTTAACACTGGCCAAAGGAATGCACTACCCTCTTGAACAAAAAATAAATAAGAAACATGGGCGCCCCCAAGGATATTTGCAAGGGGGTGCAAGACTAGATTTTTATCAAAATCATTATTGTTTTTAGAAATGTTAATTAATAATTATGCATTATAAATTATACTCTTGGAGAATAGTTAAAATTCATGGTATATATTTTTGAAAGCGCAACCCTATTAAAGAGAAAAAATACAAAATAGTAAAAATATTGAAACATGTATTTTTAACATTTTTTTTATCATCCAACTAGATCTCACAGCATTCAAGAGATAGTGTTTAGGATATAGGAACTCGAAGATGCAAAATTACAGAAGAGTAAAAAATTTGTATTTCTTCCAAGTTTCGGATATAATGAAAAAAAAAAAATCAAAATGAAACACGAAGGCAGTAATGGAATATGTTCAATTGAATTCTAAAATTAGATTTCAAGATAATATGTCTGATTACTTAAAAAACAAAACATTTTCCTAGAATTGTGAGAACTACACAAATAATGATTATTGAATAAAAGGAATAAATACATCTACCCATCAGCCTCTAATAATCATAGACATAAGCGCCAGAAAATCGTCTCGGAAGTAGCTGTAAAAAACGACATAGGAAAGAAAGAAAAGACTAAATTAATAGGGAAAAAAATGCTCATTGCAACATAAAAGTATAAACGGCATATGTGCTTTTTTTTAACTTGGAATTAACATCTTTTCCCTAATTTTTTTTGAAAATTTTCAAGAGCCAGGGGAGTGCAAGTGCATCCCCTAGCACCCTTTTGGGGGGTACCCATGATAAGAAACTACTTTATTTGGCTTGTTGAAACTATATTATGGAGTAAGTTATTGATACAGATTTTAATAAGTGCACTAATAAGTTCCGGATCAAAGGTACCCTCTTAAAAAGATTCCAAGCCTACTGGAAGTTCATTGATAAACAAAATATAATACAGTCATTGATAATGAGGAAATTGTGACTCGAGTGACTAATATAAAGACCAATATAATTAGATTTGATGAAAAACTATTGGATGAAATCCAGAGATGATTACCGAGAATTTTTCAAACTAATTCTAATATTTCTAGGTAAAACGCCATCTTGCGGAATCAATTTTATGGTACCTGCAGTAGTACATCATGGTTCAATGGATATCAAAAATATTGTACTCTTAAAATATAGATGTTTAGTTAACTGTTAATCTTTATTTCAAGAGATGAAAAGGGATTGCAAAGGATATCTATATTTACTGTTCAAGTATACCGAAAGGTTTGGGTGACAGGTTCTTCACCTCAAAATACACCATACAATGAGTTTAATTTGATAGAATCTTTATTGCACTATAAAAATATTCATGAAGATATATCCAAACTTACTTCAGAAAAGCTATCCAATCATCTATGGTATTTGTCAGAGAATATTCTAACCTTAGCTCTTTTTGAAACCTTACGATCAAAAATTTTCATTCTATCTAAAGGTCTTTTTGCCGTTATATACCTCATGAGGTATTTATTGGCCCAGTTGAAAAAGTTACAGTTAAAAATATATTTCCTGAAATATTTGTTCATACAAAACTTGCATTTCAATTTCCTGTTAATTGTAACTACAATTGCAATCTCATTTGTGTTTATCTTGTAGTTTGAAAACAACCTCCCTTTAGGAAAATGGCGTGAACTTCATTTGCATTGAGCTACCACTTAATATCACTGAAATGCTCTTAAATTTAGTCTGATTTATGTTTTACAACATTGGAACAAAATAAGAGGATAGGACCCAAAAATATTTGACCTTCAATATTTTGGACCATCCTATTGTATAGGTTACTAATATATTGCATTACTTGTTTTCTGTGGGCCCACCTTAAAAGTCAGGGTCCAAGAGAAACCGTATTACATCTATGATTTCTCCAGAAAATATAACTACAAAGGTTTATTATATTTATTTATAGTCAAATTAAATTTACTTTCTTCAATTTTAAGACATAAATGTACGATAAAATAACTCAGAGTAAGCAGTTAAATAGTATTTGTTTTCGAATTGGAGTTTTAAATTGTTTCAATATTGAGATACATTCGTGAGTATAAATTATATTGTATTAAAACTGAATTTCATATACTTTATATTAAACATAAGATTTTTTCCCCATATAATAACCCCTAAATTATACATAATTGTGTACATTAAAATGCATTTTCAAAACATATAGAAACTTCATCTATTTTTACAATTTATTTCACTCTAAAATACCACGAATTATTCATTGTATGCCAGATCATTGAATGCAAAGTCTTGAACGTTTAAGAGCATTCACATTATCACCAAACAGAAATGAAAAATAAAAGCATCCCAAAATAAACCTTATGCTAAAAAACAAAACAAAAAAATCAGTCCTCGAAATTAAATTATTCTCTTCCAGGATTCCATCTCCATTCGGCAATTGTGGTCTTTTTACTTAATAATGGATCCACAATAGCTGCATTTGGACGAGGTATTTTCACTCTTCCAAAGAATAAAGTGGAGGACGGTGTTTTTTCACAACGTTCACCCATGGCAAAGCGTGAATGCAAGAGTAATCCGTTTTAGTCCTATGTGCTCCATTATCAGGCGGATTGCTTAAAGCAGTTTTTGTGGGCGTCCCGTGCAACACGCTGAGCCCCCTAATCTAAAAGTAAAGTACGTCGGGGCCATTGAGAGGTGGTCTAATGAAAAGAAATGGCGCTTGAAATAGGGAGAATAAAATAGAAAACGTAAAAGGAGGATTTTTTGGAAGTAAGGGGTAGATAGATAAGAGATTACTTGCATTAGGAAGATCATCTGATAATAATTTTACTACAGGTAAGTTAACGTATAGGTAAACGTAGGGTATTATTAAATATCATTTACATTTGTGAATGCAAAATTAAAATTATTTTTAATATCCTGAAAAATACATTCTATTAATTGGGATGGATATTTTGTAATGCTTTGTTCGAAGCAATTTCTATGTTAAATGCACATCAAAAGGATATCATAAACACAGTAACAATTTATTCAACCATCGCGCAATCACAAAGATACCTTACAAAACTAAGTATATATAAAACTCACTAACTAATTAATCGCAATTAAAAGAAATATAAAATATTAATAAAACATACCTAAATTCTTAGAAGTGACAACATAATTGCTCTTTCTCCTACCAAGGAGTCGTCTCGATCTGCTTTTAATTGTTTATATTATAGCCCTCTCCCACACAAGTTGCTCAAATGGAGCCTCTTGAAATGTTTCGTACATCACATATTTTTATAATTTTTTTTATTCAGTCTTACTGTAATTAAAAAAAGGTGAAATTGGGTGTTGCTAAAAATTGATACCGTGTATATTATACGGAATAGACGTTTGAAATTAAAGAAAAGTAATTAAATTTTAAGGCTTCTTCTCACTTTAGGCACCTCGAAAATAGGCTATTTTCGCAATTTTTTTTCGAGGATTTTTGCAAACAATTATGGGATAAAATGGATCCTATATAATAAACACATCTTTCAAGTACAAGAAAATTTTATTTTTTTGAACAATTATTATAATAAAACAGTAGCATCGAAAACCCCGTGTAGAAATGGCTTGTTGATGAAATTTCGGAAACTATCCGGCCGATTGTCATGAAATTTGAATGACATATTCTTCATAGTTATGGCTATAGCGCATATCATCAGATTTTTGAAATTTTGATTTGAAGTATATTTTTTTTTTTACAAAAAACTGCAAAAAAACGTTGTTTTTTTTACTTTTTTGAAAAACGTGCGCCATTTTGTTATTTTCGCGAATATCAAAAATCTGATGATATGCGCTATAGCCATAACTATGAAGAATATGTCATTCAAATTTCATGACAATCGGCCGGATAGTTTCCGAAATTTTATCAACAAGCCACGAACATTACATTTCTACACGGGTTTTTCGATGCTACTGTTTTACTATAATAATTGTTCAAAAAAATAAAAAAAATAAAAATTTCTTGTACTTGAAAGATGTGTTTATTATATAGGATCCATTTTATCCCATAATTGTTTGCAAAAATCCTCGAAAAAAAATCGCGAAAATAGCAAATTTTCGAGGTGCCTAAAGTGAGAAGACGCCTTAAAGAATTATTGTAGCTTCGCTCATTTGCTGAAATCCCAATTATAATCAAGTTTCTCTGCACTAACACAAGGTTGTTATAAAGAGACAAAGCCATACAGTTTTTAATATTTCAAGCAACTTGGCCTGCCATTTTGGAAATTCTAAACTCCTAATTATAAGTCAAGAGTTACTAGCTGAAAAATGAGCATTTTACGAAAATTGAAAATCCTTCAAAGCATTTGATCCTTTAGGTTTAAATTTCAAAGTTTACATAGTAAATGAATACAAATATATATATACTTTTTAATAAAGAGAAGAGATACCAAGACCCTTTATATCGAATGCACAAGAAAAAATCGTAAATAGAACGCTATACAACCTGAGTAGATAATTCTTGAAATATCTCCTCTGATTTTGGAATTTCCCCTCTAACTTTTTAAATCTCTAAAATAAGAGTTTTTCTGTATTTTAACTAGGTAGTATGTAAAATTTTTATGTAAAATTTTTGTACGAAAAATTATTGTTATTAAAAACTTAGTGCTGCTAATTAAAAAGGTCATGTATTTTAAAGGCATATAAATTTCTCATGTAAAGAGGTGTAGATAATAGATAAATATAGAACAAATACAGAAAACTATTTTTACACTTTAACTAACTCCAAACAATTATTCCATAAAATGGTATACATTAAGAGTATAATTATTATTTAAAGAAAATCTATGCTTCTTTGCTTTTGGTTTCAAGATAGAAGACAGAGATAGGAAGAAGACGACTATGTGAAAGGAAGTATTTATCCTGTTCCACAACCAGGTAAGTAGTTGTACGCTTAGTTTGCATGCGATCAGTGTCCTTAAATATAAAATAATATGATTTCAAATTGGTATTTCAAAGATCATACAATAAGTGAGTACATATAATCATACGTTATGTATTTCAAAAAATAAGGACAAATTAAAAATAAAAAATTATATTACGTTTCAAAGGTTCTATAAAATTGAAAAAAGAAATGTCTTCAATTTTTCCTTACGCAAAATTAAAAAATTTAGAAATTCGTAAGAATTGGGCTCAGCGCATGTTTTTTAAATGCAGAGATTCTTTTTTTTTTTTTTTTTTTTTTTTTAGTTATTAAATTGTAAAATAACTATCCAACACTACAACTTTTATCGATTCATGATTGAAGGACAAGTATATGAACGTAACTTATTGAAAAATTTTAAAAAAACTGATGTTCATATCAATGCTTGCATCTATACATTTTTAAGTAATAATAAAAAATTATGTTTTGATTTCGACTTCGTTGAACATTTTATACAGTTATGCTTTGTTGATTATTCCTATTTTATTTGTGTTATTGAACACTTCAATACAAATTAAATTTAAAAGTGTGCGAAATGATCTTGTGTGAATATTTTTCATTTGGGGAATATATTCCAAAGCTGCCTACAAATTAAAAAAATGAACAATCATGAAAGTAAAATTTTGTAAGATTTTTTCGTGTTCAGTAACTATTTTAAAAGTTTGCAAATGATTGGAAGTAATAACTTTAAGTGTTATTTAAATGTATGTATATTTTAAGCTGTAAATAAATGAAAGGTGTGAAAGTATATTCTTAGAGGAATGAAAACGCCCACACATAACCGTGACTTAAATTTTTAAAACTGATTTTGAAACTCAACCTTGAAAGTAACCTTGATGGCTTGTGAACTTGGTAAAAAGGAAGACAAGTACATAGGTAGGTGGTAATTACATAATTATGAAACATTATTCCAGTAAAAGTATTTTATGTAAACAAAAAAATTAGTGTTCCAATGCAATTTAAAAATTATATTAAAATTAATCATCTTTGTTCTAGTTTTTGTGTGTTATGTTTGTTCTTTTCTTATTTAATTTATAAATAAATAAATGAATCTTTGCTAAAATGCAGTTTTCCAAATTATGTTTGGGGGACTGACACCTTCTTAAAATATTATAGAATTTAATTCGAAAGGTGAATTGAAACAATACTTATTTTAGAAAAGTGTGTCCAAGTAAATTTTATTTGAATTATTAAATCGGTTTTGATGTTTCATTTTTTATTTAAGTTAATTTTCATTATATCAAAGATAAAAAAAATATCTCTATATATAAGGCAAAGCCCTCACTCACTGATTCACTGATTCACTGACTCACTGACTCACTCATCACTAATTCTCCCACTTCCCACATAGTCACAACTCTGAAAATCGGCACAAATATCAACAATGGTAAAAATAGAAAAAGTAAACTATTCCGATCTCGATTAACCCACTTTAAGGGGTCGAAAAGGGGTTAAACGTTCCAAACGGGGGACATTCGAAAATCCTACTTCCCACATAGTCACAACTCTGAAAATCGGCACAAATATCAACAATGGTAAAAATTAGGGATGGAACGGATGTGAGTTTTGCCGGATACCGGATTTCGGATATCCGGGGTACCATGTCTACCGGATACGGATATCCGAAACGGATTTCACCGGATATCCGGCCGGATATTCGGTCTATATACTAAAAACGATAGTTATACGATATGCTATACGAAAAAAATGGTCATGATATGAAGTATCAAGTAAATTATAATTAGTGGTTAGAGCACCACACTGCATGCCACAGGTCCATGATTTGATTCGCGGACTGGGCAAGGTTGACTTTGCTGTTTATACCTGAAAGAAATAAACTGAGGAGGATCATGCATGCTTGGGAACTAAACACTGGGGTTGGGCGTCAGAATGACCGTCTGAGGGGAACATCTGCTATGTGACACACAAATGCCGCAGTCAAGAAAGCTGAGCTGGGCCCAACAAGCCTTGGTCCACACGGGCTGTCGCCCCACTGAGTTAAATTTTTTTATTTAACTTTAGTTGATGAAACGATGTTTTAGTGATGCCAATATCTACACTTGCTGAACAATTTTGAAACTTCATCACCATTTTGTTTGTGTGTTACTTAAAATTGTACCAAACATTTTGCAATGTGATGAAAATATTTCAGAAATACGTTTGTAAATTGTTACACAACTTCTTCTTACCTTGTATCATGTAATGCAAACATAAGATAATCTTCCTCAAGTCTGCATAAATATCCTATATTGCTTTTACCCGAAAAACACACAGCAATTGTACTGAAGTCAAAATAATAAAACAATGGAATTCCATTAACTAATGATATTTATTTCTAGTTTATTAAGACAAATGTGTTAAAAAATACTTAATAAAACTGACAACAAATTTAATAAGAATTTTTTAATTTGATTAAAATATATGCATTAAATGGTTCCATAAGGGTTTTGTGGAAAAGGATTTTGGGCTTTTGCCGCGCACAATATATTTTTTAAACGATTCTGTTAAGCAAGTAACACATAGGGCTTTGCTTTCGTCATTTCCATTAATTTTAAAATACTTCCAAATGGGTGATTTTAAATGAGCCATTATTAAAAATTATAACTTGGATTGTAATTGGAGAAAACTATGATTCAAGACATTCTAGAGAGCTAAATATATTTTCACATTGTGGCGCTGCGTTAAAGACCTAAACATTACAATACTTCATTTTACGTCAGAAAAAATATACCAGCTTTCAACTTCTGCCAATGAAAAATCAGAAATTAGACCATACCATTCACAGCATAAAGGGGTAGGGTATTATCGTCGATAGAACAAAAAAAAAAGCATTGAGGAGTGCGCATTGGCTATTTATTGCTTTTTACTCGCTAGCAAATGTCAGAAAAAAAGGAAGTGAGTATAACTAAAACTCTTAACAAGTTGTATAAAAAAGTACTATTTATTAGTATTTCGGTTCGTGTTTGACGGAGAAGCATTCAAATATAACATCTGGAATTAATCAGATCATAAACTTGGAATGAAAAGAACATATTGCAAAACACGTATGAAGGATGTGTATGGAAAAAGATTGGAGGAATGGTTTATGCTTATCAACTCGTCGCCAATAATACGGGGCCTCTTTCTGTGAATTGAAACTATGTAAATGCACCTGCATCTTCTAGCTCATCTCTGAAGTTAGGAATATGCGAAAGCATAGTTCTCACGAAGGAACTTTTTCGTTTTCTAACTTGACTGCAATATATGTCCAAGAAAAAAAAAATTAGAAAAAAAAAGTGTAGGATGCGGTGTCCACTTTGTCCGAAAAAGATCATTATTTTTTGCCAAAAATTAATTTCTTGTGGATACCTGGTGGCCGGATATATAGCCGGATATCCGAATGAAATTATCGGATGTCCAGTATTTCAAATCGGATATCCGACGGGGTTTCGGATTTTGGAAAATCAGCCGGATATGCCGGATATCGGATATTTGCCGGATATCCGTTCCATCCCTAGTAAAAATAGAAA
Organism: Linyphia triangularis; assembly: GCA_963978545.1. NCBI lineage: Eukaryota > Metazoa > Arthropoda > Arachnida > Araneae > Linyphiidae > Linyphia > Linyphia triangularis. The sequence continues at coordinate 54,805,332 of OZ021724.1, read as the reverse complement.
AAGTAAACTATTCCGATCTCGATTAACACACTTTAAGGGGTCGAAAAGGGGTTAAACGTTCCAAACGGGGGACATTCGAAAATCCTACTTCCCACATAGTCACAACTCTGAAAATCGGCACAAATATCAACAATGGTAAAAATAGAAAAAGTAAACTATTCCGATCTCGATTAACCCACTTTAAGGGGTCGAAAAGGGGTTAAACGTTCCAAACGGGGGACATTCGAAAATCCTACTTCCCCACATAGTCACAACTCTGAAAATCGGCACAAATATCAACAATGGTAAAAATAGAAAAAGTAAACTATTCCTATCTCGATTAACACACTTTAAGGGGTCGAAAAGGGGTTAAACGTTCCAAACGGGGGACATTCGAAAATCCTACTTCCCACATAGTCATAACTCTGAAAATCGGCACAAATATCAACAATGGTAAAAATAGAAAAAGTAAACTATTCCGATCTCGATTAACACACTTTAAGTGGTCGAAAAGGGGTTAAACGTTCCAAACGGGGGACATTCGAAAATCCTACTTCCCACATAGTCACAACTCTGAAAATCGGCACAAATATCAACAATGGTAAAAATAGAAAAAGTAAACTATTCCGATCTCGATTAACCCACTTTAAGGGGTCGAAAAGGGGTTAAACGTTCCAAACGGGGGACATTCGAAAATCCTACTTCCCACATAGTCACAACTCTGAAAATCGGCACAAATATCAACAATGGTAAAAATAGAAAAAGTAAACTATTCCGATCTCGATTAACACACTTTAAGGGGTCGAAAAGGGATTAAACGGTCCAAACGGGGGACATTCAAAATCCTACTTCCCACATAGTCACAACTCTGAAAATCGGCACAAATATCAACAATGGTAAAAATAGAAAAAGTAAACTTTTCCGATCTCGATTAACCCACTTTAAGGGGTCGAAAAGGGGTTAAACGTTCCAAACGGGGGACATTCGAAAATCCTACTTCCCACATAGTCACAACTCTGAAAATCGGCACAAATATCAACAATGGTAAAAATAGAAAAAGTAAACTTTTCCGATCTCGATTAACCCACTTTAAGGGGTCGAAAAGGGGTTAAACGTTCCAAACGAGCGATATATTCGAATGTCCTACTTCTCATATTTTCACAATTCTGAAAACTGGTGTGAATATCAATAAAGACAAACGCAGAAAAAGTAAACTATTCCGATCTCCGGTGGATCAAGGGGTGGAAAAGGGGTTAAACGTTCCAAACGAGGAATATTCGAATGTACCACTTCCCATATGGTCACAACTCGGAAATTTGGTACAAATGTCAAAAAAGATTAAACATAGAAAAAGTAAGCTATTCTGTTCTCGATTAACCAACTTTAAGGGGTCGAAAAGGGGTTAAATGTTCCAAACGAGGGATATCCGAATGTTCCTCTTCCAATGTAGTCATTTTTCTGATATTTTTTTGCAAATGTTAAAAAAATAAGTCATTCCAATATCGATTAACGAATTTTTAAGGGATGAAAAGACGACGCAACATTGAAACTATACGAGGATTAACTTAATGTCTAATTAACTTAATTCCAATACAGCTACTACTTTGAAATTTAGAACTAAGAGCAAACATAAACACAATAAACTATTCCAGTTTACTATTCACAATTATAAATTTCGTTTAAAATGTCAACAAAGGAAAGTTCCTATTTTGATAAATCAATTTGTCGGGATCGAAAAGGGAGCAAACGTCTGAAGTGTAGAATACATGAATGTCTTTTGATCGCTAAAATGCTAATGGTAAAATTTCGTAGCGCAGCACGGATATTCAGCTAGTACATTATATTATATTACGCTTAATTTTTAGTTCTAATGCTTATGTATTTACAAAGAAGAAAAAAATTCAAATACTGATAATGAGGATTTTAAATCTCTACATATATATAAAACTAAACGTCTGTCTGTATGTATGAACGGCTATAATTCAAGATCTACAGAACTGATTTGGATAAAATTTGTGTCTATTGGTAGATTATTGGATGCGGATTCTACAGTGTACACTTTTACTACACTTTAATTACACAAAGAACGGTAATTATACATAAAAACAAATATTTGCCGCATTGGCGTCTATGCTTTAATTATGTCTGAGTAAAAAGTTTTTTCGGAAATGAAACATTATTGGCAACAGTTTAATGTAAACAAATGAGCGTATTGAAATTTCAAACTTATTTATCTTGCATAATTCAAATTTTTATTGCGTTAATAATGCCTCTTAAAAGAAAATCTTCTTAAGGACGGAATATATGTATATTAATTTTAGAATAACCCAACGCCTTAGAAAAAAAAAAAAACGGAAACAATGTAGTGTATTATCTCAGGACATTTGGCAATTTTTTTTTCATTTGGCTTTCAGAAAACTCCCATGAATTAAAAACTCGATAACTAAAATAAAATTAAAACATAAATAATAAATGAAATTGAAACATAACTTTAAAAAAATCCATTGCATTTATCCAAAAAAAAAAAAAAAACTCATAAAATCACCCCAAAGAAATGTTCTATACTACATCAGGACCAAAAAAATGTGCTTGGAGAACCCTCTTTCTGGGATAATACACAAAAGGAAACTGTGGCCGGACTTGCAATGTTGAAGAAATTCTCCGTCAAGGGGCTTAATGCCAATAAATTGCAGCGGCTGCAATGTCTCAGATTCTTCTAATTTAGTACTAATATAAAAGAAACAACTTTTAGTTCAGAATTCACACAAGAGTTAGAAGTTTTACAGAAACCCTTTTGCGATAAGAAATTTGTTTTGAACTGTGCTTAATTTGCCTGAAATCTTTTTTGTATCGTATCTGACCAGAGTGAAATATACAGTCGATGGAATGTGATAAAGTTTTTAAAGAAACCTTGATGAAACTGGAAATGGAAGTGCAGTCCATGGCATGCAAAATTATAAGTCTAACACTTCTATTCGAGAAATACTTTTGAACGACAAGAGTTCCAGGTTACTGCAGCAAAGAACAAAGATCTTCTAAATGATCTTTTTGATGTGCACAAATTTTCAATTGAAAAAGTTGGTTTATATAATATTATAGGTACTTTTCCGTTAAAGGAGGCTGTTGATACTTCCAAATATAAACAAAATGCCTTTAACGAAAAAGTATCATATTATTTAGAATGAAGATTTATAAAATATTGTATTTCCTGAAATCGGCTCTGCACATAGCCGGCTGCCATCCCGGCTTCGTAAAAAAGCTATATTGGCTGGAAGAAGTGATGATTGAAGCCCTAAACAATTTAACGATCAGAAATTAAGAAAATTCTTGCCATTACAGGATGCCAACAAAAATTTATACACTTTTGTATTCACACAAAAAATATATACAAATTGTTTATTTTAAAATTCCCGGTACTTGCACAAATTATTCCTTTTTCCAATTTTTACAAAACCAAAACTGTCTCCAAAATGCGGCTTTAGAGGTAAAGATTAATAACAGTGTACTAAAGCTTCTGTTTGGCAACAGTTTCTGTTTTACCGAAAATGGTCTAAACCTTTTAAAAAGTATTATTTGTTGGTTCATATTGAAATCACCAGTTTTACCGAAAATGCTCCAAACCTTTTAAAAAGTATTATTTGTTGGTTCATATTGAAATCACTTATAGAACAATCACGAGTAGTGTCTTTTATTTTTTATGGTGCTTATTTTGTAATATCTATTTAGTATGCCCAGCGTAAAAGAGACCCCACATTCAAAGAGGAACCGCGTTTCTGATTGTTAAACGTAATTTCAAATGACCAATTCCAAATTTTGTTTTGAAAATAATTTAGCGCCTCTTTTATGCTTGCCACCCTGTATTATAATCTAAACTCTCAAATTCAAAGACCTATTATGCCACAATGAGTACCCAGCAACGCGGGTCCACGCAACTAGTAAAATATAAAAATAAAACAGTTGATCGTGATATTTAAAGCAAAGAATAACTCTCAAGAGAACTTTGCAAGACTATATTCTCAAACACAAAGAATTTTCGAATGCCCAGGTATAAAATATAATTAATTAAATTGAATAATCAAAATAGTGTGATATTACATTAGGAATAGAAATTCAAATGTTTAGAAATTACCAAATAATAGACATTAAAGCAGCAATCCCAGCAAGATCGCAGCTGATAAGAACACAGAAAAATGATTGAAGTAAAATACAAAATTGACGTCATCCATAGCTCTGTAAACTCTGTTACTCATCTACTTTCATAGCACATAATAATAAAAAACCTGATATTAAACTTAATAAAGAATAAACATGAATAATGCGCTGAGGAATTACTCTCTCGCCTTTTCATCTTTCAATTCTAATTACTATGAAGCATAAGACATCCTATAAAAAATAAATACTCGAAGGACAAAACTAAGTTGTTTTATAAAAAATATGAAATTTGAACTGTTAACTTATTAGTATTTTACTTAAGCTAAATATCGGCCGGAAAGGATTTTTTTTTTTTTTTTTTTTTTTTTTTTGTATTTCTACACGTTTTATTGCATCCTGAGTTTAAAAAGTGGTCAATAAATATCTGCGTGTCCGTGCGACAGCCTGTGTGTCAGTCTATGGTCAGTATAACTCAGATTGATTTACGATGTTCAATTTTTGCATACAGGTCAGTGAGGATATGGGGCCGATCACGAAGGTGTGCCAAAATGCACACTCGCATAAGGTGGCTGCCAACAAAAAATTTAAGTTTTGCAACAATTGTTTAAAAAAGGTTTTAAGAATTTTGATCAAAATCAATGTGGAAATGTTTTTAAGGTGTTCTACACATTTCCACCAACGAAATTTCATATTTCGTAACAGTTCGATAAAGGTTGCAAAAAGTTGAAAAACGAATGCCTTTAACAGAAATTGTTTCCCTTTCGCATTGTTCAGCAATGACTGCTTTTCCTCTGTCTCACTTACACGAATGGTTAAGTAATAATTTTTGAAAAATATAGCGTCAATTTTGTCCTTTTAGAGGTGTATTATTATTATTATTATGTTTTGCTAATTTAATAATTATTGCCAGAACTATCACCAAACTGACCATTTGTTTAAAAAATAAATGAAAATGAGAGAACAAATTCAGTAAATCACACCAATTCATATCAAATTTAAAATCAGTTATCTGTATTTTACTATTGTAGTGTGATGATCCAAACCCTTACTTTTTCTAAAAGTTGCGATTATCCTCTTGCGTAAAGTTTTATTTTAAGGAAGTTTTTACCTTTTAAAAGTTGTACTTTGAAGCAGTTTTTTGTTACTGTCTTCTAAAGAGCAATCAGCAACAGTACACATTGTAGTTTTCCATTTTGCTCCATTTTCACATAACATGACACTCTTCAGGTGTTAATTCTGTTTACTTAGCAACTAACTGTAACAAGTCTTGAAATCATTAATTCTTGAATTGCCAATGAGAATAATTATATGTTTTGTTTGGATTGGGAAATTAAACTAAAACTAGATCTATTCGCTGTTAATTTTAACAAAAACTTAATTCTCTATGTTGCTTTATTTTTGAAGGATTCCTCTGTTGAACAAAACATATTCCTTTCCCAAATTAAGTAATCTAGAATCTAGTGATAACAATTTTTTAGTGTAATAAACTGATGAAAATTCGATTGATTATTATTTTTATTTTTTATTTTATGTATTCTAGAACTCCAAATATTTCATTATTGATAGCTCAGTTGATTACATACAACCACAAGAGTCTAGCATTAAGAGGCTTTTACAGTAGCAAATACGAACATATTGAGAATTTTAAATGCACATTTACAAAGCAATGAATCTCATGAAGTATTTTTTTTTTTTTTTTTTTTTTTTTTGTCGGATGAAGAAGATTGTAATATGTTGCAGTTGATAGAGGAAGTCTTACGAGATGAGGTTTAATTTCCACGCAGACAACTATAGAAATAATAAGGGTGTGAGAGAAACTTAATTGAAAATCAGAAAACAATTATGGTATTCAATCTGTGAAAAGATTAAAAAAAAAATTCTATGTAGTTAAACCTCTGATTAAAATAGGCTTCATTTGAAAAGGAAACTCTGTTTGAAATAGATGAAAGTAACGCAAAGTGCAAATTGCCATTCCTATTGCCTGCAGGATGTTAAGAATAACAAAAAGCATTTTTTTTTAAGTTTCTAATTAATTTCAATGGTCCTGATGTTTAATAAAATTACTAAAAGGATTGGAACTCAGTTCGCAATTTTTTAAATCTTAATTTAAGTTTAGACTATATAAAGGCGTTATCATTGCATACTCTGGTACAGTTCAGCGGTAAACAATAATTTATCACAATGTATAAACCTGTCGGATAGATATCTGGATTAACCACATAATTATGTTGTAAGCTTATGTTGCTATAAGTTATGTAACAGTTTATGTTGTAAGCACACTTAAACAAATATATACAAATACTCTGGTTATCTGGGTAATATATCGTGTAAAAAAAGCTACTAAATCTAACGTAAGGCAATAAAAACATGTGTTCTTTTAGTGACAGCCCCACAAATAGATTAATTAACAAATATAATACTGTCATCAACAACGAATTTCAAAGTTTCAGCTCGATTGGATAGCGGCAAGTGTGTTAGTCATCCGAACAAGACAATAGGAGCGTGTATAAAAGGGGTATTTTAGTGAGTGACAGCCTCCAAAATTTACTAAAAGGCATTTTTATCTACATCTAGTCAATCTACTAAGTTTCAGCTTGATTGCATGATGGTAAGTGTAATTTTTAGTCCTTTGCATATTTGCAGGCAGCACACATACCCAGAAAATCGAATTTAATATAAAGAATTGAAAAATGCATCATGATCTTTTTTTTTTTTTCTGTTCTTCTGTTCATTACCTTTTTTAAATAACACCAAAGTTTTAGATAAAAAAAAAATTTAATAAGTAACCTTATGCTGTACCTGTACGTTTTATTATCATGACTTCCAAAAACAATTTAAACTTTTAATAGGAAGGTGTTTGTAAAAGTTTGGAACTGACTTTAGAGTGTTTTAAACATCTCATACAGTTCATGAAATGCAATATCTATGAGAATTACAACAAATACGAAAAATCATTAATTTCTGATGCAAAATATTTGGACGTCTTTCAGCTGCAATCTCATTGTCATAAGGCAGCCAACGTAGCGGAACACATAACCTCCAGTCACCAGGCATCCAAAATTTCCAATCTCTTTCACGAAACTCAGCAAACGCAAAAAGTCAAATAACAAAAATAATCATAATAATTCCTTTCGAATAATGCTTCGACTCAAGAATGATAAATGATTGTTTTCGGCTGGTGCTACCGAACAGACTGTCTCATAATGAAACACACTTGGCGAAACACCATCAAATACCAATCTAACTTCACCCCAAAGAAGAAAAGAAATAATAATAATAAGGAGATATTGCCTTCTCCTTTTGTACCTCATACCATCAAAACAATGATCCTTCCCTGGGAAGATATTTCGACAGTAACAAAAGTGCGTCCATCAATCTTGGTTACAGATTTCTTGATCGCAATGGCAGTGTTATTGGGGCAAATCGTTTCTCGTGCGTTTTTATCTACACGGTTATTTTCATTCCATCTGCGGAGTCTTCGAATTGATTTTCGTTCCGCTGCTGAATGTCACCAGCGAAAAGAACCGGACTTTATCGGAAAATGAAGGTTAGGAATTCACCCTGTTTCATATTCGCTGGTAAATAATGACCGATGATGAGCATTGATTGAGATTTTGGATCGGATCCAGTTTAGTGCTTCAAAAGAACTGGAAGCATAACAACAAAAGCAAGCTAATTACATGTCTTTTTATGTTATAGAGGAAGCTCAAAGTCCACTTAAAATATATGAAGATTTGCTTTATAATATAACAGGTCATTAAAATTGGACAGTAATTTATGTTATTTATTACTTTAAATTTAAAGGAAGTGTCGTTTCGTTATGATCATCCAGCAAGCTAATAATATTGAACGTTATTAGTGTTGTATTCATAAAAACATGTTTAATATATGACATCTATGTCAGAGTTTTGTTTCAATTTCAAATCAAAAACAATATTTAAATCATGAGAGTGCTTTCAAATAATTGTGTTATTTAACTTCGCTTATTTCATCATAAAGGCCGTTAAATGTTCCTTAGATATAATCATGAATATTGTTTTCGTGAAAAATTTATTTAAAAAATATTTATTAGAAAATTTCTTAAACTTGTTTAAAGTCTGTGACCTACTATTAGGGCAAATCTTTAAATTATTTATAACATTCAAGTAATTTTCTTTCAAGTGTACAGTTTTAACAACTTATTCTCAAATATGTGCAATGAAAAATTTACAAATTTGCTGTTACTTTCACTGCATAGGTGACTTTTTAAATGCTTTCAGTAAAAATAAATATTTATAATTAAAATCAAATTAACTTTAAAATATATTAAAAGAATTAAGTGTAAACTTACTCATCTTATTAAGATTTGCTAGATTTTCAATTATGGTTACGTATCCCGGTAAAGTTTTACTGCCTGAATATTGATAAAACCCTAAAATGTTTTTTCATAACAGCATAAGACGAAACTACGTTAAGTAACTTTGCACTTCCATCCAACTTATTAGTATTATAGAAAATAAGATAAATCTTATTATTAAAAATATTATCTTTTAAAAAAAAGTTCCTTTTCATATTAAACACATATTTTATCTTCACATCAAAGAAACTTTCCAAGTCATAAATCTAATGTTGTAAACAAGACGTTAAGCCACAGGTTTTATGGATACTAAAATTTTTATTAGTCATAAGTTTTTACGTACATTTTTCAATTTATTTTTATGGACTTAGTTATTGAATTCTAACTTTTATCAGATAAAGTTCACAGGTGGCAATAATGCCTTTAATTTTGGGATTTTGCATATTAAATTTTATAATTTTATAAAATATCATAAAGTATATTTTATCTAAATATCAATGATCTACATTATATATACTGTATACTTTATTTTTACTACCATATGTGTTTAAATGAAATATTTTTAATGAAAAATCAAATAAAATTCTTTAAAAAAGCAAGTTTTATAAAAATGTTTTTGGATACAAACTGATACAACGGGATGTTGTCTTTACCTTCTTACTTATTCTCTCCAGTTATACACTAGGCTTCGGGTAAGTAAATATACAATTTCAGGTCTCACTAAAAGCTATCATTTATTACATCAATACAGGGAAATTCTAATTTTATTTAAGTGCAAAATGAATGACACACACTATTTCGAAACTTCAAAAACATTTTTTCCATGATCTAATTACCATGGAATACAAATCAATCAGCTTAAATCTTCTTGCCAAACAATAATTGTTTCTATGACTGAATCACGCTCTGAATCTTTTCTGATAAAGATTGTTGCATTTTTGGAAAGTGTTTGGTATTAAGACATTTGAAGTGACCTACTAAAAGTCATTGGCTAACATCGTAATTAATTCGGTCTATTCTTTATTATTTACAAATGTTGCACTATTTTTCATTTCCTAATAACATTTTGATGAACTCTAAAAATTGTGTTAAGGGTTATAATTTAATCAATATTTAGCAGATTCTTACAGTCTTGTAATCTTTAAAAAATCCGCATCCTTACAAAATTTACGATTTCATTCATGAGTGAAAACTTAGGCTTCAAAAACAGTACATATTTCAATAATTCCAATTCTTTATACGTTATTTATTATTATTTACAGTGTCTACATATTTGTTTTATTTTCTTTTGAATCCTAAACATATAATAGCTACATAAATATAAAAGAAATCTTTTAATATTTAAAAAATAAAATAGTTTCTCTTTAAATTTGCAGGATTGAAAAATCGTTTTTGTATGATTAGACAAATTAATGGTTTTTCAAAGTATGTATAAAAAAGTTCATCTAAAGCATATTCAATAGTTTTGATAAGAAAATTTATATGGTTATAATAGCCTTTGTGTATACTTAATTAAACCAACATTTTGAATAATACCAATTGCATTTATTTTTATTATTATTATTATCATCATCATTATTGTAGAATTATTATTATGTAATTATTATAAGAGTATTATTATTATGTAGAACACTTTCAACTTCTTAACTTATCATCTATATTTCAATCGTATAATTCAGATGCGTATGTTAAAAACTACGTGGCAAATGTTCTAAGCAAACAATAAATAAACTACACAATAGGTGAAACTTCCTCATAAGCAACATTTGAACAAAAAAGCAATTTACCAACATAATATTTCTTTAACAATAAATTTCCCTCCTATAGGAAATGAGTTAGGAAGTATCATCAGAATGACACTGGCAATCCCCACGTGCCGAGAATACATTTACACGAGGGCATTTCTTTACCCATACATCCATGGAGCAAGATTAAAAGAAAAGAAACAAAACAATCGATAGCAGCTTTTGGCGAAGATTTCTGCGAATGTCTACCCTCTGACAGATGAGGGTTATCCGTCTTCCCTCCTTTCTCTCAACCCTTTTATCCATTCTGACCTCACATTCGTATGTTTTCTTCATCTCGTAAAGAATAAGCCGGTTATGCAAGAAATTCCTTTATCTGCGCTATTTTTTTTTAATAGTCGACTGGAAGTAGTAAATATGGAAAGAATTTATGGAGTAGACCTCTATCTTGGTGAAGGATTGTGTCACCATAGGGGATATTCTACGAAAGGATTTGGAAAAATGAACTGCGAAGTGTATTATGTTATGATGATTTCTTTTAGTGCAAACTTGTAGAAAAGTTATAAACAAGAAATGGAATTAGGAGTACTATAAAATACGTTACATTCGAAAATTGTAGGCATATGTATGTATTTGTAAAGTTTATGGATTCAGGAAATTTAAGATATTATTTATATTTGCTAAATTTAAAAATATATTTTTTTAAAAATGTAATAAAATATTATTATACATACAATTTTTTAGCAATCTTAAAAAAGTAATAACAGTTCAAATTCTATAATTTCCTTTAATTGTTAATTAATATAAGCCCATTTATAGCGACATAACTTTTTATAATTTATAGTGTAATAGAGTTAAACATTTTCGCGAGTATAAGTATAATATGTTTGGCATTTGTTAGTAGTTTTGCAAAATAAATAATCATTAGAAATTTAATTTGCTTCAATTCTTTCACACAAAAAAACTCATTTTAGATTAAATCGGGTTTAGAAATGTAATAATAAAAAATAAGCTATCAAGACATTCTTTATTTTTTTAACTTTTACCCACAATATTACTCTCTTAAAATGTCATTTTCTTACTCTTATACACTTACAAAAAGGTGGCACTTAATGACCTTTCATTTTTATACTTTTTTGTAATTTCTCCCATTTTATACTTTTTTTGTAATTTCACTATTTTAAAAATAAATATTTATGATATTTCAGTACATACAAAATAGTTTGGCATCAATTTTTTTAACTATTCTATCCGACAACATCAACATTAAAATAACAGCCATCAACAAATTATGCTATTGTGACACACTTCTACAGACATAGTAGTTTCAGCTTTGGGACATGATCATCGAAAGCTTCCTCTTTCAAAAAATACCATGCAAAGCTGGAAAGGAATATGCTGAATAAGCAACTGATAAATTTTAATCTAACTGTCTACTAGTCCTTCATTGGGACGACAAATTGTGCCTGACTTTTTTGTATTAAGAAAGATTGATCGCTTGCATGTATATGTTTCGGGAGATGGTATCTAAAAACTTCTTGGTGCCTGCCCCAAAGTTGAGTGGTGAAGAGACAGCAAAAAATACTGCAAAAACCATTTTTATGCTGGTAAAGCAATGGAAAGTAGAAAAAAATATTCAGGCTTTTGGTTTTGATACAATGAGTGCAAATACTGGTTGGGTTGGGTACAAGGGGCATACATTAATTGGGAGATAAAAAAAAAAATGGACGTGAACTATTGCGGCTAGTCTGCCGGCACCATGTAATGGAATTAATATTGATAAATGTATTTAAGTTGTATTTTGAGCCATTATGTTTCCCAGAGATTCCCTATTTCAACAAACTTAAAACAATTAAAAAGAATTAAAAAAACAACACCAAAACTTTTGGGATTTAGAACTGAAAGATAACTCTAAAGAGTTTCAATTATATCCTTTCTTTTATCTGTTTATAAATCTAAGATAGTTAGAGATAATTATAAAGATGTAGTCGAGTTGACATTAATCATTTTGAATAATCCAACAGAGAAAATCCATTGGAAGGCACCAGGACAGGTACAGTGGATGTCCTTTATGCTATCTTTCACATATGGTATCTTTCAGAAGAATTGGTTGGTTTGGTTCAATTTTCACATTTTCCAGCAGACAAAATTGTAAATTATTGTAGGTATGAATAACTCGAAAGACTCGCAAAATGTAAGAGAGCCCGTACAATAAAAAATGTTTATCAGTCTAGGTAATTTTGCGACAAAAATAACTTTTAATTATTTTTTATCATTTGTATATTAGTGACTCTTGTTTTTAGTTACTATATTGGTGATTCTTTTGTTTGTTACTTCACCGGAAGAATGGAAGTATAATATCCCCTATACAAATAAAAACAAGTAAAAGAAATTTAGAGTGTTTGACGATACTACTGAATGATTTGTACAACTAATACCAGACTTTAATAACTTATTAACACATGATGAGGGTGACAAGCAGTTTTCCTTACAAGTTGTTACAGCAAATCAAAAGACAATACCATGTTAGACAATCATGCAATCTATGCTTTATTGTCTTTCAGGAAAATAAAAAGTAAAAATTTTAATTCGTGAACTTATACTAGTTACATTTTTTATTAAATTATTGTATAAATTAAACTTAATGTGGCTAAAGAAATTGTTTTTAATAAAAATTTTCGGACAATTCACTGCAAATACTCATAAAATGCAAAATACGAAATTTTACTGTTAATTGAGTACCACTCTTCTAGCTGGAAAAGATTTTAAAATTTTGCTATAACTTTAGTATGAGTAGATGTAAAAAAAAAAAAAAAGGGTAATGTCCTGGTCTGTAGGTTTAAGAAAATCTCCATGTGTTTGTGAACCACCCTTGTGTACATACCAATCCAGCTATTCTTCATTTAACAAATTACCTACCTGCCATAGAAAACTTAAGTTCATTGTTTAAGAAAACAATTGTCTAGTGTTTTACTAGAAGTATGCTAAGATTAATTATTTAATATAAATACTGAGTGCCTTTTACAAAATATAACTTGTTTCAATTGTTTGTAATATAAATGGTTAGCACTACACCTTAATGTAGCTACTTGAAATTTTCCGAAATAAGTAGCGATTAATGACCAACTACCCAAAGTTTACTATTGTTGAGAATGGATCTAAAGAGGTTTATTAACCTATAGGGAGACATTATTCTTCTAACAATAAGACGTTTACATATGCAATGCAAAGCTCGCAAGTAATTACTTGTAATACTACTAGAATTACTAATCAGTATTTAAATCCTAAAAGCTTTTAACAAAATTTATGTTCTTTGCGTTTAAATACATAATACGTTATACATAATTTGAGGCACACAAAGCGAAGGTATAAATGTAAAAAATTCATTGCATATTTTGCTTCATTTGAGATTGATTATGTTAATTCTTTGCATTTTCAAGTGTCTTCAAAAATTTAATGAAAAAATTTTATGTGAATAATTTTTATTAACTTCAAATATCCTTGAATATATAGATCCTAAAATTATTCATGTGTAAATAGTAAAGAAACACAATTATAAATTATATAGTCTCAAAAACAGTTAGTGTTTTAAGTCACACTCAGCAGAAATGTTTTACATAGAGAAACTTAATTGAAATGCTTTCCTAATATCAATGTGATCAACTATTTACTAATCAAAGCATTAGAACAGAAATCCGTGTTGCAATAAAATTACTTCATTTTAGGTTTTAAATATATACTATGCATATTCCTAATTTAAATAAAATGGATTGCTTTTGATTACAATTTAGTTTTCAACTCAAGTAAATGGTTTTAATCGATAATTTTTAACTGGTTTGAGTATGAAACAACTGCAAAGTATCAGTGATTCATTTGACCAAAAATAAAAAAATTTAAAAATGAGGTCACGTTGAAATAGATTATATATATCGTACAATATTGAAAATATTTGAACTCTAATACTCATTAAATAATTTCAGTCTGGAAAAGTACTCTTCAATGTCGAATAAATAAAGCATTTAAAACTCTTAATCATTTCTTCATACATAAAAGGCCATAATTTTAAGCATATACATTTGCTTAAGCAATTTCTGCGTATTGTAAAACACACTTAAAATTTGTTGTATTATGCAATTACTCTACACATATGACAGTTTATGAATATTATATAATTAATTGGCAAAAAAAAGAGAGAAGACACTAGATTCTTTTAAAAGAAGGTCTATAAAAGGTGGCTTCAAGTCACAGGTCAATTTAAATGTCATTAATATTCCAAGCAAGTAGTTTCATGTCACACCTGAGGCAAAAGTTACCCTAGAAGCATGTGAATACGATTCAACCGTGAAAAACTTTTAGAGATTAAGTGTATCATATGTGTCAAATGATCAGTGGAATCATGGTTAACTTCTGACAAGTTAATGTATCATGATTATAAACTGATAGACACAGTAAAATGTTCGGATGGGATAATGCAACAACGAAGATAAAAGAAACCAGTTGCTGCTTGGTACTTTTTTCTTAAAAAGCCAATTAACATAGATTTCAATGTGAAAAAAGGTTAGGATGAAACATACATGTTTGCCATGTAAGGTTGACGTTTCGATACTTCGGAAAAAAGGTCCAAATGTTCAAAAAGATAAAATAGAGGACTGATAGGGAATTAAACTTCAGAATAATGTTGCAAAACTAAACATGTATTAAGGATTTTTTTTTGGTAATAAACAATATGACATTAGCTCTTTCGTCATCATAACCCTAATTTATTTATATTTCTTGTAAACTTTATTTTAAAAAGGCGTCAGCCGACTTTTGTACTATTTTTCTTCATATATATTATTTGCGTGCAAACTTAAGCAAAAAACCATCGAAGTTTTTATATTCCAAGTTTATCATTTGTAAGAAACAAATTGCATTTTTTTAAACAATTATTTACTTAACTTTTAATGCTAAAATGCCAAGTCAAGTCAGAATTAATAATTATTTTAAAAATTCGTATAAAAAATATAATCATCTAATTAAAATATAAAAAAAAAATTATAAAATATTTATCAACAGCAGATTTGGCAGTATATTTCAGAATCACTTTGTCGTAACAAATGATTTAAAAGAAAATTGTAATAAAATAACTCCTATGGTATTTCTTTACCAACGCATTGATATAATTATATATAGTGCAAAATTACTTTAGCTAGACATTTTCTAAAATATGAACAAGCTCATAAAATTACGGGAAAATAAAATTATCACTATATCAATTACATTCCGATACTCGCCTTGACCTAAATTGCCGTAACTTTTCGACGTGAATTGCATTAAAAATGATTTGCTTTATAATGTAATAGCTTTTTGTCACGTTTGCACTTATAAAACTTTCCTTGGATACATTTTAGTCCATTAGCAGATAAATTGATGATACCTATATTAAGTTTAAATTACATATTTTAGGTACTCATTTTGTATCAGCACAATCAAACTATTATGCTGTTATATCTTTCATACAGTTAATGTTTTACATATTTAATCTAAAACAATAGTTTATTCTTAAACTTGACATAGTAGTGTCAAATCCTGACCATAAATAATAAAATATTTCACAAAACTAGATATGAGTAATTATTGAAATTTCTATTGAAAGATTACTTTTGAAGAAAAAGATAAGTATTAAATAAGTATTAAATCTTTTCTGAAATATTACAAAATTGTTTTAAAAATTAATATAAATTTATAATTCCAATTGAAAATATTTTTTTGATTTAATACAGTTTATTAAAACTCAATAAGTTTTAATTATTAGAAATATTTAAAGACACACTATAATTTTCAAAATACGTTTAACGAAACGTTTTGGCTGAACAGAACAATTAGTTACATCATATATATACTGAATTGACATGTGTGATCTAATTTCTGCATTTCTCTTTAGTATATATTCAAGGAACATTTAATTACATGAGAACATTGGAGGGTGAATCCTGGTTGCGTAATGGAATTTATACAAGTTATTTCATTCGCAATTCCATTCATGTATTGAATCAAAGATGTTTTCACAAGGCTTTCAATTAATGTAATTAATTTAGTAAGTCTAATTTTGAAATATAAATGAATCATATAAAAGAACGTCCTTCTACAACATAGTACGTTATTTTTGTAGTCTTGGTGTTTTTGACAAAAAGTAGTGTTTCCCTCCATATAAGTATTTTTCCAGTGCCAAGTTATTAAACTATTTCATCTTTTGATAAATACAACTGTATAAGAAACTAGAGATTAACGAGCAAAAAATATGTTGTGCATCTCATATTAATAACGACTGCGTCAAGAAATAATCATATATATTTCATATTATTTAGATATGAGCATATTCATGTATTAAACTCACATTATTGACACTAATATGTCTTGAGCAAAAAATAACACCTACAACGTCTGCAAAAAAAATGTGTAGTACTTGTGATAGTCCCGTGTACAAATAACAGATACAACACCTAGACACTAGATATCTTTTTTGTCTAGTGGTTAGCGCGCCTGATCTCTGATCTAGGAGTCCCTGGATCGATTCCCCCGCTAGCGCACTTCGCTGAATTGGTGACTACCGGACAAATGAATCATGCTGTCCTCTATAAGCACCTTCTGAACAAAACTGCACGACTTCCAAGCTACCATCTCAGCATCTTTGGCGACTCACTGCCATACAACAAGCAACATCCAGTGACTCACTGCCTCACGCAAGCAACTCAATCGTTCGCCCCTTCGCGACTAACTGGGAAGTGGCTATGTGGTGGTCTAGTGTATAAATTACAGATACAACACCTAGACACGAGAGATCTCTTTTGTCTAGTGGTTAGCGCGCCTGACCTTTGATCTAGGAGTCCCTGGTTTGATTCCCCGCTAGCGCACTTCGCAAAACACTTTAAAAATACCCTTTAAAGGAGAGAATAACAAACTTATTTATAGCTGGATGGTCTGGAATCTGTATACGAACGTATACGAACATACATATGTGAAACATTTATCATAATGTATTTTAAACAATTAAATTAGTTGCTAAATGTACTTAAAAAAGAGGGCAATGTACTTATTTCCATCTAATATAATTTAACTTTAGTAGGATAATGCATTTTTTAGATTAAAAAAAAAAAAAAAAAAAAAAAAAAATTGCTGTGCAACAACAAAAGTAATCAACTTAAGATTTAAAAAAGTACATTATTTGTATATAACACTATTGAAAGACCCTCTTTGATTTGATACGTTTTCAATAAATATGATAGATCGTACAGTTAAGATAGGACATGAAAAATAAAACAAAAATTGGCCCATTGATAAAACTTTTCATTTGTCATGAAAATGAATAATCAAAAGAGTCTATAAAAATATGTAGCAAAGAAGATACTTAAAAAAGTACATTATTTGTTTATAACACTATTGAAAGTCCCTCTTTGATTTGATTCGTTTTCAATAAATATCATAGATCTTACAGTTAAGATAGGACATAAAAAATAAAACAAAAAATTGACTCATTGATAAAACGTTTCATTTGTCATGGAAATGAATAACCAAAAGAGTCTATAAAAATATGTTGTAAAGAAGATTGTTTTTTTAGGGGGGAGGGGGAAAGGGTTAGGGGACTTTATAAATTAAAAATTAATTTTGGAACAATCTGAGCATGTGACGCATGTTCTAAGAGTAGTAACCAAGACAATATAACTAATGTAGAAAATTTCTTTTTTATAAATGAAAACAAGTATAAAAAGCGAGGAAAGCTAAAAAACGATATAAAGAAATAAAAAATTGGCCCTTTAATGAAACTTAGCAAAAATGTTTTATTTTTCCTGAGAATAAAGAAACAAAAGTGTCTATAAAAATATCTAGCATAGAAAGGTGTTATATGAGGTGAAGGGGGGGGGGGGATAAGCTGAAAATTAAGTTTGGTATAACCTAGGCATGTGACATATGTGTGTAGATTATTTTTTGCCGTTGAATCGAATGAAAGAAAAAGTAAGACGATATAACTATCCTATAAAAAATTATAGTCTTTTTTTATAAACGAAACTACATGTAAAAGTTTACCTTATTTCATTATTTATTCTTTATCCCTCATACTTTTGTTTACTTACTATTTCACTTATTCACTACTCTTTACTTACTATTTCACTTATTCACTACTCTTTACTTACTTTAATACTAACTGGTACTTTTTCTATTCTATTTTAGTCGTTTATTAAGGTTGGTTGGTTGTTTTTAGATTATATGGCGCCTTCAGCAACACGAGGGCTATAATGCGCCGAAACATTCGTCATTAGACAAGTCAACATACATTTACAAACACCCATACCTAACACGGGACTCGAACCTCGCGGTCTAGAAGCTAGCACGCTAACCACTATACCGTTTCGTTTATTAAGGGGGTCTGGCACATGAAAAATTTTCAAATTATTAATTTCGAGTTTATTTATGTTTATCAAAATTTAAATTCTTGTCTTTAAAATGATGCATCATTGTAATTATATCTTATTTTGAGGTATTTTTAATAGTTTTTAAATAGTAAACAAAATGGAGGTATTTAATGCATGTTTTTTTTTTGTTTTTTTTCAGCACCATTTATAAATACATAGTTTAGGGCACAAAACTGAAAATCTATTTCACATAAATTCTTGAAAACTTTTAGACATGTTTCTCTAATGCATTTAAGTACTTTAATAATTGATAAGTAGCATTAAAGTATTTAAAATTATCTAAATATTTTACTGTGAAATTTTCATAACGATTGAAGAATTGTCAATTAAATGAGATGCCTCTAAAGTTATTGAATTTAAAATGGGCTCCTATTTATTTGCCGGACCCCCTTAGCTTTTCATTCCATTCAGCATCAAAAAAATATTCCACATCAAAATTAATTTTCATTTTATACAAAAACCCTCCCCTCTCCACCACCTTAAAAAATACGGCCTCAAAATTTTTATAGAATCTTTTGTAACTTAATTCTCATGACAAATAAAACTTTTTGCCAAATTTCACGAATGAACCAATTTTTATTTCTTACTGTCATATTTTACCTTCCGTCGCTTGTTACAAGTTTTGCAAATTATAAAAGGACCGTAACTTTTTTTATAGATTAGTTATGTCGTCTTACTTTTTTTTTTATTTGATTCAGCATAAAAAAATACTCTAAAAACATGCGTCACATGCCTAGATTGCTCCAAAATTACTTTTTTATTTATAAAACTTCCTCCCCACTCCCCCCACCCCTTCCCTACCCCGAAAAAAACACAAATTCTCTTTGCTAAATATTTTTATAGACTCCTCTGATTATTCATTTGCATGATAAATGAAACATTTTTGCCAAATTTCATCAACGGATAAATTTTTTCGTCTTTCTGTTGGTTTTTGGTATTATTTTACCCGTACTAAGATGTCAGTTACAGAAAGTTATATAAATTTCTTAAAAGTTAAACAACCAATCAAATTTCGATTCATAAAAAGATCCCTGCCGAGAATAAAATGAAGCAAGTTTTCAGACTTTCTACAATTTAGCTCGAGTTCATTTGATGGTCTTCTCCAATGAACCAATCAACGCCGTTTGAAGAACGATGTGCTAATCGTTACCTAGGGAAGACGACACAGTCTGCGTTCTAATTAGATTTTCATGTGCGGCGTATCTTTGATGTGGAAAATAAGTTTTTGTTTCTGAGAACTTAATATTTCTTAATAGATTTATTGGATTGTAGACAAAGTATGGTTGAAACGTGTTGATTTTTTTTTTCTTCCACATTGATATCGTAAGGTACAGCATATGTCTGCTAGTATGCGTCTGATATTTGCACAAAATTTGCATACTAAATAGCTATTCTCTGTTCTCCTATGAATGGGATTCTGGACTTGATTAACATCTTTGGCAGCCTGCCAGAAACACAAGTACTATATGATACAACTATTAACACCGCTATCTTCATTACAATGTAGTAATTAATTGTTATAAAATATTTATGTAATAGGACTATTGTCCAGTTTTTATAGATATATATCATAAAGCAAATAAATTAATTAGTAATAAAATAATAAATCTTAAATATATTTTAGACTTAATTTATTCACTGTTTAGTACCAAATACTACAGTGATGCATAATTTATTCTTTAGAAAAATATTGATACCTAGTTTATTCTTAAGTAGTATTCCTTAAAAATGTGATAAATACATGAAAAGTAGAACGATAGATTTAATCTAGATTATTCAAATAGTAAATAAATACTTGATAAATCCTAGAAATTGTGTGACCCTGTTTTCGTATTATTGTCTCTTTAGTAAAAAATTCAGTCTCTTATCGATCGTGCCAACATGTGCCTATTTACGAAATGGTTTTGCAATGTCGACCATATAAGATTATGAATATTTAACGTTCTTACTTTTTAACTTAAATCTTCCAGTTTAAATCCAAGACAAGTAATTTAAATTATATTTTGTGTGTCTGATACGTTTAATAATCAACATTATACTGAAAGTATCAACTTATTTGCCTAAAATAAAATTGAGTACACAATAATGCAAATGTTCGTCTTTTAAAAAAAAAAAAAAAAACGAAGCTTTTTTGAAAATGCAATGAGTAAAGAGTTTTAAGGATTAGTCCGACGTTGTCAATTTTACATTATTTAAGATAATACGATCCAAGGTAATCATATAAAACATACCAGTAATTTAAAAAACATTTGAAACTTTGCATGAATTTGTAATGCTAGTAAGTTTTTAATTATAATATATGTAATGGGTTTATACGTAAGATAAACAATAAATTTAAAATCACGATATTGGTATAAAAATAGGGCATTTGTTTGCATAAAATGGTATAAATGGGATTCAGAAATGGTTAAGTAGTCATATATTTTGCAAGGATAATAGTTTTGAAAATTATTGTTAATTGTGATAAGTAAATGTGATTGCAATTAACTTTTATTATTAGTATGCACGTCTTCCATAAAAAGTGAAAACATACCAATATATTTTTGAGGGCGATGAATATGAAGGAGGTTTACGTCAAGCTTTAAGTAAGAAACATTAATAGGTAACATGTTATTATGTAAATTTAATCACTTACAAGAATCTTTTCTTGCTTGACAACAACTAATCTATTTAAATGTGTATAAAATGTACAATTTTAAAGTATTTTAATTTAAAATTAAAATTATTAATTCTGTGCGTTTTCCGAATTTCAACTAATGGCATTTAAAAGCTAATAAAGTTTTTATGAATCGATAACAACTAAAAACTTTAGGAATTAAAACTATTTTAAGAATAAAAGAATTAAGTATTGGTCAAATAGTCTTCCACTAACTATCCATTTATAAATATACACATTTTAATATGTAAATAAAACATTCAACAAATTTTTTCATACATTGGCATTATAAAAATTCTAATAACTAGCATTACTTATTTTATTCCTTGATATACACAATACTTGTTCACAATGCATTAAATATTCAGGCATAAGAATATTTTTTTTACTTAAATTAATTGAAGTTTTCTTAGATATTTCGTGACTTTTTAGTTTATTCCGAATTAAATATGCATATTTAGATGAGAAATATTACCATTTTATATGATGGTTTATAGAAGATTGTTGGAGAAGTTAATAATTCTCCTGCCTATATTAATTTGAATATTACAAAGAGTAAATTTTTCTCTCTTTTAACAGTCTTATTTTTTCTCTTAAAGAAGTTTTTTAGCTACATGCAGCTGTTACCTGTATAAAAATTTATTTTTTTAGATAATTGTGAGCTGGATATTCATATTAGTTACTATCATATTTCTTAAAGAAATCTCAAGTTACCGTATTATCAAGTTAAATAATTCATGAAAGGTAGTTATTCGTAAATTCAAGATTTGTTAAGGGAAATTATATTTTGATGACAGATGATACATTAACATTATTTTATTTCAGAATATACAACAACAGTCTCGATACAGAATCAAATATTAAAGAATTATAAAATTTTACTAGCTTAATAACATTGCAAAATATATAAAGATATTTAACACGTTTTGCATTACTTTATGTTTCTTAAAAATCACATAGTCACAAATTAAATTTCTATTCTGTGCAGTTGGTTGTGGTTAATTATATCAATAAAAATATTTATAAATTTTATTTTTATGGTCATTATTAAATATTTTTACAAATGTTATGACTAGTTTACTTGTTTCAACTGCAATATAAAATGGAGAAATTTTTAATTTTAGAAACTCATTGCAGATTCATTTATAATAATATACATTTTTAATTAAAAAGTGCACTTACCTTTTCAGTATTGCAAG
The DNA here is from genome assembly GCA_963978545.1 of Linyphia triangularis. NCBI lineage: Eukaryota > Metazoa > Arthropoda > Arachnida > Araneae > Linyphiidae > Linyphia > Linyphia triangularis. The sequence continues at coordinate 54,782,815 of OZ021724.1, read as the reverse complement.
ATCACATGACTAAAGAAAAGCAATTGGTTGAAATCATTTTTGTTGATGTCAAGATTCACTTGAACTGATTTTAACTGAACAAGAATAAAATATAATCACATTCACTGATGTATTCAAATAGCTTTTCCCTCTCACAATGCAAAAAACACAAGTCAAACAAAATTCAAAATACTAAAACTCATATATTCCAAAGCGTATTTCATCGAAGTGTTTTTCGACCAACCGCAGATATTTAATTCCTGATTAATAAACTCGTCTTATGACGAAATAGCACATCCGCATACAGTCACATGTGAACTTCAACCGTATGTAAACAAAAACTAATCTTTTCACAGTTACTTGCCTTGTTCGGAGAGTTAACTTTCACTATTCTTCTTCCATACAAAAATAAAATGCAAAGGTAAGTAACTAAACATGAATAGCTATAGTAGGTTCTTCTCAAGACCGGTTCGTCAGGATCTTAACCGCCTTAAGACGTAAAAGCGACTTTTTTTTTACAATTGTGAATCCACCAACTGAAAATTATTTCTTTGAGAGGCATAGTTATTTTTCTGCGTTCCGTCACGAATGAATTATATACTCGTTATTGTCACTTTTGATAACTTCGTGATACAAGGTGTTTACCTATGCATATATTTGTGCTATTTTATTTTACCTTTGTGCGATTAATTTTATTTTATCAAACACAAGATATTATTTTTTTATATTACCGTGCATTGAATATCTTACTTATATTCATATGCAATCATTCAATATTATATTACATTCAATTATTTGCCATCATTCAATATTAATAATTATGTATCTCTAGGTATACAGATTCTGCAATTGTGACACGAATGTTATGATTAAATAATATTTATTCAACAGAAACAAAAAGGAATATGTAAAAGGATAATTAAATGGATTAATTTATAACACAAAATAAGTAATATGTAACATTAAATAAATATCGAAATTTTTGTTAAATTCAAATTCTATCAATATCAAAAATAAGCTGAAATAAAATTTGTAAACTTCAATTTAAATAATTGACTGTTTTACATATGAATGCGGAACATGGAAGGAAAATGGTTAAATTAACATAAAAAATAGAATATATTAAAAAGATGTGCTCAAAATGCAGCAAATCAATTACAGTCTATAATAAGTTAATTAAATGAAATTGCAAATAAAGATTTAGTACTTTATTTTAATTAATTAAAAAAATATTTTTAATTAATATAACAACTCACTTCCTTATTCTGTACATTTACTATAAATTTACACTGATGAACTAAAATCTTTCAGGAACTGTTTGTACTCTCTGTTCGATCAGCCGCTAGTGGAGACAAACAGTTCATCATTAATTTAAGGAGGAAAAAATAGACTACTTCTAAGTACCCCAAACATGGACGAATGCTATAAGTGGACGGAAAATCGGTGAATTCAAACTGAAGGCTTTGAAGTAAAATAGGGTCATAATTATTCTTTGCACCTTCTTTCTTTTAGAGTCTTCCAACACAATTTGCTTCGTACAAAACAACCCAGTGAATGAAAAAATTTCATTCAATAAAATTCATAGTATAAGTTAATCAATTGACTTCTTGTTCTTGTTTATTTTCAAATCATTGCTTAAAAACACTACTCTTTCCATGAACTATTATATTATTCATTATAACAACCATCCCGGATATGATAATTTTTCATTTATGTATATACTAAGAGCCTGAGGAGAATAATTTATCAAAACACGTCCACTTTGATGGATAGCAAAAGAAATTGAATGCTTTACTGACATTCGTGCTTCTTTTTGATGAAAGCGTTTGAACCGTACGCCCAAAAGGTCAACAATTTGTCTCGACTCGTTACAATGGAAAAAAAAAATAATAACCTCCCAAATCTAATGGGAAGATGCCTTCTAAGTTCCCTAACCAGGGTACTGATTAGTCCATGTCCTGATTATTTTGAAAAAAGAAAAATACATTTAGAGCTGTAATTACCTATAAAATCATTTTTTAAGCAATTGTATATGATTTATCAAATATACGGCAAGGTTTGGGACCGTATATGTATAAATAATAAAAATAAGTAATGGAAATTCAGTTTTAGTTATCAAAAGAAAAACATGATATTTTGTATAAATATTATACTAATAATACTGGATTTATGCCATAAAAGTAAATTTGGAGATTTATAGAATGTCTTTTAGGTGAATTAAAAAAAATATCCTTTCCCGAATTAAAAATATTTATTATACTAAAACTGTAGTACTGTGTGATATATGATACTTAAAAATTAAAGTACAAAATTTCAGCTAATTTTTTATATGAATATAAATTACCATTGTTAAATTCAATGTATGTCCCTTTGTAGCTTGGATTACGGAGTAATTAAAAATGGAAATCCAGTTATTCGTTAAGATGGGCCGAAAACAATTTTTTTTTTAATCGCTATTCTAATAGTATGGAAATTGTTCTCTTTGAGTTCAATAAACACGGTGTAAAATATTTTTTTGATTGGATAATATCTTCTGCGCCCGCATCACACATGAATTTTGGAAATTTAAGTAAACATTATAAATTTTTACTCGACGTCGGAAACGTAATTACTTTTTCAATATTGCCATTTTAATACTACTGAAGAAGTACTCACTGGGTTCAATAAGAAAGGTGCAAAATATTTTCCAGATCGAATAATATCAATTGTTCCCGCATCGCAATTAAAATTTGGCAATTTTTGAAAAAAAAGCGCACTTCTTTTATGTGATATAGAAATAAATCTAACACGAAAAATAGATAGGTACAAACACTGTTTATTGCTGTATTATATTTTACAATTGATTATACTGCCTGAAAATTATTAAATAATTTCTTAGTCACTGTATATAAACATATAAACATAAACACACATATATAATAAACAGAACATTTTTCATCATATGTACTAATATTTTTAAGATTTTAAATCATCTTTAATTAATTTAATAATTTTAATGCATGCACTGCAAATTGAACGTATATCTGCTCACCATTTTTACTATCATCTTGATATGTTAATAATCTCAATTTACTATAACCCTTTGCAAATAAAATTTAAAAATTAAGAAAAGTGAAAAAATATTTTGCATAGTAGAGAAATCTATTTGAGTTAATATCTCCTTGAAGAGTCAAAAAATTACATTTCTTTGATTATCAGCGTTTTGATGGTTACGCAGTTAATACATCGATGTCAATTTTTATTATTTGCAAATATTGTTACAGCAAAGAAAATGCTTGTAAACAGTAAAACCATTTTAGGTTTTCTTTTAAAAAAAGATAGAGTGGATTTAAACATAAATTTAAGTCATACATAATGCACAAAATTCTGTAACGATCGTAAATACCACCATTTTGTTCCGATAGTACAGATAGTTGGACATGTTTTTAGTGATGATTTTAATATTTTACGGCCTACATATAATTTGTTCTGCAAAAGAACAACTCTTGGTTAACAATAGTAACGTTATAATTAATGCTTTATTTCAAGTTTTAAGACATTAGACTTTAATTAACAATATCTTTATTAAGAAGATTATCGCCGTTTCGATCGTTACGCGTTTTTGGGCATTGCGGTTTAACAAATAATAAAAGTGTATTTACAAGCAAGAAATTACACAAAAAGACACAAAATCACTTGGAAACATTAAAAAATTTATTTTAAAAGATAAATAAAGGAGTTTGAAGTACTTACTTAATATATTTTGTATTCAAATACAGCTTTGTTTCGTTCGTTACTTTTGGACATAACAAAGCGTGGAATATTTCTTTCTAGAACAATCCCTCCATCTCACAAAATTATTTAACCAGTTTTTTCACCTATTGTCCTAAATTAAAAGTACTCATCTCTTCCCTTGTTTCATTCATTATTTTTCTTTTAACATTTTTTCTTTTTCTTTTTTTTCCCTGGAAACAAGTTATAACCTTTTTTATAAGTAACTCAGAATCAGTTAACAATTTAGATGTCCAAAATGAGCCAGTTTTAAGTAAAAAAATAATCTTTTAAAATATTTACTATACCTTTTGTAAATAAAATATACCAATTCTTGTTTCAAATAAAATTAAAAACTCAGTAAGCAAAATAATGTAAGTTATTGCAGTTAAATTTTTTGGCTGTCAGAGCTAAAAATTACGAGGTGTGTTTAGCTCCTACCTTTTGAAAACTACCCATATACGTAAATTTTTCTAAGATAATTGATATTTTTTAATTCAAAAAAGGTTTTCTTCTCAGCTTTATCCTAGTAATGAAATTAATGAATTAAAATTAGGAATTTTAATTTAACTAAGGTAAGTGATCCCACCCCGAGGCATTTTAATTAATTTAATATTTGTTTCAGCAGATACATTTTTTTAAATAGGTGGCTGTATTCTCCTTGCAGGTGGTAACAGGAAACAAAATGAGAAGTGAGGTAAAAACATAAGATAGTCGCAATAATGGACAGTGCCCATGTTGGGAACCTTTGTGCCTAATATGGTCAACCTTCAAATTTATGCAAATTAAATCTTAAATCAACGTAAAACTTTTGCCAAAGTCGTCACAAGATGTGCATACAAAAATATAAATTTTTCCTTACTTCTAGGACCATAACACTTTTCATGTACTCAAACACAGCACGTACTACCTTGTATCATGTCTAACTGTTTTTCTTGACGACACGGTACACAATCTTAAAATTTTCCAGAGGGGGGTCTCCATTTTCTTTGAAGGTTATTTCACACCCTTATCATAGGCCTTTCTCCAGAATATTAAGGTCTCTTCAAAAAATAAATGGCCCTGTGCAAACAGACACAATTTGACAAAAATTGTAATTTGACAAAAATTGTAATTTGACAAAAATTTAGGAAAAAAAAAACTTTACAACTCAGGCCTCCGCAATGAGTTGAAATTTTTTTAATTTTATTAGGAGTGACGAAAGACAACCAAAACAAGAAATTTTTTTTAAATGCGTTCAATATTTCTCGACTTACATCCGTTTCAATTTCCCACTCTTAAAACTGCGAAAAAAATGGTCCTAGCTTAGCTATGACACCACTCTACGTCATATTCTATGGTTGGTTTCACGCGGTCATTGAAGTTATCATAAATTTTTATTCGGATTGCTATAGCAGGGGTTTCGAATTTCTTTTAATCTTGTATTGTTTTAATCGCTATACAATTATGTCCTCAAATTCAGCTATTAATATTGCCTAGTCTTGAAATGTAGGAATGCTTCAATTACCAACACTGCTATATTATTCATTAGTATTCCTAAACTAACAGATATCCCCAAGAAGTGGTGTAAAGCCATAAAAACGAGACAATGTTGCTGCAAAAAGTACCCTATACGTTTGTAATAATTATTTTGATCTGAGTATTTTACATTTATTACTCTTATTTTTACATAATGACCTAATAATTTTGAAATTCTATCATTTATAATGACTCATGATATACAATGGCTTCCAAAAGTTTTCTTGCAGTTTAAAATTTTTTAGAAAAAGTGCTGTAACCTGGTATTGAATTCGAGTATTAATTTCTATATTTTTATAGAATCTTTATTTAATTCTGAATGAAACCTAATACTTTTTTTTTTAAATATTAAATCATTTTTATTAATTCATATTTTTTTAACAATATAAATTCATAGAACTAAAGAAAGAAAAATACCACAATGATGTTCGTACACCACAGCATTTTCAGATAAATTCATTAATAGAATTATTTTCCCGACACTATTTTTTTTTTCTTTTTTTTTTTTCAATTTTTGCATTGTGTAAACTTGTAAAAAATCGATTGTCCGTAATATTTGCTTTCTCAATTCGTTATAATTAATTTATTATTTAAAATGGCTCGTAATCGTAACGAAACAATAAACAACATTCTAAAATTGATTATATATTTCATCGTAATAGTGGTAAATCTATTCGAAGTAATGATAATATATTTTATTTATCCCACTCAACAACTCAGTTTATAATATAACGTTTTACGTCAAGTGTGAAAGCTGGGCAGAGACGACAATTCCCTCCTTCTCGTTGCATTCTACAACAACTTCATACGGTTTGATTTTTACTCGATGTTCTGGGGTTACTTTCCCTTTCACTGTGTACAAACTTCTCCCTCTCTGTTAACTTGCACAGTACATAGCCCACAGCATTATTTTCATATGTTTCCTTTGCAGATCTATAAAAGTAAAAATGTAAAAAAATATTACACATTTTAAAATCATACCGGTATAATTATTTGTGTTAGCTAAAACTATTACAGGCTTTATGAAAATTACAAACACATTTTGAAAATAATCCCTTTTTTTTTTGTATTATTATTATTATCCTTTATATAAATAAATATTACATTAATTATGTAATGGCAGAAGCTATATTTAAATAGCCAGTAAATAAAGCAACATCCAAAAGGTTGTATATGATTATGATCTTGAGTATAAATATAATATGTTAAAGTGTCTAATCCAAAATAAAAACACATTTACGGGTTTAGAGGAAGAAATTAAATAAATGAGAAAAAATAATTAAAAAATAAATAAAACAGAAGCCTTTTCAGTCTTATTCAGAGACTATGTGCGTGCATCGCCCGGCTGTTCTTACTAAGCAAAAATTATCTAAAAAAGTAGGTCAAACAAAATAGAACCAGAGTTTCAATAGAATAGCAATATATAAACAAAATTAAATTCTCATTGGTTTCTATTCTGCCTTGAAAATGTGAAAGAATTTTTATTTTTTGTAGCTAACCTTTTTTTTTTTTTTTTTTTCCCTTCTTTTTTTTTTTTTTTTTTTTTTTTTTTTTTTTTTTTTAACTTTGTAAATAAAAGATATGCAAATTGTTCAAAAATATATGCTCGTAACAAGTATTGTTGAAAACTCGAAGGTACAAATTCTAGCGGAATATAAATTGATCTGGACTGAAAAAAAAAATGCTTTCAATAAAAGGAAATACTGTACTGCAAATTATGACAAACTCTTTTATTCTATTGAATTTTCTGGAGCGGAATCTGTGCCAAGAGTTGTTTACTTGGAATTAGAGCCAAGTTACAGCAACTATATACATTTAACTTACTAGTATAAAATGCTGCCACTTTTACCATTTGAATCCATCAATTTGAAAATTGGAGTTTAAAAATAATCCTGGATACAACTTCAATATGAAAACTAATGTTTTTGTAACTTTCTTAGGGGTGAAGAGACGTTTAAAAACTGAACAAATGTTTTAAAAAATTGCCAAGTGCCGTAAGAGCAGTAGCACAAAAAATTGATGAACGAAAAAAAGTATTTGATTCTTGTACAAGAATGAAATGAATTTATATAAGAATGACCTACGAGTCATTTCGAATGGTTCATAAAGAATATGATAATTTGAGCTCCAAAAACATAGTTACAAAATTAGCTAGTTGCCACTGCAATGTTCTCATATGCTATGAATGTTCTTTAGTTTAAGTGGATGGAAACATAATTGAAAATGAAAACATCAATAAAAATGGGTCATATTCAATCAAGTTAAAGGCAAATGTAAAACTGTTTGCAAAATGCATGCATATGTTTTAGTTTTCACACTACGAACTCCATCTCCTATGAAATCGGGATTTGTTCCCAAGAAGCCAAACACACAAGTGAATTTAACATGTCAAAGAAATAAATCAAACATGAAAAATAGATGGTACAAACACTGTTTATTGATGCATAATATTTTACAATTGATTACACTTCCCGGAAATTATGAAATAATTGCTGAGTCACAGTATATAAATATAATATTTGTTAAGAATATTGTATCCATAGAATGTTATGACATGCCAATACCAACAGTTTAATCATACATAAACAGCAAGAAGCGGCTTGAAATCAGCCTTATGGGGAAATTCAGACATAATTGATCGGGAAAAAATGTGGATCTAATAAACCCGTCTCTACTTTGATACCCATAAACCTTAGCGTATGCTTTAGTCACTATCTTGACACATCGTTCAACTGTATGTGTGTGTCATAGAAAGTGAACGAAGTCCCATTCTGAATTTTTCTTATCATGCTCAATGGAACTAAATATGGCAGTGAATACATCACGGAGGATTGGTGGAGAAGTAATAGTAATTGATGACCAGTCAATCATTTCCGTATAGTCAGAAGCTTCAAAATTCAGTTTCGATGGGAGAAATGCACGTACTGATTTTGCTTTGGAGGATGATTCTCTAGACTTAATAATACGTTGTGGAGCAAGTTCTCTGCTGTGATGTCTTTCATCTTTCAACATACACAGTAAGAGGTTCTCAGGATGAGCAGAAAACGAATTTCGACAAATTATTCGATCAACGATGTCCTTTAGATCTTCAAACAAATACCTAGACCTAGAAATAGTATTCCACACATTTTTAACTCCATCTTTCAGCGTATTCCATAAGAAATCTTTCATAACAAAATCAGCGATATGACTTAACTTCAAAGAAGGATCTGGAGGACTAAAATATAGCATCAGAACTCTGTTGTCAGCCTACGTGAATGTAATAATTGACCAGGATTGCTTCTAGCCAGTTCATCAGAACAATTACCCAATCGTACCACTTGAGATATTTCTAGTAAGTACATTTGATCCTTGCTCAAGTCACATCTATCAGTTGTTGGTAACTCGGCGTTGCTAATATCAAAAGTTTTCACTGGCAAAATTTCGCGTGTAAGGAGCGCTTTCCCAATGTTACCAAAATATGATTTTGGAAGAAAAAAAAGTTGGCCCATCCAACGTCTCAAACAGCTGTCTCAAAGTTAGGTCATTAAAATGCGGGGGACATATTACATATTATTCACTGCAGAGATTTACCAAGCTTCAATTCCAAACAATAAATAACACCAGATTTCCATCCGGTATTAACGGATGTGCCATCACATCCAATTTCCAGAAGCTGAGAATAATCTCTTGCAATTCTCGAAGTCTCAAAATACCCGATAATTGTCGCGAAAATCTGTTTTGAGGTGCCAAATGGTGGACTCAAATGAGTAATGTAATATTGAACCTGGTTCTTCAATAAGAGACAAATGTTCCTATTTTTCTTTTCTCGTGTATCTTTTAGAATCTGCTCTCTCCTCTATCAATGTAGAATTTTTACGACCATCGCAATACAGTCCCTTCAACGGTAATACATGATCTTCTCTTAAAGCTTGAAATTTTAAAGCCTTTCTAACTTTAGCCTTTTTCCTTCGCAACTTGTGCCGACCAAACGGTGTAGTGGTTAGCGTGCTAGCTTCTAGACCGCGAGGTTGCGGGTTCGAGTCCCGTGTTGGCATGGGTGTTTGTAAATGTATGTTGGCTTGTCTAATGACGAATGTTTCGGCGTATTATAGCCCTTGTGTTGCTGACGGCGCCAGATAATCTGAAAAACAACCAAGCAACCTTCGCAACTTGTTTTCGTTAACCACCAAATCTGAGTTGTTGCTTGTTATGTGACCGAACGCTTGAAGCAATTGCAGCCACAACCTGGTCCGAGACTTCAAACCAGTCGCAAACCACAGCAGTTGAGGGAGATCAAGTCGCACTTGTGATGATTTAGATACAAACAGAGATAATTGTTTGTACTTAGAATCAGTAATAGAGGTTGAATGATTCGATGTCGAGGGTTTGTAAATTATCAGCTTTAAATCCACCTCAGATGTATCTGAAGAACAATACTTTTCTTCATAATCTACATACCCTGTGTTACGCGTTGCTTGTGTATGATTTAAATATAAATTGCGAGCTTTACTATTAGCATTATCAGCAAAATTTGAAAGTCGTTTTGTTTCATTAATGTCAAGCGAGCAGATGTAAAGAAGTCTCGTTGTCTGTTGATCTTTTAAGAAATTATGACGAGGTAATTTTTTAATATGTTCATATGTGCAATCTTCTAAAGTAATGCATTTGCTGACCGCAATGTCAAATAACTTTGTGCATGCTTCTTGTCTAAATGTGTTGATATTTTCTTGGAAAGCCTTACTGGGATGATCCCATTTTGTAAAACCTCTTAAAATTGGTATATTTTCCATGGTAGGTATGGATCATTTACAGTATTCTAAAATGGGTCACAATAGGTATGGCAGTACTTGCTTTTCCCATACAGACTCAATTTTAGTTGCAACATTTTTCGCAATTCTCGAGATACTCGGTTCTTTATTTCCAGTTTTGGGTGCAAGTTTTAATCTCTCAAAGAAGCAGCAACGCAACATATCTTCCTAAGTTGGAAGATTTATTTGAGAGATACCTTTCGGGCTTCCAAATATTGGACTTTTAAATTTGTTCCGTGAACTGATTTTTGATGTTAAGTCTACTGACAAATCAAACTAAAAGAACGTAGAACTTAATTTCAAAACTCACACATACTTCCGATTTCGTATTTCGAACTATATAAAAACAAACGCAGATAAAGCGGGAATATCACTCAGTTGCATCACGTGACACAATAAGAAGAATGAAATTCACACAACATTGCGAACAAGTGTGTGTGGGGGGGGGGGGATGTAAACTCCCCTCTCCCCTCCCTTCCTTCCACTTCCTGTCAGAGATATAGGCAGTATGATGAGACAAGAAAATGTGTACTTTTCTCCAAAAATTACAAAATTTCAGATGTGTTGCAGGAACAGAAGATACTGTTCGATCGAAAAAAATATTTAACACCTTTCTTATTGAGACCAGTAGGCACTTGTACATAATTTTGAATGTAAATAGCAGTATATACTAGGGTGGATCAATAAACATTTTTTTTTTTCGAAATCACTGTTTAACAGTACGGAAATAGTTCTCTTTGGGTTCCATAAGCACGATGTAACATATTTTTTTGATTGGATAATATCTTCTGCTCTCACATCGCACTTGGATTTTGGAAATTTGGTTAAAATTGGCAATTTTTACTCGGGGTAGAAAATATAATTATTTTTCTTAGGGATATTTTTAGCTAGTATTACGACATAGATCATTGCATATCACCCGCATACATAAATATAAGCTTCACACTTAAAACGATACATTTAGTGTTTCTGTGTTACCTGATTTCGAAATTAGATTCTTTTCATTTACAAAGGATAATTATATTTTATTTAAAACCAAATTTAATGCACAATATATGTTTGAAAGTTTAGGTCATTTGTAGAAAATATTTGAAACTATTGTTTTTGTGTATTGATGCATCTCATATTTTTGGAACCACTCAAACTAAGACAAAGTATTCTATATCAAAACAATTGGATTGAGGTAAATAGAGAAAAGTGAGCATCCAGCCATTCCATTATATATATTTGCCATTATTTCTTAACATAACACCTTAAGCCACAAAGCAGCGATGCTTCTTCTGAAGCACCAAAAGAATATTATAAACATACTCTGACTCTTTATAACTCTTTCATCTTTTTAATCAAAGCGTAAAAGTAAAAACGCTTTCTATTTCCTTTTAACTTGAACAGTAAGATGCCTTAAAATACTAAGTTGGTTTGCAGCCACAGTATTGTCCATTCTTCTAAAAAAAGTCATTTCTTTCTACATTTGCCCTGTTTCTTTGAAGTTTCAACTAATTTTTTATTTTAACTTTTTATATTCCCCTTGTGTCCTCAATATGCACATATTCAAAGAAATAAGGAAATAGAAATAAGGAATGAATGAAATAATGGATTTTCCATTTTATAGGTTCGTCAAAGTAGTGTGTAATTACCTCAGAGGGAATCCTACATGTTTCATCGCTTAAACGAAAACTTTCATCCAAAAATGTGTCCGTTATTTAATTTATTACGATTTTTTTTTTTTTTTTTTTTTTTAATTTTATTTATGTTCTCGTGCACATACATTCTTCATTTCAGAAAAAAATTCATAAATGATTTTATTATGAATTGAGAATATTATCCCTGTTATCATTTAAAATTGAGAGCATTTTAGTCATAACTAAAAATATTTGATTATTTCTAAAACAATACGAGGAATAGAAAAGAACGTTCACATTAATACAAACTTAAATATTCAACAATATTTGCCATACCACAATGCAGTAAAATACAAAACGATATTGCATAAGTGTTATTATTTAATTAATGTTGTATCGTATTTAACTCATACATTCCGCAATACAGAAAGTCTCACTGTCATTACGGGAAATAGTTTTTTTTTTTTTTTTTTTTATAAGAGAGAAAGGAACTTAATGTACAAATTTTAAAATTTAAACAATTCTGCTTTTTGCTAATAGTTTTACAATGTATAAAATTTATGAATTCCTAATGTATTTATTGTCTCTAATTTCATGACCATAAATATACTACACAAATTTAAAATTTATAACAATTTCTACAAAAAAGACCATAATATTTTTATACAAGGAATAGTTTTCATAGAAAACGCGTGCTTTTTAAGAGACAAAGGTAGTTAAATAAATGTATTATTAACTTGCTGGTACTGTATATGTTTCTCTTTTGTTTACGACGATATATGATGCATGAACTTAAAAATTCAATTTCATTTCGGAAATGTGAGGAATATAATATTTTAAAATTAACAAATGCGTTTCAAGATAGATGTTCAGTATTTAGTCTTACTTGAAAGGTGCTTAAAATGAGATATATACTAATGTATCGTTTGCTTTAAATTTAATGACTAGAGAAGTTACAGCTATGATATGAAAGAAAATATAAGAAACATCTCTCTAAAAGTATTTCTGACTGCATAACTTCTAAAGAATTATTGATAAATACGAGTAGAAACAAACTCTTAATTCTAAGCAAAACTCTGCTCAACTTAAGCTCATTTCTTATACAAATAATAATTCAAAATACACAACTCGCTTGTCAGCTTAACTGAAAAGCCATGCTCTTATAAGTCCACATTGATTACGTTATCCCATGCAAAAATAATTTAAACTTAGAAATTTAGGTCAAAGTTCTTAAAATTGAACTCGAGGAGTTTAAGTGAATAAAGGTCAAATCCCGAGTATCCTAAATCTAGTAAAACTTTTTATTATTACTAAAAGTATGCGACGATTGCTTTTCGAGGATTAAATTCCGCTCAATATATTCACAGGCATTATATTAAACAAGTTATTCAAAACATATTAAAAACTGAAAAATGAATTGCAATTATTTTTAATACGAATTTACTTGAATTGTTACAAGTAATTTTTCTAAAATTTATTGACAAAGAAAAGTGAAACAGTGTTAAATTTTTATTGTTCTCGTGTAAATTATTCATATAGACAAAACTGGCTATAAGGGAAATAATAGCTCCTTTCAACAAATTTTAGTATACATTTTATTTTACAAAATATATAAATTTTTATGTAACTTTTTAGTATTAGTTAAAAGGGAATATTTGGCAACTTGCTACAAATTTTTCACGGTTTCTCTTTACAACATTTTACAGCACGGAATATAGAATTGTGAACTGTTGAAACTAGACGTTACTTTAAAGTACCTATTTTTGCTAATAATTGCGTATAATTATTTAATAAAAAAGTATCATGTATCGTAATACATAGCATTTCAAAATCCAGGGAATACCATGAAATTAAAAAAAAGTGGAAATAAACATTGTATGATAAAATGTTCCAGATTACACAAAATATTCAAACAAATTAAAAAAAAAAGTTTTAAAAAATAAAGTTGTTTCTTTTTATCAACAAAATAGACTTCTAATAGGCCTACAGATCTGAAAACTTTAACTTAAGTAGTTTTGTCCTTCTAATTTTGGTTTTTCAAAGCGGAACATTACGCAAGAAAAAAAATCCGAATGATGGCTATATCTTGTATTTTAATTGATGAAATAACAAAAACCAAGTACCGTTGTAAATAGCGGAACCTGCACGACAAATTGTTGTACCAATTATTATTTCCCCAAAAGTTGAAACTGAATAATAAAACAAAAATGCCAAACTAATGTTTTAGAAGAGGATTTTCTGTAGCAATATATTAAGCGTAGATACGCTATGGAGAGGGGACCATCTAAAAGAAGTTTATTTTTCAATTTTTAGAATTATTTTTAATTATTATTATTATTTTTATTTTTTGCAACAATAGTTCGAATGAAATGTTGAGGAGATCTTCATTTCTTAAGATAATTTAACATCATAGCCAGAAAGTCAAATATTTAATTTCTAGTTAAGCCTATTTTCATTTTATTATACACACTTCTACCACATGACTTTTCAATACTGTAATGGGGACCTTTTAAGAAATGTGAAAAATATTTTAGGTAATTTAAATTAAATAAACTCGCTCATTTTATTAAAAAATGTGCAGATTTCAATGCAGTGAAATCAAAGTCATAAAAGACAAAAATATTTTATTGATTTTTATAAATTCATTCATTAAGAGAAAAAACACTGAGAAATGTTTGATACATTGCACATTAGTTTCTACTGAAGAAATATGTATAATACGTTTAATGGAATATTTGATTCAAGAACTTTCTCATCCCATGTTTAGTTAAGAAAATTTTGTTTTAAACGTCACGTTTTTTAAGCAACTAACGTGAGCTTTTCTGTAAAAAGAATTTTTTTTCATAAGAGTTTCACTTTGTTTTATATTACGTGTAATCCCAACCAATTCTACGAATATGTTTTTGTCATTATTTTCTGCCATTTCTGTCATTATTTCTTTACCATTATTAAAAATATTTATATGTTTTATCGAAATGTTTCAAACGTATCCATCATTCAAAAATTCACATTTTCTTCAAACTCTGATGACATAGAAATCAAAAGCTGTTCTAGTTTTGCATGCTAAGATTTTTCTTATAATAGGTCTTTCTTAGAAAAGGAATTGAATATTTTTATGAGCTTGCGCTTAATTTTGCTGTGTCTAATAACACCGGTTTCATATGTTCATTATATAATTTTGTTTTTTAATCATTTAAAGCAGGGTTTCTTAACCTGTGGTTCATGGACCCCTTGGGGGTCCATGGATCTGGGGGTCCGCCGACTGATCCTAATTTTTAAAATGTTTGCATCAATATATTTAGCCAGCAGTGGTAACCCGGACCTACTTCATCCTTAGCGCGCTCTGTATGGCAACCCTGTTTCTTTTTCCGCTCCTCTGGAGAAGAGAATTTGAAGCGCTTTTTCACGCATGCTCATTTATTTCTCTTTTGTTTTAGCCTTTTCATTGGTCGATAATTTGTTTGAGTTTGAAATAGCGGTATAATTTTAAACTTGATTCACGATTTTATTTCCGTTGGATCTGCCCTGGAGGTAAGACGTACATTTATTTTTGTCTTTCATCTGTTTGCGAGTAGCATATTTTTTTGGTTTTTTCTTAGCTTATATTATTGCTAAATGCTTGATTTCACTATGGAATTAGCTTTTGCTGAAGTTTTGAATGCGAAAAATAAATATTCAGTTGGCTATTTTAGTGTTTTACCAGTCATGGGTAAGAAAGCGTTGTTAGAATAATGTATGAAAGAAGGAATGATTTCATCGATGTATAAATGTCCAAAATGTGGATCACAAATGAGTTTGAAGCCGAGACATAAGGGTATATCCTCCATCGATACAAGATTCCTTGCCGCTTTTTCAAGTGTTTTTTTTGTGTCTTAATGTTTGTTCTTAATGTTTCATTTGATTATTTGATATTTTTTGTAGCCCAAAATGTCCAAAAAAAGGAAGTATGATGAAAATTATGTAAAATATGGATTCTGCTGCATGAAGGAATCGGACGATGTTGAAAAGCCACAATGCTTTCTGTGTGGAAAAGTTTTGGCAAACGCCAGTATGAAACCGGCAAAATTGATAGAGCATCTTAAATCTCTTCATCCTGAAAATGCATCTAAAGATCTAGAATTTTTTACAAAGAAGAAATGCCAGTTTTCGAAATCTGGAACATTAACCAAACTTGGATTTGGTATTCCACAAAAACCTTTGGTTGAGGCATCTTTCAGAGTTGCATATCGTATTGCCAAAAGTAAGAAACCGCATACTATTGGAGAGACATTAATTAAGCCATGTGCGCTGGAAATGGTTGAATTAGTTTGTGGACTGGAACAGAAAAAAAAACTTGAGGCTATTCCATTGTCCAAGGATGTGATACATTCAAGAATAGTTGAAATTTCTGGCAATATCTTGAAACAGATCATCAATGAATTGAAAGCATCGCCATTTCCCTTTAGTATGCAACTGGATGAAACTACAGACATCTCGAATTGTAGTCAACTTTTTGTTTTTGTTCGTTACGTGTCTGCTGATACTATCAAAGAAGAATTCTTATTTTGTGAGCCTCTTTTGCAAACTACAAAGGCAGTTGATGTTTTAGCGATTTTAAATGTTTTCTTTTCCAAACACGACTTCGACTGGAAACAAAAACTTCATTCACTTTGTACGGATGGAGCATCTGCGATGCTTGGCAATCAATCTGGTTTTGCCCATTTGGTAAAAAAAGAGGCTCCTAATGTTATTGTTACACATTGTTTTTTACATAGACATCATGCACTGGCTACAAAAACTCTTCCAACCAGCTTAAAAGAAGTATTGTCAATAGTTATTAAAACTGTGAATTTTATTAGAAGTAGAGCTCTTAATCATCGTCTTTTTAAAACACTGTGTCAAGAAATGAACGCAGAACATGAGGTACTTCTGTACCACACGGAAGTGCGCTGGCTGTCACGATGGCAGGTTTTGAAACGAATTTTCATGTTGAAGACAGAAGTATCACTTTTTTAGAAGAAAAAGATAACTCACTCTTCGAATATTTCAAGAAAAAAGATTTTATATGTAAATTGGCTTACCTGGCAGACATTTTTAACCACATGAACGATATATGTCTTTCAATTCAAGGACCTGATACAACAATTATGGATGCCACTGAGAAAATACAGGCATTTTTATTGAAAATGTCACTTTGGAAAATTAGAATTCAAAATGGGATAAATGCAAACTTTCAAATGTTGGACAAAGTGCTTTTTGAAAATGGATCTCGACAAGATAGTTTGTTATTGAATAACTTGAAAAATGAAATCTGTGAACACTTGGAAGTACTTCAAGTTTCATTTGAAAAATATTTCAATTCGGATGGAATAAATATAAAAGATGAGTTGTGGATTTGTAATCCTTTTCTATGTGATATTGACTGTATCGATGACATGAACCTTGCCAAAGATGAGCTAATTGATCTGAAAACAAAGTCCTTTTTAAAAATGGATTTCGATTCAAAAACTCTTGGAGAGTTTTGGTCTTCTTTAAGAGAAGCCTACAAATTGCTTGTAAAACGAGCTATGGCAGCCATTATTCCGTTTGCTACAGTATATCTTTGAGAAGCGGGATTTTCCACACTTGTCACAATAAAAACAAAACATAGAAATCGACTGAATGTCGAACATGATATGCGCGTTGCTTTGTCGAAAACCATCCCTCAATTCAATCTGTTAATCAAGGAAAAGCAGCAACAGCCTTCACATTAAAAATTTTAATTTCTTCAAATTTTTTATACTATTGAAATAAAAATATTAAAATAATTAAATAATAAAACAGAATATATTTTGTAATAAATGATGTTTAAGCATTTTTTTTTTCACAGAGGGGTTAGTGACATATTTAAAATTTTTAAAGTGGTCCATTGTGCCAAAAAGGTTAAGAAACCCTGATTTAAAGGTTTGCGGAGAACTCCTATTGCGCATTAAATATATACCTTGTAGTACTAAGACTTACATAAGAGCTAGAATTTAAAGTAAGGTTTTTGGCATGAACAGTACGCAACTTCATTCGGGTACACATATATATATATATATATATATATATATATATATATATATATATATATATATATATATATATATATATATATATATATATATATATATATATATATATATATATATATATATATATATATATATATATATATATATATATATATATATATATATATATATATATATATATATATATATATATATATATATATATATATATATATATATATATATCAGACGAAACGGTCGTTTCGCCGCCAACCTTAAAAAAGGCAGAAACGACAGTAAGTATCTATTCTCTGCAGAACTTCCAGCGAAAAAGCCGAAATTGACTATTTTCTAGCGCACTTACGAAACTTCACATAATTATACAAAAAATACCATAGATTCGTCTCGGTGATATCTTTCAAAGAAAAAAAAATTGAGTACCTAGGACAAAAGACGACGAAGAAAAAAAATATTGAAAATTCCAAAACGAAATAAAAAAACGAGTTCTAGCCCGATTTTGATGTAAAAATTTAGACAAACGTACAGCCCTAACTAATCTATAGATCTTCAAACGGATTGAATTATAGGATGCGGAATGTTTCAACTTAAAATCCTACGCTAGTTTGAACTTCATTAAATAATTCTTTATATTTTTAATTAATTTAAAACCACTTTTTTTCATTTCATAATTTGGCGACAGATAAAGGCGATCAGCTTGTAATTGAGGTTCAGATATATATGCCAAAAGTTGCCAAACAGGTTTGCTATCATTTGGAAGTTAGTTTTTCCGACATGTTAGGCTTAAGTGAGTTTTAACGTAATGTTAAAGTATAGGAGAACGAATTGGACTATAATTATATGGCTTATAACATCTTTAAAATTTAAATAATTTAATTTTTGAAGAGACAGAATTAAAGAGAAATATTTGTTCATCAAATTGCATGTGTTATTTGAACTGTATGACAATTTAGAGAGAGTTAACTTTCAAAAACATTTTAATTTCGGGAAATCTCCATTGAAAAATGAAAACAATCACATTTTGTTGCAAAATACTATGGGCAAAGTATAAATGTGGAGGCTATACGAGCTGACGTCACAGTCAACTCATTACAGATGACTAAATGAACCACGCATTGCGATTGGCTAATGGAATTTGCAAAAATGTCATTCGTTTTTAAAGATGTGTTGATTTTTACTTTCCGTTGTAAAATGAAATTGTAGAATCATATATCATCAAAATTGTAATTTCATAGTGAATTTTAAAATTGTTGTTAAGAAAATATTTTAAATTTTGTCAAATATCAATGGGTTATTATGTGAACCAAAATAAGGCTTGGTATAATAAAAATAATTTATACTGCAATATTTATTAGACTGTAAAAAACTTGTAATATTTATTTGTAACAATTTATTAGTATAAACTTTCAATGGGATGCACGCTCTGGCCTTGTAAGTTAAAGGTGCCAGATTTGATTCCTGTGTTAGGTGTGGATGTTCGTTGTGATTCGGAATCCACGTTAAGCGGTGGGTCCCGGACTGATTAGTCGTTATTATGCACTAAAATAGTTCGTTGTGCGTACAAACTAACCAATCGAGCTGAAACTTGGCAAACAGGATCTTTGTCAATGGCAACGTATTTCTTTAAGTTTTGGGAGTTGAGTTGCCATACACAAGTTTCTAGTACTCGTTCGTGGTAGATTTTGATGGTTACTGCCGTCCGCATTCAACCAATTTGTCAATTTTCAAGTAGATTTTGGCATGCAAGATATCATTGAACTCAACTTGAAGAATTATGAATATTCATGGTACCAGGTGTACCATAGGTGGTACTACTTCTGGTTTATCAATTTTGAAGATAAATATGGCATGTTGGGTGTCGTTAAGCTTGTCTTGAAAAATTATGAATGTTTAAGGTACCAGATATAGCATAGGTAGTACCACTTTCGGTTTATCAATTTCCAAGATAAATATGGCATGTTGGACTTTTGTTTTGATGAATTATGAATGTTTAAAGTACCAGGTATGGCTATTGGTACCACTTTCGGTTTATCAATTTTAAAGATAATTATTGCATGTAAGGTATCGTCGAACTCAGTTTGAAGAATTATGAATATCCCTGGTACCAGGTTTACCATAGGGGATAAATAGAAAAACGATGAAACGAACAAATTCAAAAAAGAGAAGTCGTCAGTGTTTAAAAAAAAGTTATGATATCCCCCAAAAAAACACTTTTGAAAAGTAGAAGAACCACCAACCTCAAAAACACAAAAAACTTTCTTACAATAAAAAAATCATAAACATGATGAAAATTTTCAGCCACAAACACAGGTATATAAAAAAATGGCCAACCTCTGATTAGAATTCTCGGTTGTGACTTGCTTACGAATGTATGCTTACTTAATTTATTTTTAACATTTAAGTTCCGCTCCCATAAAAATTTACGCTGCTTGAGGTTGGCCCCCGTCTTAATTACTAACCTTTAACCCCCCCCCCCCCCACACACACACATAAAAACTTTCCAAAATGTATGTATCAACCAAACAAAAGCTTACCAGAAACACTTTAGTTTCCTACTTAAAAAATTCTTAATAACGATTCAAATGCAAGCGTTTAAGCACAGTTTCTCTATACTATTTTGAAAATTACACGAGCATGAATATTTACACCACTTTGTATTTCCTACCCATCCAAATGAAATCATAAACTCGAATATTCGTGCAAACATCCATAAATTAGTTTAAACGCAAGCATTGTTAATATTCCTATGACGGGCGCCAACCTCAAGCAGCGTAAATTTTTATGGGAGCGGAACTTAAATGTTAAAAATAAATTAAGTAAGCATACATTCGTAAGCAAGTCACAACCGAGAATTCTAATCAGAGGTTGGCCATTTTTTTATATACCTGTGTTTGTGGCTGAAAATTTTCATCATGTTTATGATTTTTTTATTGTAAGAAAGTTTTTTGTGTTTTTGAGGTTGGTGGTTCTTCTACTTTTCAAAAGTGTTTTTTTGGGGTATATATGTACCCGAATAAGTTTATATCTTCGATTCTAATTATCGGAGAATCTTGCGGTTTGCCCCAAAATGTTTTGCTTACAATAAGTATACTATTAGGGGCTGTTTATTAAGTAAATTTAAATCTATCTTTGAAAAGTTTAATACAAACCTTTATTTTTTATATTCTCATTCAATTTAGAATACTTCTTTCACCCTAAATACCAAATTTCAGTTCATTATGTTGAGAAACACGTCACTTCAGAGAGAAAATGTTTTGGCCGATCTTTTGGGTGAATCTCTCTAAAACGGGGCAGAATAGAGCTTTTTTGTACTTCAAGACGTAATCTATTATACGGTCCCTTAAAGTGATATTTTTTTACATTTCTGCTAAAATATGGCGAACCAAAAGTCCAAATGGAATGAGAAAAAAAAAAATCTGGAGGGGATTTCAACCATGATAAATGTAACGAAAGAAAAAAAATATACGTTTCTATTTAAAAAAATAAAAAACTTGTTTTTTTAATTAATAATTAAAACACTATTTGGAGCAAAATTTGATTGCTATTTACATTTGGCATTTAACAAACTAATCGTGTGAAGCAAAATATATTAATTATTTAAGATTGTATGGCCAAACAAGTAATTTTTTCTTTTAACATTTATCTGCCAATTTTTTGATCTCATTTAAAATACTTACCACTCATTGGAAAATTATGAAATTTCGTTTATAGACGTTTCTTTTTTTTTTTTTTTTTTATTCTAAATCTAAATAGGGTTTAATACTATGGGGTTGCTATTGAACTTTTTAGAGTTTGGTTTAGTTTTGATGTGTAAATGACCCCATATGATATAAGAAAAATGAATACAATTATTAAAGACCTTCCACGATTTACAACGGTACTTCAATTAGAATATAAGATATAGCAAATCTTCGAATTTTTTTTTTTTTTTTTTTGGGGGGGGGGGGGTGGTTGTACTTTGCATTGAAATATTTATTGGCATAATTTTTTTACTGATATTTGAAGAACCATGTGCTTATGAAAAAACTAAATAATTTTCTATACGAAGGAAACAATCTGAATATTACTGATAGGTTGAAAAAAACAACGTTCTATCTTTCAAATGTTCGTGTATAAACAACTTTTCAAACGTTGAATTACTTTTGATTCTTCATGTACCTCAGTCCCATCTGTTACTATAAGAATATGCTCTCCAGAAAGCTTTTAGAACCATTATACTTATTTTTATCTGCTTATATTGAAAATATAATAATTTAAGTTTTCATAAAGGATGGTTTGTCTAAAGCAAAAACCACTTAAAATAAAAAATATTGAAACCAACTATAAAATTATAAATAAATGTCCAAGTTTTAATGACGAATTCCAGAAACCCCAAATACTCTCCTGTGTACTTATATTTTTGGATATTTGCTATATACTCTTGAAACTCATTTCTGTCTTTTAAAGAAACCTGAAATTTTAAATAACTGAGCAAGTAAAATACTATCAAAAAGCGTTTGCATTGTTCTGGATTATAGATCTATGGTTCCAAATTACTAGGCTATTTCAAATATTTTAGTTTGTTTGTTTTATTGGAACGTGAATTTTTTTTTAATTCGTTCCTTTTAATCTGTTTATTTAGAAGTTTTTTTTTTTTTTTTTTTTTTTTTTTTTTTTTTTATGTGGTTTCAGCAAACTTTGAGAACTTATTCGCAGTATGTGATGCTTTATATTTTTATTCTATTCCAATGTGATTTTTATTGATCTAACATACAATACTATGTGATGCTTTACATTTTTATTCTATTTCAATGCGATTTTTATTAATCTAACATACAATACTTAGTATTAGGATGGGCTGCAGAACCTTTTTGAAACGCTAAATTGAAGATAACTTGCCTCGAGGATAGATAAGAGAGAAGCAAAAACAATAATAGTAATAGTTTTAATTGTTTACATCTAGTGGTAGCGCATCGGCCAAAAACTTTGAGAAAATAAACGATTTTATAATTTTTCAAATAAAGAGGAAACAAATCAAATAATTTCTAAAACATGTAGAAGTAGGCACATTGTGTAGAAAAGTATAGGAAAGATAAATAAATTAAAAAATGAATAAATTTTACAATGTGTTAGTAGTCCGTAATAATATTAAAAAACACATTTTTTACAAATATTGTCAAATTTCCATTGAAACAAAAACTTTTTTTCAAATTATGTAATACTTCAGGTGTTTTAAATCTTAAGTGTTAGGCCTTGAGTATGATACGAGCGGAGAGCGGTGAGAGACTGGCGCAAGAGAAGAGATAAAACAGTGGGGGTTATTCTGGCTACAATGAAAGTAAATACGGTATTTTCCATTATATTTGTCAGTGTTCCATTATATTTGTGAAACGACAAATTTAATGAATTTAAAAATAGTGTTTTGGTTTCAAAAAAGTTTTTTATGGAGATATAATTTGAACTGTTATTTTATTATTTTTTCAAAAATGTATGTTTATGTGATCTTTCGTGATAAACTCGATACTATAAAACAATTTTGATTTTAGATACTTCATCTTGAGGTGATAATCACTCAAAATAAGGTTAGCTGGTTCACTGAATGACGTCATGTTAGGAATTGATGGAAAACACCGTTTTCGTTCTCATCGTAACCAGAACAACCTCCATCGTCCTATCCTATCTTTCACCGCTCATCCCTCGTAAAATACCTGAGGCCTTATACTATGGAAAGTTTGTATCTATGATCACATCAGTGTTCCGTTAACAAGTCTAATGTCAGAGCGGCAGACATGCAAGTGTATATTATGTTGACCGAGCTTAGGCCCATTTTCAACCCCTCACAGCTCAGCTAGAGTCTTGATTTTTTTGCCAAAATGTTGGCCCGGTTGAGTAAAAATAATAACGAAGTTGTTAACATTGAACAATGGAACATGTAAAAAAATTCTTTGAAAATCGCCGAGGTCACCTGAATTTTGTTTTGATTCTTCTTTCCTTCTGGTTGTGACCAAAACTTCAGCTAGGGCTACAGTCAAAACTCTTTTATGATTTTTTACCATTCCTTTTCTTTTTATTCTTCTTATATTAATGAGAGGAAGTGCCTTTTGTATGATTCAATGGGTACGAGGGCCTGTACTCCCGGGAAATAACCCCTATACTTTGGAATTTTAGCCTGGCCTACACATTAAACGCTTTAATACATTCCAACTGGTCCTTTTTTATTCTACTTAGATTGATTAGAGGAAGTGCCTTTTGTATGAATTAATTCGTATGAGGATCTGTACCCTCACAAATGATCACGGAAGTTGAGAATTTTATCCCGGATAATGACTGATTAAAAAAAGGTCAACGGATTTCGAATATTACTCTTTCGCTCAATTTTAAACAGTGACTTTGATACTCTAAGTTAAAATAGTAAAACAATTTAATTAGAAAAAAGTAAAATTTACTTATTACACTTTCAATTACCCATTTGTATGCATAGGGTAATGAAAGTATAACATCCGGTCAAACTTCTTTTTTTTTTTTCTTTTTTTTCTTTCTTTCTTTTTTTTTTGCATTTCTCCACGTTTTGGAACATCCTGATTTCAAAAAGTTGTTTTGAAAAAATGGCTGTCTTTGCGTATGGTAGTCTGTGTGTACGTGGTCAGCATAGCTCCCGAATAAATTGACCAAGAATGTTGAAATTTGGAGTGCGGGTTAGTGGTGTAATGAGACCTACCATTGAGGTTTTCGTCAAAATCACGCATGCGCATAAGGTAGTTACCATTGAAAAAATCGTGTTTTTTAATGATCAAAATTAATGACTAAAAAACGGCTGTTCTAAACATCCCTACCTTCGAAATTCCTGTAAAAATGCTTTAATTGCGTATAGTTCTTTCCAGCGTTCTCTTTCCTTGAGCATATATCTTCAACGATCGGTTTTTATTTCCTTCTGTCCTCAGTTTCACATATAAGAATTATCGAAAAGTATGTCGCCAAAATCATCATTCTAGCGAAGTTTTTTTTTTTTTTTTTTTTTTTTTTTTTTTTTTTTTTTTTTTTTTTTTAAACACTTTAAATCTCCCAAATTGCCGTAATACACCCTGTGGAAAAAGTCAAAGCCAGGCACCTTTTGGTCGGTTCTACTGGGAATAAGGATATTTCAATTGATGAAAATATGCTATTGTGGTGCATGTAGAGAGAAGACATGGATTTTGAGTACTCATAGTCAAACTGTCCCACCCTTTTGATAATGAGTAAGATAGTCGGGAATTTTTCTTGCATGCGTATCTTGTAAAGTACTTAGCAATGGTGTTTCTTTCATTTACAAGAGGCCGACTAATTGCTCTGACATATCAAGTATATGACCCAAAGCACAACCCGACTGCAGGTTGTAGAAACTATTCGAAATGGATTATTTATAAATTCTCATCCGAAAGAACCCTTGGTACATTTGACGGCATTGTAAATATGCATTCTACAACTTTTGTATTTAGCAAAACTCTTGTATTTGTACATGGAAACTGGAACCATATAAATACGAGACGACTCGTATCACATAATTTCACTCTATGAATTTTACTGACATTTGTAATTGTCCTTTTGCTCCTTTTCAATTTTGAAAAAACTACAACTACTGTGGTAGAAATCGCAAAATTCTTTCATTTTAATGGAGTTTTATTAATAAATTTCACTTTTGAAATTACATGTAAGTTTAAGTATGGCTTCAAAACGACGATACCTGACAAGGCTACTTTCAGTTTAAAATAAAGTTTTCAAGATGTCCAGTTGGTTTTAAACTACGCACCTTCTGGTCACTAGCCTGATGCCATAACGATTACGCAACCAAAGATTGCTCAACGTTTTCTTAAAATAATGACGATTCTTATACTTCTAACTTAAGGCTTTTAACTTTAAACTTAAGGCTAAGTTGTTTTGAAACACACTTTTTTCTAGATTTTTTGGTAGGTAAAGTTGAGTGGTTTGAAAAAAAATTATTATTTTTATTTTTGAAACAAATTAGGTAAAAAAAAAGTTGTTACAAACCTTGATAAGAAAAACTGAAAAAAAATTGAAAAATTCTTCCGATCACGCATTCCCCTCAAAGTTAGGAGCAATTACAAAAAATAACTATTTTTCCTAAATTTTTTAAAATTTCGAAATGTTATATATTTGAAAGGCAATAGTTTGCAATATGTAGTAAAAGGGTGGTATAACGTAGAAAACACTAATCTATGCACTTTCAAAACATATATTAATAATTAAAAATACTCAAAAGTAAAACTTTTTGTTAAAAATAATGATTTTTCTAAAAAATGGTTACTAACGTTATTTTTTACATTAAAAAAAACCAAAAAAAACACTCTTTTATTCAATTGGTTCACTTTTTTCTCGAGCTTTCAATCCCAGTGAAGCACTGTGAAGGAAACCTTTGTAGAAAAGTCGGACATTATGGATGTTAAAAAAAAAAAAAAGGAGTTGTCTTAACGTCTTTGGCATCAGCACCACCCACTTTTTGTAATGTCTCGGTTGTAGTTTAAAGCAGCGTTCCACAAGTTGTGTGTGACAAGGAAACGAAATGAAGTCTGATTTCTGTGGTCCCAGTAGCACAGAAACGCTGGCCAATTTCGCCAGACATAGGTCAATCCCGATTTGGAACATTGTGAATCGGTCGTTGGAAACAATATTATACAATCTCTCACAAATCTGGATAAAATATGGAACAGGTTTTGAAATGTTGATGCACAGTTTTAAAGTAGAGATATTGTATTTATAAGAAAGGTCAGCTAACAAAAATATGTGATGGTTTTACATGTTTATTTTTTAAAAATCATCTATTTTTGAACTATACTCGAGTTTCGGCCAGAATTGGCCGATTATTCAGAACGTCTGTTTCCGACTTTGGCCAATACTAACTTTCACCTGGGGCAAATCTTTGCTGAATGTTCAATTTCTTCGTTTGTTACTTTTCTTAGCAAGCATTCCAATTACTCATGTCTCCGTATCAGTGCCAATAAAGTTAAGTTTGATTGCTTTGAAATGCCTCGAAATTTCAGAACCCGAAGACACAGTTCTCTTGCATCTCTCTATTCGTCCAAAAGCATTGCAAAAATCAAATTTTACGGGTGAGGGAAGTAAGCATTTCGTTCAATAACCGAGTTTATAACTTCCAGTAAATATTCAGGGAGGTATAGAGACAATCGAATTGCCTCATATATGATCTTAGGTCTTTAGCGATGTTGTGATCCTTGGATTAGTAATCTGACTCCATTTTAGTTTAACATAAATTTATTATACTTTAATTAACTAAATAACTAACAACATGCTAAGAAAATATTCATGGAACACAAGTAATAAAAATAAAACTGCTCGGCCGGGAAAGTTATTTTTTCCGTCGCTATGCAACGCACGAGACATCATCTCATCTCACGCCGATGGAGTTCAAGATGTCATATCAAAGAGCTCGCGCCGCCACAGGGGTCCCCCACCAGTCCAAAGGACGATCCAAGTTAATATCCGTAGCGATCGACGAACCGCACCCGTCTACCGGACTTGGTAACTGTTACTTCCGTAGGAGCACTCGTTGAGGAACTTGACAAGGAATTGTCCAGAATCGTTGAGGGAACTGCTGTTGTTGAGGGAACTGAAGTCGGTGAAGGTACTGGAATCGGTGAAGGTACTGGAGTCGGTAAAGGAACTGGAGTCGTTGAGACAACTGGAGTCGTTGAGACAACTGGAGTCGTTGAAGGAATTGGAATCGTTGAAGGAACTGAATCTTTCTGGAGCCCGTCGTTATCCATAAAAGCAGGCTTCAGGCGATCAATCGACACCGTGTTATGATGCCCGTTAACCTCTAATACGAAGAACTTGTCAGCTCTAGATACGACTCTCCATGGTCCTTTATAGGGCTGTTCCAGGGGTCGTCTTACCGCATCAGTTCTCACAAACACATGGGACGTTCGGTGGAGGTCTCCGTGAATGAAGGCACCTTGCTTAGAGTGATTTGAGAATGGGACAGGACGTACCTCTCTCATCTCTGCACTTAACCTTCTCACAAACTCAGCTTGCGAGATGTCTTCTGGCCCTGAAGAATTCCTAAAAAATTCACCCGGAAGTCGCAAAGTAGTTCCATACACCATTTCCGCAGCAGTTGCCTGTATGTCGTCTTTGAGACTGCAACGCATCCCCAAGAAAACGGTCGGGAGGACGTCACACCACCTTTCTGTGCTGTGGCACTTGATGGCTGCCTTAAGCTGGCGGTGCATACGCTCCACAGCGCCATTACTCATTGGGTGATAAGCAGTGGTTCTGATCCGATGTACCCCTAACAACTTAGTAAGAGAAGCAAAAAGGTTGCTTTCAAATATAGTTCCTCGGTCAGTAGTTACAATATCGGGTACACGAAAACGAGCAATCCAATTAGCGTAAAAAGCCTGTGCTACCGTCTCAGCTGTCTGATCCTTTATTGGAATGGCTTCAGGCCATCTGCTGTACCTATCTACGCAGGTCAAAATGTAACGACAGTCTTTCGATGGTGGCAAGGGTCCCACTATGTCGATATGGACATGTGAAAATCTGGCGTTAGGTGAAGGAAGCGACTGGAGCACTGATTTATTGCGGCGTTGCACTTTTGACTTTTGGCAAGGTATGCAATTCCTACACCAATTTTTGCAGTCTTTTGTCAAATCTCGCCAAACAAAACGCTTACGAACTAAATCAGTCGTAGCCTTAATGCCAGGGTGAGAAAGTCCATGACAAATATCAAACGCCCTGCGACGAAATGAAACTGGAACATAGGGCCTCACAGTACCATTGGATACATCACAAAAAATACTTCGGCTTGATGAGGGGAATGTCAAAGGCTTCAACTCAAGACCAGAATCGGCGCCGATCAAAGCTTGCATCTCCTCATCAGAATCCTGCGCGATGGCCATTTCGTCGTAGTCTAAAGGTCCTGGGACCTGAATTGCAGAAATACGAGAAAACGCGTCGGCAACTGGATTCTTGTCGCCAGAAATGTGATGGATATCCGTAGTAAATTGACTTATAAATTCAAGATGTCTCTGTTGTCTCGGAGAACATCTATCTGTTTTTTGCTGAAATGCATATATTAAAGGTTTATGATCAGTCAGAACTTTAAATTCGCGTCCCTCTACCATATGTCTAAAATGACGAATCGCGGAATATATCGTTAACAATTCTCGATCGTAAGTGCTATATTTGCACTCAGCTGGTGTTAATTTACGCGAAAAAAACCCTAAAGGTTCCAAATTGTCACCTACAGATTGATGCAATGCGGCACCAATTGCAATTTCAGAAGCATCAGTAACAAGAGTCAACTCTGCATTCGGAAGAGGGTGCACTAAAAGTGTAGCATTAGTTAGCATTTCTTTACACTCATTAAATGCTTTCTCGTTAGCCTCGTTCCAAACAATTGGGGTCTTGTCTTTTTTGGCATTGCCTTTTGTAAGCTCATACAAACACGCTTGAACACCAGCAGCGTTCTTAATGAACCTGTGATAAAAATTTAGCATTGCCAAAAAACGACGAAGTTCATCAACCGTTTTAGGAAGATTGTACTCTTTGAGTGCCTGAACTTTGGCTGGAAGAGGAGAAATTCCTTTACCAGAGACATGAAAACCCAGAAATTCATTTTCACTTTTACCAAACTCGCATTTCTCCAAGTTTATAACTATACCATACTCACTTAACCTTTCAAAAACTCTATTAAGGTCAGACTCGTGAGCTTTGGGATCACTTGAGGCAATAAGAATATCATCAAGGTAGACATAACAACACTCAAGACCGCGTAAGACTTCATCCATAAACCTCTGAAAAGTTTGCCCAGAGTTACGTAATCCAAAGCACATTTTTACGTATTCAAAAAGCCCCACCGGGGAAATGACTGCTGTTTTTGGAATGTCTTTAGGCTCTATGGAAATCTGATGATAGGCCTTTATGAGGTCTACCTTTGAAAAAATATTTTTCCCTGCAAGTCCATGTGAAAAATCTTGAATGTGAGGAAGGGGATATCTATCCGGAATAGTTTGGAAATTTAACCGCCGAAAATCACCTACAATTCGCCAAGTATTATTTTTCTTTGGTACAAGATGTATTGGGCTTGCGTAAGGACTACTAGAAGGTCGAATTATTCCTTTTTGTAGTAGTTCTTCAAATTCTTTTTTGACGATTTTAAGTTTTTCTGGCGATAAGCGCCTAGCTTTAGAATATACAGGTGGACCTTTTGTCTCTATACAATGAGTGACAGAATGAGTCATTCTCTCATTACTTAAATTCAAGTTAACAAGTTGGGGATATTTGGCCAGAATTTTTTAGTACGGGGATGCCTCTGAAATTAGAGTTAATCCTAATGTGGGACCAGGACAAATTGTGGCTTTGGCATTAAGCTTAGTTAGGCCATCAACAAGCTGTCTATTTTTAACGTCTACCACAAGACCAAAATGCTCCAAAAAATCTGCGCCCAAAATCGGATGCGAAACATCAGCTATCCAAAAAACCCATGTAAATACTCGACGCAACCCGATATCTAAGTTATACTTCTTAGTACCGTAAGTGCGAACTTTACTGTCGTTAGCCGCGTAAAGAAAAAGTTCCGAAGGTGTGATTTCTTTCACAAGTCCTTCGGGAATTCAGCTTATTGCAGCACCACAATCGACCAAAAAACGAAAGCCGGAATTTTTGTCAATAACAAACAGACGACTGGAAAGTAAGCTGCAATATGCCGCCGTTAAAACAGACGCGCTTAATTGTTTTCCGTAAACTCACATGGTTTAATGCAATCACGGGCTTTATCTCCGAAACGTTTGTGGTACCAGCATAAAACATTGCATGACCCCTCTCTACTACGGGTGGTTGTTTTATTTCTATTACGACTTCGAAAGCGCTGTTTAGAGCCATTTAACAAACTTTTCATATCAGCGCGAAGTGCTGCCATTTCATCCCGTAGAATCTGAATCTCTGTCTTTACATGTCCGGATGATACACTAGAAACCGCAAGTGTGCAACCTGATACTTCATTGACCTTGTCGGCTATTTTTGACAGCCCATCTAAAGTTTCACTGCTTACAGATAAAATCTGTTGCATAGAAACAGGGAGGCGTTGAAGCCACAATGATTTTAAGACTTCGTCAGTAATTTTCCCATCGGCCAAATTCCTCATCTCGAAAAGTAGCTGCGAGGGCCTTTTATCGCCAAGGGTTAAATCTTGCAAAAGTTGCTTGAGGCGAAAATAATCAGATTGCACAAAATTGCTTAAACTTCGCGATTTTAAAGTTATGTACATATTTTCAGTGGGGTGTGTGCGAACTAAATCGGTTGCACAAGAAAGCACACTTACATTCAAGGCTGTAACTACAGAATGAAATTTTGTGGCATCTGCTGTTATACCAGAAATGTGAAACTGTGACTCGAGTTGGCCAAACCATAATTCTGGGTTATTTTCCCAAAATGGGGGCGGACAAAATGCAACTCTAGCCACCTCCATTGTGGCAGGTAACGAAAATGTATCCTGATCACCCTCGTGTGACATATTTATATACGAAAGCCCAAGAAAATTCTTACAAAATAACGTACGAAAATGGTCACCGAGCAGGATCTAATTCATCACTCACCAAGTTGTGAAGTTCTTTATTAGTTCTTCGGAGATGGTGTATTGACTAGCAACATCCAAATTCGAAACGATCGAATTGCCACAATCTTCAAAAATAAACCATTCAGGCCACTTTACTTTCACATTGGTGCTTGCACTTCTTATTACATTCCGTGAAACTTTCCAGTCCAGCCGGTATTCGCAATAAGGTTACTCATGAAAGTTCAGAGTCCGTAAAAAGTCACCACTTTGGCGATGTTGTGATCCTTGGATTAGTAATCTGACTCCATTTTAGTTTAACATAAATTTATTATACTTTAATTAACTAAATAAACACCAACGATACAACATGCTAAGAAAATATTCATGGAACACAAGTAATAAAAATAAAACTGCTCGGCCGGGAAAGTTATTTTTTCCGTCGCTATGCAACGCACGAGACATCATCTCATCTCACGCCGATGGAGTTCAAAATGTCATATCAACAAGCTCGCGCCGCCTCAAGTCCATCAGCAAATTAACTTTTTTTTTTATTCGAAACAATGTGGCATGTAACAGTTTAAAATAAAGAATACCACTTGCTTGAGTTCATCCGATGGTTTGGATTCACCCACATATAGTCTAAGTACTTTGTTTTCTTTTGTTAGTCATCTGGAGTGTGAAAGGGGCTCGGGTTTGCTAGTTGCCAAGTCATTGGCCTGATCTATTCGTTGCAGAAATATCAAGAAGGTATAACTGGTCTGTGCTCCGTACTTTCATCTCAATTTGAGGAATCGAACATTCAACACGTACAAAATCAGCCTGTGGAAAATTTTCACAGGTCTTCAATTTTTGACTTTATGTTTCCACTGAAAGATGTTTGTAATGTTGTAATACTATCTAGGTGTTGAAATAGGTGTCTTAATGGTAGTTCATTGAAGAGGTATATGTCCCGCTGCAGTGGTTCTCCCAGCATGCAATTTGATCTATCAGAAAATTTTAAACCAGTATTAATGGCAGTCCCAATTACAGCAGTTTGCGACAATCACAGCCATGTGCGCTATTATCCAATGACTGAGCATGTAAATTTATGAGCTTCAAAGGAAGAGAAGGCGCCACGAGAAAGACCATCAACATTGGATCCGAAACACAGTTTTTATCAATGTTTCAAAGGTTATGCCCGAACGATTATTATTGAATAATTACTAATTTGATTTTTCCCCAAGCTCCATCTACTTCATTCCACACAATGCAAACTAATGCACCTCGATAATTTAGTAATTGGTGTCTTCTACAAATCGATAAAAAAAATACTTTACTTATTTATTCCGAACTTTGAAATGAAAGCTAGAAGTAAATAAAACAATTTTAACAAAAGTGTGTAAGAAATAACGTTAGAACCCATTTTACAGAAAATCATTTTTTAACAAAAAATTTATTTTTGAATATTTTTAATTATTAACAATTACATTTTAAAAATACATAGAATAGTGTTTTCCTGTGTTATACCACCCTTTCACTACATATTGCAAACTATTGCCTTTCAAATATAGTATATCATTTAGAAATTTTTAAAAAAAATTAGGAAAAATAGCTATTTTTTGTAATTACTCCTAACTTTGAGGTGAGGAAGATATTATTATTATTATTTTTCAAAATTTTTGTACAATTTCTTTTTATTGAGATATGTTACAATTTTTTTCACTTAATGCGTTTAATTTTTTTTTAACCACTTTAATGTATAGCTAGCTGTTAATCCCCAAATTAGCATATAAAAGCAAGCTAGCAAGCAAAAAAAAATTTTTTTTTATCAGACGAAACGGTTGTTTCGCCGCCAACCATAAAAAGGCAGAAACGACAGTAAGTATCTATTCTCTGCACAACTTCTTACCATAGATTCATCTCAGTGATACCTTTCCAAGAAAAAAAAATTGAGTGCCTAGGATAAAAAACAACGAAGAAAAAAAATATTGAAATTTCCAAAGCGAAATAAAAAAACGAGTTCAAACCCGATTTTGATGTAAAAATTTAGACAAACGTCCAGCCCTAACTAAGCTATAGATCTTCAAACGGAATAAATTATAGGATGCGGAATGTTTCAACTTAAAATCCTACGCTGGTTTGAACTTCATTAAATAATTCTTTCTATTTTTAATTAATTTAAAGCCACTAATTTTTTATTTCATAATTTGGCGACAGATAAAGGCGATCAGCTTGTAATTGAGGTTCAGATCAATATATGTCAAAAGTTGCCAAACAGGTTTGCTATAATTTCGAAGTTAGTTTTTCCTACATGTTAGGCTTAAGTAAGAATAAACGTAATGTTAAATTATAGGCAGAACGAATTGGACTATAATTATATGGCTTATAACATCTTTAAAATTGAAATAATTTAATTTTTGAAGAGACAGAATTGAAGAGAAATATTTGTTCTTCAAGTTGCATGGTGTTGTTTGAACTGTATGACAATATAGAGAGAGTTAACTTTCAAAAACATTTTAATTTGGGGAAATCTCCATTGAAAAATGAAAACAATCACTTTTTGTTGCAAGATACTATGGGTTGAATACAAAGTATAAATGTGGAGGTTATGCGAGCTGACGTCACAGTCAATTCATTACAGAGGACTAAATGAACCATGCATTGCGATTGGCTAATGGAATTTGCACAAATGTCATTCGTTTTTAAAGATGTGTTGATTTTGTTTATTTTCCGTTGCAGAATGAAATCGTAGAATCATATATCATCAAAATTGTAATTTCATAGTGAATTTTAAAATTGTTGTTAAGAAAACATTTTAAATTTTGTCAAATATCAATGGGTTATTATGTGAACCAAAATAAGGCTTGGTATAATAAAAATAATTTATATTGCAATAATTAGACTGTAAAAAACTTGTAATATTTATTTGTAACAATTTATTAGAATAAATTTTCAATGGGATGAACGCTCTGGAATTGTATGTTAAAGGTGCCCGATTTGATTCCTGGGTTAGGTGTGGATGTTTGTTGTGATTCGGAATCCACGTTAAGCTGTGGGTCCAGGACTGATTAGTCGTTATTATGAACTAAAATAGGTCGTTGTGCTTACAAACTAACCAATCGAGTTGAAACTTGGCAGACAGGCTCTTTGTCGATGGCAACGTATTTCTTTAAGTTTTGTTGGTTGAGTTGCCATACACAAGTTTCTATTACTCGTTCGTGGTCGATTTTAATGGTTACTGCCGTCCGCATTCAACCAATTTGTAAAGGTTCAAGTAGATTTTGGCATATAAATATCATTGAACTCCACGTGAAGAATTATGAATATCCATGGTACCAAGTGTACCATAGGTGGTACTACTTCTGGTTTATCAATTTTGAAGATAAATATGGCATGTTGGGTGTCGTTGAGCTTGTCTTGAAAAATTATGAATGTTTAAGGTACCAGGTATAGCATAAGTAGTACCACTTTCGGTTTATCAATTTCCAAGATAAATATGGCATGTTGGACTTTTGTTTTGACGAATTATGGATGTTTAAAGTACCAGGTATGCTATTGGTACCACTTCTGGTTTATCAATTTCAAAGATAATTATTGCATGTAAGGTATCGTCGAACTCAGTTTGAAGAATTATAAATATTCTTGGTACCAGGTGTACCATAGGTGATAAATAGAAAAACGATTAAACGAACAAATTAAAAAAATAGAAGTCGCCAGTGTTTAAAAAAAAGTTCTAATATCCCCCCAAAAAACACTTTTGAAAAGTAAAAGAACCACCAACCTCAAAAACACAAAAAACTTTCTTGCAATAAAAAAATCATAAACATGATGAAAATGTTCAGCCACAAATACAGTGATATAAAAAAGGCCAACTTCTGATTACAACACTCTGTTGTGACTTGCTTAAGAATGTATGCTTACTTAGTTTATTTTTAAAATTTAAGTTCCGCTTCCATAAAAATTTACGCTGCTTGAGGTTGGCGCCCGTCTTAATTACTAACCTTTAAAACCCTCCACACAATAAAAACTTTCCAAAATGTATGTATCAACCAAACAAAAGCTTACCACACGCACTTCAGTTTCCTACTTAAAAAATTCTTAATAAATATTCAAATGCAAGCATTTGAGCTTAGTATCTCTATACTATTTTGAAAGTTACATGAACATGAAGATTTACACCACTTTGTATTTCCTACCTATCCAAATGAAATCATAAACTCGAATATTCGTGCAATCTGCCATAAATTAGTTTAAAAGCAAGCATTGTTAATATTCCTATGACGGTCGCCAACCTCAAGCAGCGTAAATTTGTGTGTGGGAGCGGAACTTAAATTTTAAAAATCAACTAAGTAAGCATACATTCTTAAGCGAGTCACAACCGAGAGTTGTAATCAGAGGTTGGCCATTTTTTATATCACTGTATTTGTGGCTGAAAATTTTCATCAAGTTTATGATTTTTTTATTGCAAGAAAGTTTTTTGTGTTTTTGAGGTTGGTGGTTTTTCTATTTTTCAAAAGTGTTTTTTTGGGGTATTTATATGCCCAACTTAGTTTTTATTACTACTTATTTTTTAGTATATATTTGCATGTTCTTGTACTCAAGTTATAACTACTAGGTACAGTACACACACAAAAATACGAATGATAGCTATATCTTTGGTTTTAACTATTGTAAAATCTTGCGGTTTGCACCAAAATATTTTGTTTACGATTTTCTAGATGACTGATGCAAAAAATTTTGCTTAGGGGGCTGTATACTAAGTAAATTTAACTCTATTTTTTATGTTTTCATTCGATTTGGAATACCTCGTTTACCCAAGATTCCAAATTTCAGTTCAGTATGTTGAGAAACACGTCCCTTAGGAGCGGAAATGTTTTGGACTATCTTGAGGGCAAATTTCTTTATCGCAGGGAAGAATCGAACGTTTTGCATGTTTCAAGACGTCATCTATTAGGGGATCTCTTAAAAAAAGCTTATTTATATGTTTGCTAAAATATAGAGAATCAAAAGTAAAAATGGAATGAAAAAAAATCTGGAGGGATTTTCGACCATGATAAGTCTAATGGAAACAAATATATATATTTTAAAAAAATTAAAACTTGTTTTATTAATTAATAATTAATTATTAAAAAACTGTTTACTATAAAAGTTGTATGTTATTTATGTTTGGCCTTACACAAACTATCCTTTGAAATATATTACTATAAAAACATTTATAACCTAAAAAAAAAATTCCCTGTAACATTAATTGATAATTTTTTTTACATCATTTAAATTACTAACCACTCATTAGAAAATTATGAAATTTGGTATTTAGACAGGTTTTTTTTTTGGATTCTAAATCTAAATTTGGTATAATAACACGGGGTTACCAATAACTTTGGTTGAAAAGTTTGGTTTAGTTTTAATTATGAAGGTTTTTTTTTTGGTGTGGTAAGGAAGATTCTAATTGATAGAAACAAAAATGATTTGGATTACAAACCTAAATCTTCTTACAATATTTAATTATGATATTTATTGTCGCTCTTAACACAAATATAGTAGTACGTGAATCTAACGGTGCTTAAGTGGCGTAATCATTTTGAGCTTAAAGATACGATATGATTACTCACGTTAAAATACCCATCTACAGTATTTTACTAATTTTGAGCATAACAACAACAACAAAAATAATTGATATCTTCCAAAAACTAACCTGACATTGTAAAAAAAAAACACCAAGTAAAATTATCTGCCAGAAAAAGTTATGAAATCTGATGTTTACCGCTAAGCGACCTCGTATTATTTCTTTGAGTTACTTGTACACAATTAACTAAATTAGGGTTGTTAAGATGAATCTCCATAGGCAATCAGTCCCTGGCGGCTAGAGTTTTTATAAACTTAATCTCAATTCAGTGCAATGGGTACAAAGTAGCTCAAACATATGAAATATGATTATACCGAAATAACTCTATCCGGCCAAGTTTAGATTGCATATGGTGATTCCTCCCAATAAACCCAATTTAGCTCATATTGTACAATTAACCAAAATAAATAATACGAGGTCGCTTGGCGACAAACATCAAATTTCATAATTTTTTCTGGCTGAGAATTTTACTTGGTTTTTTTTTTTACAACGTCTAGTTGTTTTTTGGGAGTTTAGGTTAACTTAGTAAATGTAAAAATAAATTTGATTGATGCCTCTGCATGTATAAGTGCAAAGTAATATTATAGGCTGTTGTTGCCAAAAAGAAACAGGCACTGAAGTTTGTGAATATCATATATCTAAAATTTGTAACTTCGAAAAAGCAAAAAGAATGTTCATAATTAAACTAATTTTTTTTAATTATTATTTATTTATATATATATATATATATATATATATATATATATATATATATATATATATATATATATATATATATATATATATATATATATATATATATATATATATATATATATATATATATATATATATATATATATATATATATATATATATATATATATATATATATATATATTTATATATATATAAACTGGAAATGTTTACTGGAAGTAAAACTGGAAATGTTTAAGTAAAAGAAACAAAAAATAAAACTCCAAACGCATGATAGAAAGTTGGTTGATTTGGTTGGTTTATTATCACAGCCATCTTGAGCAAAACATACATATACAGAAATTATCCTGTCAAAAGAGATTAGCTGAGATTCTTCTGAAAAGTTCGAAGAAGACAAAGTCGAAGATTCCCAAAGATGAAGATTGAAAAATGCTGCGCTGACTAATGATCACTTGGATTATTAGGTAATGGGCCAACCTCAACTATCGTTTCAAATATGTTATAAGAGTTTGGTGTCGTAGCTGATGATGACCACACGTATATTGCAGACAAAAGTAGACATAGAAGGAAGTGGGGGGGGGGAGAGAGAGAATTTAATCAGCCAGAACTTCAAATGCAGGAAAAGGACAGTACAACCCAAAACTACTTTAAGGAATATATTTTGATGGGAAAAATGATGACACCCTTGTAATTAATAAAATAAGTTCAAGGTAGCTTCGAAGTTTCTAGATTAACATTACACAATTTAACATGCTCTTTGCCATCTTTCCCTTTCTTCTGAATATGCTCAAGACATTTCTACTTTTTTTTTTTTCCTATTTGACTGAAGTTATATTTTCATTTTTTTTTAAAAGGATGTATATATTTCGATGTGATGCGGGATGGAAAACTTGTGTTATATGCGGAATTGAAAAATTAGTTAAGGGACCACCACTGTGGTGTTTGTCTCTTACGCTTTTATGAATTGCCATTCAGGTATTAGTTAAACTATTAAAATGGTAAAACGACTGAAAAAAAAATACTTTAGTGGTTCGGTTGGCACACAATAAGTCAATATCAGAAATTTCTAGAAGTATATTTTGTGTTGATTGTGGAATTCCCAAAAATGATAGTAAAATGTTAAGCCAGGATTAACAGTACCTGCTGGAGGTAATTTCTACTATAAATTCAGGGTTCTTATCCTGAAGATTTATATGTTCAAGGAATTGGTTCTCTTTCTTATTTAAGATGATTAACAACGGTGATCAGAGTTCTATTATTGTATTTAAGTATTGAAAACCCAACAGATGAACACAAGATCTAATTTTTCAAGATTTAATATCAAGAAAAGTAAGTATTTCACAAATGGACCAGAGCATGTATTTGAAATTATCAAATTTTCAAGATTCCTACCTAATTCAAGATTTCTAAAAGTCATTGACACAATAATTGAGAGAAACGAATTTTTCACCCATCCAAAAGACGTAGAAAAAAAAGTTGGGTTTCAGAAGAATTGTAAAGGGGTGGAAACTTATTACCTCTAAAAGAAAGTCAATTAAGAGTTTCCAACCACCTAAAATCTATTTTCTTGGTACAGGCATCGAAATGATTCAATGGAACCCTACAATACTTTCACCATCACCTTTACTGCAAAGATTCACTGAACAAGGAATTTGGTCTAAGATCCAATCAGGTGGATCAGAAGCTGAGTGGAACTTGGAAATATTCTCGTGTCACCTTTAATTCCAGAGATGGTTTTATGAGGATTTCAAAATCTTTAATGCCAAGTTTTTCAAGCACATTTTATTTCAAATAACGAAAAGAAATTACATACAAGTAAAGGGCTATATTTCATTGCAAACTACAAATTTTCATAATCAGAAAAAAGATTTTCTTACAATGGAAATTTTTCAAGTTTTGTTAAAAAATGTGTTTTTCAGTGTAATAAGGGCTACTAATAAATTATTAAATGTATTGTTTTTTAATTTATTCATCTTTCCTTTACTTTTTTCTATGTATTCATTTCTTGCATATATATTAGAAAAATTATGAATATCTTATATTTTCACAAAGTTTAGGGTCGATGAGCTATAACCAGTTGGCCGACCAAGCGGTATAGTGGTTAGCGTGCTAGCTTCTAGACCGCGAGGTTGCGGGTTCGAGTCCCGTATTAGGCATGGGTGTTTGTAAATGTATGTTGGTTTGTCTAATGACGAATGTTTCGGCGCATTATAGACCTCGTGTTGCTGACGGCGCCAGATAATCTGAATACAACCAACCAACTATAACCAGTTGTAAATAAAAAACAAAATCACTAATATTGTTATTATCTTACTTTTCACGTATTTACCGTAGAGGCAAGTTTTCCGCACTATGACATTAAAAAAAAATTAGCCATCCTAATTTATTTGTAAAATAATAATACAGTTTTAAACTAGTGATATTTTCTCAAATCTCATGGAGTTTGAAATGCTGAAAAAAATAACAATATGCAGTTATTGTTTATATTTAAACGACTGAAGGAATGTTCAATTTTAGTACATATTTAAGAATGTATAATCATTGAAAATTGAAATATTCCAGATATCACGAAATTGTCGAAATTTTCCAAAATATTCAAAATTAAATTTAACTATCAGATTTTAAAGTTAGGAATCAGCTTTAAGGTGATAAAGAACAGCCTCAACTCAAATAATTAATGTATCTTTTGTATCTTTAAAATACAATAATGCGTAATAAAATAAGACATTGCAGCAAAAAGGAAAAAAAAAATAAGTATAGAAAATATCAAATATAAAAACTTACATAAAGTAATTGCTCATTTATTTTATTTTATTTCTTTAGTGAAATAAAACGAGAAACGATTAGTTGTTCCAATATAGTTTTTAAGAAGCTTAAAAGATTTGTGAAACGGAACTTTGTAATTTTGAAAGCAGAAAACTTAGCTATCGATACAAAGGTGGGTTTTTGCATTAACTTCCTACGCAAAAATTTTAATAAAAAACGAAAATAATAATAATTATATCATCAAGACATCATTTTTGGTACATAATACGTATTTATTTATACTCGTCGTATAAATCTAAACAAATTTTAAAGTCATGTAATATATGCATTCTTGAAAAATAGTATTTAAAAATTTGTCCACATAATGAGATACATGAAACTATTATTAATGCGATAGTAATGATCTATTAAAATATTAAGGAAAATAAATATTCCGTAATCTATTGCAATAGAAATATTTTAAATAAGTGATGCATGTTTTCTTAATAATATGGCATATCATGGTTAATACTAGTAAATTTTCCTATTATATAAGTGTTACCATAATTGAACCAATTTCGGCAGAATGCTAAAATCTTCAAAATTCATCTATGGTTTATTCCCGCATTTTATAGGATAAAGATGCTCAAAATATCATAACAGTAAAATGTTTATGGTAGATGAAATTTATCATGATAAACTTGGCAATGAAAGCAATAAAGGGTTTATCCAAAGGAATATAAGCAGGATCAGAATACTCCAACACTGGAAGTTTCTAGTTCACCGTTTTTCTCCTGGGTTTTTCAGAAACGACAAAAGGGCTTACGATAGAGAGAAAGAAAAACTTAATAACTTGGTTGGAAACAGATGGCCTTTAATCACGTTTGTTTCGGACCCTGGCCGATTACATTGTCAACATTAAGAACCAATGACTCGATGGACATCCAGGGAACTTTTTTTCTGCTTTCTGCTATCAGACTTGTGACGCACTTTTTGATCGATAGGGCATTCCTGGAAATGTTTGCAACTGCCCGAGAAACGGAAAACAATTCTTCGGAAGTTTCTTTTCCGTGTGGGAAGCTTGATTTGGACAATCTTTTTTTTTTTTTTTTTTCGGGATAGTTTGTGATAAAGAAGTTTCTATATTTCTCTGAAAGATAAAAGGTTATGGAGAAAGGGTTACTGTTTATTGGGTAGTGTATTATTAGAAAATAGTATTTTTTTTTATCTTTCAGATATTATTTTATCTATAGACAAATTCATCATAGTATTCTAGGTGAGTTTTAACACACTTCTTGTATATGAGTTTGTTTTACTTATATTTTATGTTATGTTTTATAATGACATTATAGTTTAGCATTTCAATAAAGTAGAATTTAAGAAATGTTAGTGATTTAAAAGACTTTTCAGTATTTGTGTTCATTTTATTCTCAGAAATAACTGGAAATGAATTTAATGCATTTCTTTATTTAAAATAAGTTAACGGAATCTTTCTCTTCTGATATTAGTCAAATATTTTCAACAATTATTTAAATTTTCTAGTTTATTTTAAAGTAATAATTAACACGACATTATGTAATGGTTGTTTGCTAAAAAATGTTTTTGATAAATAATTGTTCGAAAAGTAAAATTTCATGAAAGGTAATTGTTACTGAAGTAACCCCCCCCCCCCCTTAAACCATTAGATTTAATTGAAACTAGTCATCCTATACAAAATTTATAAATTTTTTAAGTGCTTAATATTGTTAAATTATTCAATCCCTTGCAATAAAAAGTTTCATAAAAGCTAGCATTATACAGATTTTAATATTATTACAATTATATTTACATATATATCCCAAAAAGTCAAATTTACAAGTGTTATACCTTTGACATAGGTGAAAAATATTGACTTTAAAATTTCCAGGAGTAAATAAGAAATCCTTAATCTCTTAAGAAATAATCCATCTTTTAAAAGTTTTTTGCAGATTTTATTAGTTAAGAAATCAAACTATGAAGTTTTACTGCCGAACATTACTGTAATTATAAAAGTCATTTAAGTAATGCATCTTCATGATTAATATATTGAGTTTTAGAAATTACGTTGGTCGTAAATAAATAGAAAAGTTTTTGTTGTACGTAAAGTTTATAGCTTGTTTAGTTAATTTGCAGAAATTCATAATTTTATCATTAAAGATGTAAGAAAAGTGCCATTTTATTTACTATTTTGAAATTTTTTATATTTACTAATGGCTTATTATATGGTTTTATTAATTGCTGTATAATATTATTTTAAAAAAATATTAAACTAAAATTTTTACTAGAGAAAGTATACTCAAATTTATGAATTTTTATATTTAAAATATTGCTAAAATTTGTTCTATTAGATTTGGTTTGAATTTCTGCTGAACATGTTTACAATAAACATAGGTAAATATACTACAATTTAGTTGTCTCCGCATTAACAATACGGAGACAGCCCCCTAAATTTCAGGATATAGTCGAATGAAGGGGAACTCTAACGAGGTTCACTTATCGAGAGCACGAGAACAATGAAATTGTCTAAGTTGTGCCCAGAGTCCACTTCATAGCATTATCAGCACCTAGTCTCAATGCAATGACACGTCGACATCGTTATCATTAGGTAGTCAATGTTTTGCATATTCCAGAGAAATTCAAAGCGTAGTAGCTTCGTCATCCTTTACATTACAATGGAGTTAAAGTGAAGCTTTTATCCACGGTTGGAAGTGTAAAATTCGCAGATTTTAAAAAGACAGATATTTCAAAGCTCTAACGAAAACAATTTTCACCATCATATGAGATGTTTCGCAGAGATTTTGTAAGAAGGTAGGCACAAGTGACAACTTTTTGGAGTGAAAAGAAAATATTTCGAAAGTAGAAAACGTTGGAAATCTATGTTTTGCAAATGTCACGATGTCAAAATATTTCAGAGTTTCGAAGGAAATTGTCGA
Organism: Linyphia triangularis; assembly: GCA_963978545.1. Classification (NCBI taxonomy): domain Eukaryota; kingdom Metazoa; phylum Arthropoda; class Arachnida; order Araneae; family Linyphiidae; genus Linyphia; species Linyphia triangularis. Next base: position 54,739,581 of record OZ021724.1, on the reverse strand, counting down.
TGTTGTTGCCTCGAAATCTTGTGAATAGTTTAAATACGATTTTGTTTTTCTTGATTTCATCCACATTTGCAAAAAACGAAATTTATTTTGTAGTTTCTATTGATCTTGTTCGTCTCTGTCAATATCAGTGTTTGTTTCCATGAATTTTTTCAAAGCCATTGATCTGCATCTACAACTAAAAATGATGCGATAACAAAAGTAATATATTCTAGGGTACCTATTAATTATATATAAAAATATTTTCAAATTCTTAGCCGAGTATATAAATAGATGAATTTTGAAAACTTAACTTATTTGATAGGTCAAAATTTACAATTTCAAACTGGGTTAGTGATTATCTATTTCTCTTTTTAAATAATATCAAAATTTAAATAAATGTTCTGTATAAAAGTTAATGACATTTAACGTTAAAAAAAAAAAAAAAAAAAAAAAAAAAAAAAAAAAAAACATTTTACTGTCAAATAAAATGTATGTTCTATGGATATTTCATAGTTTAATAGAAACAATTCACAGTCAAATCAAATACTTAAATTTTCGATTCTACGTTAAATCATTACTTCCAATGCACCAGTAATAGACACCTTGCAATAAATTCAAGAAATATCAAAATCTATATACGAAAAAGGTGGAATGGTAGGAGTAATAACCCCTGTTGTTTTCCACATCCATATCTCCTCGTCATCCTATCTAATAAACGTCATACATCCCCCTCCCCATTTGGAGATATAATACACGGAGGAGTTGATTACATCTCTCAGCATGGCACAGCCCACTGCGGCTTCAAACGTTTATCTTCCTGTGCCTTCCATTTCTTTGTCTTCTTCCATAACAATGAGATATCACCCGCATCCACGTTGTCAAGAGAGCAGAAGACAGAGTGCGTGCTCATTGAGGTCAAGAAAAAAAATCCGCAAGAATCTGCTGGCCCAAAGCTGGGACATTGCGGGGTGGTGAGAGTGGCAATCAGTGTAACCGAGGTAATGGAAACCAGCTATTTATCGGACCACAACCGACGTTTTTATCATTCGTCTTTTCTTTTAGAGGCTAATGGTCAGTTCCGAGGTTCCCGTTTGGAACTTTAATCCTTGTTAACCGGGCTCTAAAGAGGTTCGTTCTTCTTCTAAGAATTGGCTGTTAGCGGATGCTGGGGAGAGTAATATGAGGTATCAGGCTATAAAAAAGATAATGATGCTTAGGGATTGGGACTTGGCGATTCCGTTAGGCCCTTAAAAGAGTTTGTCAACAGTGTGGTGACGGATATCTGTAATTTTTAGAATGAAAATGGTTTCTTGTGATTGATGAAGGCATATAGTTCTTGAGTTAAGGGAATTTAATGTGTATCGAGAACAAATGCAGGTTTCAAATGCTATCGAAATAAAGGTACATTTTTATTTTCGTACTTAAGTTATAAAATTTATATTTTGCTATACAAATAGAAGTTAATTGTTGTATGTTTAAAGTTGTTTTATAACAAATAAATTATTTTTTGAAATATCGTTGTATGGCTGATTCTATAATCCTTGTTAATAAATAAATCGCTTTAATTGATTTTAGAAACTAGGTAAGAAAAACAAACTAAAATGTATATATATATATATATTGTTCTTCACTTCCTAGACGTATTTTTAAACATAAAGGTATCATAAATAACTTATTTCACTAAATACGTGACATAATAAAATTGTATTAGGCACTCACGCATAATATCGTCATAAATTAAGTTTGGATATTAATAACAAGGGTGATGATGTTGCTTGAACACCTCTCTTAACATACAATCACATAACATATTAACATTGTAAAATAAATATAATAAAGTGATCTATTATGTAGAGAATATAAAAATAAGATTGATTTGATATCGCTATCGAGCAAACTCATCAAAGCAGTAAACGCAAGGGGATACCAAATACAATTTGCGGGTTTAATGCACCTGCACCTGATTCTCGTGTATTCCCAACTGCATTAAACCTGCATTTGGTTGCAGATAACACACATTCCTGTCTCATTACTTAGTGATCTCACTACAAGCATTGCATGTCTATGATTAATTTAGTAATGCTTACGGAATATCTTCTCGCTGTTGTGTCTAAACTACCTGAAACATTTGTACATCGCCGAGGGAATGCAGTTGCACTTCAAGAGGATTTTCGGAGGAGGACTATATAAATCCAGAAGATTAATAAATATTACCATCAAGAAAATAATTGTCATTTCATTGTCGATGAAGTGGTTAAAGGTTCAAATTATTTACTAGGAGGTTAAGATGACAAGTATTATAACTTGAAGTTCTTCTAGTTATGTATGTATAATTAATGTTGGCACTGTATGCTAAAAATAGTTTTAAAAATGACAATACGTGTTATTTACTTTTAAAATCTTAACATCATTCTTTGGAAAAGAAATATCTTTTGCATATTTAGTCTATGCACAGTTCTATATGAGTGAAGTTGCAGTGGCTCAATTTGGGTAGCATGCAGTTCTTTAATTAAAAATGGCATATTTTGATTATGAAATTTAGCTTCATATTTTATATTTGAATACAAGACCATTGCCTTTGTCTGTATTAAAATACTTAATAAATAAAAGCATAAAAATTATTTAGAATTATAATTATGCTCTTCTCAGACGACAATTATAATAAACAAGTCATTGTTTATATGCAGAAATTTAAATCTCAACCCTGTAGTGATTAGAAAAAATAGAAAAATAAAAAAATGTGTTTTTATTTGGGTTATTATAAGTTTAGAGATTTAATATGAAAGTATGAAATTTTTGACTTTTTGCAAAATGCAAATAGAAAATATGTTTATGAGTTTTTCAATCAATGCATACGATATCAACTCATCATGAGCGTGTTATCCTATTATTTTAAATAAACAAATAACGTTAAATGATGGCAAATAAAACTATGGAAACGTACTACCATTAATATTTTTAGCTGATAATAGAATAATATTATTTTAAATATGTTAGCTGTTTTTGAACTACGGATTAGTAGAATTAATAACTGGAGATTTGCTATTGATTGGTTACAAATAAAAAAGTTAATAAAATGTCTCTAAAATCTTGCAACACTAATTCATTTTTTAAATTATGATACTAATTAATGCCTCAAAACCGTATTGTAGAATTTTAAAGCTTTAAATTGTACTTAGAGCAATTTCACTAAATTTTATTACAGTAAAAAATAATGTAAATATATTACAATATATAACAAGAATGTCCAAACACATTCTTCAAAGTCTCATGTCTAGCGCATCGCATCCCCAGCATATACAACAAAACACTATTGTCATCCGCACAACCATCAATCGAACCGAGCTCAGCGGGCGTAATCCCAAAATTGCCAAAGCGAATACAACCCAGCCTACAATCCCTAGAAATACGACCCCTGCCGTGTTGTCTCTAAGTGGTCCCCTTAATTAATACCAAACAAGTGAGAACCACTAGGGAAAGGTATGACAGCAGTCTTCCGGGCCGCTGTCAATTAATTCGACTGAGTCTGTTTCAGCAGATAAGTGTGGTTAATTGCCTCGAGGCCTTGGAGCAAGAATCACATTCGGTCCAGAGATCACACGATCCCACTGTCTGTCATTGCATTTGCAGCAGGAATGCTGCCTGGAAGGTGTCTTATCCGGGCGTGAGATAATGGAGAGAATGGATTGCTTCGTTTCCTTCAAGGTTTGCAGAAGGAAAAGGTTACCTCAAAATGTTTAACACATTCATTCTGTTGTGTGTTGGAGGAGTATCACGGCATTAGACGGCCACTTTATACTCGTAGTAGAGAAGGAAGAATGTTGGCGTTTCCTTCCATTGAAACGTTAAATGTAAGATTTTTAACACGTCAGTAAGGAGGGTAGCAGGTTGTCTCATTTAGGCGATTACAGTCCTTATAATGAGCATAATGAGGCGGCGTATGAAACGTTGGAAAATAGGAAGAATTATTGGCTCATAATTTTCTCTCCACACATATATGAGTTGGCGTATGTCACAAATGAGATATGTATTTCATGTAATGAAACAACGTTGGTTATTATTTGCTTTGCGTTAACTATCTTTATGCATGCTGAGCGTTGTAAGATGATTGTTTGGGAAATGATCTGTATGTTGGGATCCATACAGTTCTAGAATTTGTAAAATGAAATTAAAGTTCGACCAATATTTAGGTTTATGCTTTGTGAACAATACCTTTCTAAAGGATGCTCAAAATTAGTCAACCTTCAGTTGAAAAGTAAATTTTTTTTTATTGACTTCAGTCTAAGAAACATAACACAGGCCTGCAAAATTTTAATCCTAAAAAAGTTTTCGCAATATAATGACTGAATTTTATATTATTTGGTGGGCTGATTTCAAATATGACATCATTTTTCTCAATCACGTAAGGCTTTTTCGCAAATTGAGCTTGAATATATTGGAAAGAACTCCTTTTGTACTTACTCTAGTTAAAAGGAGATCTTTTCAAAATATTTGTAAGTGTAATACTTAAAAATTAATTAATGTATCAAACAATTGAAACTAACTTGCTAAATATATATTAATTAGAAATTATAATATTAAAACAGTTAATGTTTACCATTGTTTAATACATCCTGGATATGCCCTTAATGCTTTATTTTCCTTTTTTCCTTAAAGCTTTATTTGGCACTAATAAAAAAACAAAAATACGTGGAACTTCTCTGTGTAGCATCCAACAGTAGTTCACCATCATGTTGACGTTCCATCTACCTTGGTATCTACGCTCTATCTCCTTAATATCTTTGTGAAATCTGTTGTCTTGTTCTTCACTAAATACACACAGATTTTGGGGAAAGTAGTCCAAATGGGAATTTTAAAAATGCACTTTCAGTCTCATTGAACAACCCAAGTCTTTGAATTTCACTAACATGTTTTCCAAGATATATTTATAATTGGGATCCTTAAAGTTCCCGATGAATGTTGTGACGATTTCTTTGAAAGCTTACCAGGCCTCTTTTTCACTTGAAAGCATTTACACAAACACTTCGTCTTTAAAAAGTTTCTGAATCTGTAGACCTACGAAAACATCTCCCTTTATTTTTGCTTCCAACAGTCCTTGAATCATGTTGCTTAGGTATTTTCCTTCTTTTGATAAAGCTTTTACAAATTGTTTCATCAAGCCAACCATGATATGAAGTGGAGGCAACGGGAATTTCCTCGGATCAACAAAACTTTAATACATTTTTGTTTCCTTCTGTTAATGCTTTCCTTCGCGGCCATTCCTTTGAGATACAATGATTCTTTTTATACCGACTGTTCCATTCACACAAGAAGTAAGGGTATTATCATCTATCCATGTTCTTTATGTTCAAATTAGTGAGAATCAAACCTACATTCTCGTAAGAGTCTTTCAGGTACATTGAATGCCCTAAGGGTACTAAAGAATAATTGGTGCCATTATGCAAAAACACTGCTTTAAAGTTTCTATTTGAAGAGTCAATGAGCTTCCACTCGTTCACGTCTTACTGTATCCCACAGTTAAAAACAAAAATTATATTAATGATATGCTTAGACATGGTAATTATTGTTGAAACAAAATTTGTCTGCGTTCTCTAAAGCTTAAATTTCAAATGAATATAAAATGTGCAAATAGAATGACTAATCTAAACCTTTGACCTACAATAATATCTTTTTAGAAATAAAAACCCTTTAATGTATTTCCAACTTTATCTGCATTCGATAATACAGCTTTCGAGAATATAGTTATTGTGTCTTAACAATTGTGGCTAAAGTTAAACGGAAACTAAAAAAATAGGAATTTCTTTCAATGTTTCTTGTGAAAAATTCTTTGCATACTGTACCAACATTTTAGTTGCGTACTGAATGCAAACTTAAATTTTGCCTAACCACGTTCGTTGCCAACATTGCCATAAATATACATGGTTTTCTAATTCGTTTTATGAAATTTGTATGACATATAATTCTTACTGTATCTATTAAGTGTTAACAAATTATACTTTTTACTCCGTATTTGAATCCAACAGAAATAAGTATTATTTCCGTTTGTATTCTTTTTCAAAATCAAAGATATTTAAAAATAATTTCAATAAAAAACAAATCGTTAAATACGCAATTATTGAAAAGAATAAATAAAAAAAAAAATTTGTCTTTTCGAATGCATAACATCAGTGCTAAACGAGCAACCCTTAAATGATAAAAATTAATTACTTTAGTGAAATTTAAACCAGAAATGTATTTTAACGAAATTCCTACTTCTTTTTTATCAAGTGAAAAGTAGTTTTACATTTATTCAAATGAAAACTACAATTCAGTAGAAAATTTTAAAAACATAACCCAAAGGAAAAATATTTTAATTATATTAAATTCACAGAAAACATTCAAACGTAAAGTTTCCCTAACGTAAAATAGTAAAAAGGAAAAGTGATTAAAAAAGAAGTCCCAAATTATCTTTTCACACTTATATCAATACATTTTTCATTTCTGTCGATTAGTATCATTTCACAACAGAAAAAGAACCATACAAGAGAGAAAAAAAGACAGGACGAATGAAATTATGAATTGCTACTGGAAATTCATTAAGTGCAGAAGGGTTAATTATAATGCTTCGTTGGAGGAAACTAACTCTTGTTGCAAACTTCAACAAATGCATTCGCAAGGCATTCGAATATTATTAAGGAATTTGTTCGCTTATTATTGCTGTCGTCTAAGTTTTCCATTATTCTTTTCCATAATTATCTATTTTCTCAGATGGTATTGCTCCAGGAAAAGTTAATTAAATTAGAGGAACTCTCTTTAGTGAAATTAAAAAAAAGCGAAATTCCTTGTTGGCAGCGAATGCGTCCATATTATAATGATAGAGATATAGGAGAAACAGAATGTACGCCAAGTTCAAAATGAATATAATTGAAATATATTTTACTAAATCTAATAAGACTGATGATTAAAATGTTATTTTATTAAAAACTCAATGTGTATTTTTCATAAATATATTTGTGTTTTTCTGTAAAAATATAGCAACGTGAATCAAATTAGTCTGTTCAATTAATAAAAATAATAATTTCTTTACATTATCTATTTATTTAACTTTTGCAAAAAATGCTGGGTAAAAATAATGTATACAACTACAAAGCAAACACATTATATTAAAACAACATAATATAATAGCAGCGTTTATTTAATTAGTCAAAACCATGAAAAATCAAGCACCTAGTATATTTAATATCTTATGTGTAATCTATAGAAAACATTTAACGTATTTTATCAAATAAATACATACAATTTCATTTTCAGATTTTAATTTATTACATTTACATCTTCTTTTCTTTAGGGTCATTTCTTCATTCAAATTCGGAGCATAAAAAAATTCTATTATATATATGACTACAGCCTTTCTAATTGTGTGACCAGATACTTCAAAGTACATTAATATAATTTTACTGTTTTCTTCTTCCTTAAAATTTCGAATGTTTTCACACCTATTCAATTACAAACTAATATGCAACTCAGATATTTGCTAATTTTCAGTAAACTGTAGTTTAAATAAATCCTAAAACAATAAGAATTTTTTACTTTCTAGAAATTTCTTACAATTTCGTGGAACAGCTAGTCCGAATATTATCTCTTTTGGGGAATTATTCGTATTTTAATGTTTAATTTATAGTAAATATTAATAAGTCATTTAGAGTCAATTATATTAATTTCTCATGTCGATATTTATGATATAAGAACTATAAGGGAAGAAAACTGTGGTAGTAATCCCAATGACAAATATACAAATACAAATTTGAAGACCAACAGCAGGCTCAAGGCCCAACAGAGTTGGTCGAGTAAAACATTTGCACACATAACATAAAATGCAGAAAAATATCATAGAAACTAGAAAAATTACAGGATACAAAATAGAAAACACTAAAATTGCAGTTTTCATAATAGAAGAAAGTATTGAATTTTACAAAGTTAACATAATTTAGAATACAAAAAGTTACAGGATCATACATACAATAAAAAACAATTAAAGGGCATAACATAAGGGCCATACATAATAATACAATACAATATACAAAGTTGGCACAGTGTTTGATAATCCTACTGGAAAAATAAAATACATAATTCAAGCTGACAAGTTTATCGAATCCAACAACACGCAAAAATAAATTCCCTTTTTATCACCAATAGTACACTAAATAAAGAACATATATATACACAAATTTTGCGGCGCAAAATATAAGTTACTTAGCTAGGCACTGTTATCCAATCATGTCCTATTGATGAATCCCCAGTTATGATACAATTAAATAAAATGCATAAATGTAGAATTTAATGTAAATTGTAGGTATCAGCTGGGAAAATAAATTTACGTGAGTGCCTTCACATACAGCCACACACAAACTACGTATCACGACATCAACACACGTGAAGTTTTGGAGTTGGTAGAGTGCTGTCACAACAGTTACAAAGTTTCTATATACCCGATGGAAAACAGTCATTGTATTACTACAAAAACTATACTGAGTGAAGTACCAGCTGAAAATTACAGATTGCATCATCCAGGAATCCGCAGACCGCGGCTCTTTAAGATATAGGTAACTCAACCTAAGAATAAACTGCTGAAGTAATAAAAGGTAATAAAAGTTCTGCTTTGTTTGTTTAACCCATTATAAACTTACTGCGTAATTACATACCCAAGAAATAAGGAAAACGTGTCGAAACAGAAAGAAATGAGTATGGCAGCCGGGTAACACTGCAATGCAATGCCAAATTAAATAAGCATCCACAGCTCCTCCTGCTATCTTCTCAATCGAAATACGTAATACAATCGGAATGCCCAATACCATACGTCACAAGCTCATTGCACCGAGCTTTTGTTGACGTTCGTTACTCTTTCATATCCGACTCGAGGGGATAGCACTTTTTTTTTGTAATCTCTTCGTGGTTACTCATGCTGTTAAAACGCCTTTGCCTTGCTTTTGATCTACTACATTGGAAAAACATGACCTCACCTTCGTATAAAAAGGAAGAGAAATTTTGATGAGAAAAATCGGGATTTTTAGAATAAATGGACTGAATTGTGTACGTTCACTCCAAACAAAAATGGACTACCAACTTGTCTCATCTGCTATGATTTTTATACTATGAAACTGGTATACAAAATAATACTAGAAAAATTGCAAAAATTTTCTAGTAATATTTTTTATACCAGATTGCAAAAATAAAAAAAAAAAATTCTAGTATTCTTATGATTATTATGAACCATTTTAATGATATTAAGAAAAACTCTTTATTTCTGATTTACATCCATAATTATATGCATCTTTTCTCAAACTTTAATAATTACAGCATTCATAATTCTTCATACCAGGACATTCTAATTAAGAAAATAACTATATTAGCTTCCATTGCTCCATTGTATGTTCAATGGTTTAAGCAGACGATGATGTGCTTGTATGGTATGATATTTTATATTTTCAAAAAATCATCCGCAACAATTTTATAAACACTTCAGTTTAACTGAAGAAACATGGAATCAATCACTGTTTCACCCTCAGAACAGATGCATTTATAAATGCTTCCGTTTTACCATAGAATTAGGAATGTTAAACATAATCCTCTCTTATATCGGTTAAAACATATACAGTACTTACTTTTTGTCCATTCTAAACTTGCTGCAAGTCTATATTATCAATAGCTAGTTAGAAACATCTGATGACGAATAAAACGAATAAAACAAGTCTCATACAACCACCTGTATACCATCAGACTAAAAAAGAGTATCCGACTCATTCCTATACAACAAAAGACCTACCAGTTTCCACTTAAGTGATCAATCCAGTGTAACAAATCGCATAAGTGAATGATGCCGGTCTTAAACGACACTTCTTATAGACACTTAGCGACAAATTAAAAGTGATATGATTAAATGCATCCCTAATTGGCGACAGGGGCGACGCGGATGGAAGTAGGGAGGCAGAAAATTCTCGTTAGTGGCTGTAATGATATTAAAGTCTCAGTTTCTTGGAATTGTGGATAATTAAATTTCGGACCCTCCCTTAAATCTAATCGAATATCCATCCTAGAATCGTTAGTTACAAGACTAATTGTAGGGACGCCATTATTGGAGCCCCGAGACGTGGGTTCTGAAGCCAACCCGTACCAAATTAGTTTAGAAGCTGGCGCGAGGCGCATATGCGTCTTCTCGCCAAGCTGACCACCTTAAGGTAATTGCTCGAATAGCGTTGGCTGGTTTAGTTTGGTTTTGGAAGTTAGGCAGCTGAGATTCGTTCTATTGGCCGTATACTTGATGTCGTGGAGGTTTTGGTAATTAGAAAGAAATATCACTAAATTAATAACGTTTATGGTGGATTTCGTGCTTGATTAAATAACCATAAATCAATACTTCAAGCTATGGTTAATTCTTATATCTTTACTTAGATCTACAGGAAACAATAACAAAATGTGGCACTATTTTTAGCTAGAAAATATATTGTTTGGACATTAAATGGTTTATAGCTAATTCTAAATGCATAGCTTAGGAGACAGCATATTTGTATCGTAAATGTTAAAACTATTATTTTCTTTTAAACTATCAATAAATCAGTTTAAAAGAAAAGCATAATTTAAAAAAAGGACAAAAAAATTGAGTCAAGATTTTAAATCCTTGAAATTAATGAATGGCTATTCAAACAATTCTCAACATAAATTGTCCTTCTGCATTGAAACCTCAACTGTGTTGGATTTGAATGCATATGGTTTTAGGTAGAGTTCCATTTTTAGAAAAAAATGAAGCATTCATAAGTTTTGAAACATTTTAGTATTTAAATTTAAGATCAAACTAAAAAAGTTTTCTTCTTATCTAAAAAAGGATTTCTCAACTATTAGAGGATATTTGGCCCGTACTTAAAATCCCTTGGACGAATTTCAACAAAACCAAAACTGTCTCCAAAGATAGCTATAGAACTAATATTGGATAGCAGTTACATCACAACAAACTATACGAACCTTAGTGACATTTTGCTTTGGTAAATACGTGCTGAAATTCCTTTTTGGTGAGAGTTTCGGTTTTGCCAAAATTGATTGATGGGATAATATGTAAGTACCGTGTATTTTCCATACTTATGAACTCAATCAAAACAAAATGATTAATTGAAAATTGCAAACATACTAAAACTTTTAAATGAAAATTAATGTGGTCGTACGAATTAATACTTAAATGCTTAAAGAATGTGAATATTTCCTTCTTTAAAAAAAAAAAAAAAAAAAAAAATTGTGATTTTGCAACAACGGTTTCTCAAGGGTCGTTCCTACATACAAGTTTATTGCATTACGTCTGTTCCAGATACCTAGCCTTGTACTTCATCAATGCTATAATCAAGCAATAACTCCGGCAATTTGATATTTTATTTTTCATAAACAATAATGTAGCCTTGTCAGCGTTTGTTGATACACTTGGCAATATCACTTGTCACCAAATATCCAAGTTCTAATCCGAAATTTTCATTTTGGACCAAAATGTAAACTCTTCATACAATTACTATAAAAAAAAAAAATTCATCCGTTTGTACTTTCTAATGAATTTTATGTTCTCCGACTAATCTTATCAAGACATAACATTCAAACTGATATAAAACGCATATCTTGTAGTATTTATAGTTTAGGATAAATGATTTGAAAATCGACTCCGGTTGAATTTTGGCATTGGAACTCGTCTTGACGCGATCTTTTGTTTAGCATATTATATGTCTCGGCTTGTTTTTTTTTTTTCCACGCATGTTGTCCTCAAGCAAACGGACAGTTCTCTGTAAATAGTTTTTCTGCACAAATGAAAGACAGAAGCTAAAATTTGGAGTTAACAGAAAAAAGGGTTGTTATATTATCAAAAGGATCTTCTTAAGTAACGCAAACATATAATATAAAGGTCATAATTTTCTGCTTCACATGTCACACAATGTGTTTAAAGAGCACAAAAGTATGTATGTGACACTTTCGTATTTGCTAAGTTTAACTCATGCAATAAGTAAAGCACTAAAATTAATTAAATATAATAACGCGCAAAGTAAATTTCCCTTTTTCGGAGAAACTTGTAATTCATTGTTAATACTCAGTCGAAAAAATAATTTATGTTGGGAAAAGAGTTTTATAGAACAATTCTGATTCATTTTCGCATTATTCTTATTTATCTGTCTTTCAATATACACATCACTTTCGCTTGGAAGTAAAGAAGTAAAATTTAACAATTTTACTATATTCCAAAAAGAAATTGAACTTTTTTGGTGTCCTCTTGCAGTTGCTTCTGTAACTTCATCTAAACGAAAAAATTCCTTGTCAAATTGTCTTTTTAAAAAGAATTGTTGTCCAATATTGTTTCATGCATTTTTTACTTTCAATTACCCATGTATTAACCTAGGTCCCATATATTAACCAAATATAACATATTTATCTAGGCATCTAAAAACGTTGTCTAAAAACTATTTGTCTGCGATCTGCATAACACCCGAAAGAATTGACCTACAATGGCCAACTTTAGTGCACCGGTCAGTGAGGCATTGAAACCTGTTTTTAAGGTTTTTGTCAAAATAGAAGATGCTGTTAAGATAGTTGTTGTCGAAAAATTTTTATATTTCAACAGTTGCCAATAATGGCTTTAGCAAGTTTTATCAAGCTCACTGTAATTATGCTTAGTTGTTTTAAATGACTCTCCTAAAATTCTCATAAAAACTCAATACTGGTATAAAAATGGAAAAACGAGCGTTTTTAACATAAAATTCTCTTATTTTGAGCATTGTCAATCAACAGCAATTCTTCCTCCGTTTCACTTACTCGAAATTAATAAGGAAATTACTATAACCAAAAATATTTTGAATTTGACCAGTTTGAGATTTTTTTTTTTTTTTTTTTGCCAATTTAATGACTATAGCCATACTGGCAAGCTGACGCACGTCCTGAATTTATGTAGTGCAATTCATAGTTGTGTCATAGACAACATCCTTAATTCCTTAATTATTTGCCTCTATTATGGTAATCTATGAAATTCATTTTTTATCAAGAATTAGATATAAAAATGTACTTTCGACCTTTCCCACACATATGCTTCCTTCACCACTTCAAAATAATCAACATGATATCCAGAAATTCACATCACATTTAAATCCCATTTCAACCTCCTTGTGCATTCAAAACCGACTGCTTCTCCATTCCTTCACAAGTTTCTTCTTCTTCTATAAAACTCAACTTTCTTCCCCTTCGTTTCATATCATCCATTAATCGTGGTGAGAAACATGTCCTCTTGAAAGTCCTCTATCAAGATATTCCCTAAGAGACTATATTATGGTGGCGTTGCGAAATTACTTGTGCTCTCAAAACTTCTATCTAAGGTCTACTGTAATCACAAATCTAGAGCCAAATGCTATCCAACCACAGGTACCAAAGTACACTAGTATTTTTTTTTAAAAAAACTTTCTAATATTATTTTTATGCAAACTATTTTCACTGTATCACCTTGATTTTCTTCTGACACATAATGTTTCAGTATAGAACTTCTGTAATTTGTATGGATAAACATATTTTTGTGTAGTGAATAAAGATAACTTATAGTTCAACTTTTCTTTAATACAAGTGAATTAAAAGCTGGATTAATGATTAACATCACTGTCCATATTTGCTTTTGATCTTCTGCCATCCATATAGTATGTACGCATGGTATCTCCTGCCCTCCTTTAAGAATTGTTTGGAGATAAAATTCCTCTGTGGAAAATTTGCCATAAAGCCCATCAGCGAGTCCCATAAAAGAATCCAAGCACGAACCATAAGGCACATTGATGAGTCCCATAGAGGAATCCATTCAGCAGCCATACAGTTGAGGGGTCACAACTTTTCTTCACACCCAAAAGAGATTAATTCAATTGTATCACAAATATGTCCTCACATCTAAAAGAGATTGGTTCATTTGCATATAAACTTGCCACTTCTGAGTAAAAATGTTACAAAGACCACATTTATTTGCTCGTAGTCGGGTTAATGCTCTGTCATTGCATGCCAAAGGGAATTCTGGGATAGGTATGGATGGTAGCTTTGTTTCGGAATCTACGTAAAGATGTAGTTTCAGCCTGATTAGGCGTCATTGTGCATAAAAATAGGTCGTTGTGCTTTCAAACCAACCACAATTGCTTAGCCAAAAATATGTTCACTTGAAGATCAGTAATCACTTAGTACAATGAACCATAATGGTAAGAATTATTTCAAATTATGGATATTTTTTTGATAATAAATGAAGAAGATTTAAATTTTTTTTTACACCTAATACATGTTTATTATTTATATATTCTTAGAATATATAACATGATCATATGTAATTATGGTTTTATATAATAATCCACAAAAATTTCGATGTAACAGGACTTAACATTATTACTAATTATTAAAAATTGCATGAATGTCAAGAATATATTCAGACACATATTTCTAAATAGATGAAATACATGAAAATATAGTACTTGCATATAGGGATTAATATAATTTATGAAATTTATTTAGTCACATATGTGATACACGCAATGTTGTATAATTCCGTAAACGATATGATAATAAATTCATTTGTATTCTAAAACTTACTTTGTAAAACAAAAACACATAAATAGATATATTTTATTTTACTTTCGTGTTGACATTGTTCAAACAAGTATTCTGTTTTTTGACATGCTAATTCCGATTTTTGTTTCCCCTCAAATACGTTGCAATGATATTTTATCACTCACCAGAGAGGCATTAGCATATAAAATGTCTTCTTTTCTTTTAGTTCACGATTTCCTTTATCTGTGGATCTTCTATCAAAGAGAACGATCTAAGGAATCCTGGTTTCTTGTATTAGATTTAAAGAATGTACAAACATAAATATTGCATATTATATATAAATCCTCATGGAATGAAGAACCAATTTAGTTAGCTAAAAACATTTATTTTGAAGGTATATTTAATCCTCATGAACTTTGTTGTATACTTACTGATGTATGTTCATCCCATAGAGAAATGTTTGTGTTAGGGCAGTTGTCCCTTTAATTTACTTGCTTTGCAGTAAAAAGTTATAAAATATGCGCTTGTCAACATACTTATTGCTGAACGTTTTATCTCAAGTGTAGTGAAATACAGTTACTTTGAATTCAGCTTATACTCACAATTCAACTCATGCATATTCCTCGAAAGAATTCGTGCATGAATAAAACATTGTTAATGGATATGCTTGTTTACTTTATCAGTGGGAATTGAATGCAGCTTTTAGACGTTAATAACTTTTCTGTTGGGTTTGAATATTTTTAGACAATCCCTCTTTGTGTGTATATTTCTAAGCAACAAATCAGCAACGAGATCTTTTTATTCTTGAGAGTAAAATAGCTGGAGGTGTTTGTTATAGGATCTAGAGCGTCTTTGATCAAAATAATTATTCAAAGCGATAATGAACCAATGCATTTATATATGAAGAGAAATTTAAAAAAAAAAAAATGATAATGAAGGTATTTGTGCAAAGAATGGATACAGAGACGTTTGTTGGATTTATTCAAATGATAGAGCTTACTGATATATCAACAATGAACGGTGTCAATGTTTATTTTCTACGTATTTTTATACGTTAAATTTTCTAATTTGAAAACGAGGAAGAATTAAATAATCCAAAGATTTATTTATGAATCATATATTTTAATTCAAAGAACTTTTATCTTCAATTGTAAAGAATTTTATTCTTATTAAAACTGTTAAATTTAAATAAAGCAAAATTTATCTACTGATTTGTTTTTCTTCAAAATGTAACTAGCTTCGTAATATATGTATAAAAAAAGAATGCTTGTGTTAATATTATCTCATTCAGTTCACTCAGCAGGTTCACTCAATAATCTTTAAATTTATTAGAGTCTTTAGGAAAGAAAAATTAATTCTTCTTTGTTTTGTTTGGAAACCAGAATTTTACTTCCAAAAGATCCAATATATAACATAGGGTAGTGAAAGTATTGCATTCGAATTTTGCATTTCTTCACGTTTTGGAACGTCTACAGTAGCGCACCAACGCTGACCATTATCTTTCGACATTGGTCAATCCAGATATGGAACGTTGCAAGCTAACCATTATTATAGATATTGACCAATCTCGCCAAATGCTAGATAAAATATATTGGAACTTAGTGGTTGTTATGGACTTATCAATAAGGTTTCAGCACATAAAGTAGCATCCATTGAAAAATTTGTGTTTTTCAGCAATTGCAAAAAAAATGGTTTTAACGATTTTATCAAAATCGCTCCAGTTATGCCTTTTTAGGTTTTCTAAACTTCCCCACCACTGGAATTCCCCTAAAAATTCGATTATGGTGTAATAAGTTAAATAACGAACGTCTTTTGCTCAAAAGCATCTTTTCTTGAGCATTGCCTTCAAAGGATGTATTTTTTTTTTTTGTTACACTATAATGAAGGAAATAATAAAATAATTTTCACCAAACATAAAAAAATTTCGCCAATTCAATGATGTATTTTAACTATGTCATTATTACGGCCAAAAATATCTCCAACCTGCCATTTCTTTAAATAATAAAAGTATGAAAATGAAACCTGTAAATTACAGTAATCCATGACAAATTTATATGCATTGACCAATATTATAGTATATTTTTATGGACATCCCTAGTTTTCTGAGCATTTCTATTAATATCGAATTTACTCTCAAATGTTCGCGTTAGTGAATTCTCTAATAGACTATTACTTTTGGACTACCTTGAATGTGTACGAGAATAGGCCAAAACCCTTTTTTTATTGAAAAAGCTATCAAGCCAAAAACTTGGTTCTATGGTAAATAGTTTAGAATGAAAAAAATTAAAAATTTTATTTCTTAATATCTGGCGTTAATGCATCGACCAAAAGCTATACAATTTCCATAATTCTCAAATAATTTTTTTTTAAAAAAATCAAATAACATTTTGAACACATAGCTATAGGCATATTTTGTGTATAAAATATGATTATAGATAAATAGATTTAAAAAAAAATGCATTTTAAAATTATTAGTAGTCCGTGTTACACTTAAATATGAAATTTGTTGCCAAAGTTGGCAAATTTCCATTGAAAAAAACTTTTTTATGATTGTATAAAATGTCATTTTAAATAAAAAATTTAAGTATAATATTACTGAAAGCTTCCATCTAGAGTAGCTAAGTAAATGTAAAAATAAATTTATTAATGTCTCTGCATGTAAGTTCAAAGTAATATTAGGTTGCTGTTGCCAAAACGTCACTGACACTGAGGTTTGTAAATGTCATGTGTCTAAAATCTGTAACGGTGAAAGTGGAAAAAAGATTGAAGTAAAATTCTTGCATCTTCAAAAAAGGTATGGTGTAAGTGAAATTGGAACTGTTTAGGTAAAGGAAACAAGAATAAACTGATAAAAAATTGGTTAAACAGACCTCAGTTGATTATTGATTTACTATCACATCCATCTTGCTCAAAACATACAGATACAGAAACTCTCCTGCTAAGAGATATTGACTGTGATTGGTTTTTGAAGAATTTCAGCCTGAAAATAAGTTATCATGACATATGCGCATTAAATTGAAAAATGATGCGCTGACTAGTGATCACTATGTATTATCTGGAAATAGATCAACCTCAGCCATTCTTTTGAGTATATTGCAGATTTTGAAGTCATAACAACCATATTATAGACGCAAATAAACTTAGAAGACAATAAAAGTGTTAACTGTTCAAAACTCCAAATGCAGAATAAAAACAGGAATAAAAACAGGTTTAAAGACTATATTTTGGAAGAAGGAAGAATTATACCTTCCTGTTTGAAAAATTAAATTCAAAATAGTTTCGAAGAACCAGAAAAGAACATTACTCATGTTTCCTCCTTTAATTTGTCTGCTCAAGGCATTATTGGCAATATGATTCTATCCTTTTTTTTTCCCTTTTTTTTTTCTTTTCCTGAAGTTGGATTTTTTCTTTATAAGCTGGGCGTAATTAGATGATACCGTTCATTAGAAACTAATATCTTGTATTAATTTGTAATTAATATGAGGTGGAAACAGGTTGTTATATGAGAAGTTGAAAAACAAGTTGTAGTGTGTAGTGTGTGCTTCTTGCAATATAATAAATTGCTTTTCTGTTATTTGCTTACATATTAAATGGTTTTCTTTCAAGATGGTAAACAGTGACGAGCAGATTTTTTCAACTGTATATAAGTATTGAAAAGAAGACAATTGAACAAAAGATTTTTAGTTTCTTTTATCCTAAAATTATACATGCCTGTATGAATTAATATATCAAGAAAAGTAAATACTTCACAAATGGACCAGATCATGCATTGAAATCATGAAATTATAGAATCTTCAAGATTCCTGTGAGAAAACTTGTCAAGAGTAATCGACTCAATAATTGAGAGAAACCCATTTTTAATCCATTCAAAAAACTTACCTTGGTATATAAAAGTAAATTAAAGGAACTGTGCAAGAAAGTTAAGTTTCAGAAGAATTGTAAAGGCTGGAAACTTAGCTTCTTATAGAAACTCAATTAAGAGTTTCAAATCACCTAAAATCAGTTTCCTATCTACAAACATCGAAACGTTTCTCTGAAACACTACTACACTTTCCCCATCACCTTTGCAGCGAATATTCAACCATCAAAGAATTTGGTCTAAGTTTGTACTACAAACTAAAATTTTTCACAATCATAAAAAAGATTTATGTCAAAGAAAATATGTAAATTTTTTAAATTTTTTTTTAATGGGATTTTTTTTTAAGTGTAATACAGGGTACTGATAAATTATAATATATATTGTTATTAGTGCAGCTTTCCTATAAATTTATTACAATATATGCCAAAAAACTACTTGTTCAAAAAGTTACTTGATTTTTCCATGTAATAGAAAAATTACGAAAATCGTATATTTTCTTAGTTTAAGACTAATGCGCTAATGACAGAGAAAATAAATAAAATTAATTTTTCCACTTCATTTATCTACCTCTGAGACGAGTTTCCCCCATTACAGCATTTTAAAAACGAAAAAAAAAAAGTTTACTTCGGCCCACTCTAATACGTACTGCACCTTTTCTGTGTGAAATGATGGTAAAAGGTTTTAAACACAATTTCATTCTTTTGCCCTTTACACATTTTTACAATTGTTTTTCTCTTCTCCTTGATCTCATATCTTTAATCAACAAAATGAACTCTTAATATATTACTGAATATTTACTTCAATCAAACTTTCAATTCAGTAAAATGATTGCAATATAAATCAACTAAAAGAAACTACCACCTCATCTCTCAAGTCATCTAAAGAATATCCAAACTCACAATTTTCAGAAAGAAATGAGTCAGAACAATAAAATATAGTGAGATTTTAACTTAAAATGTTGCCTCGTTCACTTTAAGCCTTCAATTTTTCGAAAGTGGCATCTTCACCCAAAGAAAGCGCAAGAAGAAGAAATTGAGTGTTCATTATTCTGAAAAGTGGCATAGACGAAAAGAGTTTTCAAGTGACTCAGGAAATTCGGTCACTTTTCTTCTAACACCTGCCCATGAAAGTAAATTATGTCTCTGAGAATGAGATACCTCAATACTCACTTTGAATTACACATAAGATATCCTCCAATTTTACTTGTTGTCTACCGGACAAGTTTATGTTGTGTTTTATGGGTGACGATGCATAGTATTGTATTTTACGATAAGGATATTTTATGTAACATATCCTAAGGGAATATATGTATAAAATAGAAAATAAAAAATGCATGAAAATTTTTCGAATAGAGTATATCTTTATATCTATGTAATTGTCAAAGAAGTTCAATTTAATTTTCGTTTCCAATTATAAAAAATAATTTATACATTTCGATCAAAAAAAATTCTATTCTAAGTAAATTTAAGACAATTTATTATTTTTCAAATTTAAATTTTAATTATTATTTTGACATGAATGTTTAAGAATGGTATTTATTTCATTTTTGGTATTAAAATAATTATTTTCCTTGTATATATTTGATTGTGTATATTAGTTATTTTATTATATAAATTATCAGTAAATAGTATTTAGTGATTTTTCTATGAAAATGAAATAATTTTATTTTTATCATTGGGTTTTATATAATAAACTTATTATAACAAGATTACCAAACTTAATTTTATATAAATACCTAGTTATTATCAGCTTAAGAAGTTAAAATAAGTTCTTTTTTGCGTATTTAATAAATGTTGTTTAATTTTTATAACTTATAAAGCTAATTATATAACTTTATATTATTAACCTTATAATACTTATTAACTAACTTATTAATTATATAACTTTATATTATTTATATTATAACTTTATATTATAACTATAGATTATAAAACCAACAAAACTTATTTGAATCAAACAAAGAAACATATTGTGTAATTTACATTCAAAGTTTTAAAAAATAAGGTATACATAAGTTGAAAACTTGAAATATACATTTATTTAAATAGGCTACTTTTGTTTATATTGAATCACATTTTATTTCAAATAGTTTAAGCTCTGAATAAAATTTAAGTTTATTTAAATTTCTTTATGGCTTGAAGTAAACAAGTTAGAAATATATTTTTTTTTAATTTAAAAAAAATTCTTGACTAAATACAATATCTGTTTATCTAAGAAAATAAACAAATTTAATTACCTTCTTCCTTTAAAAAAATACATAGAGTCTTATCTTATCATATAATCTATAAAAACATTACAAATTCATTGTTGATCATAATAAATCAACAATTTTAATTAAAATCCCTCACTCTACCATTCCTTAGTTTCCAACATTAAGCGAAAACACACTAAAAACATGTATGCTTAATTAAGTTGCCCCAGATGCACAGAAACTAATTTTGCTGTCTTTTCTTCGGGGCGGCACAATCATTAATTTTAAAATCAAAGAAATCCCCTATCACAGAAGCATCCAAATAAAACTTTTACCTCATTAGTACTCCACTTTTAAATAGTGATTTGTTTCTCTTTAGCTGCTAGAAGGGATATTTTCGTACCATATGTAGACTGGAACACATATATGAAACACTAGGAGATAGAAGAAAAAGCGAGAAGCGTGTTTAGTCTTTTGACTGGCGAAATTAATAACGCCCAAGCTTAAGTGGCATTAACAGAGACAGGAGAAGAGAGAAAATCTCTGGAGTGAAGGATTGCTCAGCCAGTAAAAGATACCAGGAAAGGGTGGTCTTTCATAATCACCCTTTCTTGACATAACAAGTCGTGGAAAGAAAGGGGGGGGGGGAGAGTAGCTTTCAATTAATCCTATTAAGAGAGGTTGATAAATGGCTTTTGCTGGTACGGTTGTTGATTGAATTGTCAGAAGGCATATTGTAAAAAGAATATCGATAAGTTACATTATGTATGGCCAATCTCCAGATATTTTAATCAGCCATTTGCATGAATATTGCAAATTTGAAAAGGTTTGCAAAATTTCTTCAATAAAGAACGGATTGTTTAATGATTCTTGCAGTTCATTCAAAACTTAAATAGTCTATTTGGTGTTACAGAAATTAGAGAAACTGAAGATAAAGATTTCACAGAAATTTTAAAGGTTTGTAAAGTTTCTTTGATAAATTGATGTACAGTTAAGTAGTTATTGCTGTGAATTCACAAAAGTTATGCAATTGTCTTTTTGACAACGATTTCATATAAGTTTTAAAGGGTCTAAACAACTTTTTACGAGTATTTGGATATCATTGCGTGGTGTCTGTCATATGATCAATGACATTCAATCGTCTTCTTTGATTATTATTTAGATTTGATGTCAATATGTATATCATCCATAATCCTTTGTACTAGGACAACTTCATGTTCAAAGTATTTGGCAAAAAAAATAAAGTGCCAACTATACCATTTTGATGAAAAGGCCAATAATCTTTGATAGTTAGTTCGCTTAAAAGTTTGCAATTATAATTTGCAATAAATTAATCTTGAATAATTTTATGATCTCTGTAAAAAGTTCCAATCCATCAACCAGACTGTTTAGACTATTATTATTGAGAAGTTGTATTGATGAAATTAGTGATATTGTAAAGTACGTAGAAATGTATGCACCTAATAACCAGACATTGAAATCAGTCCAAAATATCCACCAATTAAGTTAAAAATAAATTTAGAAATAAAAAAAATTACCCTTATTGGCAAATTTACTTGAAGAGATATCATGTACATAACCTTCAAATTAAGTTCGATGATCTTTGATTTTAAGAGAATATATTAAAATTATCAGAAAAAGGACTTAATGCGAGACAGTTCGTAGCTTCGAAGTACAACGTCTTTAGAAATACTGTGAATTTAGAAACACAATTAAGTTCTGAGGTTTAATTCTATTTTAAGTAGTGATTTAATTTAATTTGAAAATGTAAAACACTTACATAAAACAATCTTAAATACTATATTTTAGATTTCAAACCAAACTTTAGAAGATATGGGATGTTTTAACTAACATATTTTACCACAAAAAATTAAGATTTTTTTTTTTTGTATTGGAACGTGTTTTAACCAAAAATTTAAAAATTAAACACTTTTTAGTTGAAATGCATTTAAAGTTTTGTGAAATGTTTAGAATATCATTAAGAATTGTATGAATCCTATAAATGTTTTTTTTTTTTTTTTTTTTTTCTTTTTCTTACTACTTACTTTTTTTTTCTTTTCTGTTCAGTTACATCGAATAGTCATGAAATTTTATAAAAATATCATCCCTTTATGGAAATTGAAACAAAAATAATATTTAAAATGCAAAATAGTTAAAATTTTAAATAGCTAGGAATAGCGGTAAGTTTTTACCAAAGAAACAATTAAAAACAATTAAAAGTACATTTAACGTCGTTAAAAAGTAAACGGATTATTGCACAAGAATGCGTGTTCTTTTGAAAGGAATTTTAAATACCGATATTCACCCGTAAACAAGCATTTCAACGACGAAATTTTTCGCTCCATTAACCTAAAATAATACCATCATGGTGCATTGATCAAATATTTTGTTCCAAGAATTTAATTTTCTTTCTTTTTAAACTACTTCGAATAAGTTTTAATTGCTGCTTCATTATCGATAGTCGAAAATGTTAATGTAGCTTTTGAAGTCATGGAAGTAGTAATGATAAAAAAAAAGCAACAAAATATTTTAAACGAATTATTAAAATGTAAAAAATATATTTGCTTAAAAAGATATTTAAATCCCAATAGTGTTTACTGTTTTGGCATCATAAAATTTCTTTAAATTATGATAAACTGAGTTTTTAGCATGAAGCCAATTAATTTTCTTACAACTATTAGAAATTGTTATATATCTCATCATTTATCTTTATGTGGGAAAGAAAAATATTTTTCTTTTGAAAAAAAATCACGCATCAATAATTTTAACAGCAATCTAACATATAATTAGTCAGTCTAATTTCAATTTTTTGATTATTATTTTTATATAGTAATTAATAACATCGATCTATATAATAACTAGGAGTGTAGAATATCGCATAACTTTCAATTACGCTATAAAACTGACTTTGTGTCATTTATCGTTTTTATATTTTCATCATTCATTTTTATCAGCAAAAATTGCCAGTTTGGCGACATTTTTTGCGATATTTCTTGTATGGATCTTTAAAAAAAAAAAAACTTTAACCAAATTGATGATTTTGGAGATATACTTTTCTATAATTCTTATATTATCCTTCCTTATAAGTGAAACTGAGGAGAGAAGAAGAAACTCGGAGGTGAGTATTTTTAGAACACATTACGAAGCATCACCACAGCTATTTTGGACAAAATCATTAGAACCGTTTTTTAGCAATTACTAATAAAGATGATTTTTTTTAATGACAGCTTATGCGCATTCGCGATTTTGACTAAAACATTGATGGTAGATCCCTGTGCCTTCACCAACCCACACACCAAATTTAAACATCTAATTTGTTCGGGAGTTATGCTGATCACGTACACACACACAGACAGATATTTTTTCTATATCACTTTTTTGAATCAGGATGTTCCAAAACGTGGAGAAATGCAAAAACATTTTTTTTTTTTTTTAAACAGAATACTATACTTTCATTGCCCTATGTTTACATATGGGTAATTGAAAGTAAAAAGTTTATATAATATTTGAACAAATTGTAAAAAAAAAAAAAATATACCTTAATATCTACCAAATAAATCGACAAAAATCATGTTATCCACAGACCATAAACAACCCTAAGAACATTATATTTTATTGTAAACTTTTAATTTACTGAAGATTTTTACAAGCTCTACTACAAAATAGAAATATATGTATGCTGATTACTCTAAATGGATATTATAATGACATTCGTAAATAAAAAGTCATGTATTTTAGCATTGTTTCAGTGCACTAAAAAGAATTACAAACGTATAATAAGTTATACCCCGAAAGAAATCGATCAATGCTAATTGCAAAATGAGTGAGGAATATTAGTTTTTGTTGCAATTTTTTTTTTTTTTTTTTAAATATAAACCTTTACTTAGAATCTCTAAAATTACACACATATTATTTTAAAAGTTATTTTGGATTAAAATAATTAAGATGAATACTTATACAGCAACATGTAACTTTTTCTCTTGAAAATCTTCTCACACACATAGCATAAAATACCATAAATATTGAATGAAATGTGCATTTGAAATATTTCTTAAGTACTGAATAACTAATAAATTGTCTAGTTACACTCTGACATTTAAAAAGAATAAATCAAAATTATATTTTTCCATTTGTGATAATTTGCATTTTTCTTCTAAAACTTCTGTGTAACTGTCAACCAAACCCCTTTTTGACAGTGTGAAACGATACAAAATTAATCGATTATATACTAAAAACATAACGAAACACACTTAGATGGGTAAATTACTTTCTGCGAGATATGTTACCAATGTAATTAAAGAGATCGTTGTTTTTCTCCCATCTGTAAATAAGAATCTTCTATTTTCTGGAGTAATTAGTTAGGCTTTGTTTTTCAGCATTTCCATGACATTCTACGATTAACAACATCGTGGCAATTACGGATTAATCAGGTAGGATTTATCGGTTGATACGTTGCAAGTCCTCCAGCAAAACCGTTATTTTGAAAAGACATTTTTTTTCTTCCAAGTTTTTATTTTTTGTTTTATTTGCATTCGATCTCTCTAATTAACTTTTGTTGCAAACAGAGGACAGTGTAAAAGATAGATGCGGGAAATGTTTGAGACATGAAAATTATAATTGAAGATAAACAAAAATAGATTTTCCATTGCTTCTGGAGCGTCCCTGATTGGGTTACATTTGTGAACGTGGAATGAAACGTAATGTTTTACTTCATGTCTAACGTCATATAATTAACTCAATGTCAATAAAAAAAATTATTTAGCTAAATCAATCTGTTATTTCCTAATATTTAGAATAATAATAAAAAAAAAAGTAAGAATTCACACTTATGATAAAATAAAAGAATTTATGCAATTTCAGCGAAATTTATTACTTGACAGTATAATTAGCAACCAACTGTATTTATAAAAAAAAACATCCTGCTATACATGGTACTTATATATAAATACAGTGAAACTAAGCACAGTAAAACAAAAGTTTCGGATTTTTTTAGTAAATCTGTGATTATATTCTATTAGTTGAGCAGCATGGTATAATGAGGACATAAAACTTTTCGGAAATCTGTTTCATTACACCTCACAAATAGCCATAATTCACCCATTAAATACGACTTTAAAACAGTTAAAAAAATACACATTTATGAATCACAGACGCACAGGACATGGTATACAGTGGGTCATAAATGTGTATTTGACTTAGTTATAATAATTATTTTTCAATAAATCTTTTCCATTAACTAATATTACATAAAATAAGAACATATACTATATTCATCCTATTTTTACCATTATTATCTGCTTACAAAGAGAAAAAAGAGTAATGTCCCTTGCGTCAGCCATAGATAATTGTCCATTTGTTCTTTAAAAAATAAATATGTACATAAAATGTTATTTTTTCAAATCATAATTAAACTTTTATGGTATTTAATCTATCAAATTAAATAAATAATCAAATCATTATAGAAAATTTTAAAATAATGTTCAATTACCGTACCGTACGGAACTTCACACTTCCGACGGTCAGGAAGAATACTGTCGCACAAATTGTCTGTATATAGTGTAAATAGTGACATATTATTTAAAAACTCTATTGTAATTTATTTTAACTTATTTTATTTATCAGCAGCGATTATACAGGTTAGAAAAAGGTGGCAACACCTAAAGCAATCGAGAAATTTCGAGATGTTTCTTGTTCAACGAATAGGCTTGAAATTTCGGGAATGTTCTCAATCGCCTGTTATATAAAGACAGGAGATCGGGAAAGTTTTCAGATTGACTTCGGACTTCGATGAGAGCTGATTGCTTTGTTTACTGGAGAGAGCTTGTATAATCGCTGTATTCGAAGTGGTTCTTACTGAAGCTTGTGTTGAAGCTTGAGATTGATTAGACTGTTGTCTTTGAATAAATTGTGTGACTTTGAAGAGTGAATAAATAGTAGTTTTCATCTTAAAAACTGTGCTATCATTGCCTCAGTGGAAAAATTCATAACAGTGGTGTCAGAAGTGGGATTTCATCCATTTGAATGCCGACAACTAGAGGAATGATGGAAGAACAAATGAAGCAATTGATGGAAATGATTGCGAGAATTAAAACATGCCAGGAAACTGCCGCAGCCGAAATGAAAGCCTGCCAAGAAACCACCGCCGCTACAATTGCCGCAGGTCAAGCACGTCTAGAATCTACAAATGCTGAATTCGCTGCAGCGATTACGGGTGACATTAAAGCTTTACAAGAAGCTACATCATCGGACATTAAAGCTTTAGCCGCCAAGTGTGAAACAACATCTGCAGCAGCGATTTAAATCAAAGAAGAAATGAAGATAGAGCTAGCCTCAATGGTGGAATCAACCATAATAGAAACTACATCAAATGTTCTGCAATCCGTGAAAGAAGAAGTGTTCAATGCAGTAAGAAAGGAAGTTGGTGAAAAGTTTGAGGAGTTTAACGGAAAAGTGAACAACTTAGGAAACAAAGTTTCCACCATGAAGGAGGAGCAGGAAAAGTTTCATGAAGCAGTAGAAGAAAGACTACGGAAAATGGAAGCCCGCGAAGCTGTGACCTTTGCAACGCCTAATTGTTATAATGTTTCCACTCCCTTCATTGCACCACGTTCCAACATCAAAGTGGCCACTTTTGATGGGAGGTCGTCTTGGCGCGTTTATCAAACGCAATTTGAAATGATCGCTTCTGCGAATGGATGGGACGATACTTCGAAAGCATTTCATCTCGCGGCATCTCTTTGAGGTGAAGCTGCTGACATTTTACAGACACTACCTGAAGAGAAGCGGGGAGAATTCGTGGCGCTGGCAAGTGCGTTGGAGCTAAGGTTTGGGGAGCAGCATCTAAAGGATTACAACAGACTGCAATTGAAAGTGAGACAACAGAAGGTCAATGAAACTCTTCAAGAATTGGCATCGGATATAGAAAGACTGTCGCTCCTTGCTTTCCCTGACTGTCCCCCGGATGTACGAGACGATCTTTCTCTGCAGTATTTCATCGACGCTATTCAAGATCCCGATGTGCATCAGGCGGTAAGGTTATCCCGAAACAAAAATCTGAAGTCGGCTCTCGTGTACGCCATGAGAGTGGAAGCCGCGCAGCTAGCTTCTGGAAAAGACCGACGATATGTGTGTGGTGCATTAGGCGAGGATTCTTCTGACTTTGTCACCAGTAAGCTTCGAGAACTGGAAAGCAAAATTGATAGAATGATGAGAAGCTATCCCGGAGCCAGGGATCGAAGGACCAGAGTCATTTGCTGGCACTGCAAACGGGAAAGGCATCTACGACGTAACTGCCTTGATTTGAAAAAGAGAAGGGATAACACTACCGCGGAATCTCATTAACTGAATCTAAGAAGATACCATCTCGCAGGGCAGAAGCTGCAATGTAGAACAGGTGAAGCCCCGACCAGTCGTTTCCACTTTTCATCCCGTCAAGGAGGAAACCAGTGTTTATTCGTGAAGGGGGAGATCAACGGAACTCCATGTCGTCTAATCGTCGATTCGGGAGCGAACGTAACGATCGTAAGGACGGAGGTGGCTCGTCGCCTGAACAGCCGACACCTCTACACAGGGCTCTCTGTTTCGCTACAAACTGTGTCTGGTGGTAATATCTCTGTGCATGGGAAATTGGAAGTGGACGTTGCCTTTGGATTTAACACCTACAAGTACACCGTTTATGTTGCCGATATTGTAGATCCGTGTATTCTCGGACTAGACTTTTTGAAGAAAAATGGAATTACGCTGAATTTTAAGAAAGGCAAGCTGCAAACATGGAGAGGCGAAGTTCCTTTACACGGTCTGGATACGAAAGAGCTGTGCGTATATCGGATTATGGCTCATGAAGACAATGTCGTAGAGAATGCTGAAAAGTTTACGAGGATCTCCGGATTTGGAGAGACAGAGTCCACATCTATGAAAAGTGCCCCTCCAGCCCCGGAAAGAGAACCGAAGAAAGCAATGTGGATGAAACCCTCCCAGGAGGTGGTTCGTGTGGGAATGGAGAACGTTAGTGAAGAGGGAATCGGTACCCGTTCTCCTGTTACAAGCATCGAACGGAGGTCCCGGGATCTATCAGCTGCACCCGCGGCTGATTCCGACGCAATCACAGCTAAGCTTACTGAAGATGATGTTCGGTTGAATGGGAATGGGAACGCTCTTTCTAGAGGTTCATGTACGGAGAGCAGTCGACGTTCATCTAAAACAGAGTTCAAATCTGGAACACCCGCGTTCTATCATCAACAACCAATCTCAAAATCATGTAACCAGCAAGATGGGGATCAGGAACTTTCACCGCTTCTGTTGGCATACGGGAGTGCAACTCATGAGACAACCAGATTTTATCCATCTCTAAATATGTTTGGAAGAGACCTTAGGCTCCCCTGCAACCTCCTCTTTAGACGACCACCGGAGACTTCTTCCTCGCCTGTCCAGTATCTAGATGATCTGCAGGCACGTTTGGAAGCCGTACATCGGTTCGCCAGAGAAAGAATCAACATCATGACGGAGCGCATGAAGGTCCGGTACGATGCCAAGGCCACGGACCGTTCATTCCAGGAAGGTGACAAGGTGTGGTTATTTAACCCTAAACGTCGGAAAGGACTCTCCCCTAAGCTCCAGACGAACTGGGAAGGGCCGTATGTGGTCCTTAAGAAGATCAACGACGTGGTGGTAAGGGTTCAACGAACACCTTCCTGTAAACCTAGAGTTGTACATTACAATAGGCTAGCCCCATATTATGGTAGAAGTCATTGAATGGCTTAAGGACTTCACTGTCCGGGACGTTCAGTCTTTAAAAAGGAGGAAATGTTGCACAAATTGTCTGTATATTGGGTAAATAGTGACGTATTATTTAAAAACTCTATTGTAATTTATTTCAACTTATTTTATTTATCAGCAGTGATTATACAGGTTAGAAAAAGGTGGCAACACCTAAACCAATCGAGAAATTTCGAGATGTTTCTTGTTCAACGAATTGGCTGGAAATTTCGGGAATGTTCTCACGCGCCTGTTATATAAAGACTGGAGATCGGGAAAGTTTTCAGATTGACTTCGGACTTCGATGAGAGCTGATTGCTTTGTTTACTGGAGAGAGCTTGTATAATCGCTGTATTCGAAGTTGTTCTTACTGAAGCTTGTGTTGAAGCTTGAGATTGATTAGACTGTTGTCTTTGAATAAATTTTGTGCCTTTGAAGAGTGAATAAATAGTAGTTTTCATCTTAAAAACTGTGCCATTACTGCCTCAGTGGAAAAATTCATAACAATACTTTCCAATCAACAATACGTCTACCTAATATGTATAAAATAAGTTTATTTAGATTATTTTCAAGCATGAATACACACAAGAATTCATGCCATTAAAATAAAGCATAAAAAATTGACCAAACACAGCAATAAAAGCATTTTTTTTTTTAAACCTCTTTCATTACAATGGACAAGACATAATTAACACCGAAAGAAGTTCTAACTTTGAACTAAGTTTTCACCAACAAAACTATAAGCATAATTAGCCAGCACTATAGCATTTTGATTGGTTGATTCTTAGAAGGAAAGTAAAAAAAAACACTAAATGGAACTACTCTTGCAAGTTATTGGCAAAGAAAAAAAATTAGAATGTCGATTGGTAAATCGTACCAACCGTCTTTAATGGGTTAAACACACTAACTTCCGTTTTAAATAACTATTTTTCTTAAATAAAAATTAGTAAACGAGTTTTTTTTCTTTGGAGATATTCATGAGATTTTAACACATTGTAAATGACATTTATCATAGTCTGAAAGCAAGGTTTTGTACAATTTGTAAAAAAAAAAATTCAAAATTATGTTCCATGAGGTACTAAAACTTGCACTGGCCTTCTCAGTCAAAAATCAAATCCCCATTTGAACTCATTTAAATGGGTCTTCGTTAATGCAGTACGTTATCTGTTATTTTTATTGATATTTATTAACATTGTTATTTATGTGTTTGTATTTTTATGTTTTTCTTTAATTTTATCCAAAAAAAAATTCTGCTCCTTGTGGTACTCTAAAGATGTTATTGTATCCCATATTTAAATGTTTTAAGATATACACTACCTATATTTAATCATCTAAAGTTGTAGTGTGATAAAAAGTAATGTGGAAAGAAGTTATCTATTGATTTATAAGTAAACATTAAAATGTTCAACGAATTCAATAAAAGAATATTTATACTTACTTGAACAGAAAATATTATTAGAAGCTGAAAACTTCTTGAAGTGAATGATGAAAAACATAGTTTCCTTAATAAAATTTAGTTACAGTTTTCTGTTAATGTGGTAAAGTAGGGAAAACACAAGCTTCAAAGTAGTGGAAGCGCTTTTTCTATATATTTTTAGAAAGTTGCCAACTTATTAAAGCTGGCGTAGAATTTAAGGCTGATTTACACTCTGCCAGTGCCAGGAATACCAGCAGGTCAGGTGATTGGAAGGTCACTTGCACGCGTTAATCAGAATTCCAATTTTGCTTTCACACTGTGCCATCAGCTTGCACAATTCAGCCATTGCGTTTGCCTATCGGTGATTACAGAAGAGAGCAAGTGATTTGATCATGAGAGTTGACGCGCCAGTAAATATACATTTTTTGTTCTACTGGAGACGCCAGTCAGAAGCAATCACTTGACAAACTGGCTGCTCCTGGGGCTGTAATAATGCGTTTGCACGATGATAGTGGTAAAGCCACATACTTGATCTTAACTGCCAACGGGTAACGTGTAAATAAGCCTTTAGATAATCCTAGTACAGTCCAGCTCATCAATCCGTCAATGATTTAAAATTGAGTTGCCAAGTGATCAAGGCTTTGGTTTTTCGAAAGTCAAGATGCTTGTGCTTACGCTGTTGTTGAATTAGAATTTTAAAGAAAAAGAATGTGTTTTAACAATAGCTTAGAATATAATAAAAAAAATATGTAGAATATAATTAAGATTTGTATTGATTATAAACAGTAGATATCTAAAAAATTAGCTGTATATTAACATTTTTCAAATGGACATGATTTTGTGGCTGACAATTTGATTCGTAACATAAAATGATAAAAATGGTAGCTTATTGTATTATTCTTCATTAATTTAGTTGGAACCTGTAGTGACATCCAAATTTGCTACATTTTTCCAATCTTATTATTTAAAACTTCAAGTTTGTTTTGAAAACTATTTTAAGAAATAAATTAGTAATTTGTTTGTACAACAAATCTTGTTGCTCTTGATCTTATTGAATATATAATCAGTCAATCTGACTGATTATATATTCTCTACATAATCTCTGGTAAACGAATATGCATCAATACCCCATAGATAAAAGGATTAACTCTGAAAATTGTTGCTTGCGAATCTTCTATTACAATTTAAAATAGAAAGAGTGACTTATTCAGATAAAGAGTGACATAACACTCTGAAATTTAGTATTCTATTTGACTGGATTTTATTTTCTATGTGGTCAATAATATCAAAACATATATCGACAACATATTCAAGTTACAAGGTTTAGTACGAATTTTTTTGGAGTCATGTATTTTATTTTTTAATTTCAATGTTAGACAAAAAGTAAAATAATTTGATTTCACTTTGAAGTCAAGTACTAGATTAAATTCATTTAAACTAATATGATTAAAAGTGCATACCAAAGAAAAAAAAAATTTAATTATTTTTACCTTCTTAATTAACCATTAATTAGAAATAACTAGACTGGGAATTTATTTCCAATTCTTTTCAAATTAAGCTTGTAAAAGAAACTACCTTTATTGATATTTTTAAATCTATTGACTGAGGTTTCCAACTAAATTGCTAAAGGAAAGGGTACTTAATTTGAATTTTTATGTTTCTCTAAAAAGCATACAAGTATTTGTGAAACAATAATCTTTCAAAATCAATAATATAATTTTCAAAAACAATTTTGAACTACAACGTTATACCTAAGTTAACGTTGTTACTCAAAAAGTTTATTCCTATAAACTACCTTTCTAGAAATAAAAGTGATCATTATTTTAAGAATAATTTACTGTAAATTCTTGAATATTATATCTAGTAATTAAATTTGAATCGTAAATTTACCTGACTGGGAATGCCAAAAGAATTAATCAAGAACAGAACTTTCAATCAAAATTATATTCAAATGAACTATTAATTGCTTTTCCAAACTAAAAAGAATACATCAAAATAATGAATGTTTATTTAATAAAAAGTTAAATTAATTGAAACAGAAAACTGTTGTTTATTCCTTTCATTCAGAAAATTTTACGTTTGCATCCAGTATTTATTATAGAGTAGCATTTAAGAGAAACCATACTTAATACGAAATATTTTAATTAGGGCTCAGATCCTAAATTCCTATACGGACTTATAAAAGCAAATATTCAAAGTTAATTATCAAACAGCAATATTTAACGTTTCATTTCTCCAGGAAACACCAGAACTAAGCGCATTAACCTTAAATTCATTTAATTTATCCTGTAAAACTGAAGGAGTAGAAGTCGCATTGCCCTCGAGACATCTTCCACTATTAAATTACTTTGTTTCTATTTACCAAGAAAGATTACTCTGCTTAGAGTAAACGGATTCGATCTCTATTCGAAGAGACTTCAAAAGAGTAAATATTTTATGTTCTATCTCGATCTATATTTACTTCAAGTAACGGAATGCAGCATTCAGTAAAGAAATGGACGCTGCATCAACAATGTTTATGGAGTATCATTAAAAATCTTTATGGGCACTTATGTCAAGCGAGAAACATCCTATGAAACTCGCGCAAGACATACAAGAATACAAGTTGAGTATATTCCTTATCAATAATGCAAGTGTGACTGCTAGGAGGGCTTTCACAAATCTTCTTATATTACTTTTGTGCCTCGTTAAGAAGAGGAACATGTTTGTGTCAGGTTATTTTTAATGATTCATCGAAATCACAATATGATAATAAGCACCTTTTTTGAAACTAAAACTATGTTGAAATGACAAAATTAAAAAATAAATACATAAATTTCTTTAATAATTATAATATATTTTAAGTTCTTTTTTAATTGAAGCAGAAAAAGATGATATTTGTAGTTACAAAGAGCTTTATTTGTTATTAGTGTACGTGACTGAAAAAAAATATTATTCTCTACAACTAATGATAATTGGACCATTTCTAAATTAAACCATTCCCTTGGTTCAGAAAGCGCTAAAATATTTTTAGATACAAATTTAATAAAAATTCATGATAATCGCTGGAAATCTATGTTTAGAGTTGCATGCACTCGAATGGCATTTTTTATTCTCTCTAACAGACAAATGAAGACTAATTATTTATTTTAAAAAATGGCATCCAATTTCAAAATTAACATAAAAATATTTTTAAAAAAGGTCAAACAAGAAAAAAAAAGTCTTCATTTTAACATTGATAAACAGTTTTGTGAGTGTGGGAGGTATGCAGATTTGTACCTGAATAGTAAGCATAGCTGTACTTGAAGCTTCCTAAATTAAAATATTTTAATTAAGTGTTAATTTTCACTTACTATTTTAATACCTGAGTAAAATTTGTCAAAAGTATAAAATGAAATAGTCAAAGTTAATTGTATTTTTTATTAAAATATTTAGTTTTCAAGATTCTTTTTGCTCGATAATTAAGGATAAGGATCATTAAAAAAAACAGAAATAAAAATTAAAATAATGACTAAACTGTAAAATAAATTTTAAATATGAGAATAAACGATTTCCTTTAACTCCAAATGCTACATATTTTGATGATTATTTTAATTGGTACTGTGAAGAATAGAAAAATGGTAAAAATGTGTTTCACTACTTTTAATTTTAAATGGTCAAACTTTGTTCAATTTT
The DNA here is from genome assembly GCA_963978545.1 of Linyphia triangularis. Classification (NCBI taxonomy): domain Eukaryota; kingdom Metazoa; phylum Arthropoda; class Arachnida; order Araneae; family Linyphiidae; genus Linyphia; species Linyphia triangularis. The sequence goes on along the minus strand of OZ021724.1, from coordinate 54,705,165 downwards.
AGTCAATATTCCAATTTCTTTAAATTTTTCATACGTCAGTAGCATTTCTGAAGTTTTATTCCATATTCAATAATTACCAATTAAGACCATTTGATGGCAACAAAAACAGCTTTTTTTGCCTAATGTTCGATGTGCTTTAAAATAAAATGGAATTTCAATTTTATAGATATTTTTTATATGGTACAATGCTTAATTCCTACTTAAAAAACAATAATTATTTTAGATATAAGTATGTTTTTTAAAAAATTATAAAGTGAAACGTAATGATGAAAAATTCAGATTTTTTTTTTCTTTAACGTAAGTTACCCACAATATATTTCATTAAGTTTCTTTAGTAAACTCAATATTAATAATGGAAATTAAAGCTAATTTATGGGTTTATTCCCCAAAGTAGAACTTTCTATAATACAAATTAAAATATATTTTTATGCAAAAAGGAAAATTAAAATTTAAATTTTTAACTTTTTCTCTAACTATAAATGCCATTTTATAAAAAACTGTCGTCTATATTCTTAAATCCTGCATCAAAGAATGTATAACTATCACTTGTATGCCCATAAAAAGTTTTAAAGGGATACGACAATAATTATTTATTTTTTTTTAATATTGTGGGTAACTTGTATTCAGAATTTTTTTTTTTTTCTAAATTTTTCATTATTGCGTTTCACTTGATAATTTTCAAAAAGAAACATACTTATGCTTAAAATAACTATTGGTTTTTGAGAAGGAAATAAACATTAATCTGTATAAAAAATATCAATTAAATATAGCGAATACATTTTATTTGAGAGCATATTGAAAATTACGCAAAAAAAAACTATTTTTGTTGTCAAAAGGTTTAAACTCCCCTTAAATACATGACTATTAACTATTTAATAACTATTTGAGTATTTGAGCAATCTTTTTTGACTAATTAACAAATAAAAAAAGTGGAAATTTAACCAATGCAGAAAAAGTTAAGAATGAGAACTTTTGGGAGCTCCAACTAAACTACATTATAATACCACATTATAATAATACCTAGTATTTTTTTCTTACGCATGGATTTCTGAATATGCCATGAAAGTTTCATAAAAATCTGCCATTTTAGCTTGGTAATAAACCCATTTTCATATTTATATATAAATGGTCATACATATCATATCTGTTCATAATTGTTTCATGCAAAGCAGAAAATAATTAATGAAAAATCAGCTATATTTGACCAGTTTGAACAAAACGCGTTCTTCGAATAATGGATCGATTATTCAAAAAGTAATCCATCAAACACTCCCTCCTTGTGGTGATTTTTAAAATAATTTTTCTTTTGTTTTCTGCAAAATATTTCTAAGTGTCCAGTCACTACGGTAAATTCTTTCATTATCAGGGATTATAAATTAAACCAATCACTTAAAAAAAAAAGTGGAAAATATTAAGCCTTCCACATTCAGATTTTACCTGTTTATCTTTATTTCCATGAACTTTTCTTAAAAAAAGAGACAATAATTAAACTTCTAAAGGAAATACATTAGCTATAGTCAATACTAAATGAATACCTTAATTAATTTTCAAAGCATTCCAGTACAATTTACGTGTGCAGAATTTATCTGCTACTATTATCACAAAATGTTTCCTTGACTTCAGTTAGCTATTAAGAAAATTAAATCACAGCAAATATGTTCTCTAGAGTGTTTAAAATAAAATATAGCATTATTTTTAAAAAGTTATTTTTTTTCCACTGTACTTTACATCATTTATACGCACAAAAAAATTATTGTTTACCCTATTCCTTTATTTACATCATTTCACATTTTAAAGAAACATCAGTTTGCTTATCTAACACACTAACTATTCCTCTCATAAAGCTGCCTTTTATAACACTGTTTAAACTAGTTCTTTGAAATAAATCGACGATAACACGTAATTGCTTAGTCTCAAAATAGAATAATGGTTCTCAAAACAGAATAAAGATATTGATTTTCAATAGCGTATTAGAATTTTACGAAATTGCGCGGAGTAAAAACACTTGGGCGGTTAATTTGTTTCGTTTCAGATACATCTACTTTATTGAACTCATTTTAAAAAAGAAATATAGACATTTTTATAGAGCATAATATAGACTTGTGTCAATAATACAAGAAGAAAGTCTTTACAAACAGCTTTCATTATGTATTAAATGTATTAAAGTAGTCAATAGACCCTGAAACATTCTAAAAATCAATATAGAGGGTATTCATGAAAAAAATGTCCTAGTCGGTGATACATTACAGCTTAATTTAGACTAACTAAATCATAAATCTAATTGAAGATCCCCTAATCTAGTGTTTCTAGTGCTATTAAATTCATAATTAAACATTTTGCATATAAATTATACAAATTAAATATTATTAAAATGTATAACTGGGACTTTATTTTATAAACATACTATACAATCAATAATTCAACATAAAAAATCATTATTGAAATGCTTGTAATAAAGAAGAGTTATGCAATATTTCTATGATAGAGTTAATTTTGGACCCTTTTCAATAGACTACCATGCTTAGTAGAGGATACATGGGAACGTTGGTCAAAGGGAGTAGGTTGGGACCTTTTGTGTTTTTTCGATTTTTTTTTATCTGATAGTTCCACTTATAATGATTTACAACCCTTATACTCAAACACCATATGGATGTTAATGCCAGATTTAACAGTAAAAAAAGGGTTCGTTGCATTGATGTTTTTGCCGGCGGCTAATTTAACACTGCAATAAATGAAATGTTTTATTCTTAGAAAGTTCAAGAAAATTCTAAAAAATATTATTACTATCATGAAAATTATACTTAATTGTATTAGTTTAAATAATGAACTAAAATCCATTTAAACGTTTTTTTATAGTTGAAAAGTGTCGAAACATAACTATGTGAAAAAATTGATCCTGTCAAATTGATTTTTTTTTTCAAACGAAATTAATTATTTTTTCCGACCTTAGCAGTATATTTTGAGCCCATTTGATATTTTTGATAGAAAAGTGTTTGGATTATTTTAGAAATAAAGTGCAGTACGATGTATGATTAGTTTGATGTATGATCGTAAAATCTTGTAAACTATGTCCTAAAACATTAAGACGATAGTGTGTAAAATTTAAAAACGCAGTCTTAGAAACTCACAAATTCCTACTCATCCATTTCTGATGAAAACATTTTATCCACCAAAACCAGGACATTTCTAATAAAAGATGAAAAAATAAGTAAAGACGAGAAGAAAAAGATTTATATAACATATAGAAAGCCAACTCATGGGAGAAATGAACACTATGTTCGAAAGGTGATCGTAAGACACACTTGAATTGTTTTAATTTATTAGTTAAATTACATTACTATTTATAATTGTTAAATTTCCTATTAAAGTAAAAAGCTTACATGAAGCATTTCTAACAGTATACTTCATCCCCTCCTTCTAGAATACTTGTAATATAAACTTACCAAGTGGGATAATATATCCTGCTGCATGTACCTACACTCAGAACTCTGAGAAAATTGTCCTAAATTACCTTATGAAGTTGAATTATTCCTTATATATGGTATATTGACTTATGAATGTGGTCAGAAAATCTTTAGTAAACGTATTATTTAAAACTTATCAATGCTATATAAAGCCAAAAAGTAACAAAACTATGTAAACGTACATTTTTAGAGCTCTTATCCGAAAAAAATAGACCAACTTGTCCTGTTTCTTCGCATTTTAGCACTAACTGCACTCTTATACAACAATTTGATGATTTGATAAATCACAGACCTATCAAAAAACGTCAACAATTTTACGTAGATTGTAATGTCCTGCTCTAAACCGTATAGTAAGAAAAAATTTAACCAGTTGATTTTTTTGTACGCTACACACACCTTGTTTTTATATTTTTCTCTTCAAAATATAGGGAGAAGCTTATACAAAGGTCATGTCTATTTATTCAAATAAACTTAACATTTCTACAATTTAAAAACTACAAAATCGTAAGTGATTTAAAATAAAAAATCTTATCAAAACAAGCTCTCAGATTTAATTCAACTGGAAACACACCTATAACTTATTATAAAGTTCAAAACTTGGTTCTAAATTGCGATAGCGAGTTTAAATTTACAATTTGTACAAAACCTTTTCTTACTCACTTAACCCTCCTTTTGGTGAGATTTTCATTTATAAAACACCCCGAAGCTAACTTTTTTTTTTGCCACTAAAAGTCGTAAACTTACAAAGATAAAAAAAAACTTCTGTCTGAATTTTTCCCAATATGAGTACCAATTAATATCTATATGTGGCTTGGAATTAACTTTGCTAATAAACATCCCGGATGTCAACAAAGAACCGTATAAGTAATTCTAAATCCTCTAATCATGTACTCATGAGTTATATCATTGAGAAATTATGGACACAGATTTTAATATTTAATAAGAGGGAGTATCACAAACTAATTTAATATGTGTTATATGTATGACAGTACTTAATAAAATAGTGGCTAAAAGTATATGCGTTTAAAATACTAATAACTAGCTTTGATATATATTAACTCAATCACTTATAAAAAATTAAAAAGGAAGTATTGTAGTAAAAATTAATAAATGTCAACATTTAAAAAATCCTCTTACTTTGATAAAATTAAATATTTAAATATCATTTCGAATAGCTAAAACATTATATGCGTCCTATTAATGCATGTCATTTTTACAAGAGGGTTTAATTAAACTTCCATTGCAATCCAAAACGATCTCTTATATAATCCTCTCAACAACAAAAAACAAAAAAAATATTTCAGCTTAACTAATTCATTCCGTAAGATAATTTCGAACAACTTTGTCCCATTAAACACCCCGACCGACCACTCTAACCCGTTAACACTTTACATGGCATCTCTTATGGACTCCTTGGGAGATATTATCCCCTCTAAATGAATCCTATTACTCAATTTCTTTATTCCTTTTTCATATCATTACCAGAGAGTATAGGCCCTTATTCTTGCTACCAGTCATCTTGTTTCTTGGCAACATCCAATTAGGGTGTACGGCTCGTCATCTAATGAAGCGTGGAAGGAATTACCACTGCGAGTGGCATTAAATGATCGCAATTCGCTCGCTTAACGATCTGTTTGAGTATTTTCAATGGCCAAGAATTATTTTTTACTGCTATATTTTAGAGGATTTTCTGAAGTGTGCGGTAAGAGGAGGCATTTGAATATTTTATTGAATAAAGAAAATTATTGGAGTGGAACAGTGAACACTGTAAGTGCATTTGAAAGACGCATATATGAAATTCCCTGGAGTAGTGTCAACTTGAAATGTCTCTGAAACCAATGAAAATACATCAGTTGCTTTAATTTGACGGGTTTAAAATATACATATTTTTTTGTTTTTGAGTTTTATTATTTGTAGTAATGGAGTGTCACGAATAAAATTAGTTCCTGTTTGTTCGATATACATGGTTTTTAATTTTATAATCATAATATTTGATTATGATAATTCAAGACTAGTGTGCTTATAATCAGTTTTGATAATTAATGGGAATACTGCACGCTTCAATTTTTCTATTTCAGTCATATGAGGAATATTTTCTAAAAATCCAGTTATTCAATCATCTCTAAATTTCTTCTATACTTAAAATATAGTCTAATACACAAATTAACATGTGTCTTCTTATAAAACTAGATGGTTTTGAATTTATAAACTAAAATGTGTGCAAAAGCGAGACTACTATATATCAACCTTTTTCTAAAAGCAAAATATAACGTTGGATTTATTAAAGCTCACGAAGTCTTTAGAAATGTTTTGTAAACACTCATTAAAAAGTGAAGGCTTCTTTGGTGAATAGTTTTTTAGAAAAGGTTCCTTATGTACGTGCTATTTTAATATTACCGAAATCGGGAAATTAAAACGTGAGTCTCTTGTATAACTCTTCAACTCAATATAATAAAGCCTATAATATTTTAATTAGTTATTTGTGTGCTTAAAACATAATTCTATCAAAACAAATTTTCTTTCAAGATGGAATTATTTAAAGTAACTTGTAGAAATCGTTTGATTAATTCAAAATGTTCACTATGAAATTTCCTTCTATAAGAAAAATTATATATTAAGTATTGTTTCTTCTTTTTATCATTTTTATGTATATATTCTCAAATATTTAATACAAAAAATACGGTATGGGAACACAAAATCACTTGTACTAGTAATGTTAAAATGCTTATTTTAGATGTACCTCTTCTTGGAACGTTCTTAATAGATAGGCTATTATTTAATTATAATATATATTAATATATATATATATATATATATATATATATATATATACATATTAAATTTTTATATTTCTTAAATAGATATTATACAAGATGAGATCTATGAAACTTATGTAAACTGAGGTAATTTGGCTTGTAAAAGTATGGTAAAAAATATTATTTGATATTTAAAAAAAACCATTTCCATAAACTAAGTGGTTTTCAGATAGGTTTTGATTTCACATTGAGTATCAAGCCGTTTTTGTTAGCTTGTGACATATAGTTATGCAAATCAACAATTACATGCATATATTTTTTAATTTTATTCAATTCAATTAATTAAATTTCGCTATTTAGCTATATCAGCGCTTTTTTAATGCTGCTAAAAGCATTAATATTACTAATTTATAAACATAATATTCAAAAAGTATTTGTCATGTTGAAAACAGCGTTTCTTGGAAATAAGTAACGTTTTTTTTTTTTTTTTTTTTTAAGTTTTTTTTTAATTTTGTTGAGATATAACTGCAGAAGGAATGCCAATATTTTATTTCGAAATGAGATAACATAAAAGAAGGCCTGTAATAAAACAGTTATAATTTCTTTAATATTGAATTCATTATGACTATTCTAAAGAAGAACCTAGTTCAAGACGAATACTTGTGCATAACGATAAAATTACACTCCACATATTTTCGTAGGATATTATTGTACCAAAACATTGGTTTGGCATTTATATAGGAGAAGTAAAAGTTGTGCTTCAAAACCATTAAACAATCTCATTGATAGTTAATCACAAGGGATAAATTTTACCTTATATAGATTTATTTCCAAGTTAAGTAGTTTTCTTGAGAAAAGAAAAGTAATGTAGAGATATTGCAAGAAGGTAATACTGTGCAATTTGTTGAAGAATTAGTATCATTAAAGAAACACATTTTTGACGAGTTTTTTCTATTAAGCATTGCAATTTTAGAATGAATGCATGTCAAATTAAATTTTCGTTAGAAAAATCAACTCTATGATTTTTTTTCCTGCTTTTACAAGGTTTGACATACATCCTTAAAAAATAGTTATTTATGAAAAATATTCGTATTTAGAAGCACTTTTCATAAACTTATAGGATATTTACTTGAATTATGATACATACGCCAACTTCAGGTGGAAAACTGTATTATGGAAATATAATATATTAGTTTCTGGTAAGTAAAACAATTATAAAATACAGTACCATTAAGTACTAGATAAATTTAGGATGTAGGTAGTTCAGTACTACAACTGTAAAATGATTTTTTCTTAAAGTTAAAAGGGAACTTAAGTTTTTCTACTTGACTTTTTTTTTCGTATGAAATATTTCCCTTTTATTTCATCTTTTTTTTTTTTTTTTTTTCTCATATGAAAAATTGTCTAAATATGCTTTATATTGTTTTTCTTTTCTTCTTAACTTTTTTAAACTAGTTTATCTATTAAAAGAAAGCAAACTTAACTTATTCTTATCGATCTACAAAACTTTCTGACGAGCTAGCAACATAAGGTGGTATTTATTTATGGGATTGGCAACACTGGCCAGTTTTTTACACAGCTGTATAAAGAAGGGTTTCTTTACGGTTGAACCAGAGTGAATATTTGTCGTGCAGTCACATCATTTTTTTTTTTTTCTTTTTTTTTTAAGTAGACAGATAAATTAACGAATGAGTGCATAAATGAAAATTTTAAAAGGTAAAATACTCGATGAAAAGTTGAAAAGTATCGTAGAATCAGCCTAGTTTATATTGAGAGTATAATGTTGTTGAAGAACACAATACAGTTTTTAAATAAAAAGTTTGCTAATACTGTGGAGTCCTCTTCTGAAAAAAAGAAAAAGGCAATTGTGAAATATATGAAATGTGTGAATTTATGCGATAACGACACAGCTTTTATGCTAGAACGTATTCTGAAGACGTCTATTCTTAAAGTAAGAAAAGAGAGTCATTGTTTGTAAGGCGATCCAATGAGAACAAGCCAACGTTAGAGAGTAAGGGGAGAGCCCCTTAGTTTATTTCTAATACTCAAAGGCATATTATACTAACCTAATTTTTTACGCTACACTAATCTAATGAGAAGCCATATACAAAAGCTCTACTCTCTTTGGTCAGCATTCTCTCACAAAACTGAAAATGTTATACTTTTGAATATAATGTGTGAAATAAAAGTTATCATTTACAGTTAAAACATTTCGCATTCAGTTACATACGAGGTGTGTAATTTAATTAATGAGACTGATTTTCTAGTGTTTGATCTGGCAACACTGGGAACACGGCACGTAGAGAGTAGGCAGGTAAACATCTGATAACCTTCCAGTACAAGTTTAAACACGCTAGACTTGTTGCGCTTTCCGTAGTTAATATTTTTGTGAGAAAGTTTTTTTTAGTGCGTTTCTAAAAATAAGTGATATCAATTTCGAACAACGTTGCACTATCAGGTTCTGCTTCAGACTTGGACACAGTGCTGCGGAAACATTTAAAAAACTGCATCAGGCCTATAGAGACAGGGCTTTGGCGAGATCCCAGGCTTTTAGATGGTTAAAGGAATTTTCAGAGAGAAGATAATCAATTGAAGACGAGCCTCAAGATTGAGTCACTAAGAATTTATGTCTCAAGGCCAAATGGTTAATCAACATTTTTACCGACAAGTTCTCGAGAGATCTCGAAAAAGGGTCATGCATGCAAGACCAACCATCAAAAACATGTGTGTTGCATCACGACAATGCTCTTTGTCACACCACGATTTATATAATGAGTTTTTGACCAGTAAAAACATTCCTATGACTCCTCAGCCTCCTTATTCACCCTCAATTCCTTATTCACTCCATGTGACTTTTTTCTATTTGCAAGATTGAAAAATCCCCTCAAGGGACGTACTTTTGGGACATTGGAGAATATTCAAATAGCCGTAACCGACCAACTGAAGGTTATTCCACTATCCAAGTTCCAGCACTGCTATGAGGAATGGAAGAATCTTCTCCAGCGCTGTATGGCTTCCCAAAGTAGTTACTTTGAAGGAAGCAATGTGAATTTGTAATTTTATTTCATTAAAAAAATTAGAAAAAATCAGTCTCATTACTTAACTTACACACCTATTGTATGCTATATTTTATAAAATCAAATCTAGTATAAACCTTATTTACTCGTTATGTAATACTACAAAAAAATTATAAAATATTTAGAGACACAATTTTTAAACCCTTTTCTTTTAATTTCGAATTTTTAATGGAATATAAGAGGAATTAGTTTTATTAAAATACACAACGTGCAGTTCTAAAAATTAATGTGTACTAAGTAAAGGTAGATGGAAATGCATAAGAAATGCATTTTTCTCTACCTTCTATAAACTTCAAATATAGATTTTGTATCAATACAAATCAATAGTTTATATTCATGCTCTGATCGATGACGAATTTCTTAAAAAGAAATAAATGTTTTTATGAAATAAGCGAGAGTGGCGAGCGTTTGAGTTATTAACAACGTAAAGAAGATTAAGAGATTTATTGCTGGGTAAGTAGAAGTGGTAAGATAAATTGTTTAGTAGAACATTTTGTTATACAGTATAATGATTGAAAAAAATACCAATAAGGAAATGTGTAGAGCGTAAAAATAAAAAATAAATGTAAACTTCGTAATTTTCTTATTGTTACTATTAACATGTTTTATAAATATATATAAAACTAGCAGTGTGGCCCCACAATGCTAAGTACCCGTTGAAAGACATAGAAGAAAAAGTGAAACAGATGTAGTATAAGACATTTGGTGATTTTTTTTTTTTTTTTTTTTTTTTTTTTCATTTAACGATCAGAAATCGCAAAAATCAAACACACGGTAACTAAAAGAAAATTAAAACATTAAGAATCATAGAATTAAGTTAAAATATAAATTATTTAGGATATTCTTCTGTTAGGCGGTTACCAGTTGGCGCCAAGCCTAAACGTTTATCCGTTTAAATGAAGAGTAAATGTATCGGAATTCCTATATACAGGGTGTCACAAAAGGTCATGTCCAAACGGCACACATGGTTGTGTCAGGTCATGAGGAAGCAGAATTACATAGGAAAGGGGGGTCGGAAACGCGATTGTAATCCGCTAGAGGGCAATAAGCGCTAGCAGACGAAAGCGCGGGCAGTCGGATTAATCGAAGCGCGGACGTTGCAGAGAGCCGGCACAGTACCGTGGCCACCACGATCCCCGGACCTAGCCCCCCTGGATTTTTACCTCTGGGGATACCTGAAGTGTCTGGTGTACGAGACACCCGTTCCATCGGACATGGACCTCATCGCACGTATCGTTGAAGCGGCGGCACTTGTCCGGGAGACTACTGGCCAATTCGAACGAGTTCGCGATTCCATGCGTCGCAGATGTGAAGAGCAGCTGATGGGGCCAATTTTGAGCACTTACTATGATTTGTAGCATTTTTCTTTTTTATTTGGTACTGTTTTGTTGTAAAATAAAGATTTTTTACACCGTTTGTTATCTTTTCTTTGCGTGACGGTTACGATGAAATTTCACTGTCAAAATTGCGTTTCCGACCCCCCTTTCCTATGTAATTCTGCTTCCTCATGACCTGACACAACCATGTGTGCCGTTTGGACATGACCTTTTGTGACACCCTGTATATACTAAATATAGGAAGTATAAATTATTTGAAGGTATACATTATTTCGATAAATTAGGTTTGCAATTTGGCGATTTTTGTCTGGAATAGTATCAAATTAAGTTAAAATATAAATAATAAAATAAAATAGCTAGAAAAGACATTTATCAGTACAAAAACACCAAATAAAATCAGGCCAAAGAAATGTCTTATGCTACATCAGTTCCAAAATTTGTTTGTATTCTTCACAATTTTTTAGTCCACAGAAAAAAATCAGGACCTTCTCCCCAACTTCTTAATCACGACCAAAATAAAGCACCAAAAAATATAATCGAAAATGAAATACTACGCGTCTGGTGTAAATTGCAAAATAGTCTGGTGTAAATGGCGTCTGGTGTAAAAATTGTATTAAAATCTAGATTAAATAACAAGGAACTTGATACACAGGAGAAAAAAAACACTATATAAATAAAAACAATCAAAAGAAGGAATTTTGATATTCTGTGTTAAATAGTAAAGGAATAAGGAGAAAAATTAATGATTTGAATTTCTGTAATCTTTGCCGTTATGTTTACATTCAGAATATTATGTAACATACTTTAAAAAGACGCATGCGCAGAGCATCGTTTGACAGTAAATGTATGGAAATTATAATAATATTCGAACCACAGAAGATTGTAATACATAAATATAATCAGAAAAACAAGGGGGGCACATAAAATAACTTTTGATTTTATTTTGATGTAAAAAAAAAAATTCATTGCCATTCCAAGAATCGTTTTAATGTCATTAAATTTTAATGAAATCAATTTTTAATCGAATTTAAAAGTTTTTCTCTACAATCTCCAAGTACTAAAGTTTCTATGTACCAAATTTCGTACCTCTTAGTGCAAAACTGTGGATTTCTATAAAGTTCAGAGGTACAGACAACTCAGTTTTATATATATATAGATGTTACTATGTAAAAAGAGAGCCAGAAAAACAGCATCACTGCCCAATATTGCTTGACGTTGGCTAATTCCGATGGTGAAAGTTGAAAACCCGCCAATCTGATATCGGCCAATCTTGCCCAATGCTGAATAAAATATACTGGAAATTTTGAAATGTTGATGTACAGTTTTGAAATTGAAATATTTTATTTAAATAAGAATGAGCAGAGAGCCGAAAAATATGTTTTGTAATGTTTTTGTCATATTTATTTTTAAAAACATCTAGTAATACTGAACGATGCGTGAGTTTCAGCCTGAATTGGCCAATCTTTCAGGACCCTTGTTTCTGAAATTGCAAATACTGTTGTGCTATCTGGGAGGTTCGATTGTAAAAATAATTATTATTATTATACAATTTAAAATATAGGTTATTCTCTTAATTAAACATCTTATTTTTCTAGCCATCAACAACCGCTTGTAATCTACAGAAATTCATAACATTTTGTATGCGTACTATGAGGTTATAGTAAATAAATAATAATTATATATATTATAATTATAATATAATAATTATGAAATAGTTAAAAATTTCACACATTTTGTTTTAAAGACAACAATTACAAGAACAATTTTTAGATAGCTTAACATTCTGTTAAAACTTAATTTTAAATTTCCTCGAAAATGTTCTGCCAGTTTAGTTAACTTTCATAGTGTTTAAAGTGCCACATTTCTATCTGGGGTCAAAAATTAGAATTTATACTTCAAATATAATTTTAGCATGAGCTCAGTAGCACGCACGTGTTGATGAATCTGAATACGAGAGTTCTAATTAAGCACATTCTGCATTTAGAAATTTAAATAATATAATTAAGTCTTTAATGAATAATACTGAGCAATGAAAATACTGAAGTTAAGTGATAATTAAAAATATTCATAACAATATTTGTAACGTGGAATGTAATTTTTGTAATGAAAAATGTGAAGCAAAGTGTTGAGTATAATCAAAGACTGGGAAGCAGTTACTTTAAACGAATTTTCAGTTGTAACCACAATACTTAGAGAGTTTGAAGAGTGTTTTCCTTAACTCGTGATTTTTAATTAAGCACATTTCACTACTAAAGCAAATGTAATAACTTGGTTAATTAGGCAGCATATAATTAAACACATACGCTAACAAGCAGAAATGACTAATGACAGGCATAGCAATATTATTGTACGATGTTGTTATCCCAACAAAAAGAACTCGCGTAATCGTTGTTGAACCCAAACATGCAGAAGCTTTGTAGTTTTCTCGTTAATACACCAGAAGTTAATTAAATGAGTGTTTCCTCTCTATTTAGGAGAGAGTGATGTGTTAAGCTACGTGTTGTTGAAATTTTAATCACGTGCAAGGAATGCGTCAGAAAAATTAATTTTAATGTTTCTTAAAGGCTTGTAAGAAAACAGTTCAGCTTTAAACTTATCTAAGCTAAAATAGTGATTAGAATAAGGTTGAAAATTATTAAACTGATTTACTGGTAAGCGCTAATAAACAAACACGAGATGTATGTTTTCACAAGGATTATTACGACTTGAAATAAAACAATTTAAGTAGATAGCGGCTTAGAATTTTGAGAAGAAATATTGAAGGAGCATTTACTTTGATGATTTAGCCATTTTCACTTTTCAGAAATACCATTTCTACAATTCTTTTAATCAGTTTTTATATTTAAAAAAAATCAGTGTTTTCAAATATTACATTGTGAATAGACAAGATAGTTTGTTTATTAGTGAGAAATTGTATTCAATTTCCTATAATTTTAATTTTTGGAAAAGAATAGTATTTGTTCATTTTGCCTTTTATGTTACCAGTATATTCTAATGTAAAAGTTTGGATTTCAAATTCTAACGATTTTAAAACACGCTGATGAGTGATATTTCCAAAGGCCCCTCAATTCAACAATCAAAAAGAATCTTTAAATTATTCACGTGCTTGTGAAAGTGTTTAACCAAGTGCTTATATTGCACATACAACAAAAATTTTAACAGAATATATTCACTCCTGCCTATCAGTGCCTCGTTTTAACTAAAGCTATAAAGCAAACATATCCCACTGAACTCATTTCAGCCTGTGATGTTCGAAAAGAATCAATAGAACGTGATATACGAATTGTAGAATTTTAGCTGAAGGAGGGAATGTAGAAGTGCTTTATGAAACGGCAATCATTCTGAAACATTAACCACCACTTTGTTGAACAAACATTGCAACCAATGGATGGCTGGCCCTGAGTTTTAATGGAAAGTACTTTAAAACTGCACCACCCACAGAAATCTATGTCTGCTCTTTTATTCCCCCATTCTCGGTTAGAAGTCCTATTTAAAGACAAATGGTAATCATTTTAGATGCCTAATTCAGCTTGCTGTCTAAATTGCTTCATTGTATCTTTTAATTCCTATACTTTCAGCATTTAAATCAACTTACTTTACGTTATAATAAAATGCTAATATATTTATTTTAACAAAAATGATTTGAGATTAACTAATAAACATAAATATCATTTCGTAATTAATTTGTTAGATTTATATAAAAAAGCCACTACAAATATCTTTATGAAGTTTTACTTTGAGACATTTGCATGCAAACTTAAATAAAACATTCAAATACATTCCATTTCTCTTTTTACAAATAAGTATTTCGCCCACGTCAGAGCATCAATTAAAAACTTTTTATCAAAAAAAGCAGGGTTATCCCGAATTAACAATGAATATTAATTAAAATGTTGCTCAAATAAACCACTTAAGTGCAATTTAGATTTCCTCTATAGTTCATCAGAAGTAAAACACTAAAGTCGATTTATTTCCTAATCTTGATGGACACAACATTTCATCCGAATAATTCCTTAAGATTTTAAAGAGAAAATATTTAAAAAAAAAATTTTAAATGATAACATGGAAAATTATACATTTTTAGAAAAACCAAAAATGTAATTAGTATTTAAACTTTATTTCCCAAAATAGTAGAAGAAAGAACCATAAGAATCATGATTAATTCTCTCATAAAAATTTAAACAAGCTTTTACAGCTTGTTTTCTTACATTGTCAAGAAAAAAGTAAACTTTTAAGTTATATACTTGAACATTTTATTTGAATTGATAAAATTAAAAAAAGCATACGTAACTTCTATTTACTAGAAAATACTAATATCTACATCAAGTAGTATTCTTTATGGATCAGTGTACAAGTTAATCATGGTCTTGTTAACCATGTCTGTAATCAGATGAGACTTGTAACGATTATATGAATACATTAAATGGCAGTTTGAAAAGATGTTTATCAAACGTGATTTTCTTGCTTCATTCTCTAAAAATAATTAACTCCATTATTGATTCAAGTTTCCTAAATTATTATTCCGATTTTCATAAATAATTTTCTTTCTTCAAAGACTCGTTAAAAATCAATTTAATAAACAAAAATAGTATTGCACAAGTGGGAGAAAATCATAAGTGTTGTTTTCGAAATCAAAACTTCTCACCCCTATCCAAATCTCACACTTCAGATCCCGATTTCGAAAGTTCTTTTTATTTTGCATTTCTTCCATTTCCATTTAATTCCTCCATATTGTATCAACGGAAACGAGACGTCATTGTTCCTTTTTGGCGACGTCGCTTTTTTTCCACCAGACCACCCTTATTATCGCCGCCATTATTAGTGCCAAAGGCAACACGGATCTTCCCCTAAAAGAGGGCCATTATTATCCCTCTAATGATTTCAACACGGCACGGGGAGGGAACAAGAAACAAGCCACACAGATTGAAAAGACGAGTGGCACTTGGTCTGTTCGAGTAAAATTAATTCTTACGAGTTAGTCTCATCGGTAGAGTCATTACAGCTATGTCTCTATCCCGCACCTATTGTTTCAGAAACTGCGTTTTACTGCTATCATTACTCACTTCTCCTTTATTTGGTGTATCTTTTATTCTAATGTTCAACGTATAAATTCCAAAATGGAAATAAACATTCAACTTAAATATTTTTTTGTTTTATGAGTTGTTTTGTTGAATGCTGAGTCGTCACAAAAGAGTATTTTATTTTATTTTTTTTTTTATTTGAAAAGACAATATTGATTTAAACCAAACATATTTGTATCCTCCATGAAAGTGTTTTTTAGTTGAAAGAGGAAAGGAATGTCGCAGAAAGAAATATTTCCTCGTGCTAACATTTTAGATTTTGACTACCTAATCTAAAAAAATTTTAATGGTGAAATTAAAATTGTAATGCCCATTTAACACTTACACGTTCAGAGAAACTCTTTACTTTAATTAAAGTAATCTACTTGTGGAAAATGTTAAATAGAAATTATTCTCTATCGTTTTCAATTCTGAGAAGATTATGGCTTCTCTTAGAGTTGCCATGCGCAGCTTCTACTCGAGAGTTACACTGCACCGTAACATCGTAACAGCAACATTTACAATTACGCCTTGTAATTTTCAACTCGATATTCGATTAGACGGCGAGGCACTGGCAAAATGAGGTAGCACCACATTCACGCTACACGAACAAGATGACATAGGAGACTTGGCGGATCTAGTGTTAAGTATACGCCCACATATTCTACAATGGGAAAACTCATCCTCAATTCCATAATTATCCTCACTTGAGACAAATTCCTTAGGTAACTGAATCGCCGGAGGTCAGTGAAGAGAGGTATTTTTTTCAGTCACAAAACCAAAGCGCGAATATATATATAAAAAAAAAAATTCCATGTTATACATTAGATAAAATTACATCTAATTCAAGTGATAAAGAGAAATAAGACTATTTATCATAATTTTCGACTTGCGATCTGCTGGATCTAATTTATAAACTTAGTAAAAAATAACAGCTATACTTTTTCTGCAATTTTAACTACTGTGTTTAGAACAGAAAGGACTACCCAGCAGGGCCGTAGACAGGGGTGGACCCCTGGAACACCCTCCCCCCCCCCAAAAAAAAAGAACCAAAATGTCTCGTATGCACAGCAGAGAATTGCCCAAATATGCATCACACTATTTAAATTTAATCAATAGATCAAATAAAAAACTAATCACGGAATTTTTATTATTATATTATATAAATATTATTATATACAAAGATAAAGGGAAAAGTCATCGATAAAACTAACTATAGTCACTGAACACTTCGAAGTTTCTTTCCCGCGACATTCTTGAATGTATTTTGGACCAGTCCCTTTTTGAGCTCCTGCAGTAATCTGCCATCGTGTGCGTATCGCATCTTCCTTGGTAGCGGTCCTCCATAGTTTTAATATGCTGGTGAAATGTATCATCTTGTCCCTTACTGATGTCCTCTAAATGTTCAGGAAAACTATCTTAGTGACTGTACCATAACTCAATCAACCTCAACAACCTTAATACTCATATTACAACCAAGGGATTTGAAACTTTAAGCCTCTTGTTTACCAGTTAACATAATTTCAGTTTTGCGTTGGCTCAGAAAATTTCTGAAAAACGGCAACAAATGAAGTTAGGCTTTTCACTCAGTCTCTTTCATCGAATTTACTAAGAGACGATCTTTAATGAGTTGTCATATTTGTGGTCCTTGAAATATTCCTGCTTAAATTTTCTCGGTACTCAAATGAGACCACTCCCCCCTCCTTACATATGCAAAGCCTGATTAGTTAGTATTAAGAATCTTTACAAACTGCTTCAGAAAGCCCAGCTTAATATATAGTGAAGGAAAGATGATTTTCTTTTGTTCAACTAAGGGATCATGTATGACATTCTTTTCACCAAAGTACATGTTTTCTCTGTTTGGTCACTCTTTTTTAACCCAGTGGTATGTTCTATCTCTGCTATCCCAGAAGCACTAGAAGCAATGATATTTTGTGTAGCCACTTTGCTGTTCTAGGAGGCAGTTTACAGTTGTTACAGTTGTTTCGATTCATTCCATTAATACTAAACAGAAATAATAGCCAACTCTTATATATGTGATTTAGGACTTCACAAAATGAAGTTGAATTGCGCATTTCATGTAGAACTGCACCTTAAAGAAACACTGATCTAAAAAAAGTAGAGTTGATAGAGAAAAACTGATAACATATAAATTCAGCACCCCAAATATAGCTAAAATCAATTCTAAAATCTTAGGCACTAAAAAAAAAATATTATTTTTATTGACTTGTGTAATTTATGTATGGTGTCATTGTCATTTTCTGAATGTAAGTGTTACTCAACCAAAATAAGGCTTCATAAAAATTGTTTTCCAGATAATCTTTAAAGGTGAACTTTGAACATTCATATCAAAATTTAATTTCAAAGTTATTCCTTACATTATGGTTAGTGACTTTTTGAAAACTAAATCATGTCACATCTGAATTGAATTTCTGTCTATTTCAAGTAGGTGTTCTATAAAATAATTTACTAACAAAATGACTCCTAGTTAGCCTAGTTTGGCACCAATTCAAAGTTCCGTGTTAATATTTCAATTGGACTGATTGTAAACAAGATATCGTCATTCGGGGTGTCTGATAATAATGTTAATTTGTAAAAACTCTTTGCATTGCTAAGATTATTATTTCATGTAAACTGGTTCAAAAGTTTCTTTCATATTAGAAATTTGATGGATCTCTACATTTATAATAAATGTGTAAAGCGATCGACTTTGTTTAATGTGTTTGAAGTATTTACTTCTTTAATTGATTGCTTTTTACTATATCAATAATTCTTTACAAATACTACTGAACATTAAATACACGGAATACAAAACGGTATTTTAAAATATGAAACTATTTATAAATTTTTGAAGTGGAAAAAATCAATAATTTCTCTTTCTTAGTTAAGGTTGTGTATCTGAAAACATTTTAGAGATGCTGATTTACTATATAAGTATAACTAGAAGTGTATTACAATACATTAACTTATTCTTTTCTTGATAAAAGGCCACGATGAAATTAAAAAATAGTAATTTGAATATAAGTAGGTTTTTTTTAAAGTAAAGCAAAGAAGGAAATTGAGAAAATTCAAGATTTTTTTTTTTTTTTTTTTAAATAATTTAAAATATTAAGACATATTTGTTAATTATCCATGAATATTTTTCACTTTATTTAAGAAAATTTAACACTCGGAATACTTTCCAGGTTTCAAATTCATTATACGAAAGATTCGAAGATACAGAAAAAAATTGTTCGACGTAAAAAACACTTTAAGTAATTAAATTTATTTCTTTGAATACTTTATCACGGAATTTCATTAAAAAAGTATTTTCTTTTTATGAGTGTTTTTCGAAATATGTTTCAATGATATACTTTTCATTCGATTTTTTTTTTATTCCGCTTTATCCGCAAAAAGGGAATTGCCATTTAATTAATTTAATTTTTTGCCAACTGCAGTTTTCTGCCTCTTTATAAGAAAAGCAAAATTTCCAATATAAGCACATACTTTTTGGTTAATTATAATAATAAATGTATGATAATATTTTATTATTTTTTTAATTTTCTAACATTGTAGACTTGTTTTATGAATAAATTTATTCAATAAATTTTAAATATTATAATTCAACTTGAGAAAGGAAATGCAGACTAGACTGAAATTTCTAATGCATAATTTATATTTTATTTCTAAAATCATCAAATTAATGTATAAATTGAGAAAAATTGTCGGCTTATTGTTTTGAGCGTTTGTTACAAAGCCAAACTAAAACATCTTGATAGACTTCAGTGAACTTTCAATATGCTGTCAGTGTCAGAATATCCCAAAGGTGGATACTGAATTAACAAAGCTATTTCTGTTTGGATTTCTTGAAAATTACTCAATTTTAACTAATTTTTCTAAAAAATAATTGCTTGAATTCATTTTGGGGCAGTACTCTGGATGACAAGGTAAAACAGGGACAGTACAAGTAAAACTGAAGTATAAACTGTACTACAATTTTTTTTTTTTTTTTTTTTTTTTTTTTCTACTACAAAATATTCCAGACGTCTAGTTATGGTTCATATGACAAAAAATACGGCAAACGATGCATACGATATAATACTAACATATTCCCTCTAATCTAGTCCTTTGTTAAAAGTTTATAGTCCCTGTTTTACCTTGCTTGTTCTTTATATTTTTGTTCCATATTTTTTACCATTTGTCTCAATTGCGATTAAGTGGTAAAATACTGACTTGATTGGGCTGACCAAATGGTATAGTGGATAGCGTGCTAGATTCTAGACCGCGAGGTTGCGGGTTCGAGTCCAGTGTTAGGCATAGGTGTTTGTAAATGTGTGTTGGCTTGTCTAATAACGAATGTTTCGGCGCATTATAGCCCTAGTGTTTCTGACGGCGCCAAATAATCTGAAAACAACCAACTGACTTGATTGGTACTACGTCATATTATATAAATAAGTGTGAGTTATTTCAGAATGGGTAGTCATACCGGGGGACTGTTGTTCATCTGAGTCTATCAAGTAGTTGCTCGCCCATACTGAAGGTCTTGGCACAACGTTCGTGCCAGCTGTACATCATTTTCTTGATTAATACCTAAATAACTATCGGTGTAAAATTTTCAGCCGGTGTAAAATAATTTTAAGAGCTTTTTTTTTTTTTTTTTTTTTTACATAAACAAACGAGCGGAGGTATAACCCTTGAAATACCAGCGGAATGCATGAAAATATCATAAAATAGTTCAAAAAACATGCTAAAACTTATTTCAGCCGATGTAAAAAAACTTTATTTTTTTACATGTTCTGACCGCCTCTCCGCCTACACCCACCGCGGTCGTGCCAGCGGATTGGATTTTTGATATTACCTGTAAGGTAGCTAACTATTGTTACACAATTTAGTTGGTGTAAAATAACTGACCAAAAAGTGTCGCTGCCTCCCGTACTATAAGAAGATTTTGGTGTCTGTAACAAAATTCAATTACTAAAGACTTTTATCACTATAATATTTACCATCGCTAAGGTACTGAAACATTGTTATTGTATAATAGGAATTAGTAATATTTCGAAGAAGCAAAGCATAGGTGTTCAATGAGTTTGAAATGAATTTCGTATTTAAAAGAAACAAAATTTAATCATTTATCACTAACGTAAATTTTCTTAATTAATTGATCATTCCAATTCCCGTCATATTATTTTTTGAAAAGAGCTTTTTTAAGTAATTTTTTTTTTTAAATAAAATATAAGTTTTAAGGGAATTAGAAAATGGTTAATACTTCAAGGTGGAAATTTTCCTTTATAGACATCGAATAATATCAAAAAATTTCCAAAAAACAATATTATTTTACTTAAACTATAAAATTAAAAACCATCCTTTACCATAAAATTAGCTGCAATGCGTGTTAGAATAAATAAAAATTAATTTTTTTAGGAAATAACTTTTTTGCATATTTTTTTATATATATATCAGGAAAATAATTATAGTTTTAATTCTCTAAAAAAACATTCCCGTTATAGTTCACAGATGGCGCCAGTAGTAGAAAAGTGTTATGATTAAATCGTATAATATTCTTCTACTATTATAAAAATAATATTTCGCAATACAAGAACATGCAAATCAAATTTCGATTAAATGTTAGTAACCAATAAATACTTTGTACTATTCATTTTCGAATAATATTATCAATTCGCCACCTTTATTGAAAAGAAAAATTATATTCTAGTTAAACATATTTAACTCTTTTGATCTTTCTTACATTTAAATGTTTTAACTTTCTGAGGGTCACGGGTGTATATATCCGTCATTTGATTCCCAGTTTTTCCAGCAATACACAATCTTTTAAATTTATAAATAAAATGTAAAATAAAATATTTTTAAAATCTTTTTATTAGGATGATAGTTTAAAACCTAATTAAAACAAAATAAATAAAAAATAATTTAAAAAAATTATATATTTGGATCAGAAATAAAATTTAAAAATTATTGCAGGGAAAACAACTGTATAATTTCGCCCATTCCCTTGACGCTCAGAGGAACAATATTTTGACAACTTTTTTTAAACTTTTGAATGCATTATGGAAACTATTGAATTGTGAAATATAATTTTTACTATGTGTATTAAAGAAGTTTTATTTTGCAAAAAATAAAAAAATAAAATTTAAAAAAAAAAAAATTAAATTTGAGTTGAAATCTTCAATATATTACTACTTCAATTACTGATATTTTTTTAAATATTTTCTTGCTCTTATCATAATTTATATTAATAACGTTGTCATACTATAACAAAAATTCCGACATCATTAACTCTCTTGAAAACTATTTATCGATTTGCTAAAATAAAGATGTAAATGCATAAATAAATGTGTTTATTATGAATTTTGTGTGTAATCCATTTCCCAAGCAATTAAAATTCGTTACAAAGTCTATTTCGATTTTGTTTTAATTGGATTAAAATTATTTCATTTAAACTTTGAAATAAAAAAAATAATAATACAAGCAAGGTAAAGTAAAAAATTATTTTTATAGCTTAGAATTTATCGTAATAAACATTACTCACACTCGTTAAATAATGGCGATAAATATAAATAATAAATACATATAAAATGTAAATAACAAAAAATAAATTTGTAACAAGATTATTGCTTTCTACGATTTGAATTAAAAGTGATGTGAAAGTTTACCGAGAAATAGGGAAATAAAGTATTACCAACCAACTTTGGTTGCATCAATATAAATAGCGTATTGAGCAGAAGATACAACTTTGAGCTTTACAGAATGTACTCTGAACCAGACCAAGTCCACACTGGGGTGGGACCTTGGCCAGAAATTTTAAAGTTTATAAATATTCGGAGAACAAAATGGACAAGTTGTTAAATTAAAATAAGGTTGAAGAATATATTTAAAAAAAGGCGTTTTTTGTCAAACCAATGGAAAATGCACCTAAAAAAATCCTTAAAATACGATAAATTGATCATTTGGATGCTGATTTTTAGTTCTTGACCAAAAACTTGACAACTATTAATAAAGGGAGAAAATGAGGAAAAGATTTCTTGAAGAAGATTATTTTCTTTAGTCTAAATTTTCAAACCATTGAGAGCGATACCGTAAATACTGCATTTGAAAGTTATATGTTGGTTTTTGTATTCCTCTTAAAGTAAAACAATGACTTTAAAAGTGTTTTTATGTGCATAAATTAATTTTTACTGTCTGTTGGCATTATTAAATTTTGTTTCACATAGTACTCAAAACATTGATGTAAAATTCAAAAATAAGATTACAAGAAAAACATTTTGTTGAATTCGAAGTGATAATTATGAAACTCTATTTGTTTAAAAGTTATCACATTTAGATACACGGCTTTTTGAATTGCATGCCAATGTGATGATGTAAAAACAGAACAGACATATAAGTTTGTAATCTATCTGAAATCTGAAAACAAACATTCATTGTCGTTTCGAAAGAACATGGTCGCAGCTCAAAAGTCAAATCTTATTATATCCGAATTTAACGAGAATGGCTTTCTGGGGAATAAAAAAAGAAGCTTCTCTCGGAATTAAACAACTACACTTTAGAATAATTTTATTAAAAATAACAAGTTATTTTTACCTTGTAGCCTTGAACGCTAATTTTATTAATATTTATTAATAACAGCACACCAAACTTAACAATTGAACAAAAAAAAATTATGGGTAACACAGGAAAACATTCATTCTTCGAGTTTCATTCCACTCAAAGTTCCCTTCTCAATTTCTATTTTTATCTGAAGATCGAAAACTATGAGCAGATTACTCTTTTTTAGCTTTCCATTTAAAAGTGGGTAAAAAGTGATTATACTTTCCAATCCGTGCTCATTGAGAAACAAAATGATTTTCGAAACATTCGGGAAAGTTAATAAGATTTTCCTTTTTGTTGAAGTTTTGTTTTCAAAGGGAATTCGCTTTTATTGGGCGTTATTATTCCTTCCTTCGCTGAAATCTTAATTGATACTTTTAGATTTGCAAGCAAGAACTGAATTTGTTTTTGTATAAATTCCATCTTTTGTTTCTTTTGAAAAAGACGAGATAAATTGTGCCATTGGTTCTAGTAATATTTTTTTTATTTTCTTAAATGTTGCGTTCAATTTAATTAACTGTATAACTTTCAATAATTAAGAAAATTAAATTAAAAAATAAGTATAAACAAAAAATACTGAAATATTTTGTTAATTTGAATATATAAGAATTATCATTCGCCAATTCATTGCATTAGACAAACAAATTATATTAAGTAATATAATTTTTTTTTTAAAGTTTGAAAATTATTTTTGTATCGTAGAATCTCATTTTAAAATTTATAACATTGCACAATTGATATTTCTAACGCCAACTACTATATTACTCCTTAGTTGATATTTAATTAGAAATTTGTAAAAAAAAATATCTGCTTGGTTCAATTTCTGATATTATATAGCACACATTTTTTGTTTTAAATCAATTCAGAAGTTGTACTTTAATATTTCAACACAAGTGGACTTTTTACAGTCTTCTTTATAAATAAATTTGTTAAAGTAAAATAAATTATTCAAATTTATTTATTGATCTCACGTGTTTGTACTGTAATTATTAATAACTGCTTTATTTGTTTTTTTGAAGATATACTTCCAGTGATAATTATTTATTAAATAATAATATTTTTTTAACACAAAATAATTATATAATTATATATATATATTTAGATCAATAATAAAAAATTACTTTAAAATTACATGTATAAGAGAAAAAATTGGGGAAATCTCCTTACTTTTAAAATATGTACCCATAACTATAAAAATCATATTATTCATCCATTTTTGTTTTAACATCCTAAGTGTAATTTGAAGATTTTAATCTGAATCTTATTAGGGTAATAAAATAATATTTTTTAGAAAAATAAGATTTGCATCCATTTTATCCACTAAGCAAATTAAAGTGTATACAATAGATACATTCGCTAGACTAGCAACTCTAATAATGAGTAATACAAAGGCTAGGTGCATATTATTCCAATCTATCGATAAATTGTCAAACATCTTTATTTTGAAATTATTCTAATGATTATTAGTTTTTTATTTGCATTAATTCTTGTTTCTAATATATTCCAAAATTAAAACTTCGAAAGTTTAATACTATCATTTTCATCATTTTAAAGTTGAAAATGAAACTTATTTTGGACTTATCCTGTCATATCTATTCTTGCATTGTATTCATAAAATAATTTCGCCCAGAAAGTAAAATGCACAACATTTACAAGCTTTGAACTTTCTTACAATAACAGTTATTCATTTCGTAAAAATGTTTATTACTAAATATCGTTTACGATTAAGAAATTCCATATTAAACACTCAAATGCTTTTTGAGATTATTTTCAATTCAAAATTGTGAGTTTTAACATCATTATATAATTATTAATGTAATCATTGAAATTTTTAGCGAAGCATGTTATGTTTCTCACCACAAGTATACGTGTATGCGTGATCCTGTATACGATATCCTGAATACGTGAATTTCACTGATGAAATAGAGCATAAAACTATACGATTTTTCAATTTCAAACAAAAACTTTTCTAACTTTCAGTTTTCTCTAGACATTATTTTGAAATTCTTCCATGGATCGCGCGAATTATTTTTGATATATTAATTTGCATAGTATTATTACTAATTTCAGATAACGTAACCATTCAGAGTTATAAATGAAACACATTTTAGTCATTTCCCAGTTCGCTCTTTCTTCTACCGCATGAATAAAATAATCCAACGGAGGAAGTAGAATAGAAAACATTTACACGTTTTGAATTTCCCCACACAAACGATTCTGACTTTCCCTTAACATCTTTATTTCCCGAACGTTGTTTACGATTCGAAATTCTCCCAACGACCGTTCCGAACCGAATCGAAGGATAAACTATTCGAATGGCCCCCCTCTGTATCCGAAATTCCGCTTTCAAAATGTGTTACTTTATCTTATTTTAGTTTAAAATGGCTAATGCGAAAAGAGTCCCAGTAAGTAAAAGGTAACAGAAACTGAAATAAAAAGGAAAAGTCCAGGACCATTTCTAGCTATTCTCAGCATCTGTAAATGACTCAGTCATGTGATGGTCTACGCATGCGCTATGCTACTCAACCCAACTCAAACTAGGTCAAAGGGGCGGTAAAGAAGAGCAAAATGAAATGCTTTCCCGTTTTCTGCTTAAAGGACTTTTGGGCAGTTTACTATTTTTAAACTTCAAAAAACGTGTTTTTATGTATGCGTATTCAAAGTCGTATCATATGAGAAAGTGTGAAGGCAGTCATAATATTCCGGGTTATAAGAGAGCCAAGTTTGAAAAGTAATTGTTGATGCTTTTCCGTTTAGATAACGGAATAATTGAACTTTTAATAAATGCAACAGTGATATTTTTAACACATCTTTTCAAGTTTTATGAAAGAAGCTGTTTTAATTTAATATTTATTCGTAAATTTGTTAATGCAATTTCAGTAGCTTTATTCTTATTTACGTAATGGTCAGTGTTTAAAAAGTGTTTATCGGTTTATCTAACTTTAAACATTTGCTATTATATTTATTTCTAGATGAGCAATTATTTCACTAAAATACTTTATATGGTTTTTTTTTTGGTTTTTTTGGGGTTTTTTTTTTTTTTTTTTTTTTTTTTTTTTTTTTTTTTTTGGTTTTTGTTTTTTAATTTGATTACATTTGAAAAAATATTAAAATTATTTCATGTGTTGAAAAAATTATGAATAAGTTATTCGATAGATTTTAAAGTTTGCAGTTGATAATTTTCTATAACAATAGTTGTCCACATCAATTATACATAAACACATATTGATAAAATTAAAGTTTGATTTCAGTCACTAAAAGATGTAAGAAAATGCTTTTGTATTAAAGTATTTCGAATTTAAATTTGAATAACAATTATATGTGTGTGTCCCTCTTGAATAAATTAAAATTTTCTCTTACAAACATAAAAATGCACAATAATCCCGAAGTTAATCCTAATAACTTTAATAATTATAACGTCTTTGTAAATTTACAATTTCATTATATATTTAATATTTTTAAGATAACACCGCAGTTATTAAGCACGAATCTTAAATTTAAAATACCAATTTTTCATGAATCGAATGCGTCAAGCGTTGGAACTAGGACCCATATTTCCAATGCGCGATTAAGGGACATGCTAAATGGAGCAAAATCTTTTATGTCCTTCATTTTCGTCAACATCCCTCTTCCTATTTGATGAAGCAGAACATAACGACCATCAACATTTGACGGCAAATACAAGAGAAATCGTTTTCCAGCACTCTTTGTTTTCCTGTCTTTGTAGCACATACCCTGCGTGTTTCTCCAGAGATTTTTTTATGCGATGTGTTGGAATAACGTTTGTCCCGTTTTATGGATAGTTGCACTTTAGCGGTACTTTTGTCTGCTCTCTGGACTCAGCAAATACGAATATCGTCCTCTTTTCTGGAAGAGAGACATGTCTGATTGGCATGTGCTTTGCGACATCTCACGAAAATGTAAGAGTATCAACATGAAAATAAGTCAAATGTTTTGTTTTTTGGCAGTTATTAATGGGATGGTAGTGAATTCATGAATGTTTTGTTTTGCAGATGTCTAATCAGTTTGCCCACTCAAACATTATATAGGATGCTTGTACATGTTTTTTCTTTGGGTAATACATTACAATATATATTTTTATAATAATATGAACTGATAGAACGTAAAAGTAAAGTAAGTACTAAGCACTAAAATTCCACGGAACGATGAAAAGTTTTTTTTTTTTTTTTTAATCTGAAATGATTGGAACAGTTTCTAAAATTTCTATTAAAAACAGAACATAGAAATAAAACTCTTCTGATTGGAGGATAACGTTTTATATCGCATTTTTATACTTTATAGATTGACTAACACTTTGTTATATTTTGCATGTTATCTAATTTAATAATGTGCTTTAAATATCATTGTTAGATCCATATTAAAAGTATGCGTGGAGATTCTGGTACCGACAGACATTTGAACACTCTTCGTCATCAAAGTTCTTTTAACGCTAGCCTGGGCCATAAGGTCTTAATACCTGTTCCCCATCTCTAAAGCAGCTTCTCTTGTTCGATTCCAGCTTGACCATTTTATGTCTTTCTTTCCTCCTATGCATTTTTCATCACGAAAGTTTAGATATTCCACGTCTCCTTCTTTCCTAGACGTTTTTAGGTTCAACATATTTTTTCTTTCAGTACAAAGATAACACCATTACCAGATCCATAATATTATAAGATCCATAAATAAAAGCTAACAAAATATTTTTTCCTAAAAAAATTCAGTTAAATTTTTTTAAAAAGTAAAATTTGTAAATTACATTGTATGAACATTTTAAACCTAAAATATACGAATTTATTCCAAAGATTTTCTAATAGAAAAGCAGCTTATGCACCTCTACATTAATTTTTCAAAAACAATTTATCTAATTTGCTAAACTTATCGACGTATAAAAAATTAAATTGCTTAAAAATCCATAACTATCTGCAAAATGGCTTTTCAAAATCTGCAATTAGTCTTTTTTCTGGGGGCCTTTTATGGAAGTATCAGATATCTTCCGATACGATTATGTCTCCAATCAAAAATCGTGTAAGACCATAAATACACACACAAAAAAACTCCTCTCCGTTACTTTTATTTCAAGCCAAGTGACAAGTGCAAAAATAATTTTCTTGCAAAAATGCTGCGTCCCTATTTGTTCTTTAATTAGCCCATAACGTTCAACGGTTTATTTATCTTATTTTTTTCCTTCGCAGATTATCGGGAAAAGGGACTAATTAAGAAGTCTGAATGGTGCAACTTTGAGTTTTTTTAACTTACGCTCGTTATGGGCTCTCTATTTCATTCTTAACGAGCAGTGCGGTTTTCAGTGCACGCTTGGTGCGTTAATTGAGCCTATGTTTTATTTATTTCGCCAGCTAACTAGCAAATCGATAGCCCTAAGGCTCACGTTAACGGAGAAGCTGGCGACGTACGTAAGTTAGTTTTTTTTTCTAACCATGTATTAAGATCCAGTAAAACAGGTGACAAAATTTAGGACCTGTCTATTCCTTCACTTTTCGATCGACACAATTCTTATATAATAAATAATTTGTATTTAGGGAAAACACAGGGTGACAATTATCGAGCTATATGAAAAGAAAAGTAAAATTTTCAACAATTACTGAGTTAAAAAATTTAGTCAATTTTTAAAAGTAACTGCAGATATTCGAGTTTTGTTCATGGCATTTTCGATATGCTTGCCATCAATGGCTATGATGTGGCGCAGGCGATTAACAAAATTCTGTGAAACTCGGGAAGTGCTGAGTTGTTGACTGCCAACAAGAGGTCGGCGATATATAGATACTACAATATTTTTATCGATATTAAAAATATCGATAAGAGTCATCGATATTTTATTTTTTTATTTCTTTAATGATTGTCTTGTAGTTTCATGTATTTTTTCGATTTTCTTTATTCCTTTTTCAAAAACATCAGAACTAAAATTTAGACTTGGCTTAGAGGCAGTTAAAATGGCACCAATGATCAATATTTTGCAATATACTTCATAATCAAGAGCGCCAACAGGAAGGTTCAAGGGGGTGCACCTCCCTCTGGCTTTTGAAAATGCTAAATATTTAACGTTGCCATTAAAAGCTATTGAAAATTATCTAAATTTTTCTTAAAATTATTGCACTAATTAAGCTATAATATAACTTTTTCTTTTGTAATAGATCCATTCCAGTTGGAAAAGTAGTTACCTTACAAAAAGAATGAAAATAGTAATTTGTTCTGAAAAACTTCGTTTCTGGCAAAATTGAAAATCAAATTAAAAAAAATTAAAAAATCATGTATCGATATATCGATATTTTATCTATATTTTTTTCTATGCAAAGATATGGTATCGATATTTATTTTGATTGATATTTCCGACCTCTACTGTCAACAATTGGACCGGCTGTCTTCAGCTTGTAATCCGTCGCAAATTGCCATTGAGTCTCAATCGGTGTGTTATTGCTCGAATAGTAGGCTTTAGCAATCTAAAACAATATATTTCGACATTTTCACCAAGAATCGAACAACAATAAGAGTACGTATGATGAAAAAAATCCAAACATACCTCGCATTTAACCGCCATGTTTTAACTGAATCTCGCCGACGCTCCAAAAGTTATGAAGGTTTCTTAAAACTTTCAGTAATCTAAATTGAGGGAAACTTTCTTGGTAAAATAAATACTAAATCAGAATTTTGCGCAGATTTCAATTTAAGGCGCTTGTATATGTGCCGCAGCTGTTGATGATTTTTTAAGTTATAGACTAGATGCGTGGCACAACGTTGCGGAGACTCTTCAATGAGTATAGATCGTAGCTTTTAACGATTAATAAATTAGCTTATCTTTCCCCACAACTCACAAAATATTTATTGCTATGCAAACTCAGGCTCGCTTATCTTACAATTTTTTTTGTATTGAAACCAAGCTGTGGCTCGCTTTTTCCACTACATGATTGATTGCTAGGGAAGCAGAAGCTCGCTTTGCTCGCTAAAAAGTTCTTGCTACGCAAATTCATAATTAAAATGTGTTACCCCGCCCTTCCCACATTCTCCCCTTCTGTTCTATAAATAAAAAGAATTCCCCTTTTAATACAAACTTCCTTCTCTTGCGATATATTTTTTAAACCTTACCCAGTAAATACAACTCCACTCTTTTGATAAACAAAAAATATAACGTTCAAAATATGCACTGTTAATTCAAATTCTTTTGTAACCGAAATTGTAGGCTGGGAGTATTCCTAACTAGAGAAGTGCTGTAATGGTAAATTGTAAATGACGCTTCACCGAACAAGCATAGAATCAATGGTCATCTCTTAATTTTTTCAGAAAACATAAATATAAAATTGTCTTTTTTTAATTGAAATATAAACTTTAGAACTTGTGTATAGGCCTTTGAGTACAAAGACAACGTTTTAAGATGGATAGTTATTTATATTTATATCTGGGTTTTAGTTACTTAAAAATAGTGTATTAAGTATTTTTATCACTTAAGATTTAATACTAAATTTCATTCATTACTAAATTTTTCACATTACAACATTTTACAAAGTGTGTATTTATATAAAAACACAAGAAAAGGTTTTCTTTGAGAGAGCCTAATAAATTGTCCTAAAGATGGCAAATATTTGTGCATAAATATTTTCGATTTATCTCACATTCTTTTACTATGAAGAGAATCACTGTATTCTGTAAGTTTATTTAGATGTTTTACTGAACACATTCATTGGAAATATCGCTGTATTTTTAAAATCTTCTTACTTGCAGTTTTCATTTGGTTAATTAAATGCCCATAAACTTTATTTTTATTGTTTTTGTCTTTTTTAAATAGTTTAAAAAATAGGATTTGGAATAAATATGTTACATAATTTGTAATTTAGTTTTAATTCTGGTTTGTAAAATTTAAGGGTGTCCGGGCCTAAAATTTTAATTTCTTTCAAATTTGTTGGATCAACACATTTTTCTATGTAATTGTTGAACAGTGTACTTGTCTATAAAATTTATTTAAAAAAATGTATTAAAATTTTATAATTACTATAAAACAATACATTGAATATTTTGATATAACTTAATAAAAAATATCTTAATAAACTTAAAAGTTATATGTATGTTTTCACAAATATATAACAAGAAAACACAATTTTGATATTTAAATAGATCAGATAGTAAATAGCAGATAGTAAAATAAAAAATTTTAACTTTAAAAGTTCATATTTTATTTCTTTCATAATTAAAAAAAAATCGTATCTGGAATAAAAACAAATGCATATACAATATATATATCTAGATTCCAAATTAAAATTTTCACATACTGTTTGGCAAATACTTCCAAAAGAGTATATATAACATGCATGGCAAGTTTGGTTCATATAACTTAATTACAAATGCAGTTATTTCCAATTCTGTTCTAAAAACAGCATCAGCCGGAAAAAATTATTTCGCAAGTTTAAATAATACAACTGAAATAAAATATACATAGCTAGTGTAAAATGTAGAATTTCAAATTCTGTTTGGAAAATAGTTTTCAAGCATTATACATAATGTGCATGGAGAGTTTGATGTATGTAACTTAATTACAACAGCAGTTATATCTAATTATGTATCAGAAAATGCATCAGTGAGAAAAAATTCATTCTTAAGCTTACATTACACCATTGAACTAAAATAGATTTATCTAGAGTAAAATAAAGAATTTGTCCCATTCTGTTTGGCAAATAGTTTTAAAACAGTATCTATAATATGCACGGATAGTTTAGTGTATGTAACTTAATTATAACTGTAGTTATTTCTAATTATATATCAGAAAATGCATCAGTGAGAAAAATCCATTTGAAGGTTTACGTAATAGGTTTTCACACTTTAAAAATACCTTTTAAAATTATGAATACGTAAAAAATGTAATAAAAAGACGCCTGAAATTTGCTGTGTATGTTCAACTCTAATAAAAATAACAAAAGAGTCCGAAGACTTCATCGCATCCTCAGGTTAAGTTTTATCCTCTTAGAGCTGATTCTCTTCACAATTTTCGTTGGGAGCATTCTTCATTTGATTTTTAATTAATTTCTCAGATGGAAGACAACGTGACTTAGAATTTCTGCCCAATAATTCACAGAAAATAAGATTGCAAAGACTCAAAAAAGATAAATCGTAATTACGAAAAATCACAACGTGAAAACATTTTTGAAAACAAGCACAAACTTTTATTCTAGTAGAGTGGAGTTGTTTACCCACTTCTTTTGGATAATAAAATAAACAATATAATCTTATTATAGCAGAGTCATAATTCAAATGAATCAGTGAAGTGAAGCAGAAACTGTCTCACATGGCTAGTGACCACACCCACTTGTTTAGTATTTCTTTCTTGTCAACGTCAGCAGTCAGATATTAATTTGACGATTGCAAGCCAACGGAAAGGGGTAGTATTCTAAGTGAAGTATTAAAATGATAGTAATTAAACATATTTTTTAAAGCAAAAATTTTTTGGGGGAATTTATTTGAAAATATTTGGGCCCTGGACCCCCTTAATATGCTAAAATCTTTCATTGCCATATAATAATTTTAAAATAATATCAGTACGTAATGTATTACATTTCTATATTTTTACTACTTTTCAAAACACTTTAAACATTGGAATCTACTGGCAACTAATTTTATGACTTATTAAAAATAGGTTTGCTTTTACTTCATCACTTTTGAGGCTATGAGAAAGAGCCTAACAAATAATAGTAATTTTGTAACAAATTTTGATTATTTTTCCAAATGGAACTTTCAATTTGACAATATTTTTTCATTTACTTTTCTACCTAGTATAAAAAGAAATTGAGTATACAGAATAAAACATTATGAAGATTACAACTACCTTCGTTTAAAATTATGTTGGTTTATTTTGTATCTGAGTATAAACCTGATGTATTAGCGAAGCTAACTCTTTATTGGATCTGGAACTAACTCATTATAATAATATTTTTGTGTATATGCATTTAAGTGTGTAACTTGTCTACAGATGATTGTCAAATAAATATTTCTGATATTCCAAGTCAGAATTATCATTTATTTATTTCCTCTACAGCTGAACTCATGGGATTAGTAACTAGAAATAAGATGAAAAGTAATTGTACGTTCGGATATGATCCAAGGTTCGTTCTATTTTTTAATATTTTTAAACAATTATTTGACAATAGTAGTACTAACCTAAGTTAAGTACATGTTTAATAATTTCAAAAGATATTATTCTATTTTAAATGCAAAATTTGAATAAACATTCATTTGAAACGGTTTTACTGGATATACAAATCCAAAGAAAACACATACGAAAAACATGAATATCTACAATAAGAAAAACTGTTGGCAGCTATTCAACATCTCGATTCCCATAAACAAGACCTTTTAAAGAAAAAAGAGAGATAAATAGGTTTTTAAAAGCATACCAATGACTTTAATAGATTCCGAAATATGTTTTTGCCGAGAAACTTAAATCCCTCCACATTCCTAAAAGAAGCAACAAATAAAAAATAACGCACATTAGAATTTAGTTCTCAAGAGTAAGAGCCCTGTTTTTATTTTAGGAGGAATATTCTCAATGTCAAGCGTAAGATCAGCTTTAAAACACTCACGTAAAAATAAGAAGATATCGAAATACTAAATGGCAAGATATCTATTTTAACTTTCTACTCGCGCGATCCTACATTCAAATTTCTCCTAGAAGAAAGCAAAAGGAAAAACGTTTTTATTCGCGAAGGATCGTTCTTTTGTTATCCTTTGTTTTGATTATTATTGTTTTTCCGACCGTGGATTTGTCCCCTTATTTTATTTCAGCGTGCACCGCCTTCAAAACAATCTCCTCGCTATAAAACGAGCTCTTCGATTTATATCTTGGTTTCGTTTATTCGACTTTTTCTGGCCCTCCCCTACCATCTCTTAGGCTAAGTTTTATAGAAATGAATTCCTAATGTTTCGCAAACAATTCTCAATCCGTTTTGTCAAAAGAAGGGGTGGAATTGTTTCAAATGCAGTTTGCGTGCATCATCAGTAAGCAATCACTTTCCATCTTTTTGGGATGCGGAAGATGGCATTTTGTGGTACAAAACGAATATTTCTTTGTGGCTGGTACATTATCTAGCCAAGGATCGAGGAAAATATTATTTAAAAAATATTGCAACTTATTACATCAAACTTTTACTTATCTTTGATATTTTCTATACTCCTAAAGGTGTAAAAAGGTTGATGGGACATTGTAATAATTTTTTTAGATATAAGCAATGTTTAAAAAATAAAGTATATATACAAAAAAGCACACTTATTTTTATTTATGAAATTATTTCTTTTTTAAATTAATTCATTATCTTTATGAAAAAAAAATGTTCAAAGATCTTATTTTATTTTGTTTGGACAAGATTTATTTGATTTTTGAAGCAACTATTAGTGAAATATATTAATTATTTTACCCTTATACCTAAAAACTAATATTTGGTGTTTTCTTTTGACGTATCGTTTGACCATGCATTTCAAATTAATGAAACTTGGTATTCCGACTTTTTTGTATGCTATATCCGATTATAATATAGTATTATGGAATTTTTATTGAAATTTAAAAGTTTGAAGCTGTTTAAATTTGTATATGATGTTTTATCAGAAAAATATTTACATTAATAAAGAATAACTTCAACAATATTTTCCTATTTCTCCTTATGCAAGGGTGGTTTGTTTAATTTGTTATTCAAGATTCTAATAATTAATTATTAATACTTTAAATCTCTAACAGAAAACCATATATATATATATATATATATATATATATATATATATATATATATATATATATATATATATATATATATATATATATATATATATATATATATATATATATATATATATATATATATATATATATATATATATATATATATATATATATATATATATATATATATATATATATATATATATATATATATATATATATATATATATATATATATAGTGTTTCCACCTTTACATTTTAAATTGTATACTATTTTTTTCACGATCCCCCATCGCGCAAATGGAAAAAAGTATTATCACTATTTCCCTATAGGTCATTTTTTAAATATTGGTTGTAACAACTTTTAGTCATACGACATATATATTTAGTGATACAACATTCCGCATTCTACTATGTTTATTTTAAATACAAGCAGCAAACTATTTGGTCATTAATAAATAATTTTGAAGCAAAATCTTTAAAAAAATAGTAGGCAAAATATTAATCTTCAAAAGGTAATAAACAAAAGAAAAATTAATTATAATATTGCATCTATTAATAAAATTCAACATTTCAAAAATGTGAAACTCCTGAACAGTTTAGCTTTTTTGCTTTTTAAACA
This sequence comes from Linyphia triangularis, assembly GCA_963978545.1. NCBI lineage: Eukaryota > Metazoa > Arthropoda > Arachnida > Araneae > Linyphiidae > Linyphia > Linyphia triangularis. Next base: position 54,669,561 of record OZ021724.1, on the reverse strand, counting down.
TTGATATAGTTACGTTATAAATAAATAAATAGTATTTTATTTTTATTTTGGAATACTTAAAATAGTGCTTTCAATAAGCACATGTTCTATTTACGCAATTCTTTTTTTCTAATTTTATGATATCTTGATAGTTTATTAATTTTCATCAGTGGGTTTTTCAATATTAAATTTCTTTACTCAATAAAAAGAGGCATCCTAGAATTAACTTTGTTAGCATTCATTCTAAAAAATATTCAAAACGGTATTATATACTTTATACTTTCCGAGATGTTAAGGACAAATATGACAATAATAATCGATACACAAAACAAACAGTGGTTGAAATTTACTTGCCACTACAAAAATATCTCGTTTTTCTATAGTTTAGAAAAAACTGCTCTTTGCTAATGAAATACTAATAAGAAGTTTAAGAAATACTAATAAGACGTTTACGAAATACAGTTAAAAAGAACATTCAGAAAAAATATTTTTTCAAGTTGAAACATTTTTCATTTGCTTTGAATTAAATATGAACTTAAAATTTCATTATGATTTGTTTACTTAGAATTCAACTATATAAAAATCTATTTATGTAACTTGCTTCGAGGAAAATATTTAATCAAGTTTAATGCAAAAAACATCATAAAGAAATAAGTTATGCAAACCTTGTATTCATGAAAAGAAAATTATTTATATACACAGGTACTACAACTAAAAATATTTCAATACGTATAGCTTAACGTGCATTTTCAATTCCCGTGTCCTAATTCATTTGAAATCGGAAAGTCGTATCCAATGAGCAAACAAAAACTGTTTTAATTAAGTTTCGATTCTTCCAACATATTTACATTTTTTATTTAAACATTTTTTTTTATAAATATATTCTAGATAAAATAGTTTCTTTAACAGCATGTTTGGAAATTTTAAGAGCTCGTCCAATCTCATCAAAGTTTTTAAAAGAACGGTGTTGATTTTTTAAAAATTAAATTAGTTCATAGTTGCTAGCTTTTTATGTTTTTTTTTTCCTCATATTTTTCCTAGTTTTTATGTAATTTTAAAGTATTCTTTCTATTCCTATCCCATGGCAAAAAAATTTAATTTTTGCACAGCAATAAAAGTATAATACCTAAAAATATGTATCGCAAGTACAAGAAATTTCCGTAAACAGTTACATTGTTCCAACAATGGAAAACATATTTCCTTGAAAAATATTTTCTTTTAAATTTATTGTTGTTAGATTGCGCAATAGGATATATATATATATATATATATATATATATATATATATATATATATATATATATATATATATATATATATATATATATATATATATATATATATATATATATATATATATATATATATATATATATATATATATATATATATATATATATATATATATATCACATATTCTTTGCTATTTCATAAATGGAACGTTTATCTTGAATCAATAGAAAATATATTTGGTAAAATTGAGTAATTTGCTAGTGAACTGTATCAAAAAGTTATTATTTTAATAGATGTGCATGTTATTATTTAATAGTTGAAACTGGAGTAAAGGATGAATAGTAATTTTTTCCCCTCATAAATATGATGTGAGGACAAAATCTGTACTAATAAAGTAAAATTGAGTATTTATATGTTTTTGCATGAACTTTTTTCTGAAATTGAAAATTATTGAACTTAGGAGAGTAGAAGATAACCAATTTCTGCATACATACACTTCTTTTTAAAATATGATATATAGTTTTTATTATAATGCAATTGCTTCATCTAGTTTAAGTTTTAGTTTCTAATTCTAAATTTCAAAGGGCTCATTATTTTAATCAAAGGTAGAAAAACGTATCACTTGTCTTAATATATGAAATACACTATTATTTTATTTGTAAAGCATGTAAAATAAACAAGTGTTTTACTGTCAAATTTAGAATTTATTAAAACAAAATTATTGTATCTATTAATTAAACATTTTATAACTTTTACAAATTCTGTATGAACAATTTCATCATAATTACCAGAAATGCAATGAATTTCTTAAATGATTCCCTTAAATATCAATGTAAGAAGAAATAATTCTTTTCAAAATATGTTGACTGATTAAAATTGTTAAATATTTGAATTTAAACAGGAAACAGAATAAAATGCTTCCAAGTTTTCAGCATTAATTCTCGTAGAAACTAAATACAAACAATGTATCTTACTACATCACCCAAACGAAACATAATTGACTTAAATTGAGCTGCGTTCCCCCAAAATCAGGTCAACAATTTAATCACTCGACGATGCAATCGTTTTAATTTAAACGAAAGAAAAACAACAATGCTTAGTAGAACACTGTTGGACTAAAGTTAAGCCCTTCTGGCTATAATATATTCCTGTCCTGGCTTCTTAACAGATTCAGATTTCACTATTCTTTTGAGAAATATTTCTTCGAAGGAAGGAAAGACAGGATAAAGATATCTAAGTCGCAATTACTTTCCTTTTACCTTTATTAGATTTGAGCCACTGCTCTCTTCCCCTTCCAGCCATCCGATGTTAATCTTGCAAAGATTCCGCCTTATTAAGCAGAGGGTTTCCCTGAGGAATTTAAAACTTGAGATTAAATTTTGTTTCGGCAGTAGCGGCTTTATTCGTTAATTTTCCACCTTTTCTTTCTTCATAGATCGGTGTTGTTTTACTTCGCCGGAGGAGGATGGTGAATCGATTTAAAGGTTTAGAGAAAGTGAAAAGTTTTTGAATATGTGGAAGATTAATATGTTTCTTATTTGGTTTTATCCCTTGTGATGAGACTGTTTTGTGAAATGATTTTGAAACTTATGTGCGTAACTTGGAGCCGAACGTTATTTGTTGAAATATTTATAAGAAACGTACATAATGTGTGATAATGAGTTTAGTTTAGCATAAATATTTTGGTATAGAGGTTAATTTCACATTGCATGTCGATACATTTCGCCTGATAAGTCTCTTACAAAATATTAATTAACCAGTTTTAAAGAATGCCAAAGTAAAATAAATTGCGTATTTAAATATAGTTTTATAGATTTACAAAGCGATTTCACTTTACTTTATTTAAGTAAAGTAAGATTGATACCAATGAACCTTATGTTGGGCACATTTTACCTGACAAGCACAGTGTATCTCGGCAATTTCGGCCACTCCCCCTTTGAACAGTTATAAGTCAAACAATAAATAAAAAAATAAAAAAATTGGTTAAAAAAATTAAAACTTTGATATTTTTCTACTTTTCACACAACTTAGTGTTCATGACTTGTCAGTTATGTAATGGATATAATTATCGTCTGAACTTAGTGTTTGGCATATTGGGACGATGAAAATTGAAGGTTTAAAATGTTAAAAAATATAATATAATAAATTTGCTTAAAATTTAGCATACAATTAAAATAAAAAAACATTTCAAACAAATTTAAAAATATAATTAAATTATAATTCTGAAAAGTGTTTGATAAAAAAAACGAATGCCTTACAGTATAAATCATAGAAACTACCATAGAAACTAACTAATCATAGAATCTACCATATAAAAGAAACAAATACATCCATATCTATGCAATAAAAATCTAATTTTGGTATAATTTAGATAAACGTATTAGTTATAATAAAATCTTGTAAGTATCGTTCCATTTCAAAATGTATATTTAAACGATTAAGAAGTGCAAAGTTTATCGGAAAACATCTACTACTGCTACAGTATACTGTCTCTGCTAATATTTGCTTCGTTTTATATTTGTTATATTTTTTTCTGGACACTACTTTAGGAAAATTTAAAGCTAAAATTATTAAGAAAGAAACAAAACATGTGTACAAAATTTACTATTAGATAATTAAACGTAGTTTCTATTTTCAGTAATAAAAAAAACCTCTAAATAAGATGTTTCATATACCATGTTGCTGTCTAAATGTCTCTAATAATTATTTTTATTTGTAAAGACCAATGATATATTACTCTTCCCTGAAAAAAGACACTTTCATTCCAATTACTTAACATAATCACTAGATAATAATCTTTGATAAAAAGAAGTTTAATTACTTTGAAAATATACTTGTGCAAAGAAAAAGCAAACACTTAGTAAAATAAGAAGGTTTATTAGTTAGTTATTTGTATAACAATTGGAAATTAAAGCTACTTTTCTGATAAGTTTGTTAAAGTATTTGTGGTATATGAAATGCTCTAAAATAGGGAATATTTTTTTTATTCACTATATTTTACGCATCATGTTTTTGAAAAATTGATATTTATTTAATCTCATACTTCATTTATAGATAAAGTAGTTGAAGGTCAGTATTTTCATAATGTTTATAATATTTTAATTAGTTTGTTCATACAATCTTAATTAATGTTGATAATGTTTTATTTAGAAGGTAAATTAATAGTTTATGAAAATTTGGTTACTAATATTCAATGCTATTAGACATAAACTTTAACGGAAAGTTCCAGCGACAAATCTTAACAATCTCCTTGTTTTTAGTTTTCAAATGATATGTTCATCTCAATAACAACAGCTTTTGTAGTTACAGTTAATTTTCTTTACGAACTACTAGCTACGTATTTTAGTTTTGGTTTGAAAGCGAGATACAAATACTACTTATTTCACTTTACCTGTTTCACATACCTACTTATTTCACTTTATTTTAAATGAAATGTTAGATCAATGTAAAATAGTAATTACGAATAAAAAACTTTTGTGCGGAATGACAAGAGCAGTTACTTGTAACTTTTATGCAATTGAAATTAATTACTTAGTAACTCTATCGTTCTTTAAACAAACTTGCAAAACTTGATACTTTTTCAGGAATAATAGTTACATTTTATATGTTGTTTTATTCAAATGGTGATAGTTCAATAGAAGAGTATTATATCATAAGTTTTATCTCATTGTAATCTAGATAATATTTCAGATGTTTAGAACTTTTAAGCATATTTGTGGATGTTTTGAATATCAATCAAGTAAATGAGTAAGGAAATATTTTTTAAAAAATTATTTTAAATGTTACATTTTTATTTAATGTTAAGTTCAGATTTTTTAATGGTTTGATTGAGTAAATTTTTTGAAATAAAACATATTCTATCTACATTAGCTTTTTTTACTGTATTGCGGTTCAAAATACATAATATTTATAAGAATAATACTTAAAATGATTAACAATAATTATTTGTTTAATAAATGAATTAGAATTTATGACTGTTAAAACAAGCTAGTTATTATTTAATTGAAGGATTAAAATGTGATCAAATTTGAATGCTTACATATGAAATTATCTTAAACATGCACCACTCACTGTAAAATAGTTGTTTTTTATTATAAAGTTAAAACAAAATATCTAGTGCATATTTCGTTAGTATGCCTGAAAATTTTCGAGAAAATCTTCTTATTTGTTTCAAATTAATCGCTCTTTATAAAGAAAGTAATATACTTACGTAAATGGGATGGTGAAAATTAAATACTTGAGGATTTTGTTTGGCTCATGGTTCTGTGTCTATATTTATTTAAAGACATCAGTTGTAGAATTTCATGGTTCTTTGCTCAGAAAATATTATATTTTATCTATTTCAAATGCAGAAATAGTCCCTAAATATTTTTTAAAATTATACTTTACCAAACGTAGAGTGAGTAAATTGTCATTATCATATCATAAGCGAAAATTCATTTTCATACATGTGCATTTCGTATATAACTTTCAGAACTTTGTTTTATTCATCAAAGCCACATATTTTTGATTTTCACTTGTTTGGAAAAATTTAATAAAGTAATGAACATTATTTTAAAATAGATTTGAAGGAAAATAAAATGGGGTAGTATAAAAAGAACGAAAAAGCACTAATCCACATTTTTATTTCTTTTTATCATAAGTTTTAATACAATACATTGTTTTAAATCTTTTTCTGAAAGTATATGTTACGCTTTATATTTCCTACATTTATTGAAATTAAAGTCCTCAGCTCATCATTTCTTTTCATTTGATAACATACATAATATAATCTTTTAGTACCAAAAATTTAGAAACATTTAAATCCGGTAAATTCAAAATGGGAGTGGGGGACTTTCGAAATTAGGGGGGAGGGTGCGTCATGGACCTTGGGAGAGATCGGCATCCCTAATTATGGTACTAATAGAAAAAATATCGCACTGATTCGTTTTTCAGGCTGGCATTAAATAAAATATCTAATTATGATATTAATTCTATACTTTAACATTTCGTATAAAAATTTACAATTTTGTTCTTAACAGAGTTTTTCAAATCAATAAGAAAAATCTTATGAAGTAGGAAATGTATTTATAATTGACAATTAAAATGTAAAACCCAATTTACAGGATTAAAGTATTTAATACCAAAAAAATTCTCATTTTGCTCTGAAATGTTATGACAAACAAGATTTTGGCTTTAAAATTACACTATTTATATACATATATCATAAGTATACAAAGCAGGAAAGTAAAAACCAATTCTGGTTCAAAAATGTAAAAAATGATACCTTGAAACATTCATTGCTGGTAATTTAATTAACGATGCTCCCAAGAAAAATTGTAAAAAGAAACGGTTTGTCATACATCATTTATTTCAATTCATTTTAATACGAGAGTAAGAAATTGCAATGTCACTTCTCAAGAATAACATAAAATATGTTTATTTTTAAGAAATTACCAGTATTCAAAAATATAATGTAGTACATCTATTAAATATAGATAATTTTTTTATCAGAAAAGTCTTTTAAATCAGTTGATAGCTTTTTTATTCAATTTTTTACAGTAATTGTTCTGTTCAGAGAACATTTGTTTTCCTTACAATGAAACTTTGTCAACACATCAATGCATTCGACGACGTATACTCATAATTATATATATCTATTTAATCATTCTTTGTTGATTTTTTTTTAATATTTCTACCTACTTTTGAAAGTCTGTCTTATGTATTAAATAAAATAAATAATTCCCTCGATATATATTGATAATATTTTTCTCTTCCATTTAAATCATTCAAGATGTGTACAGTTCTTCAAATAAAACGCAATAACAAAATCTTCATAGTAGTTTAAATGGGGCTACATCAAAGAAGAATTGTTTATTGGATCGAACTAAAATATTGCCCGACATAATTGCATAGGATGAAAGTGGAGGGATGCCTTGACACAAGAATGCAAATCTATGATGGATACTACAAAAGCTATTACTCGAAGACGGTGCTGAATCTAATTTGCTTATATCTATCTACCTGATGTAGGAAATTGGAAATTTCATTCTTTGAAAGATTAGAAATTTTACGTTACCTTAAGACAAGTCATGCATCATGATCACCGTCCTTAATATCCTCGAAATCGCAAAAGATAGTATACAGTTATATTTTATTTTTAAGGATTTTTTCAGTTCTTATATACTCTATTAAAATTATAACGAATTACTGATGTATGAAAAGCGTAGATTAGTGTGCAGTGATCAAATGCATAGTTTATCAAAACTTGATCTATAGAAAAAATCACTGCCTTTGATATTTATGCGGAAAATGTAATTTAATACTTATAATTTATTGATCTAGAATCTTCATCTTCTGATCTGGTTGTCGTTTGATAATGGGAATTAAAAGAAAAATAACCAATTAAAAAAGAAATCTTGGATCAAATTAAACTGATATTTATGAAAAACACACATAAGTACAGAAATGGGGCTTCATGGAAATACATTGATTTAATTATTTTTTATTAATGAGTAAATTTATATATATATATATATATATATATATATATATATATATATATATATATATATATATATATATATATATATATATATATATATATGTTTTAAATATTTTCAGGCGTTTAAACAAACAGTGCCTGATTTAATAGCTCATAAAAGGAAGTTATCAATACAAACATTTTACTTAAACATTTATTTTGTTTGTTTCATCATGTAATAAAACTTTCAATGACCTTGAATGATCTCAATGAGCATGAATTAATTTTTAAAACTTTTAATGTAACTTTTTGTGAAATTAATGCTCTTGTTTTTAGGATTTTATGATGCATTACCATTTATGGGTGAAACATTAACAATTGCTTTATATTTCTCAAAATATATATTTCTTTATGTCAAATATTTTCCTATAAATCACATCTGTCTAATAATTAACGTTTTTAATAATTAAGTAGTATCAGTCAGCATTCTATAACACACAAGTTTAATAAATTATGTAATTTATTTTACATTAAGCAAAATATCATTAAGTTCTGTAATTGTCAACATTTATCACTTAAGTCTGAATCCTTATGCCAGTAAATATTAAAGTTTTTGTAATAATAAATATATTGTGTCTGTAAAGTAATGCAGCACTTTTGACCGGTCTCTGGAAGTCAATGAAACCAGATAGACATTTGAAATTTCACCAAATGAAAGGAAAACTCTCCAAGCTATATACCTAATCAATGTAGTTCGTTTTGCTTTCATTTGTTGCCTTACACACATTTAAACAATGTTCAAGATCTTCCCACACACGATTGAAGACGTCTGGTGTAACAGAGTGAATAACGTCTGTGATTCTCCGTTTTAAATGATTAACGTCGTTGATACATTCACTGTACATATGAACTCCACATAACCCAACAAATAAAAGTCTAAGGGCAACAGATCTGGGGATCGAGGAGGCCATGATTTGACAGAATCCCTGCCTATCCACCCCTGGAAGAATGTTGTATCCAAAAACTCAGGAACGATGGGCGCAGTGTGGAAGAGCACTGTCGTGTAGAAAGTTTTTTATCAACTTGGGAAGTTATTCTTTTATTTGGTGCATATTTCACATTTATATCTTATTTCGTTGATTTGCTGTGACCGGTCAAAAGTGCACCATGACTTTACCAACAAATTTTATGTTGATTTACCGTTCAAAGGTTGGCCTCATATTTTAATTTGTTATAAAGTTTCATTGTATTCAGTAAATGTATAACCAAATATAATGTACTTGACATCATTATTTGCACTGTAATCTGAAAAATATTATATAATTATTTTAAATTTCTATCAAACTTAATTCAACCAATTGAAAACAATATTTACCCAGACTACATCTTAAATAAAAAAATTACCGTTATTATAGAGATAAATAAATGTTTTCTTGTTTTTAATCTTTGGTTTATTTCCCTTTAAAAAAACAGTTGCCGAAATTTTTCGGGGTGCTTTTAAGTGCGTTATCTTTAGTCTTGATTTCCATGGCTAGCGTTTCACTCAGCCTCATCCATCACGGCTTCTGTACCGCAGATGATTAATGGAGGTTTGGCCAACGTGCTATTGTCGGGCTCAATGTCGATCTAAATTTTTAATGGGATTTCATTGATTTTTGATGAAATTAGCTATCTTTTTGTGTGTAAGGCTGACATTAATCTTTTCTTTCTAAACAAAAATGGAAACTGATACGGGGAGTGATTTCGATAGTCGTCAAATAGATGCAAAACAGCTGACAATACTCGAGCTTTTATTTTGTGTGGGGTGTTTATTTATTGCATGTATTTGAATTTGAATTTAAAACTAGATATATTGTTACCGGAACTGTCACTAAAATTTCACTTCTACATGCATTAATATTGTGGTACATAAGGTCCATATACCAAGCCATAACAATTCCAGGACCAAGCATGTACATTTTTATCAAATTTAATGACTGATATATTCCCCTGTTAATATCAGCATTATGTTCGCCCATTCGGTATAATGGTTAGCGTATCAGATTAACACGCAGGTGGGGTTTCGGTTTGAATCCGGGGTAAGATATGGATGTAAGACGTGGATGTCTTAAGTTAGGGGCAACCATGACCCTCTCACTGGGTGCCCCTTCACAAGTTGCCATCGCTACCGGCCATGTAGTGGCCGCGAGCACAAAAAGTGACTGTAAGTACTTGGGCCCACCATTAGAGAAAAAAAATATCGTCATTATATGTGATGATACACATCTTGACGATTCAATTCATTTCAAAAATTAATTTACAAATTAGTAAGTGTGGAAACAAACTTAACTGGAAATCTTTTCAACGAATATCTAAGTCCTCATTCCGTATGTCTATTTTAAGACAAACAAAACATCCTATTTTTACTATAAAGGTTCTGCCAAAATTTAAAGAACTTCCGGTTGAAACTTCCTACTAAATTTAATATAATTTTACCGACCTTACTGAGACATCGAAACTGGCATATAACACATGTCTGCGGCATTTATAGTTTAAATTTAATGATTGATTCCCTGTTATCATCCTGGAATGAAATTTGTGTTGAATTTTAATATGGGAACTCATCTTAACGAGACTTATGATTTTATATATTTCCCGTATTTGTATAATTCGTAATTCCGTCTAGAAATGTTTACTTCAGGCAGATGACCAGAACTTTTATATGATTTTCTAACACCATTAGCGTAATGTATATCCTAAACTAAAGACTCAATGATTTACATTGACTTCCAGAATTTGCAGGTAGAGTATTAAGTAAATATTTTTAGCGAACTAAATAATTAACGATTTTAAGAAACATGAAGCATACATTCAAAAGCAAGCAAAGATTTCAATGTATAAGTAAAAAATATTACGCAACAATTTGAATCTAACAATGTATAAAAATCTAATGTCCTCCACACACACAGCCAATGAAAACGTTTCGTGTATAACACGTGATTTTCTGACTAATAAAATATTTTATTTGAAAGGATGAAGCATGAAGGTGACCTTTCAACTCGCATCATTTGAATTTTTCCACCGATCAGACGTGAAATTGCATTTCGGAAGACCATGCTTAAAATCGAATTGTCTAGAGAAATCTTCATATAAATCGAATTGTCTAGAGAAAGCTCATAAAAATAAAGTCGCACTCCTTCAGTAAACAAATTACGAGCCATTTAATGTTATTATGAAATATGAATTTTCAATGAATCACTATGAAAATTACATTGGGAAAGAATTCAGATGTCAGAAACAGTATCAGAATATCAGAAATGTTTATTTCATACAGCTTTAAAATTATTTGAAATAATTGATTGCAGTTGTACAATTTGATGATTTTTGATAAATATTGCTTTGTGTTAAATCTTCAAACATTTTAAAACTGGTTTAGCAGATGGCAATATAACAATGTTTATCTATGAAAATTAAAGCAAAATTGGTGAAAAATTCGCAAGTGTAGATTACTATAATAACATTTATCATTGAGTATAAAAAATTCTTAAGAATGAAGAAGCATATTTAAGTGAAAACTGTTATCTTATGAGTTGAAATATTCTACAATATCAGCGGAATAAGGTTGATAATGAACATTTTTATGAAAGAAACAAGAATGTTCATGAAGTGAATCAATAAAGGATTGTGTAGTTTTTGGCGACGTAGGAAGGAAGAACTTTTAGTAAATGGTGAAAAGTAAAAAGTTAGAACTTTAAATAAAAATTAGTACTTAAAATTCATAGTTAATATTAATTATAAATTCATTGCTGATATTTTTTCATATGTTAAAATATTCTCCAGTGAAAAAATTGAACAGCACAAACAAACTGAGATTGATTAAAATTCTGGATGCAATACAAAATATTCTACCATCACAATTTACGTGATTTTATTAGAAAAACCCAACTCATAAAATCTATATTATTATTAGAAAATATTTTTTATTAAAGACTTTACAGACGGAATTAATAAATAAAAACAATTGCATTTTCTCATTAATCATTAAGGATAAATTTAGGAAATCAAGTTATACATCTATTTCAATACTTGTTATACACTTCCAAGTTGGGTTTCTGAACCATCTTATAACCGAATTCAATGTATATTTCCTCATTCAGCAAGGTTGTCTTCAGTTCCAAAAATTGAAAGATTTCTGCATCACTTATTTTCGACTTATATACATTCCATTATTACATCAGTTCCAGTTCCATTGGCAGGATATCAATAAAAGAAAGAACGGTCCGCTTTTGATAAAGAGTATCAAAAGCAGGAGAGCAAATGGAAGAGAGTAATCATGCCGTCTCCTCTGGCGAATCCAAATTCATCAATACTTCTGCTGACCCAAATAGCAAAAAACCAATATAACTGACTAGACAGGAAGCTTTTCGTTCATTCTGAGTGATGGAGATTTAGGAAGGTTAAGCCGGAATGACTAGAAAACAAATTAATCTTCGACCTCTAATAAAAGAGTATCACATTCAGAAGAAGAAAAAAAAAACGTATGTACTTTATTCCAACTAATGCTGATAAAAATTGTTTCTAAAAAGAATCTGAGGTTTTTCTGCAATCTGGATTGAAACTCATCACATTACTTTCTACTTCATTAGGTGGTAAATGGTATGAAAAACCGTATAAACTTTAATATAAGATTAATCATTTTAAGAGAATACTTTAAGAATATATTTTATACATATTATGGGTATGATTTACATCTTACTTCGTGATAACAGCAAAAAAGATCAAAGTTATTAAGCACAGCTAAATTTGTCACTTGATTTTTAGAGTACTAATTAATGTCAACTAAGGTAACTTTGCTCATTTTTCAACTTAAAGTATATAACATTGTTTTCGATGTTTTCTAGGTGAAGATTTTTTTATTTATTTTTTCAAGATTTGTTGATTGAATAGCATAATTAATTAAAAAAAAAAAAAAACATCTTTAAGAAGAAAATATGTGTCAGTCATTATTTTTAGAAACCTAAAGAAACCTGCGAAGCTTTAGGTATTTTTAAGTTTTTGCAAGGTTTGTTATAAAAATCTCCAGATTCTAGAGGTTTTAATAAGGTATTCAGGTGAATACCTTTTAATACCATGACTAAAGGAAGGTATTTTAAGGTTTTTTCTGTAAAACCTCAAGAAACCTATTAAGTTTTAGGTATTTTTAAGGTTTTGCATGGTTTCTGATAAAACCACCAGATTTTAAAGGTTTTAATAAGGTATGCAAGTGAATATCTTTTAATAATATTACTAAAGGAATACAAAAACTCCCTAAACCTTTAATTTCAAACAAAATGCATATGGTTTTTAAATTAGAACGGTAAATAGAAAAATGCATTTTTTTTTTTTTTTCGTTTTGTTTCGTTCGCAAAATCAGTATTCAAGTTTACAAGAAAAAAAATCGAAACCCTTATATAAATTGGTTTTATTTTTAGAAACCTAAAAACACCTGTATTTTTAAGGTTTCGTTAGGTTTCTGATGAAAACTTCCAACGTTTGCGATTTTACAAGGAATTTTTGGGGGACAACAAAAAGATTCAGCTTGGTCAAGTACTATCGCTATCCAATCACAACACGTCCTGCTCAAGTGTTCCAGACCAGACTCGTTCTACAAAATAGTGTCACTTCTCACTTATGACCTTGTTGAAACTGGAAAATGTATAGATATGTTTGTAATGTCAACTTTCAATTTCAAATCCAAGGAAAGAAAATTTTTGTTACTCGAAAATGTGTACTGTTATATAAAATTGGCAAGTTACGGATTGTTTCGATTTTTTAAATTCATTTCATTTCATATGCATTCATTGAAATTTAGTGTGTACAGTTGAACGTAATGCAGATGAATGCCTTTTGTAAACATTATGATGTTAAGATTTTTCCTGTTATTTACTGGATAATTTGTAGGCTGAAAGTCAGAAAGTTGTGCATTAGAAAAAATAATACAATTGACATTTTTTTTAAACATTAAGATATTCCATATTTATCTGAAATTGAGTAGCTTAAATTCTGCTGTCTTAGTTAATTAGTTGCGAATTTTGAGTCCCACCCATATAAATAGGATTGCATTGTAATTTTTTTGGAATTTAAAGCTTCCAATAAAACATGTTCCTTTTGACATCTTACTTCTTCCTTGTTCAATATAATGATTACAATGCGGTTTCAAGTATAATTGTTAATAGTTTAGCATTAGAATTGTTGTTTATGCAACTAGTGGGGAAAGTGATACTTTTCAAACTAGGTAAAACGCTTATTTGATGAGTGTGATACCACGAGTCAAATAATTTACCGAGTTTGAAAATGTATTTTCCCACGTGCTGCATACAATATTTTTTTATAATCACGTGCAAAAAATATTTTTAATATATATATTTATTACTGTTGGCAACTTGAGTCAATGACTTTCTTCAGAATATATGTCATTTCAATGCCAAGACTGTATGATATTTGAGCACGAGGCGTACGAGAAAGTACTTTTTCACACTATTGCAAAAAAGTTACTTTCCTGCACTCCTCGGGAAAAAGTGCTACTTTCGCCACTATTTTTGATTAAAAAAACCTCATTTTTTGCACATTGTTACAAAAACATCTATATTTTATTTTAGAAAATTACACATTTGATGTACAATAAATAAATTTAAAAATATTTTTGTACACACACATGTGGAACTACACTTTTCACTAGATGATGTGTAAAGTAAAAAAAGCCTTTTTTTAGTTTGGCTCCGCTTGGAGGAACATCCTGACCAAAGCTCTTCGAATACGTCTTCAACAGCGATTAAATTTAAAATAATGACATCTTCACCGTGAAAGCATATAGAAAGAAAGACTCTGTGCAACATTTCACCCCTGTAGCGCAGAAGCAAAGAAAAGTCTTGAGATCAATCCACAAAAAAAAATTCTGTAATTGAAGCCCAAGAGGGTCCCACATATGAATGTGGAAATTATTAAAACTATAAACAGTTTATAACTGAATATAGAATGTTGCAAAGTAAAATATTTTTATATAATTTTTAAAAAGATTTTTGCAATATTTGTATAAAATATCACATTTATAAATTTGAATTTAAATAAAAAATTATATCTTTATCCAATGTGTATATATAATTTATATATGACAAATTATTTTCAATTTCAAGTATAAAAGTGATCATTTGATCCAAAACATATACTTCATATTTTTTCCAAAATTGTTTTTCAAGTTCTTTTGCATGAAATAGAATATTTTCAAAAGTTTTCATTGAAAATGCAAAAACAATTATTTGCCTATTCCTGAGATATAGCTGAAGGAAATAAAACAGATTAAATATATATGCATGAAATAAATATATATGAATCAAAATTTAAGCGAAAAAATAAACTTTCATTTGGCTTTTTCTCGGAAGAGGTTTTTTCAACATTTTACATCAAGCATATTATAATATTTTCAAAAGTTCTTGTTCAAATTGAAAAAAAAAAAATCTTTTATGCTCTTGTTGTATGTATGATGACTGGATACTAAGATGACACTGAAAAAATAATAAAATGATTTATGCCTTTATAAAAATTGAAACGTGCTGCGTTAAGGCATTTGCTTAAGCGTTGATTTCGAAAGTTCATAAAATCCTTTTATATTAATTTATAAACAAGTGCTTAATACACAGCCTTTTTTGTTAATTATCAGCCGACAGTTTATTTTATGACTTTTTCAGCAGTTTATTGTATTTCCAACAAATAAAAAAAAAATAGACAAATTTTATCATTTAATACTTTTTTATATATATATTTGATAAGATCATATACCTTAAATGCATAAGGTAAAACTGAATACATGAGAAAGATACAGAGGTGTATAGCTTTTTTCAGATTTTAAAGAACGGCCTATTGGGATGAATGGGAAACATTTGTGGAAAACAGTTGAATTTTTTCGCTGTAAAGTTTCATGATTTAGAAGTAAACAATATTGAGTACTTACTTGTTACCCTGTCGTCAAAACCAAAAATTATGACCAAAAGGCAGTTATAGGACCAATTGTTATAGTGAGATAGCAACAAACATTGCAAACCTTAGCAACTGAAGCCTCCTTTTTTGGCTTTGGTAAATAAACATTGCATGTTTTTCGACTGCCTCTCTTGATGGTGAGAGAGTAATTTTTCTTTATGATTTCTTAGATAGGTTGAAATATTGGAAGAGTGTAACAGGGATTTGTACCAATGAAACCTTTCTGATTTTGAAACAAACCACTTACGCTATGCTAAAAATTTCAAACTATTGTTGTAGTGATTTAAAGTTGTTATATATATTTAGTTGAAATTTCAAATTGAAGCTTTAGAGGAATATTCTGGACAATAAGTATAATTGACTGTTTTCTAATAAAATATTTCTTTAGTGCAGGCTTTGCTAAAAGAATTTTCAAAGTTACCATTTTTGTTATCTTAAGGTTAATTATCAACCTAAAAGAACAAGTAAACTGAAGGGAAAAAAATAATTTTCTGTAAATAATTGGTTTGAAATAACTTTATAGTTAAAGTTAATAATTATTTTATAGTAAAAAATATTTTAATTGTACTAAATTAAACATCACAAGTGATAGAATGCATAGTCACTTAAGCATTTTGCTAAAATTAAAATTGTGATTTTAGCTTTTCTGCTAAAGAAATGTTATACCCCAGCATAAATAGTGGTTATTAGCATCATATTTATATTTTTCAAGTGCGTTAAAAAAATTTAAGATGTTGTTCTGATTGCTTCAATGTTGCAACAATAGAAAATTATTTATAACTAGCTGAATACCCGTGCTGCGCTACAAAATTTTACCATGTGCCTTTTAGCAATCAAAAGATATTCATGTATTCTACACTTCAGACTTTTGCTTCCATTTCGATTCCGACAATTTGTATTATCAAAATATGAACTTTCCTTTGTTGAAATTTTTCCAAAATTTATAATTGTGTATATATTGGAAGTGAGACTTTTGAATATCCCTCGTTTAGAACGTTTAAACCCCTTTGGTTCTTTTTAATAATTTTAACTAATTACTAATTTTTTCTATATTTGCCCTTCTTAACATTTGCACCAAATATCAGAATTGTGACAATATTGGAAATGGGTCATTCGGATATCCCTCGTTTGGAACGTTTAACCCCTTTTCCACCCTTTAAAGAGGGTTAATCCTGATCGGAATAGTTTACTTTTCTATGTTTGTCTTTGCTGTCATTTCCAAAAATTTCCAATGCTGTGACCATGAAGGAAATGGGGCATTCGAATATTCCTCATGTGGAACGATTAACCCCTTTTCCACCCTTTAAAATGGGTTAATAGAGATCGGAATAGCTTACTTTTTCTATATTTGTCTTTGTTGTCATTTGCACCAATTTTCACAGTTGTGACCATATGAGAAGAAGGGCATTCGAATATCCCTCGTTTAGGACGTTTAACCCATTTTCCACTCCATAAAGTGAGTTAATTGAGATCGGAATAGCTTACTTTTTCTATGTTTGTCTTTGTTGTCATTTCCACCAATTTCCAATGTTGTGACCATGAAGGAAATGGAACATTCGAATATTCCTCATTTGGAACGATTAACACCTTTTTAGACCCTTTAAAGTGGGTTAATCGTGATCGGAATAGCCTAATTTTTCTATGTTTGCCTTTATCGACATTTGTATCAATTTTCAGAGTTGTGACCATATGGGAAGTGGAACATTCGATTATCCCTCGTTTGGAACATTTAACCCCTTTTCCATTCGTTAAAGTGGGTTGATCGAGATCGGAATAGCTATGTTTTCTATATTTACCCTTCTTAACATTTGCCCCGAATATCAGAATTGTGACAGCATTGGAAGTGGGTCATTAGGATATCTCTCAATTAAAACGTGTAACCCCTTTTCCACCCTTTAAAGTGGGTTAATCGAGATCGGAATAGCTTACTTTTTCTATGTTTACCATTGTTGACATTTGTAAAAATTTTCAGAGTTGTGACGATATGGGAAGTGGGACATTCAAATATTCCTCGTTTGGAACGTTTAACCCCATTTCGACCCCTTACAGTGGGTTAATCGAGATCGGAATAGCTTAATTTTTCTATGTTTGACTTTGTCGACATTTGAATAAATTTTCACAGTTGTAACCATATGGGAAGTGGGACATTCGATTATCCCTCGTTTGGAACATTGAACTCTTTTTCCACTCCTTTAAGTGGGTTAATCGAGATCGGAATAGCTTACTTTTTCTATATTTGTCTTTGTTGTCATTTGCACTAATTTGCAGATTTGTGACCAAATGGGAAGTGGGACAATCGAATATTCCTCGTTTGTAACATTTAACCCCTTTTCGACCTCTTAAAGTGGATTAATCGAGATCGGAATATCTTATTTTTCTATGTTTGCCTTTGTCGACATTTGTATCATTTTCAGAGTTGTGACCATATGGGAAGTGCTACATTCGAATATCTCTCGTTTGGAACGTTTAACCCCTTTTCGACCCCTTAAAGTGAGTTAATCGAGATCGGAATAGCTTTCTTTTCTATGTTTAGTACTGTTAATATTTATACCAGTTTTCAGAGTTGTGACCAAATGGGAAGTGGGATATTCGAATGTCCCTCGTTTCGAACTTTTAACCCCTTTTCGACCCCTTAAAGTGGGTTAATCGAGATCGGAATAGCTTAATTTTTCTATATTTGACTTTGTCGACATTTGAATAAATTTTCACAGTTGTAACCATATGGGAAGTGGGACATTCGATTATCCCTCGTTTGGAACATTGAACTCTTTTTCCACTCCTTTAAGTGGGTTAATCGAGATCGGAATAGCTTACTTTTTCTATATTTGTCTTTGTTGTCATTTGCACTAATTTGCAGATTTGTGACCAAATGGGAAGTGGGACAATCGAATATTCCTCGTTTGTAACATTTAACCCCTTTTCGACCTCTTAAAGTGGATTAATCGAGATCGGAATATCTTATTTTTCTATGTTTGCCTTTGTCGACATTTGTATCATCTTCAGAGTTGTGACAATATGGGAAGTGCGACATTCGAATATCCCTCGTTTGGAACGTTTTACCCCTTTTCGACCCCTTAAAGTGGGTTAATCGAGATCGGAATAGCTTACTTTTTCTATGTTTACTATTGTTAATATTTATACCAGTTTTCAGAGTTGTGACCAAATGGGAAGTGCGATATTCGAATGTCCCTCGTTTGGAACGTTTAACCCCTTTTCTACCCCTTAAAGTGGGTTAATCGAGATCGAAATAGCTTACTTTTTCTACTTTTACCACTGTTGATATTTGTGCCGATTTTCGGAGTGGTGACTATGTGGGAAGTGGGAGAATTAGTGATGAGTGAGTGAGTGAATGAATGAGTGAATCAATGAGGGCATTGCCTTATATATATAGAGAGAGAGATTTTTTTGTACAAAAATGTCCCATCGCTCCCTATTCTCCTCTTTGGTTGTTTCAGAATTGGTTTCAAAAGAGCAAAGTAAAACTTTTCAGAAAATAAAAAAAATTATATGATTGTGAAGGGACAAAACTGTTGAGTGTGTAAAAGAAAAAGGAAACTGCACACGTTAACATCCTAAATGTTATATGCCTCTTTGAAAGAAAAAAAATCTCTAGTGTAAAACTGGTAAAACATAAATATATATGTAAATGATTATGATAAATGAGTTACTTTTTCACACAATTTTACTACAACTTTTTTTCTTCTTTTGTTTATATGAAAATAGAATATGATATAGATATTTGGAAAATCTGCTTTATACAATACTGTTTACTTTATTTACGAATAAAGGTTTTTAATCAATTAGTTTGTATTTATTTGTAATAAATTAGTGTATTTCTAGATGGTTTACCTTGTAAAGTAGCAGAAATGTTAAATGCATACAATTCATATAAATTTTGGATTTCAGAAAATGTTTTAAGAAACTTCATGACCATTTTATAAGTTTCTTCTGAAGAATAGTACGATTGGGTAAATGATTTCAAATAATTGTGTACTATATTTTCAGAAAATGTTATTAATCTTCACAATTTGTCAAAAGCTCTTTTGAAATAAAGTTTTAATAGTGATTTCAGAATTAATACATTATCAAATTTGTGGTTTCTAAAATTTAGTTACTTTCTATTATTTAAAATGCAAAGGGAAAGAACAAATTTGTATGAGTATACATCTTTTTATTTAAATAAGGTTCATAAAATTCAGCTATTTGGGCTTAAAATATAAATTTCAACTATTTAAAGAATTCGAATGATTGGTTTGATAATTTTAAAATGTAAATGTTTTCTCTAGTTATGGATAGATTTCTAAAGAAAATTGTATAAAAAAATGTAAAAACTACAGCTATTATTATTGGAACTCAAATTAAATCATTTTAAATTGTAACTGTTTTCTATATTTTAATGGCTTTTTAAAGAAACAGATTGAGGTTTATAAATAAAACTGTGGAAAACGATAAGTTTAATTTAAAAAATACTGACTATTGCAAAGTATTTTTACAAAATCTTTTAGGTTTATTAAAAATACCTTTACATACATAATGCCTGTATATTTTGGGAATACCTTTTGGTATATTTTAATTACCTCATCAACTATGTTTCTAAGATATCCCCATATCCCTGTGAAACACCCTTGGAACAGAGATATTACAGAAACCTGCATGAGGATTTATTCTGCATTGTTAAATAAGTAAGAATACCTTAATCGAATATCTCTGGAAAAAAAGACCTTTAAAATACCTCCATATTTATTGAAAAACTTTGAGACAAAGGTTTTATGGAAAACCTACGCGAGGTTTTAATCTGCACGATTTAGTAGGTAAAAATACCTAATAGAATACCTCTGCAATGCCTTAAAAATACATCGGGAAAAAACCTACTTAAAACCTTCTGAGGGTCACGGGCGTATATATCCGTCATTTCATCCCCAGTTTTTCCAGCAATACACAACCTTTTTAAATTTATAAATAAAATGTAAAATAAAATATTTTTTAAATATTTTTATTAGGATGATAGTTTAAAACCTACTTAAAACAAAATAAATAAAAAATAACTTTTAAAAAATTATATATTTGGATCAAAAATAAAACTTAAAAATTATTGCAGGGAAAACAACTGTATAATTTCGCCCATTCCCTTGACGCTTAGAGGGTTAATACCTCTAAAATACCTTAAAAATATCCCGAGAAAAACCTTTTAAATACCTTAAAAATACCTCTAAAAAGAAACCTTTAAAATACCTCAATATACCTGGCAAAACCTTAGGACAAAGGAATTATGGAAAACCTAAGTGAAGTTTTAATCTGCACCATTTAGTAGGTAAAAATACCTTAATCGAATACCTCTGAAATACTTTAAAAAAACCTCGGGAAAAAATCTTCTAAATACCTCTAAAATACCTTAAATATACCTCGAGAAAAACCTTTTAAAATACCTGAAAAATACCTATGAATACCTCGGGAAAAAACCTTAAAATTACCTTATTTTTCCAGTAAGGGACAGTTCCTTACTCAACAATGGAGCACAAACAGCAGTTAAAAACTAGATACACCGCTGCTAAAATCGTCCCAAAAGACAATGCAATACAGTTCATTTTCGGAATTACTCTGAATGCTCGCTGAGAGACAATTAACTTACTAGATCACCAGCTCTCTTGGCCTTGCATAGGAAAGCTAATCCTTCGCGAATTTTCTAGAGATAGAAATTTGGAAAATTTTCCAGATCGCAGTCAAAAAGACCTATACATGTACATGGGGACCTAAAGTGTCGCCAAATGGTCACCAATTTTGTCGACATTTGGCGATTTCTCGCCAAAATTTGTCGCCAAAACCGTCCGCAACTTGACTCTATCTCGCCAAGGGACCGGGATTGCCATTAATAATAATGTTAAATGGGCCTTCTCCCTATAAAACTCGTTTTCCAGCATTATCCCTGTAAAACTCGTTTTTCAGCATTAAGAGACGCATTGCAGGAAAGCGAAGTAAAAACAAACTCTTGCACTTCCTTATGCGAAATGTACATACATTTTTCTTTTTACATAATTAATACTACGAAATATTTACAAACATAAAGAAATTCGTAACAATATTATCACAAAAAATACCTAAACCTGTAGTAAGATCACCTTTTAGAATATAACATAAAATACTCTAATATTTTGCATTTTTAATTCTAAAATTATTTATAAAAATTTGCAACACAATTTTGATGCGGAAAGGCAATTAGAAGATACTTTTCATTCAGCATGGTTCTATCCCCTTTGAATTTTTCAAACTGTGCAGGAGCATACAGTTTATGTTTTTTTATGTCTTCTATTATTTAACATTGTTTCAGTGACAGTTTACCTTCTTGATAAGCTTTTAGACAAGTAAAAGCGGCTTTCCTCGAGCTCCGAAATCCAATGAGCGAGTTACTACTGAACCTATAAAAGGGATAATTTTCCCAGCTCGCTCATGTCACTGTTCATCCAATACTACTGTAATGACTTCATCATTTCCAAATAGATGGCGCTCATCCATTTGAAAGAATACTTTTACTCATGTTTTTTTTAGGGACTTCCCCGAGTTTAAAAAAAAAGAGCAATTGAACTGAACAGCGAGCGGCGGACTGTTGGGTGTTCTAGATGATGTAAGAACATTTAAAAAAAAACTGTGAACGGTTGTGTGTGGTCATCATTAATTTAAGATAGATGGACATGTGTGTTTTGTAAGTTCTGTGTGTTGTTCTTGAAACAAGTCTGTGTTGAGGATAATGTGAATTAAAGAAAATTCCGGACATCGCTACCTTTTCTGGTCCCGACATCACAGACTATGTAATTGGTTGGCAGCGAAATGAGATACGAAATTCCAGTGTCCACTGTCCATGAAATGGTGTCCATACATGTTCCAGCGACCATGATGAATGTTTACTGCGCCATAGTGAAGATGGTATGTAAGTACTACTTTCTTTTCTGAATAACTGGTGCCTGTAGTAATATCTTTTCAGTATTATGCTTTGAGATTTAAAAAAGTATATATATTTGAAAAATCCTAAACAAATGAGTTGTTTTATTTTGGAAGTAAAGTCGGAAGTTTTTATTGAAATGAAAGTGAAAGGATATTACCTATTTTAGTCTGATTGATTTTCTTACCGAAGTTGACTTAACTTATTTTGTTATTGTATTTTCATTAAGATAAGGTCTAGATTTGAAATTTTACTAGCTCTAGCGTTTGTATTTAGCGTTTTAGAATAGTAGTTCATTGAAGACATGTCAACTGTTAGTTAAAATTAATTAGTACTTGTAACTGTTTTCATTTCGAGAATATTGATTTGTTTTAGGAAATTGATTGAATTGATTTTTTGCCAAGGTTGAAAACTTATATTATGGTTGTATTATCATTTAACATAAGTGCTAGATTTGAAACTTAACTATTTCTATCATTTGTATTAATGTTTAGGATAGTATTTCATTGATAGCTTACTTCAACTTTTGGTTTGGTGAAAATTGAAATTCGTAGTTGCTTATATTTTAAGAATATTAATTTGTTTAAGAAAATAGAATTCTGGTTCTTGTTTTCTGTTTCGATTGGTGAAAAGAAACGTTTTAAAAGAATTCTGTGTTTAAGTAGTGTTTTGTGAGTTTGGTTTTTGCTACTACGAAGTTTTAAAAAAGAACAAAAGTTTGTTTTAAGGAAAATAAAAGTTTCCTGTGTTTGTTCTTAGTAGATGTGAATATCTTAAAGAATTACACTGATTTAGAATATTGCTGTGAGAGTGCTTATTCTTATTTTTATAAGTTTGAATATACTAATATGCTTTGAAAGAAAAAGGAAAGAAAAAAAATCTATTTGTGATTTCAAAAGTGTATATTTAAGTTTATGGTAGTAGTTCATTTTGTGTGTAAATGTTATATAAAGGTTTGGATTATATTGGTATATATATTGGTTTGGATATTTGAAAAATGTAATGATTCATATCCGGGTCTATTCCTAGTTGACGTTAAAATATCGCCAAGGCGATTTGGCGCTGTTTTGTAGGCGATAAAGTTCTAAATTTGGCAACCCCATTTTTTTTATTGACGTGCTTTGGTTTCAACCTTTCTATACCACAAATCATGGAGCTGGTTCGTTTCTCACTTTTTCATATTGGAATTCCGAATTGGCGACATTCTGGCTTTGTCGCCAACTTTTCAAAAGTGCGCCAACCCATAAACGTGAACTAGGAATTTACCCATATCCGGTAGTTAAGAATTACGTAAGAGAAAAGAAGGTTTGTGTGACCTTGGAATTTATTTATGTTGAAATAAAGTGTATAGTATTCGATTTTGGAGTAGGGAAAAGTATTCGTTTAAAGGATCATCTAAGCATTTTAGTTTGTTTTTTCTTTAAGCAGGGATAAATATTGATTTGAGTTGAGGATTTGTTTATGTTCATTGGAAGCACATGACATAGTGATGATTCTTTTGGAATAAGAATATGTTATTATCTTTTGTAGAGATTATATTGCTCTTTATTTACGATTATTAATTATAGAGTTTTTGTGTCACATTTTAAAGATCTTATTTATAGAAATTTTGATTGAAATCAATACTTTAATAACATGATACAACTTACCTGTAAAGTTTTCAAACATGAAAGTCACTCCTTTATAGAATTATCCTTTCCACATTTCAGCTTGTTAATTAAATAAAAAATGGATAAAAAGAAACATTTTAGCTATCGATAAATTTCAATACCGTATGTACAATCCAGTTCGTTGAATAGTTTGTTTACATTTTCATCTACCGCTTAGCAACGCATAAGATAAGAGCGCCATCTGGTTGTACCAGGCCCGATATAAATATGTTTCTACATTTAGCTGCGGTCCCGGTTATATCCCCTTTGAATTTTTCTAAAACTTGTTTCTTGAAATAAATAACACTAAACAATCTAACCCTGTTTATCTTTAATGCAGTAATTTGCAGAAATCTAGCAGATCAACATATTTTTAAGTTTTGCTTTTTCTTATGTAGAATATTCTTAAGAATTTCCTTAGAATCTCTTCAAGAGTTTTTAACCCTTTCAGTCCCAGTGATACCAATTGGAATCATAACATTTAAGATTTTTTTCCTAATCACCAATACTCCCAGTGAATCCAAATCAACGTTTTTACAATCATCAAACTATTCTCTGCCCAAATACATTTGTCTTTTTCACCAATATATGGCTGCACGGGTTCTGTTGATGAATGAAGTGAGGCTTGTTTATGTTTTCTCAATTTTGAAAAAGATGCCGAAAATAATATTTTTTTTTAAGTAATTTAAATTAAATAACTGTTTCAAATATGTTCATATCATTTTCTTTAATATTTAAAAATTGTATATTAACCATTTTTAACGTATATATATTTTAAAGTTTTAACATTTGCAATGATTGAAAAGTGATTATTTCATTTGGCAACAGTGGGAGTTGAGTACAACTCAACACCTTTTCCCGTTTACATTGTTTATTTTAGATTTTTACTGTTATTACCACTTTATTGCTATTTTTTCTACCAGTATTCACTACGTTAAGATATATTTACGATTAAATAGAAGATTTATAATATTATTCGATATATTTGAACTGCCGAAGTGAAATCGCTTAGACTTGTTCGATACCTAATGTCCAATGATGCCATTTGGAATCATTTTGAATTTTAATTAATTTTTTTTTAATTGTTTTCAACCCTGTTATTGTGAATACCAAATGAGTATATTTTATAAATTTCAGATTTTTAAAAGGAAAAATAAATAATTGGAACTGAAAAGGTTAAGATCTCATTTAGGGATATAATTGAGTTCTTACGCTAAGTAGAAAATGTATCTCTAACCGATTTCAAAGTTTAAATTACGTGATTTTTGCATACATTTTAACTTCAAATTATTTTGCTTTTTCTAACATATAATTATTGCCAGTACAATTTCTAGTTCTAAAACAAATTTAGCTTAAAAGAAATTAAAACACAGGTTTGTCATGCCACAATTTCCCATAAAAATGCATTTGTCTCAAAATGTCGCATTTCAAACTTCGATGTACCTTTAAAAAATTACTCCTAGCTACCTAATTAAATTTTTTTCATCCCGCATTTACTTTATATCAGGAATTAATCTAAAATGAACTTTTTTTACAAAATTTTGATCAATCATTTTTAAAAATTATTTTATCTTAAAAATAGGATCTACATCAGTTTAAAAAAATATTAGCTCTGTTTAGTCATTTAAGATTTTTTTAAACATTTTTGGTAAACCTCAGATTGTTGAAGAAAATTTGCATAATGAGAAAAAAATTCAAATTTATTCCTTAGGTTATTATTTTCATAATACCTAATTTTGATAAGGTCAATAAAAAAATTCCCTTTTAACATAAGTGGTATAGGGACTACCGAATATCCTCAACAAACTTAGTGCATCAGACACATGCACTCATCTCAATAGATAAATATGCACCCAATGCCGAATTACATAAATTGTTGTTTTTCTCGTTTAGATTAAATATAAATGACAAATGTAACTTATTCTTGTGAATGAAATTATCCTTATTTATTTCCACATATATTTCTAGTAGTTTTGTTTTTTTTAATCCATAACCATTTCTAAAGTGATAATTAAGATTTTAAATAGTATAGATCAAGTTTGGTGAGATTTTAATTACATAAACAATTCTAATATCCTTATATATTTGTTGATAAGTTTTGTATTAGTTGGAGGAACCTGATAAGATTAGTATATTACAAAAATGTTCAACGATAAATATAACGGAATTTGCCCGAAAGAAAGATTCGATAATGACTTTATCAATATTCTCCAATTTTCTGAAAACTTAGATATTATATTGGCACTTAGATATTCGATGACAAGCTTTAAAGCATTTTTAAAAGCTAAACTTGTAATATAAAGCAGTTTTCAAGAACTCAAATTCAAAAAGAAGTAGGGTTATCTGATGTTTTCAACCATAACAGGGAGAGTAACGTACAACAAACGTACACTTTCAATATTTAAATACCACCAAAACGTACACTTTTGATATCTAGTTCATGGGCGGCTTTTTAGTGACAGTAAATGTCAAAGGTTAAATGTTTTTTGTTTTACGCCATTTCCATATTACTTAAAAAAAGTCCCATATTTAAAATACTTTCACATAATTAAATACACTTAATTTTAATTCGCAATTATATGACTTTAGCCGTGTATCAGAAAACTGTTTAACCACAGCAGTATGATAAATAATGCAAAGGTGCACCTATGCAAAGATCAGATCTCTGACATCCCCTCTGTACTGCAAGTACTAACCATTTTGCAACTAAATGACATATCTCAAACGGCATAGCTGGAAAAGCAACTAATGGGAGGCATTTAAACGTTCTACATGGGTTTATAATTTCCTTTTTAGAGACCGTGTAGTGTTTATGATTCCACTTGCCTTTTTTAAATGCTTTTTTAACTATAAATTTACCGCAAAATTTAAGGTTTAGGTTTGTAATCATCGATTTCTTTTTCTTTTTGGAGCGAAGTAAATTCGAATGAAAAAAAACTCTATAATAATATAATTAGATAACTCGCCTGAGAACTTATAAGCCGCACGCATTCATTCAGTTTCCGGTTATAGACAGGCGCCAAAATCAATAATAAATACCAAATTTTAAAAGTTATATTAAAAAGCTACGCCACTACAATGTTATGCAATTTAATGACCTTTTTAAAAATGTGTATCACATAGGACGTCAGACTGCGGCTCTGGAGATGCATGCGTCTCTTCTCATTGATATTTGCCGCTCTTCAAGTTCGAAGTAATTTAAACTAATAAAGCGATAAATGATTGTATATTTGTACTATTTTTGGGTAAATACATTATAAATTTACTCCTCATTATAAAACGTGAGAAATAAGGAAGATGCTGCGAAATACAGGGAGATGAAGGGTGGAATGGTAACACTGTTCTCAAATACACACTTAAAATCAGTGTCCACAGTACACACTGGCGTCTTCGCCGTCGAAATACCGAACAATCGCTATGCGCGATAAGAGCATGCATCACAGTCTCAGTTGCATCGAGCTTTTGTTGGCATTCGTTTTCTCCAACTGAGGTAGATAGCACTTTTCGCTGTAAACTTATCGAGGTTGCGTGCCTATAGTAGAGGACAGGATGAAATGAGCTCACTGAGTACGCTGTAGAAACCGGTTTCTCTATGGCTGTAAAGCATTGAGTGAGATCAAATCAGGTTGTCTTCTAATATAGTTAAAACGCCTTTTGTCTTCTGTTTTGATATTCTGTATTGGAAAAACATGGCATCGACTTCGTCCAAAAGAAGAGAAACTTGACGAGGAAAATCATTATTTTAACAAAGAATTGACTGAATTGTATGCGTTAATTCAAAACAGAAATGAATTACTGACTTGTCTCATCTGTGATGATTTTCATGCAATTTATTTTTATACCATAAAAATGGTATAAAATTTATGTAGTTGGTACTTATATTTATTTTGCAGCTCTTTAAAAATTTTGCGATTCTGGTTATTGATTGTTTGGGTCTTAGCCCAGAAAAGTCTGCCGACATATTTTCTATCACTATGTAGCATATCTACAACACACTTCAAACTTAGTAAACTTAGACAACGTTATGCCATACTGATAATATAGTTGTAACATTAGTTATCTGTAAAGATGGTTATTCAAAAGTTTTGATTGAAAAAGTCTTTTAAAAAATCATATATATGTGTTGTGTTAACGTTTTTCTATAATTATGTATAAAATGTCATTAAGAAGCTGAATACTAAGTTATTTTATCAAAACTCAGAAAACTTCAATGCAAAACTTTTACTATTTCCTTTATCCTAGAATACCTCATATTCCCAAAACCTAAAATTGTATTACTAAATATTAAAAAACACATGTGTTATGAACAGAATTATTAATCGTATTAATAACAGTCGTATTAATATTCCATTAGGAGTAGCGGAGAAAGGCAATTTACAGAATGGGAGATAATCTTATACGTTACATAGATATGTGCCCGATAAATAATTTGCTCATATTAGTGCAATTAAACGTCAAAATAGAATGAAAATATTTTTGAGCGTATTTATATCAAGATACATCTGTGATGGCAAATTGATATATAGGTTACTTTTGAAGAAAAGTTTTAATGAATATTTAAAAAAGTGTTTATTGTAAAAGTTGCATGTCACTTCAGCCTGTTCAACATTTAGCAAACTATCATTTGAAGCACACATTTATAGAGTACATTACAAATTCTGCTTTAAATCGATATTTTGTTTTTACAATAATTGTAATTTCCTTTTAACCTTTAAAATAACTTACCTCTCATTGAAAATGTATGAAGCAAACTTAATTTTTGAATTTTTTTGGTACACTAAATCCTAATATGGAACAACATTATGGGGGTATGTTATTGAACTAGGCAAAACTTTATACATAATTTTTAATTTATCTAACATTACTACGAATAATTTGAATTGAATAAATATTCAACTTTATTAAAAATAATGTATTTTCCTATGTATAAAAACTTCAACTAATTTCAACAGTGCATTCATGATTTTTATATAAATATATATATATATATATATATATATATATATATATATATATATATATATATATATATATATATATATATATATATATATATATATATATATTAGAAATAAAAATAAAGCCAGTTATCAGATTTTTCTTACGGTGCACGTAATAGAAACTATAAAACATCGGATTTAAATTCATTTGAAGTTACAATAAATAAATGATATGAACAAGATTTAAATTCCTCAGTAAGTAGAAATTTAATATGCTGAGCCAATAAATGCAAAACAGTTAAAATACAAATTCTTGCCTCTGATGAATCATATGGAAATAGCTTGGTAACTAATTCATGGGTCTCGTGTATTTTTTATAGTAATCCTCAAAGAAAAAAAAAAAAAAAAAAAGGAAAGAAAAAAAAAAAAGAGAAAAAAAAAAACCCAGAGAAATAAATTATTTCACAAAATATTTATATATATATACTCATGTATTCTAATGGGTATTAGAAGTTTTCAGTTTACAAAAAAGATAAACAATTTTATGGAAATACATCCCCACAATCCATACAGATTACTATGGAAGCAAACTTTTACAAGCGTTTTGAGATTGAAATTAGGTAAAGTGCTTTTAAGGAATGAATCAAAACAAACAGAGTCATGCTATATTCATCAGATATTTCAAGAATAAACAGCCTAGAATTATTTTTCATTTTATTAGTACTTCAGTTTCATAACATTCTTTATTGTCGAATGTAAAGAACCACTACAATGCGAAATCTACAACGAAATTCGTTATCCATAATGGCTTACAAAATTTTGCAGGGAAATTTTCTTTAAAAAAGTCTTTTCATTTTTGCTGATAGCAATACATTAATATAAGCAAACAAATTATTCAGAAAGTATAAATGTGTTATAAGGTTTAGTATCTTGCCACAAGTTCTATAAAAATAATTAGGTTTAAAAAACTAATTTTGAAATAGTGAATAATTTTTAATATTGAAATTTTAAGATATAATCATTGTCAACTAAAAACATTAATCATTTTGTTATTCATTCTTTTTTATAACTTAAGAGTACAGTGTACTATGAAAACTTTTTTTTTTAATTGTGAAGTGATTTTTCTGAATTTTTTATGATACATAAGTTTATTAAAATTATAAAGATAAGGATTATTTTGCAATTTTTTTTTAAGAATTTTATAGGTATTTAAAGTTCTAAAATATACAGATATTGAACATATATTTCAAAATGCTTCATGCTCATCAATTTTTAGAAATTTTGGATTTTTTATTTATTTATAATATTTTATTTTTTTTTGCACTTTTAAATACATCATATATACTATAAATCTTGGGAACCTTTTTTTAAATTTTGAAGCAGTTTTTAGAAAATGGGAACAAAAATGTGATTTTACCCAAATTTTTCATTAAAATTTCATTCGTATGTCGTATTTCATAAAAAAAATATGCATTATAACTTAAATAAAGTACAATTATGTTTCCAAGAAAGTGTTTACATCTGTTTCATCAAAGTTCGCAGTTAAGTAAATTGAAAAAACTAACTCGCCTGGAACACCTTTTCACGTGGTCTAAAAATTTTGGATACGGCACTATAGGGGCTCTTCCTAATGTATTTCTTTAAGGGGGGAAGAAATTTTTTACCAGTGGTGTTTCCGGAGTGGGGCGTTTCTTGGCCATTGTAAGGTACAGGGAGTGGTACAATGTTGTGGCGAATATTGGCGAGAAGCTTGGCGAGAGGGGGAGATTGTTCGCCGTTCGCTGCGCAGGTTTCTTATCACTCGCTATTTGGAATGCCTTAAATAAAGATCTTGTAATTGATAACGCATCGATGATTTTGAGTGGTGTCATGTTTCCTTTATAGAAAATGGTGCATAGGCTGGGAAATGTTGTGTTGTTGGGAATTATTGTGTTGTGAGTGATACTAACCACTTTGGATTATTGGCGCATGTTTTCGCTGCATGTTGGGGTGAGTAATTCGTTTTTGTTTCGGTTCGGTTTGTTGTATTTATACAGTGAAATGATTGACAGTTGAATTTGGTTTTTGTTTGGTTTATTTCGTTGTTTTTGGATTGGGTTGATTCGTGTGTCGGTGTTTCGAAAATAGAACTTGTTAGTTTGTTGATTAAAGGAAAGTAATTAATAAGTTAGAGTGGATTCTAATATTGGTTTTCTGTTTGTGGAGATGAAATTAGTACTAGATTGCTGCATTTTGGATTAGTATGGTATTGTCATTTTAATATTTGTTTTGCTTGTAAAGTGTTTCGGTTTAAAATGGATGCATCAAATCTGGCTTTATTAGAAAGAACAAAAAAGACTCGTTCTGTCATAAGGTCTATTGTGACAAGGCAAACTAATAAATTGGAATCCGAAATAAATAATTCTGCCGACAAAACAGTAGTACATGAAATATATGTACAGTTAATTTCTAAATTTGAGGAATTAAGTAAACTCGATAAGGAAGTCGAGGGTTTAATAGATATCGATAATCTGGAAGATGAAATATTAACTCGTGAAGAATATAGAGATAAATTTATAATTTGGAAAACCCGCGCTGAGCGTTATATAGAATCGGTTTCGATTCCAAGTTCAGTTAGTATTCAAAATTCGCGGGAAACACAACAGCAAAACGTAACACTTCCTGAAAATAGCTCATTTCCTTCTGCTTTAACAAATCAATCACGCTTGCCAAAACTTACTTTAGAGTCTTTTTCAGGCAAAGATATAAGTAGTTTCCCTAGTTTTTGGGCTAGATTTAAATCAGCAGTGCATGAAAATTCAAGTTTGAGTGATGTGGACAAATTTTGCTATTTAAAATCGGTTGTCACATCTGATGCTGAATTGGCAATACGAGGTTTAACGCTGACTTCGGAAAATTATGCCGCAGCCATTAAAATTCTAGAAGATAGATTCGGACGTAAGGAGCTTATAGTTGACTATCATATGAATCGTTTGTTAAATTTGACCCCAGTTCGCAAATCATTTGATGTTATCGCGTTAAGAAATCTGTATGATCAATTGGAATTAAATATTAGGGGACTCGAAACGCTAGGAATATCTCCTAATTCTTATAGCTGTCTTTTGTTTCCGATAATTATGAAAGCTATTCCCCCTAATTTGGCGTTAGAATTCAATCGAATTTATAAAGATAAGCAGTCCCAAATCACTGATTTAACATCATATCTACGCGATGAAGTTCAAAGTCGTGAGCGCACGGACGCTTTAGTAAAATCACATGAGTCACAAATCAAAGGCTCACATTCGAATAAATTCTCCGAGAGGGCGCCTAGATTCTTAACCCAGACGCCACAAAAGAGTAATTCGCGATTTTCTTCAAATCATAACAAATCAACTGTGAGCGGATCTGCAACCGAACTCTTGGCAGCTGCGCATTTTAGTTGTATATTTTGTTCCGAAAATAATACTCATTCATCTGATTTGTGTGAGAATTTATGCGCTCAACAAAAGAGGGATAAGCTTATTAAGGAACGTAGATGTTTTTTATGTTGCAACACTAATTGCCGTGTAAAGGGTTGCAAAGGGATTGTTTGTACCTACTGTCAGGGTCGCCATGCTCGCGCTATTTGCTTCAAGTTAGAAAATTCTAAAAAACAAAATTCGCATTTAGACTTGAAAGAAAACTCTGTTGACGTTAAATCGACGACTTCAAATTCTGTTATGAATAATTGCAGTGGCGTTTTGTTGCAATGTGTTAAGGTAGAAATTATCGGTAGCACTTCATCGGATAAAATATTTTGTCTTTTTGACAATGGATCGGAAAAGACTTTTGTTAAGAAAGATGTATCCCGTAGATTGGGATTAAAAAAAATAGGTTTGGAAAAGCTAAATATTTACTCGTTCGGATCAAAAACTCCTAAAAATCAAACTTGTTCCAAGGTAGAAGTTAGACTAAGGAATGTATTGAATGGGCAGGAGACTGTGATTGAGGCATTGGAAATTGAGGAAATTTCTAAGGCGACACTTAGTCTTCCGAACCCAGAAGTTTGGAAGGAAATGGAATCGAGAGGTGTTAGATTGACGTTTAGTTGTAGTGAATCAACTGGGAGTTGTGAAATTTCGTTGTTAATTGGTTCAGATTTTTATTGGTCTTTAACAAATCAAATAAAAAGACTTGATTCATCATTGGTTGCTGTCGACACCAGTCTGGGATGGTTTCTTCAGGGTAGATGCGATGAGCAGAGCGAATGTACTTCGGTGCATTTGATTCACAGTGAAGATGAATCTGTTTCGGCTGAGTTAAGAAGGTTTTGGGAGATTGAAAGTTTAGGGATACATGATAAGGATTCGGTGTCTTGGAGTATGGGAGATGAAGAGGTACTAAGTGAGTTTGATAACTCAATTAGTTTCGTAGATGGTCGATATCGCGTAAGTTTGCCATGGAGACCAGGTATGAGAGAGGCTTTACAAAATAATGAGTTTGTTGCGCGTAAACGCTTTGAGAGGTTGGTTCGTAGATTCAAATGTGATCACGAGTTGTTTTGTGAGTATAAGGATGTAATTGATGATTATGTTAGGGAAGGTATCGTTGAGCGTACTTCTTGTGAATCTTTGTCGAATAGTCAGGGATTTTACCTACCCCATCATGCAGTGATACGTAGCGACAAAACCACAAGTCGGCTTCGAGTCGTTTTCGATGGTTCGGCTCACGAAGATAAAAATTTGTCGTTAAATGAGACTCTATATACTGGACCAAATTTGCATCCCAATATCTTAGAACTGCTTCTGAGATTTCGAGAAAATTCTGTGGCCTTTACAGCTGATGTGAAATCGGCTTTCCTTCAAATTGAATTGGACCTTGCTGATCGAGATTTCACACGTTTCTTCTGGACTGATAATCTAAACAATAATCCCTACGTTCTAAATTTCACGAGAGTTCTTTTTGGACTTAGGCCTAGTCCATACCTGCTTGCAGCAACTTTAAAACATCATTTCAAAAAATACAAGGAACAGTATCCTCATACATTTAAATTGCTAAACAGCTCTGTGTATGTTGATGACGTCATATCCGGCCGAAATGATGTTCAGGACGCTCTACGTACCTCCATGGAGTGCTTGCAAATATTCAGTGATGCTGGCATGTTACTCCGCAAGTGGCGAACTAACTCGAAGCAACTTTATTTGTTATGGCAACAAGAAAGGGTTGAGCCAGAATTCTCTGAAACTGTTGCTGTTGATCTTAGTCTACCGATTAAGGTTTTAGGACTTTCTTGGGATCCAGAAAGAGATTTGATTTATTTTGATCCGAAAGACTTATTGAAGTTTATGTCTCGTAAAATCGAATCAAAGAGATTTATTCTAAGTGTAGTTGGGCGTGTCTTCGACCCTATAGGGATTATCGGCCCATTTGTCATCAAACTGAAACGTGTACTTCAAGATCTTTGAACTCTGGGAGTGGACTGGGACTCGGAACTTCCTCCAAAGCTACGCCACCAGTGGCAGCAGTGGAGTAGCGAAGCTGAGGACTTGACTGAGATAAAGATACCTCGGTACTATTTAGGTAAATTAGAACAAGATGTATCAATGTTTGAGATACACTGTTTCTCCGACGCGAGTAAGACAGCCTACGGTACAGTATTGTACTTGCGTTTTGTTACTCGTAACAATGAAATTGAGACGAGTTTTATTTGCTCGAAGGGTCGTGTAGCACCTTTGAAGTCAATGACAGTGCCCCGACTTGAATTGACAGCAGCTTTATTGTCAACTAGGTTGGCTAAACAGGTATCAACTTGCCTCAGATTCGACGCCAACATTTACTACTGGACAGATTCTCTTATTTCGTACTACTGGATTCGCGGCGATTCTTCAACATTCAAACCTTACGTAAAAAATCGTGTTGCAGAAATCCAAATGCTCTCCGACCCTATCCGGTGGGGACACTGTCCAGGAAAGGACAATCCTGCTGATCTCATTTCGCGTGGTACATCTGCTCTCAATTTAGTGCAAAACGAACTGTGGTGGAACGGTCCACCTTGGCTTAAACTACCACCTGACCATTGGCCAAATCTTCATCGTCCAATTTTAGATTCGGAACTTTGTTCTGAAGAATTGGCATTTAGTTTCAGTGTGCATGTGGCAGTTACCCAACCGAAGGAATCTCTTGTCGACATAGAACGATTCAGCAGTCTTAAAAAACTTTTGAGAGTAACCGCATGGATTTTTCGATTCGTGAACAATGTTAAAAACTTAAATAAATCATTGAGCTTGTATCTTACTGCAGATGAGATACAAAATGTTGAATATTTTTGGATCAAATACGTTCAAACCGAATTCTATTCTGCTGAAATATCAGCTTTAAGAAGTAACAAGCAACTTCAGAATAACTCGGAAATAAAGAGTTTAGTGCCTTATTTGGATCAAGATTCTTTGTTACGAATTACTGGACTGTTGCTCGAAGGAGCTTTATGCTTTGGTGAAAAGCATCCTGTAATTCTTCCTCGACGCTGTAAATTTACCGAGTTACTTGTGACTAGAGTACATGAAGAAATAGGTCATTGTGGTGTATCCGCAACTTTGACTCAACTTCGAAAACATTATTGGGTACCTAAAATCCGTCAATTAGTTAAAACGGTCATTCGCAACTGTCTCATTTGCAAAAAATATAATGCCAAACCAGCTGATCAACTGAGTGGTCAGTTGCCACGAGATAGAATTTCCCGATCTCCTCCTTTTCAAATCGTAGGTGTTGATTTTACAGGTGCAATCCTTGTGAAGAACAGTAAAGATACTCAAAAATCTTACGTCGCCTTGTTTACGTGTGCTGTAACACGAGCCGTTCATTTGGAACTAGTATCGGACATGTCCACAAAGTGTTTTTTACTTGCTTTTCGAAGGTTCCTTGCACGAAGAAGTAATTGCCAAGTGATTTACTCCGACAATGCTCGTACATTTAAAGCGGCTCAAAGAGAGTTAACGTATTTCACTAACATCTTGAAAGACAGCAAGTTACAAAATTTCGTCGCAGACAAAGGTATCCGCTGGAAATTCATAGTTGAACGTGCCCCTTGGTGGGGTGGCTTCTACGAACGCCTTGTTAAGACTGTAAAGGAACCACTGCTTAAAATACTTGGCAAGGCACTTGTGACATTTGAAGAACTTTCAACGATTCTCTCAGAGGTTGAAGTCATCGTCAACAATCGACCTCTAACCTATGTAGAGAATGACCCAGGGGAGCCAGAACCTCTCACGCCGGCTCACTTCCTCGAATTAGGTTATGGTGATTCCAAATACCCTGTACATTTCATCGAACTGATTGACTCTACAGCGGCCAAGCAATCATACCAAAGGAGAAAGACTTACCAGACACTCCTTTTGAAACAAATTTGGAGACGCTGGAAAGAACAGTATTTACTCCAATTAAAGACTGTTAATAACTTTAAATACCCATCTCTTCGTAAAAACTTGCAATTAAATGATGTGGTGATTGTTGAAGGGAATGTTAAGTCAAAATTATTGTGGGAACTTGGGGTAATCAAAGAGATATATATTGGAAGAGACAATAATGTTAGATCTTGTTTAGTTAAAACTTCTAAAGGTCTCTTCAGAAAACCAATCCAATTGCTTTATCCTTTAGAAATCACATGATGTTCTTAAACTAATTTGTTCTTATTTTTCACATTTATGTTAATGAAGAGTACATTATTAATTAATTTAAAAATTTATTTGTTGCGAGATCTTTAAGTATGTATCTTAATTGTTTATTTTCATTTGATTGTTTATTTCATTGCTTTGATTTGCATTATATGTTTAATTGGGTGAACATTCTGTTCACCGGTGGGGTGTGTGGCGAATTTGGCGAGAAACTTGGCGAGAGGTGGAGATTGTTCGCCGTTCGCTGCGCAGGTTTCTTCATTCGCTATTTGGAATGCCTAAAATAAAGATCTTGTAATTGATAACGCATCGATGATTTTGAGTGGTGTCATGTTTCCTTTATAAATGTAGTCGTTCATCCTTGAAGACACTGATTCACGACCCTCTTTAAGAAAAAACGGGTTAGGGAAAGCATGTGCTCCAACATAGTACACGAATTTTAGTTATTATGTTCTATCTAGACTTCTCAAAATAAAATAACCTTAAAACTATTTTTTAATTCGTTATCAAATATTTCTGATATAGAGCAGAATGACATTTATAAATCTTAAATATTTGTATAAGTAGAAATTTCTTAGAATATTGATTATTATATTATATTCTATTACTGTAATTTTGGATTTCTATATATTTATTAAAATCTCATATAAACTCCAGGATTTACTTAACCCTTTATGTGATAATAGTTTCTAGAGCATTTACGTTAAAAATTCGTGTTTTTTTGTTTTTTTTTCATATAAACTAATAACTAAAGTAGTAAAACACTAAATGTTTACTATAAAATTAACTTCAATACAGAATAGCATACATAGAAGTAGTTTTTAACGTGGAAAACTTCGGAATAAAAATTTTAAAGGTGGAACGTATATCTATATATATAATTCTCTTGCGTAACGTCCAAATTCGGCTGTATTTCTGTGAGCAGAATGGCAATGACTTCGAACAAATCTTCTCAATGTACTTTATGCACGAATTTCCAAATTCAGCAATCCAGCCAATCACAATATATCTTTTGAAATTTGACTAATACGTCTGGCAACAGCAACAACTTGGATTCGCTATATTTTGTTTTTCTTATTATAACCTACAGATAGAAATTATTGCCTATTTAAAACATATTGATTTAATAGTTACTATGATGCAAGAATAAATAGATTCAAGATATGTATATTTCTTTTGGATTGGAATTCCGGGTAAACCAGACTTTTCGGAAAAATTATCTGCTGGAACATGTTCCGGAGGTCACCGGGTCGCATTCAGCGCTAAATCGCCAACTTTCAAAAAGTAGCTAAGAGGCAATATGCAGTAAATCTGAAACTATATTCATTTCTAATCAGTGCAAATTCAGCTATTACGAATTGAAAGCTATCAAAATAACAAATAAAACCACCCACTCAACTTCAAAATCTCATATGAAATTTAAAAAAAAAAAAAAAAAACTTTTGGCAAAATTGAGCTAATTAGCCAAATTTGATTTTCAAAAATTCCTGTTGATTGAATGCCGGATAATTGGATTTTCACTGTTTTATTTTATTTTCTAAGTATCGCAAAAAAAGATTATGCGAACATATGATTGCTTCGTTAAGAAATTTCGATAAACAACTTTAATTATTTTAGCGCTTCATACGTTACAAGCCCGTAAATTTTAATTGTTCCATGAAATAACCGATCTTTTTTAAATATATGTACGATACTGTTTATTTTTGTTGTTTTCCAAGAAATTTCTACTACGTTGCCACGCTGTCCCTGCTTAACGCGTCTCGGCAGCAGTAACAAAACGTTTTCAATTTCATGGCATTAGGCAGCTGAAATAGCTTTTTGCTAGGGCATATTTTAAATGCTTCACTTTGAGGCGAGCAAAGCGAGCCAAGGGGATTGAATAGCAATCCAGGGGGTTGACGAGCGTCAGCGAGCAGGGGGCGGAGCCCCCTAGTATCCTATAATTATTCAAAGAGTCTATATAAGAACTGCTTTTAGTTATTAAAATGAAGTTCACTGCATTTGTTTATGGAAATCATAATGCTTAAAAAGCTTATTTCTTGTGGTTTTATTTATGGAAGATCATGACATTGCTTAAAATACGTATGGGTAATAAAAAAAAAAAAATGATTAAAAAACCTTTAAAACTGTTT
The DNA here is from genome assembly GCA_963978545.1 of Linyphia triangularis. Taxonomy (NCBI): domain Eukaryota; kingdom Metazoa; phylum Arthropoda; class Arachnida; order Araneae; family Linyphiidae; genus Linyphia; species Linyphia triangularis. The sequence goes on along the minus strand of OZ021724.1, from coordinate 54,630,611 downwards.
AGATTTATTAGTTATATTTCTGTAGAGTATTTTAAAGTATAGCTTTTATGCACAATTATCAACATCTTTAAAACTTAAATATTTCCCCAATTAAAATATATGACAGAATGAACACTAAAGTACGGGTTTGTGATATCTCTATATATATAAGGCAAAGCCCTCACTCACTGACTCACTCATCACTAATTCTCCCACTTCCCACATAGTCAAAACTCTGAAAATCGGCACAAATATCAACAATGGTAAAAATAGAAAAAGTAAACTATTCCGATCTCGATTAACCCACTTTAAGGGGTCGAAAAGGGGTTAAACGTTCCAAACGGGGGACATTCGAAAATCCTACTTCCCACATAGTCACAACTCTGAAAATCGGCACAAATATCAACAATGGTAAAAATAGAAAAAGTAAACTATTCCGATCTCGATTAACCCACTTTAAGGGGTCGAAAAGGGGTTAAACGTTCCAAACGGAGGACATTCGAAAATCCTCCTTCCCACATAGTCACAACTCTGAAAATCGGCACAAATATCAACAATGGTAAAAATAGAAAAAGTAAACTATTCCGATCTCGATTAACCCACTTTAAGGGGTCGAAAAGAGGTTAAACGTTCCAAACGGGGGACATTCGAATATCCTACTTCCCATTTGGTCACAACTCTAAAAATTGGTACAAATATTAACAATAGTAAACATAGAAAAAGTTAGCTATTCCGATCTCGATTAACCCACTTTAAGGGGTGGAACAGGGGTTAAACGTCCCAGACGAGGGATATTCGAATGTCCTACTTCCCCTTTCGTCACAACTCTGAAATCTGGTGCAAGTATCAACAAAAACAAATGTATAAAAAGTAAGCTATTCCGATCTCTATTTACTCACGCTAAGAGGTCAAAAAAGGGTTAAACGTTCCAAACGAGGGATATTCGAATGTACCACTTCCCATATGGTCACAACTCTAAAAACTGGTACAAATGTGAACAATGGTAAACATAGAAAAAGTAAGCTATTCCGATCTCGATTAACCCACTTTAAGAGGTCAAAAAGGGGTTAAACAATCCAAACGAGCGATATATTCGAATGTCCTACTTCTCATATTTTCACAATTCTGAAAACTGGTGTGAATATCAATAAAGACAAACGCAGAAAAAGTAAACTATTCCGATCTCGGGTGGATCAAGGGGTGGAAAAGGGGTTAAACGTTCCAAACGAGGAATATTCGAATGTACCACTTCTCATATGGTCACAACTCGGAAATTTGGTACAAATGTCAAAAAAGATTAAACATAGAAAAAGTAAGCTATTCTGTTCTCGATTAACCAACTTTAAGGGGTCGAAAAGGGGTTAAATGTTCCAAACGAGGGATATCCGAATGTTCCTCTTCCAGTGTAGTCATTTTTCTGATATTTTTTTGCAAATGTTAAAAAAATAAGTCATTCCAATATCGATTAACGAATTTTTAAGGGATGAAAAGACGACGCAACATTGAAACTATACGCGGATTAACTTAATGTCGAATTAACTTAATTCCAATACAGCTACTACTTTGAAATTTAGAACTAAGAGCAAACATAAACACAATAAACTATTCCAGTTTACTATTCACAATTATAAATTTCGTTTAAAATGTCAACAAAGGAAAGTTCCTATTTTGATAAATCAATTTGTCGGGATCGAAAAGGGAGCAAACGTCTGAAGTGTAGAATACATGAATGTCTTTTGATCGCTAAAATGCTAATGGTAAAATTTCGTAGCGCAGCACGGGTATTCAGCTAGTTTCATATATACTAGCTATATACTAATTTCTTTAATTTAAAATTAATTTCTAAATAATGAAAGAAAAAAATTGTAAATAGGTCCGTATTATATAGTAATATAGTATTAACATTATCCACTGGCTGCAAGACATAAAATGTAAGTTTTCCAATACTAATGACAGAAGTTATAAGTTATCAATTTAACTTTCATTAAAATACAAATCGTAAATTAGAAATTAATTCTATACGAAATTAAGCAAGACAAAAATTGTGCATTTATCAACTTCTTATAAATAATAGTAGTCTTTCAGGAGCAACTGGATTACTGTAGTGATTCACGTGTTAGACTAATAAGCTCCAACCCAATCCCCAGCCATTTAAAAATTTTGAAAATATTTACAATTCCATAAAATAATAAGAAAACTTCAAATAAAATATGATATCTTCCACGATGTCTGAAATAACTCGAAAATCTTCACACAAAATCAAATCATTGTAAAATATGACATCATCCACAGAAAAAAGCAAAACCAACAGTAAATACCCAACTCGTAGTGCCCCAAAAGTCGGCCGATATTGGCCATACGTATAAAATTGACAGGTGACACGCCCCCTTTCCCTGTCTCACTGATGGTTACCCTCCTTCAAAAGTATTAATGTACGTCAAAGCCACGCGATGAAACTTGTAACGCTTGTACACCAAAGCCACGATATTTTAGCTGTACACCAAAGCCACGTACGCCAATTCCACGACACTGATATTCCACACTCATTGCGACTAAAAAGTTGTAGTAAGTTCCACATTGTACAACGCGACTTTAAATTAGAGACTATTAGAAAAAGCATCAAAAGCTGCATCATCACTAATCTCGCTACATTTTGGAAACAAGATCATTAATTTCAAACTATCAGAGACTTTTTCTTTAAGGCATTTTTTAAAAAAAAGTTCGAAGAAAAACATTAGGATTTCATTGAGTCAGTCGTATGTAATTAGGAATGGAAGACATTGTGTCTGTAGCTTGGCGAAAACCAACCTAGCAGGTACAAGCCATTTATCACTGCCCCCTGACAAGCAACTTGCAAATACCCCTTTGTGACCCCTAACTGAATAGGCTGGCCTAGTGTGCAGTCAAAATTCTTTTCCCTCTCCCGAAACTGTCACATGCCTCCAACTAAGGATTACAGTTCCATGTGACAGCGTGTATCACAGCCCACGGGAAAAGGTTGTCTTAAAATCTTCAAAATTTCACTAATGGAAAAACTGCATTTAAAAGTAAAAACATGAAATATAGATACTGGCAAGCAGATATAAACAAGACATTTTGAAATTATATCATTCTAATGTAAATTATACAAATGTAACTTTATTTTATAAAAAAGAAAAATATATAACTTATATTTTTGGGATGAAAGCAGAAAAGGTCGAAAAAGAAATATGCAACTAAATTTTTGAATTTAAAACGCCCCAGCAGTATATGTCATAATGTAATGTAAATTATATAAATTTACAATTATTTTATAAGAAAAGCAACACATTTTTGGGACGGAAATAATAAATTCGAAAAAGAAATATGAAACTAAAAATGCAAATATATAATCAGCAAGACAGTTATTTCTTGATTTAAAAAGTCCCAGCAGCATACATAACACCTTCATTTTCTTTTTCTAATTTAATTGAAGCATTAGATTTATATTTTTAACGATTTCGTTGCTTTTTATACGTTTCAGTACACTTTCGCTTTTTTTGTGTAGATTGACGACCGTCCCTCTTTTTTGCAATAGTAAAAGATATGTCTGCTCCAGCTTCTTCGAGTAAACTCAGTCCCTTTGCAAATCTTTAGGATGTGTTGTGAAGAAGTTGTCATGAAACTATGTTAGCGCATGAAATAACTTTGGATCGGATAAAGTGAAAAAGTATAATAAAATAATTTTAAACTAACGTGACCAAAGAAAATAAATAGGTTTAAACCAGACTTAAATATGGAGTTCTAATTAACTAAATAGTTAATAAAAAAATATTAGTTTTTTTATTCCCTCGTGTCATTTTAAATTACACTTCAAATTATATAAACACAGTTTATTTTATTATATATTATTACTATTTTCATTATATAATATATTTTATAAAAATATATTATCTTTAACATTATGGAACTTGGAAGTTTTGACTATATTTAAGGGAATTTATTTTTTAATTAGATTTTTAATGTTAGCCTACACATTTCAGCCCATAGCAGAGTTATTTATAATAACGTTTACTTTATTATAATATATATATATATTCATTCTCCTGCTATAAAAAACCTATTTTTTCTATATGCGCATACTTCAGTAACTATTAGATGCTTTCATCTTCAGACCTATACATATAAATAGTGTATTTTATAGAAATCTACTATTTCCTTTTCCCTTTTAATGGCATTTTAAACAATGGACTTTCAAACCAAGTGGACCGAAAAACTACTAACACCTTTCTTTAAAATCCTCAAGAGAGGTATGAATGAACTTGAGTTCTACTGAACCAGTTAAAACCGTATATTTTTAAATAGGTTTCTTGGCTAATCCAGATAATAAGGCAGAGGATTTGTATTTTTTTTTCTTTTTTGGAGGTCGTGAAATTGATATTAGGGAGTAAAATGGAGCCTGCTCATAGCTTGAAATTGAGTGAACACGTTTGAGCAAGATTGTATTGAGCCACTCCAGACCACAGCTAATTTAGCCTGGGAAAAGCCGGGTACTTCAGGTACTTCTAACATTAATAAAATTAATTGGTGGTAAATTGAATTGGTAATTTATTCTAAAAATTTCTTCAAATTTTTATATTTATTAAAGTATAAATATAAGTCGGTAATTAGTAAATAATTTGCAATGTTTATTACAAGGAATCTCTAAAAATTGTTTCGATATTTCATTTCAGAATAATCTATAAAAAAAATTCGCAATTTATGTATGGTTTCCAAGCTAAAAATGAGAATTTCTATAAATTTTACTTTTCTAGATACTGCTGCATAATATGCAAAATATGCGAATTAAATACGATATTTTTTATGGAAAACAAAAATTATGCTTGAAAAAACTTTCTTTACTCTTTCAACTATTATTGTTTCAAAATTATATTTAAAGTTTTGCCTCCTACTTAAGTACCCTTCTTATTCTTTTCATAATCCAATTAAGTTAAAATATGCGCGACAAAGAAACTCGTGCAGTTGAAACTTAAAATGATAATGAATCATGAAACGCTGTAGTTTTCTGTTCCAGTAACTCTCAACAAATAAAAAAAATTTAAATAAACCTTACCTTAAAGTTAAACACAATCATTTCAACTGCTACTTACCTTATATTATTTTTAATTTCTTTATTTGCATCTAGTTTTTCTCATTAACATCACAGAAAACTCTCCACTAAAAATACTAAAAAAATTCTAATGAAAGAGAAACTGTCGGCGCATTTATTTTCTTTTTATTCTCTTGAGCAATTATTTTTTGGCATATATATATGTGCGAAAAAATAATCTAAAAACTTACAAGCAGATCTTGAAAGCATCTGAAGACTCCTAGAAGTGAATTTTTTATTTGTTTAGATTGACTTTTTGCATTAAGTGTGAATTATTTTCTTTCTCTTCCCATCTTCTTTTTTTTTTTTTTTTTTTTTTTTTTGTTACTGATAATAATGCAAAAGAAAATTAGTACTTATAATACTTTATTTTCTGAGTGGCTTATAGTGGTTGTACGTGATACCCAGTTTTTTTTTTTAATTTTTAGTTGGATTATTGAAAATTAACTTACCTGTGGTCTTATACTGAAGGAACGTTACTAATTTAATCATTGGAAAGTTTTTGGTAACACCTTAAACCACTCAATCAATTCTTTTTGTCTTGTTTGCAATATTTTTCATCGGAGATACTAGTATTTCCTTTTTTTATTGTTATATTATTATTTATCAAGCTATTTTTCTGTTTTTTACTTTAATCTATTATAAAGTATGCGTTATAATACTGAAAATTACATTTATACAAACTATAACAGTTAAGCCAACTAAACAACTATAAAGTAATAAAAGTTGTGTTCAACTTAAATTGTATATATATATATTTCTTTTTACTTTTCATTTCCTTATCATTTCTTAAAGAGAAAACAGTAGTTACTAAAATAAACATATTTTTATGGCACAATTTTATAGTTAAATAATTACAAAGTTCCGATTTGTTATGGAAGAAATTAGTGGTTTGATTAAAATAATTGACAAGCCCTAACATAGCATTTCAATTACAGTTAATCGATTCAATTATCCAAAATCATCAAAAAAATGTACTTAGTATAATTTAAAATTTAAAAATTCGGCAGCCAAACAATATATTTGAAAGCAATAAAAATTTTCTAGAATTTCGTTTAGCTGAACTAACTAACTAACAATACAACCCTAAATTAAATTTTAATACATGGCAATATTTTTTTCCTAGAATTCTCTTACTCTCGAAATAAAACTTACATGAATTTCATTAAAAATAGTTTTTCGTGAGTCTTTAAATTCGTATAACCAAACATTCCTAACACGCGAACACCGTCCTTTCCAATTCTATTTCTTTAGAATTAAATAAATACCCTCGTATAATTAAATCCAAACGCATCTCAAAATCCAATTTTACCTCAAACACTCATTCCGATTCTCACTAAAATCAGTTCCAGTCCCTTCCCTAACTGCACAGACATCTCTATTTACTTTGGAACAGCGATCCTAAATGTTTATTAAAACATGAGTTCGGGTTTTCGTTCTTCATCAAATAAATTTTTACGATAGCCAAGGGTACGTAATACAAGAGGCTGAATCCAAACCCATTACACGACAATAGAAAGACTATAAATACCATAGTCATTTCCTGCATTAAAGCTCCTACGCATATTACTTGCTTTGAAGAAAGAAGATAGGATTATATTTTGTTTTGGTTATAGAGCAGGTGCGGCTAAAAGCAACAACTGTCGTTGAGAACCTCCAATCAGGTTGCCTAAGATATGTTACTCCTTCATGAATATGCATGGGAGTCTTTATTTCACGGATGTTGGACTCAAGTTTTAACCGTTAGGAGGATGCGGTGTTTCCGAATATCTTATAATCGATGAAATAGCACTTTGTTCCAAAGCAAATGATAGCTGTTAAAAGAGTAGCGCTAAAAACTATTCCGCCTATAAGGGAGTTTGAATAAAGAGTTTTCCGGTCCTGATGATGTAATCCGGGTTTATAGGGTTTTATTTTGGGAAGCTGAGGTTATAAATTACCAGTGTTTCTAAAAGTTTAGGCAAGGAAGGCACTTTGTCGATGCTTTTCGACAAGGTCATGGAGGTTATTTTAAGCTTTGTTGTATGTTTTCTCAAACTAAAGCAGCCTTGAATATCTGGAATAGTATGTATTGATGCATTATGTTGAATTCAAATTAGTCATCAATGAGAAAAGTAAATTTTATATTTATAAATGAATTTTTAAAATAATATATTACTTCAGTTATCTATTTTATATTGATTCGTTTATATTTCAATTAAATTTAACTTGATAATTTATATACATAGATATACATTGTAAAACCCATGTAATTCTTAATATCCAAATTTTTATTTATAGAAAAAATTTGTTCAATTTTAATTAGTAATGTATTCAAAATTATAACACAAAGACCATATTTTATAAATTTCAAGAAATTCCAATATAATACTCCTATATTAGAAATAAAGATATTATTTATAGGTCATTACTATAATAAATTTAGTTGCATTTAATTGAAACTAAAATAAAGAAATCAACATATGTCCATTTTGTTTTTTCATTTAAGCCCTGAAAATATTCTTTTAATAATTTACACTATGTTAAAAAAAATTGAATGCATTATTTGTTGATGGTTGCATAAATTACAGACATGCATTCCAAACTACAATGTTTAGGTAAGTTTTCCGAAGTCCTTAGATAATGAAACTAAATGTGTTATTTTAAGTATATTGGCTAACATTATATATTTTAAAGCTTTTATTAATTTTAGAAAAATATTTAAAAATCTAAAGATTACTTTCATTTTGTCACGTAAGAACCACTATTTTTCTTAAAGAAAAGAAATATAGTTACGTGGTTACATAAAAATTATCAACTGATTAAGAATATTAAAATTTTAACATAGAACTATTTTTATTCTAGATATAAAATACAGTTTAATTAAGTGGTAAATAAACTTTCAGAAATAAACTTCAGAATACGACTAAAAATTAATATAATAAATTTTTAAAGAATAAGATAAACTCTAGAAAAATGTTTTTCAACTTTCTAACGATAATTTTTACAAAAATTACATATTTGTCAAGTTATTGAAAAATACATTTTTAGTTTTTAAGCATAGTAGTTGAAGTAAGAAATATGGGCTCGTAACTAAGTATGAATACACATTTTCTTGTAAAAGTAATGCATTTTTATTTTAATTTAAATATTTTATTCATATGGAAGCTTCGTACCATCATACTTTTTTCATTATTTCTATACAAAATGAGTACACATTTCACATCAATAGGCGTGTTTTGGTAAAGATTTTCAATGAGAAAAAACCCGAGTTTGATTTATGGATGAAGTAAAAGGGCTTCCGTTACATTACATTTCTGAGGCCTTATGCAAGTTAATGTTATTGACTGCTTGAATAAATTTGAACATATATATCTGTCTTTTTTATTTGATGGTAATAGTTTAAAAAAAAAAAAAAAAAAAAAAAACATCTGCATTGTTAATAGAAGTATAATAATCCCTTTCTTGAAAATATATGATTATGAAAATAATATGAAAAGTTGAAAAACACTACATACTTTTCGTTAAGACTCAATCTCGGCTGTCAAATTTACGAATTGTTAATTTTGTTTTTTTCAGCTGTGGATTTATCCAATAACAAGTTTTCATTTTATATGAATTATTCTCTATAAATTCAGTATGGTAAGCAAAATAAAAACTCAAAAAAGAAATTCAAAAATATTTCAATTGATTTTAACACTAGACTTTACATGGATGGCTGTGTCAAACTGGAGCTATCAAGAGCACTTTGGATCCTGCAGAATTCAACAAACATTCAAAACACTGTATATGTGAACTGATTACACTTACAGTAAATGGTAATTAAAGAAATGAGTAAACAAATTTTAAAATTTCAAATAAATTGTGATTTTAAATATTTGAAACTTTTTCAAATGACACTTCAAGTTCTCCGATTATCGACAGATTTCAAGCATAAATTTAAAGGTGTTCATTTTTGATTCACAAACTTCCTTTACCATTTTCTCAATTAGGTTCTGCTTGTACATCAGTCACCTTCCGTAAAGTCCTTAAAGTACCATCGATGACAGCACAGTAACGTCCCTTTGGATGTAACAGGAATCTTATATTGCAGAATTGTAATATCTCTTGAACTTTACATATGCGACCTGAACGTCTGAGACATGTTCTTGTTCATGGAATATGGAAACATCCACCATTTGCGACTTCGCAACTTTCATGTAATCATATGGTAATTAGTTATTTTGCGAGTAAAAGTGTATTATCATCCATTCTTCTTAGATGGTAAGAAAATTGAATATTATTTCTATATTTTATCTGATTTCGATTTTCCCTGGTTACGATTTGGAATTATTGTAAATATTATTTTTATTGATACGTTTTTTTTTTTTATAATCCATTTTTTATAAAAATGATTATATGAGTGTTTTAGTTAAAGGACATAAGTTCATATATTTTTAAGAGAGAATAGAAAGAAAACTGTTTTACACAAATATTTTTTCGCTAAGAAAAACGAAATATGGAAATATCCCTTTCAATTCTTGGCATATTTGCTGAATTTTCTCGATGATGGAAATAAACATTTCTTATTTTAGGTATTATTGCAGTGAAATGGCATTTCTGTAACCCACGCTATTCGAAATTCTTGAAAAAGTAAAGAAGCAACATCTTAGCTTCTCATCCATTCTTTTCAGTAGGTAAATAATAGAGACAAGGGAGTTATCTCTTTCCTAATTGGCTATGAAGTAAGGAAAATATTGTTTTACTTCTTAACCATGCGTTTAAGATTCACGAAGGAGTACTTATCGCTTGATTATGATGTCATATCGTTTAATCTGATTGCATTTTTGTAACCTACTTTCTGATATTTTCACTAATACGTTATGTTTTTCAGGGTTGTTTTTCGGCATCTCAATACAAAAGGTCTCAAATACTTATTGTAAAAACTAAATCTAATTACTTTGGGGACAGCAAGATTAAAGTTTCATCGACTTTAAAAAGTCAATCAAAAGCAAACTTTAAATTACTATAATTTAGATATAGCAGCACATCATGCTTCCCTAACAATTCCTAAGGTAACTTTACTTTATAAATATTTGTTAATAAGTTCCCAAAAACATAACATCCACTCGCAGTTTATTATCATGTTCTGAAAAATTTTATAAAAAATATTGTTCAATGTTAACTTTTTTATTAAATATAAATAATAAGAGTTTGGATATTAAAGGTAGTGTTAGATTCCAGAATGAACAGATAATATTAAATGTAACACGTTGTTTAATAAGTAAAATACTTTTGTATTAAATGTAAGGATAAAATAAAAATAATTGTATGTAATGTTTTTATCTACTCTCTTTGATTTTATAACGCTTATGTACGAAATATATACAGTGTTGGAAAAAAAGTTAAGGCCAAGCGAAAAACTTCGTTATTTCCCCAACTACTTATTGGAAGTTAGTGTAAATTTTACACGATGTAGAAAATAACAGCTTTAACTATACATAAAAAATATTACGACAAACTGAGTTACCTTTAAAATTAAAATTATAACGATTTTTTAAACATGCGAAAACCTGGAAAAAATAATAGGGCCAAGCTCAAATTTATAGTTATTTCATGTTATTTATTTGAAGTAGTATTATAGTCATCTTCAAAGTTATTCAAACAAATTACGTAGATGATTTAGAACGATGCTAGAAAGTAATTTAAAGATTTAGGAAAATGGGGAGAGGTCAAAAATTGACACTGAATGAACAAGGTAAGATCCTTAGTTTGAAAAAATGTGGTTTAAATTCTTGGGATATAGCTAAAAGATTAAACAGATCTAAGACTGTGGTTAATAATTTTCTAACAAGTAGTGATATTTACAATCAGTGGCAGGGTACAGGACGTCCATCTACATTGACTTCTCGACAAACGAGAGCTATTGTTATCCGAGCAACACAAAAAAGAAGCTTTCTTTGACTCAAATTGTGAATGATTTGAATCTTTCTTGCACTAGCCGAACTGTAAGAAATGTGTTATTGAAAAACCCACCTGGTAAAATTTAGTAAAATGAAACGTCAACCACCTTTAAGTAAGAGGCATGAAATTGCACGCCTAGAGTATGTAAAAAAACATGTTACTTTTGGTGATAAATAGCAAAATGTTTGTTTGTTTTTCTTACGAAAAGTAGTTTAATCTTGATGGCCCACACGGGTTTAAATACTACAAGCAAGATCTTTTGAATGAACGCTTCTTATATTTAAACTTCAGTTTGGTGGTGGCTCCTTGATGATTTAGGACGGGTTTGCTGGTTACGGAACAATGCCAATTTCCTATCTGAAAACAAAGACAAATTCGGAAGCATATCAAGACATTTTAGCAGAAAATTTATTGCCTGAAGCTCCTTTGAAAACATCTGGAGATTACAGGTTATAGCAAGACAATGCGTCTGTTTACAATTCAAGCTCCACACAAATCCTGGCTCTAAGCTAATCATTTCCAAATGCTTGAGGGGCCATCAAGGAGCCTGACCTGAACCGAACAGAAAATTTATGGCGCATTATGGGGCATGATATTTATGGAAAAGTTAAAACTTATACCACCAAATATGAACTGAAAAAGGCTATTGAAAACAGCTGGAAAAGCATCCCAAAAAACACTTTGAAAAGAATGTCGTATTCTATAACAACGAGCGCAGTTTACATTAAAACTTCTACTCAGTATTTTTGCATTTTATGATAGAATATTATTTTTAATAGAAAATGGATTTCAAACTGATAAAAATGCAATAATATTGAATTATATAATTCACTTCCAGCTTAAATAAATTCATCAGTCGAAGTCATTAGAATTGTAAACTCCATTCTACACATCTTATCACATCTACATTTTTAATTTCTTCAAACCAGACATTCATAAACGGCATATTTCAAACAAATTTAACCAATTGCATAATTCTATAATCTTCCACCATAACTTCCATATAATAACACCAACTATTTCGTAAAGCAGCAACTCCGAAGCTAGTAGGCGAACACCATTCTGAAATACATGAATAATAAACCTCACAAGTCCGAACAGCTGATTCGATAGAAATCCTCTGCTAGACACAAATTGTCCACCGCAATGATTTCGACGGCGCGTCCTGTTGTCAGATAAGACTTCTTCGCATAAGACATTATGTCTTTAGATGAGCAGGAGGATGCTTAAAGGTGGATCCAACAGTCCGGAAACTCCGCGATACCCGAAGTTTTATCTTCATTAAAAGGTTTCCCCCTGTCGTTTGTCAAGGGAACTTCCTCAATCTTATCCACCGAGCCTTGTCTTGTATACTAGGGGATATTTTCATTATGGGCGCCTCTTTTAATAGCAGTCATGTCATCAGCGACTGCAATTTTTATTTCGGTTTGAAATTCGCCTCTTGCATTTAAATAAGACTCGGTGATAAATTAAGGTTTAGTTCGAGTTTTTTCTTCAGTTTCAATTGTGCGGCTGTAAATTTTAATTAGAGTTTTCATTTGTTAATTATGAATGATGATCATAGATATTTGTTTTACTATTTCAGTATTGTGGTTGCTTAAGATAATAATTAGAGTTCTAGAAAGGTTTTGTTCTAATGTGCTTTGTTTTGTTGATATCCTTTTTTATATACATCCATTTATCTTTATAATGTTGTCATATACATATATATGACGTCACAGTAAAATGCCTATTTAATTCCCCATAGTTTACATACTCTTGTTAACGCACCAAGCCCGTGACCTGTATATAATAGCTCGTGTTGTTATGTATATAATAGCTCGTGTTGTTATGTATATAATAGCTCGTGTTGTTATGTATATAATAGCTCGTGTTATTATGAGTTTTGAATAAAGATCTTGTTCTGTTCCTTGCCGAGTCGTTACATGGTGCCGAATAATATAAGTATTTTTTAAATTAATTTAGCGGCCGGCATACGTTTAACTTCGTATTAGAAAGTTTTAAAGGTTTTCAAAAGTATTTTAGCGCAAAACAATGGCTGTCGCGAATGCTCGGTTACCGCCCCCGTTAATGCTTGGTGCAACAGCGACGAACTGTTCTAGGCAGTGGAAAGACTGGTTGCAGCATTTCGAGTGGTATGCTCTAGTTTCGGAGCTGGAGGAAAAGGCTGCTAATGTTCAAGTAGCTGTATTTATGTCTGCTATAGGGCAAGACGCCCTGAATATTTTCAATATCTTTCCTAAGTGTAAGCAGGAAGACTTGAATTTACTGAAAGAGGAGTTCAACAACTATTTTACTCCCAAGGTCAACGTCACCTATGAAAGATTTTTATTCAACCAGGTCGTCCAAGATGCTAACCAGAAATTTGATAATTTTTATACAGATTTGCTGAGCAAAAGCCAATCTTGTGACTTTAATACCTTGCGTGACAGTTTAGTCATGGACAGGATTGTTATTGGTGTTTTTCATGACAGTGACCGAGCTCATCTGCTATCTGTTACTGATTTGACATGGATAAAGCTGTTCAGTTTTGTCGTGCTGCTGAGCAAGCTAGAGCTCAGCTTACATCTTTGAAATCAGATCCGGTGCAGGTTGATGCGGTGAAGAAGAACATTCATAATACTTCTTCTAATAAACCGTGTTACCGTTGTGGTACTAAACATGCCTGGAAAAAGTGCCCAGCATTTCAGAAGGTATGTCACACTTGTAAAAAAACAGGACATTTTTCAAGATTTTGTAAGGTGAAGCAGGTGTCGACATTAGATTCTGTTCGTAGTGTTGAAAGAGCTGGTGATTTCGTTGTGCATGAAATGTCAAATAGTAGATCGGATGAATTGTCTTGGTTTGAAGACTTGCGTTTTGACAACGGCTGTGTTGTGAAGGCGAAATTGGACACTGGAGCCCAGTGTAATGTGTTGTCACTGTATCATGCAAAGCAGGCGGGTTTGAAAGTTAGACCGTCCACTGTTAGAAACATTATCACTTACAGCAATAGTTCATTGAAGGTTGCTGGTGAGTGTTCTGGTCAAGTGCATGTAAAAAGTGGAAACTATGTGTTGAAATTTTTGGTTGTAAATGGAAACTTTCAGACAATTATCAGTAAAGATGCCTGTGTGACATTGAAACTTATTAAGAGAATTGAAAGTTTGGGTTTAACAGATAATTTGATGAAGCAGGAAGATGAGTTAGGATGTATAAAAAATTTTATTTATGACATAGACCTTATTGAGAACCCTGTACTGGAAATTTTCCCTGCTCGTAGAATTCCTCATTCTCTAAGAGATGTTGTGAAAATTGAGTTAGATAGAATGCAGGAACTAGGTATTATTGTACCGGTTAGAGAGCCTACCCCTGCAGTGTCACCTATGGTAGTAGTACGTCAAAAGGGTAAAATTAGAGTATGCATTGACCCATCTAGTATTAATAAAAATTTGAAAAGGCGTCATCACCCATTGAATACATTGGAGGAAATAGCTGCTCGGAATGGTAATTCCAAGTGGTTTTCTTTGCTTGACTGTAAGAAAGGCTTCTGGCAGTTACCAGTAACAAAAAGATCAAGTGAGTACCTCACAATGGCTACTCCCTGGGGTCGTTACTCTTACCTGAGGATGCCAATGGGTCTAGCCTCGGCTCCTGAGGTGTTTCAACAAGTGATGGAACAGCTTTTGGCTGGCATTCAGGGTGTCGAGGTGGCCATGGATGATATTCTTATTCACGCTCCAACTAAAGTGGCTGTTGATGAACTGACGAGTAAAGTCATGGCTATTTTTAAAGAAGCCGGATTGACCCTTAATGCTGAAAAGTGTGTATTTTCAGTTAATACTGTCAAGTTCCTTGGTCATTTGGTTACGTCTGAAGGACTAAAGGCTGACCCAGCAAAAATTGAAGCCATTAGAGATCTAAAAGAGCCTACTGATGTCAAAAGTTTGCAAAGATTCTTGGGTATGATTACTTATTTAGCTAAATTTCTACCAAATTTGTTAAATAGCACTACTATTTTAAGAGAATTAGGTAAAAAAGATGTTCCTTGGAGTTGGCAACCAGAGCACAAAGATGCATTTGAATACTTAAAATCACAACTGATGAATTTACCTGTTTTGAAATATTTTGATATAAATGCACCCATTGTTTTATCAGTAGATGCTAGCAGATATGTTGTTGGTGCTGTGCTCATGCAAGAAGATAGACCAGTGGCTTATGCTACTAAGGCTTTAGATAAAACCCAGCAAAATTATGCACAAATTGAAAAGGAGGCATTTGCTATTAAGTTTGGAAGTGTAAGATTTCATCAGTATGTCTATGGATGCAAAAGTCTAACTGTAGAGACAGACCATAAACCTTTGGTCTCAATTGCCAAAAAACCTCTACATTGTGCTCCACCTAGACTACAAAGAATCATGTTTGACCTGATGCCTTACAGACCTTTGATAGTTTATAAAAAGGGTTCTGAACTGTTTATTGCTGATACTCTAAGCCGAGATTGTCACCTACAGGAAACGCAGACATCTGATGTGGAACGAATGGAAATTCACATTTGTGTACCTATGACCGCTGTTAAGGTAGAAGAATTGAAAACTGCAACTGTTGAAGAGGTTGAATTGTCTCAGTTAAAATCTCAAATTTTAGAAGGTTGGCCTTCCACCGTAGAGAAAGTGCCCGAGTGTTTAAAGAAGTATTGGACTTTCCGTGATGAGTTTGCAGTTTATGAAGATATCATTTTCAGAAGTGATAGGATCGTTATTCCATCAAAATTGAAGGATTCAACTTTAAAGGAAATTCACAGAGGACATTTGGGGATACAACGTTCCTTGAGTAGAGCTCGAGAAAATGTATATTGGCATAAAATGAATGCTGATATTGTTCAATATGTTCAAGCTTGCAGGTCTTGCCAGTATCACCAAAAAGACAAGCCGGAGGAGCCTGTTTTGACACATAAGATTCCTGAGAGACCCTGGCAAATTGTTGGTGCTGATATTTATCAGTTAGAAGGAGTCAACTACCTTGTGATTGCTGATAGTTACTCAGGGTTCTTTGATTTTTCTGTACTTCCAAGTATAACGTCATGTAGTGTCATACAGTGCCTGAAAAAATGGTTTGCTGTCCACGGAGTTCCGGAGACCTTGAGATGTGATGAGGGTACCAGGGGTCGCAGACGTCCTATATGTCCTATAAATCCTATATATTTTTAAAAATCGGCAAAAACGTCCTATATTGTCCTATATTTTACAATTGTCCTATATTTTACAATTGTCCTATATATCCTATATTTCTATATTGATTCGATCTATATTTTCTTCGAATTCGTAATAACGGCGCCTTTCGTTGCCATTTTTTATATTTCGGATTCTTTGGCGCGATCGAAAGCGATGTTTGTAACTGCGGCGTTTTATCTCTTGTGACGTCACGTGCTGCAATAACCTACAACTCAACTCTACTGGATCGGTAGACGCGGGAATTGTAAAATGTAAACTTTTCCATTGCACGCGGTCTGGAATTCAGATTTATTTTATCTTCCAACGTAGTAAATTAATTGGTCATAATACAGAGAGAGATGCAGCAACGAAACTATGTCTTGAGAAAAATGGATAAAAACAACTTGTGATTAACTTGCAGGACTACTAAAGAACATTTCGAGTGCTCAGTCAATAATTGATGAAGGAAACAAAAGGGTTAAGATTTACTGTAAGGTGTCGAAAGGCGATTTTTTTATTCCAATACCGATACGGATTCTGCACAACGTATTGTTTACATCAAATCTCTCCTAATTATGGCAACCATAGGCAGTTCTCTTTCTCTTAAAAAAATGATAGGTCTGCCATTTTTTGACGAAAATCACCTTGGCGCAGAATTCATACCGAATTCAGAATATTAGCCCCGATTTTTTCATAAAAAAGTCGCCAAAATTAAAAATGACGTCAATACGACGTGTTATCAAATACAAACGGTCCCTAGGGTTTCCGGAAAACCTAGTCCCCGGTCCGCCACATTCGGCACTAAATCTCCCACTTTTCGCCGCCAATCCAACCGACGCTGAATAGTAAATCTGAGCCAACAAAAGACTGCAAACAGGGATATAAAGAAATTGGAGTAGTTCAAGTAGTTATTGATGCTGGAAGCAAAATACTCAAGATTGCATATAATGTAATTAATAAAACTTGATTTAGGGATGGAATATTGAGGCAATAACGGATGACATATTCAAAATCAGACGACTTCTTTTTTTAAAGGTGTGTTTTCTATTATCTTAAATACAATATAACGAGTTAATTTTTAAGTTCAATAGCAATTTTGTGCAGTTATTTGATGTTTTAAATTGTCCTATATATATTTTTTTTAAATCCTATATATTCTTATTTTGTCACTTTGACCCCTGGGGTACTCAGCTAGTGTCCAGAGAGATGCAGAAATTTGCAGAAGAATGGAATTTTTCTGTTGAGACCTCAAGTCCCTATCACAAACGCTCAAATGGATTAGCTGAAAGATATGTTCAGGAAGCGAAACTTCTTCTTGTGAAGTGTGCGGCTGATAAATCTGACATGTATCTTGCCCTTCTCAATCAACGGAATACGCCTAATGGTAACTTGGGATCACCAGTGAAAAGGCTAATGGGCCGAAGAACTAGAGGAACTCTGTTGATCAATGAAAAATTGCTGAAACCTCAACTAATTCAAAATGTTAGTCGTAAACTTCAGGAAAAAAGAAGCAAGTATAAAGAATATCATGACAGAGGAACCAAATCTCAACAACCTCTTTCGATGGGACAAAAAGTTATGTTACGCCTAAAACGGAGAAATTGGAAGCCAGCTGTGATAGTATCTCCAGGACCTACTTCTCGATCTTATATGGTTAAGACATGTGATGGCCGAGTATTTCGAAGAAATTCTTGGTTCTTACGAACTCTGCATGGTCAAGATTCTACTCAACCGACTTCTACACAACCTACCACGTCCGTTACTCCTACTGATACTAATGATTTGCCTCGCGATCAGAATGATGTACCGAATTCTACTGACCAGTCTATTCCCCGTGTTTCATCTCCTGCTGCGGAGCCTGAAAGCTGTGTTACGACAAGATCGGGTAGAGTAGTAAGAAAGCCAGAAAGATATGGATATTGTTAACATTGGATTTAGAATTTTGGAATTAAATTTTAAAGTCTTTTTTAAATTTAAATTTTAAAGAGGGGGATGTCATATACATATATATGACGTCACAGTAAAATGCCTATTTAATTCCCCATAGTTTACATACTCTTGTTAACGCACCAAGCCCGTGACCTGTATATAATAGCTCGTGTTGTTATGTATATAATAGCTCGTGTTATTATGAGTTTTGAATAAAGATCTTGTTCTGTTCCTTGCCGAGTCGTTACAAATGTCAACTGAAATATAGATGTAATGCTTCATGTATAATCAATAAGTAGTTAGTCCTAATGAAATGGCAATCATGGTAAATTAACTTATCATAAATGGGTAAGCTATAAATAAGGTTCTTATCCAATCTTACGAACTAAAACTATTTTTTAGCATCTTTAGTATGGGGGATTGAATTTGCAAAAGAACCTTAATTCAAGACCACATAACATATGATGTTAATAAGTTAACATTAGATTTGTAAAAAAGTCCTTGTTAGTAGAACGATTTATTTATAGACATTGAGGTATTTTGTAAAAGGTATTGGGTACAGTTTCAAAAGTAATCCGTGCAATTATTTTCTAAGGATTTAATACAATACAATAATTATAATTTTAAAATAGTTCATTCTTATTAAATAAATATTGCATATCTATTAACAGGTAAAGCCCGGTCTCAGTCGATAAGAATAATTCAAATTCATTATCAAAATTACATTATATATCATCTTATAGTAGTATTAAAATTACCATTATATTTCGAAAGGTTTCTATGAAAAATAAGTACTAGTAAAAATATAAATAGAAATAAATTACAAAATATCTTTCATTCAAAAAAATTCTAGAAGAATTTTTAATTTAGTGAGTGTGGTACTTTTCAGATATGGTTTTCACATTCAGCGTTTACCTAAACTTATTGCATTTACTATTGAGTACGTTAAACAAGCTTTAAATTAGAAAGACTAGGTAAGTAGTTCACTTGCAAACAAAAGAGATAATTTCTATTTTTAAGATCAACTTCACAGTAATATAGTGAGATACATATAAAGGCTTTGTTAATGTTTACAGAAAAAAAGGCATGGTCAATACTTACAGAAAAACGCTATAAATTGTACTATAATGAGTTATGTACTTTCAGACAGATGACACTCTAAAGGGTAGAAAAGACATTTCTTGGACTATGTCGGGTTGTGACAGGATATAGGAAGAAGTAAGAAATTGAAAATGACACATATTCGGTAAAATGAACTACTATTAAGAACTACCCAGCTATGCGTGTAATCAAAAGACAACTGTCTATAGTGGTATTGAATGTTCAAGTCTTAGTGATGTATGTGTGTGTAAATTAAAGTTTAATTAACAGCACTTCGCTACCATCGGTTTTTGTTTTCAAGACATTACACTAGATAAACACGCATATATCAAATAAAAGGTCTCGTCAAGAGGATTTATGTAGCCATGGAAAGACTTTATCCTTAAATGTACTTATTTAATAACTTCACAGCCACAATAGAAAAATGCGCAACGTACTTCTAGTTACAGCTGTTGTCACTATCCAATTTGTTTCTAGCCTTGAAGGATACAAGAAAAAAATTATAACAAGGTGAAACATTTGACGCCTTCCATCGTTTCTGCATCTCTCACGTCTTTTTAAAAGCATATTTTAGTAGATATGTTAGACTTTATTAAATTTTGAAGAAACTTGTAATAATAATTTTTAGCAATTGGTTCATTTTGATGTAATAATGAAACTATACTCAGAAATATAACTGCGTATTTCTTTAGAATGCTTCTATGCAATGAAATACCCTTGATATAAATTTTACTCCAACAAATAGCTGCATAAATGTTCATAAAAAACTCTAAAGGTTTCTAATTAATATCAGAGCTTGAGATAATCGTAAGTAAATGCTGACATCAAAGTGCAAATGATATCATCGTTTCTAAATATCATAAAGAACGTATATAACAATAAATATGAACAATGAAATAAAAGGATTCCAAAACCATATATTTGATTTTGCACTTTTTAAGTGTCATTAATCACTTGAGATTTTGCATAAGATATTGAGAAATTAAATGAGACATAATTAGCACTCACAGAAAAGAGAAAAATTAGCAACTGAGTGTAGATAACCGAAAAAAATTTCTAAAGTGGAAAACTAGAATGCTTATACTTTGTTTAAAATTTAAGTGATAGAAACTTTAAAAAAAAAAAAAAAAACATCCAGCTCATTATATTAAATATCGCGCAAAGGAATGATAAAATATCTTAAATGTGCATCATTTATTTTCTGGTATCTTTTGAATTAATTAACAATCTTTTAATCACAAACGATTAATTTTGATTCGCAGCGAGTTTCAAATCCCGCATAGCTTTTAAAAATGAAGGAGGATTTATGATAATTAATTTTCCAACATTAAATAAATGCAGTTCCTTGCATTTAAGAATTGAAATGAAATTAAAAAAATTTTGTTCAAAGGCTTTAAATTGCATTTTAATTCTGAAATATCAAGTGAGTTTTTTTATAAGTACAAGGTCTTGATGAAAAAATATATTTGTAATCACTATAGAAAATATTTTATTTTTGTTTTATTTTGGATTAATTTATATTACTTCGGGTATTCTTTGAATTTGTATAAAAATGAGAGCCATGATAATGCAGGGCTAATTTCTCTTCTTATTTAAATATTTTTGCATTAATAAAATATTTTATCCCATAGTTATTTATAATTAATTGAAGTACAAACTAATAAAAAATTATGAATTAATCTGAAAATTAAGTATGGTTAATGTATATGAAAGTATTGTTATATTTAAATATATTTTATTTATATTTTATCGTAAACGTGTAAAAACAATACTACTTTTTATGTAACTTATGGCATTTTTAGCTACCTACTTTCAATACAGCAAAGTATAATAAAATATCCCTACTATGGTGGAACAATGATGCAACTGCAAAATTTTTATATTTCAATTATGGGAGAATCAAAACTAAATTCTCATAAGATTCTTTCAGGTTCAAAGAATGCCTTAATGGCTCTGAATAATACTCGCTGTCATTATGCAAAAGCATTGCTTTGAGGTTCTTTTTGAGAAGTCAATAAAAAGAATCCACTGATTCATGTCATACTGTATATTAAAATTCTCCATCAATCCATTGAAATTGTTTGAGTAAACCAAGTCACAATTTTTAAAAGAAGTATGGAACTAAATCCGTTTCTATCTTTCTAAACCATGAGAAAGAGATACCAGAAGCCAATAAATTCTTTTTCTTTAGCCTAGAGCATAAGAGTTCGGAAAATTCTTTAGAAATGCCCAAATCTCTTACTAAATCATTCAATTCTAGTTGTGAAAAAAGGTGGGGTTCGCTTCTATCTAAAACACAGTGAAAGTCGTAGTCATATGGCTTGCTTTTGTCTTCAGAAATGTTTTCTAGTGTCTTAGTAGGTTTAGGTAGACGTATTTCTGAGCTATGAGGAACAGGGTAAATTGCCAATGGGATATTTGGATAACATATTTCTTTTTTATTAATTAAATGACACTCCTTCACGTTACATGAACAGGAGTAGCAGTCATATCACTATGATTTTTGGGTTCCTACCAGATTATAGGGATTCCAAAACTGAAAGACTTTTTCGTATCTTTTGACCACTTTCGCAATTTTTCTACGCAACGGTAACACATTCTATTAGGGGTTCATGACGTATCTTGGGGCCAAAGACTTATCTCCGAAAATCAAATTTTTCAATTTGTGAAATTTTCAATTTTTTTGTAAAAATGTACCGTCATGGAATTTTTTTACTATTTTTCCTGAAATCCGTGTTCAAATATTTATTAGAACAAGCTATTTGTTTCTAAACTCTTTTTTGGTTGCAGGCCTGTGTAATTTTTAAATATATTTCTTTAATTTGTCTTTTTGAAATAGTAATATGTTAATAAAAATTAAAAAATTGCAGAATTTTGAAGAAAAAAAAAATGTGGAAATTTAATTGAGAGTTTCGAAGTCAATTAAAAAGAAAAAGAAAGAAAAAACTCTAATGATGTTTAAGAAAATTGAAAAAGGCTATGATTCTTTATGAGTCATTTAGTATAAAAATGAAATATAAGTTTTGGACATAAATCAAAAATAAAAAGCAGTCAAAATATTTCACAAATTTACTATCTTAAACAAAGTAAAAATGCTATTTTAATTTAAAAACATTTAGGCAACTAGAATAATTAATATACACCGACTCAAAGAATTTCAGATAAATCAATTTAAATTTTGAGATTTTTAATTTTTATATCCTTTATCCCTATAACTCTTCAATGTCAAAAATTTCTTGCCCGGTTTGATATGATTTTAACTTTGGTACATATTCTTCTACCAATAAAAATTAATAAACTGCTAATTTGATTATCAATCTCTCCTAGTAAATTTTATTCATATTATAAGAATACGAGATTTCAGGAAATATACCAGAACCTAATTAATATTAATGTACTATTTACTGAAAATGATAAATTCCAGCTGTTGTATGGATCAAAGCTGATATATATTTTTATAAAGATGGAAGCAAACCCACAAAATGTAATATTTTAATGTCATAACATAAAGGCTTTCTTATTTAAACAAAATTTCTTCAGATAATACTGTTAATCTGTTTTAATCTTGATTTTAATTTATTTTTATTTAAAAAAAAATATTTTTAAATGGAAAAAGTTATAATATCGATGAATCGATAAGAATGCAAGCTCAACTGTTGCAGGAGCTTTCGTACAAAGATTTCAGCCCCTTTCCACCACTTCTAACCTAGTCCTCACTACAGTTTATAAATTATACAATTCCATAGCACTTAAAAATTTCTGTCAAATTCACTATCTTTTAAGATTTCAAATGATATGAATAAAAATATGTTGACTGGTTGAAACAAAAATCTCCTAAATTGTAGGCTTAGGACATATGGTCCACTTTATCACCTTCTTGGCAAATGTTTAATTTTACGATATTTGATTCAGTAGTTACGGTATATTTTTGATTTCTAAAATCGTGAGGTATCAGTTACTTATTGACATTTTACCCTGTATTAAGCAGTAGCATACTATCATCATTCTGCTAAGTCGTTTGTTGAAAAATTGGTATCATTTGCATTTTTAATGTTCTTTTTAATGCATGTGCCCGGAACTCTTAGAGAATATTTTTGGGGCTTGGATATATAAAAACAATTTGATTAATAGATAATGTTGGTAAAAAAAAAAGTAACCATGATGACCATCTCAGGAAAGTTTCTTGTAAAAATGGCCGACCAAACGTTATTGTGGTTAGAGTGCTAGCTTCTGGACCGCGAGGTTGCGGGTTCGTGTCCCGTGTTAGGCATGGGTGTTTGTAAATGTATGTTGGCTTGTCTAATGACGAATGTTTCGGCGCATTATAGTCCTCGTGTTGCTGACGGCGCCAGATAATCTGAATACAACCAACTTGTAAAAATGAAGGATGATAAATTTTACAAGCACTTGTTATAGATTCACGATTCATGAGTTTAATGAGTTTTATTCCTAATAATAGCTCATTATTTAGGCTTCATTTTATTAATTGAATTACTGAGAAAATTCATAAGAGTAAATCTTACGACCGTAAATGTGCTATTGTGTACTTTAATGATTTAATGTACATTAAAACTTTTAAAAATGCAATTAGGATAACAACATCATGACATATTAAAAGAAATAATAAACAATAATAAATATAACCAAATGCTATATGATTTGGTCGGTACCGTTTGTACATGAACGAATATCGATGTCCTTATTCTTAGTTCTGACGACGAATCTTTACCAAATAGAATCAAGCACATAATGAAAAATGGTCAGGTTCCCTTCTTGCTAAATTTATTCAAACCTATGGCCATATCCTTCTGCTACACGGAACAATCAAAAATCATCCCTTCAAGACACAATTATCAATGTGTATGCATGTATGCCAAGGCAGATTCCTCCTTATACTACCCATGCAGGACTCAGACCCGGGAATCGCAGCATGGAATAAAGGGTATGTAAATTAAGTTAGGAACCGGCGTTCGGTTACAATTTGAGGAAATCTAATTTTCTTTTCTTCTCGTTAAGGTAAGATCCGGGAACTGCTGCTCCCTGGGAATTTACCTTCCTTCTTTTGTGTCGTCCTTCTCCGTGTTATCCGGCCAAGACAGAAGGATTCCGGACGGCGGAATTTACTTAAGACAACCACCCTCAGGGAACGACGTAATGCGAACCGGAAGTGCCAGTGTAGGCTTTCAATTATCGCCCATGTTGACCCTTTCCCTGAATTAATGGTGCCTCATCTTCAAATCACGGTACGATGGGGAAAGTTTATCTTAGCCACAAAGATCTGGTCCATTGGGTTATAGAGTGATTTTTTTTCTTTTACAAGTTGTTTGTGTATGTGCAGATGAAAGAAATTGGAGGTTGCTGTGGTAATAGTTGCGTTGGAGTTACCTAGACGCATTCTTTTGTCTGCTTGCTTTAAATTCAGTTAAGGGTCTCAAGTGTATAGGCTAAGTTAAAGAAAAACTTAGGTGGTTTTCGTGAATAACTAACAGAATTCTTTGAAGATGTACTATAACTAAAGAGTAATTTTGTGATTACCATTTTTCCAACTAACTAATCTTGTTTTGGAACATTCTACTATATCTTTTTTATTAAACAATAACACCATTGCTTTTTCGAAACAACATAATATTACAACAGAGTAAAAGTTACGTTTGAATTTTAATGAATATTCTACTTATCAATATGTGGCCTATGACTATGTGTGACAATATGTGCTATGTGGCCAATGACATTTATTTTTATAAAATATATTTTCGAGAAAGCTAATTACTATTAATTGTTATGTAATCTGTAATTGTTAATAATTTTTATATAATCAAATTTTTTGATTGCTTAATATTTAGTGTGGATTTTGTGTATAAATAGCCTAAGAAACTTACAAACAATGCTGAAACTAGTAAGGCATGCTGTTTTTCAAAATAAAAATATATTTTCTACTCAAAACTATTTTCTTCATAAAGTTCCGAGTAACACATGTGTGATTCGTGTACTATTTACAATTTCATGATTTAATATCTTGAGTTGATTATTATAATATGTGTTTATTGTTTCTTTTACTTTTATTTCTTTGCTTTAGAACTTGAAAAAATCTTGACTTTCAACTTATAATAGCAAAATCAAAAGGACTGGAACTATATAAATAAAAAAAAAAATCCAGTATTTTTTTTTAAAGAAAAATGAAGGAGTCTGTTATGGATGAGTTGAATGATTTCCGCAATAACAGTACTCCCATAATTTTTATGTAAACCTCTCCTGAGAAAGTTAAAATACTTAATGAAAAGAAAGGATCTGATGGCATTTCTTACAAAGCCATCAAGTGCCGTACCTAAAAATCTATCATACTTATCACCAACATTTTTCATTTATATTTTAGTCTCAAATATTTCCCTATTGATTAGAAAATTACATTCATCACTGTCCTTACAAATTCTGGTAAAAATCCTCTACACACCTCCAGTTACATACCTATCAGCCTGCTACCCAGCCTTTTTAAACTCTTTGAAAAACCCTCAAAGTTCGATTTCACGAGTTCTTTAAGGACACACATTTCATTGCCCTAACCAATATCGGTTTATTTCGGGTCATTCGACAACGTATAAAGTCCAACGCCTAGTTGAAATTATCACAAATTGCTTGAAGCTGGACGCTTCCTTGATATTGTAAAAGCTTTTTACTCAATGTAGCAACATGGGCTCATCAAAACACTTTTTGTTGAAAATCTTCCAACAGATCTTATCCATAAATGAAAGTCTTTTCTTTCTTAGTGTTCACATAAACAAAGCGTTGTTTTCAAAGAAATCTATATCAACAGGTGTTCCCCAGGGGAGCATATTTGTCTCTTTGTTGTTTAATGCCTACATTAACGATTTTCCCAAACTACCTGACAGCAAAGTAGAACAGTTTACTGATAACACTGTATTACAATGTCTATAAAAAAAAGCAAAAAAGCCATTGACATTGTTCAACAGGCACTTGATTAATTCAAAGAATTGTATAAAAAATTGTGCACTAGGACTAATGCCCAAAAATCACAAGCAGTCTTAAGAAGAAGACGCGACTTTAAAAAAAAAAAAAAAAAAATCTTTGGTGACAACATCAAATTTGTCAAACACCCCAAATAATTCGGTGTACATCTCAGCGTAAACTTCAAAACCTACATCAAACAAGCCATTAGAAAAGCGACTGTCACCCTCACTTCATTGAATCTCATCATGGACAAAGTGTCGAAAACTTGCCTAAAACAAGTTTTAGTTTACAAAATAATTAATAAACTCATTTTTCTGTACGCCTGCCCTTCGTGGGCAGCAGCAAAGAGAGTTGATCAAAAAAAGACGCAAATATACTGTAAAACAAAGTAGCTAGAAGAATGACCAAAGAGACAACCTGGGACTAGGTTCAATTGAATTGTATTTTAACTATGTCTCACACAATCATCGTGAGAAATTACACTTAGTATCCACCCCCACGTTAGTACTATCATTGATTATGATCCTACTGTGGAGTAGAAGTTCAAAAGACCAAGAACAGTTCATTTTCGTTACGATCCATCATGGTGAAATGTCATGAGCATTTAGTATATAAACTCACCAAACAATGGGAGAAACAATTCAGGATTTTTTTTTTATTAGTTCATATTCTTTTAAGTTGTTTAAGAGGCTATAGAAGTTTGAGACCTGTGGTTTTTTTTGTATTTAAAATGTATTTTTATTAAAAAAAATTTTTCACAGTCATGAAGAATGTGTCTCATCTTTTAATGTAATTCCTTATACACAACTTTAGTGTGAGCACCTGGTTAGTCTTTTCCCCTTAGATCTAAGACCTGGTTCTTCTTAATCATACATAAGAATTTGCATATAAAGTTGAAACTTCAAGTACATTTTATTTGAATTTAAACTTATGCAGGATATTTGAAATGAATACGACACCAGTACAGCGTTGTATATCTGAGACTAGAATCGTATATCGTTCCTAACTGAAGAACAACGATTAATACTCGGTATCTTAAAGGTTATCTGGAGAAAATGCAAATTCGGCTTTCCCAAGTGAGAGTTTACAATTCTTTATTCGTGAAACAACTTCTACGAGATACCGAATCCTCAGAAAGCGGCACTTTGAGCAGGGTAAATTTTGCATCAGAGATACAATTATACAAGTAGGAGAACACTGCTTGAGAAAATAAAGCATCCAAAACACGCAACTTATTCTTACCGTAAAACGAAAGAGAAAAAATACGACGTCCTCTTATCTCTGCAGAGCAGAAGGAACTCAAAGCGAATGGCAATGGCGTCCTTAATTAGATTCGCAGATTCATGCACCTTCCGATGAGAATTCCGTGTTGTTGCGGTTAAGCCTAATCTGCGGCGTAGAACTGGAGTGAAAAATTTAAAACAAACACACGTTGCGTGGGATAATAGAATTATTCGTATTTAAAGGTAATTATAATATTTCCATCCGTTTTGAGAGGAAATCTTTGAAAAGGAATGACATTTCATAATAGGTCTTTATTGATTTAAGAAATTGGAGACCGAGAGAAAGAAAAATGTTGATTTAATGAACATAAAGGAGGATTTTTTTCCCGCTTAGATGTTTTATCAAATAATCACCATTAAATGCTTTTATTTATTTTAATCTATTCTTGGTAATTTGATAACGGAAAACATGGTACTTTTGCTTTTCGATGCAACAAAAGTTTTATTTTTATTACCTAGCAAACTAATAATAAATAGAAATAAAAATTAAAGACCTTATTCAACTTTTGTTATTGTATAACATCTTAAATTAATTTTGAAAATGTTCAATGGTTTAATTTCTGAAGAAAGATAAAATGAGTTATTTAGTGTTGAATTGTACGTGAACATTTTCACTCTTTTGCTGGGTGATTCCATTACGAAGCCGTGGACCTGTTTATCGAAACTCTTCTGTGGGGTTCATGGGTTCAATTATTTTATCCAATATTGCGCCATTTGTAGTTTTTAATTTAAATATTGACTAACTTCTAATTAATTAAAATGTCTGATTAAGTACTAAAATTTATTTGAGTTATAGTGTAATATAGTTTTTTAATTAAAATATAGTTTATGATCATTTGAAGTTAATTTTTGATATTTTGAATATGCTTTAGATATCCATTTTTATCAAATGAAAAATATTCCTCAAGCGTACAAGTATTATAAAATAATGTTTTAACCCTTTGCACTCCAGGCCTTTTTCGCGAGGAGGAATCAGCAACTCGAGACATTTTAGGTTCGGCTGGTGTTTATGGATTTGCTTCATAGAAACTAAACACAGTCATTGGCCTTGGATCGAATTTCCGCATCACACCTAATGGTCCTCTCGTGGTTTGGCATCCAATCGTGTGGCGCCTGAGAGGCGCCACTGGAGTGCAAAGGGTTAAACATACATGGTCGATACTATTGGTTTAAAGAGTAGGATGGTTTTAAAGAGTATTTGAAAATACCATTCAATAAAAAATTTATCGAAATCGTCTTCAAGATCTATAAATAGTTGCTATGGGAAAATAATAATGAAACTGGAATTTTACAGGAAATGCCAAAAACCAATTGATTTTACTATCAACTTAGTGACGTTTATCAATTTGGAACTGATTGAATATTATCACAGTTTTGTCTTTGCTCTCCTCAATGTACTAGGCAATCCTAGTAAAATAGGGGCTTTAACTCCATTTTGAGGCATCCCCATTTGATGTGCTGATTAGAGCAGACATGTTCATTGAGATTGTTTCGGGTGAAAAAATCATCGGACAAGAGTCACATTGGGTCATGAATTTCAAACTAGGATGGTTGCTTTCTGGTCCCATCTACTCAACTCCAGAAAGTGAAGAAATCGTTAATTGCCATTCTATAATCGACCATGAATTCCATTCTTCGTTGCAAAAATTTTGGCAGGTAGAAGCAGTTTCAGAATCATCAGTCATTTATCCTGTAAATAACAATTTTCAAAAAACTTTTAAGCGAAACTCGTGTGGAAGGTACGTTGTGAACTTACCATTCAAATCTATGCCGATACTTGGAGACTCCAATCTCAAGCTTTGAAGCGCTTCCTATATTTAGAAACACAATTCAAGAAGAACTCAGAGTTCAAAACAAAGTACTGTGAATTCATGAAAGAATACCTAACTCTAAACCATATGGAAATTGTTCCAGAAGATCAAGAAGAGTTTTCCAATCAAGCCTACTTACTTCATCATGGCGTTCTACGAGAAGATAGCCTTACAGCAAAGCTTCGTGTTGTGTTAGACGCATCCAGAAGGGATACAAGTGGGAATTCACTGAATGACTTTCTTGAGGTCGGTCCTAAGTTATTCCCAGAGATATTCCAGATACTTATGAACTTCCGATAATTCGAATAGCATTTTCTGCTGAGTAAAAAAGATGTACCGTCAAATCCTGGTTACAGATGCCCACAGAGTTTACCAAAGAATAGTTTGGAGGTTTGATGAGAATACCCACATATCGATGTATCGTTTGTGCACTGTAACCTACGGTATAGCCTGCGCACCTTACTTGGTTATAAAATCTCTTCATAAATTAGCTGAACACACCCTGAAAGAAAATTCAATCGTTTAAAAGATAATCAAAGAAAAAATTTCTATGGACGATCTCCTAAGTGGAGCTTCTTCACTCAAAAAGGCTTTAAAAATCGTCAATGAAATCAATCAAATCACGGAGAGTGGCGAATTCATATTAAGAAAATGGGCCTCAAACTGTTCAGAAGCAATTGAAGTTTTGCCAGATGACAGAAGACTTAGTCATTTAAACGAGACTGTTAGAGGATTAAGTCTATAAACTTTTGGGTTTGAAGTGGAATTCTTCTAAAGTTACGCTAAAACCCCACCTAGCGAGAACATATAAGTTCAAACGAAATGAAATTTGCTGTCTTTCATTGCAAGAACATTTTACCCTCTAGGTCTGCTGTC
Source organism: Linyphia triangularis (assembly GCA_963978545.1). Lineage (NCBI taxonomy): Eukaryota > Metazoa > Arthropoda > Arachnida > Araneae > Linyphiidae > Linyphia > Linyphia triangularis. The sequence goes on along the minus strand of OZ021724.1, from coordinate 54,600,445 downwards.
CCCCCTCTACAGTCATTCTTGAAACTTTAATCCAAGATCTATGGAAGAATAAATTGTCTTGTGAAGATGAAATACCTCCAGAAATTAAGCATGTATGGGAAGACTCCTTAAACCATATTGATTGTTTAAAATCCATTAGGATTCCCAGATTCATAAACATGGATGAAGAAGAAACAAATAATTTCCAGTTACATGGATTTTCCGATGCTTATCTGAAGGCATGTGCTGCAGTCCTCTACCTGGTAAGATTGGATCCTGGTTTTCATGCATCTCATCTATTAGCTGCGAAGACGAAAGTAGCTAGCTCCCTTAGCTGTGGTTACATTGCTAAGATTCGAGTTTCAACGGCATTGTTGCTCTCCCAGTTCACCTTGACAGTGTTGAATTCCCTACCAATCAAACTTGAAGATGTCCCCCTTTGGTCTGACTCTCAAATTTCCTTATGTTGGATTCATTCCCCACCACTGAAAGGCAATCAATTTGTATCCAATTGTGTGCACAAAATCAAGTCTTTAGTTCCAAAAGCTGAGTGGCATCACATTTCAGGAAAGTGGAATCCGACAGATTGTGCTTCTAAAGGAATGCTTCCTGAAAAACTACTCCATCATGAACTTTGGTGATATGGCCCGTCCAAGTTGTTGGATGATTCCTCATACCCTCAATACAGTCAAGATTCATTCTCTGATGAAGCTGGAGAGGTGCTTGTACATACAGGGGTACAAAAGGAGCTCCCTGAATTTCTACTCAAGTTTTCCTCATATACTAAATTGGCAAATGTCGTCGGTCACACTAAACATCTGACTGCTAATGAAATCAAATCTTCTCTACTGCTCATCGTTAGGCTGCTGCAGGTAAGAGAATTTTCTAAAGAAATTAAGTTACTTCAACAGAAATCACCGTTGCTTACGTCAAGCAAGCTGTTGACTCTTAATGTTTTCCTTGACGAATCACACATTCTAAGAAGTTGGCAGAAGACTGTTAAGACAACAAAATCTGACTAATGATAAAAACATATCCGATATTGCTTCCCAAAGAAAACAGAGTGACGGATTTGATCATTGAGTATTATGTATTATCATCAGAAACAAAAGTTAAGGTTCACTAACGGACGATCCAAGGTGAGGTAAGTAATACACCAGTGTCTACTCTGCAAAAGATTGCTTGCTGCAACTTGTCAGCAGACAATGGCCGACTTTCCATCTGAAAGAATCAATCCCTCACTCTGCTTTCAAAAAACAGGAATTGACTTTTGTGGGCCCACCACCACCACTAAGCCAAATCTTTTTTGAAGTAAAACAAGAATCAAGTCATACATATGTGTTATCGTCTGTATGTACACTAAGGCTGTGCACTTAGAGGCAGTATCCGATCTATCAACTCAAGCTCTCCTTGAATGTTTGAGAAGTTTCGACAGCCTCAAAAGCATACCATCAGATGTCTTCTCAGATAACGGCAAGAACTTTGTAGGACTTTCTAATGAGCTTAATACACTGTTCACCAAATTGAAATCAGAGGAAATACAACATATTCCCTCATTTCATGAGATAAATTGGCACTTCATCCCGCCTTATACACCAAACTTTGGTGGCATCTAGGAATAGCGGTGAAAAGTGCAAAGATTTTCTTGGTGAAGGCCAGTAAATCTGCTTTTCTCATCTTTGAGAAACTATTCACCTTTCTGTGTCAGATTGAAGTGTGTTTAAACTCGCGCCCATCAGTGCCTATGTCCTCAGATCCCTCTGAATTAACTGTTCTTACTCATGGTCACTTTATAATCGGCATCCCTTTGATAGATATTCCTGAATGTTCAAACTGCACCATGAACTTCAATGACCGATGGAAACTCATACTATGAATGCGAGCTGAATTCTGGGACCGATGGTCTCGGGGTTACCTGAATCAACTTCAATTAATATAAGACCCAAAGCTTGGAGACTCGAAGGTCAGAATCTAAAAATTGGATATTTGGTGGCCATTCACAAATCAACTTTTCCTCCACTCAAGCGGCTACTTGGACGTGTGTCCCAGTGCTTCCGGGTAGCAGATGGTCGCATATTCAAGTAGTGCTGTTTAAGTCTACTTCTGGAGATCAAGAGACCTATTTCTTAAGTCACAGTCTTACTTCCTGCCAGGTGAAATGTTCACTGTTCAGACTTGAGATCAACACTTGGCAGTAGTAATCAGATATTCTTTCAGAACAACAACAACAACAACAAAAATTCTATTATTTTTTTTGGAAGACAAACTGAAACTCTCATTTTCTGTGTGTAAGAAGTCGAAATCAAATCAAATGTGTCGCTTGTAACAAATTCGAATCTTATTCCAGTCAATTGTGAAGAATTCATTTTGCTGTGCAATTAAGCCGTTAATAACTCAAATAAATAATCTTTTTAAGGAATGGTAAGGTTTCTATTTCACAATTATTCAAAAACAAATTATTAATATACAGTCCACTTGTAAAATCCCAACAATTTTTATGATGTTATTTTTAAGTTAATCTTCTTTATAAATCAAATGAAGAGATACACAATTGTCAGTTTCCTATATTTTCTGTTACACTTATTTCTAAAACTTTTTCCAGTTAATAGTATACGCACTGCATATCATTCAATTTAGTAGTTATTGTTTCAATTTTCGTTTTAAATTTTTCATTGGAGATAAGAATATTTACTATTTATAATCTAAATATTATTCATTTTAAAATTCAAAATGTTTTTTATCTCATTTTGCATTCTGCTACACTCGTAACTGAAGTATAAATAAATTTTAATAAATATGCATGAAGAAGTATGCGACCTCAAGATAATCCTTTCAATATCAATCATAATAATTTACTTTCAACCCTTTACAGCATACTTAATCAATTCAGATGGCTACGTTTTATTTGGAATGGTGAAAGTCAGTCCGAGAATTTCTCTTATAAACCAATAATATATTAATTTTCATAAAGCTAACTAAAATAGTGTCAATTTCGTCTTTTGAGTCATAAGATTTCAGGAACGAAATCACACATCCACCAATCTCCAAAATAGTTTCTTATTTTTAAAACACGTCCATAATTAAAAGCTCGATGCCCACAGAGAACATAATTGGTGCAATGACGATATCTACAGGAGAATCGGGGAGATTTGGACCAATCGGAAAGCTCCGACCACAAAGAGCTCTTTTCTACCTTAACGAGAAACTATCTGGAAAGAACTTCTAGAGAGAACATTTAATTCCATATAATGACGATTTCCTTGATTTACAGTCCGCTTCAAACCGTACCTCCTTCTATACTACGCTTATGACATCAAAGGACGACCGGAAATGAACGCGTCAAGCACTGATATGCAAATTGGATTCCATGCGCTTACAAGAGAATACTAGAGAAATGCTGGAGTTTTATCATTTTGTGGGAATGTATAGGCCTTGCTTTTGATTTAAATGTGAGTATTGGGATTTTCTGCGGTAGTAACTGGGTATTCATGTTCAAGACTTTTATTGAAGTAAGTATGAGTACTTTTAAGAATAACTAGTACAATATGAAGGAATTGCGTAAAGATCTGCTTACCCAACTATTTTAGTCCTAAATTTTTGTTGTTGTATAATCAGTAAATTTAATACATAAAAAATAATAATTTTTTATTAAATTGTAGTTGAATACATGTGCTTCACTACGAAATGTCACCATGTTATATATTTTAATAACAACTAATTGATTAATCTAATGATGAATATACTCTAGATATAGATTAGTAAATTAACTGTTATTAAAATATGTAACATAGTTACTTTGCGTAGTGAAGCACATTTATTCATTCTTGTGCTAGAAATGTTACAAAATCATAGAAAATAATTATAATATTGCATCTCATTGAGGACAGTTTCTTAACATAATGTCTCCTTGAAAGTTATGTCGATTAGCTCAGAACTATTTATGTAACAGACCAAACTTTATATAAAGAAACTTTAGAATGTACTTCAGAAAATAAGCAAAAAATAAAGCTACATTTTTACAAAATATACACTGTTAACATCGAAATGAGATTTTGAAATATTAAAATTTTTATAATAATATAAATATAATTAAAGTTATTTACTTAATTTTAAAAGGTATGGTTGCAACTTTTACCAAAAACAGTTTTTATCTTAGCCACCAATTTGGCTTTATTTCGTTGGTTGGTTGTTTTCAGATTATCTGGCGCCGTCAGCAACACGAGGGCTATAATACGCCGAAACATTCGTCATTAGACAAGCCAACATACATTTACAAACACCCATGCTTAACACGGGACTCGAACCCGCAACCTCGCGGTTGGCTTTATTTCGTAAAATTCATATTGAATGTAATTCAAATAAAATAAAAGAACACACAGAAGTAGTTTTAAAATTTAAAATTATAGATTACATTAAAATACTGATTAACAAGCCATGAATATTTGTGAGCATCAATTTTATTTTGACTAGCAAAATCATAGAATTAACTAGTTTTTTGTAAACTATTTATGTAACAGACCAAACTTTAAATAAAGTTACTTTAGAATGTACTTCAGAAAATAAGCAAATTGCATTTAAAACGTCATGAAAGAAAACGTTACCAATTGAATTTAATCTTAATAAAGCGTTTTAAGAGTGGTAAAACTTAAAATCAGTCAAAACCAGGCAATTTTTTTTGCATTCTCAAAGGAAACCCTAGTGGAATACATTAAAGTATTTAGGGCTTGTTCCCCTTTGAAAGATATTGAATACACGCTGAAATTGCTTAGAAATCCGCTATGCAACTTTAGCATGGCATAATAACAAATCATAAATGAATATCTATTATGTTTCTTATAACTGATAAAAGTATCATACTTTGAAATAATATTTTGTTTGTCATATATTGTACTAGGACGGTTGAAAATTGTAGACTATTTAATTTATAGTTCAAGTAAAGGCTGATGATCACCACCTTATTTAAGTAAAAAATTAATAAGTGCATTGCATAAATTATAGGTTAATTTAAGGTAATTACATGTTAGTCAGATTTCTTGTATTAAGACTGAAATTATTAAATTTATGGACGGATCGTAAAGCGAGTAATGATTTATAGAAAATTAACAGTTTCTGAATATAAAACAGCTCAAGAAACTGCAAGTGATCAATACATTGGATAATGAGAAATTTCAACTAGATGCGGGTTATTTGACAAGCCTTTTAATCAGTTTTGCTTATCTTGATATCTAATTAGTAAATTGACACTAATTTGGAGTATATATTTTAAAAGAAAGCTTCGATTAATGGATTACGTCTAAGGAATTTTCATCTTTAGATATTGAACAGGTAAATCTATTCATAACACATGGCGAAAGGTAATGTATTAAATATTGAATTATTGATGTATCTCTCTATTTGGAAGATGAATAAATAGTAAATTCTCATCAAAAAAGTTGTTTAACCAAGTGTTAATATTTTCCTAGCGCGTACATTAGTTAGTTACCATGAAGAGATGAACTATTAGTAAATATATTATTATTTTATACCTTAGCTATCAATTGCGTTACAAAGTTCTTAATACAATGTTATACAATTTAATTCATTAAAAAATAAAATAAACATGAAAAATGTAAAACAGAGTTCGCTAAAAAAAGCGTTAAAAGTAAATATTTATATTTTGCTTAATACCATTGATTATGTAAATGTCTTCATATGAATATATTCTAACCTAAATGGAAAAGTTGGAGGAGAGGGGGTGCTTTTCTGTAACATATTTTACTATGTAGAAAAGGCCGACCAAACGGTATAGTGGTTAGCGTGCTAGCTTCTAGACCGCGAGGTTGCGGATTCGAGTCCCGTGTTAGGCATGGGTGTTTGTAAATGTATGTTGGCTTGTCTAATGACGAATGTTTCGGCGCATTATAGCCCTCGTGTTGCTGACGGCGCCAGATAATCTGAAAACAACCAACCAACCAACTATGTAGAAAAGAATGTAAAGTATCTAACTCAAATGTACAATTTAGTTGCAAAGTATAATTATTATTCTGCCCAACATGATTTGAATAAACCATTATTAATTTTTAATCATATATTAATTACATAATTTACATATCGCTGTTACATAATCTCATTACATTTTCAATGATTTTGGGTTTTATTTTTAATTTTTGAAAATTAAAATTTAAATGAAAACTTTTTCTAAGCCGAAAGCTAAATCGAATTTTCAAAATCCTACTGCTTAGGTGTTTATTATATCTAGATTTACTTCTTTAATAGAAATAGAATTTTACTTTATAAGTTGCACCTAAGGGTGAAAAAATAAAATTTAAGGATATTTTTACTCAACGGTGACTTTAATAACGGAGAATTTCAAGGAAAAAAAAAAAAAGGAAAAAAAAAAAAAAAAACGTGTTAAAAAAGTATTTTTAGCTGAACCAATTATCCTCTTTGGCGGGCAGAAGGACGCCAATCGGCTCTTCTTGTATAGAAAGGGTTTATCACTTAAAATTGGTTTGTACCTTCCAATACATATCTTGAAAAACTAACTTCGTTTCATAATTTTGGAGATCTTACATGTTGAGATACAATATAAATAGTGAAACAGTTTCCCTAGGGCTTACTTTTATAAAATAGTTAAAAACTATTTTTTTTTCTCTCTAATATACCAGCGGTTACTGACCGCTAACTATACTCAAACTACCTTCATAAATTTAAATGAATCCACTGATTACCTATTATCAGACATAATTTCATAGCTATATGAAGGTACAACCCTATTGTAAGTGACAAACCCCTTCTATGCAGCTTTCACTTTAAGATCGTCCGATAGCAAAAGGAGCCAATTGGCGTCCTTTTGCCAGCCAACGAGGATGATTGGTTCATGTACTAATCACACAATTAAATCCCTCATTCAGGACTGTCCATTAGGATAGAGGAGATAAGATCCCTCTCGCTTGGAAAGGTTGTGAGCTTAGAGTGGGCTGTCCAAACCTTGTTTTACGCATGGCACTCGGATTAGATTCAGAGGGATCGAATGAATATTGGATCATCAGTCCTTCTAATGAAACCTCCTTACTTGTGATTGGTAAAGGAGTGGATTAACGGACAAGGAGTTAGTGAGTTTTAAATTTCTGATGAAAATGTATGGTTAAGGACAGATTAGTGTAGTTTGACATTACATAGATGTAGCTCAGGATATTTCTTAGTATAAATACATTGCATTTTAGAGGTTAATTTATAAAACGGATAATCATCTATATATCTGGGATTTGCCGGTAGGTGCATGGGATAAAGGAGCAAAGTCACCCTTTTGTCAAAACTGAGATTCTCACATTACTTAGCAGCAATCTAAGGGGCGTGTTAATATGTAACTTCATTTAGAACAGTACCTTTAGATCAAGTGAAATAATGGGAAAAGTTTTGTCGTATGGGGAAGATTTTACGTTACCAAACCAATGTTTTTTGTAGGGGAAATATTAGTCTTTCTTTGTTCCATAGATCTGATACTTTATTTGTTGGAAGCTACAATGTTTTTTATTGCTTTAAGACAAATTCATAACAGGCTTAGGAATAGTCATAAAATGTTATTTACAAAATTTATAGGCTATATAACTTGTGATTTTTTAATTCATATAACCTATAGTGGGGAAAATTTGATCTGGAAATTTTGGCAACTCACCCTACCGACAAGTACTATTGTAAATATGTTAATTTTTTTCCCCCTTTTTTTTTTTCCCCCCATTTCTTTACGTTTTAGAACACCCTGACTTCAAAAAAGTTGTCTGTACGTGTTCAGTATAATTCTCGATGTTCGAAATTGGCTTTGAATAGTGTTTTTTATAGTTTGAATTGCTTTGAATAGTTAAATAATTTTGAACATGAATACCAGTGCTTTGAATAGTTTGAATAGTTTTTCAAAGTTGGCTTTGAATAGTGTAAAAACGTATGTTGGATACGCTTAATCTAACTCAAAAAGTTAAATTGATCAATGAAATTGAACAAAATCTGCGATGTAAGAAGAAAGACGTTCCTATAAAGTACAGAATTCCTCCGAATATTCTTTCAATCATTTTTAAAAACAAAAACGATTTTGAGAAGACATGCATCGAAACTTGATCCATCATGTAAATGAGTGTAGGTGTGTACCTTTCTTGGTGTCGAATATGCTCTATTAAAATGGTTTGAGACATATCAAAACCAGAATTCCAAAATCCCTCTTAATGGGATGATGTTAAAAGAAAAGGCGAAAGATTTTGTTTGCTTACAAAAAGTTGAAGGATTTATAGTAAGTGCAGGATGGCTAGAAAAGTTTAAAGCAAGACTCAATATTGTCTTCCGGACTCTACATGGACAAGCAAAAAATGTCTGATGAAATATGCTTTGAATAGAAAATAACTTCCAAGTGACTTTTGATAACTCGAACTTCGGTTAACTGGAAGAATTTGGCCAATCCCTTGAACTTCGAGTTATCGCGAGTTGAATGTAGCAAAATATGAAAATTTTAAAAAATCATAAAAATACAAACAATAGTGTCTCATTGTATGTTTAATTTGTTACAAATTGAGAATTCCGAGATTAGCTGTAAATTTAGTGATGTATATCTATCAGTATTATTGTGATATATATTTAGATAATACCATTAAAATAAGTTTTAAATGATTTTGGTGCATCTTTTTAAAACTTAAAATTTGAATTGATCAAATCCAGGACTATCAGCAGAAGATGTTGTTTCTTCCATTGTCTGTAACACATTATTAGACTATAACACAAACAATATACATTTTTTTGTAACAACAAAGATTTATTTTTAATTTTTTTTTATCAATGATAATTGTACAGTCCATAATAGGTTTGTTAGAACAAAATATGATGATTGATTGAGGTATAAAAGTTTTATTATAATACCACATTTAATTTATATGCTACTAATATGAAAATGTTAATCGTTTTAAACCTATACACAATTCATTTCAGAGTAAAATAGTATCTTTAACTATCTAACTTTTTCTTAATATTCAATGGGAGTCAAAAGTCAGAAAATAACAGTAATGAATTCAACTAAATTTAAGATAATAAAAGAAAAGTTATTAAAAATTATTTTATTAAAGAATTAAATATAACTTTCTCCATTATTTATAGAGCTTTTTTGCTAAACGCATATTTTAAAAGAGAAAATCTGTTTCACACATTTAGTACATAATAATTCTTATAAAATCAGCAACGCACTTATATTTTACGTAATTATTCATTGTTAAATATCTCAAATATATTATCTCAAATTATTATTATAATATAGTTTTATTATATTTGACAAATAATGTCGTTTTGAAAAATCTCCATTATAATAAGTAGATTGCTCTTTTAGTATGGTACAATAACCAAAAAATTTCTTACAGATATATTTTTTCACGATACATTTTATCAAGCTGCTAAACTGCTCAACCAATTTATTTTAACTTACTTGAAGTTTACAAATTGTTTTAACTTAATTAAGTTATTTGAAGTACGTTACTTGAAGTTTGCTATTATCCGTCGATAAAAATTAAATGTTTACTTAGTTAATTATAATACTTAAAGTAAAGCCTACGCTCTAATTAAAAAATAGTTTTGAAATACATTATACTTATTGTGGATGATAAGCAAAATCAAATGTAAAATAATTATAGAAAACTGTATTTTCAAAAATTACCATCAATATTGTTAATTACACTTAATGATCCAACAATTTAATAGGCTCCCAATTGCCTGAAATGAATAAAAATTGAGTAATTTGTGGATTAAAAAATGCTAATTAGTCTATGGAAGATAAATTAATTGTTCAATTTAAAATTCCAGAGCATTTATATTGAAAAAAAAAAAATTATCATCTTAAAATTTAGGATGACTTAAAAATTTTCAGATTTATTTAGAAGAATGAAAAAATGTATTAATAAAAAATGCTTATTAAAAGTAATTTTGGGAAATTGGGAAAAGGTATTTTGTAATTTTTTACCTAGGCGGAGTTTGTCATAGTTTTCTGATAGATAAACATATTAATCTTAAAATCCATATTTCAATGTAATTTTGTACTGCTATTTCTGCCCGGGGCTAACGAAAAAGTTGTTTTTAAACTTGGTGAAATAAAATTCTGTTATTTTAACTTATCTATATAAATTTGTATTTTTATTATGATTTCAAAATAAAGTAAAATTCCGATTAACAAGCTTATAAGCACAAGAATTACAAACATATTTAATTCTGAATTTATTCTGGGAAAAATTACGGGTAATTCAAAAGTTTATATATTTTTAATTACAATATGAAAATTTTTACTCTGGTCTCAAGAATCTCAGAGGTATACCTGATAAATCAAACTAATTTTGCTGCACATGAGTCTTAAAAATATTGGAACTATTCTTGACACGTTTTTAAGACAATTTAATGGAACTCCTCTGATAGAAAAACTCTTTTCAAGTTAATCACGATATAAACATTACAGAATTGCTTCAAAAGAGCTTTACAATAACTACGTATCCAAATTAAAATTAATCAAAGTAATGGCCAATTAACTTTTGCATTTCATACTATTATTTCTGGGTTTCATTTGAAGTTAAATTTAATCGACTCATACGAAAACTTTCAACTCTAAAAGACAAAGAACAATACAAAAGAGAACAATTTGAAGATCACAATAGAACTAAACACGATTTCTTCTCCACTATCGAATAAAATATGACTCTCTAAACAGTACTCAGTTCCGTAAAAGTGCTTTGCTTCAGCACTATTGCAAGCAGTATTTAAGGAAATTAAAATTGGTTTTGATACAGAAATTTGGCCTTAAAATTTTCCTATGTGCGCCCTTTTCTCAGCAGTCGATTCAATGAGGCATTGATCCTCCCGTTAACTAAAAGTCAAAAATATATTGTTTGATCATGAAATTAGCAGTAAATTTAATTCATGTTGTTAAGATGCATTAAGAAAAGGACATGCTTTCAGAAATATCCCAGCACATAATAACATGCACGAAGTTGGGAGAAAGGTTAGTAATATTTTATGAAAGTCCTTTTAAATTTATTAATTTTTTGAATATTCACAAATGGCAATTTTAAGCATAAAATTACATTGATAAAAAAAAAATACACCACAGCACCTTATCAGAATCCGTATTACTAAGATAAGGTGAAAGCTATGGGAAGGGAACAAGTCAAAGGCAGTCATTATTTGGTGTGACGTCGTGTACAATCCTCTTTTTGTTTCCTTAGTGGTTGAAGATCTGAAAAGTTTTAATCGGAGAGTCTAACAGGTATGGCTAGCTATTTTTTTAAAGATCTTTTTTCTTTTATTTATTTTAAAGCAGTATTATGTAGATAATACCTATAGTTGTAGTGAAAACTTTGTAAAAAGAACATGTATGTAATTATACTTTTTCAAGACTCCGATTAGTTGCATAAAATTCGAAGCTGATCGAAGTGTTAATCACTGTATTTAAAGGTATTCTTCTTAAAAGTAAGGGTGACCGTAAATATAACGTAGTTTACGAAACCTACTTTGATGATTTCTGAAGTTGTAAACCCTATTACTGAACTATCCTCTTAATATACAAGAGAAAGAAGCAGAGCATTAGAAAATGGCAGGAGCTTGTGAGTCGTTTGCGCACAATTTACTAACCTAAATTATGTATTGTATTATATATGTTTCAATAATTACATTTAAATTTCGATAATTGAATACAAATGTTTCCTTTTTTTTAAATTAAAGTATCTTTTAAAAATTTACTAACGCTGTAGATACAAAATTATTTTTACTAGCACTGACCCCAATTTCTTATTTAACTACAAAAATTATTTGGTCGACTTCAGTTGCCATGGAGGCAAGAAGAAGTGTTTTCCTTGCATCCTTGAAAACCAAATGTAAACAAAATTAATTTTTCATTAACTGATTTACACGAGGTAGAAATTTGCACAATTTGAACGTTTACTTTGTGAAAGTCAGTTTATTTTTGATTAAACACCAACACTTTTATATATGAAGTTGTATATTTTTTTAAATTACCTGATATATAACCTAGGATAATGAAAATATGACATAGAGGTAAAGAAATCAATGTTGATTTTTGTGAATAATATCTTCTCGTTTTATGCTTATTTTAATAACTATAATGCCTATTATATGGTCGTAATCATAACCATCTCCTATAAAGTAAGTCTTTAGAAAAAATTCACAAATTCTTTACGATGTCCCAATTAGTCATTAAAAATAAAATTTTCAAATTAAAATGAATTCGAGTAACACTTATTTATAGGAATATAGAGCATTAAATTCATAAAAATTTCTCAATTTTTTTATTGGTTATTATTGGTTTTATTATTAGTTTTATTATTAAAAATATAATAGAGAAAGATCTGGGTTGAATTAAATAAAAAATTAAACTGTACCAGAACTAAGACTTTAAATATTGAGTAATAAGCACCATGGCAAGTACTTCTCAATAATGCTATTCCAGAATTTTAAGTTCAGTTTTCTTGCCGATGATATTTTTCTCGTCTTCTTTTGAAATTTGAATCGATATAACTCTAGAACTGTATATTATCGAAGAACGAAAATTTTTACAAATAACATAGGCCTGTAAAATTTGAGTCATAGAAAAGTGTTTGTAATGTAGTGACTGAATTTTGTATTATTTGGTGCACTAATTTCAAATATGACAGCCGTATTCCACAATAACGTAAGAATTTTTCACAAAATGGGCTTCAATGTATGGGCTAGAAAGCCTACTATACACATATTCTGGAGAAAAAAGGTATTTTGAAAATATTTTAAGTGTTTTATTTACAAATTAATTAATATATCAAACAATTAGAAATGATTTTCTAAATATATATTAATTAGAACAGTCTATGAAATTATCACTGTTCTGGGTAGAATTCAATATTAGTCCGCCATCATATTGATGTTCCATCTACCTAGATATCTACATTCCATCTCCTTGATACTTGGTGAAATCTGTCACCCTGTTCTTCAGTAACTGCACCAAGATTTTGGGGAAAGCAGTCCAAATGTGAATTTAAAAAATGCACTTTCAAATTCCTTGGACAACCCAAGTCTTTGAATTTCATTAACATGTTTTCAACGACAGCTTTTATAGTTGGGATCCTTAAAGTTTCTGATGAATTTTGTGAATTCTTCCTTGAATGCTCACCAAGTCTCTTTTTCACTCGAAAGTATTTTACTTTCAAACACTTCATTTATAAAAAGTTTCTAAATATATCTGGACCTACGAAAACACCTTCTTTTATTTTTGCTGCTGACAGTTCTAGAAACTTGTGGCTTGGGTATTTAAAGCACTCTCCCTTTCATAAAGTTTTAACAAATTGTTTCATCAAGCCAAGCTTGATGTGAAGTGGAGCAACAGGACTTTCCTGGGATCAACCAAACTCTCCTTTTCTACATTTTTGTATCCAGGTATTAATGCTTTCATTTGCGGCCACTCCTTTTTGATCCAATGATTCTTTGTATCCCTACTTTACCATTCACGCAAGAAGAAAGGGTACTTCGTGTATCCTGCTTGTTGTCCAAGAAGCATGGAAAGCACTCTCAGATCATTGCATACCATCCATCCGTGTTCTTTTATAATGTTCATATGGATTCAAATGAAAGAGTTATCATTGCTTCAGCTGATATTGAGGAATATTTTAGTAAGGTAAGTGTTAACGATAGTTCTGTTTCTGAGCTCAATGATAAATCAAATTAATATGAACAGCAAAATATTCGACTTCCAGATTAGAAAAACGTTGGGAATTTGTTAAAGCTTTGCATTAATTGCTTGAGAGGAAACCATTTGGCCATTAAATGCTTAATTACTATAAGGTGTAAATCGGAAGGTTGTCAAAGAAAAAAACATCACACCCATCTCCACCGTCAATCAAAATGTGCAAGCTAATTTAATTCAAGTGAACGATACCGAAAGTCCATGCCTGGCAAGTAATATTCAAAGTACAACAACGCTATTAAGCACAGCATTGATAAAAATCAGGTCAGCAAATCAAAAATTAATCACAAATCGTGCTTTAATTGATAGAGGCTACCCACCACATTATAAAGGGTACAACAAACTCGTGGCAGAAACATCATTGAAAGAGACAAAATGAGCTCTATATTCACATAGCGGCAATGAATCATTTGAAATTAATGTATTTATCGTCAAAACTATAACTATAAATCTTCCAAATTTTAATATTCAAATAACACAATAGCCGCATTTAGAAGGACTTAATCTTGCTGATCCGAACTTTCATAAACGTTTCGTTTTCATCTATCAAATCAAATATGAATTCTTCAAAATAATTTATCAGAACACCCAATTTTGTGTTTATTTCTTTCAAAATAAAAGATTTATTATCCTTAATTTAGTCTTTAACCGCCTAACATACCTATCAATTCCTTTAACTAAGAAATTAAACCTTGCTTATACTAAACTTCAACTTAACTAGACATCACTTAGACGGTAGATCGTCATAGTGCTCATAGGTATTTAATCCATTTTGGCGGCGTGAAAGCATAATGTTCGCCAAACCACAACCCTATAGAGAACAAAAGGCTGTAAGGTTTGGCGAGAATTATGTCTTCACTCAGCCAAAATGAATTAAATCCCTATGAGCACTGTGACGATCTATCGTCTAAGTGATGTCTAGTTAAGTTGAAGTTAAGTATAGAACTTAGAATTATATGATTCTCGAATTATAATATAATTCTTTTCCGGTACGACGGACCAATTATGTTGGGATTTTACAAGTGGACTGTATATTAATGATTTGTTTTAGAATAATTGTGAAATAAAAACATTACCATGTCTTGAATAAATGATTTGTTTTGAGATATTAACGGCTTAATTGAATATCAAAAAATTAATTCTTCATAATTGACTGGAATACGATTCGGATTTGTTACAAGCGACACATTTGATTTGATTTCAACTTCTTACACACAGAGAATGAGAGTTTCAGTCATCTTACAAAAAAAAAAAAAAAAAAAAAAAAATAGTTATTTATATGAAAAGATAAAATGTTTTTGTTTTTTCCCTTCTTGTTCTGAAAGAATATCTACTACTTCCATCTAGTGTTGATCTCAAGACTGAACATAAATTATACGTGGAATATCAAAACCTGTTCCTAAGAAGTTTTAAATTTAGCTGTGTTAAATTTAGAAAGTGCTTAACTAAGTACTTTCCAGGGTGGAAAGTCAAATAGATTTGTTTGTCTACTTAATATTAAAATTGCCGTTGTTCATTTTGTAAAGTAGAATCTCTTTATTTCAAACTTGTGTGCATTCTCTGCTTAGTTGAAGAAGTCATTACTTAACCAGTAAATTTACCTTTTGTGCAGTTTATCCACACATTTCGTGCATAATTTTGTTTACCATATATTGATTTAAACTTTAATCTAATATCTCTATACAAAAGGTTAAATCTATTCCATCAATCCGGTATCTGGCAATTCAAGAGCATTTATAGTTATCGGATATTGCTATTATTCATCTTACCTTTCGCAAATCAACCAGGATGATAATATTGAGACGCAAAGACCGACATTTCAATAAACTGTTCGTATTCAACCTACTGAACAACGCTGGTATGACTGTGTTTCGCCTTATAAGTATTGATGAAGTTTCTGTATGGAAATTACTGTGTAGTGAGACCTATACCCCTTATAATGGCTATTTTGAGTGGTATCTTAAATTTTCTGTATCGATTCTGTACCAAAAATGCTTTGCTGCATGTCGAAGGCAAATCATATTAAACATATGTTTTTTTAATGCATTTTTAAGTTTGAATTCTTATACTTAGTTTCATCAATTTCAAAAATCCCTTCAATCAAAAATGCCATCCAAGTAGAATTGTATTTTTAACATGAATGAAGTCATAAAATTGCATACTTTAGCGATTTTGAAGAGATTTCATGGTTTATATTGATATGGTTTATAATTTTTACCTAATACTATATATTTAAACATTAAAAGCATTTTGTAATTATATTTATATCGAATCATGTATATCATCCAAACATAAAATCTAATATGAAATTAGACTGTAATAAATGTGAAAACTTATATTTAAGGTATTATATGCATTTTAGCAATTATTCTAGGTGTTCAGCAGTGCACCATGCAAGTTCATTACTAAACACCTTTTACTGAAAGAAAATCAGCAGCATTTTGACCAAGTTGTATCTGCGCATTGTACCTGCATGTTGATTTTGTTTACGTGTAGCAGCTAGCTACTTTAGTAAGATCTCTAATTTTCAAGTCTCCAAATTTATTGCTTGTCGAGATAATCAAATTCGAAAAAGGAAGAAAACGGCTAACTTTGAAACTCACTAAGAGATCATTAATATTCTATGGTACTTCTATTAGAACCAGGATTAGGAAATTCACTCTGCTATTACGGTTTAATATATATACAAAGGAAATCCTCTGAAGGGGGTCATGTTCTAGAAATATGAATAATAATTTTAATATATTTCTATTGGAGTAGAATTATAAAACTTAGAATACTAAAGTAGTTATTAGTATATAGTATGTACATATATACAAAGGAGGAACTCTCCAAACACCGAGGAGCCCCTAAAATCAAGAAATAATCAATAAAGTGTGCAGTATTGTATTATGCCATTTTTTTTTTTTTTTTTTAACAACTTTTTTTTTTAAATCTTGATAAAATCTGTATTGAAAATATTTTCATATCATCAACATTCTCATTGAATGCATAAATACTACATGGACTGTGGTCCGGTAAATTGAACTTTCTTAGAAAAATCCTTGTAATTGGAAGTTGCTGAGAATATTTTTTTTTTTTTAAACTTTCTTAAAACCAACTAATATTTTAAACCCAAGGAATAAAGTAGTTGACTAATCCTATAGAACTCGTAGCCGATGCCAACAAAAAGTTCGTCACGGGCAACGGTATAATACTTAAGTACCCAAAGTT
The DNA here is from genome assembly GCA_963978545.1 of Linyphia triangularis. NCBI lineage: Eukaryota > Metazoa > Arthropoda > Arachnida > Araneae > Linyphiidae > Linyphia > Linyphia triangularis. The sequence goes on along the minus strand of OZ021724.1, from coordinate 54,583,527 downwards.
ATATATACTCAACCCTTTCAACCCCAGGATTTTTTCTTGTTCCCGGAATTTTTTTTTAAATTTATTAACTCTAAACATATTCAACACGTTGACCGCCAGCACCGAGATGTCTCTTAGGTTGTTTACTTGTCCAGAGAGCCTACTACAAGTTATCTCTTCCCTTCATTAACTGCCATATTTGTACAGCTATGACGGAACTCGTAGCATGATAGTGTAAATATGAATAGATGGCCTCAGGAAAGAATAAAAAATCAGGTTTGGCTTAAATGAACAGAAAATACAATTATGCAAAAATTATTTAAAAAGAAAAAGTTTATAAGGAAGTACATTTTTATGTTTTGTGATAATTTTTAAAACAATCTTCCACGCAAAGTGTTGACTTCTCTTGACAGACCGGACAGCAATAACCGTATCGTCGTTCCACGGAATTGTGAAAAAATTCCGCGGCAGTTAACGTGTTAAACTAGCTCTCGGTGTACAAATAAGTAATAAACCGAAAATAATAATTTTAGATTTATCACTTATTACTATACCGAGTATTGTCATTTTATAGTTATTTTATTTTATTCCTGGAGTCTTCGAGTCTCCTTTTAGTCAAAAACCAAAAGGGCACGTCAGTCACGCCAGTGATTGTGATTCTGCGTCCGACTGATATTTACATAGATTAGGTTTCTTTTCTTCGATTGGTTTCTCAAATAGGAGTTTGACACCACCACCTAGACTGTCAGTCTAGGTGGTGTTGAGTTCAAAGTATGACAAACAGGAAGTTCCAAGGTCAAAGGTCCTATGAGAGGGGGTATTGTGCTTGTGAAAGAAAGGGTAATATCAAGTAACTAAAGCTGGTTTTGAGCATAGCGATACAAAAATAAATTGAATAATAAAAAATAATAAATTCATCTTACAAACCCATTACTGGGTGTTATTTTTTTATCCGTTATAACTGATAAAATTACTGGGTTAATAAATTTGAAGTTGACTTCACTAAAAATTAAAACATTTGATTTCTGACACACTTTATGATATTTACTTTGTCAAATTAGGATTCAACTTCTTTTTATTATAAAAATAGGTTCTGTTATTAGATAATTGACATTTTCTTATTCTTATAACCATACTGGTAAAAGGTCAAGTCTTTAAGGGGCTGAAACAAATTGTTTTAATTTTTTACCGTTTAAAATTTTAATTTTGAGGGGCATTCTTGAATGAACTGGCATTAAAAAGATTGTTTTGCAATTTTTCTTTTACAATTCTTGTATAATAATTCGTAAAATTGTTGAAATTTTTTGTTCAATGGGGTTTAGACTTTAGCGAAGTTTCTCTGATTTCAATATATGACTACTACTATGAATAATATCAATACATTATTTAAGTATATGGTCGATTCTGAAATTAAAGGGAATTTGAAGAGGTAAAAAAACATAAAAACAAAAAATAGATGGCAAATAACCAAATTTTACTCTTAGTATTTTATTTACAAAACTAATACATTTGCCATATTAAAAAAAAAAGGTTACGGAAACATATTTTTTCGAAAAAAAAAAAAGAACATTTTCGTAATTTTACTTGTCACCTCCGTGGTTAACACACCCATGGAGGTTAGAAATAAGTAGATTGGCATGCTTAAAACCTAACCTAAGAGACAAACTATACACTGGCTTTGATTTTAGAGAAACAAATTGGCTATTTCATAAAAGTTAACCGCAAAAGTATGCTTTACACTGTAAGGAATAACATTACTGAACAGAGGTTACGAGAACAAAAAGAACAAAGAGAACTTGCCGACCAAACGGTATAGTGGTTAGCGTGCTAGCTTCTAGACCGTGAGGTTGCTGGTTCGAGTCCCGTGTTAGGCATGGGTGTTTGTAAATGTATGTTGGCTTGTCTAATGACGAATGTGTAGGCGCATTATAGCCCTCATGTGGCTGACGGCGCCAGATAATCTGAAAACAACCAACATAACCAACCAAAAAGAAACTCACCAGTAGGCCGTGCCGAAGAAGTCGAAGGTCTTAGATCTTTTAGCGGTAGTGCGGGAAAGTTGTGGACTCTCATTATTAAAAAGTATGTAAAATCTTAAAACTCTTGAATTGATATCTTCTGTCGCCTCAATGGGCCAAAAGTTGTGAAAATTGGACAAGAAATACTTAAAATTCAAAACTTAATAAATAATCGCAAAATTTCATAGATCATTTTGCAGTAATGTTTCAAAGTTATTGTTTTTCAACAACAACACCTGTAAAAACTTTTAGAATTATGCGTTAATTTCTTCTGCCACCTCAAAGGCACCCAATTTTGGAAATTAAAGGCATTTTTTTTTTTAAATAAAACTCATTACACTCTTCTCATTGTAATGCGAAAACAAACTTTATTCCATTTTTGAGACACACATATTATATCCTCTAATCAGTTGAAATGAACATAAGCAATAACTATGTCCATTTGGAATTCTGGGACTTTATTCTTCACGCAAATAAATTGTAAAACTAAACACTAAAGCCTCCAGAAAAGCAGTTGGACAGTAGAATAGGGATGGAGCAACCCTAGAATCCAGAAACCACATGATAAAAAAATTTTGTATAGAAGGAAAAAAAAAAAAAAAAAAAAAAAAAAGCCTGAAAAACAGTCCAAAAAAGATTACAATCAATACTGCTTGTAATTTGTAAGTCTGAAAGTTGAAATGAAGTTTATTTTCGTATTACAATGAGGAAAGTGTAATGTGTTTTTATTTAAAAAAATTTCCCTTCAATTTTACAAAATGTGGTGCCTTTGAAGCGATAAAAGATATAAACGTATAATTCTAAAAAATTTTACAGGTGTTGTTGATAAAAAACAGTAACTTTTAAGCATTATCGTAAAATGATCAAGGAAATCTGTGATTTTTATTAATATTTGAATTTTAAGCATTTCTAATCGAATTTTCACAACTTTCGACCCATTGCGACGACAGACGATATCATTTCAGAGTTTTAAGATTTTACACACTTTTAATCATGAGAGTCCACAACTTTTTCTCCTTACCGCTACAAAATCCAAGATTCTTTGACTTTTCGGCCCGACCTACTCCCCAGATTTTTTAGGATTGAACAGCTTTTACACCAACAATATAAAAATATGCACATCCAACAACATCACCAGACTAAATGTTTGACTTGAGCTTCACTTCTGGTAAAGAAGACTACTGCTACCTAGTAGAATTTTAATTAAATTAAAGATATTCCATGGAGGTTACCTCAGCACACCGAGGACAGCTTATGTGCTTAAAATAAAGTGGTACTATAAATTAAAACTTATGTTTCTTTGTGATTAGTTCATTATTTATATAATAAATGAATGTTTAACCCAGATTTGTCCTCAAATATATTATTAATCAGGTTTATTTCTTCAATTAACACTAAAAACACAGGAGTGGAGACATTCCATGCAGGTTACATTTCTCATACTTTGGCTTTAAAAAAAATAATAAATAAATATGTAAAATAAAGACTGAAAACATTAAATGTAAACTTTTTTCTACTTAATACCAATATCCTCACCTATAAAAGAATAAATATTAATCTAGTAAAAGCGCAGGGACTGAAATTTCCCCTTAATTTCAGAATCACCCATATCATGGAATATTTTAAACTATATTTACAAAGTAGTAAAACTGCAATGATAAAAATATTCCCTAATTTGCTTGGTATATGAATTAAAGAATTCAATGCATCTGGTTCATGCCACTCAACATTTTGCAAAAATGTAATCTGTTATAGTTAAAGCGCTGAAGTATAGCTCATTAAATCCCTCAGATGATGTTTAGCAATTACTGAGAAAGAGAAGGAAGATTGTAGTATAAAAATATAACTGTTGGGGTTCTGAAGGGTTTCTATCGGCAGCCGACAGTTGATTTTGGGTGACTGTAGTGAAAGTGAAGGAATCCTGCAGAAACAAAAAATACAAGCCTACAGTTTCTGTTGGCTAAATGCAGGCAAATTGAAGGAAAACTACTCTCAAAATATAGCCTCCAAAGGGATACTGTATGGTTAACGTTGGTAAACTTCAGTATAAAATTAAATCTAGCTGGGCTTATGTAGGCTCGCCGCTGATAGCCTCAGTGTCTGCTGAGAAACTTCCGGTTTACTGAAGGGCAACAAGCGACTGCTGGGAGCGTGAATGATGGCCTGATGTTGGCCTCCACTGCTGGCCCAGCTACAATTGGTAGGACCACTTTCTTGATTTTTCGGTGACGGATGTCAGCATTGGCCCAACATCTTCTGCTGCTGGCTGCCGAAAGTTCCCCAGTGTTGGGCCAGCTAAGTTATTTGTTTTGGGTAGTACCGTCAAAAGACATGAGAAATCACAACAACAAAAAAACTGTGTAAAAAGGCGCCAAGTTCTTCATGCATTAGCTATGACCGTGAAAAGTATTGAGGTATAAACTGTAACCCGGATAAATGTACACACAACAAATAAGTTTTCCAGAATAGGTAATGGCATCCAGAATAGGCAAAAATATTTTTTTACTGGATATATAAGCCTATGAAGATTGCGTTTCTTCATTACCAGAAATTTACACCAAACTTGAAATTGGATATAACTTCAAGTTGGCAGGAACTCAATGCTTTACACGGCTATAGCTATTGTATGAAGAACTTGTTGCCTTTTTACGGAGGAATTTTTGTTGAGATTTATTTTTCTGTTTTGAGATTTCATGAGTACTTCAATTGAAATATCCAAATAATAATTGTAGTATGGTTTATAAAATTTGAGTGTTTTAAATGTTTATTTTAATTTCCAATAATATTTTAGTGTTTTAAATGTTTATTTTAATGTCCAATAATAATTTAAAATAGTTGTAATTTTTATTTATAGTTCTAAAATTTTAATTTTATATTTAATTGTCAATTATTAAATATTTTATTGATTTCAAACATGCCTACTCACTGGTATATGTGATGTCATCTAGAGACAGTGGAATGACCTTATCGATTTTATTTTAAGTCTTATTTCAGTAATTTTTTAGCAAAATACATAATCAAAAAGTAAAACCATTTCCCTTAAAGTTTTTTTGTATCGCACTGACTTACTTAACACAATTTTTGTGTTAATCTTTAGGTAAAAATCGACATGTTTAATAAGTATTATATTTAAAAAAATTTATAGTGTATCTTAAAAGATACACTATCAATTTTTTTAATATAATACTTATTAAACAGGTCGATTTTTATCTATAGATTAATACAAATATTTAATTTTCATGTAAGGGCGATTCTAAAATAAAGGGGAAATTTCAGTCCATGAGCTTTAACTAGGCTTAATATTTATTCCTTTAAGTGAGGAGGAAATTGATATGAAGTAGAAAAAAGCTTACATTTAATGTTTTCAGTTTTTATTTTACATATTTATTTATTATTATTTTTTTTAAAAATCCAAAATATGGGAAATGTAACCTCCATGGTATGTCCCCAACCCAGGTTTTTTTGTGTTAACTGAAGAAATAAACCTGATTAATATTATATTTGTGGACAAATCTGGGTTAAAAGTTTGTTTATTTATTACATAAATAAGTAACTAATCACAAAGATATATAAGTTTTTAATTTATTTTACTACTTTATTTTAAGCACTTAAGTTGTCCCTGGTGTGCTGAGGTAATCTCCATGGAATATCTTCATAACTTGATTAAAATTCTACTAGATAGCAGTACAGTTTTCTTTACTAGAGCTGAAGTTAAGCTCAAGTCAACCATTTTGTCTGGTGATGTTGTTGGATGTGCATAGTTTTATATATTTTTGTGAAAAAGGTGTCCAATTCTCAAAAATCTGGCGAGTTCTTTTTGTTCATGTAACCTCCATGTTCAGTAATGTTATTCCTGATAGTGTTAAGTATACTTTTGAAGTTAACTTTTATCAAATAGCCAATTGTTTCTCTAAAATCAAAGCCTGTGTATCCTCAGTCATTTAGGTTTGGTTTAAGCACGGCGATCTACTTATTTATAACCTCCATGGGTTGTGTTAACCACGGAGGTTACAAGCAAAATTAGAAAACTGGGTTGTTTTTTAAAAACTATATGCTTCCTTTACCTTTTTTAAAGTGGTAAATATATTATTTTGTTAATAAAATGCTAAGAGTAAAATTTCAATTTTGTTATCTATTTTTTATTTTTATGTTTTTTTAGCTCCTCAAATTCCCTTTAATTTCAGAATCGTTCATACAGAATACAATGCATTTAAATCACTAATCGGCAGTCTGGAAATACCGAAAGTTAAATAAAAAGGAAACAGCACGCTAGACATTCAAACCCAACAAAAGATTAAAGAATGAATAAATGAGGCCTTAATTATATTTATCAGAATTCTTTACCATTTTGAAACACCTTTCGAAGTTTTATTTTCCTTATTAACACCATTTCTAAGACCTTACATTTAATCAAGTCCCAATTTTAGTAAAAAGAGTCAATCTAGCCAAACGAAATCTCATTTTATCTTACGCTTCCTCTATAATTAGAGAGTCATTCTAGAAGTCCTGAATTCATATCCTTTCTTTCAAATAGAATCATTTTATCGCTCTTTATAATCGAAAAAAAAAAATATTTAAAAAAAAATACTGAAAAGTCTTGTGGTATGCTCCTATAAACTATAAAACCCCCCATTTAGGTTTGGTATGGAAGTATTCTTAATTAGAAGGGTCCCGATTCTCAATTATTAATCTTGAATTCTATCCGAAGACTTCTTTAATTAAGAGTCAAACAATCTGACCTCGATATCGATTAAGATATGCTGCTTTTTCTCTTCTCGTTTAATTTTAGATGCCCTGGAGATAGAACACTGATTAAATCCTGTAAATAATGTCATGAACTAATCAAATACCAGTTTTTTCCAGTATAAACTGGAATATTTTTTAAATGTATTGGGAAGCTCTTAAAATTCATATTTACCTTCCGTGGTGTGCATGTTAATTGAATGTATAAGAGAACTAGTAATTAGTCTATTAATCTGAAGTCTCTGCTTTGGACAATGTTAAAGTAGTTTAAATATACCTTAAATGAAATACTTAATACTTACCTAAATAAAAGAGGAATTATTCAGTGCATATTTGTGTAGAATAAATTAAAAGATGACTTCTCTTATTAATCTTCAGGTTTGAGCAGTGTTAATACAACAATCTTCCTAACATCAAATAACTACCTAAGTATTTCAATGAAAACGGCTAGAGTAATAGATAGATATGTTTTAGAATTACGTAATTGGAGTCTGGTAAAACTATATTTGTCCCATCCTTTATCGGCTTTTAAAATTCTTAAAGTAAAATGGTAACACTTTAAACATTTTTTATAAAAGTAATTACGATTTTTAATTAAAAATGAGTACGTTATTTTTAATTTGTCAAATAAATTGTTTTCGCAATTTTTGTATAGGTATTTGTTAATTTAGTGATACATTTTTGAAAAGAAGAAATTCCAAATCTCCTCTATAGAATGATCCATAATCAATCTAGTTTAATTGTTAAGTGGCTCCATATGATCGTCTTCAAAGGCTCAAAAAGCAAAGCATCAGAAAATTAGGAATTCTTTTTTCTGAAAAATTTCTAATGTTCCTATCAGGAAGAGCTCAAGTACTGCCTATCTAGTTGGAGAATAACTTTCATCAGATAGTCTGATTGATGGCTTTCTTCATAGAAACATGTATGCATGTCTGATATTGGTGCCCAAAAATATTACAATATGGAAAATTTAGATATCTCTCTCCTGGACACTCCAGTGGAAATTGCGCTTTCTTTTTTTTACCACGGCAACAGATAGACAGCTCTAGACTTTGCGGTGGGAGGTACTCTTATGATAGATCAACAGTACACATTAGGAAAGGCTTTCAGGTTTGAAAATAAGGACAACGAATGAAATTAAAGTTTGATAAAAAATCTGTATCTAAGAATATATAGTACAGAGTTGTGGTGTGTGTAATACAAAATGAAGTTAGTTTTTAAGGCTACTCACTCCACATGCATGCTTATTATACTTATTTTTGACAAATGTGCCTGATTGGTTTTGTGCGGGTTTTGAAATCAACGTTAAGCTGTAGGTCTCGGCCTGATTAGCGGTTATTGTGCGTAAAAATAGGTCGTTGAGTGTACATACTAACCAAATCAATCAATTACTCTTATTATTAGGTTAATACCTAAATCGTCTTTACCTTTATTTACTTATGCAAGTGGAATAGTTTTTATGAAAAAGGATTGTATAATCCATTTGTTGGAACCTTTTAAGGGACTTGGTACCCCTTATTTTCCCAAAAAATAATAAAAATATCAATTTTATATTTTTTGCATATTTATAATCTTTAAAACCTTTTTCTTATTCTTGCAAGTTTTTGATCTGATTCTATAGCTTAAATTACAGAAAAACTATATTTTTATGAAGAATTTAGCATTGCTGAAATAGCTCCTTGGATGTTTCGAACGCATTTTTCTAAGTTCGTGACTTTTGAAATGGGCAAAAAAAAATTCATTAAAAATGTTTGACGTTATATTGTCAATCGATTGCTTTTCTCTCTACAGAAAACATCATTATTGTTCCTAATAATTAGGGAAGCTATTTTGAAAGAGTATCATCTAAATATATAAAAACAAAGTGAAGACTTGTTCCAACGGCTAACAGCAATATGTAGTACAAATGAAGTTATAAGTCAAAGCACCCATATTACCCCAATGCATGAATCTTATTTTATTAATATGTTAAATATTATTTTTTTTTTTTACTTAATAAAACAAATCAATGAAATTCTTATTGCGAGGTTTCTTTTATTTCGGGTAATTTTATCTAAAACTTCAGTTTAGAAACTGTTTCAACTGAAAAACATGAGACAGAAAGAAGTAAACACATAAATTTATATTTTGAGTATTATTTTACTAAAATAAATCAATCAGTAAAACGGCAAATTCATAAAAAAAAACGGTCTTAAAATATATTTTGACGTTAATAGAGTAACCAAATATTGTGTTAGTCAAAAGTTACTCTAACAGATGGCGACACCAAATAACCTTTTTACAGCACTGAATTCTGATTAATAAAATTCATTAAGTACAATTTTTTACACTCTCTCTCTCTATAATTTTATAAAATATATAAATATGCACACACTTATTCAGTTTTATACCTTTGATTTCCACGTACTAAATTTCTTACATACTGTAACTTGTTTCAGTTAATGTAATACCAATTTAAATTAATTACAATGTATTAATCAATATGCAAGTATTAAATATTAATCTATTAAAAAAGAAGAAATTGTAGGATGAAAGTAATATTTATTATTATTATTATTTTTTTACACTTTCTAGTTTTCTTTATAGCAATAATAAGCAATAAAACAATCTGAGACTCTCTCATTTACTTCACTAGATCTACAACAATCTAATTATTCTTTTTTTTTTTTTTTTCTTTTTTTTTCTTTTTTTTTTTGCAAAATATTTAATTAAATTCATCTAAGCAATATTTATTGAGTACAATGTAGAACAATAACTCTTTGAAATTCCTTATTGTAATTCTCCTTATTGTAATTTTTTCAACCGAGCATTGCATATTATTTTTATTTACAAATAAGTTTTTAAATGTTATACAATAAGTTATTAATAAAAATGTTGTGTTATAATGTTATTGCTCATATTCCTAAATATAGAAAGTTTAAGCAACCTTTATAACTTGCTAGATGTTAACTAACTTAAAAAAAAAATTAAGTTTAAAAGAAAAATATGTTAAGTATCATATTTATTTCTGAGTGCGACAGTTTTAACAGCAATAATATGTAAATAAGTATTTTGATTACTTTTATCTGTAATATAACTAAAAAGTATGATCAATTAGTATGAAATTTGTAATGTAGATGACTGGCAATTCATTTAAATTTACTCTACTAAGGGATTGATGAAAAATAAAATATCAAGACACTACGAAAGCTGAGATTCTTTTAAAACATTTTTATCAGAAAATAGTAGTTTCAATTTAAAACAAACTATATTTGGTCATATAGGTGCAAACTTATAGCTATCTCTTACTTAAACTTGTAATAAATTCAATTACAATTATTACACAGGGTATTAATACATTATTAGAACGATATTTTTTTAATGTTTAAAATGTAAAAACTTTTTTTTCCAACTATAGGATCTATGACGTTGTTTTTGAACTACAAAGCCATTGGTAAGATACAAGCAGTGAGCGGAGAGCGTTGGGCGGCAAAAAGAGGAAGCGGCTCCGCTTTCGTTTCGTTTATGTCTACATTGATTACAACTGAAGTATATATATATATATATATATATATATATATATATATATATATATATATATATATATATATATATATATATATATATATATATATATATATATATATATATATATATATATATATATATATATATATATATATATATATATATATATATATATATATATATATATATGCTCAAAATGCTCATGATATTTTGACGAGGCACGTTTCTCAACACTCATCTTGTACAGCTCTGTGTGAAAATTATTTGAGCAAGAGATAAATGGAAATAAGGTGTTAGCCTTGGTAAAGTATGGCTTATCCTAAATGACTGCTATACAAAAAGGTCAATTTCCAATCGAAAACATTGAGAAACAAATATCTGAACTTGGTCCCGACAATGCAATGAAAGTTTCAGCAAAAACTTTATAACTGCGATAGAATGGTGAGTGGTATTTTCCCATTAATTCCTAAAATGACGTCATCCAATGAACTAGCTAAGTGCCTCATTTTGAGTGTTTATCACCTACAAAATGAAGTATCTAAAGCCAAAATCGTTTTGTGATGTTGAGATTATTCCGTTATATATATATATATATATATATATATATATATATATATATATATATATATATATATATATATATATATATATATATATATATATATATATATATATATATATATATACATAACGGAATAAGAATATTTCTCTTCGGAAAGTATAAAAACGTATTATCCGATCAAGCACTTATTTACATGCACCATTTTGAAAAAATAGTAAATTTAAAAATATCAGAGGATAATTTTAACTTGAAGTAATAAGCTGTTGTCAGAAATGTACTCCCAAAAATTATTTTCATTTTTTAATCCTTTAACGAAATCGTTCTACAAATGTGTAAACACCCTCTGTACTTTGTATAATCACATGTAATTTAATTATAAACTTATAGTACTGGTGAAAACTAAAAGGCAATATAGTAACCATTATATAGAGTATGTACGGCACAGTGATAATAGTAGAAAGTCTGTCTAATTTTTAATCTATAAATGAAAATCAACTAAAAAACACTTCTGTGTTAGCTGTTCACTCTATTTTTCAACAAATTCACATCTAATACACCATTTGTTTTAGACTACCGAATTTTTATGTGATTCTGTGCCGCAGAATTTTTTCTGTAAAACCTAAAATTATTATAGTCAATATTTTTTTAATACGATACGTATTCACCATTTATAATTCAAAGTTTATTTAAGTTTAAAAATATAGTAAATAATATGCAAATTCTGACACCAAAACAATTTGTGAATTTTTCTTAAATTAATCCTTATAAAAGTATTTTAAACACAATACTATTATTACTTAAATTTAAAATTAAAGGAATGGTTTAAAAAAAAAAAAAAAATTCTTTAATAAAACAATTAAATTGCTTTGGTTTAGTATACAACAAAATAAAAAACAAAATGTTGAAGAATACCTGTAAGAATACGATAAAAAATTATATCAGATACATCCCTACCATAAGACAATTACAAAAAGAAAGAAAAAATCCATCTTCAAATGTTCAAATCTCAGTGGAGTTTATTTTCACTTCTAAACTCGAAATCCTCCAGACTCAACTTGCTGTAAAAACGATAAATAAAAGAAACGACAGAAACTTGAGATTACGCAATTCGCTCTTCCCGTTGGTCTCATAACTTAGAGACAGAAAGGAAAGTGAACTGAATAATTTAATTTCTATTTCGTTCTTTTGGAGCAAACGTTAGATAACACAAAATTAGGGCGCTCTTTTTTTTCAGCCCGGATTAGACACGTTATTTTCTCAGTACAGCCCATGAGGAAATATATTTCGATTCTGACCTGTAGCCCGATAACCGAGAAAACAGTACCAAACACTTCCTTCAGTTTCAATTACTATTGAGTTTATGGTTATAATACTGACTGTGTAAATCTGCAAGGTTTTGTTCCCATTACAAGTCTGAATTTGCAGGTGATATTTATTTAAAGTGTGTATATTAATATTTGGGGAATAAGATGTAAATTGTAGTGATGTATTTTTTATTGATTCCAAAACTTTCCTTAAGTTGTCCTGGTTTCCATTAACCTTGTTTACCTTGTAAGCAGTGTTCAAGATAAACAATGCATGCACTTTAGATTAAAATTCAGGACATTTGAAGACTGAGCCGATAATTTATTGAAAGTTTGTTATTATTTTAATTTGTTTGTGAAAGAAAATCTGATCTCAATCCAGATGAAAAAGTTTCACAGTAAAACAACTCTTGTTGACTTCTATTTTATCATCACTTCTATTTTAGAATTCATATAGGGTACAGAAGGAATTTTAATAAATGGAGTTTACTTTAAATTCAATAAATAAAAATAGTTAAAAAGTGTATGTCTTATCCAAATTTTTTATATGAAATAGTATAGTTATGTTTCTCAAAACTGTCAAAAAGAATTTAAGTATCTTTTATTATTCCAACCAATTATTTTTATAATTAATTACTATCGTTACTGAAATTATGGAATATACAAACTTTTTAAGCTTTATTAATTAACTTTATATTTTTAAATCCTTAAAACGGCTTATGATATTCCTAAAATGTATATCTAAATGTATTTTTATGGAAATACTTATAAAGCACGTTTAATGATTTTCAAATCCAATGAAACTAATACGCTTCTAACTTCTAATACGCGAATTTATCAGTCGACTAAAAAAGCGCAATTCTACAATATTTCCATTACGAAGCTAACTCGCTACCTTACACGTATTCTTTAAAAACCATATTCGATTTTGGAGGACTCGGCTTCAATCACTAAAAGAATAAACGTCTCTAGAATTTTTTCTAGCAAATGAAGATTTTCGTATTACACAAAACAAAAACACATAAGTTTTATCTTTCTCTTTCACACATTCGGTATGTTTTCCAGAAGATTGTTTTTCCCACAAGAGGGCTCCAAACATAAAATGTTCACATCTTTCTACATAGAATCTGTATCTTGTTCTTCAACAACAATACTCCCAATGTAAGCTAGGCTACTTCTGCGTTACTTTTCAACATTTCGTTAGCATTTAGCCACTCAAATCTTTTATCATCACTCTCATTTGCTAGTTGAGCAGCGCTGACTTTGCTATTTAATTTTTAAATGTTGCGGTAGATCGACAAAAATTAATTTCGATTCAACCATTCAGCAATCGATGATTCCTATATTTGTAAACCAATGGTTGCTGCTGCCAATCTGCATACCTTACAAATTAAATTTTTTAGGGGCATTCGTAAAAGAATGATATAGATGTATAAATGAATTATATTTGTGTAACCTACTGCTGATCCCTTAAGATTCTATTTTATATAAATATAAATTATTTGACGCAAAATAAAATAAAACTAATAAAACATTACAATTTGATAAATGTATATCAATAAATTCTTACACAGTTTTATGTCTTAAATCTAAAGTATTTTAAAAGTATTTCGATTTACAATTTAGGCTCAAATAAGAAAAATTGAAGCATATAAAAGTAAATGCATATCTGTTGAATGATATTTTGTAATCGTTGAAGCTCTCATGCAATATAAAAGCATTTCTTCCCTTCTTTCTCTATTCAGCGTGTAAAAGAGATTTCTTCATTTTAAGTGGATCTAATGAAATGGTTTCGAAATTTTTATTTCCTTTTTTCATGAAATCCAATTAAAAGAAGTGAGAGTCTTGCCTCAAGCAAAGTTTTTGTGTTACATTAAGTGGCAACATATAAAATAATGACTTATTGCTTCAGGATATCTTTAAAACATTCTTCCCTTATGAAAATCATATACCTAGCAATTTTTAAACATTTCATTTAAGCATTGCTTCAAATTATTAATATTACTTACGGATAAAAAGTCTTGATACAATTTTATATATATATATATATATATATATATATATATTATTATTTTCCCATGCTATTAATGTCGACAGCTTTAAAAAAGGAGGAAAATAAGTTAACATTTTTAAAAATTAATATTTAAAAGAAAATGAATATATTTAAGATAAGTTTTAGTTAAATTTTACGTCTAAGGTTAACACTGGCAGTAAAATCATTATGAATAGAAGGCAATTTCCTGGAAACAAGTAACATATAGTTAACTATCTTGCAAATGACGTTCAAGCTAAGAGATATGTACAAAGTTGCACTGGAAACTTGTTGATATGATTGCATTAAATTTATCACAACTTTGTTCATAATTGACTTAGAAGTAAAGTAAAGCTACTTTTAGAAACGAGAAGAAGCAAGCTTTCACAAAATAATATAAAAAATAATTGTGACATTTTATGAAAATTCGACTTTTTAAGGTAGTTGTTTCCATGGTTCAAAAACCTGTTGTATAATAATGTTTATAATTAAAGGAAGTACTCTTAGAAAACCTTTAGTAATACATTAATTTGTAGCAACGGAAGTACTCCATGCATTGGATATGTATCGATTACTTTCCATCTATTGTCAATAAATCTCTAAAATCAAAAGTAGTCGTGAAACGTGTTTTAAAATATGTCTTACCAAATACTAATAACATTGAATAATAATATGTTGGGTTTTTAAAAAAATTTAACCTGAAGAAACATTGTTTGTTGAGTAAGAAATTATGAAAAAACATTGTTTAAATAAATATTGAAATAAGCACATAAATTTGTTGGGAAAGAAATGTATACAAGAAGCTTCCTTAAAAAATTGTTTGAGCACTTTAGATTTCATTATTCCTAAGGAAATAAGAGACAAATTTATACAACATCGAACCATTTATATTCAACGACATTTAATTATTTGTTGTAAAATGAATTAAAAAAAAAGGGAAAGCTATTGAAAATAAGACAAAATATTTGCTCTAAAAATTTGACATTCACTTAATGATTATAGCTGGCATTCTATTTAAAAAATAAAGAGGATTTTATAAAGTTTTTTGTTTTATGAATAAAGTCTTTACGGGTGTTTTGCAAACCTTTTATTTTACTGTAATACTTATTTTAGCTAGACATTTCTGTGTAATATATTAGGTAAACTTACTAGTTTAGTAAATTTAGTTAGGAATATATATACTTGTTAAATAGTAGATATTGCTGTCAAGTTTCAGAACTGCAATTCTGAAAATATCGTTGTAGTTTAAGAACTTAATAGTATTGAGAAGCTTATCAAATCGAAGTACATAATATTTTAGGCTCACCAATTTACGAACTGACAGATAATCTACATTAATAGCTTCTCACAGCACAACTCACTTATAGACACATTATGAAGAGAAGAGATTTCTGATATTACGCTTTAGAAAATTCTGTCATAAATAAATTATCGTATATTTACAGGCCTAGAAGAAGAAAGGGGACTTTGAAAACTTTACTTATAAAATAGTGCCTTCAAAATCCCTTACATTAAAATTCCAAAATACTTATTGTAACCAAATTGATAACAAAATGGATGTACAATAGGATCACATATTCTCTACTAGTTTATTTTGACTACATTCTGAGAAATATCTAGACAGAAAATTTCACTTTTCTCTTTTCAATCTGATTATAAACTATATTGTGCATTGTGATTCAACAAATGGCAAATAAAACTATTGGGGATATGTAATTATAAATATAGATAGAGAATAAGCAAATAAGTAACGAGGAATCGTTTTAGATAGAAACAAGGAATCATGAGCTATTTTTTTTTTTTTTTTTTTTTTTTTTTTTTTTAATTTATTAAAAACAATGTCAGTAAAATTTAAAATTATTTAGGTAATTAAGATATTACAATTAAAAGTCAGTAGAAATATAACTAATAATTAAATATAAAAACATTCGTAAGATAATAAAAATAACATAAAATGAATTTTACTAACACGAGGAAAGAATAGGCAGGATGGTTATCAATGAGATTTCTATTTAGTTCACTTACAAAAGAAAACTTTTCAAACGATTGTTGAAAATATGATTATGATATCATGATGCGAAGAGTGATATGATTCTAAAATGTTTCTTGATATTTATGTATATTTTTACCTAATTTTAAGAATGGTATTGAAGTCTCTCCCTCCCTTCTCCCCTTAAAAATAGAAATCAACTATATTGTAGAGTTCGAAAATATTTTCTTTCTATAATTAGAGCAATCTAATATCTATTTCAACCATTAAAAATATCTAAATAAAATAATTGTTTTCATGCAAAAAACAAACAAACTTGAATCTAATTCAGCCTATTGTATCACATGTTTTTTTTTTTTTTTTTTTTTTTTTTTTTTTTTTAACGAGCGTACGAAAACAAATTTATTCAGAACAATAATTTGTACTTCCTTCCACGTCTATATATTTTTATTTCAATTACTTTGATTGTATTTTATTATTTGACATAAGAACCTGTTTCGCATTTAACAACATTCTAAATATTATATATTAAGCTGCAGGAACTTAATATCCGTGTCTGTTTTTCTATAAATAAGTAATCTTTAGAAAATAATTTATACATTATATGTGTTTGATTGATTAAAAATTATATAAATTTCAATGAATGCAAAATCCTGGATATTTCTATTCTTATATATTCTAAATTCTTTAGCATTTTTATCTACGACTTCAAAAGAGCTTCAGAAATTGAAAGGTCTCAGCAAAAACATTTGTGTCTTCACTTTTATTAAATTTAACTGTTTATACCATCTAGTCACTGACGAGTGAAAATTTGACAGTAAACTACTATTTATGTGCAAAACAACATTAATCAACTTATATTTAGCCACAAAAATTCTCAGGAGGAACCTAGTCAGTCCCCGACCATGCATGAAAACCCCCACTTAAGTTTCATGAGAGACATTTGGATGCAGTAAACGCACAATCTACGCATTAACACTCTTTATCAGTTGTTTGTATAACAACCTAACGACTTTATATTATGTTGATTGCAAACACTGCCTCGTTTTCATAAATATTAATACACACATTATCTTCATTTTGCTGTAATGTGTAATGCCTATGAAGAGCAACTGCATAAATCTGCCGATGAGTGTTCCATGTTTTATAAGTGTATCACATTTTCCCCTCGAGAGTGAGAGAAGTTGCTATATATTTTATTCTTGTAAAGGTCAAAGTAATAATTGTCCATTTTTCAAACTGCTACGTTATTTTGCCCCCAAAGATGAAAATTGTGACACATTTTAATTGATGTTCCCATCAGCACAAATTTGATATATGACCACAACACGAACCTTCGGAACCAGTTATCCTCTTGAAGACTGGAGGATATTTTGAAGAATAACCGCAAACAGCCTTCTCATTTTGAAATGTTTATTTGTACAAATAACTTGAATTTTGAAAATCTGACTACTTGTTAATCATTGAATTATCTCACAAAATGTAAAATTTCCTATGCTACCTCTCAGAATCCGAAACATTTCTAAGAACTACAGTCGTTTTATTTTTTTAAAAGGCATTATTTTTCAAATGACATGTCTCTTTTCCTGTTCAGAGACCATTAAGAAAGAAGACAATAAAAAATTTAAAATCGTCTATTAAACACTTCTGTGATACTTCGTCATTTTTAAAATACGAGACTTCCAATCAAATCTCATGTATTTCTTTCATATTTCTCTGTTTCCCGTAAAACCTAGATTTATAAACAAAACAAAAAAATGAACTATGTAAATTTGATGTGGAAAGCGGTAAACTCTACACTCATGTCCATAATTAAGGATAATTCGGTTTTTCCTTAATAACTTCTCAGTGGAGCAGTATAGACACATGAAACTCACGTCGAAGAGACATCTTTGTGAAACATATCTATGAGTAAAACAACTCAGTCGCAAATTGAAATGCAGAGTGTGCAATTTAGACATACAATAATAAGAACATCCATTTCAAAATGTGCCTCACTATGACCGTCTAATACAGCTTCGCCAAGTGTCGCAACAGTCTGCCACCAAAGGGCTGTGAAAGTGAAAGTATCAGTCGAACATTTACCGGTGTGAGAGTTATGTGAGAAAATTATGTTCCCAGCTAAGCGCCATTATGTCCGACCTGCCCGACGTGAAAAGAGGCATGATTATTGGAGCTCCCCTCGCTGGAGCGCCCGTCTCTAAAACGGCCAACTTTAATTGTGTTTCAAGTTCCACTGTGTCAAGAGTTATGACAGCCAACACAAAACTGGCAAAGGTGTTCCATGCGAAGCAAAAAATGGGAGAAAGTCGAAGCTGACCGACCGGGATAGACGAGCGTTAAAGGGAATAGTCACCCGAAAACGTAAGACTACTATGCAGCAGATAACCTCCGAGATGAATACCCATTTCCAGAACACCGTATCCACCAAAACTATTCAACGGGAGCTGCATGCTGCGAACATTCATGGCAGATTGGCCGGAGAAGTCTAGAAAGCGACGACAGTGGTGCCGAGACATTCAAAACTAGACACAACAGCAATGGGGATAGGTAATTTTGTATGACGAATCATCATTTACATTATTTCAAATCAGCGGACCTGTATTCGTCTGACGAACACCGGCAGAGACATTTCACGTTGACTGTCTGGTTTCTACCATGAAGCATGAAGGGGGCTCTGTGATGGTGTGGGGGAGCCATATCTTGGTGGGGCTTGGGGCCACTCATTGTCCTGAAAGGGACGGTCACAGAAGATCATTATCACAGTATTCTCTAAGTTCATTTTACCCTATGCCTCAGACCATCTCCTCTTCCTCTTCGTGCTCTATTCCAAGATGACAAAGCCCCTATACACTCGGATCGCTGTGTTCGAACATGGTTAGATGAGCATAATGATAAAGTGGAACATCTTACGTGGTGTCGTCAGTCCTCTGATCTCAACATCATAGAGCCATTGTGCAGGGATTTTATAGAACAAAGTACGTGCTAGGTTTCCTCCTCCTACCTAAATTCGAGATCGCTCTGCAGAAAGAATGGCTGCGAATTCCCCTAAACGTTGTGCACGACCTTTATTTGTCGATCACATGTCGGATACAAGCTGTTATTTGGGCCAATGGTGGCACAACTCCCTAGTAATAAAAAATTTGCATACTTTCACAGGTGTTCCCATTATTTTGTCCTATACCTGTATGCAAAAGAATTAGGGTGCAGTTGTACATATGCATTTACATTAAAAATCATGCAATCATGGAGTTAACTTTTAGTGTGAGATATGATCGCCCTTGTCATCTGTGTTTACTTGGCACTGTATTCTCATAATTAACATGAGTTTCTTGATGAATGCTAGTGGTTCAATTGCTCGTCCCACCTTTTGAACTGTTTGCAAGTGATGCAAAGTTCCCAATACGTTAAATCTTTACAAAATGCAAATCGTCCCACACATGTTTGATGAAATTTGGATTAGGAGAGTGATCTGGCTTACTTATAGGGGCAATATTCGTATTTTGTAATTGTTTGTACAAGGCAAAAGCGGGATAAAAATTGCCATAAGTATCAATAAATATGATTTAGAAAATGATATTTCACAATCAAAGACTTGTCTAGATCATGTCAACATAATTATAGTAAAAAAGTGGAATTTAATTATCTTTTGCGCTCTTGAGAAGCTTAGTAAACAAATTCAAGGTATTCAGCCTAAAGACCAAAATTC
Source organism: Linyphia triangularis (assembly GCA_963978545.1). Classification (NCBI taxonomy): domain Eukaryota; kingdom Metazoa; phylum Arthropoda; class Arachnida; order Araneae; family Linyphiidae; genus Linyphia; species Linyphia triangularis. Next base: position 54,563,683 of record OZ021724.1, on the reverse strand, counting down.
TTTTCCCACCAAATCGTTATCTTGAATTGCCATTTACCATGAAATATCATGTTCTCACTTTTCTACAAATCCCCTGATGTCCAATATTATTCATGAGACTGAGAAACTTAATTTCAGTAAACGGTATATGATGTTAAAAGATTTGGCCTTTGGGTGCAATATGGTGATTTGGTTTAATAATCTCCCCAAGAGAGCAAAATGTAATTAAATTCCTCTTTTTCACTGTAGTTATGTTAACTTAATCTATACAAGTCTTTAATGGTGAAATATCGATTTCTAAATCGTGTTTATTAATATTTATTGCAAATTTTATCCCCCTTTTGCTTTGGGTAAACATGCATTAAAATATGAATATATCTCCTATAAATAAGCCAGATCACTCCTACAATCAAAATTTCATCAAACATGTGTGGTACGCTTCTACGATATACATTGTGTAATGATTTAATGTATTGGGAACTTTCCATCACTTACAAACAGTTCAAAAGGTGGAACGAACAATCTAGTCACTATAATTCATCAAGAAACTCATGTTAATTATGAGAATACCATGCCAAGTAAGTGCAGATGAAAAGGGAAATCATATCTCACACTAAAAGTTAACTCCATGGGTTGCGTGATTTTTAATGCAAATGCATATGCACAACTGCACATTAATGGTACTCCATTCTTTTGCATATGCCCCCCACTGCACACTTTGCATTTCAATTTGAGACTGAGTTGTTTTACTTATAGATATGTTACATTAAGATGTCTCTTTGATGTGAGTTTTATTTGTCTACACTGCTCCACTGAGAAGTTATTAGGAAAAACTGAATTATCCTTAATTTATGGACATGAGTGTATATTGATAACTTTACGATTGACGCGAAAATTCATGAAAAGAAACGGTTTCTGAAATATTAAAATTTTTTAGCCTTGTTTTTTTAAGAGAAATTTCATTTAATCAATATTTGTCTTGCAATTTTTTTTAATTTACTGACCTATATCGACCCCTTTAATGAGATGATAAAACTTTTATTTTTATTTTTCTCGATTTTAAATTCCATTTAATAAAGTTGTAATCCAAACCCTTTATTTAGTAGGAACAACAAAAAAAAATCTTAAAAAGTCTTAAAAAATCTCTTGCAATTTTAAAAATTGCTGAGTGGTTCATATTTAAAAGCCATGAATTTGAAAGACATTTTCAAAGCATGAAAATTTCATTATTGAAATTAATTTTGAAGGTTTTCATTAGATTTGTAGAGAAATCTCAAAATCTAACAGGTAAATTATTAAAAATATGAAAAAAAAATACTTTTGGTTTTTTGGTTTTATTGAACACACAAATTAACATATAAGTTATTTAAAATATGAAAACAAGGTATTTTTTATCTCTTTTTAAATAAATATTTAAATACTTTTCAGGTTACTATAACAAATCACACAAAAGAAAAATATAATTTATGGTAGCAATCTTGAATGAAAGGGGTTTCCTAGAGAAAACCAAATGTTTATATCACTGTTTTCACATTTTTTCATATGGATACACAATTACATTTGAATGCCATTTAATATATTTTTATGAATATTTACTGATTTATAAAACAGATTTGAGTTAACTATTTATACGAAAAAAGCCTTTGTAAGATATAAAAAGTTATTACAATCAATTGACATTAAATGATTTTTGTCTAGACAGTCCGATACGTTTACTTGCAAATATTTTGAAACTTTTTCTGTCCCACAACTGCCATTTAATCGAATTCAATCAGAATATTATTATATTTTTTAGAAACTGCATTTAGTAAATATAGGATACAAAAAAAATTCTTGAGATCAGAAAATATTCGCAACATTCAAATTTGTTGCTTTGTTGCATAAGTGTTTCAACTCAAATTGAAAGATGCTCTAGCTTTATTTAATGAATATTATTTATTTAGAAAACATATCCATCTGGTAACTTTAATACTAGTTTTTCACTAATAAGCTAGATGTAGCATAAAAAAAATATTTTAGTATTGAAAATAGTTAATAATAAAGATGACGTTTAAAGTAAACGAAAGCTTTACATTTCATACGACTCTATTTTATTAGGTCATTGCAAGAAATTTTAACTCGCAATCCCAACATTTCTAAAAATTAAAACAGCAGCAATAAAAATTAAGATAAAAATCCGAAATATTTCAAAACTATTTCCTCAAGAAATAGATTTTGAATCAAGCGTTGTCCATCGATTGCTTTTACAATGAACGGAAACCTACAAATATCCAATCATAACACTATATAGGTTACAACATCCTCAAACTATAAAAAACAATCAGCAGCAACCTCTCGAGTTTATTGTTCTTTGAAAAAAAATCGCCAAAAACAAAACCCTTGCAGCAATGTCCTAAAAGACGAAACTTTCATATCCAGGAAGCAAAACTCTTAAGTGGCCACTTAATAGCCTTGTGATCCAAATTGTAGAATTCCAGACCACCAGTTAGCCACAGTCTATTGCTCGGAGGCGAGTTGAGATGTCTAGTTGCCGAGGGCTGTAGCCAGCAGTCTTGCCAGCTGTGAGGCGGACTGGGTACCCTTGGGGGTAGACCCTTTAGGTGGCAGGAGGGCCTGACAGGAGGCACTGTTGGGGTCGAAGGAATGGCAGACGACATTAGGGAGCTCAGTGACAGCCAACTCGGCAACTGTTCTGCCCATTTCAACAGCTTCACGTCCACACTTCTGTTCGGTCAGTTTCTCACCGCATTCGAGGAAGCGACGGAATCCACTGAAAGATTGAAAGTTTTAGTATAGCTAGCAACAATGAATCAAAGATACAAGAACAATCAATAGTAAAAAGTGTTAATTTAGCTGGTCGATGTTACGTGGGCATGATTAGTCCCGTTATCTACAAATTTAATTTTAAAATTCGAAAATTATAATGATAATAATGATTTGCTTACACTGTGCAATGTTTTGTTCAACAGGATGTTTGAATGTACTCAATGCAAATTATACAATACTGTTGTATAAAACTATGCGGTATTGGATCAATTTCATGTAGACAAATTACATTCTAGTTAACGAAATTCAATTATAATAAAATCTAAGCATTACTTCGAACAATATTGTTGAAAGCCAAAGCCGAAAGCATTCGGAAGAAAATATTCTACAGCTTTTTTTTTTTTTTAGCGTTTCTGGAAATAAACCTAGTAGATAGATTTCCATTTTATCTTTATTTTCTAACGGTTTCTATTTTTAAATTGCGAGTATAGTTATGTTATGTTTTTTTTTTTTTTTTTTTTTTTTTTGCAAACGCGGAAAATCTCAAAGCCTATGTATCGCATAAAGATTTTTTTTTAATAACTAAATTCTTGTTATTATCCATTACCATTATATTATTACATATTAAACATTCGTAATAATATAGACGCTATGTAATCAAACACCTTAGATGGTATACTAAGGAATGAGTAAAAATTGGCCCCACACACACACACAAACATAAAATATTAAAACTATATCCTTAACTATATTTGCACGTTCACAACATCGATTGAAATAAAAGCAGCTAAGCTCACAAATAAACTATTCCTAAGGGTTAAATTCAAGAAAATACATTAAATATACCAAAAAAAGAATTGAATAATGTTTAACTATAATTTAGTAATCAAACTGCTTTAGAATAATAATTTAAAAGAAAACAGAATTTGAATTCTGAACGTACCAGCAAAGTGTTCCAACTCGTTTGTCAAACTTCGTGGTGGTCACAGTCTCGACGGTCACTTGCATGTCAACCATACAATCCCTCATGCTGTCCTCGGCGTGAACCTCTCCCAAGCATCGTGCGTGCTTCAAGAACTCTGAAACAAGCAAATAATTTGTTACTCGTAAAACCTATCTATGCATTAATACACCATAATAAATATTTGTAAATACCCAAAGTTGTTTAAAATACTGTTCTATTTTCTTATATAACAATCAGACGTAAAAATTAGAAAGAAAGTCTCATAAAAAAAACGTTTACTGGCAAAAAAATATTTCGCTTAGAAACAGTATTAAATTGCTTTGTTCACTAACATATTTTATGTGATGTGCCACAGCCTTAAAATGAGTAATACGAACTCATAATCTTATGGTAAATTATTTCCAAGATAGTTTACAATTTAGGATTTAAATTAAGTTAGATTATGTATAAGCTAAAACAACTCCCCTCTTTCTTTTATAAATATTATTTGTATAAAGGAGATTTGAATATAATTAGAATATATTTACAGAATTTCATTTATCTACTTATATAAGTATAACTATAGATGTTTCAATAAAATGTCAAAATTTAATATAAAAGATAAGGACAGTTTGCTAAAAATCTAGTAACCATTTATATTTATTATTCTTAAATAAGTTGCTCGTAATTAATCCTCTTTGCTTGAATCTGTCTGGTTGAGAGATTCAAAGAATTAAATACAACGGAATTTAAAATGTTATTGTATTTAATGTATGCGTAACATTATTGTGAATTAAGCGAAAGAATTCAGCAATATGAAAAGCACTAATATAAAATATCTACAATATATGTATACTTTTTAAAGTACATTTACATATACACTATAATAAAAATATATATAATTATACATGCTTTAATAAAAGCTCATTTACATTGATTATTTGATATTTAGCATTAAAACAAGCAGTTTCATTTACGTACTTGCTCTCAATTCAGATCCCTGGGAACAGAAATCGTTGACGGTGACTTGCGATCCTTCAGTGACCAGTTGAAGCACTTCCCTTTGCACGGGGGTCATGCACTTATTGGTGAAATTCTTGAGGCATTGAGTGGTTTCATCAATTGACCTAAAGGTAATGAAAAATAATATATTCTTAAGCCTACAATATAGGAGATATTTTATAAAACACATTATTAAGATATATTTTTGAACTATTTATTTTTGAAAACACTATGAAGATTTGTTAAATCACTTTTGCGAACTCGGATAAGAATTTTTGTGGAAAACAATTGCGCCTAATAATATTCTAGCTAATTTCAATAACTTAAACAAAGTAATTTTTTTAACCAAAATAGTAATTCATACTTATTGTCACATTGCAAAGAGTCTTTAAATTGAAAACTGGTACTTCAGTAATGTCAGTTATTGGTCAAAAAAATACTAATACTATTAATAGAATATGAGCTTCAGTAAAATTGTTTTTTGAATTAGTTAGTGATAAGCACTCCCAAATAATTGTGGAAAACGTGATTTTTACTTACTTCTCTCATTGTCATCATTCCCACAATAACTGGTTAAATAACACATTTAGTTTTTAATGAAGTTTAATGCTAATACAAAGATAAAAAAAAAATAAAAAAATTATGAATTGTAAATAACGAAGACATTATTGCATTGTACATCGTAGTAATTATATTTTATAATATTTGTCTCTGATCATGAAAGAACACAATGACAATACGTCAAACAATTTAGAAACACATCACCTAGTTTTAGTCACTAAATTATCTAAGCAATATTACTCGCACATTTCTATACATAACTAACCAGTTGTTTACAGACAATTTTTAAGGTCTGCTGAATAGTAATAAACAGTACAATTTCATCTAATTTGTACTGCTGATTAAATAAAAAATGTATTTGAATTATATTTTGCAGTGCACTTTATTTAACAAATGGTTTAGCTTTGCACGACTTACTCGCAAAGTTGTTCTACTCCACTCTCGTCTGTTGGGACTCCACTGCCTTGATAGTGGAAGATCATAGTGGCAACACACAAGTCCACCTCTCGGAGATGGCATGATTGAGCAGATACTTGATAAGCTACAAGTAAAAGTAAAAGTAATGTGAGATTAAACCTATCAATATGTTTTGAAATTCAGAATGTTCTAGCGTTCATAGAAAGTAAGTAGTGAATCTAATTGTTCATCCTACATTGAAGAGGTGGTTTTGAAGTGTTTTTCGATAAAAAAATTTTTACATTTGTAGGTGAAATAGTTAACATCCATTTTAAAATGCGTTTGTCTAGGATTTATCTCAATTATACATGAAGATTGTATCTTTAAAAAATGTATAACTTTATATCTATTTATAGGCAATACGTAGTTTAATAAAATTGAAGGGGTAGTTTTAAAGTTCTTTTTTTTTCTGGCTTGAATATATTTTAAAAATATTGTGTGGAAAATAAGCTTCAAAATAACAGTAATATTATTCTTAATCTAATTATTTTCGAAATTGTTGCAAGTTTTAAAAATTGGCAAAGATTTCATGTTAAATATTATCTTTTCCTCCGAAACAGAAACATTCGATGAGGATCAGATAGTTTTTTTTTAAAGTAATGATAATGTTAAAATACATAATTAGTTGACAATCTTAACAAAATTAATAATGTTTTCAAAGACATGCGATTAAATGAATCGATCATCTAAAAATCATAAGAGAATTATAATCTCATAACCTATAAATTCAGTCTTGCTGAAAGTTTACCCAAAACGCCTCCCGCCAGTGTTGTAAATTACAAACACTCAAAAAATGTCTATGTTAAATAATTTAATAATTTTTATACAATAGAATTCTATTTAACTTCCTTCTGTTAACCTAAGTATTATGTATAGAGATTTGCCTATTATGTAAATCAGTAAAATTGTTATAATCCTAAGTTATAATTTTTTTTCTATTCTTCATTGTTCAAAATATAGTGTTCTGATTCCTCTACATTCTTCAGATAAAACCAATCCTATTTTGAGAGCAAATATAATATATCCAGTCATTTAAGAAAAAAAAAATACTTTCATCAAATCAAGTTAGTCTGACAGTTATCCCAGACTTGATGAATCGCACGCCTCCTGTCTCAAAACGATTCGAGTTCAAACACCTGAGCCACCAGAAAATCGAGATGCTTTCACTGCACCATTAAAAGAACCTGTTTCATAGATTAGCAATAAAACGAGTCCTCTTGACATGATACCCCATTAAATGTTGCTTATTTTTCAAAACGAACTGTTTCTCTGCTCTACTGCAACTATTTTAGGAGATTTCTTTTTCCATATGGCAGGTGGCAGCACAAAAAAAAAACTGTATCACAAACAGACTGAGAGACATACAGATATTTGATGAAAATAAGAAGAAAAAAAAAAAAGCAGTGAGGAAGTTTCTGTGGATGATGTAATTATAATCTTAATGAACAATTTTACCATCTCTGACCCACTAATCTGAAATTAGACTTTCCCTCAGCCGTGAGCAAAGGACATTGCCTCGTGAAGAAGTTTATTGAAACAAGTGCCAATGTTTTTTGTGTGTATGGACAATGCTTCTGGCGAGGGTGAATGTGCTGATGAAAAACATATTTGGGTTCTGTTAACACGTTTGAATAACATTGCAATGATATGATTAAAAAAAGCTGTTAGACAATAGAAAGAAAAAAAATATTTCATTAAATTTGTGTTTCAAATTTTTTCTTTTATATTTGCATTCATTATCCCAAATATGCCTAAATATTATTTTTTAATTCTGAAACATTTAATTGTGTGTATATTGAAGACTATTTTGTATAGTATTTCAATTTATTTTAATGGCTAGTTAAATAACGGCTAAAATATTAGTTTTTAACAACTTGCAATCATTGTTACAATAAAGAATCTCATACTTCAAATTAAGTTAAATATTTAGCAGAATTACGTAGTATACTTGAAATGTCTTGCACTTTAGTGGCATTTGAGATTTTTTTCACTTTTAGTTTCAAATCATTGTATGCTCTAACGAACCTTTAAACGTGAGCAAAGTTCGACTTAGTTAAATAAAGGATTTTTCTTGTATAGGAATATAGTTTGTAACTTATAATTTATTTATATACAAATATTTATAGTTGTAACACACACTTTCCAAATTTATTTCAAATGTATGTTCTATGGTGACAAAATACTTTCCATGATGAATAGAAAGTATATATAAATTAACTGATAAGTTTCACTCTTGGTTCCATAACTTCTGATTAATGATCCGTAATGAATGCTAAATTGATAAAAAAAAATCTTTTTAACATTGCGTCATTGAGTTGAGTGATCAAATATGTCTTTAGAGTCTTTATAACAAAATGCATGAGCGTTTGTATTTTTTTCCTCATAATAATTTATATTTAATTACCATGTTGAAATCTGTTTAAAAGTTTAGTGAAACAAATTTAATACTATGTCTAGGAAATTTTTCAAACGGCGCAATTGTATTGAATCGTTTTTCTTGATACTTTTCAGAGAAATTATTTTAAATTACACAAGTGTATAAAATCGAATTTAATTACGATTATGTAAGTAGTGAGATTAATTTAATATTTCTTTTTCAATTTATAAAGTTTAACTAACTCCTATTTTACTTTACAAATATGTTACAAAAATAGAAACCAAATTTATTTTCTTAAAAAAAAAAAAAAAAAAAAAAAAAAAAATCTTTTATTTCAAAAGTTACCAATGGCGTATGTTCCTAAATTACATCAGTACTATTACAGTTGGAGCTTACAAATTACAACGACACTAAGTCTCAAGAATTAGTGGGGATTAAATATATATAACGTACGTTTCTTCTTAACACTAAAAACAAAACATAAAAAATGATAAAGTTTGTTATGGGGTACTAAATATAATAAAATTACCTGATTCCCTATATGAAGCACATTTTAACCTTTAATACATTTTATAAGAGATGTTTAGATTGAATAATGCCTTGCATTTGTACTTTTTCAATTCAACCAACATTTACTGCAAACAGACTGCGAATGAGATATCATATAATTATTAACGCAAGAGTTGTTTTCATAGATTTATGAATTTTTTAATCGTGAGGTTTTCAGTTGTTGAGGTAAATTGTGAGAAGTAAATCTATTGTTTAAGTTACGCAAATGAGAAAATGTAACTTTTTTTACTAGACATGCAAAAGTTTTGAAAAAAATTATTACAAATTTTTTAAGAGATTTTCAAACGTTAACTTTTCTAACTTTTAAATGTACATAAGACATACTAAATATTTAAAATCGTACAAGTTTGAAATTGTATTTAATTTATACTTTATTTCTTCATTTTACTTTATTTTTCAACCACTTCTTTATTTCATAACAAATTAGTCTGAATTATTTACATGATCTCTAATGATAAATATTGTCTAGTATATATGGTATTAAAAGCTTAGTTTTAAACAAATGTACTTAGACTAGCTTAAACTATAAGTATATACTATTTAAACTTAAAAAACTCAAGGTAATGGAAGTACCGTTCCTTTTTCGCAAATGATGCGTTTCAAAATTACACGTAAATTAATGTTAAATTAATATTATAGAGAAATTGAATAAACAAATATATAAAAAAGAAATCAGCAAAATATTCAGAGGGGTACTTCTAATCCTAAATTTTTAATGAATGATGTAAAATAAGCCACCTTGAAAATGATGTATTGATACAAATTCATTAAGTTCAAATGCCATTTGAAACATTAGTATCCTCTACAACTAACAATACTTTTCCTAATTTAAAGAGTATATCAGTGATTGATAATGTTAATCTCTGCAATGAATGAACGTTGGATATGTATAAAAAAAAACTATTTTTTTAAAAAATAATATGTTTTATTGTTTTATGCAATACTGGTTTTCCAAAAATAACCAAAGTTATATTTTTAGAAATATTGTTTCAGGAGATGTCAAGGTTTTATTAAATTCCGTTTAAATAATACTAGGTACGTCATTAAAATATTAGTCCTAAATGTTCAGGGTAATCCAAAACAAACGTTACAGTAGATAGAGCACGAATGTACTTTAGCATTGCAATTGAATTGGAACGTAAGTAACGAGAGAGAAAGGGAGAGAGAACGATATCCTCATTTTAAACAAAATTTTACAAAACAGAAAAAATGCTTGAAAAAATATCTTGGTCTTTAGAATCAAATTAACCCAAATAAATTATCAAAGATTAGACCTGAGCCGAAAAGTTGAACAGCTGTGCTATTAAAGTAATTCATTATATTTTACATTTTCCATATTCTTCGGATTGATTGCTTTCTTATCAAAACAATGTTTCAAATGAAAATCTAATCGAATACATGTGAAGTGAAAATCTCAATATTGCTTTCCATGTAATCAAATTTACATTTATAGAAAAAGATACGTCTAAACTAGTTACGGTTTATATCAATTCAACTAACTTAAATAAACAATTCGAATAGTGGATAATTTTTTAAACTCGGTGATTGGAAACGTTGACGAAGACTTACCCAAGCCGAAGAGTACTACGGCGATAGCACAAAGGTACTTCATGATGTGTTCTCAAAGAGTGTTATTAATCCCAGAAATGAATGGACATGTATGAAAGCGGTGTTTATATGTCTCAGTGTATATATGTGTGTCCGTGGTTTGACCCCCAACGTCCAGGAGCAGCAAGGACTGAGGCAAGAAGCTATCGAATCAGCGATTTCGACCCCGATTGCCCCAACGACCTGTTTTGCAAAAGACAGATCCCGAATTTAGGTCAGAACTCTCGATCCGAGACTGAAATTTCGCTTCTTTTTTTGATAATAATGAAAGCAAAACATTACCCCTGGTGAATGAATGAGGTCCGAGTGAAGGACAATTTCTGTTTTGTTTGTTGATTGTTCTGCAATTAGTGTCTCCAGGAATTAAGTATGCAGGCGAGAAATGATCGACAAGTTTCAAGATTGTCGGAGTGGAAGTGGTATCTGTGAAGGACGTCGGCCATGAGATACTGTAATCTCATGTTAGCTTTCAAATGAAAGGACATGAAGTATACAGTAATTAAAATTATTTCAAAAGGGAGTGCAATGCATCTGTATAAGTCATTTCAAGAGCAACAAAAAATTACTATTCAACATTGGATATATGAGTAAGTAATCCATTCAGATTAGTGTTTGTGTGTTGTATAAATAATAAGACAAGGGTCTATTAATACGCAGTGTTATATAACACTAGATTTTACGACGTTACATAAGTTTCTTTTTTTCCAGGTATGGTTACAAAAGAAACATATATGTATTAATAAGAATTGCGTGCAAAATTGACCATACCGCAGGAAGCCATGTTCATTGGTTCTTGTATTACTGTCACCTCACATTAATTTAGTCTTTAAAAATCAATATCAGTTTATTGTTTTGGAGCAGGAACCTTAGAAACATAATAGATATTAGGAAACGAAATTGTTGGCTTCTTTCCCTTTCTGTGTCATTCTCCAACATATAAAGTTCATACAAAGGTTTTACAGTAATGCACTAATAATAGTTAAGCATTGGTGAGTAGATATTTTTTGTTAACAAACTTCAACGAGCTTAGGCCACCATTTATATAACAGGAAAGCTAAAGTCGTGTAAGAGGAGTGCAGGCAAAATCCTGTGCGAAAGGCAAAGCCAAGTTTTTCTTCTGCCGTCATGTATCACTTAAGGCAAGGTATCATTTGGCATCAAGACATTATAAATTTCTTTTCCGTCTGCGTAAACTGCCATCATAAATGATCTCCCTCTAGCTGAATTAATGATGTAATTTAATTCACTAGTTTGGTAAGGATATAAATACATACGATACGTGAGTTAGCCAAACATAACAAACAATGTTACGCTTATTTAACTATTTAGTAATGAGATCTAATAACATATCTATAATGATAAAGTCTAATCGCAGATTTAAACTTTATCAGTAGTTCAAAAATTACAATATAAATGCATTAATTTCTTTGTATCCAATTTTAGCATATTTACAGTATTAATGTTAATTCTGCTATAGGAGTGATGAGACATGCCAGCAAGTGGAATAGTTAGTCCACCAAATGTACATTGCTATTGATAGAAATCGGGAATCCACTAAATCCAAGCCATAAGTTTATTCGTGATATAATTTATGAAAGCGTTTAATATGTAATTGACTTTAAGCTTTATAATTAAATTGAACCAGTCCACTTGAAAAGTAATTCTGAATATGGTTTTGGTTTGGTTTGGTTTGGTTTGTACGCTCAACGACCTATTTTTGTGCACAATTACGGCTAATCAGGCCGGGACCTACAGCTGCGAGGCCAGAGTTTTGAAAAAGGAATCTCAAAATTCTGAATATGGAATTTTGAGTTTTGCAAATGCAATTCATGCTGTGTGCAACTTACTTTGCCTTTTGAACAGCATTAATTAAGGAACTGAAATAATTATTCATTATTCCTTCGGTTTGTGTATTTATTAGTACAAAAATTGTTATTGGTGTCTCTTAACTGGTAATATTTGATTGGTTTTGAATCTTTTGCTATAAATCTATCACCTATTTTAATAAGTCATATTTTATTTCGAGGGAAAAAATAACTTTTTACGTTTTAGCACATTTTGAAGCCAATGGAATATTTTAAAATTTTATGTTTAGTCAGTAAAATAAAATTATAAGCATCAATTTCTTTTTCTCTGAGCAATATATTTTTTCACTAAATTAAATCAACTTTATACCTAAAAGCATATTATTTATAAAACATAATTATTTAATTTAATAACGAAACCACATATGGTTCTGTTTCATTAGGTTTAATGAGGTCTTCAAAATAATAAAAATAAAGAAGTTTTTTTAATACTTCTCTATAACAAATTAAGTGCAAAGAATACGTTTTCTCTATTTTTATAAACGAAGGAAATTATTTATGTAAATGAAACATTATAGATACAACTTCCAAATATACCGTTTATGTTCTTCTACAATACAGAAATAATTAATAACATATAATCAATTATTTACACTAGATATTATTGTATTATTTGTAGGTTCTAAAATACTTATAGTTCCCATGCTTTTGTTTTGTCAACGTCAATGTGATAGAAAATTTAAAGCATCGATTATAATTTAAATTTATCTTAACAATAAATAACCAGTTACATGAATTAATTATTAAAGCATGGTGTGAAATTCATCAATTGCTATATCTAAAAATTACTGGCTGTTAATATAGTTCTTGGAAAGATCTTAAGCTATTGCGATAGTCAATTACTATCCCGCTGTTACGGAGGACACATTTCATAAGAGAATTACTGATCCAAAACAACTTAATCGAAAAATGTTTTGTGTAAAAGTCAGCTGCGAGTTTTTAGGCAGTTCATCATCGTGATTAAAGTGTGTGAGTAAAGCATTAGATTGCTTAAACATAATTGTTTTTCTTCACAGGTGCGGATAAGAAGGTTTGAAGTCATTAACAAATATGCAGCCTGAACAATACAGATCTTTTAATTGTTATTTCCAAAGAGTCTCTTTTTCTTGAATTTGCATGTAACAAATATGTCTGAAATAGTAAGATGGTTTTTATACATGTAGAACTTAAATTTTAAATAAGAAGCATTTGTCTATTTAAATGATAAATGTATTACATATATTTTACTTAAAGTTTTTTTAATCAGTAAAATGTATTTTGCTGTTGCTTCAATAAATAATTAAAGGGAAAATTAAATGCATACTTTCAGGCAAATATTTTAATGTAGTAAACTAAATGCAATAAATACAATTTAAATCAGTTGTTTGGTTGTATTCAGATTATCTGGCGCCATCAGCAACACGAGGGCTATAATGCGCCGAAACATTCGTCATTAGACAAACCAACATACATTTACAAACACCCATGCCTAACACGGGACTCGAACCCGCAACCTCGCGGTCTAGAAGCTAGCACGATAACCACTATACCGTTTGGTCGGCCAATTTAAATCAGTTTTACAAAACACAAAAATTTTATTTAATTCAGTTTTACAAAACAAGAAAATTTAATTAAATTATTACAATTACAAAAATAATACTAAAAATACTATAACTTTACAAAACAGAATTTTACTTGATGCATCAAAATTGTACAAGAGAAATAAAATATCTATGAAATTTGTAAAAACAAAGTTTTGTTTATATTACGTATCCTAAATTCTCCAGTAGTTAGAGATTTTTTAATCGTTTTATTTGAATACACTAATTACAATACAAATGTTTACTATTAGGAAAATTGAATGAAAATTGATAATTTAGAAGAAAAAAGAAACCTTTTAAACGGAATGATTACATTCTAATTTTGAATCAGTAATCATGAATAATTATGAAAAAGAAATCTTGAATTACTAAATTGTAAGCTTTATGCTTATACATAAGTTGGGGAACATGGGGAAAATTGAAACACATTTTTTTTTTTAATTATATAAATTTTGGTTTTGGTCAAAAAAATTTATAAAAACTTTTCCTTTCAGGAACGAATGAAATATAACTATTATCTTCAAATTAATTGTTCGTACTTTGAGCAAATAAAACATTTAAAAAATTTGTTTCATTGCACCCAATATTGGGACGCAACGAAATAAACTAACTGTAAGTTTGAAATAACTGTGTTCTTAAAGAAATATTAACTAAGCAAGTTTATTTCAGTGGCTTTTCATTAGTTGAGATACATATTTATTGATATTCTCAATAACAGTTTCACTCAGCAATAAAACTATCATACGAACTTCTTTACATTTTGTTTCATGTCAAATATCGTAATGGATTTCACTATATTTTTAGCTACAGCCTTATTATGTTTTTTTTTTTTTTAATGTTTCGAATTGATTTTGAAGTAAACGACAAATACTTTCCTAAATACGAATGTAAATGGTTTTAAGCAATTCCAGTCCCCCCCCCCCCCTATCCGTTTGGCCGTTCCTCGTAGTACTGCCAGGCGACAGTTTTTGTTTGACGAAAATGGGCGACGAAAAATATAAAAAATACGTATCTTGGATTCTAAGCAAAGCCAATGAACGTGTGTCTTCCGTGTGTCCAATGAACCTCTTTTCCACAAACTCAAACATTTTGAAAGCGTAGTTTATCACTTTGACAGAAACAGTACTAACAGTATTTGAATTAACATATACTTAAAATTCCAATAAAATGCTCGAATGACATGAAATTGAAGAATGTAACAATGACTCAGAAACTGTATTTCAATGATTTCATGTGTACGATATGTTCCATATTTTATAGGAATATCCCTTTTCTTCCCACCAATGATTATTAAAAAATCCTCAATAATTAATTTAAATCAATGGATTTTAAATAAATTAGTAGTTATTAACTTCTAAAAAAGTGTATTAGATCAGAAAACTGTAAACAAAGCAAATCGTCTTGGGTGTTTCTATTCAGATTATCAATAAACATAACCGTAGTACAGGCATGTTCGATACCGCAATAATAAAAAGAAAAATTGGAATTAAGTTAATATATAATAATTTTTCGCATTAAAGATGGATATTAGACACATTTCAGTTCAATCCCATGCAAATGACACAATCATCATAAAAATTGGGTGAGTTGTTTAGGAGAAGGGAAAGCGCCAATTAAACGTCACAATATAGTGCATTTCACCTTGAGGCGCTAGGGAATGCTGAAAATTGCCTGATTTTAACTGCATTTTACTTCCTTTGTGTAAATTTATGAATAAAAGTAAATTCCTTAATTGCTTTCTCTTTTAAATTCTTATATACAGTCACGTTTATGTTGGAATTTTTAATTACAATTCGGAAGCTTATTGATAGATTACGTACCTTGTTGAGCGTCAGTATATTAACGAGACCGCTATTATAATTTTATGCAGGTTTCTGTTTACTAACATCGAATTGAAATCTGTTTTCCCATCTAGATATTTATATATAGATATAAAATGGGAGACTTTTCCCTTTTTATCGTATTTCGTATTATTTACTTGTAATAAATATGCTAGGAGAATACCCGTGCAATTTTTGAAGTTTAAGTAATGTAAAAGAGATTTTTAATAAACGCAATATAAAGATTTGAAAATGTTTATCAGTACGGTAAGACTTTCAATCCCAGTAAGACTTCCAAATTCCAACTTGGATACCGTGAATGCGGGCTACTTTGGCAATGGGGTCCTCTTTGATCCAAACTAAGAAAAAATATAAAACGATAATTAATGTATATTAATTTAGACAGTTTCCGTTATAGATGCTGCTCCATAGAAGAAACTGTCGAAATTAATTTAAAAACTGCTTCCTGAAGGTTAGCAGAGAACGTTATATATTTTTCTCAGTTTGGGCCTAAGTAGCCAGCATTTACGGTACGGATTCTTCACCGCGAGATTTTACATCAAACCTCGCCAAATTCGGCAGTCATATGCGTTTTACTTGCTAGTAAAAATGATGACTGTTACAATTTTTTGACAAAAATTGCCTTGGCACAGAATTAGATTGGAGGTAGAAGTCCAAACGAGTTATTTTCATAAAAGCAGCGCCAAATAACGACAACTATAGGCCATTCACTTGCTAATAAAAAATGACAGCTACAATTTGCTGGCATAGTTACTAGGGTGGTTCGAAAAAAAAAAAAATTTTATTTTTGAAACGCATGAGGTGAAAAAAGTTGTTACATATCTTGATAAGTAAAACTGTAAAAAAAAATTGGAAAAAAAATAATATCTTCCGATCGCGCAGTTCACCTCAAAATTTGGAGAAAATACAAAAAATAACTATTTTTCATTATTGTTTTTTAATTTCTAAACATTATATATTTGAAAGGCATTTGTTTGCAATGTGTAATAAAAGGGTGGTATAACACAGGCAAACACTATTCTATGAATTTTTTAAACTTATACTAATAACTAGCTAAATACCCGTGCTCCGCTACGAAATTTTAACATGTGCAATATTTTAGCCAGATGTGAGGCCTCGCGTTGGGGAAATCTGTCATTCGTGTATAGGACCCAGTTTTTGGCGCTTCGCTCGCCGGAAGGTTCATCGCTAAGCAAAACCAAGCTCGCTCCGTTCGCTGAAAAGTTCATGGACATATAAACACAGGCTTATTTCCCTCGTTAAAAGGTTCATTGCTATGCAAGCATAGGCTCGCTTCGCTCGCTGAAAGGTTCATTGCTGCGTAAGCATAAGCTCGCTTCACTTACTAAAATCTAATTGCTAAGTAAAGACTTAATATTGGAAGCCTCTCCCTTGTCAAGAAAAAAAAAAATCCCCTTTAATACAATAATACAACACCCATTTAAGATTATTCTAACACGTGTTTGTGAAAAGCAAAATTAGAGGCTAAAGCTACTTATGTTGAAACTTTCAGAGATCTAGGCCTATTAGAATCGCTTTTTGTGAAAAAATTAATTAAAAAACAAATTAAAATTTCAACATTCTTTTTGTCAGTCCAATTAGAAAGTGAAAAAAAAATATGTTGAAAATTTCAGAAATGTAGCCCAATTACAAATAGTTTTGTAAAATATTAGTTAATTAATTGAAGACATTTTTTTTAAAAAATGTGAATTTTGTTTTTCAAAAATATAATTAGAGGCCACTACTAATTATGTTGAAAATATCAAAGCTGTAGCCCTATTTGAAATCCTTTTGTAATTAAAAAATAACTATTTAAAATTTTAACATTCTGTTTGTGATGTTTACAATCAGAAGGTCAAAACTACTTATGTTGAAAATTTCAGAGCTGTAGCCCGATTAGTAGTCGTTTTGTAAAATGTTTATTAATTAATTAAGAAAATTAATAAAAAAAGAACAAAATAAAAAATTAAAATTCTGTTTTTTAAAAGTCCGATTAAAAGGCAAAAACTACTTATGCTGAAAATGTCAGAGTTGTAGCCCTATTAGATATCGTTTTGTAACATATTTATTAATTAATTCAAAATAAATAATTAAAAGAGAACAAAATAAAAATTTAAAATTCTGTTTTTTAAAAGTCCAATTAAAAGGCAAAAACTACTTATGTAGAAAATGTCAGAGTTATAGCCCTATTAGATATTGTTTTGTAACATATTTATTAATTAATTAAAAAAATTAATTAAATAAGAACTAATTAAAATTTTAGCATTCTGTTTGTGATGTTTATAATTAGAAGGCCAAAACTACTTATGCTGAAAATTTCAGAACTCTACTCCAATTTTAAGTAGGTTTCTATAAATCCACAGAGCCACAGACAGCTTGTTTTATTATTATAGATTAAAAATACTTAAAAATAAAAAAAAAATTAAAAAACAATGATTTTTCAGTAAAATGAGTACTAACGTTATTTCGTACATTTTTTTTTTTTTTTTTTTAAAAACATGCTTTTATTTATTTGGTTAACTTTTTTCACGAGCTTTCTATCTCAGTGATGCACTTTAAAGGAAACTTTTGTAAAAAAGTATTGCATTATGGATTTTTAAATTTTTTTTTTTTAAAGTGTTGTGCTAATGTCTTTGGCATCAGCGTCACCCACTTTTGGTCTTGTCTCTCCACACAAACGTTCCACAGCTTGTGAGTGACAAGGAAACGAGTTGAAGTCTGATTTCAGTAGTCCCTAGTAGCATAGAAACTCTGGCCAATATCTCCAGACAAAGGCCAATCCTGATGTGGAACGTTGTGAATCGGTCGTTGGAAAAAATATTAGCCATTTCGCCCAATTCTGGATAAAATATAGAAGAGATTTTGAAATGTCGATGCACAGTTTTAAAATTGGGTTATTGTATATGAGAAACAAAACTATATGGCGGTTTTGACAAGTTTGTTTGTTGAAAAATCGCGTAATTTGGAACTATGCTCTGCCAGAATTAACCAATCTTCCACTCTTCCCTCCAATACAGCTGTGTTACCTCGGATGCGCCAGTCTTTACTAGAAAATGTTCGTGTGTTACTTCCCAATCCTATTGCAAGCATTCCAATTAATTATGCCCAATAGTGGAAATAAAGTTAAGCGGTAATAAAGTTAAATGGTAATAAAGTTAAGTTTGGTTGCCTTGAAAGGCCTGATTATCTTTCTCTAGGAAAGTTCTGGAGATTTCACAACTCGACAACTCAGTTCTCTTACATCTCTCCTTTCGTGCAAAATCAACATTCGAGCCAGTATTAATGGCAGTCCCAATCACAGCCATGCGCGCTAAGATCCAATGAATAAGCAAGTAAGTTTATGAGCTTCAAAGGAAGAGAAGGCACCACGAGAAAGGCCACTCAGATTAAAACCCGCCAAAACACAATTTTTATCAATGTTTCCAAGGTTACACGTGAACGATTATTATTGAATAATTACTAATTTGATTTTTTTTTTCTAAGTTCTACTTCATTCCACACAATACAAACTAATGTGCCTCGATAATTTTGTGATAATTAGTTGATTAATTTAGTGATAAATTAGTAGAAGATATGTAACAACTTTTCTCACCTCATGCATTTCAAATATATATATATATATATATATATATATATATATATATATATATATATATATATATATTTCGAGCCACCCTAATAATTACCTTGGTGTAGAATTCAACAAATTGATTTAAAAAAGGTATTTTTTGTATTTATTCAAAACTTTGAAGCGAATGTTTGAAGTAAATAAAACAATTTTAACAAAAATATGAAAGAAATAACGTTAGTATCCATTTTATAGAAAAATCAATTTTTTAACAAAAAAAGTGTATTTTTAAATGTTTTTAATTATTATTTTATGTCTTAAAAATGCATAGAATAGTGTTTTCCTGTGTTATACCTACCTTTCACTACACATTGAAAACTATTGCCTTTCAAATAAATAAAGTTTAGAAATTTAAAAAAATTTAGGAAAAATATTTTTTTTTTTTTTTGTATTTTCTTTAAACTTTGAGGTGAATGCTCAATCGGAAGATATTAATTTTTTTCCAATTTTCTTTTACAATTTTTTTTATTAAGATATGTAACAACTTTTCTCACCTCATGCATTTCATATATATATATATATATATATATATATATATATATATATATATATATATATATATATATATATATATATATATTTCGAGCCACCCTAATAATTACCTTGGTGTAGAATCCGCCCCAAAGTTGGCTCTCTTTTTCTATGAGTTCTCTCAAACTAGATCGTTTTTCCCAATCGAGAACCACCATCGGTTAGTAACAGTAATGCTTCTTAGTTCTGTTTGCACATAAAATGAACTTTAAATCGTTTTTAACTCTTACCCTAGTAGCACAAGCACGCTTGAAAATACATACTGGCCAATCCCGATGTGGACTTTTGTAGTTTAGCCGTTGCTTGGCCGATTTCGCCCAGTGTTGGGTAAAATATGCTGGAAATTTTGAAATATTGATGCCAAGTTTTAAAATTGAAATATAATTTGAAAGAAAGGACGGAGGGGCAAAAATTATGTCTTGTTATGGTTTTGACATTTAAAAAAGAACGTGTATATTTGGAACGCTACTCGATTTTTGTAATAGATCGGCCAATCTTCCCAGAAATCCGAAAATCGGCTAAAGCAAAAATATTTTTAGGTACTCACGCTTTATCCCGTCGACGAGACAAAAAAAAAAATGCCCAAACAGATTCAAATATTCCACTGAAAAGGTCGGTTCGGAAGGATGTCCAGTCAGTACTGCAGTTGAGGCCTCTACGGGAACGCACCGACAATTGTTAGAGTCGAACCAAACCTCCGTGAAGACTAGGAGGTTTGAACTTTTGGTCACCAATAAAAAGTCCACCAAAGATTGATATGATAATAAGTGATTATCCAGTTTTAATGCAAGAGAAGCTGCAGGAAAAGGCTAGTTAAGTTATAATACAAAATATTCACTTTCAAAATACCAATATATGACTTCAGCCAACTTTGGACAATAGCCGAAACTACTAGGGAATATGGAGTTGCTAATCAGCCAACTTGAGTTGGTCAAGTACCTTATTGAGAACAGCCTTTCAACAAAATGGGTTGACTAAATAACAAGTATTCATCACTCCTGGGTTTGACTGATGCATCCATATTCTGAAAAACATATTAACATGTTATAGATATTATGTAATTTGAAATTACAGTACATTAAGGCAAAAATGTGTTACGTCCATACAACCATTAACATAGTGCATTGATCACAACGCCGAAGAAGAGATGCATTGGGCCCACTGACCCCAAGAGGCCTTGAACTGGGGTGAAGAAGAAAGTGTTTGAAAGCAACTTGTCCCCCTCCGGCTTCCACTATCTTTCATTACTCTGAACGAGACAGGATTCAACAGTTTATTCCGCAAGAGAGTTCTTCACCAATTAGTTAATTCTCTACAATTTTTATTTTACGTTTTTAACGAAAGCGAGAATTAAAATAGTGATGAAATTTGAACGCAATCAAGTTCACCATCGTCTTTAGTTGACCCGTGATTGAAAACGTATGACAAAGAATCTATAAAGATGGATTTTTCCGTCAGCTCGGGAATTCATGTCATGCTGAATCCATGATTGTGAAGAACATTTCAATTTTATAACAATAGTATAGACTATTAGATCTTCAAACTGTACGAACCAAACATTTTAGGTTTTAAGATCAAGGATATTCCGCTTTAATTCTTCACCCTTCAAATTTGTGTATTCCATTATTAGTCCATTGTAAGAACGATGCAAATTTAAAAGGCTTTTCTGGCACACATAAATATTATTAATTATTATTATTAATAATAATAACAATAATATTTTTTTATTACTATAGGGAAGACATATTTATGTGTGTAATTAAAAATTATTCGAATCACCTTTTTTGTTTTGCAAGTAAGTTGGTATAATGTCTTATAATCATTATTTTATTCATTATCCACCAACTGTGTGGTTTTAATGTCAAATTTAAATTCTGGTCGAATTACGGGATAGGAAGGGTGCTGAAAAGAATTTAGCCAATTCCATTGCTCAATATTCCTATAATAAATGCAATACAATTAGCAAATAATAATAAAAAAAAATACAATTATATATTTAAACGTATCAAAACCAGAGAAACTTATTAAAATAATTTATTTTATATATTATTGTATATAAAAATTATTAAAAATTATAAGAAACTAAAAACTATTAGATTATATTTGGTATCGAAAGCTGTAGCGTTATGTTACAGCATTAACTCAACTAGTTCAACCTTTTTAAATTTGAAATGTAGGGCAGTATTTTTCAACTGCATTACAACTAGAGCCGAAGACACCCCCCCCCCCCCCTCCCTTCAAATCTACAAGTGCACACACGCGTTTTCAAATTCTTAATTGTGGATTCAAACCTGCCATAAATGTATCAAATGGCAAGTTTAAAAGTTTAATGTGAAAACAAGAATACCCACACAGTTGAAACTCACGTGCACTGCGCATGAAAGTTATCTCAATGCCCTTGGTAAAAAAAACACACACTGAGGTTAAGGCAAAAGATCTATCTCCAACAAGTCTCTTAATCTTGAAAGAACTTATGAAGTCTCCCAAGACGCCCTTTGGAAGTTTTCTTGGGAAATTTTGAACGTGGTTTTAGCAGGCTAACCACGTTCCTCTAATGCAAATCGGGTGTCGCGAGAGGCTCCAAAGAAAGCTGTTTTCATCTTTTACTCACAGGTTGACTTCGGGCGACATTTCAAGGTAACCCAAACGACGTCAATGGTGACACATTTGCGACACCCCTCTTTAATAACACAAAATTGCATCTTCTCTTGGGACCATGAGATATCTACAATGAGCGTTTTGATTTTTAATAGTATTTCTATTTCAATTTAACGCAACTTCATTTTTTGATGTCCAAACAGTCTTCAGATTCCATCCAACATCTTCAGTTTTTTTTTTTTTTTTTTTTTTTTTTTTTTTATCAAATAGAATTTCCCACAGTTAATATAAGCAACCGTAGATATTCAGGCTTATACGCTACACATTAGCGATAAATCCTTATCAAAATCTACGTTCATCTGTTGGTCTGAATGAGATCGACTATGCAAGCCAAAATTAAAATTTTAAAGACACATCCGAGCCTCAAATTAAGTCTCAATGAGACAAGTTCTCAAACCAACATTAAACCAGAAGTTATGAGCGAAACATGAATTCGGTGTTAGAACGAGTTTTGCGGTATTGACTTTTCCACAATCATATGTGTTTTTGTTTTTTTAGGTTTATTAGTTATAAAAAATTTATAAATAGGGTCAAATGCACGAATAACAACTCTTTCAAATAAGATAATTTTACTTCGTCAAAGAAATACTACAGTTAACGCAATAAATAAAATGTCAAGGCTGTTTTAATGAAAATGAAAAGCATAATTTAAAAATTTAATAATACGTGTGTTTGATTTCTTACAAAAAGAAAACTTACTCGAAAATAAAAGTGGTGTTACTTACTTTGTTGAAGCATTTCTAAATAACATAAATTAGGAAATTTTGTACGATTATACAATACATGCAAACATTTCATGGTTAAAATGTATGTAACGATACAGTGTTTTTGCATTATCGGATTTTTATTTTATTACAAAGAACAAATTACTATTATATTATTATATAAAATATCATTCCATAAATGATTATAAAATATTACTGCTACGTATTAAATATCATGACATTTATTAAAAATTAACTTGCTCTCTGTGATTATCCAATGCATTTTATAATGACAAGCAAAAGCATTGGAATTTGATATTTCCATTGTAGTGATATTTGCTTTCGTATCGCCACTGTATAATTTTGCTTTTTTAGTCAGAATATTATTAAATAATGAAGTAAGATTATTTCAGTGGCAATTTGTTAATATTACCTAAATAAAAACTAATTAATTGGTAAATTGTTGTATCTGAATTCCGGAATATCATACTTAGCTAAACTTTATAGTAAACTATAGTATTGAATAATTTATGTTAATGAATGAGCGTGTGTATTCCATCAATGTCCACTTGCTGGCGATTTAATATCTTTATTAAATAATTATAATTACATATTTAAAATTGCACTGCATAACTTTAGTTTGTGAACTAGTGACCACAGATAATAAATAGATCATTGTCAAATGCTTGAATTGATAATTGCATATGAGTAATCTGTTTACATGATTACTAAATGTGTAGTCCTACTTCGAAGCAATTTGTTAAAAAAAAATAAAGAGGCATTCTATAAGAACACTCAAATGACAAAACATTAATTTCACAAACAAGAAAGTTTCACTTCCGGATACTCCAAAACCAGCATTAGAGATATTTGCATGTCGGAAATCAAGATTGCAGAAAGTCAAACGGAAAATTAGCCTTGTTTGATTAATCTACATTTGCACTTCCTGAATGTTGCATTAATTATTTACTTTTATTTCACTTTTTGGTACATAAGTTCTACAGTTATTTGAGATTGTACTGTTACTTTGGATTATATTGTGTTATTTCATATAATTGGAGCGATGCCTAAAAAGACCGGTATTGCACATTAAAATGTCAATCACTTTTTAAAAACTTCTAATAAGTTTGAAGTCTAATTGTAAATAACCTCGATTATTTTTTTGTTGATTTCATCAATAGGGTTTTATAGACTTCAATCCATAAATGCATAAGTAATGAGTCATGCTAATTTGATTTTAGAAATAAGACAGCTGTAAAAAGTTGTGCAATAAACCTGTAGTACACTTTGCGTAATGAGAAAAAAAATTCAATTACTTTTTAATTAAATAAAATGTGTTATAGAAATATTTTGCTTATAAAGTAGACACTATTTTTTTACCTTTAAAGATTAGGAATAAAATAACAAAATTTTCGAAAAAAGTTTTAACGATTTATAATCTTGTATTGGAATATACTTCTTAATTCCGTCAGAATTTCGAAATGCATTAAAAGTTTATGTTAAATTTAGAGAAATGCACTTGTATATGTAATTAAACTTATGACCTTCAAAAAGTGAGATTAATAAGAACTACTCGAAATGAAAAGTTTATTCAACTACCATAGGAGAAACATTTGAGACATAATCAGCATAATGAGGTCATGGAATTTCTGATGAAGAAAAAATTGATCATTATTTATACTTGAATATAATTATAACATAAACTTTGTAGACTGCTGCATAATATCCCGATCTCGCAAAGTTATACCTTTTTCATTTGATATTTCCAATTTTCATTTTTTTTTTTTTTTTTTTAAATAAAGTTTTAATCTAAAATATGTTATTTCTCTAGTGACTTTTATGGAATAAAGCACTAAGCACAAATAAAGCTATGGCAAAATATGATTAATCTCAAAGCTCAAACTTTACAAATTAATTTTTTAGCATTCTTATTGTTAATATTTTAGTTAATTATTGCGTATTTTCTTTAATAGTTAATTTTAACGAAAAAAATATGTGTTTAAATTCGTTGGCAATATTGAGTTTCTACATTGTAAAGCCTAAACAGTGAGAATTTTGGTGAAAACTGATATTTTTACAGTTTTACAACAGCCATACTGTTGTATTTCAAGATAAATAAGGCCATTTGTTTTACTAATTTTGTCCTATAAGTAGTTTTACGCATTCTTTTCCGCTTACAATACCTTGCAATTCATCGCCTATTACAAAAAAAAAAAAAAAAAAAAATACGTTTGTTGAAATAATTCAGAACTAACTATAATGGGGATTCTGTAATTCAACTTTCCCTTATGATATCTGCTAATTACAGACTACGGTAAGTTACATTACTTTTCCACTATCAAAAAAGGGCGTTACCTTGAAAAAGCATTTTTGATCGAATTTTAGCATGGAAGATATTGAATTCAAAGTTGTTCCAATATGTCTGTTCTTTTGTCCAGGGACCGCTATCGCCTGCTTGGATACGATAAAATAAATAGCTAGTGTCACTAACATCTAAGTGGAAAATAAAAGTTCTAACATAAGTTTTTAGAATATAATAAATTTCTTAAAAAAAGTTATTGATACCCAATTTTCATACCTATTGTCTAGAAAGCTTTTGTCTGCTTTGACGTTCAGAGACATTTCTCTCTAAAATGTGGTCCTAAGCATATAGTTTAGTTTTTATAAACAATAAAATATTTGCCTAACTACATTAAAATTCTGTAAATCAGAGAAATGCGTTCTTTTATTATCCAGAAAAAAAAATTGTTGACTATGTCAATATATAAAGGAAAACACATGCATAATATTTGTTTTACAGGATGATACTGTAAGAAAAATATCATCAGCTAAAGTAAATCTGTTAAATGTATTCCTTCCTCAAATACTATTGGTACAGCATGCACAAAAAATCTGAACGATGGTTATATCTTCGGTTCTAATTATCGTAGAATTTTGCGTTTTGCACCAAAGTGTTTTGTTTTAATATTTTATACGCATAATGCAATTTTTTTTTTTTAGGGGTTGTTTACTTAAGAAATTTAACTCTAAGTTTGAAAATTTCAATACGAATCCTTATTTTTTAGTTTTTTTATTCGATTTAGAATACTTTGTTTCCTTACATACCAAATTTCAGTTCATTATGTTAAAAAACACGTCACTTATGAGGGAAAATGTTTTGGCCAATTTTCGATCGATCTTCAGGGCAAATCTCATTACTAACAAGCATATTTCTATGGTCGGGAGGAAAGCATTTAAGAAAAGCAGCATGTTTCGGATGATTGTAAAAATAAAGGTATTAGTCTAAAATTACTCGGATTCCTTTTTTCAATGTGTTGTTGAACATGACACTATAAATCAATGTAATTATAATTTCAAGTTTAACAACATATTCGCACAGAAACAGTTAAGTAACTGAAAAGTAACATAATTTATTACAAAGTTTAAAGATGTGCCAACTTTGCCAAAAGCAAATTAAATATCAGAAACTATAATTACAAAAATATAAGTTACTAGGGGGCACCGCCCACTGCTCGAAGGCTTTTTAATTCTTAACCTTATCAACTAGAAACACATCCTATTTAAATAGCATTTTGACAGTAATAGCATTAAAAATACTTTTATTGTTTGTTTTGATTGTAACCCAGTCATTTTAGAGGTAAAAAGGCTCAACATTAAATAAATTACAAGGAAAAGTTTTTAGACTCAGAAAAATATCCTGAACAACACATCAAAAGTCTAGAAAAATCTAAGTAACGGAAGCGCGCCATATTGACCATTGGTCGCCATCTTGAATTTCTGCCTTATTGGTAAAATGCCCATAATTAAAGCTACAGGGCTCCGATTTCCTTCAAATATGTATCAAATGAAAAGCTTTTTTATGCTTAGCCTTATAAACTAGAAACACATTCTATTTAAACAACTTTTTGATAGTAACCGTTTTAAAAATACTTTTATTTGCTTGTTTCGATTACTTATTGAATCACAAAATTTACAAACAATTTGATTGAAATCACAAAATGCATTGCATTTTATTAAATTTTTAAACTTGAAAGTCAAAAACTACTCATACCAACTTTAATATTTAAAAATAGAAGCAGTTTGATACAATTTATACCAAAAAAAAAAAAGTAATGATATGACATTAAAGAAAATTAGTTTTTATTTGATTTTTTTGCAATTATTTCAATTGAACACTTAGGAAATCGTTTAAATGATTTTGTTCCGATACTTGGTAATTTACATAATGAGGGGATATTTTTGAGATGCATTGGTCATCATATGACACAATTTGGCTTAAAAGGAATTTTTAAACGAAAGTTTTGCAGTCATACAGTGGTCAATATGCTTAGTAATATAGCTGTAGAACTAATTAGAAGAGGACATATACTTGAAGATGTGCTGCCTTGAATACATTAGCTTTTACAGTGGCTTTGGTAGTATCACTTCGACTTCGATTTTCACCTATTAAAAACAAGCAGACACGTAATGAGTTGCTACCAAATACAATCGAATTCCTTAGACTAGGGGACTCAGCTCCCTGCTCGCTGACGCTCGCTACCCCCCTGGATTGCAATGCCATCCTCTTGGTTCACGAAGCGGTTCTCTTTGTTCGCTTTAAAGTGAGGCATTTAAAATATGCCCTAGCAAAAAGCCATTTCAGCTGCATAATAAAAAAAAATCATTGAAAAGTGATATTGTGCCATGAAACTGAAAACGTTGGATTATTTATAATGACCAACAATACTTGCGAGGTCATTATCCTACTGCGTATGTCGAGACGCGTTAAGCAGGAACAGAGATTGAAAAGCATTGGGGGGGGGGGGGAGTGTTGTACATATATTTAAAAAAGATTAGTTATTTCAATGAATAATTAAAGTTTACGACCTGGTTTCGTATGAAGCCCCAAAATAATTAAAGTTGCACATCGAAATTTCTTATCGAAGCAATTATATGTTTTTGTAATCTTTTTTGCGATCTTAAAAAATAACACAGTAAAAGGCCTATCCAGCATTCAATAAAATAATTTTTTTTTTAATTAGATTTCATTTGAGATTTCGAAGTTGAGTGGGGGTTTTTATTTTATATTTTGATGGTTTTTAATTCGTAATAGCTGAATGTTTACTGATTAGAAATGAATATAGATAAAAATTTACAGTAGTACCTCTTAGCGACTTTTAGAAAGTTGGAGATTTGGCGCCGAATGTGGTAACTCGTCGACTTGGTTTTTCGGTAACCTTAGTGACCGTTTGGATTTGGACGCCGCCGCGCAGTGTTGGATTTGGAGACACAGGCTTTTGGCTTAATTTTCAATTAGGCAACTTTTTTAAAAGTCGCCAGAGGCAACGTGCAGTAAATCACAACCTGAATGAATATATTATTATAAAAAGTTATACTTTTATATAAATTCTGGTTTATATGGAATGCTGAAGTTTTTATTCAATCTGTGTATGTGACATTAATATTCTTAATCGAAATTCAGGGCTCAATTATTATCGGCATATGTATGGAAAACGTTCACATATAAATATGCTGTGATTATTTGCCTAATCTAAATAAATCTGGTTTGGGTACTTTTCCGTTAAAGGGAGCCTTTGTCAATATCCAAGTACGCTACGGATTCTGCTCCAAATTTTTTGTACATAAAACCGCGCCAACTTATGGCAACCATAGGCAGTTCACTTGTTATTAAAAAATGGTGTCTGCTGCCATTTATTGGCGAAAATCACCTTGGAGCAGAATTCGTACTGTACTTTTGTAAGTTTTACCCATATCTATATAAATAAAACTGACTTTCTGTCACACGAATTTGGGGACCGTTTCACGTAAAAACTACCTAACGGATTAGGATGAAATTTGGTATATCGCTTAATTAAACGACCAGGAGTAAAATAGGCGATATATTTTTAATTTTAATTGAGTTTTAAAATTTCCGAAATAATTTTTTTTGGTGTTTTTAAGCAGACACAATTTAGTATTTCCTGAATGGCAACTGAATGACAATCTTCGTTTGGTTTGTTTTGAAAATCGCAAATGATATTCTACATTCACAATGCCTAGAAAAAAACGCCCATCATTAAGCAAAATCGACAAAAAAGTTTTTCAAAAACGTTTAAAGAGGAACGAATTACAAAATGACAACCAAGAAGCTTCGACTTCGCGGCAGCCGGACATTTCCCCAGAGGACAGATTAGCGTCGCAACGGCGACGCCAGGAGTCTGTAAGGAGTAGAGAAACATCAGAGAGGCGTGCCGTTCGTTTAGAAGCCGATCGGCTAAGACATGCCGAACTAAACGAACAAAGAATGAATTTACAATGGGGTGATAAATTTAAAAGAGCGTTTTCGTATAATCCATCCATTAACTATGATACCGAATCTGACATTGGGACAATGACAATCGCGTGTAATTACTGTAATGCGTTGAAATGGCCAACCGAATCTCCTGGTATGTGCTGTTCCTCGGGTAAAGTCAAACTTCCTTCACTTATGGAACCTGATGAACCTCTCAAGTCGCTTTTGAATGGACAACATCCGGAATCCTCGCATTTTTTAAAACAAATTAGGAGCTACAATAGTGCCTTTCAGATGACGTCATTTGGAGCAAATATTGTTTCTGAAGGTAGCTTCATGCCCACATTTAAAGTGCAAGGACAAATATATCACCTAATTGGATCACTTCTCCCTAATGAAGAACAGTCGTGTAAATTTTTGCAAATTTATTTTATTTCCGACACGAGAGAACAATTAAATGCACGCTTATCGAACTTCACCAATTTAGACCGCTCTATAATTGAGCAATTACAATCTCTGCTCCACCAACAGCATACACACATCATCAGTTTAAAGACTGCCATAGAAAACCTGCCAGAGGATGAATTGCCAAACTTTAATTTGGTAATCAAATCGGATAAAGCACCGTTAGAAGAACATCTTGGCAGGTTTAATGAACCGACAGTCAATGAAGTGGCGATTCTAATGGTTGGCGAGCCAAGTGATCGTCGAGACATCGTTTTGAGAAGTCGCAGCAATGAACTGCAACGCATAACAGAAACGCATAGAGCATATGATACGTTACAATATCCTTTGATATTTTCTCGAGGGGAAGATGAGTATTATTTTCCTATATACAAAATTAACCCGTCCACTAGACAAGAAGTTAATAAGAAAGTTTCTGCTCTTGACTTTTACTGTTATCGAATAATGGTACGAAATGTGTATAACCACCTGCACTTATTTCGGCAGCTGTTTAATCAATTTGTTGTGGACATGTACGCTAAAATCGAGAGTGAAAGATTGCTTTTTATTCGATTAAATCAAAAAAAGCTGAGGGCAGAACAATATATCCATCTGCAAGATGCATTAAAGCGCCAAGACAATGTAGAAAATCTTGGTGCTATGGTGATTTTACCATCTAGCTTCACCGGGGGTCCTCGATATATGCATGCCCGTACGCAAGATGCATTCTGTTATGTACGAAAATATGGACGGCCTGCGTTATTCATCACAATAACTACAAATCCAAACTGGTCTGAAATAAAGTTAAATCTCTATCCCGGACAAGCGTCTCAAGATCGCCATGATGTTATTTCCAGAGTTTTTTATCTGAAGTTAAAGAAGCTTATGCCTCTACTTACCAAAGGTAAACTTTTCGGCACAACACTTTGCCATGTTTATTCAATTGAGTGGCAAAAAAGAGGATTGCCCCATGCCCACATTTTATTGTGGCTAGAGGAACCTATCCGATCTGACAATATTGATGAAATAATTAGTGCTGAAATCCCCGATTCTGATTCTGACCCACAACTTTTTAATATTGTCAAGAAGCACATGATTCATGGCCCATGTGGAGCTTTAAATCCCAGTACTCCATGTATGAAGGAGGGACGCTGCACTAAAAAATATATTAGACAATTTAATGATGCTACACAGACGGGAGAGGATGGCTATCCTACATACAGAAGAAAAGCACCAGAGAAAGGTGGATCTGTTGCTAGAGTAAAAGTATGTAAAGAATTTCTTGACGTTGATAACCGATGGATTGTCACCTATTCTCCAGTCCTGTCAAGAACATTTCAAACGCACCTGAATATTGAACTGTGTAGCAGCGTCAAATCAATAAAATATATTTTGAAATATGTTAATAAAGGAAGTGACCAAGCCGTCTTTAAGTTAAAGAATAACAATGACGAGGTAGAAACGTACCAAAGTGGACGTTACATAAGTAGCTCGGAGGCTGTTTGGAGAATATTAAGTCTACCAATTCATGAACGTTATCCACCAGTCATTCCCTTGGATGTTTATCTTGAAAATGGCCAGCGTGTTTACTTTTCTGTTGATAATGTACATGAACGAATAAATAATCCAAAGAATACCACCCTCTTGGCATTCTTCAAGTTATGCGAGCAAGATACATTTGCACAAACACTTTTGTATCCTGAGGTACCTTCATATTACACTTACAACAAAACAAGTGGGTGTGTACAACAGAAGAAAAATAGGACAAGCTGTAGATGGTCATCCCGGAATTAAGAAAGATACAGCCATCGGTAGAGTGTATACCATACATCCCAGTAACAGTGAATGTTATTACTTGAGGATGTTGCTGCACACTGTTAAAGGTCCTACTTCTTTTGAACATCTAAGGACAGTGGAAGAAGTTTTACACCCAACATTCCAAGCAGCATGCAGAGCTCTTGGTCTATTAGAGGATGATGCTCACTGGGAAGAAGCCTTAAAAGAAGCTTCTGTTGGAGACAGTCCGAAAAAACTTCGAGAGCTCTTTTCGGTTTTGATTGTCTTTTGCAGTCCTGCTGATCCTCAAGACCTTTGGCAAAAATTCAGAGATCTGATGTCTGAAGATTTCGTCAGGGAAACTCAGAGAGTAAACGCTACCGGCAATTACAATTCCTCACAGTTCTATAACCAATGTCTTTTAGAATTGGAGAATTTAATAAAGAATATTGGAGGAAATAATTTGAATCACTATGGCCTTCCCATTCCTCAAAGAACAATTGCAGCAAGCAATTTGGAAATGCTAAGAGAAACTTCTTATGACCGTGATCAACTGTTGGCATTTATCGAAGCAAATGCGCCTCATCTCACCGATGAACAACGTGTTTCTTATGAACTTATTTTAAGCCGGGTCGATACTAATACTGGAGGTATGTTCTTCCTAGATGCTTCTGGAGGAACTGGTAAGACTTACCTCATCAATCTTATACTTTCACGTCTGCGTAGTGAAGGAAAAATTGCTTTGGCTGTAGCTTCGTCTGGTATAGCTGCAACTCTTTTACCCGGTGGCCGTGCAGCACATTCTATGTTTAAAATACCTATTGACCTCAACCGTACAGAATCTCCTACTTGCTCTTTGTCAAGAAATAGTAACATGGCTAGCGTTTTGCAATCTTGCGCTCTTATTGTTTGGGATGAAAGCACGATGGCTAATAAGAAATGCATCGAAGCTTTAAACCGTACATTAATTGATATAAGAAAATGTGATTCTGTAATGGGTGGCATTACAACGCTTTTCTCTGGCGACTTCCGTCAAACATTACCAGTTGTGGCTGGCGGCACAAGAGCCGATGAAGTGGATGCATGCCTAAAAAGATCGCAACTTTGGTTGCATACGACTCGACTAGCATTGACCAAAAACATGCGGGTACATGAAGACTGTCTTGACTTCTCGAGCATATTAATGGACATAGGAAATGGAAAAGTAACAACAGACAACGATGGCCTCATTTCTATTCCACAAGGACTTGCAACAGTTGTTGAAACGTTAGAATGTCTCATTGAGAATGTTTTTCCTGACATCAACAATTTATTGGCTATTGAAAGTGAATGGCTCTGTGAACGTGCTATATTGGCCCCTAAAAATGATACAGCTGCCAAAATTAATCGCTACGCGTTGTCACTAATTCCTTGTGAGGAAAGAGTGTATTCCTCAATAAATACTGTTCTGGATCAGGATGATGCTGTTCATTACCCTGTAGAATATCTTGATTCCGTGACAGTGCCAGGTTTGCCGGCACATAAAATTGTTTTAAAAGTTGGTGCACCAATAATATTAATGAGAAACTTAAATGCACCCAAACTGTGTAATGGAACTCGCCTCCGTGTTCGAGCTCTGCACAAATGCATAATAGAAGCTGAAATTCTCACAGGATGTGGTAAAGGGGAATTTGTCTTTATACCACGTATTCCCATTATTCCCAGCAATTATCCATTTCAATTCAAACGCCTGCAATTCCCAGTCAGTGTTTGCTTTGCAATGACTATTAACAAGTCACAAGGGCAAACTCTTTCAGTTGCTGGACTTGAGCTCAGTGAAGGATGCTTTTCCCATGGACAGCTTTATGTGGCCTGTTCCAGAGTTAGGTCATCTTCTTCTTTGTACATCCGTGCACCACTGGGAAAAACTTCTAATATTGTTTACAAAGAGGCTCTCCAATGACTTAATAACTGTGTATAAAGTAACTTATTTTTATGATGATATTTTGTTTACCACAAATAATTTATTTTTTTACCAACAATAAATAATGAAATTTTTTACGCTAATAAATAAATAATATCTGCATGAACATCCTATATCTGTTTAAAAAATTTACTGTAATTTATAATGTAATTTTGTAAAAGATTTAAACTCAAATAGTGCTTAAAACTATTTTCGTAACATATTATAAACAGACTTACTTTATTGTACTTTTTTTTACATATATATATTTATACATATTACTACAGCATGCTTTGTAAACTTTCAATTTATTAAACTTTTATATTACTTTTATTTAGTACCAAAAACTGAGTTTATCCGTCAACGACGGGCCACGCAGCTAGTTTCATATATTGCCAACAACCCCCTTTAACGGAAAAGTAACCGGAATTCTAATCCAAACGAAATGTACACATCTTGCATTTATTTATTCGTGCATCATCGTAAATATTAAATCAATACTATATACAAATATTAAGGCAATAACAAATATTAAAACAAAATATAACGAATCCAAGTTGTTGGCTGTTGTCAAATGTAATAGACAAATTTCAAGCATATATTGTGATTGGCTGGATTGTTGAATTTGGAAATTCGTGCATAAAGTACATTTAGAAGATTTGTGATTGGATGTTTGATATCGTTGCCATTCTGCTCACAGAAATACATAGAATTTGATACAAAAGATAAAAGATTTTATAGATAAATGCTTCCTGAAAAACTACTCCATCATGACCTTTGGTGATGTGGCCCGAGAATTATATATAGATACTACTGATGATTACAAAATTGAAAAATACAAAATTTAGGTGTTTGTAAACAGTATTCAATAAGATGTAATTTTTTTTTTTTTACAGAAAAGTTACACTGTAAACGCAAGTGTAATAAGAACGTTGAAATTGTTTATTAAATGTATTTAATTCGTAACTGTTAATTAAATGTAATTTAGTTTGTAATTGTTTGTTAAATGTAAACTTATTACTTTCTTACATCCATGTCTACCTCTTTTTAGAAAGCATGAAAATTTTCACTAAACAATCTCGCATTATCCATCCCATATAATTTTTATCAATAACTTTCGGAAAATCAACTACAAACTATTAACAAATAATGAAACTTTTATTTAATTTTCTCTACATATATATTTAATATAATTATAGTATATCGATGCAAAATTGTTAGATTACTATAATATTATCTTACAATGTTAGCATATTTTAAGTTAGATTATGCTTCATTTCTATGCGCTGCACTAATCTAATGCAGATTGGCTGATTTTTTAAAAAAATAAATACATATAAATTAAAACTTAGTATACATTTTTAACTTAATAGAACGTTGTGTAAGAATACAAACTTATTAAATCACTATGTGATGAATATAT
Organism: Linyphia triangularis; assembly: GCA_963978545.1. Lineage (NCBI taxonomy): Eukaryota > Metazoa > Arthropoda > Arachnida > Araneae > Linyphiidae > Linyphia > Linyphia triangularis. The sequence goes on along the minus strand of OZ021724.1, from coordinate 54,528,758 downwards.
ATATTGACTAGCTGAATACCCGAATACTCTAGCTGAATATTACGAAATTTTACCATGTGAATTGTAGCAATCAAAGACATTCAAGTATTCCACACTTCAGACTTTTGATCCCGTTTCGATCCAGACAAATTGATTTATCAAAATAGGAATACCTTATTTTATGTATGCTTGCCCTTGTTGAAATTTTTTCCAAAAATTATAATTGTCAATGTATTGAAAATGAAACATTTGAATATCCCTCGTTTAGAACGTTTAACCCCCTTTTAACCCTTTTTAATGACTTAATCAGGATTGCAATAGTTTATTGTGTATATGTGTGCTATTAGATTCTACCAAATCGATGGTTTTTTAAAAAATTTCACAAATGGCCCTATGTAAGAGACCTTGTTGTACCTAGGGTCAGTAGCTTTTGTACCTAGGGCTATTCTTTTAAAGTTAGGTTTCATTCTATAATGAATAGAAAAAAAAACATACAGAGATGAATTTCATTGGTTTATCATTTAATAATTTAAATAAATTGCAATGAGTCAAATTATCAGTGAATTACAAGTATTTTCAAAACTTGAAAAATTGATTTAAAAAAATTAGCCGTGTGCATTGTTGCTTTGAAACACCAACGGATTTTGGTTTTGGCAATTTAAACACAATATTTTTTTATCGCTAATTTCATAAACAACATCTTTATCATAGAGAAACTGATTCGAACGTGCAATTTTTTCAAGTATTTAAAACTTTATTGCTCCTCTTTAACATCTATTATTTCTGTCCCATAATTATTATTATTATTAATATTATTATTTTTTGTTTGTTTATTTTGTTTTTTGCCTTGTTTTCTTGTTAAACCAACAACCCCTATTTCATTTGTATCACTTATATCAGCAACTGTAGAATTTACATCAGCAACTATAGAATTTACATCAGCAACGGAATAAGAAAAAAATACAATGTCTGACAATTCTTCGGATGAAGTTGTCTCAATTTAAAACCCAGATTTTTACACTATTTTTCTTTTTGCCATTATAATCGCATCTTTTCTTCAATTTCTTTCTTTTCTAGAGTGTCTGTCAAGAAACTACATCTCATTGGTTTTCGGCCGTTTGTTTTGGATGTATGAGGTTTCGCTTTTGGAAAAGGCCGTACCTATTCAGGCATGGAATGTGAAATGGAATTAAATGTTAGAAGCTCAGAAAATTCAGCAGCACATGAAATGGGTTTTGATATCGAAGACTCTGAAAATGCTGCAGTAAAACTGAATTTGATACAAAAACATCCATTTCCATCAATGTAGAATCCCTTTCTTTCTCGGGGAAATCATTATTTTAACAATTTATGGATGGATCAGGTCTGTCGGTCACACTTGAACTCATGAATAAGTTTTGATTCACTCGCCATACATCAGGTACACGAAAGCCCGTTAGAATGTTTATAGGAGTAAAGGCCAAAGGATAGGATTTGTCAACATTATCCGCAACGTCGTGTATGGCGGGTTTGCCAGCATACAATTATTATACGCTCTACTATAGTTTTTCTTAAAGGGTCCAAACACATCTCTGTGTGTTTGACCCTTTAAGAAATATAATAGTTTTTTAATAAATTATCATGTTTATATATACCAATTAAATTAATAATCCTGAATAATAATTGCAAACATAATTTTTATAAGTCAAGAACATTGAAAAATATATAGCCCTCTCATTTAAATAACAACCAATAAAAAAACTGGACTGAATCAAAATAGAAGATAATTAAGGCCATTTTCCTCAATTTATTAATAAAACTTTTTCAATAAAATAAAAACATAAAAGTTATGACAGCAGTTGTACATAGGACCATTAGACGACTTGGTAATTTCATATAAAATGTCTTCAACGAAAAATGCACATGGAGAAAGGACTTGTTTAAAAGACTAATTTAGTACTTAATGTTACAAATAAAATTATATACTAGAAATCAAAGAACAATATTTTACTTCCCTAGGTATACAAGTCTCCCCTAGTATTAATTCAAATTTAAAGGGAGAATGGCTTATGGAAAGGTATTTTAAAGGCGCTTTTTGTTTTTGAGTATTGAATGAGAGAAGATTCGAAATGATAACTCCTTGCAATTGATCAAACAATCACCATTGTGTCTATTAATTTTTTTTTACTACAGCGCCAAAACTTTGTATCGAACCGGACTTGTTACTTTTACTAAACATGTGTGTTTCATCTGATCCAGGAATTTGGCTTTTCGATAATTAGATAGAACCATTTACAGAATGAATTTGATGCACACTTTTCCAAACTTACTTCTTGTAGGACATATATAGCACATTTTATTATACAAGATGTTCGCAATTTTTTGCTATAAATTTCCCCTCTTCTTTGAATATCTAGAAGTCAAATTTCAGATAATTCTGACCAATGTTTTTTCATTTACAGTTTTTGAAAGTTGGACTTTGATTGAGGACATCGTATACGTTTGTGACAGTTTTAATCTACTCCTGAAAAATATAAATTGTTAAGTTTTTCAGTTATGCTCCCAATACTTTGTAAACATAAAATAAATACCTAAAAATTTTAACATTGAACTATTTATTTTCTTAAAATGTTTTCATTTTCAAATGTAATCTAGTAATCTAGTATACGGTCCCATAAAGTGAGGGGATGTTTATTGAGAAAGAAAACTTATAGTGGACTGCATAATGACAAATTAACTTTAAGACTTAGAATTTTAAAAGACACGTCACTTACCAAGCTTTCAGAGAACCAAGAAATGCATTAAAAATAGGATTAATCTAATTGAAGAGGATACAGATTTAAAGCAGACAATAGTTAGTGATGAATCAGAATGCAAAACAAGACAGGCGAATCTTCTTCCTTTTGACACTTCCTTTAGAAGCAAAATTTGCATTAAATTCGAATTTTGGACAGTTTTCAGGTGTTTTGAGGCACCGGAAGATATTATTTAAAATTGAAATAATTTAACATGTATTAACATGTGTGTAACAAACTTAAATTATATGATTAGCACCCCCTGCCGAATAAATTTTCCAATTTTTTAATTTTTCGTTCCATCCTAACCAACACATCCAAAACTGCTTTCTCAGATCCTGGTTTATGGTTCGGAGTTGATGTACGCTTCGGTTTCACAAAGGAGTTTGGTGAATGCTTCAAAATTCAAGGGGGTGGAGTGGAAAATCTTTTTATGTGTGTTTTCGTTAATTTTATTGAGACTTCCCAAAGACCACCGAAGTTAGGTGCATAAGGAGGAATGAAATGCCAGGTAATTATCACTTGAATCGCAAAGTTTTGCACTTCTTGATCTTTCATCAAACTATGAAGTTTCTTTAGATGATTGGATGTTCTCTTGAAATTCCTACCATTATCATAATACATGTCCAAAGGTAGACTTCGACGACTGTTGAAACGTCTGAAGGCAGCAAGAAAAGCATGGGTCGACAGATCCGACACTGCTTCAATGTGCACTGCTTTGCTATTCAAACAGATGAAAAGACATATGTAAGCTTTCACCCTTACTTTACTTCTAGCTAGATTGGGTTTGGTAATTATACAATTAGGTCAAACAATCAATTAGAAAGTAAGAAATATACAATTAGAAGGTCAAAACTAATTATGTGGAAAATTTCAGAGCTCTACTCCATTTTAAGTAGCTTTCTATAGATCCACCCACAAACATACAGACAGCTTGTTTTATTATTATAGATTAGAATACAAGTGTGTGTGTGTGTGTGTGTGTGTGTGTGTGTGTGTGTGTGTGTGTGTGTGTGTGTGTGTGTGTGTGTGTGTGTGTGTGTGTGTGTGTGTGTGTGTGTGTGTGTGTGCGCGCGTACTGTACCAAGGACAACAGTCCAGTCAGTTCATTGAATAAGCGAAATGCTAAGCTGTCACACTTTCATTTCCCTTTGCAATATTTTTTTCTTTTCAGTAAAATAAAATTCCGTATGGGTTTAAATTTTTTAACTTTATTTGTACCCAAGTATATACCCAAGGACAGTAGAGCATTAATTTCTCAGAATAAGGACCAACGTAAGCATACACCGAAAGCTCTCCATTCAGGAAATTGTTCGTGCTCTATAGAAGTTCCACTAGTCTACTAATATCCGCAAATTCTATCAATGCGAATAGCTTGGGATAAGTTCCTTCGAGATTAATGCATCACTGTACCTGAAGATCCATTAAACAGCGGATTCGTATAAGAATTGACCGGACTGGTTAAAGAATGATCACATTCTGAATAATTCGACAGGAAAACCCTCGAGACTGGCTCGAATATGTGGCCGATGACACTAGGCATTAAGTAATGAGTGACAACTAAATCCCTGGCAGTGTCAACAATGACCCCGATCCTTGCAATGATACAGAAGAGTCTAGCGAAATCGACCGTGCTGTAAAAGGACTATTGAATGAGGAAGATTTCATGCCTTGAGACAGTAGTAAAGTTGTTAGAAGAACAAGAGGAATGTGATGTTGTCCAATTGCTGTCGTTAAAACATTGTCAAGAATTAGCTGCAACGGATGAGCTCTGAATGAGAAGAAAAGCTTGAACATATTTTCCTAAATTATAGTTCTACTTCAATATTGTTTTATACAAGATTATTTGTAAGATGTAGGATATAAAACACCAATTCGTACAGTTTTATGCTTAATATCATTGTTCGTTTCTTACTGCACTTATGATTTGACAAAATTTGTTTTATAAATGATCGGTTATCGGGACACCCTACTCCCAAATTGTTTCAGGTAATCGATGCTATAATGTAGCTATATTGTAAGAAAAGCTTGTGATAGATTCCGCTGAAAAGTGTGCTAACAAGATAACAGAAATAGTTTCATTAGAGCACTTTTACACTCAAGATCTTTGTCACCAAAATTCAACAACACGCCCGTATGGGATCCAGCAGGATTATTTCCAGGGCGGTGAAAGGTCGCCAGATTTTTGTTCAAATGGTTCATTTTTAAGAAAGGTTGCTTGCATTGGCTAATGAAATATTAATAAATAATTATGCATTAATTTTCTTTTTGAGAATAATTAAGAAATGCATGATATATTTTTTTGAAATCCTCTTCTTGTTAGATTCTATTTGTTACCAAGTCCAACAATGTTAAAGAGGAAAAAAAACATTTTTCTCATACAATAAAAAAATTGTCAAACTACAAAAAATTATATATTTTTAACGATTTTGAAATATTTCTTTGTTTTTATCACCAAAATAGTTCCCACGGTATTCAAGAGACAATGTTTTGAACAGAAGAACCAAAATACACAATAACACAAACGAGTACTCATTATATTTTCCAAGCTCCAGAAATAATAAAAAAAAAAATCAAAAATGATACCCAAAATGTCAATAAAGGAAATTGTCAATAAATTCTAAAAATAGATTTTAAGATCTCATATCTGGTGCCGAATAATTTAGAAGCAAATAATTTTCCAAGAATTGAGACAACAAAGCAAAATGATTATACAATAAAAGGAATAAATATTTCTGCTTCTATCCTCAATAGTCCTATACACCAAGCCGGTGCAAGAATCAGCTTTAAAAAAAAATACAAAGAGACTAAAAAATAAATTAAAAGAAATTCACATTATAGAAGGAAAATAGTTTCAAATAGACATATATGCTTTTTTTCTGTCAATTTATACTCTTTTCCCCCCAATTTTTTGTTTAATTTTAAAAACCGGGAGGAGTGTGATTGCACCCTCCTGTCAGCGCCTATACAAGCCCGTTTTTTTTAATTGCTCCCTTGTCTGATATTGGGAAACCGTCTGAATTTACTATACCATGAATAATTTAAATGGTCGTAAAGGATCCCTAAATCCACTCATCTCCACGTGGTGAGTTATGTGTCATTTGAGCAAAAGCGATAATGCGAAATGGGCGAAAAAATTATAAACGAAAAACAATTGCATTGGTTGAGGAGACTCGCTAACAGCATTTTTTTTCCTTTTGCAATGATCAACGAAACACTTCAAAAAATTATAAGTTTTTCATGTCTCTTAAAGAGCGATTTGATCATGAATTATGAAATATAGTTTACAAGTCTCCTTTGGAGATTATAGTAAATCACAATGTGCTCCAACTTTCATCAAACGATTATAAGATCGAATTAAGATAAATAATTCGGTCATCGAAAAGTTTTCTATACTTCACATTTTTACCTTTTGAGAGATTTGGCTTTGCATGAATCTAGCGCCGTAATCTATATCTAGTTTGTATACAAGTTTATAGACTGAGAGGCGACTGCAATTTTTGGACCCAATAGAATATCATTCTGAATTTTTTATAGAAATTGGAGAAAAGTGAGTAGATTACGAATCCACTGGTCTGCCGTGGCAAAAATTGCCGAAACTAGTCAAATATCGACTTTTAATAATTTGAACTAAATCCAATTGCCAAATGCGCCACAACCTGCCAAATAATGAGCATTTTTTTTTATTTGGTAACCCTCACTCTTTAATTTTTAATTAAGAAAGTTGCAGACGATTCGGATTTGTGGGTATGGCTTACTTGCATCTTTCACAAATGAGCCTAATTGGCAATAAATATTACGCCTCTTATGACGTAACTGATGTCGCCAATTTGGCTTACTTTTAAAAGATACAAGTTTTCCGAGCCAGAGATCAGACATCATTTGCGCTTTTTCTCATTGAAAATCAAAATGCAGTGGGTTGTCAGACGAAAAATGTGTTCTCTTTTTGTCAAGTTATGACACATTTGGCAATCGGATTTCAATTTAACTCATTCCAGATCGATTTTTGATCAGCTGCGGCCATTTTTGCCACGGCAGACCAGTGGATTCGTAATCTACACGCTTTTCTCTAATTTCTATAAGAAATTCAGAATGATGTTCGATGGGGTCCAAAAATTACAGTAGCCTCTCGGACTATTAAATAATCCTCTTTATCTTTCTACTTTTGAGACAAAGTCAATATGAACTGACGTATCGACTGATGGACAAGTAATTTGTATTTTCAACAAAGCACGTTCGAAGAAAAACCTTGATGAAAGCTCTTCATAACTAGCACTCTTTGACACTTATATATATAGTTTCATGTAGTGTGAATTGTATTTTCATTCTTAAGACATATTTCTCCTCATTATTATGGAAATTATGGAAAAGATCCATCATAAAAGAAAAACCAAATTAAAAAGTATAAACTTATCTCTGAACAAATTTTCATTAAAGGTGTTTTATATGATACTATATATATATATATATATATATATATATATATATATACATATATATATGCAAATAAATGTCAGCTCATACCTCTGAATAACTATACCTGAAATCTCATCTCGATCTGTTGAATGGAACGGAAGCGAGAGGTCCATATATTGGCCAAGTTTTTTTAATGATCACCCTGTATTTTGCATATATCGCCAACTGCAAACAAAGTAACTCAAAATTAAGTTTAATAAAATGATATTTTACAACAGTTTGAAGTTATGTGTGCTGGACTAATTTAATCTTAAGAGTGAAGTATATATTATTAAAATATTATTACAATAATTATTTTGTAGTATTTGCAAACAGATGCTGAAATATAACCCTCTTTCTTTAAATATGTATGTTTGTTTTTTTAACAATTGAATAATCCAATAGAACACGATGAGAGTTAATTTATTTTTAAAATGAGATTGCATACTCATCGACTATAGATCTTTAGGAATGCTACTTACTTATGATAATGCTGCGTAGTAAATATGATTAAATTTATCAAATAAACTAATATAATAAATAAATAATGTAATATGATTAAATTAAACCAAATAAATGGAAATAAGCGTTCTAAGGGAAAAGACGATACATTTAAAACTTGGTTATTCCTTTCCTGAAAATTAGGATAATCATCATTTTTAATGGGGTCTTCTCAATTTCCTTTCTTCTCAATTGATATAAAGCTTTTAAGATTTATTTTCGTTTGATTTAAAATTAGGATTTACTTTTTAAATGTGATGCCCTTACACATATGAGGTCGAAAACGCATTTAAAATGAATTTAAAAATGAAAATAATTGAATTTTTATCATTTAAGGAAAGTTATGAATGGGTTCCACTATAAATATTACTTAACAAACTTCGTTTTGGGCCAAGTATACTTTCCTTGTTTTATCAAATGTTATTTAATATTGCAGCTTAGATGTATAAAATAATATGATCTTAGCTATTTGAGAATATCTTATTAAATATTTTCATTTTTTTTTTCTTCTTTTTTAATGAATTGAAAGGCTAAGTGCATGAATATTTTGTATTTTGTAAACAGATGATATTTTGTAAATATGAATGCTTTTAATAAATGAAGGTGGTTTTCATCATGCTAACTTCTTGAAGCTTTTCTAAAATGTTTATGAGAGATATTTCAATAGATAAGAAATGCATGCTACATATAAAAGAATGTTTTGTTCAAAAAGATATTTAAATCCTAATAATAATAATCCAAGATATTTAAATTCTAATTATCTATACATTTATTTGTAAATAAATCATTATATTTGAAAAATGATAAAAATCTAACTCAAACTAGTGTCAATAAAAAAAAAATTAAATTTTCTCAACAGACCACGCTCTAGCACTCAACATAACATTGAAATTGCTCAAGTAATTTTCTTCTTATTTCAATTACTAAAGACTGTTGCTTAGCACTATCAGATAAACAACCAATTTCGACGGATTAGAAGAGGATTCATTCAAGCATTCAGACAAGTTTTCTTTTTGTATATATTTTTGTCAGAAAGGATTTCTATCTTGCCTTTGAGTTTGTATATATCTGTAAACAAGAAGAAAGTAAACTCTTATTTAAGCAACAAAAACTTCCATGTCATTTTAGTGTTGTTATTGTGATTCAAAAATTGCTTGGGTCATTTTACGACTCACTATAAAAATTTAACAACCACTTTAGGACAACATCCATTCTCTTCCAAAATTAACTTTTAACATAAACAACTGCATGTAACATGATATTAAATTTTAAGACTATTTTTGTAGCAAACAAAATACTTTATTTTTAAGCTTTATGCATTACAAGGTTAAATTTCAATTCCAACAAGTTTCTATGAATGACATACATAATACCAGTTTGCAAGTGTGGATTGCAGCTGATGACGATAATTAGTCAGAATGTTAGAATGTCAGAATTAGTTATCCATTGTAGTAAATAGCTATTTATTAATATTATTGCAGAATAACAATAAGTGATATTATCCATCACTTTGATATCAATGAAAACAAAGAAAACCCTCAAGTAAGGAAATAGCTGGAGCATGCTTTAATTCATATGATTTCCATACTGTTATGGATATTCAAACCAAGGCCAAGTACATTTTTCTAAATAATCTTTTATAGAAGCTATAATTGTGTTTGTAATTTAAATTTTATTTCTTCTATTTCCAAATTTTCTTTACTGACACCAGAAATTGACGTGTAACGTAAACATATAATTTACCTGATGAAACTTTTATCCGAAGAATGCATGTTTCATGAATAAGTTGTTTGCCCTTGTAGTTGTCATTTAAGGACTCTTGATCAACAATGACAAACATGCTAAATTGCATAGGAATATAAGAAACGTTGCATTGTTTTTAGAAAAATGAACAGGATTTTTACTTAATTTTTTAAAACAAAATTTTTACTTTAGATTTCTTTGGAGTTTGTTCTTCGCAAGCGATGGAGCGTTTTAACTAAATAAGCGTCTAAAATAAAAAATAAAAATTAAAATATATATATATATATATATATATATATATATATAATAATAATAATAATAAAAAAAAAAAGATTTATTTTATTACTTTTACATAAATTTAAGCTTATTTCTTTCGATAAGCACCGAAAAATAATTTCCTATGCCTCCTGTTTGAAAATATGAGATTTTTCTAATAATTCGACTACTTTCATGTTTACTTTTTTAAATTTGTGAATTTTACATAATTGAAGGGAATTTTTTTAACCCTCTATTGAGTAGTGTAGCATATATGCCACACAACTTATCGAAGATAAATTTAAGAACAAAAAAGCTCCGTTAGCGCATGATGTTGCATATATGCTGCACAGCGGTTTTAATTAATTATTTAAGTAAATAGGCACTTTATTTCAGCATATTTTTTCATCGGTCTAGAGGCAAAAAGAAAATGGGGGAAAAATTGTTTAAAAAAAAAAAAAAAAAAAAAAAAAAACATGCACTAGAGGTTTAAAGTTTATGAATGTGTTTTGCTTTTGTACTGGGAGTAACCTTAAATATGAAATCAGACCTCCAAAATTGTATGCGAATTTATAGTTAGACCTGAAAAAAGTGCAAAAATGATTTTCGCCAAAATTTCAATACGCAAACATGTGATCCCACAAAATTTAAATTAACGCTTTTAATAATAAACCATTTGATTTTGGCAAAAAAATACCACCCAACTTTTATTTTGTAGTTTCAACTACCTAACACATCTTCCCTAGTTCCTTTTAGTATGATTTCAGCCAATTCTTGTCTATCCATTTCAAGACAGAACTGGGCCCTACTATTATCAGAAGACGCTGTATGAATTTAATGACTTGCAGTGATTGATGACACGATTCGTTTTCTCAAGGACAGTTTCGCTTTCTTTTTGATGCAACGTTTTCTACATGGACTTGCCGTTGCGCCACAGTTGGACCATTTTGCAAAATATAAAGAAAGCTATCTATCTGAGGTGACTGATGTGGGGTGTCCTTTTCTTGGCAGGGGAACCGTCTGTCATTGTTGCCAGGTTCTGTATTTCTTGTCTTTCTAAGATCGCTTGTGAGAGTTGAGTTGTTTAAGTATGATCTGTCCATTTACTATTTAATTTCATTTGGTCAAAGGACTGAGCTTGAAATTTTCTGGATTAGGGTATTTTGCAATATATATCATACGGGTGGATTTTTTTATGCAGGTCAAAAATTAGACGTTTAGTTTAAAATACAAAAGTAAGTTTATAAGTTATTTAATGTTAAAATCAGTAATATGGATAAATATAGAATAATACATTGTCATCCTATTGAGACTAACGTCGTTGTATCAAAAATAATATCAATTGATGAACGTGAATGTTACTCCATAGTCAAAAATGTTTATTTTTATGGATAAAACTAAATGATTTATAAATATCGATACAAGATTAGATTTAGTGGAAAATTTAAATTGTTAAGAAAATTTAAATTGTTAAAAAAATTAATTGTCTTCTCTTAGAATAAATGGTGTCCTTTTAAGTAAGTTTTATTAATAGTATCATTAGTATTGGATGCATATTTTCCCAAACTATGTCAGCTGTGTGGTCTAAATTACTAGATACAGTTCTAAATGTTACCGAAGCATTTGTGTATGTGTTGTGTATCCTTTCTTATAGTATGCAACTTCATAGAAGCGCCGAAATTCACAGATTGTACTTTTTTATAATGTTTTACGAGATAGTTTTTAAAGAAATCTATGTGCAATAGCCAATTCGATTATCTGCAAGCTTTTCTTTTTTTCTTGCAATGCAGTCGATTTTTTAAAATGAAAAAGTTCCTTTCCATCAGTGAGTGGTTCCTTCAAATTGTTTTCTATAGAGTTTTTTGTTGTTTAATTTAATTTTTTAACGTAGTTTTCGAGTTTTTTCTAATGTTTAACTCATTTGAAGTATATAATAACATCTCTTCCAGCTTGGGCAGAAAAATAAAATTGATTTCTTGGGCATTTCTCGCAATTGCATAGCATAGCTTATAAATTTGATGATACTTTAATACAATTAATTAGATTAATGATATGCACTTTTTCCCCTCTTTCTCTCTCTTCTTGCTTAAGATTGGTAACTATGATTCTTTCAATTCGATAAAAGTGTTGGAGACAAGTTTTGGCGACTCCCATACAATCATAATTGGGTTATCTTTTATTATCAATTATACACATAATCACAAAGAAAAAAAGCATTATATAAATAGATTAAACATTTTAATAATAGTTCTTTTTTTAGTAATTATTCAATCAATCTTCTTTACCAATATGCGAATGTGTTGTAAAGTCATCTGTTCTTGGCAACACAGTAAATAATCTATAAATTATCATATGTTTAAATTATAAAAATGCAAAGCTAATGTTCTTAATAGGTTGCTACGGTTCTTTTTTTCATTGGTTTTAAAGCCTGTTATAGGTCATGACCGCGTCATTTGAGCTTTTTCAGCGTCTTCCTACCATCAAGGTCTCATCCAACCTCGAGAACTCTGAGGTTCTTCTCAATATCATCGAACTATCTATTTAATGGCCCACCCTTCTCTAAATTCAAAAAAGAACAATTCGAAAAATAAAAAAATTATCATTCTCAACAGTCCTCTTTTACTAAGAATACACCAAGAAAGAAATAGGGTTGGTGAAGATTGTCAGTTACTTAGTTGGGAAATGTTGGAATTTGAACGAAATGCAAATTATAAATTATTTTTTATAACCTAATTTATGAAATGGGATCACTTATATGTTTTTATAGACTTGAACAGACTTTTTTTCAGTCAATATATTAGAAGCTTATTGGTAGATTTTTAGCATATTTTTATTTGTAATGGAACTTTTGTACGTTTCATATCTTTGTTTCAGTTCTCTATAGTGTGTTCGGCCAATGTACATTTTAGGCAAAATTTATCTTTATTTTATAGGATAAAAATTTGTCCTAAGCGGCCGCAGTTTTTACAAAGATTTGTTGAATGGCACTCTGCCAATTCTGAACAATTGATCAGAAGCGCTAGTATAATATTGTGTTTAAAGTGATAAAACAATGACGGCTTACTTTTTCTTTTATACAAAAATCTGCCATAAATTAATGCAGTAGTGGATTTATTGAACTACAATGTCTTAATATTATGAAACTACAAGCAATTTTCCTACTTTGTCATTTTATGAAATCATTAACTATTTCGATATACAAATTGGGCCCTGTAAAATTTAACATTTATTTTTGGCTTCTTTTAATTACCGCAAATAACTGTTATTTTTCCAAACTTATGTTTCCTTTTGGTTCAATAAAATAATTTTTTTTCTCACTTTACGTCACATGTCCCTCATCTTCATAAGACAATTTGAATACATGCATCAAGACTACAATTGCTTAAACGACTTCCTCACACTTAACTTTGATTCGTCATTTCTCGATCAAAATATTCAATTTAATCACCTTTATAAAGTTTCTCAAAAATTTCGTTCTGGAGGTTTTCACGAAATAAATGAATTTATTGATGTGATTGTTTATATAAACATATAAAAATGTGGAATCGAAATGCTAATCCACATCAAGATAGAATATGTTTTCAGTCCTCGTGGGCAATTCTGACGAATCTAAACGTGCCAGAAATGCTACTATAAAAACCTTTGTGTTCATTTAAATCTATCAAAACTATTTTTATTTTTGGTTAGACAAAATTGGCCCCATAATACTTTCTCTTTTCAGGAATGCAGTTGAAGTGGACTACAGTCGACCTTACTATACATTTCTACCGTATAGTTGGGATAGTTATTCATCAATTAGTACATTAAAATCTTTTTAAATTTTAAAAACTCATTTATCGACATCAGGCACAAAGTATTTTATTAAATAAAACACCAGAAATGCTATCTTGGAAACATTGTTCCCCTTCTCCAACTACAGATCCATAAATTTATGGTCGAGCGATACAATCCAAGGATTTGCGGCACGCTTATACCTATTAACACTAATCATATTTATACCTATTAACACTCCAATATACTAATCTAACCTCTCGTTTATGTAATTAGAGACTTTATATGTTCTTAGTTTTTTACGCACCCTTTATAAGATAATTAAAATGAAGAGTGTTCGCTTCGAACTATGAGTAACCCAAACGTTTAGAGGACTTGGTACCCTTCAAACTGTTTTTTGTTATTGTCATTATGGTCATTTTGTTATAGTCATTTTGTTGTAGTATTAAAATTATAATTTTTACATGCTTGGAGGTATTACTAAGTAAAAACTAAAATTTATTTAAAAAAAAGTTCACATTTAAAATTTTCGAAAAAAATCATAAAATTCCAAATTTTACCTTTTTTTTTCATTTTTCAATAATTTTTCTGATTTTTTTTTTTAAAATGTTCCTAGACACATACTCTAACATTTTAGGCATCGGATTTAGAATAACGATAATTACTCTACCTATAGGTAAAAAAAGCTTAAAAAACGGGGATTTTTCAACATTTAAATTTGTTAAAAGAAATTTTTTATTTTATTCAAATATCTATGTCTATTTTTGTCAAATAGATATTAAAAATGACACAAAAAATTTCAAGTCATTTCTTTCATATTGGCTGAAGTTTTAACATTTTGAGTAAGGTGGGAATTTTTAAAATTTGCTAACTAAGAAAAATGCGTTCGAAACATCGAAGGAGCTATTGCAGCAATGCTAAATTCTCCATAAAAATATAGTTTTTCTGCAATTGCAGTTATAGGATCAGCTCTAAAACTTGTCAGAATAAAGATAAAGTTTTAAGATTATAAACACACAGAAAATAGAAAATTTATATTTTTATTATTTTTTGTGAAAGCAAGGGGTACCAAGTCCCCTTAAATTTTATTGGTTCGTCATGAAACGAGAGCAGAAACTCTCAGAAATTTAACACCAACTAACTAGTTCTAAAGAAAGTTGTGGTCTGTCAAATTTAATTCTTTGGGCCTTGTCTTTTAATTATCGAATATTTCTTAACCACCAATTTTAGAAGTTCTCTAAAATCTAATCCCTTTATCAACAAAAATATTATTACAATTTTTTAATTCACTATTACTTTATTGTGTACTGTCCATATTATTATCCAATTGTGCACCTCTCGCCATGCCAAATAAATGTACATGCCCATGAGTCAAAATCAAATGAGTACAGAAGATGTGTGTATTTGGAAAATCTAAAAATGCGATATACAAACAATTGATTCCAACGAAAATCTGTTTGCTGAGACTCAAGATTTTAGGTAAGTGTTAAGATTGTTGAAATTATTATGAGAGTAAAAATATTAGAATTCTGGGAATATTAAATAAAATGTTGTTTTTTTTTTGTTTTTTTTTCTTTAATACCATTTAGCACCTCTATATTGCTTTATTTATTAAAGCAGCGTCATCCACTAGACTGCCCGCGGGCCGGATCCGGCTCGCGACAGCTTTTTCTCCGGCCCGCCGGCAGTACATAAGAGCAAAAATCAAATTTTGAGGAAATAATTTTAATTTGTCTTCCATAGTATGTGTTTACTACCAAAAACCGCGTTTTCCATTAAGTGGCCCGCATCATTAAGTCTGAAAAATCCTCTTTTTTCTGAGACTGCCAACGAGATAAAAAAAAAAAAAAAAAAAAAAGCAATTGTTTGAATTATTACCAATGACGCATTGCTTAGTTATGTACTTATGATATTCTACTCCCTCGATTCGTGAATGGCACAATTCGATTTCTGCTTTTCTGAATGTGATGGGCAGGAGTTGGGAGTTTTTAATGCATACTGGCATCTTTCGTTTTTGACGTGAAAAGAAGTATCGCGATCTCTATGACTCCAGTGCAATAATGGCGTCGAAGACTATAGTTTTAAACGCAAAGTAGATAGTGGAAAGAGGACCGAATCGTTCGCAATTAACATCGACTAAAATGGAAGATTTAGGAGGTATGGTTTAAATATCTTTATTGATTATGAGTTTATGTGGTCATATTGTAATATTGCCACTAAAGGTTAATTTTTTTATTGATTTACGATGTAAAGAAAATTATTTTTTAATTATTTGAAACAAAAATAAAATATTAATTGTTATTTTATTATTATGAAAAAGTTAAATTATTGTTTCAGTTTTCAAAATTGTTTTATATTGTGAATCTTTAGTAATTATCGCATTTCTAACATTGGACATAAGTAGTAGAGGAACGTATTTATTGGCGTATTCGGTATAAATCTGCGGCCCGCGGATAGTTCCAACATAAGTCATGCGGCCGTCTCTAAAAGTTAGTGGCGAACGTTGCATTAAAGGATATGTTTTTCTCTTTACCCCCTCCCCTTCTCCCCTCTCAGTGACATGCATTGCACAACCTGCGAACACGAGTGTCACCTCCATTTAAAGTGTTTATGATTCCTCTTCTGCAACTATGAACATGTTGCCTATTGTATCAATTATTGGGAACAGTTCGTCTTTAATGATGAACACTAATAAAATTTTGCACACATATACATCAATTGCATTAATCTGGATAACCACTTCAACAATTAAGTCCAAAACATTTATCGCTAATAGAGTGTCTAAAATACAAAATATGGCTGAGTAGTGTCAATGGAAACACACTTTTCCAAACAGTAATCCAGCTGACATTATTTCAATACAAACCAACCTTCCATTCTAAATGAATTTGTGCTGGCAAGGACCTTCTCTAATGAATGAACTTTTCAAACAAGAGCCTGTAGAATCGCAAGCAAACTAATATGAAGAAGAACCATATTTGTAGGAACTTAAGAACATGCCGATTTCATAATAAACATTCTCCATATCTCTAATAGTTTTGTACAGTTTAATAGAATTATATGTTATTTTTTTAATTTTCTATTAAATGTGAGAAATGACTTTACAAAAATATTCAACGAGCTTAAAGAAACCAAGTGGTTCTTAATTAAAGAAGTATATGTAACGGTTTTCAGTAATGAATTCATTAAAAAAAGTCTAAAAATATAAGGAAAAACTAGTAAAGCTCTTAAATTCTTATCTTCATGAAATAAAATTGCTACTTGTAGGTGGAAGATTAAATGTATATTTATCTTATGATAAAAGTTCCCAATTCTGCTTTTAAGAAAACACCTATTAACTCTACTTATCGTGGTTCATTTTCCTCTTCATTTGCATGTTAGTGCACAGACTTTACTTTATCTAATGAGATAAGAATTCTGGACCTAAGGTGAAAGAAACCTTATTAGAAAAATTGTTTATGAATACGCCACTTGTTAAAAAAATTAAGCAAGAGGTTGTTCGGTGCAATCACCGGGCAGGGAATTGCTTGTAAGAAATGGGCCGATTCAGTGAAGAATTTTTTTTCCCGATATGAGCAGTTGTTTTATTCAATTTAAAAAAAAATCCACTGCATTCAAATCTCTATCACTCAAACCAGAACTATTATTAAACAACTATATACGTGGCTCTACTTTTCCGTGTATGGTTTCCAACTTTTGACGCTTCGAGAAACCCGCCTTGCTTGGCTCGCTGAAAGCTTCATTGTCACACAAGCCTAAGTTCGCTAAAACTTTTATTGATACACAAACATAGGCTCGCTTCACTCTCTGAAAAGTCCTTGTAAGCAAACGTTCGCTTCGCTCTCTGAAAGGTTCATTACTGCTCAAGCATAAGCTCACTTTGCTCGCTGACCCATTCATTGCTGGGCAATGACGTGCTTTTGAAATTAAAATTATAATGATTTTTTAAGCATTTGAAAAGATAGAAAAAATAATAGGGCCAAGCTCAAATTTATAGTTTTTTCATGTTATTCATTTGTTGTAGTATTATAGACGTCTGCGGAGTTGCTCAACCAAGTTATGTAGACGATTTATATAACGATGCCAGAGAGCAATTTAAAGATTTATGAAAATGGGGAGAGGTAAGAAATTAACACTGATTTAACACGGTAAGATCCTTTGTTTCAAAAAATGTGGTTTGAGTTCTTGGGATATAGTTAAAATATTAAGCAGATCTAAGAATGTGATTAAAACTTTCTAAAAAATAGTGATATTTACATTTAGTGGAAGGGTACAGGACGTCCATCTACATTGACTCCTCGACAAATGAGATCTGTTGTTAGCCGAGCAACACAAGAGAAGCTTTCTTCGGTTCAAATTGTGAAATCACCGAGAGTTAGCAAAAAAACATGTTGCTTTTGAAGATAAATGGCAAAATGCTGTTTTTTCAGACGAAAAGAAGTTTAATCTCGATGGCCCAAACGGGTTAAAATACTACTGGCATGATTTTCGTAGTGAACCCATCTTTTTTTCTAAACGTCAGTTTGGTGGTGACTTCTTGATGATTTGGGGCGGGTTTGCTGATAACGGAACAACACCAATTTCTTATCTGAAAACAAAGACAAATTCGGAGGCCTATCAAGACATTTTAGCAGAAAATTTATTGCCGGTGTTTCCTTTAATAACATCTGGGAAAATACAACTTTTAGCACGATAAATGCGATGCGTCTATTCACAATTCAAGCTCCACAAGCTGGTTCGAAGCAAATCTTGTCCAAATGCTTGCTTGGCCATCAGAGAGCCCTGACCTGAACTCAACAGAATATTTATGCTGCCTTATGGGGCGTGATAATTATGGAAATGGTAAAACTTACAACACCAATTTTAAACTGAAAATGGCTTTTGAAAACAGCTAGAAAAACCTCCCAAAAGACACTTTGAAACGACTTTGGTAATCTATGACAACGATAATAATTAAATTAATTGAAAAGAGGGGAGAGTTTTTGTATTATAAGCAGATTTATGCATAATTTTGCTTGGGGCCTTTATATTTTTTCCAGCTTTCTGTATGTACAAAAGGAAAAAAAAATAATATTTAAATGAAAAATAATTTAAATTTATGTGCATAAATTTTCCTTTTTACATAATTAATACTACGAAATAGTTACAAATATACAGAAATTCGTAACAATACTTAAAATTTAAAATATATAATCCAAAAAAGTAATTAAAAATTGAACATTCTATTTATCAAAAGCATAATTAAAAAGCTGAAACTATTTATTTTATTTAAAATTTTCAAGTTTTACGCATATCGAAAGTCACTTTCTATAAAGTCAAAAGGATAGAGCCGCACACAGTTTGATTATTATAGATAACTTTAGTTTAAGAAATTTAGTTTTTATAATAAAGAGATGTTTAAAATTTCACATTACTCTAATTTTATAGATTTTGATGTACTTAGAAAATACATGCACTAAGATTTATATATAATCTTTTTACTACTTTTTACTTCATAATTTTTTAAGTTTCGGATGCCTTTTTTTTTATAAACATACTAGTTATATACCTGAACATTCTTTTTTGCAATTTCGATTTATGTTTTTTAGTTTTTGCAACAAACTATCCAAGGTTTATGGGGGCCAAGTTCATTCTAAGGAGATATAATTAGTAGATAGAAAATGTTGCTTAATGAAGCTAATTATTAAAACAGTTACATTATTAAAATTTATTCATAAAGGAAACTAATTATTTGAATAAATTACTAAGCATACATATTTAAATAAAGTACAACAGTTATTAAAACTAGTATTTGATTAAAAAAAATTATTTTCTAAAAAATAATTAGTACTGTTTTAATAACACGGATCGACCTAATTCTAAAATCACCGGGCCGATTTTATGTCTCAGTACACCCTGTTTTCCGGCAGAAAGCGTAACTGATAGTTCTCCTTTCACTCATGCAGGCATAGATTTTCAGGCTCATTTGAAATAAATTGTAAGGTATACATATACATTACGAATTGCAAAATTTGACTCAAGTCAGCGTTTTAGGTTTTTTGTTTTAAAATATTCCCTAATTCATTACCTTTAAAACAATACCATTTTCTTTCTGAGACTCAAATTACTTACAGTGGGTTTTGTATCACGTTCATTAGTGTAGTAAACTTTAAAAGCGTTTTCTGAAGAATGACATTTTGGTGTTATATAACTTTACGCCAACGGTCATAACTTCATAATAAATTGTCCGATTTACAAAATTCTAATTTTGTTCTGTAGACACAAGTTGTGAATGTGTTTCCTATTGAGAATCTAACTTATATTGTTACAAACACACTTGTTACGAATATTTTAATCTTAATTTTTTGTTAAAAACTATGTATTTTTTAAACTTTTTATTTCAAAAATTATAATTAAATAAATATTGCAGCCAAATTCAAAATTCTAATTAGGAACATGTGTCAATATAATATCTTTTTTTTTACAATAAAAATCATAACTCTAAGTAAATTACAAGTTTATTTATGTATATTCTAATAATGTCCTAATTAGTCACTTTAATTGCAATTAGCTGATTAAAAAATTGACGGAAAAAAAAGTTTTAATATATAAATGCCTCATTTTTAATTTTGATATACTGCCAAAAAGTTTGAAATTATAACCTAAAAATTAAAGAAAATCATCTCAATTGTATATGTATACCAAGGGACAACGTAACTGCATTTGTCGTAAATGCAATGTAGTCGTTAGAGTTTTTTTTTTTTTTTTTTTAAACAACTTTTTTTTTTTTTTTGCTATTAAGGCAATACAATTAGAAATTGTCACGGAACTGACATCAAAAACTATGATTGCAACATTTAAATATTTTTTAGTCGAGAGGGAAATGTTCAACTCTTTGTACTGTTAATGCTATAAATGTTTTTGAGCACAACAAAGAATTGATAAAAACCCTTTTGATTATTTAGCTATACAAACGAAGAAACTGCATAGGAATTTGTTTTTTTGAAATCTTCTAGTTTCGGATCTCTATGGTAATCAACTATGAGATCCTTCAAACATTACTTTAAAAGCACAATTGGCTATTACTGTAACAACAACAATTAATAGAATAAATAATCGTCTCCTCACTCCTATGTCTTCTGACCTAAACAACTGAAAAGATCTTCACCAGGAGATTTCCTCATAGACATACCCATTACCCATAAACCCATAAATAGTATACCTGAACCCAACTACACAGATAAAAGGGATTATTACTTAACTCATTGGGCAAAAGTATATAAATTGATACCAATCATTTGGCACAAATGCTAAATTAACTATTTGAAAAATTTACAATACAGATAAAAATGGCAATTTGATAGCAAAAAGAGTAATATTACATGTGCTTCTTTTTTTTTTTTTTTTTTTTTTTTTTTTCCTTTAACTAAAGATACTGTTTATTTTTACAAGTAGAAAAAAGTAGAGGCAATTACATTTCACTTTCGAACAGATACCAAGTGAAAAATTTATATATATTGAACTTCATATTAAGGTATCTTACTTTAAGAAAAAAAATTAGCAGCATTGATAGCGCAAACATTTCAAAGTGCTGCCATCTATCCACAAAATTGTTATTATTTAAATGATTCAACAAATTAATCAATTATCACTGCTTATTAACCCCAAACGAGCCTCTATTTTCCTGGAAAAAAACAATTCATTTCCTCCAATTTCAAATAAAATTCAATTCCTGAAATAAAAATAAAATTTATTTTTTTAAGCACATTCATAATTTAATAGACGTATAAACTACTTGAAGAATACATACAATTAAAGAAAAAAAGCGGAAATAAGTATGCGAAAGTCACCGAATGAGAAATAACTTTTCAGGGAGCATCATTAGGTTCTATGAATTGAGATTTCATTTTTATTGATATGTACATCATTTATTGAAGTTTAATTAAATAATGAAAAAAAACGGATAACCCAATAACGGTAGAGAAAGCATTCAGTGTGTTTAAACTAGCACTTAACCAAGTTTTTTCTGATCTGAGAAAAAATTCAACTTGTTAATTCTGTATTTTACACCTCTAGATTTTAAAAAAATTTCAAATTTTACACAAAGTTATAAACAAAATATATATTGACTATACTATACACGAGAAAATCCAGTCTTAATGGTCGTGAAATGGATTTTTTTTATTTTCATCAATCTTCTTTGAAGAAACTTTAATAGTGCTGCCATCTACTGTAATTCTATGTAAATGTTCGTTAAAGCAAATGGAGCTAGATATTATAACAAAAATCGTCTCTCCTCATTGGCGGATCCAGGGTGGGACACAGGGGGCACGTGCCCCCCCCCCCCCCAGAAAATGTAAAGTTACACTGGATATTATTGAATTTCCTCCCCAAATAATTGATAAAGCCTATTTCTTTCACAATTTTTGATGGGAAAACGTACATTTCTCGGTCTGAATGACGTCATTGATTGTTGATGAAACCACTGATATGGCTTTAAAAGAGAAACTGTCAATCTGTATCCGTTATTATAATAAAAGCACTTTTACTATAAATGAAGATTTTATTAAATTTTTAGAAGTTGAAGACTGGTGGTGAAGGTTTGTGTAAAGTAGTATTGGAAGAACTGCAGAACCTAGGTTTAGATATATCCAACTGCCGTGGTCAAGCTTTCGACGGAAGTTCCAATATGAGTGGAAAATATCAAGGACTTCAAGCTAGAATAGCCAAAATACAACCCTTTGCCATTTATAGCCACTGCGCTAATCACAGATTAAATTTAGTTATTTGTAAGGCCTGCTCAACTCCATCAATACGAAATGCTGTTGGGGTAATATCGTCAGTCGCAATTTTTTTTCGAGAATCTGCTAAGAGGCTGCACAAACTAGATGAAGGAATGCACGATACTCTGAAGAAAGGAAAGCATGCAGTGAAAAAGTTGTGTGAAACGAGATGGATCGATCGCCATGATTCGGTACTAACTTTTTTAGATACCCTACCCTTCTACCCCAAGTGTTGGAATCTATTGCCAACTCGGAGGATGGAAAAGGAAGTAATGCCTTTTCATTTATGTACAGTATTATGTCACCTGAATTTATCATTAGTGTGGTAGTTTTAGCAGATGTGTTTGCATTGACTCTCCCCTCAGCCACAAGACACCAAGCAGAGTACATGGATGTGCTCAAAGCAATGAAGTTAGTTGATGCCACACTGAAAAGCCTACAAAATCGCAGAGAAAGTAGCAGCGAACATTTTAATAAATTATATTTAAAAGCTGAAAATTTGGCAGATCAGATGGGGACTGAAATAAAGAAGTCAAGACTAACAGGCAATAAAAAAAACAGAGCCAATGTGCAATGCAAATCTAAGGAAGATTACTTCAGAATCAGAATGTATATTCCATTCATGGACTTCCTCATCCATGAGCTTTCAACAAGATCCTCAAAATCAAAAATGATTAATATCGGGAACTTGCAAAAATTATTACCAGTTTATTCACATTTCTATGAAAATTTCGAAACTTCTGTCATAGATGATAGTAAAATGTATAAGTTCGATTTACCCTGTTTCCAAGCACTGGAAGGTGAATTAGAAATATGAAAGCATATGGGGAATGGACAGAAGAAGTTACACAAATCTTCAGCGGAAGCAATCAAATACGTTGAAGATTTGCCCAACATATCAACACTTCTTCAATTAATATGCACTCTTCCAGTTACAAGCAGTACTGCCGAGAGGTCCTTTTCTACTACTCTCCGTCGGATAAAGACATTTTTAAGGACTACGATGACGGAAGAAATTATTAAGTGGATTGGCCAGCCTTTACAATCATAAAGAATCAGCAGCTAATCTATCTCCTTTACAAGTATTGGATGTTTTTGCTTTGAAACAAAAGAGAAGACTGCGTTTGAAACTAGATCATTAATTTTAAAAATAAACATACTAGCTTTTAAAATTGATTGTTTGTTTTTTAATATAACTACAACATTTTATTCTAAAGTAGTATTAATCACTCTGCCAAGTGCAATTAATTATATTTTAAATTTGGCAAGTTTATTAAAAAAAAAAAGAAACTAAATTTAATTTTGAAAAACATCAGTAAGTTAGGTGCCAATTTTTCTGTTTATTTTAAGTGCCCAATAGTGTAAATGTGATTTTCAGCTTTTGATGATGACCTTTCTCTCCTCTTGTGAGTATTTAACACGATTGTTGTGTACCCCCCCCCCCCCAGGGCGAATTTCTGGATTCGCCACTGTCTCTCCTAAGCATTGTTCTTAAAATTATATCTGTTAACGAGGCATTGTAATAATTATCGCAAGTTTCTTAAGCAAATATACTTTGCCTGTGGATTTGTGCTGAAATCTACAAAAACAAAATATGGCAGTTTGATTGATTATTTTGACTTTAAAGGAGTGTGAAGTGAATGTAAAAATCATTGCTTTCATAAACAGAAACGGAAACAATTACTTTAAATAATCAACTTTAATAACTTAATATTTAGTTAGGAATACCAATTTCAATGTGAAAAAATAAATTAGTTTAGCAATATACTCCAAGAATCTTTTTCAAACTATATTATAAACTATATTAACTATATAACATTATATTTTCAAATGCTGACATGTAATGAAAAAAGGAGAAATTATTTTTCTGAAATTCATGCTGGAAAAAAGAACTATTTTATGCTGGTTTAATAAAATGTATTTAGTGTCATTGCATTTAATATCTTTTATTCTGAAATAAATCATTTTTTTTAAAGATAAATAATCGAAACTAATATTTCTTTACTTTTAAATAATAGTACTTTATAAACCACAGTGAAGCCTCCAGATGACAAAAACAAGATTGAAACAAATCAATAAATCTTTTTTTATCAAACAATGCTTTACTAGTTTTTTATGACAACATTAAAATTAAATAAAGATTTTCTCTAATCAAAAAACATGTATTAACACTTTTTTAATAGGATAACATCGGCCATTCTTGACGTCAAATCTTTGAAGCATTCTGATTGGTAAGATAGAAATCCCAACAATTTGTCCATCCATTGATTAACTCATTCACAATTTATGGTGTGAACCATCAAAGAGATGTCGAGGTTGAATCAGTGAGTAAAACCACTTTTTTTTTTACTGTCGTAATCTTCATTATCATACTTCAGAACAAATCGGTACTTTAATCTTAATTTTCTGCTTTATTAGACCTTGAGAAACCAGTCTACCAGACTACTTTGTCAGTTAATGTTCCCGTGTTTTCTACCGTTGATAAAGAATGAGGAAAAGGTGGATATTCAAATCGCAAGTTTCCTTTTACAAAACAAGTTGTTGCCTCTGACTCACAATAGTTGATGAAGATGGCCGCCTAAGATCACGTTTGAAAGACACATGTCGTAACAATCTTACTGACAATGAAGTCTAATAGGGAATTTCTTTTGAAGGGCACTAATTACCCTTCAGCAGCTCTTGAAAACGGATTTCAAGGAATTCTTTTCGGAAAAGATCACATGATGACCGATATCATTTATTCAGAATTCTGTTGGGGGGGGAGATCTATTTCAAAAAGGTTATTTGGGGTTGAATAACCTCAGAGATGTTAAAAAAAAAAAAAGTCTTGTTAAAATCGAAATTTATGGAAGACATTTCTCCATTATTGTTTAGAGTTGGACCAATTCATGAAATGACAGCGTATTTTAAAATAAATCTCACATTTCCCGCGGTATTAGGTTCACATTTTTCACCACCCAAAAATAATGACAAACTTTCAGCAATTTGATCTCTGGTTGGTAATGTAGTGAAGTATTTGCTTTTTGTTGAGTACAACTTAAAAATAGCTTTCAGTAATCATTGTTCTTGTGACAATTTTGAAATAATGAATAATCTCTACTTTGCTAAGCAAAATATTTTTAATTCACAAAAGAGGCGATCATTTTTCAATGCACGCACTTTTCAAATTACATACAAGAGTAAATAAAACTTATAAACTTTTTATCATTAATAAACTAATGAAGAATAACTGGCTTTATTCTTTATTAGTTTACTGTTTTGCATGTGGATGATTCTCTACACGTTTCAGAAACATTTTGTTAATTTTCTTTTTCGATTCGATTGTTCTTCCAATATAACATTGTTTTCAAAGATTGCATTACTCATGCTTTGATAATGTATGTTACATGTATGTTATAAGAAATAACTTTAACAAGTTGATTAAGGAATAATTCTAAAAAGTATGTAGTACCTCTTTTAATAACATGGAGCATGTGTAGTTGCGTTAAATGGTTATAATAATGATTTGAAAGCGAGATGTAACTGTCTAGATAGCATAAAAATAAAGTTATAGTATGAAATATTTATTTATTATCTTTTTTTAAATTATATACCGATACGTTGGTCTTAAAGTAACATTTGGAAAACATTGGAACATAATTTGTAATTAAAGTTTAAAATTTTTAAATTCAAGTATGATGTATCCAAACACTGTGTAAATTAGCATTTTTTAAGTACAAAAACTTATAATATTAAATGATAATTCACATATCACGCCTATGATAAATGACATTGCACACATTTCAATACACGAGAGATCCTAATAAAAAATTGGCAGCTAAAAACTTGGGAAAATATCCCAGAGAGCAGTATCTTATGGTTTCATGCACCGAGTTTGCATTAATAAACATCTTATAATAATCATTGAACCGTATTTCGATAAATCTATGATTGAGCAGCTAAAGGTTGTCTTCGAGGGTAACTTTTGTTCACAAAAAAGTCACCGGAACCACCACTCAAAAGTACGAGTACCAGACCGACACCAGTAATTATTACGTCCAACATCTATGTGTGGAACTTATACCCTGGAGCCAGATAACTTTTTTCATTACTAATATATATGTACGACGACCTCATGGCTTGTCCTATACTAACAAACTTTACCAAAGATCATAGATCCTCAGTGGATTACTCTCTTAGCAGACAAGTACTTTTCTGACGCTGAAAAGGAAATATATTCATTCAAGAATGGAACAAAGACAGGTGGAGTTTAACAAATATATCAAACTACCATCACAAAGAAAACAACAAGAAATTAAAGTACTTGAACTGGACTATAATCCATAGAAGTTGCCCCAACTTCAACTATCATCGACTCTGACGACGACTTTGAACCGAGCAGTTAAAAAAGCACGAAATACACATATAAGATTAATATCTTTTCGATACATAGCATCACAGTAAAGACATTACAATAGGAACACACATTAATAATATCTCTTTGTTTTCAGATTGGAATACAATTCATCAATGTTAAACAAAGTAAAAAAATTAAAATCATTTGATTTAATGAACACCTGTCTCTCATATTATTTCTTGCTTATGATATACATGCACATTAATTGTTTCAATAAGTTTTTCTTAATAAGTTCAGTTAAAATAAATAAACTTTTTGACAAAATCTAAAAACTGAAAAATTTACAATTTTGGCAATAAAGGGGCTTATAAAGTTACAATATGTTACCTACCTCAAACATATTAAAAATAATAAAAGGAGGAAAGTGTAGAGAAATAACAGTTACTAAAAAAGTATAGCGACTAGATTTCTCACTGTTACCTATCATCTCACTGAATTATTTTAAATCAAAAGAATTAGATTTCTTTGACTTCGTAGAGGGACTTAATTTCAATATTGTCCCCCTTCTTTACTCCCATAAGAATAACATAAGGTGCTACTTAAAGCAAAAAAAATTTAAACTGTTATCCTTTTCGCCTTTAGCAACATCTTATGTATTCTTATGGGAGTAATAAAGAGAGACAGTATTGAGAAAGCATGAGAAAGAGTATGAAATAATTCAAAAACTATTTTAAAGCTAAACGTTGAAGTTTCTTGACTTTAAAATTACACAAAATGTATTTTGTGAGGGAGTTTTAAATTTTTTTTATTGAATTTCTCTCTCTTCTAAACGTAACTAGTGGATCCGTTGTCAGCCAGCCATTCAAAATTGAAAGGGGTGGAAATTCATTATTTACATATTGCATTCTGTTTCTGAGATAGATAATGCAACTGAATTGTAAAACAGTACTCAGTACTGCACGACTCATGTTGCTGAATTTTTTTGTCGATCAGTTTAAATTGCATGGTTCCGGATATCTATTTGTGCCACTTGGACTGCTTATCACAACCAAATACACCTCGTATACACCTTATGATAAAATTACGAGGTTGAAACCTTATCGAGCATACCTCACTCTTCAACCTCACTAGACCAACTAGATGGCATTGAGGCCACGATCTATTTAGTTAGTAGGAACCCCCGTTATCGTGCATACCAGTATCCGTCGAAGTCAAGACCGAACCACTTATCTACTACTCGTGAGCTCGGTGCCTTTAACCACAGGGATAGTGGAATCCGTCGTCAATCTGTATTGCAAACAGTCTTGCTAAATAATTTTAAAATATTTATAAGTGAATTTATTAACATTGTAGAGACCATAAAACTTGATTGTGCAATTATTATACTTAACTAATAATAGAATTTGTAGTTTAGGTTGTTCTAGTTCGAAATTGAACATTTGATTGAATTTTTGTGGAGTAATTAGTCTCGATAAAAGCTTTCATTTGAAATATTGCATTTATCTGAATTGCACTTGTCTGTCTTTATGTCGATTTGCAAATGGATGATAGGATAGACCTTTTGCAAAAGTTCCTCACCACATACTTCAGCATATATATTAAAACTTCAAAACAATAAAGTTTCTCAAATCGTCATTTTCGTTAACTATACTCTGGTAACTTCAAATGTTTAAAACGCAAATACTTTTCATTTTCGTCAACACAATATGCATTAATGTTATCTTTATTTTTAAATTTCACTCTTAATTATTTCAGTGTAAATGTCAACTTCTTATCATTATTTATTTAAATAGTTCATGGAAAGTTGTCAGATATCCTTGAAAATAAAATGAACATCGAGTCTACTACAAGCAGTTTCCTTTTTCTAAGCGACGTTAACTTCCTTCATGGAGTCAAACGTACATGAAATTTTATCAGTCCAATGCCAAGCACGAAGAAATTACAATCTGTCCTTAGGTTTATAAATATGAGTAGGAAGTTACTCCATGCAACACAAGCAACTATATTTAAACTCCTATGTCTAAATTTCGTCATAGAAAATCCATTACCTTCAAACTTATCTCAAGCAATATTAAGAACCGATGATAAAAATGAGATACATAAATATGTATTTGTGGTTCTTAGGTTTTTATTGGTTAATATAACAATCGATTTCAGGTAAACATCTAATATAAATTTATATAATTAGTGAGTCACAAATCACAAACTAGAGTTGGATATCTTGCAATTAATCACACATTTTTATTTGATAATTTATTATAATAATTATGACATGTTATTTACTACTGTCCCTCATAAAAGTCATTAAACAAATGTAGTTTAAAATTCATTTGAAAGATGCACGCAAAAATTGTTAAAGTATATAATTTGCTAAAATTGATGTCTTAAAAAATCACTTAAAATAGGTACAACAAATTTATTAACTCCCAGTAGATCTGAGTTTTTGAAGTAGACAAATTTCAATTTCATTGATACTTTTGAATCACTCAATAAACACAGATTTTCTGATTTTTACTAGTTGCAATTTTATTAAGAGTATTATTAGGTTATTATAAATTCTCTTGTGCTGAATTTTAAAAATATGAATAAAATTGCTTTTTCTTTCTACTGCATTAGATTTAATATAATTTGGTTGGAAACAGATTTCTGTGTTCCATAAGGGCAGGTGAGGTAGCCTTGTAAGTTTCCATTTGATGTTGTTCTCTATAAGAAGCATGAAAGTGTTTCATTCTCCTGTAAAATCTTGAATCTGACAGAAGCTTTTAACATCAATGGATTCCAATCAAGTGATCCATCAAGTGAAAGTTGTCAAGTTGTATGTAATAAAACACTTAGGAAAAATCTTGAGGAAAATTTATATTTATTTCAAGAGTGAAAATAGTTTTCTTAAGACACACTATGAAAAACATTCATCCAAATACAAACTTAAAATCATGTTAACTATTACTTTGTTTAATCACTCATTCTTAGTTCACACTATAAACTATTTTGTATAATTTAAATCATTGTATAATTAATCCACATAACAGCATATCGTTCATTATATCTACATATATTAATGCTAACAAATATAGCATACTCTGTAAAAGACCATATATTAAGAATATAAGGAAGGTTTTTTTTTCCCCCCTTATGAACATTTTGATTTAAAACTTCTTGAAATGAATGAAGATGACAAATGAATTGTTCACATTTTAAATGTCAGCCTAAAGTATTCCAAGTTTAGAGCAGATTGCTTTAGTAGTCCAAAATTAAAAATTCTCAAACCATAGCTTGGCCTTAGTTGGTGCACTTACCAACAATAAAATGTAAATACGTATTTCATCGAGTTGGGTTATCTATGTATATCATGATGGTAATAAAAATCATAAATCTGATAGTAATAAACCCTATATAATAGAGGTCTTTTACACAGTCGGAACTGTACATTCACATAAAATAATTAAATATTAAAGTAACTTTAATGCAGTAAATGAAAATGTAGTCATTAAAGTAGCAAAGTTTTAAGATTTTTTAAGATTAATAAATTTCAAGAAACTGTAACATATGGACATTTTTTTTTCTTTACAAATAAAAACCAACTTTACCACGAAAAATTGTTTCAGTTTTCTTTTATATATTGTATTTTATTCACAAAAAAATAATCTTTTTATAGACTGTTGGGACAGAGAAAAGTTAGTAATTCGATACATAACTGCATTGAAATAAAATTAAAAAGCGTTTCATTATTCCAGTGCGACTCATAATTAAAAGGACAGCCTATATTTTATTCTCATCCTAAAACTAAATACAAGACATGAACTGAATAACATATATATTGTTTAAATTGACAATCAGAAATTTTTAACCTCAATTTTTGTTATTTTACTTTAGGGTGAAGTAAAATAACATGAAAAACATGATTTTAAAGATGTCCCGAAATATTATAGCAGTTTAGTTTTTCGTGAATAATGGAAATTTATCATGAATTCTATGTTCGGTTGATCGGTATTTTTACTTTCGAGACAGCCATTATCTCTGGCATACTGCTGGCCAGTTCGTTCAAGTAATTATTATCAAGTTTACTCCATACATTATTAACTTTCTCTTCCAACCTAATGAGTCATATTGCTTTTCGTTTGCATAAACCTTCCTTGGCAGATATCTCCAAATGTTTTATAAAACGTTTAATTCAGGAGAATGCGCAGGACATGTCCAGAGCTTAATGTTTCTTTCTTCAAACCATTTTTGATGCATTAAAAGTTTGGCATGATGCACTATCTTTCTGAAATATGAAGTTTGCACCACCTATAAAAGCGAACAATATGCTAAAAGATGTATGTCCAGGATTTCAAGATACGCCTGTGTGTTCACAGTTGTCGGAACAAACACTAAATCAGTTTTTCAGATAGAAGAAATAACATCCCAGAACATCAAAGACTCATCCTTAAAACGCCTGTTCCATCTGATGCTTTTCTAAGACATTAAATCATGTCAATAACATTTTAAACTGTCGGGATCATCCAAATTAAAATGTTTTTAAGAAAATACGACACTTTTCCATGTCACACTATCTTTCATCTATTTTAAGTTTTTAAGAAAATACGACACTTTTCCATGTCACACTATCTTTCATCTATTTTAAGGCTGCCTTTCTTCGTGAAAGCTGACGTCTTTCCATCAAGTACGGTTTTTTATTCATTTTTATGTATTTTACTGTATTGCATTTATTCAAACCACAAGTAACAGTTGACTTTGAAACCTTCTTACTCAAAGCATCTGTAATTCGGCGTGAATGCAGATAATTCTTGGACAGCCATGCGAAGAATTTGTGTCTAATCTCTTTGAGATAACTACGGTTTCGCCCCCGATCCATTCTGTACTGAACCATTTGTTTCTCTTTTGATAACATTTTCAACAGCATCTTTTGATCTTTGAATAACGTTATTAATATCCCACATGGATTTGCCACTTCCATACAAGTTTCACTCATTTCGAATTTCAATTTTAGTGAGTTTTTTTCCACGAGGCATTCTAAATCACTACTGGTCAAAAATGGTACTAAACAAAAAAAAAAAAAAAAAATAACCACAAGCTTAGACCCACAGATAAAATATTTCAATATCGACATGCTATTGAGCGCATGCGTGGTAGCTACGGTAAAATTTATCAGTTGTCCTCATAATTTTGGACCAATGAAATTTTGCAAAAATGTATAACTGTTTAAAAAATTAGCATAATTTATTCATGTATTTTGCTAAAAAGTATAATAAAAGTGTGTTGCAACAAAAAGTTATCATATTGTTTACATATAACTCATTCAAAGTTCTTTTGTCGGTATTACGGGGACTTTACAATTGTACTTATATTTATGAGTCGCATTGTATAAGCAATCCATTCTTCATAACATTGTCTATACATTGATTATTTCAATCCTATTATATCAACTTAATGAATATATGCTTGGTGAAATTAAATGATTTCAGAAAAAGTGCTTTACTTTTACTTAAGAAAGATTTCGATTCCTTATGCAATTGAAAGTAATAACATCTGATGATAATGATTAATTATGGAAATGACCTTCATTATACCAATCCATAATTTCAGAAGCATTTACTCTTCTTGATATACAGGTTCTTCTTCTAAGTTAAGTCTTTCCCCTCACTACTGAAATCTCCCATACAAAAATAGGCATGAATTTATATTCAATACAAACAAAATTTGACCATTGAGCAGTTAATTTTATTTTCACACCCTCTTTAATTATCATTAAATAATTACTTCAACGCTGAAGGAAGTTGCAACGTTAAAAGAAAGCTTTCCTTTAAGACAAAAATCGAACATTTCTCAACGTTCAAAGAAAAACAAACTTGTAAATACATTTCTCAAACCCGAAGTAACCACGAAAAATATTAAAAGCACATGTGACTCTATTAACGCTTGAATAAATTTCCCGTGATGCCTTGCAGCTCCCGGAAAGCCGCCATAGAATTTGAATTTTTCCGTCTTGATTCCAAGCTCTTGATTAAGGCATTGAAAACAAAGAAAAGTACCACGTGGGCCATGACGTTTGTTTTAAAGTGACCGGCACTTTGACTAGATTTCCTTAAGGCATACATATAAGGCTTGGGGGTGCAACTTTTATAAAAGAAGACGCAGTAGCACTCAATTACATATCAACATGTTGCTGTTTCTTTCTCTAGTTTTGTGCGTTGTGGGTGAGTTTAAAATGTGAAATTTTAATTGTACTTTTTAATTAAATATGTATCGTATAATTAGTGATTTGAATAATTAAAAAGACAATTTTCAAAGATAGGAGAATGCAACATACTATATAGTTAAACATTCCTTATGAAAATCTTAATTTTTATCTTGATATTAGTTTGTATTTATTGTACTATATTAATTGCACTTTTCTCTGTTTACTCATGTAGTTTTTGTTAAAATTTTTTTAAATAAGTTACTTAGTACAAGATAAATATATTGATGCAATGAAAGGAAACTCTTTTTATGCATTATAGCATTAATAATAAGTACAAAATTTTAACATTGTTTTATTTATATGAACTATGTTGCCTTTTTCTTAATTTTTTAAAATTTTCTTTCATTTGATTATAAATATTAAATTATACTTTTATTACGTTATTCTAGTTTTGTAGGAGCCATTGCTTTAAAAAGCAACTTTAAAAAAAAAAAAAAAAATATATATATATATATATATATATATATATATATATATATATATATATATATATATATATATATATATATATATATATATATATATATATATCTTTTTAAAATTTTTTTAAATTTTCGAATTTTTAAACTTCAAATATACTTTATAAACTATTTGAAAAAAAGCAAAAAAAATAAAAAAAAATAAAGCAAAGTGTTGGTGTTTGTCACTAGATACGTTTTTAGATCATTCTTTTAGTAAAAAAAAACGCTGGTAAACAAACTTGCAAGTCAATATATTCGAGATTAAAATATGAGATGCGTATGTACGAATTGGTATTACAAAAATAACTCAGAAAAAAAACCCATATATTTATATGATCTATAGGTAAAAAATCACCGAGCGTTAAGTTCGTATAATTTTCTTTTAATCTGGTATGTAAAAAAAACTATTCAGTATTTTATATTGAAAAAAAACAAAAAAACTAACTTTTCTCTGAAAGTTAGTGATGTATAGTCGTAATTAAAATGTATGCTTTTTTTTATATTAATAAGTATAGTTAAAGTATATAGACAATCAAAAGTTCACGAGATAAATAGGTTAAAAAAATTTGAAAATAATAAGAAAATTCAAAATAGAACTTATTTTAATTTTGATATAATTACTTTAATTAAATTATTAAGTTCTCTTAATATCGCCTTTAATTAATAGTGCTTTAAAGAATAAATAGGTTAAAATATGTAAAATTAAACATAGTTTAATTACCATTAACAATTGTATTATTTTCATGTGATTTAAGTACGTAATGTAAGCAATATTTGTATGAAACCATACAAATAGAGAAAATTTGTTTGCCCTTACTTACACAACTCTTAGATCATCGTTCAATAAGATTCCAACTATAATACCAAGCTAAACTGCAATTAAGTATGTGTTTTCTAAAAGTAAAAGACGATATTTAGTGGTGTTTTTTTTTTTTTTTTTTTTTTTTTTTTGTATAGTAATAAATTTTATTTGTGTACTAAGCCTTCACATTTTACAAAGAAATGACAGCATTCTACTACAATTACTAGACTATAATATTTCACATTGTTTGCAATGCTTTTTATTTACGACCAAATTCGAAGGCAGAAAATCTACTGACTCGCCTAATTAACATGATCCTTTTTGTAACTGAAATTCATAAAAGCTAAACAGTAACTAAACTGTAACTATTTCCTACAGGCCCTTTGTCCCAGCTCCATGGAGCTGAGGCAGCCAGCTGTCACTTGAGAGAAATCGATCTTTGCACGGCAACTATACTATTGGGTGCAGCAGAGGGAGTTCCAGCTGATGACGATGAGCTTGAAAAAATTTGCGAGTAAGTAGCAACTTATAAAGATTTTATATAATTATTTTTAAGAGCATCGAAAATATCATTTTGATTAAAATCAAACTTTAATATGAGCAAAATTCTTAGCAACAGTATTTGGTTTGTTTAAATTTATATTTATTTTGGCTTTATTAAACATGGTGCGTTTTCACATTGAAAAATAATTATTCTATAAAAGGCTTTAAGATATGTGTAGTTTTAAAAATTATACTATTCTTGACATTTATGAAACATTAAAAAATTAAAGTTTCTAAAATTAAAATTTAACTGCCCCTTAAGGAAGATTTGTACGTGTTATACTCGGAAGAAACAATAACTATTATTATAGTATTGGTATCATATTTACGAAATATTTTATACTGACCATATATTGCTATTTTAATGTTAATTTAGAATCCTTTCAAACAAATATAAGTTTCAAGCTCTATTTTTTAGTATGTTTTAAGACATATGCAGTCATTAAATAAGTCATTTAAAATTTTAGACCCGTTCAAGAAGGAGTTGAATGCATGACCAACTACTCCAACTCTTGCTTTACGCCACTCTTCAAAGAAGTGTTCGAGATGGTGATGGAAGAACCCAGGAAGTACCAGAATCTTATGTGCACACGTGGAACAGCCGAGAGAGCGGGTAAGTCATTTCATACGATATATGTAAAACTGTAGTTAAATTACTCTCTGAAAATATATCCTAACCTATTTTTATCTACCCAAATTTGATGTTGCTACATAAAACAGTTATATTTTTCAATTACTTTTTATCTTTATTGTTAGTGAATAGTTCAAATTCATAAGTGGTAATTTGCTTAGACTCAATTTAATTGCAACTGATCCAAATTAATTAACAATTAACACTTCAGTGACATACATTTGAAGTGTATTTGTAATGAATATATATTTAATATCTATTCTATTTAATTATTAAACTTCCATAAAAGAACATCCTCCTAATCAAACTACTTTTACAAATGATTTAATAGACTTCTGACAAAATGTCACAAGCTTATTTCATTTATAAAAGTAGTTTGATTAGAAAGATAGTGCTTAGATACTGGTTCCAGAAACAAATGATGCAATGCATTTTTTATTATTATTATTTTTTTTTTTTTTTTTTTTAATAAGTTTTTATGATTAAAAAATATATATAATTTTTCAAAAGAAAAAAAAATATTATTAAAAAACATTTTTGCAACAAAAACTTTTACTCGTTGGAAAATATTCTGGGTGACTTGTCTAACGAAACAAAAACTGACTTTCGAAAATCAACTTGTTTATTATTAGATATCACCCTTTGAAATCTTGCCTTAACCCTTTCCTTTGAATTCCAGAATATTTGAAGAACGCACCCTGTTTCCAGAAAGCCCTCTCCAACGATAACATGCGACCCCATTTGGAGGACCTCATGTCTGCTTTGGAAAAAGCCACCGAGGACAGCTTCCAAAACAGGGTTCCTATAATGTGTTGGTAAGTACAAGGTTCTATAAAACACGACAATTTACTTTCCCCATTTCCATAAGTCATGACCTTAGATTAGATAAGATAGTGAGAAGAAGACTATAATTAAGACAACGCAAAAAGAAAATAAATGGTCGTGTATGAATCCATGTATTTAAATATTTCTCTTATGCGCATATTCCTTATTGATTATGTATGTTGATGAGAAAGGATATTTATGTTAGAAGGTTGAGAGAAAAATCTAAATATTATTGTTTGTGCCCTTAAGCTTCTGCATTTATACAAAATTTAATAACTAAAAGAATTCTACATCTCTTTGAATAAGTATTAAACTACGATTATTCAAATGTCCTATTACGATATCTAAATTAGTGCTTTCATCTTAAAAATAATTTTAAAAAAAATAGTATTATCTTGTTATATTTAGAATTAACCTTCAAAAGAATATTAAGACGAAGAAAGTATTAACAAAACTCATGAAAACTTAAAAATCTAAAATATATAAATGCAATTATTTTCTCCATGAAGTATTAAGCCAAAATATTAAAATACAGGAAGGTGAAAATTGCCTGAGTTTAAAGTAAGTTTTTCCAAAAATTCTGATACACGTTTTCAAATAGATTGGAATATTAGTAAAAATAATCATGTTGCTAATACCAAGTAAGTATTTTAAAGTAAAAGAAAAGTATCAGACAGTTATAATAACTTAATATTTTGATTCCAACAACAAATTTATTATTAAATTATTAATTACATACTTCATTAAAATTACTATTATTTGAATAGAAATCTGGGCATTCAGAAAATTAAAATTAAATATTTATTTAGTTTCAATACAAAGAATGTTAGAACCTCAAATCCATTATTACTTATGGGATACCATAAGAACTATAACTGAGATTGTATAAGGCATTTTAAATCTTTAATAAACTAATAATTTTAAAGTCTAACATTGAACTAAAGTTCAAAAGTTGCTTTTATTAAATTTAATTTTTTTTTATGTATTTTTGAAAAAAAAAATTCAACTTTACCTTACAATTAATTTTTCAAAAATAAATATTTTTCATGGAAAGAAGTTATCTTTGATAATGTATTATGAATCATATAGTCACCTTGAAACTCATCACAGGTATAATTAAAATACAATGAAACATTGTTTAAAATCCGAAGCATTCTTGCTAAGGTAATATCCATTTTATTCTTCGATGCCTTAACGAAACTCAATATTTCTCTCTCAAAAAGCATTAGTCTATGTAACAATTCTGCACATTGTCTATACCAATTTAAAAGCCATTGATATAAATAGATTTTGAACAAAGTACAAACATTAGTAGTTTTAACACGGGTTATTTGGTCCTAATTAACAATTTAAACCACAACGTTACTTCTGGATACCTCATTTTAATTAAGACTCACAAATGTTTCTAATACATTCTCTAAATCCATTTTCAGTGGAATTCAACGCTTGTACAAGAACATAATCGACATTGTTGAAAAGCAGTGCGGCAAGGCTGTAATTGACCAGGGCTCCATGCTAATCGGTCTGTCTGCATCCAGTGTGTCGGACATGTTCTGCAAGGGTTACACTCCTGATTCTCCCAAATGCTCCGGCATCCTCCCTCCCTCAGGAACACCATCCAAGGGATCTGAATCCAAGTTGCAGCTCATCCAGTTCTTGAATACAGCTATCTCCAACTGGCAGTGATGAGAACTGTTGTACCATTTTCCTCTTTTTGATTCAATAAAAATTTGTTTTGTTTTCTATGTCATGTGTTGATTCTAAATATTTAGTATATTTTTAGTAATAAGAGTTAACAGTTTTTATTGTGCATCTTATATTACCAAAATTTAGTGATTATGTCAAGTAATATCTACTGAACAGCAATACCTGAGAATGTAATAGTTAGGATAAAAGGAGTTTTTTCTTTTCACATAACTAATCTATAGCGTATAATGAACATGGTCATGAAAATTTTTTCTTTAGATAAATTGATTTTGTAATTATACTATAACTAATTTTAACTTTAACAAATTATCTAAATTGGCTAAAGTGCATTAAATAACAATTTAGTTTAAATAATTAAAAATACACAGTTCTAGTCAGATATTTTTCTTAACAATGATGTCCCAGTTTTTTCTCATGAGTGGAAAAACAATTCAAGAATAAATTTGTAGAATAAATTGAACAGTGATAGAGGGTAGCATAGAGCCATAATAAACGAATTAAGAATGAATTCCTAAAGTGCTCCATACGTAGTACACCCAAAATTGTTATTAAAGACCAAGTAACTTAAAGCATACTAATGAATTCATTAATAGCAGGCATGACGTCATAATCAGTGCGACTTATTCAAGATTCAAACCGAAAAGTATTCGCAACGAATATTACATATCCCGAAGGCAAGAAATTTGTTCTGCCAATTGATGAAAATAATATAATTAGTATGCGAGTCTGTAACCAAAAACAGCATGGCATTTTTTAAGGGGCAGCCTGGAAATTACGTAATGGATACATTTCATAACCTGGGAGCAACTGCCTTGTTTCTTTAAAAGTATAACAAGATTTATGTTAATAATTTGATTTTGCAATCTTTGTGATTATTAACGAGTAAGTTTTTTAAGTATGTATGAAATTATCCGAGTTCCAAATAATTTATAAGATGCTATATTGATTTATTGCTATAATAATTTATAAAATTATATGAGCTCCAATTGTTTATTGATTCAGTGATTGCATGATTAAAAAAAACCCTTTAAATTTCAATCAATGAGAAGTTGCACCTATACACGAAATGACATAATTTTAAATATTTTTGGTAGGCAAATAGCTGTAGTCTCCAATTCTTAACTCAAAAGTTTAAAAAAACGAAGAATTATTTTTGAAAACTCCGATTAAAATGTCCTACATCCGCAAACGCCTCTTGTTGTCATAAGACTTCAGATTGCGAGATGGACCTGACCTCGGCTCTTACAATAAGTTGTAATCTTTCAGTCATGTTGGCTTTCCGTTTTTGTTAAAGCTCGCTATATATAATTAATAGAGTCAAATCGTTTTGAAAGTACGTTGTGCAGGGTCAATTGACCACTATTGATTGCAGTATGTTTCTTTTTATTGACATTCCAAAACTTCTTTTTGTCAAGATTTAACATGTTTACCATAGCCTTCTACGAATTTATAACAAAGGAATTAACTTTAATAATTTACCGCATTTTAAAATAAGAACGAACGCAATTTGTACCAATGTCATTCTGATAGTACTTTAAAAAAGTGGGTACGTTTATACCACAAGAATCTAAAGAAATTTTGCATTGAAAGATGCGCCATATCGGCCAATAAAAAAGGCGAAACTTTCTTAAAACAGCCGAAGCTTAAAGATCCGAAAGACATTTCTTTAAAATAAGTAATAATTTAAGTATTAGATTTTTAAATAATACTGAAGATAAAAACCATTTTTTTTTCTTTATTCCTCCTACAGATTTTTCTTTCTTTGTCATTTAAATTTCAATCACTTAACTTACGTAATCTTGAAATTTTTACTAATTCTCTGTTCGAATGGGCTAATAATGAAAATAATTCTTTCAGAGAGATCACACATGATTTCCAAAACCAAATTCATGAAAATAATAATTATAAGTGAACAAAGAAATTATCGCTTTATGATAATGCAACTGACTTAAAACTGTTAAACTAAAAATTATATTTGTTGAACTTTTTGCTTTAAATTATGTAAGTTTTTCTGTAATGATATGTAAGTAGATACTTTGAAAAAACTAACTTCAGAATAATGACGAAAAAAACTTTTTGAAATATGTATTATCTTATCAGTTCTAGAAGTGACTGATGTACAAATTAAAAACAAAATAAAAATTACTCTCTTTTATAGTACAAAAAAAAAATCTTTAGAATTAAAAGAGAAGTTTAAATTTATTATTTTATCTAACATAAAGAGTAGGGACGTAAAGACTGCTTTCAACTCATCTTTACTCAACTTTAAAAACCTTACATTTGTTTAGCAATCCAAATAGAATTTCGAAATGTTAACAAATATTGCCTGCCAGAACATCCCCAATCCTGTATTTCAACGGATTAAAAATTAGTCATGAGTTAATGAGTGTTTTACAGAAAGTGACGTTCTGAGCTCTCAATTGTGAAATGAAACATAAGGATTTTTATTGGGCGTAAATGGAACTATTCAGCTTTTATTTTTATATGCTTTTATTTACAGCTAGCTGCGTGGCCCCGCGTTGTAGAGATCCGTCATTGATGTATAGGTCTCAGCTTTTGGAGCTTAGCTCGCAGAAAGGTTCATTACTACGCAAACCCAAACTCGCTTCACTCGGTAAAAGTTTCATTGCAGCATACACAGCTCACTTTGTTCGCTGAAAAGTTTTATTGTTACACAAAGACAGCTCGCTTCGCTTGCTGAAGAGTTCATTGACAAATAAGAACCGGCTCACTTCACTCGTTGAAAAGTTTAATATCATGCAAGCACAAGCTCGCTTCGCTCGATGAAAGGTTAATTGTTGCGCAAACATGGGCTCGGTTCGATGGCTGAAAAGTTCATTGCTACGTAAGCATTAGCTCGCTTCACTCGCTAAAAACTAAATGCTACGCAAACCATTAATATAAAATCCCTCTGCCCTATCGAGAAACAAAAAGAAAATGTCGCCGTTAATACAATAATGCAACTTATCTCACCCCTTTGAGAATATTTTATCATACGTTTATGAAAAGAAAAATTTGAAGGTCAAAACTACTTATGTTGAAATTTTCAGAGCTCTAGGCTTATTAGAAATAACTTTTTGCAAAAAAAATTAATTGAAAAAAAATAATTAAAAAACAAATTAAAATTTTAACATTCTGTTTGTTAACAGTCCGATTAGAAGGCCAAAACTACTTATGTTGAAAATTTCAGAGCTGTAACCCTATTACAAATCATTTTGTAAAATATGTGTTAATTAATTAAAAAAATCAATTATAAAATTAATCAAAATTTCAAAATTCTGTATTTCAAAAGTCAAATTAGAAGGCTAAAACTACTTATGTTGAGAATTTCAGTGCTGTTGCCCTATTAGAAGTCATTTTATAAAAAAAAGTTTAATTGATAAAAAATTTTAACATTCTGTTCGTCAAAGATACAATTAGAAGGCCAAAACTACTTATGTTGAAAATTTCAGAACTCTTTCTATAGATCCACAGCCACACAAACTGTTTTATTATAAAAGAAGATAGACTATTAAAAAATTATGTAGTTACTATTTTCACTTGAAGACTTCATTCTTTACTCTTGGCGATTATTGCATTATGCCTGAAATATCTATGATGCATGCACATGCACTATATCATTGGAAGATTTCTCTTATTACTAAGAATTGATGAAATTCAACTAAAAATGCTATAAAATCTAATCTGAAGAATATTTTCGTAGTAACTGCATGAAAATTTCACAGTTTGACAGCAAATAGAGATATCGGATTATATTTTGACAGTATATAAAGATATTGGAGTACTTGGATGTTAAATATCAAGTGTTTCGACTATGTCGCCAACTCGGCGACATTTTTGTTTATAAAAAATCTCCAAATTGGGATGATTTCAGTCATTGAATGATACCGCTGTTCATTATTTTATATAGACGTCCACGTTTTTACCACCACATAGAGACTTTTGTTGATGAGTAGTTGCTGTTACAATGAAAGTTTAATTCAGGCAATGTTGCGTGAAGAGCTAATTATTTTTTAAAAAATACTAAAACAAAGTGACCCGAAAATATATTTGGGATTACATTTTTATAGCGAAGTATTTTGAGAAAATATTCAATTTAATTTAATTTAATTTAATTTAATTTAATTTAATTTAATCTAATTTAATTTAACTTAATTTAATTAATTTAAAATTGAAAACTATTCAATTATTAGCTTATGTTTCATTGAAGGGAACTATTCAGGAAAATGCCAATGTGTACTGACAATTTTATTTTAAATTCATGGAATAGAATATTATCAAATATATGTCTCTAATCTTAATATTTTCTTTTTAAACTTTAAGAGATCAATTTTCAAATTTATTTATAATATAAAACTCTTCAAATAGCTTAAACGCTATAAAAAGTTATTTGGGATAATTTTGAAATTGAGTATGGAGCATTTTTTGCATATTTAAGAAAACGTGTTATGTTGAAGAAAACGTGTTTTAATACTGAGACGGCATTGAAAAGTTTAAATACAAAGGAAGCAGGAAAAGTTTACTTGAATTGTCGTTGCTAGGCCGCGATGTCGCGCAGGAAAATGTAACATCGTTGTAAATTCAAGACACGTGAATAGCTAGAAATTAAACCATTGTCATGAAATAATCATTATATTTTCTTATCTATAAACACTAATCTATATATTTAATAGTCTATATATTTAATAGGCAATACGTTTTTTGGGGTTAGTCCGTCCGCCTAAACTACTCAACCAATTTCAATGATCAAGGTGTCATTTTAAAGGAAATAAGCTGTAGATTTGCCAAAACGTGCCAAAATAATTTATTAACACTTTATTAATTAGTTAAATTTCAATATTTTTCATTATTAAGCTACTACAAAGCCTCAATGATTTTGAATATAAGAATGGCAACATCCTTAAGTAAACAAACCCGCTGCTCGGGGGTTCAACCAACCAACCGTTGCTAATTTTAAAGCTATCCTTACGTATGTAAACAACAAACCCGTTGCTAATTTTAAAGCTCTTTTTAAACTCTTCGTTTCAAAGTAGATTTTTTCTGTTTTTCTGAAGCATTTTTGTATTAGAGTAATTATTATTTTGAAGTATTTCTATCCAGAAAATGCCTCGCGTTGGACGTTGTTCTCTAACGGGGCGACTTATCAGAATAAATAAAAGATATTGGGACTTCAATGTAAGGGCATAACTAATGAAGTTTTAAATCATAATGTTGGCGGATAGTATATTTAACTTTCTATTATGAAACTTGCAATTTGGGTGTTTTCTCTATTAGGCCTTAAATTAAAGTTATAAAAATTTGGTTACATTTTTTATGGCTGGCAAACCTATTCGAGCGCAGCAAGATGTTTTAACCACAAATTCGAGCGGCAAAGCCGCTCAATCCGAGCGCAGCGAGGTGTTTGGGGGTTGGCGAGCGTTAGCGAGCAGGGGGCGAAGCCCCCTAGTATGATATGAAAAGGAAACGACTAATACCTGTTGATAAGTAAAATGAAGATAAATAAGTATTTTTTCAGTAATACTGTACATATTTTAAATATAATTTGGCATTATTAACTTATTTATCCGTTATTCTAATCCAGATTACACAATTGATTTATCCATACTAATAAAGGAAAACAAAGTTATGCCGTCAACTCGTTATAACTCGAAGTTCAAGAGATTGGCCAAATTCTTCGAGCTATCCGAAGTTCGAGTTATCGAGAATCACTTGGTAGTTATTTTGTATTCAAGGCATATTCTTGGCACCTAATAAAAACTTAGGGATAAACGAATATTCGACTTATGAGACATCGAGTTATCGCTAGTTGACTGTACTCTAATTGTGTAAATATAAAGTAATATTATATATATGTTATAAATACAGGGTGGTCATAAAATAACTTTGCCGATATATGGACCTTTAACTTCCGTTCCATTCAACAGATCGAGATGAGATTTCAGGTATAGTTATTCAGAGGATTGAACTCGGATTCTGTGAATGGCAAAAAAATTGCGCTCACGTTTACGATTATAGTTACAGAAACTCGAATGGCAACTCCTACTTTTTTCCGTCGCAAAATGTTCAGTGCATGCGAAAACCCTAAAGAGAGTTGAAACGGTATGTGTATCACAAAAAACAGACGCATTATGCAAGCACAAAAAACATCTTTCTGAGCGGCCAACAAAAGTACGATCGGGACACACCCTGAAAATTTGTATATGACAGAGGACAAAGTTCACATGGGTGCCATCACAGACAATTTTATCGGTTTTCTACGCTGAATATCTGGCGAACTGCCTCCGTGTGCCCGAGTGTGTGTCTTTTGGCTGTTCTCAGAGCTGTTTTTGTGTGGTACATAACGTGTCCGTTTTTAGTGATACACGTACCGTTCCAACACTCTTTAGGGTTTGTGCATGGGCTGAACATTTTGCGATAGAAAAAATAGGTGTTGCCATTCGAAAATTTTGAGTTTCTGTACCTATAACAGTAACAGTGAAAGTAATTTTGTTACCATTTATAGAATCCTGAGCTCATACCTCTGAATAACTATATACCTGAAATTTCATTTCGATCGATTGAACGGAACGGAAACTAGAAGTCCATATATCGGCAAAGTTATTTTATGACCACTCTGTAGATTGAATGTTAGTGTACATAGTAATAAAATTTATAAATTTCATCTACTCAATTTATCATAAAGCAGTAAAATAATAAATATAAGCAGCCATAAATAATTTTTACTTTAGCTGTATACATAAGTGACATATTTATTTATTTAAAATTAAAGTTAAAAAAAAAACAAAAAAACAATGGAAATATATTTACAGTCCCAAAATATTTTCTGAAGTTTTTAAAAAAAATTAATTTATTTATTATTTTCTAGAAAACAAAGAGTTATTGATTGCATTTAAAAGGACACACAAATACATTGCTGAAGAAGAATTCATTTTTAATATACAGTTTTGGGAAATGGAAATTTCCCTAGTATCCCAAAGGTAGAGCATATTCTTCCCTCTGAAATATTTTTTACAAGCGCAGGTCCACGCAGTGCAAAGTTTATTTTCTCAAATGAATAAAAATGAAGTAGATACTGAGAAATAAAAAACCTCAGCTTAACATTTTCATCAT
Organism: Linyphia triangularis; assembly: GCA_963978545.1. Classification (NCBI taxonomy): domain Eukaryota; kingdom Metazoa; phylum Arthropoda; class Arachnida; order Araneae; family Linyphiidae; genus Linyphia; species Linyphia triangularis. The sequence continues at coordinate 54,483,862 of OZ021724.1, read as the reverse complement.
CACAATTCATACAGATATGATCCTATGGGATATTGTATAAAAGTAGTGCGTCTTCTAATGTTTAAACATCTCTGAAAAAATGAAGTAGGCTAACATTCTGCATTTTTACATTTTTCTTTCACTTGATTGTATTGCGAACATTTCTTCTAAGGATTAAAAAGACTTAAATGATCTGAAAAATAAACTATCAGAAAGGCATTAATAAAAAGTTTTAATTCTGTAAGGTAATATAAGTTTTTTTTTATATATAAAACTAATTTATTCACCTTTCCAAATACATGAAAATTACAACTACATCAACAAGAATTAAACAATGACAAGGACACGAACGTGAAAAAATAATGTACATTTATGTTTTAATATTCTATTTTATCTACCCAAAAAATGTGAAATAAGGCACATGTTGCAAATAAGACAAAATGTCATCTTATAAAATATTCAAATTGCGGGCAATAAGACTTGCAACTAAATCAAAATATGCACTTGAAAAATATAATTTTTTTTTTCATTTTTTTTTTTTTTTTTTTTTTTGAAATAGGTTAAATTGTTTTAAGGGAAGTGATGGAGCAAATGTTGCCATGTGTATTATATACCGATTAATGCATGAGAAGGTGGCGAACAAATCTAAACTTGTCCCTTAGCTAGTTTCTCACTGGATAGGTCAAAATTGTTCTTATTCTGTAAATATTGCGTATTATTGTGTTTCGAATGCATTTATTTTGAATTATTTAGAGTCACTTTTGATTGAAAATATAACGAAGACAAATAAAGGTAAAGATAAAAGAGCAGAAAATTTAGAAGAACAAAATCTAATTATATTTGGACAAGACCTGTTTCGTTCGCCGACTCCTCAATGTTTCTTAAGTAGAAAACTAGCATCATTTCTAGGCTTTTCTAACTGCTTTGAAATTAGGGGAATGTATTAGTTAAAATCACAGATGATTAATTGAAAAAAATATCTCTACTGAATATTTACTTTCAATGTATACGTACATTTTAGGACAATTTATCATTTTAAAAATAATAAGGTTTTAATGTCGATTTATCTTTATTTTTTTTAAAAGAACATAGGAACTTGGTATAAAACTAAGATAAATGTGTCCATAATTTGTACCTGTAACGTATATTGTATATAGTTACAAAATTGCAGCTTCATGGTATTTTTTTCTATCTATGACTTTTACTTCCCAAATACATACTCTTGATGGCTTTGGTTTCTTTAAAAGCAGCTACAGAAAAGGAGTTTCTTACAGTAAGAAACAAGATTACTTTACATTAAGCAAAAGAGCAAAATATTTTTCTGTCTGTTTCTAAATACTTTCATTCTGAGATTAAAAGAAGTTCACCCGCATAATAATTGCAGAGGTCAAGGAAGTAAGTAACTTTTATTGCAGCAAGTGATGCAACGTTTGCGATAAATGAATTAAACATTATGGCAAGAACTTTAAAACACTGAAAATGTGCATTATTATTACTCATATCAATGAAAGATACGTTGAAGAACCTAAACATAGCCAATTAAGGCTTTCAGTTCAACCCTCATCAAAAATGGCATCAGAAATATACATTTCTTCTAACTTCTATAATTGGTGAATTAACGAGAACATCACGACGGTTGCCTTCATTGTCTCGATAATGAAGTCTGTCCCAAAACAGCAGCAACCTAAGAGTTTCTATAAGAACTTGGAAGGTCAACCCCTTCAACAGAATTGATGTTCGGTTTGTGACTTTCTCAAGGCCCAGCGCCGTAGGGTCGCATTTTTTATGTGATCTGCAATCTGTCGGTATATCCACTTGCGCAACTGATGGGAGTGGCAATGGATATTCAACGTCCATACTTCATGTCTCAAAGGGTTTAGAGGGGGAGCTACAAGATGGATTTTTTATTTGTTTATGTGGTTTTGTCAAAAAAAGATGCATCGCATCAACTTCTGACGTAGTACCAGCAATAGTTAATTGACGTCGTTGTCTTTGTTGATTATATTTTATTCTGGAAGAGATAGTGACGCTGTCAGAAGTTGAAGAAATAAAAATAAAAAGTTATCTCCAAGGCAGGTATATAAGAGGTTTTGCAACTTGACTTTCAAAATCTTCAGTTAAGGAGTTCAACGTATTATAATTTGCCTGAAGATGAAGGGAATTTATTTTTCTTGTTTAGCGGTGTTCTTGTTGGCTATTGGTAAGTTGGAATTTTATTTGTAATTTACGTAATGATTTCTCGGGAATACTGATTGATAAACTTCTATTAACAAGAGCCACTTCAGTATTAGGGTATAATACTTTAGGGTATAGGTAGGGTATAATACTTTATAAAAAAAAACAACTTTTTATTGAGTATTTTCCATAAATTGCTAAATAACATTTAGATGGTTTCAGTTGAGACATTTGTAACTAAAATCATAAAATTTGCTGGATGATTCTAATAATTTTCAGTTCTATGCTGGTTGAATAGTCTTATGATTTTCTAAATGTATATAGCCCAAAATCGTGTTAAATAATTATCTAACTAAACTATTGGAAGTAAGTTTTATGTCTAATAATATTCTAATAAATTTCAGTAATATTTATTTGTGTTTCCTATTTTTATAAAATCCAATCCAATAAAATTCAATTATAGGTCCAATAAATATAATTATAGAAATGATATGTCATATTACCTACCTTGTGGTACTAGTTGGTCATTCTATCAAAAGCAAAATTTACCAATTACGTATAGCTTTAGTCTCCATGGAGGATTTTTTTTAAAGTGAATGTTCATAGTTTTAAGATTAGTTTACGGCATTAATTTCAAGAGAGAAAATAAATAATTGAATTCCATACCTTTCTCAAAAAATCATATTTAAATTTTATAATGATTTTTGTAAATGATAGGCTTGAAATAAAGTTTTGTTATAATTTTTAATCACATGTTAGATTTTTTTTTTCATAATGTAATATTTAAACACAAAGCAATCAAATTTTAGATCTATTACTTGTAAAACACAGCAGTGCTATATGATTTGAGCAGTATAAGACCCCTGTTAATTTCTACCGAGTTTCATGCTTTCCTATTATAATTTTTTCATAAAAGATTTTGATGTAAATTAGCTGAAGTAACTAATGGAAGCATTTGATTCTTCTGTAAGAATGCTGAAGAGATCTAAAGGAGTTCTTTTAAAATGTCAATCACTTTTACTCTTCATCCATCTTAAATTTATATAGCAGCTAAGATGTGCTAATGTATTTGCTATTGGTATTGATATGATGGATATCTTTATCTTGATATTTTCTATTGTTATTATTTCTATCTATATCTTGGTATTTGCTATTGCTATTGCGATTATTGACTATTGCTCTCATATATAAAAATACACAATAGATAAATTTTAAAATGAGAAAAATTACTTTTTTCTATATTGCTTCCTTTGTATTCCGTTTGTTGTGAGATTTGCAAGAACTAAACCAGTTCTCCTTTCTCCTAAATAACTTAAAACTATTTATTTATCAACCTTTCATCATGACTGACAGAAAAGAACTCGACAAAATTCCAAGTGATGCCACACGTGGCAAGCAAAACATGTATAATTTAAAACACAAGATATTTATCGAATAGTTCAGAGTTGATGTCGTCACATCGTTATTGAGCTTATACATAATAGAAAACATTATATTCTTTTGACATTAATTAGTTTCTTTAACTTACAGTAAAATTTATCTGAGCTTGACATTTGTAGTTTATATTCAATGCCAAAGTACTTGTCTAATAAATATAAAATAATGTATTTGATTGCAATTTATTAGTACCGAGAAAATACATGTAACTAATCCCCAAAAAAGCTAAACGCAAGTTGTTTTTCAATAAGTCATGTATTTTTTTCTGATATATTTTCTCTCCTTCCAGCTGCCAAAGAAGTATCTTCTCAAGCATGTCATCTACGAGAAGTGGACTTATGCGTAGCAATTGGAATGTTCCATTACCAAAGCAATGGTATTCCTCCGGATGATGAGAAAGTCAGCGAATGGTGCGAGTAAGTGTACCCACAATTATTTATATTTATTTCTGAAAGCATATAAACCTTTATTTATATTAAAAAAAAAAATTACATCGAAATGGTATTTAACGTGATTCCTATTTAACTGTTAAAAGTTTGATTTGCTTAGTGATTATATTAACCTAGAACTTTAATTTTTTTTTTTTTTTATTAATTAAGTCCAATGATTTTCTAGAATCATTGATTACTTAACTACAATGATTTTTTAAACGCATTTAATATCAAATTATACATGGATTTGACAGCGATTTTTGTTCTTAAAGTAAAGTTATTATTTTACTGCAAATATAAACTCTCTATATAATAGCAGAATATATTTCTAAAATTAGGCATAAGTGATTTATTGCTAGTGTTTGTATTTTAGTAATACAAAAATTTACAAACTTATCAAATTTTACCTGCACAGATAAAAAAAAAAGTGTTTTTAAAATGCAATATAATATCTTACATTCATAATGGTTATTAAATTCACTTGCAAAATTTTTATTATGTTATATAATCAGTATCAATATAGTATTAAAACATAGCAAGCCAATATTTTAAAAACATAAATAGCGAGAGTCTTTGAAATCATAATTATTATTTTTTTTAAAGATATGTTACGTTAATATTAAATTACATAAGACACTAGTTTGTTATTATTTCCCTCTGAAAGACATCAATAATAATAAAAAAAAATCATTGAATTTTATTGTTTAGGATTATATGTTTCTTATTATCTCAGGTAAACAGTAAAAAAAGGTAAATAGTTCATTTTCTGTCAAGGTCATTTTTAGGTTATTTGAAAAACGCATTTAAGTACACATTTGCTACAAACATATTATTCTGAATAAAACATTTGACTTTTCAATGGAAAACAAATACACAAAAAAGGATATGGTTATTATGTTAGATTCTTAATAAAGCTAATACTCCCAATTGAATATAATTTTTTTTAATTTTATTTTAGAACCATGACTGAAGTTAGAGAATGCATGGGTAACTTCTCTGTGAAATGCATGTCACCACTTCAAAGGGAATTGATGGGATTAATGTCTGGATCAGATGAGATTGCAAACGAACTGTGCACAGAAGGCTCAGAAATCAGAACAAGTAAGTTTATTTTTTCATCGAAGCGTAATTAATATAGAAAACTATTTGCAGCTATCTAGAATACTGTATAGATAATTTTGTAATTAAAATATAATTGAAAGACGTAAAACGTATTAACGTTTTACGTCTTTCAATTATTTTTGTATTATAAAAATTATCTATGCACACTCATACTAAAACACACGATTTCATACTACACTCAGAAGATGGAGCGCAATTTAATATTAATCTTATAGTAATGGTATTTTATATTAATTCTATATGTGAAAATTTAAAGTCTTATGTATATTTAGGAATAATATGAATACATGTAGTGGTGTCTAAAAAAGATACTTAATTTTTAATAGGTTACCTTGCACATGCTGAGTGCTTGGCCGAAGGTTCTGAAACTGATGAATTCAAGAGTCACATGAAGGATGTCCAAGTGGTGATTGAACATATGTTTGATGTACCTTTCAAGCAGAGATTTCCCCTTATGTGCTGGTAAGATTGAAATTTCAGATTATATTTTACATCTAAACCTAAAACAACTTCATAAAAAATTATAATTACAATTGTTATTAAAAATTATTGTTAATGAGAAGTATCTAAAAGTAATTTATCTGTTTGTATAGATGGCAAACCATGAAAACCTAGTTCATAGTCATCAACTCTTCAGAACACAAATTTGTAACTTTAACAAAATAAAAGAGCTCACAGAAGTTAAAGACACATTTAATTATATACATTAGAAGAATATAAATTCAATTCTCTTATTTCAAAGTTAATGAGTAGAATATACTCATTGCTTCTGGCGTTTAAATGACTTTTAAATGAAGTGGTCAATTGTAGCGACTATTCATGGCTTGAAATATGCATGATTTCAATTTAAACCATTTATTTGTATTAAAGATCCTTCATTGATTCATTACTTCGTAGATGCAAACTTTAAAACATTTTACTCCATTTCATAGCAATTTCTAACTACAATAATCCTAATGTACATTCCCATTTCAGTGGCTTCCGTCGATTCCACATAGCCACCGAAGATTTGACAGCCAAGCGTTGTGGCGAGGAATCCGTTAACATGATCCGCAACATCATGAAAATGATCACCACCGACCTTCCAGAGACCATTTGCCAAAGATTCGACCCAACAGCCGAAGAGTGCACTTCCATCATGCCAGCATCTGGAACCCCCTCCAAGGGCGTTGACAACAAGTCACAGCTCGGCAAACTGATGGACACTGTCTTCGGGAATCTGTAAGCACCTGTGATCCATCCATAACCGCGGTTGGTTTCTTCAAGACATCTGCAAGCCCTTATCCAGACAATCCTCCTTCACACTTCATGACTGATGCATAAATTGCTGAAGGAAGATTGTCACAAGTGTGGCTTGATGTGGATCTGGCGATTGTACTATTTCCATCTGTGCATTTGATTGTCATCCAACCGTGGTATCTATTCATATTTCATGCATCAAGTTGTAAATATGCTGCATGCACCATTGTGAACGTGATTGATTTTGTCAAAAATAAATCATTACATTAATTGTTTAGATCCTGTCTTTATTTTAATAGTTAATTTGTTTCATATTTAACTATTTTCTTGGTTTAGTATACTTATATATTAAATTAAACTGTAGGAATCGAATATGTCAAAAAAAAAAAAAAAAAAAAAAAAAAAAAAAAAAAAAAAAAATGTTAATGTCATAAACAGAAAAGTGGTTGAAACAGACAAAATGACTAAGAAAAAGATTATAATTTTATTTAAATAGACAAACATTTTCCCGAATTAAACAAATTAAATTAGTTGAAAAATATAAAAATAATTCTTTACTTAATTAAAATTAAAAAAAAAAACATCTAATTCTACCAAGTCTTTAAAATACATATATTAATAAAATAAAATAATATGTATCATAAATTAAAATGTAAAATACATATACAAACAGATTGTATGAGAAATCACAATGTTGCCCTGTAATCATTTAAAAAGCATCTAATTTCTTATTTGATTTGAAGGATAGTTATAAAAATTGGTTGTTTAGGGGTTATCCCAATATAGAAGAATTTTGTACTTTTCTGCTAAAATCATTTAGATCGTTAATTATTTTTGTAGAATCTAGCCAATTTTGTAAAATTCAAAATACGAATATGTTTTAGTACGTGAAATACTGACTGTTCGAAAATAAAAAGAACATGTTTTCCCCAAATTGTTATTTTGAATCCTGGTTATATAAAAACTAGAATTTGAAAAGTTTAACTCTTCAAATTCTATAGATTTTCCATATATTTTCAATTCTTTTAAGATCAATAATTTAAAACATAAGATATTTCAAACTTGCTGAAAAAAGGAAAATTCTAAAATAACTAATTTGAAGTCAAGGTTATATAAAAATAAGAAATTTAGAATTGGGAGGAAGTATATGCTGCTTGGGCAAATAAATATATTTTTTAAAATATGAAAGACCTTAGTAAAGCTCGAAAACGCGAATAGAAATCGGGTTTCCAATCTGTCGATTTGAAGTCCAGAAAAAGTAGAATGATGTTTAATTAGAATTTCGAAAGGCTATTGCAAACTTCGATGCACAAATATATTATGAAATGCGAAATTCATCGTGAAAGCTTTGGAATGCGATTTCCAAAACCCATTAATTTTAATCTTAATCTTTTGCATCCAGGTAGATTATAGATTGTACATTTACACCAACATACATTAGGTATTTCTATCAAGAGCACCTTGGTACGCAAAAAGAACGTGCCTTTGCAATGAAATTCTGGCCATTAGAGTAATGGATGAATTAATATATTTTGTTCTTCAAGATTTTAGAAATATGGGGAAGAATGCAAATTTCGAAAAATGCTGTCTAATTGTCAGATTACTTGATAGTCTTGATCTCTTTCTTTGATCGCGTTGAAATTTATAAATATAGAAAGGCGTAAGAATATATTTCAACGTGAAATAAAGGACGATTAAATATGTTTATAACACGAAATACCTCATGTACGAAACAAATTATTGTGCATAAATATGATGTATTATTAATTGATTTGCCGAAGAACAAATAATGTTTAAAAATAAAATTAAAAATCAAGCATCTGTTATATCATTTATTTTACAACGGGGAATATTTACTAGTTTAATATGTTTGTGAAGAATGGAAGCAATTATTAAACTACCTAGTTAAATAACGAAGCAATTGTTTAACTGTACAGTCAAGACATTAAGAATGATCTTAAGATATCCGAAATAAGCAAAAAAAAATTTCTTTGAAAATACGTAGTTAGGATTTTTTAAGAAAGCAAATTCGTTTGCTATAGCCATCATCTGATAGCCATTTTTCCTTAGTGAGTGAACAAACGATAAATCTTAATTTCAGGAGAAATTGGGAAATATTAGGATTGTATTTATTCATGTCTATGTGCAAAACTATTATATAAACCATCTACATTTAAGAGAGCAATAAAAACACTAACATAATTTAAATACTTTAAAAACTATCCGTAAAATAATTTAAACGGTAATGTGATCAATCAACTGAAGCCAATCTATTATATAATCAGTCAAATAAACTTTTATTTAAGATTGTATTGACGGATAAATTATGATCGAATAAGGTCATATTTCCAATTTGAATGATTTTTATTCTGACCAATTCAGATAAAAAGCCTTAATATGAAACGTTCCCAAAATTATTATGTTATGTGATTAATTTGTGTAAGATATGTATAGGAATTGTCGATAAATCAAAATTATTACATGAGTGAAGAACATAATGGAAATTACTAATATACTTCACTGTTATATTATTTCTGTAATACAATTGTATTGAAATTTCAATATGTTTTAAGGGAGAAGTTTCTATCATTATCATTTATAATTTAAGGAAAGTAATGTTTAATACCAAACACAATAATTTATCTTCAGAAAAAAACATACGGAAAACTTTGATTTAGGAGAAATTTGCTTGGAGGAAAGTTTTATAAATTACGATGAGAGTTAATATGGTTTTAAAACATACCGGAAAAAAGTACTTATGTAATTTAATGTTTTACTTTATACGTACTTTCTTTAAAAAAAAATATATAATATAATTATAGAATGACATTCAATGATTTTAAGTATGAAAAATAGTCCGTATTATAGTAATCTGAGCAAATTATAAAGTGGTCAGCTACATATAATTAAAACTTTCAATATGTATCGCTAAAACTTGGTAGTGGTACTCGAATAATTCCATGAAGCACATCATCATGGACTATTTACACTAGTTTCCCTGAAATAAATAAATAAATAAATAAATAAATAAATAAATAAATAAATAAATAAATAAATAAATAAATAAATAAATAAATAAATAAATAAATAAATAAATAAATAAATAAATAAATAAATAAATAAATAAATAAATAAATAAATAAATAAATAAATAAATAAATAAATAAATAAATAAATAAAAAATAAAAAAATAAAAAAAAATAAAAGCATACAATGAATTTTTAAAATTAAGATTGCTATATTATATTTTATTGAAAACTCTATTAAAGAGAAAATTACTTTTTAATTTATGTGGCTTATTCTAATTTTTAAGCAAACGTATAAAAATTAGTATGTTTTTATAGTATGTTGATTATAGAATTAAAAAAAAATTACGTTATTACTATTATTCAAAATGGTGTATGTGGATTTTTCGTACATGAGCTTAAGATTTTATTTTTTAGAGGAATTAGAAAACTAGCAGCAACCATATGGTATCTATTATTTTTAAACACTTCAATGTCAGAAATTCTTAACGTTACACATACCTTTTTTTTTTTTTTAGAATTTATTAAAATTATAATTTTTTCCCTTCTAGTTTCAAATAATATGCGAAAAGCAAAGATGTCTTTCAGTGCTGCCATCGAGGGGTAAAAATGAAAACTACAGGTATTAGTACAATAGTAGTCTAAAGCAATTTTAACTGAAAACAATATTCTATAAGTAAGTGGAGAAAAGTTATCGGCTATCGAAAGTTCAAAAAGGTTGTAAAACGGTCTAGTAGTTTTGCATAGGCAATTTACTAATGATACCAACAAAAAAAAATCCACACTATCATATACAGTTCAATCATTTCATTAATCTCTATGACATCCATTGCCAATGAGTCATGCACCATCTTCATAAACAAAATATTTAATTAATACTTTCAATGCATTTCACTAAGGAAGTTTTTCTATTTACAAAAATAAATTCACCGGCCCACACTCATTTGAAACGCAGACAAGCTCACATGTCTTATTGCAAAGCCCTAATACTCGTTAGATTTCAAATAATTCTCCGAATTATGCTTTCCTTCTTGTCTCTAAAAGGTCGCAGGAGTTATGATTGTTTTCAATCGCCAAGGTTATTTTAGAGGAAGTAAACTCTTTAAAAATCTTTTATTTGAGATACGTCGATTATGAAAAGTATTTTAATTCAGTAGGGACCCCTTCTTCATTGATTTTTTTCCCTTTAAACAGCGTTTCTTTTGTTCTGGACACTGGATTTCACTAATATTCTGCGTTCTTTCCTTCTTCCTTCATAGGAGTTTGTATTATTACAAGTAGCATGGTGATTTCTAAACAGGTTTTCAACCAGCAGCGGATTTCAAGGGCAAAATGTCATATCCCTCAAGATAAGGTGAGCAAATTGCGCTGAAGAAGTTTCTGGGACATTTTCTTCAGTTTCATAAGCGAATAATGGCATTTTTATTTAAGGAAAATTATTTCAATACTTTTTAGTAAGCCACTGCAAGTGACTTAAACTTGAAAATAATTACTTAAGTGTGCTATTTTCGAAGTTATTTACAGATGTACCCAGAATTAATGTTATTAGAAATGTTCAAAATCAAGCAAGAACTACAAATATGTTTCTATTTGCAAAAGAAAGCGGGTTAAGTTTCAAAATTTAAAAAAATTTTAAATTTGAATATTTATGAATCTTTAATACATTGGCAAGAGCTGATCTTCTGATATCTAAATTGTTCTAAAAATTCAAAACAAACTGTATTTAATTTAAAAAAATAAAAGCTACTTTACAACACTTTTACATTCTTTTCATTATTTTTTATCTGCAGGCAATGGGAAATAAAATTCATGCAATAGCTTTCCACTCTCTTTTTAGTGATAAAAATGAGTAGCTTATTTCATAAAGGCAATATAAATGGAGAATATTATTCAAAAGCACGACTAAAAATAAATCAATAGTCTGAAAAGAGTTTAAATTCAGTTTTAAAAATCAGAAAAGTTAATTATTTTAAATAATTTTCTAAATATTTTAGCTCATGACCACTATCATTTTGCAGTTAAATTGATGCAGATATTATCATTGAGATATTAAAATCTTGAAATCCCACCAAGCAATCAAATATGTGTCCAAGTCGCATGTTTTGCTTAAACAAATGAGTTTGTAGAATTTGGATTTCCACCATAAATGTTGAATAATTCAAGGTCGTTATCAAGTAAGTAAAAGACTCCATTAAATTAGGTCATATGTAATTGTTTTCCATTGTTCGTTATAAAACAGTAACAATCAGCTTGATAACTTCTACCTACAAAATATATTTTAGAAAAGAAATTATTAAATTTGGAACTAGTCTAAAAGAAATGAGTATAAATTACAAAAAAAAATAAAAAAATTATAGTCTCTCTCTCTCTCTCTCTCTAGAAATAATTAATATTTTTAATTTTAAAATGAAAACAGTTTTATTTTTAGTGCATATCTCAATAATTAAATGATGATAACAACAGCTAGTCAAAAAATATAGTGCTAGGGAAAGTAAAAATGATTTTAAATGATTACGAGTTTTTACTTAAATTTGCATTCAAGAAAATAATAATAAACTAAAATCTGTTTCATTATATGAAAAAGTGTGACACTAACTATAGAGGTTAGATAGTATATTTTGAGATGTTATTTGAAAAACTTGAGGCATGTAAATATGTTCATAATTCTACAATTATTAAAATTATACATTATTATTGCATTATAATTTCCGTAATAAAATGAAGTATTAGTAGTTGAAATAAAAAAATTTGAAAGATATTTAAAAAACTTTTTATAATTAAATAATACATTTTAATTTTAAAGTCAACTTTTTTATATGCAACAAAGTAATCTTAGCATTAATTAACAACTAATTTTAAATTTCGACATTTTGGTTGTACACTGTACAGTGTAATTGATATTTTTAATTAAATATTTAAAACTCATTTGTAAATGCAATAACAAAACTGCCTGCTGAAAGCTATTTTCTATGGTTTTATTACAATGGTTTTCTTTTAGAGGGCGTAAGTTTAATTCTTTTAAAATATTGATGTTCATATAAAGATGACGATGATCATTCCAGTATATAAGTGCATATCATTGCCCGTTTAATATTGTTTCAAATGTATTACATGGTATTCTTGTCATCAATAAGTAGACACACAAAGGGTAATTGAGTTTAGATTGTTATCGAAATTTTCCATTCAAATTAACATTCAAATTCAAACAAGAAAAAACAATAATCGCTTTTCGTATCTATTGTTCGGAATCTTCATTATATATTCCAAACACGCTTGAAATTTTGAGCGAAAGTTCGTCAGCTTTTCTTCCAGAGTCCTTTGTTTAAAATAATTATTGTTTTTTGTGACTTACTTTAATATTAAAAATACTACATATATTTTCTATATTAACTAAATTTTAAACTCTTAGACTATAGTTTTTCCCCTGTTAGATATAAACAAAAAGCAAACAATTATGAGTACATGTATTGTGAAATGAGACAATTTAAGCTATTTGCAATTATTTCGACTAAACAGTTTTAAAGAATTTACTCAATTGAAATTATCCAATTTTAAGCCCCAGAAACAATTGCAAAAAATGAAAGAGTACAATTATTGAAATTTAAAATTAAGAGTAAATGTGTGTCGAACTCATTTTACTCAAATTCTTTCTGCCTCTTTAAAAAATATTTCTTCTGTATTTCGAATGCAATAAAATTAAATGTTTTAATTTTATCCTCACTATACAAGAACACATTTAAATTCATAGAACTAGATACTTAATCTTTTATTGCATCTATGATATTCCATTTCCAAGGTGTAAATAAAATTTCAACAATTAATTATAAAAGTGGAAATTCTTGCAACATAAAAACACATCTTGCTCTCAAAAAGGCAACCGCATCAAACTGCAACTAACTTCAATTATCCCGAAATATAAGCGAGTTTTATTCAGAAATAAATAACTTTCACATCCAATTAAAAATCACGATGGCAATTTGTTTTATTCCCTTAACTACGTCACCTGCTCATATATTCATAGAACAACACTTCAGAAAAGACAACTTGTTACCTGACCGTGAAAATTACGCATGCATCTGATTGCCCTAACGAGCTTTCTAGATTAGTAACAGCTGACCCTTGCGAAACCTTTTCTAAAACAAAAGTAAACACGTGAGAAAGCAAGTACAGGAAAAAGGGGGGGGGGGGGTGGCTGTCCATCCTAATGACTGGAGGGCGTTTCCCCCTCCAATGAAATCTTCAAACATCAAAGAAAATCGGCACTCTTTCCTCTAATAAACTTCGAACGGAATTTTTTCTTCTTTTGATTTAATTGTCTATTCATGTCTGTTTCTCGCGTGCATCTTATATAAGTCTTACGAAGGTACCCTTAGTTGTTCAAAAGTTTTTCTGCTCTAGTAAAGAAATGCAGCTTGCTATAACGCAGTTTTTAGTTTTGGCCTTAGGTAAGTTTGAGTGAATGTCTATTTACTTAAAGAATTTCATAACATGGCAATTAGTTTAATTAATATTCTTTTTTGTTTGAAGGATTGTAAAATGTTTTTTTTTAATTAGCATTTTCTTAAAACCTTATTAATCTATTCATATTTTAAACAATGAAATAATAAACATTGAAATTATAAACATTTACTGAATCTAGGTTAAATTAGTATTGTTTCTATTGTTGGTAAAAGATATTTGCACTTCAGGACCAAAGAGCGTAAGTCATGGTTCCGGAACTCTACAGGAGATTGATAAAACTTAGTCCCCCGTACTCTCAATAGAATCCCTCTATAATGTTCTGATATAACCCTCTGAAATAAGTCATGCATTATTGTAATGAGTTACTATATTATGGTTCGATAGAAAACAAACTTTCAAGATATAACTGCAATGCGACAAAAATTGGCAAATTCGGACTTAGGCTCATTTGACTCTGAGGTATCGAAATTCCTGTAAGAGTTCCAATTTACTTTTTATTATAATTTTAAAGAGAACTGTTACGTTTAAATTATTTGAGCATTTACTTTTTTATTATTATTTTAAAGAGAACTATTAGTTTTAAATTATTTGAGAATTTACTTTTTAATTATTATTTTAAAGAGAACTATTAGGTTTAAATTATTTGAGAATTTACTTTTTAATTATTATTTTAAAGAGAACTATTAGGTTTAAATTATTTGAGCATACTTACTAAAGTTTGGTCAATAGTTAGAAATTATTTAAGAAATTGAATTAATTGAAAAAGAATGTATTAACTCAATTGATGTGTATATTATTATTTTTTAAAGACTTCTATATAAGATTATATACTTTAAAATAATTGAAATACTCAATATTAGTATTTATATCTATTATTTCAATAACACTCAGTTGGAATTTAACTTCTTTTTAAGTATCCGCTATTACACAGTTCAACCTGTAGTTACTTATTAAGGACATTGTTACTTCAGTTTTAGGACAATAAAGTATTACTTAAGGAAAAAAATTTAGACATTTACCAATTTTTCAAGCGTAATTTATAAGTGAAATGTGTGTATAATCATGTCCCAATGTAGTTTAAAATGGGTCTGTTAAATTGATACTATTATATATAATTTTAATCAAGAAGCACACTAAAAATAGTATTATATATTTTTAATTTATATTACGTGATACTATATTTATTATGCTGTACTTACATACTATTTATACATAACTATTTGTTAATAGAATTTGTTTCAATTTGAGGTGTGACTCCCCATCTTATTCACAGCAGCTTTTTTTTTTTTTTTTTTTTAATTTTTAAAAAATTCAGCAATTCAAGACAATTTCTACGTTATCTTTAAATAAAACTTCAAAATACAAATGAATGAAACTGTACTATATGGTTCATTTGGCATTTCAGTGGCCGGCGGGTATGGTGCAGCTATTGAAAACTGCCACATGGACCGTCTATCTAAATGCGGTGATCCACTATCTGCATTTAGAAAGGAACAAGGACAGAGTTTTCCAACTACTGAAGAACAAGTTAAGAAGCTGTGCCAGTAAGTAGCATTTTAATCATTACTGAGGAATTCAAAATATAAGTAACACATTATCAAAAAGTTGTTATCTCTACATTTAAAAAATACACAATCTTATTATTCTCATTATAATAAAACTGATGAATATTAAGTATATATTTTTCTAAGTGCTCTCTACACCATCCATTAATACATTAATAAATGTTAAATGACTCATAAATGGTGCATTAATACATTAATAACCACATTAATAAGTGATAAAAATAATATTGATAAGACAGTACTCATGTATTAGAAATCTCTAATTCGGACTCATCGGTACACTGTTAAAAAAAATTGTCCACCATACACCAAAATTTGGTTCCATTTAGCTGCCACCAACATTTGGTGCTTAGTTTCGCGATTTAATGGTGCTTATGGTCCGAGGTTGCACCATTAAATCGTGAAACTAAGCACCAAATGTTGGTGGCAGCTAAATGGGAACCAATTTTTGGTGCAAGGTGGAACAAAATTTTTAACAGTGTAGTGCATATAGCGGCGATCATATAAAACAACGATCATAGAGGTAAAAATTACTAACAAAATGTCAGTTTGCTAAATAGCACCGTACTCAAAAACTGAATAAACTTTTAAAAAAAACTACTAGTAACTAAAAGGATACTAGTTATAAAAGCACTTTAAATTAAGAGAAATCAGTATCAATATCAAGAGTATTAGGAAAAAAGCTAATAAAACTAATAAAATGATTTTTATTTTAAGTTTCAAATGTATTGCTACTTTTTTTCATTGATTTTTTTATGCCTCAAAGTGAGAAAATAGATATTGTTTTGCAAGTACTAATAGTAAAAATATATAGAAAATTGTAAATAGGTAATTTAAAATCCTGACAAGAAAAATAAGTCGGACTTCATTTTTAAGGCACATATCAATCAAGTTAAATTCAGTGAAATAATAATACATTGAGAGCATATATCACTGTAAAAAATATAGAGGTTTTTTTTACAGATATTTTTCTAGAGATTCTAGTTTATTTATTAAATATTTTTATAAAAAAAAATCACTATTGCAAAAATAAGCACGATTAAAATTATCAGTATTTCAGATAGACTTATAATAGAAAAATAACAAATTAGATACATTTGGCTTACGTAAATTTTTTATACATATTTGGTTTCAATTGAAATGAATTTAATATTTGTAATTCAAACATTATTTTTGAAGGAGGTCTGAACATAATACTTTTTAATTATTAACTCAAAGTTTTAGTTTTGTTACACATGTAATTGCTCTTGGTACAAATTTAAGTAATTAATACATGAGTTTTAATCTCTAAAGATTATATCTTAAACCAGCGTTTAATTCATTTTTATGTAGTAATATGCTTATCATGTTCTCGTAGGGGCATGGAACAAGCGAAGGCATGCGCAGAAGAATTCCAAAATAAATGCATGACGCCTATGCAATTGGAAACCATGGGATTTCTCACTGAAGGATCCTTAACAGTATACAAAGATTTCTGCACTGATGGATCTCAAATGAGAGCAGGTAAGATAAATAGTGTTTTCTAATAATACCTAAAAACGAACAAGAAATGTCATTGTTTATAAGGTTATCTTACATGTCATCAATTAAGACGTTATCATATATTGAACATTTTGAGGAAAAATCATGTTTCACAAGCAGGTTGTATACATTGTATATGCAGGTTGTATACATTATTATAGATATATTCTTCTCTTCTATTAAATTTTAGTTTGAAAGCACACAGTTTTTAAAAATAAACAGTTTCGTTAAATAAAAACATAAATATATTTAAAGTATATATGTAACTGCAGCTGTGCCTGCGTTCTGTGAAAGATATATAACAGTATTTTTTTTTTTTAACCAAAAGTAATTCTTATTAGATTTATTTCAGATATAAAATTTAAACTCTCATTTTATTTGTTATTTTATGAACAGAATAAATAAGAGAAGCATAACATTATTTTAAATTAAAATTACCAAAATTAAAATTACTTGAGTTTTATTATAAATAAATTTCACATTAGTGCCCAATATTTTTAATTATGAAAACATTTTCCTTGCAAACAAACGCATAAATATGCATTTAATTATTATAATAATATATATGTAGTAATAAGTATGTAAAAGTCAATAAACTTGAAACAGGTACAAAAAATAAAATCGAGTAAAAAGTGAAAGAAAAAAAAAAGTGATGAAACTATCATGTTAGTATTTAATGACTAAAAATTGTTGATGAGAATATCCTGTTGTATAAAACGCTGGATTTTTGTATCTTTATAAGCTATCAATTATTATTTTTTTTATGTCTGTTCACTTTTATAGGATTAGTATGTTTTACTTTGGCAATCCGTTTTTAAAAATTTAAGAAATTCCTTTTTTGCAGTACTTTGATGCCAGAAACACTAATTTTAAGTTTATGAGTACACTTTTTTGATCATTGGAAACTGTAATCATGTAATGAATGTCGAGACTTTTTTCAGCACACAACATTTGCTAAAAAAATAAAATAACTGAAGAAAGGTTTGAAGTCCATGTGTAAAATACATAAATCGAATATTTTAATATTATTCAATGTATTTCAATTTTAGTACTCAGCATTTTTTATGCAAATTTCAATTACATAGGAAATATATTTAATTTTTAGAGTATTTGAAGCATTCACAATGCATTAATGATGCTACTAAAACTGACGAAGCCAAGGAATATTATCAATATGTGGAGGCAGCGCTTGAAGATTTAGCAGAGAAACCACCCGCAAAACGTCTACCAACTACTTGCTGGTAATATTCTTGTTAATTAATAGAATATAGTAATTTATTTTCTAAAATAAAAAAATGTATTACATTTTCTTTTATTTCAAAGCTTAATTTCTATTTTTAGTTTCCATTTATATGCTAAATAAATATTTAAAATTATCATTAATAACATTACCTACATAAAATGACTTTATCATTTACTTAAACATTAATTATTTAATTAATTATGCATTAATATTTCAATTCAATTTTACTATGTTTAAAATAATTTATTTTGTTTAATTTTCTTTCATTTTTTTATTTAGGTAACTTAAATTATAATAATAATAAACCGTACAGAATATTTTTTATTTCATTTATATTTTTCTTTAGATTGATTATTAAGAATGAATTCCTGCTTGGATTAAATTATATAAATTAACTGACAGATTTTAAACTAATTGTTCAATGCCAAATAAACTGTTTTTCAACGCGTATAAAGTATTAAAAAATTATTACCAGACACTAATGTCTTGTAGAAAGGGTAACACGATACATTAATTACATGAACTTGGGTTGTTAAATAATTAATGTTAAAGTAAATGATAAAGTCATTTTATGTATGTTATGTTATTAACGATTAGATTAGATTTAGATTTACTAAAATTAGAGTTTGAAGATCCTGTAAAATGGAGCATGCGAAACTGTGTAATTAGAATATTTAAATACTGTATTTTAAAGAGTTGTTGCTTTTAAAAACACACAGTGCATATATTTTTAAAGAATATATTATCACGCTTTCAGTAGTAGAGTTGCAAGTAGTTTTCCAATTTTTAAGTTTGATAAATATGATTTTGGCATTTATTGACCTATCCCAATATCTTTCTGTCAGTGGATACCAATGGCTTAACGAGAAATTCAACAAGATGGGAACTGAGAAGTGCGGTGCTGATGCCGTAGATGCTTTCCAGAATGTTGTCGAAATGGCTGTTTCTACACTCCCCGATATCTTGTGTTCCGGGTTCGAGCCCTCGAGCAAGCAATGCACCGATGTCCTACCTCCAGCAGGGGCTAAACCAAAGGGAACCATCCGAAACTCGCACATCGCAGAAACCTTCGCTTCCATCTACCTTCAGGACTAGAAATTGGACATCGAGAAGTGTCGTTGATTAAGAAGACGATTGTAAGAAGAATGTTTTTTTAAGAAATAAATTTCGTTTTGTTAAGTTTTATGGATATTCTCTTCAGTTCATTTTAAATGACTTGCAGACACACAAAATTTATGCTTTAAAAATTCTTTTCCGCGTTTTAATGAATCGTACAGTTCATCTTCTAATTTCCACTAAGAACATATGTTTTAGCTACACTTTAGTAAAAGCTTACACCCGAAAGATAGTGCGACTCCTCCTGCCTCCCTTAATCTGATGAATAGAAATATATATCTATGAAAACCAGTATCAATTCCATGGTTCTATTATATAAATATGAGTAGGGTTAAGGAATTATGAAAGTTTATTGAATATGCCTGTTTAATTGAATCGAAATTTCTTACTGTAATGTATCATCAATTTCTGAAATTAACACATTAAGATACCTTTTTAATGTTTTACCAATATTAATATTTTAATTTATTGAGCTAAAGAAAAAAATCTTTAATGATTTTTAAATCTATAGATACGTTAGTTCGAATTATTTGAGTGACGTTTATGAAAAGCTTACACCAAAAAAGATTATATGACTCCTCCTGACACTCTTAATTTGGTGACTAATACTTTTTTGATTATGAAAACCAAGATTTCATTATTAAATCCATGGTCTAATTAGCGTTAAAAGTCAGAAAATAAATCTGACTTTTAAAAAAATCAGAGCGTGTTCGTTTTTTAAGAAGTCAAATTTCTTGACCCAGATAAATTTTCTGTAAAAAAAAATAATGGGGACACATTACAAATTATTTCAAATTAGATAAATTGAATATAATTATAAATAAGCACATTGTACGACGTTTGGTCTGTCAGTCAAATTTAAAAAAAAAAAAAAAAAAAAAATCAGAGTATATACAGTCAAACCCAGTTAACGCAAAATCGCTTAACACGAAAACACGTTTAACGCGAACTAAAAACAGTTCTACGTACAATGAAGTTTAAATTTAAAGTTAATTTATTTATCTAACACGAAATCTCACATAATGAAATCCCGTTTAAGAAAAAAAATGTGCTCTTTATTTATTTATTTATTTATTTATTTATTTATTTATTTATTTATTTATTTATTTATTTATTTATTTATTTATTTATTTATTTATTTATTTATTTATTTATTTATTTATTTATTTATTTATTTATTTATTTATTTATTTATTTATTTATTTATTTATTTATTTATTTATTTATTTACTTATTTATTTATTTATTTAATTATTTATTTATTTATTTTAAGTGAAACCTTGCAAAGTTTTCTAATCCAGTAGGTCAATTTTTCATGTGCTTTAAGTAATTTTGAAAAAGTAGACACAGTAAAAAAAAAAATTATATTAATAACTATTAATTCAAGCAAAAATCAACAATAGACTTCTTAATAAGTGAAATAAATAATAAATACACGAATAACTTCATGAAATTCGGTTTAAGCGAAATATTTCGACAGCCCCAACTATTTCACGTTAACGGAGTTAAACCAGTTTGAAAGTACAGAAGTTGTTCAGAGGGGATATAAATAATCTTATATTTTGAAAATAGATAATCATACAATACTGAATGATTGATTGTAAGTAGCACAGCACAATTGGTAGTCTCTTTTAAAGAATTTTTTTATAAAAGCAAACATATCCTTATAACTATTTGCTTGATTCCGCTCAAAAGTTAATAAATATCGAAACAAAAAATTTGGTATTTACAAAAAAACACATAAAAATGTATTTTGAAATTTTTTTTATGTCGCTTCCTCATATGCAGAACGTAATGTGCTTCTATTAATTAACAAAAAATATTAGAATATTTGTTAAATGTTTTATAAAACATTTTCTAACTGTTTAACACATCTATGTAGCTAAAACAAATTGTAAAAGTATCATGAATGAGACTTAAAAATAAGCTTTTGAATTAATGTCACTCAAATATAAAGTTGATTTCTCATCCATCAGATGGCGCTTCTTTTCCTTTACTTAATTTTTCCCTGCTTTGTTATACTTTACTATTCCTTTAGCTAACTGTACCGTTAGGAGGAAACACTGAATTCATATAAAAATGAAATAATAGTTGGGTTATGAGCCAAATTTAGCTATGAGGGATATTATCTATTTTTTAAATTCAAATATGTTGCACAAATAGTTTGCACCAATGTTTTTAATAACAATTACTCGATATCACCCATCATTAAAGAAAGAAAAGTTCCACCAGTTTTATCATCTAATGTATGTATTGAAGAACATTTCAAATCAAAGTTGTCCAAAATAACTCAAACTACAACTTGTGAATAAATAGAAAATAACATTTGAATAAATTGGAAAACGTTCAGCTTTCTAACTGAATTCAGGATTACCGTGATTGTAAAAATTGAGAAAAACATATTTTGATTATAATAAAGGATGCTTTTGTACATAAATATGTATTAAAAGGAAATAACACTAAAGAGGAAATATTTAAAATTTGAATAATTTAATAATAAGCTCGTAAATTACCTTAGAAATTTCCTATTTTAAGATCTCCCCTCATCTTCAACTAATGTTTTAAATCCTTTATAATAATTTCGAATTTGTGTGTGTTTGACAGAGAGTGGAAAGTATGCATTTGTGTGGATATGGGCGTGTTGGCTGGTTGGTTGTTTTCAGATTATCTGGCGCCGTCAGCAATACGAGGGCTATAATGCGCCGAAACATTCGTCATTAGACAAGCCAACATACATTTACAAACACCCATGCCTAACGCGGGACTCGAACCCGCAACCTCGTGGTCTAGTAGCTACCACGCTAACCACTATACCGTTATGGGGGTGTTGGCGATGTGGCTGCCGGGAAATGTTGCGAAAGCGTAATAAACCAATTTGCCGATAGCCAATCAAACTGAAACTTGGTAGAGAGATTCGATGTCGATAACAATGCATTCTTTAAAACTTTGAAAGCTGTCATTAAAAGAACGTTAATGCACATGCTACTTTTACAGTTCGGGATGACTAATTAACACACTTGTAATCCAATCAAGCTTAAGCTTGGCTGATTGATTTGATGTCAATAGCAATACCTTCTATCAAGTTTCGAGGGATGTCACTGTCACAAAATGGTCACTTTTACACACGCTTCTATATCGCTTAGGAATACTAATAAACCCACTTGTTGTCATTTAATCTCTCTGGAATTTCACAGAATAAGAATGCATTACTCAATAAGAATGCATTCTATCAAGTTTGGGGGACTGTCACTAAAAGGCCGTTTTTGCACACGCTACTATTGGCGTTTCGGTTGATTTAATAATACACTTACTTTCACACAAGAACTGAAACTTGGCAGATATACGCGTTGTTGATGACAATGCTTTCCATCAAGTTTTGGAACTGTCATGCAAAGGCTGCTTTTGCACACGTTCTATTGTCATGTGTCAGACTTAAACAACTTTTATTCCTATTTTCCAGATATCAAGCTTAATTTAAACATGTTAAATTTAGCGATATTTAATGCCTAAAACCTTCCCTTACTAAGGTTGATGAGGCAAAATCTTTGGAGGCTAATCAACTCATTTGCCGATGTCCAATAGAACTGAAACTTGGCAGATCGACTCGTTGTGGATGACAATGCATTCAATTAAGTTTCGTGGGCAAAAAAAGTTGTTCAACCGTTTGGAATGGATGTTTTTCTCATATTGGTCGAAACACTATGAAAGCTCGATCCAAGCTTAATAAATTGCATTTACATATACAAATTGGCAATGCATATAAAAGATTCAAATTAAAATCTTTGCTTTTTTGGGTTATATTACTAATTAAAAAAAAATATTAGCTTTTGTTTCAAGTATTTGTTTGCCTACATAGAAAATGAATGCGATTTTCTAACTTACTTGAAGTAATGTAAAACATAAAATGTAAAGGGCCTCACAAAAATGAAAAAATTCCAACTCAACTTTTCGACCGAAAGAGAAGATTGAATTTGTTTCTATCCAAGGAATTATATAAATATATCCGCAGTAATGTTTTATATAAGATTTGAAATTTTAACCAAAAAATTCTATACTTTTATATAATGTATATCATTTCAAATTAGCCTAGCTCTTCATAACTTAAGATTTTAGTATGATCCCAACCATCAAGCAAATATGACGAATATCGTACTACTAAATTTGAAAAAGGATGGCCTAGAGTACGATACTGAAGAGTACAATATTTTAAGACCAGATCTTGAATTTTTTAGTCGACATTCATATGACCAAAGTAAAAGGTATTACGGTTATAATTTTTAGATTTATTTAAACAATTTCTGAAATAACATGTCTACATTTCTTAAGTAAGAAATGTAAATTTCGAAATGCAGATGAATATTGCCTTTTTTAACCTTGTCACTTGCTTCATAGTGAAATTTAATATAACTTTATATTTTCAGTTACCCACAGACCCATAACGTGACTGCTGATTGAAATGCAAAACACGACCAATATTCAAAGTTCTTAATTGCTAGAGTAAAATGTTTTTTTGGTCGGAAAGAAAATGTAGATCAAACTGAAAGATTTAATAAGGATATTGAATTTTCCTATTTATTGTAATCTGTTATCGGTTGAGTGTGCAAAAGTGATGCCTCAAAATGCAATAAAAGATTATACATTTTTCTGTACTCAACGTAATATAAAGTAAAAGAAAAAAGAAAAAAAAGAAAAAAAAAAAAAACGTTTTAACTAAGACAATAATTATGCTACAAGCTATACAACAAACTTTCCTTTTCCTGATTAGAACTTACGTTGTACATGTACATGTTAAGAAGTTCATTTTAAAGCAATTTCATGCTACTTTATTCAAAAATCATGTTAGTTATCTGAACCTTAATCAATTAAATTTATTTTTAAAAAAATCAAATTTTGCAATAAAATAATCATTGTTTGATTATAGTTTAAAGGTAGTAACACATTACAATGCCAGGTCAAGTGCCTCCTTCCTAGTTAATGTGCCCATGTACAAACACAAACACTTAAGTTTCTCCACCAAGGCTTTTGTTTTCCATCATTACATCAAAAAGTTTTTCTCTTAATAACTTTAAAAGTAAAATTTTTAATCCAAGGCTATCAAAAACGGAAATAATCTGTCCAAACAAGTTCTGTTGTGACTGTCCAAAAAATATTTTCTTGTGTCGTCACCTCACACGTGCACAAAGCGGTCTCCTTCCATTCTGCAATGCTTCAGTGATTTCGAAAAAGGATGTCTTGACCATCTCTTTTCCTGGTATTTTCTTAAAAGTCTTTGGCATCCTTATAAAAGATTTAGTTAACAACTTTCTTCAACATACATCCAGTGTTCCCCTCGTGTAAAAGTGACGCTGTGATATACCAAAAATGAAGTCTTTGTTGATAAGCTTGGGATTAACAATAGGTAAGGCCTTTATTACCATTCAATCTAAAGAGATCTTATGTGCTCTTTTTTCCCCAATCCAGCAATATAATGTGCATAATACCACTTAGTATTTTATTTTAATACTTAATTAAATGATTTAGGTTAATTATAAGCAAGTAGGAGAAATGCCTCCTATCACAGAACTCGCTTGTGTCCAAACAGAGTTTCCTAAACTACTGATTGAATTATACTCAAAAATACATTCCTATTCAATATCTCAGACTACAAAGGTCCTTAAAATAGTAATTCGTCATTTATTTTGACGTATTTGCGTTTTTGTCATAACGTATCGAAGTAGTATTAAGATACCTGATATTTAATTATCTATGGAAAAGTATTTTAAGAATGTAATCTTAAGATGTGGGGCTATCATATATTCAGTTGATAATTTATTTTAAACATATTCCTTATTTGAATAAAATTTGCGTTTTCGTAGCATAAATTTTCCATGTGTCTGGTAAAATGTCTCTTTCATAATCCGAAGATATAATATTCATCCAAAATAAGAACTTTCAAGAAAATAAAATGATACAAATACGGAAAAATACATGCAAACATATTTTACCACCTTAACGTTAATAACAGATATTGCGAGAAATGGCCTTGTCAGCAATTTGAAATGAATACGCATATAATAGTGTTGTGGTTTTTACCACCTCTGATTATATATTATAATGATTATTTTACATAAGAACGTACTTAAGGGGAGGGGTCGAATTGTATGATTTTTTATGGTTGTCCTAAGAGCAACCACTGAAGTAATCTTGGCTATTGTCCTTAAGTAAAATAAGTAAAATGTGTTGCCCTTACATTTTTCAGTGTTACAGAATATGAAAACTAGACTTTTCTTTTACTGTTATTAGAATGATTTAATAGACGTGTTTATAAAATAACTGCTCAAAATCCAATTGATTAGCTTTATACTAATTATCAAAACCAATCAAGCACTTATGAAAAAGAAATTAAATTTCTGGCTGCCCAAAGGACAACTGAAATGCTTCATGAAGTTGCTCTTTTTATTATCTGGTCGTCTCGGGTAACCGAGCAACCACAAATTTCGACCCTTGTTTAAGTGTTAAAACATACAACACATATTGTAAACATTTTATTTTATTTCCTTATTATTCTAAAACGTTACTAATTAATTTTTAGTTTCGTTTTATTGGAAAAAGCTAAGTAAGGTTAAGAATTATACAAGTTTATTGAATGAGCCGGTTAATTAAATCCAAATTTCTTCTTGTATTGAATCATCAATTACTGAAGATAATACATTCAGTTCCAATGCTACGCTTATATTAATATCTTAAATGAATTGTTCTACAGAAAAAACTTTTCTTGGCTGTTTTTCTATAGATACGCTACTTAAAAAAAATTTATAATATCAAACTGTATTTTCTCTTCAAACACTTGGACCAATTAATGTTTTCTTCGAACAGAAACGTTGCTTATAAAGGTTGAATTTGCTTACAAAAAGGTCATCGATAAAATTTTAATTTAATATTAGATAAATATCAAGTTAGCTATATTATTTACACAAATTCCTATAAAAGTTGAGGTTGCTTTGGATATATTTTATATCATACTATAGATATCTTTGATTGTCATTTTATCATCTATCACATTCAGTTATAATCATTTTAAATGTTCTAGCTGCTGGCGCCATCTATAGTATACCAGATAAAGGTTTTGTGTAACTTCCTTTCACAACAAAATGCATTTTTTTTTTCCTGCTTTAAAAATCAAAATAATGTAACTATTTGATCGAAACCCTGTTCTTTTACCGGATGTAGTTCTAAATTCAATACTCGCCTACTTCCAGTTCTATCCTGTGCTGTCTTTGCTGATCCTCAGTGCCATACCAGCGAATTGAGTCAATGTTACGAAATTGCTATTAAGTGGTTCCACACTCTCCCTAAGCAATCAATACCAGTGACGGAACAAGATATCAGTGAAGAATGCGAGTAAGTTAACAGTTAATTGAAATTTCTAATCAGGTTACCATTTATTTACGGTATATGTTATAGTATATGTGTTATTTTTATCGTGTGCATGGTTCAAACAATTTGCTTAGTGCTTCGTAACAAAAAATATAGTTAAATAAAATCTCATTTTAAAAGCACCATTTAAAAGAAAGCAAAATCCTTTTTTTTTTTTTTTTTTTACCTCTGCATTTGTTTCGTAGGACTATGTCCACAAATAAATTAGAAAAAACAAACAAATGATATTATTATTAAAATCAAAATATTTTTAAAATAGCTAATATTTGTTTATATTTAGGTGCATAGGTTTAATTAAAATGGATTTAAATTTCTATTGAAGTCAAATTATTATCACTTAATGTATTTATTGTTTCCACCCTCTATGTTTGGTATCAACAAAAACCGGCATCCATGTCGTCAAACTCCAAATTATATAAAAAGTCCGTAGAAATAAGACTGCGTATTATTGGCTGAATATACAATTACCGAAGTGTAAATATGTTATTTAGAGAAATAAAAGCCAGCTATTTCACAAAACTATCATCTAAAAGCCGATATACTAGGAATTATTGCTTTTCTTGTCATTGGATTTCAACTAACTTATGCCAAATAATCATTTGATGATAAGTCATTATTCACTTTAATGCTAAAATTCAAGGTTTATATTTAACTTGCATGGTAGCTACTTTTAGGCACGACTAACAGCTATAAAAGTTTAAATAATTAAAAAATTGTCTTTAAAAATTCATATAGAAAGTTATGGAAAATTAATATTTATATTATATTCTCCCTTTAAAACCGATGTAAAATAAGTGACATCTAATGCTAGAGTTTTGAATACAACAGAGAATAAGGAAACATCTATTTTCAATGTGTTTATTGATCCTAGATTTTCCAAATAAGCAAATTATGAAAACAAAAAAAATGTGAAAGTTTGTCAAAGAAAGGTGTTGCTTATCTATTCTTGTTACAAAAAATTCTATATATTCTTATTAAATTATTTATTCTTGATATTAAAAATGCAGTATGCTTTTTTTCTCAAACAAAAAATGTAAAAACATTATGCCTAGTGTATGACTCCAGTATAAAAGAGGGCCTAATTTAAGAAGAAAAGCAAGTTATATTTTAATAACAGGTGGAACACTAACAAACAAAACTAATTATGTTTCATAAATATAAAAAAAAATGTGTGCAAAATTAGATGCCTAATTGATCGACAATAGTAAAATTAAATAACACTTTATTATTATAACTTTAAAAGCAATTCTTTTTTTTTTTTTTTTTTTTTCAATTATTGCAGAGGTAATTTAAAACTAAAAAACGCATATTTGAAGCATTGCTATCACGTAGCGGTTATAAGCTATTACAGTTTTCTAAAACTGCCGGATACAGTTTTTATTAGAATTTAAAATTGTATTTGGAAATGCAATCATGGATACTTCTTTTCGTTTTATGAATATATTCATGAAGA
This sequence comes from Linyphia triangularis, assembly GCA_963978545.1. Classification (NCBI taxonomy): domain Eukaryota; kingdom Metazoa; phylum Arthropoda; class Arachnida; order Araneae; family Linyphiidae; genus Linyphia; species Linyphia triangularis. Next base: position 54,455,678 of record OZ021724.1, on the reverse strand, counting down.
ATGCTTTAAAAGCAATTACTTATTTCTTAAAATTAAGAATTTAACCGATAAAGATAAACAATTTAGAGCATCAAAAAAAAAAAAAAAAAAAAAAATTAATTAGCAAAAAAAATCGAAATAAAATTAATTAAATTAAGTTAACAACCCTGACTATTGTTAGTATATTTTTTTATATCAATCTCACCATTTAATGTATTTTGCCTACGAAAAATTGCATGATAATTATCCATGATTGCAGTTTTATTAAAACATTCTAAGAAGCGTTTAACATTAGATTTTCTGAAACAATGTTTGCTAACTTATTAAAATATCATTTAATTATTTATGATGATTAATTAATGACGTGTTTTTAAAACATGACTTAAATCTTCCAGAGCACTCGGAAGCGCTATTGATTGCGGATTGAAGTACAGAGATTCCTGTATGACCCCATTGCAGAAGGAAGCGCTTGCTTTAGTACTAGAAGGAGTACTTGATTTCAGAAAGGAATTTTGCGCAAGCAATTCACAAATGCGAGATAGTAAGATATCTTCTTTTGAAATACAATTAGTAACGTGTTAATACAAATTTATGATTAGCTAGTTATCAGACCAATTTCGTGTTCGGATTCGAACTTTAAGCTGAAACAAATTTCAATTTCTTTTTCAAGTAAGCTAAATACAATGTATTATACCAATATATATATTGACCAATGATGCCTATTTGATACAATGTAATATACTAATGATGCCAAAAGGGAGTAAATCTTTGGTTTGAAAATATATAAAGTGTTTTCCTGCATGTTTTCCATCGCTTGATTGTTGGGTTGTTTGTAAAGTTGCAAATTAATAAGTCCGAGGTATAGCTCCCATACCTACAATTTCTAATGAGATGTATTGCATTAATCATGGTGTGTCTAAAAGTTTATCTATGCGTATAGTAGCTTTTTTAAGAAGATAAACAAAAGTTAATTATCAATTCAATTATAAAAATATTGAGTTAGAGCCTACATAAGCCAATTTTCAGGAGCTGAAAGTTAAAAAAGAGTAAAAAATATCCATTTCTGATGAAACAACCAAACTATTGGCATCTGAATTGCATGAATACATGATGGGGGATGGGGTAAATTAATAGATACTTAAATAAATAACTCTCGTTTTATTTAAATTAATTATTGATTCTTTGCGAAGTTTTAAGACTAGTTAAATGTTATACTACATGGAAAACCATTTGGTTACTTAACGATTTCAAAATAACTATTTAAACTATTAAATGCATCTTCCTCACATTCCAATTATTTTTTCCACAGTGTAACACTGTAAGCAGCTTCCATTTTTTTCACAGCTATTCTATCAGTTGAATTTTGTGAGATTGTACTTCTTTGCCATCTCCTGTTTTATATTTATTTATATTATTTTATCAATATAGAGTACTTATCCCACGCTCCGTGTCTAAACAAGGTTGCTCAGTCTGATGCTGTGAAGGAGCAAATTGAATATATTTTGGCTGTTGTTGAAGGAATAACTAAAGTTGAAACAAGTAATGCCGTTATGTATGCCTGCTGGTAAGGACAACTTGGAACTACACATATTTCTAATCAAAATAGGATGAATATATACTAAATCCTTTAGTTACTCTTAACCCAATAAGATTCAAAATAGAGTATTTAATGTTATATGTGACACATATAATTTTTATTAACTAGTTCCGTTTAATTATTACTAGTCTCCACCATTTTATAAAAGCTATTGATTTTCTCAGAGTATATTTCTAAAATCTCCACGAATTATCCATTAAAAAGATTTTTAAAAGGTCAGTTTTTTTTTTTTTTTTTTTTTTTGTTAAACATGATAGATAACAAAACTTTTTTAAAACTGTTTTGTAATTGCAATACAATTTTAAAGTATAAATTAAAGATTGAGGAACTATTACTGTTTGTGTTTCTGACTAATTATTTTTCCAATACTTTCCACCACAAGTAACCAATAATACCTTTATTTTGTACTGCAGCATTTTTTAATTATAAACCTCTTGCTTTTCTTGACAGTGGTTACAGAAAAATCCATGGTGAATTCTTGAAGATGGGCATTGAATCATGCGGTAAGGAAGCAACGGATATGGTCATTGAAATGCAGTCATGGATATTTGCCCAACTTCCAGATGTGATCTGCACTGACCTCGATGGAACCGAAGACAAGTGTAAGGCCCTTCTTCCTCCATTGGGTACCAAGATATCAAACGACGGCAAGTCCACTGCAATATTTGCTTTCCTCAAGGACACCCTTAAGAATTGGATAGACTTGTAAAAAACTGGCAATTAAAAGCTAGTATTGTTGGTGAAGTGCTAAAAGCTTTGTTAAAAATTGCTTATTGAATAAAAATTTATTACGTTGTTAGTATTTTGTATTGTTTTATTTCTGTAACATATATATGTTTGTAAGTCAAAGATGGATAATTTTAATCCCAAATACGCACTGTTTTCCATATGGAGGTGAACTACAACAAACCTAAAAATATTCTCCTTATAATCAGAAAATGCAGCAAGTATTGGAAAATATTGTATTCGACAAGTATATTGTAATCTACCAAGAATTAGAAAATGTAAAAACACGAGACATAGTACATTACTTATTTGAAATGTATCGTTTGCTTAGTAGTTGTCCATATATGCATCAATCAAAAACTTGTTTCTTATTTTTCGTATTGAAAAATATAAAAGCATATTCAGGGTAAAAACTAAATATTTTGCTACCCCTTAAAATTTTATGAGCTTAAAGCCAATACCATAAAATTGTATAATGGGCACTTTAAATAGGATAACCCTGTTACCCAAAGGAATATATATTTTTAAAAAAATAGTAATTGGACAGTTACATAGTCACTGTCATTAATAGGAAGTCAACACCTTGTATATCTTGTAGGTGATAGATCTGTCGACGTCATTTTTATATAATGTTTTATATTTTTATGGAATCCGACTAATCTCATAAAGATCATCTGATATAAAAAACCGGCTGTGACATTTGTTTAGTATATAAGTTAGAAATATCACACTAGCCTTATCACTTCTAATAAACAATTATATTCCAAAACTAAAAAAATTAAATAATAACTAAATAGCTATATTCAGCCTCACTTGATGAGGGCTAAGCTTAAGAATACTACTGGTAGTAAAGTGACATACTACTATGTCTTTGTTTACTGATTTTTTAATAGAAGACAGAACAATACAAACATATTATATGGTACGACATATTTCCCTCGTTCAAATCCTTTTATCTATTACTGTTATGGCTGATATCTGTGGCAATATTTAAAACCAAAAATCGGCTAAACGTGCTTATCTTGTCAATAATTTTCACGAAAACTAATTTTTAAACGAAGTTTTATTTCTCGTTAGCATTTTAACCAAATGGTATAATTGTAATTCCTTAAATTGCATTGAGTAAAAACTTGTAAAATCGTCATTAGACTGATCTAAACAAAATATATATTTAAAAGTTCAATCAAACTGAGATAAAAGTTTTCATAAGAGCTGGTGACATTGATTGAACTTAAAATAAAAGGAAAACTTTGAAGTTAAGAAATCGTTAGAAACACTTGTTAAATAATAATTTTGTAATAAGTTATAATTCTATCATTAATTTAATATTACATTTTGAACTAAATACTACCGTTAGAACAATAATGGTCTAACTGTTATATCCATAAATATATTATTATTATTTATATATTAAAATTTATTAACCGACCATATTGTAAATTAAAATATTTAGTATTTTCTATTCCAAAGTATTAAATATTTCAATAGCTACTATACGTCATGAGTGTTTAAATATAATGCAAATGTCAACTTACTGTGTCAAAACCGCGTAATTTTATGTGTTTATGTCATATTTAGGATGCATATTCAAATTAACATTGGAATTGTTTTTTTATTTATTCACTGTCGTTTCAAACTTATGAAGAAAAAAAGAAAAAAAAATGTTAAGCAAAATGATTTTTAATTTTTATTATGCATATAAATTCTATTTTTCATAGTTTTTTTTTCAGTTTAATTGTAATGTTTGTAAGTATCCTGTAAATATATATAAGCCAAGTCAGCAAGTATTTGTAAGGTTGCACACAATTTTGTAAGTTTTTCTCTCCAGAATTGCATACTTATCAATAATTTTACAATTTCGTGTTACAGGATCTGTGTAATCTTATTCCATGTTGATTTTTTGTGAATGGGGAAAGTATCTATATGCATGTGTTTCCTAAGTAAATTATAAATCATTATCTAACATTGTAATTTTTTAATTCCGTTATTAGATAAGTTTCATAATAAATAACTAGTACGTCTACTTCAGCAAGCTCAAAAATGCTGCTAATTTATAGTATTTTAAAGAATTATTCAAATTTTTATTATTTTATTAATTAATTATTACTAATATTTAATAATAATAATAATAATAAATACATAGAAAGTCATACTAAATTGACTTTTAAAAGAATATTGTTCTACCAAACTCCTTACTCAAGAAAAAACAGCATTACAACTTAATAACATTACAAGATTACACAGTTTTTCATAGATCATTTTAGTAATTTTATGGATCTAAAATAAGTTCTCTGAAGCACTTCAATATTAGAAGTAAAAGTTCAATAATTGCACGGTACTAAAAGTTTTTAGATCCAACTATATTTTCCCTAAATAAAATAGTTTTCTATTGTATAACTTGCAAAAATATTTTCTCATTAAATACCCTGCTAAATTCTGAAATTTGGATCAGTCAACAATTCAAAAATTGAACGAGTCTACCAACCATATTTCAACGTGTCAGCAAACAAACTCATTTAAACAATATCATTTATCATCTATTTCCAAGATATTCAAACGCCCTCAAAATCTAAATATGCGGAAAACTATTGTACGATGCCACAGAAGAGCAAAACAGCAAAACAAGAAGATGTTGTGGAGTGCCGCCAAACGGTCTGGGTAACCATAGCAACAAAAGGGAGACTCCCATTTTTTTCTAATAAGGAATGGGAGGTAGAGTCGGTAAACATGGTCGTTCCTCGCTGTTATCGGGATTTATCTTTGCGGCAAACTGGTCGGCAAATGGATTCACTATCACAAAGTAAGATACCTTACAATTACCCCTTTCTATAGTCTATTTGTGAAAATCCATTGTTGGCGACATTTTGGTATGCATGGAAAATACCAGTTCAATCGATGACGGACTGTGGATCGGTGCAAAGAAAACATATGGCGTGTGTTTTAAATCCCGCACGGAAATGTGTTGGTTTTCTTCGATTTCAAATTTATCGTGTATTCATATAATTATAACGATTTAAAGGGTTGTCGCATTTTAACATTGCACGCAGAGTTTGAGCATCTGCAGTAAGACAATCAATATTTAAGCTAGATAAGTTTGGTCTTATATGTTCCTTTTTGTAAACAACTAAACTTGGCTATGAATGTCATCGCCAGAGAAAATTGTTAGTGCAATAAGAAAAATACCGACAAAGTTGTACATTACACACCACACTGAAATTGCTTTCGTATATTTATAATATTGAATAGCCATGCTACAATGTGTTCTTCAATGAACTTTTTTTAATACAACTTAACTGTTATATTTTGATAAGTAGCCCCACTTTTAATATGTTAGTCACAACAAGGAGGCACATTGTTAGGCATACATTATGAACACAACTCCTATCTTATTGAATATATTATTCAATTTTAGAATAAAAATTCATATTTTACAAATAAATTTGTTTTGAGATTTATATCCACAGTTTTCTTCTAAATTCGATTTTTCCAAATAAACTTAAAAGTTGTATCAGACTTATTTTATAATTCTGAATAGATAAAATTGTGTGCAAAGAGAAAAATTTGAGCAATTAAGCTTTAGCTTAATTGCTTTTTTGCTTGTCATGAAATGCATAATTTCATAACATATTTACAGATTTTGTAATAGTTTTTTAGAAATTACCTTGTGCTTTGACTTTGGAAATATCTTTTGAAATTATTTACGATTACTCTCTTCAGGAAATTAAATTATACAAGCATAGTTTTCCTCAAATGAACATACTTTGGTATTCAGAATTAACATACAAATGAAATGAACAAATAAATTAAACAGATAACGTATGACATGTCAGCATCTTGTCTTTAAGTTGAATATAATCGTTTATTTTTATTTAAACTGCATTAAATTGTGAAACACTTTTTAGTTTTTCTAGACCAATTAAAATGTATTTACTCAATATTAAATTAACTTCAATACAATATTATTTTTTATTGCAACTGGATGTTTTTAAATACTGGGAAGCAATAAAGTTCCTTTGAAAGTACTGCGATATTAAGATATTTAAAATAATTGTTAAGTTATTTAAAATATTATGGCAGTGTTTATTGTGATATAAGAACTCTCCAACAAATGTTAGCAATCATAAATACAATCTAAATTCTAAACTATATATAAACATGTCCTACAATTTGATGAAATTCCTAATTTTCAACGGTAACAGATTTGTTTCAAAACTTAAAAAACTTTACAAATTCTCAAAACTTACAGCATGTGTCGCTGAGATTGCACCTGGAGATATAATGAATTTATATGACGGCAGAAATAGTTAACTGGTAATTACAAGATCTTTGTTAAGTCCCTTTAATATCACCTAATAATAATGCAAATTTATAAATGTATTTAGAAGACCTGTTTATTAGATTTTTTTACCATGACACTATTGCCGATATTGGAGCTTGGCGTTGATTATCTATCATTTATAGAACATTGAGATTTAACTAATAATATTATTCTACAATACTTAAGTATAGCTTCAATGTTTATGTTCACAGAAAGATATATTGACAAGAACGTGACATTTCTTCTTCACTCGTCTTACGTGGAGAAGTTGAATTTTGGTCGTGATCCAGCCGCCTTGGTGTGCAAGAACTGTGGACAATTCGTTGTGACAGAAATATCCAGGCATAATGGAGTGTGCTCTTACTTCACCGTTCTTGTTGCCCTTTTTCTATGGTAAGAAACGGCTCTACGAAATACATTTATTTATATACATCGAGATTCATATTACAATAATAATTTATTGTAGTTTAGAACCACCTATCAATGAGCATTAGAGTTAATTTATCCTAAGAAATCCCATTTTATTATTAATAATCGACAAAATTTATTTTATTAATATGTATCTTAGATTTGTATAATCCTGAACTTTCTATGTTTTTCAAAATTAAACATTTCTTTTTCCAGTGGTTCTTGAATGCGAATTTACAGTTTTAAATTAAATTTTTAATAAAAACATTAAAGGGTTTCTCTTATTTAATTTGGTAAAATTTCACCATGCATTTAAAATTTTCAAATGCTTATATAAAACAATTTATTCAAAATATCAAGTTGAAATCAGCTAGCAGTGATATGTAATAACAAATAAATATTTATTTTAAATGTTGACTTTAGAATTTTAGAAAGCTTCTTATACTTTTAAGTCAATGTCTGTTATGTTGGTATGTCTATAAGTCTTTTGAGTTTTAATTGCCTATCGATAAAAAATGATAATAACTTATATTAATGCCTTCTTATATATTATACTTTTTAGAAGACATAGCCTTATTGAATAAAACTTATAAACTATTTAAATATCAAGGAAGCATACTATTAACTGTTATGCATTACAAATGCTATATTTATTATTTTTTACTAGTACCCCATGTGCCTGGTTGCCTTTGATTGCCCCAACTTGCAAAGACACACTTCACGCCTGTCCAAACTGTGGAGAAATTATTGGTGTTCACCGGTATTTTAAATAATTTAGGGATGCACTTTACAATCTTGTGGGAATTTGTCTCTAAGGTGATTTTGCCAATTTGTGTAAACTAATTATTTCATACAGAGGAGTTGTAAGTGGGATAGTCAACAATATACTTTAAAGTTAATTAAATTTAACACATCAATAGATGAATACAACTTTGCATAACTTAAAAAATAAGAAGATTATACTTTTCTAAAATGAGTATAACTTTGCATAACTTAAAAATGAAGAAGATTATGCTTTTTTTTTTTTTTTTTAAGTTTTAAATTTTGAGATAAAAAAATCTCACTTCAATAATTTTTGTCCATTAGGTAAAATTCACTAGAAATGGGCTAACAATAAATATATTTTGTAGCTTTTCTCAACATTTGACACTTACATAAAAATGGATAACTTTTGACTTAAACAATTGTAGTGTAATTTATACCTTAACTATAGTGAAAATACTCATGAAATGGTTCCATTTATCGCATTAAAATCTCAAATATATGTTCTATACGTAACATGCACTAGCCATATGGCTGTAAAATATGGCAAGTTGGGACTATGACACAAAACATCACAATCTGCACATTTTTAAGGAAAAAATATGGAAAAAAATCTGGTTAAAATCCTTCAACAGATTGTAAAAGTTTTCCTAAATTATTCTTTAGATAAATAATGAATTTTGTTACTAACATGTAAAGAACACCTGTGCCATGTTTCATCTTTTACTTCGCAATATTACTTACAAATGCGGGTCACATTATCTGATGATGCCCCTTTTGCCCTTTTATTGGGTATTGTTAATTCAAAGTGTAAAATATGTGATTCTTCTATTTTTCGATGCCTTGCCTGTACATATTATGTTTAATATGTTAATCCGTATATTCATAATATGTATTTAAGAAATTTTGGTGATTTCTTACGAGTCATAGACATAATATTTCTATTGAGTAATTTTATACTAAAACTAAGACTGTTATGTGATACATGTTTTACAATTTTCTTCTAACTTTTTGAGATGAAATTTATAAGTATACTGTATATATAAGTAGATTACAGAATGTTCTTTGAAATCTTTCAAAATGGAAACGACTGTCTTAAAATGCACAATTTCAAATAGCAAAAGGAATAAGTGCATTTTTTGTTTAATATTTTATAACACAATTTTAGCAAGACTTTTTTAACAAAGCAAATATAATCATAATATTAAAAATTGGAGGGTATATTATTACAAAAAATTGAGTGTGAAACTTTTGAACAGTACCGAAAAAGCTGAGTTAGTTACTACTCAATATTTTTTTCATATTTATCTTGAAAACTTTATATATTTTTTGAAAAATGATACATTTTAATGTTTCTCACATATGCTGTCTCTATTTGGTGATTTTCCTCAATTATGTATAATGCACTTAAAAAAACTTTCTAAAATATTGAAGACCTACAGTAACTAATGTAACACAATTTTTAAAAATTACTTCTGTTTAGGCGTCCTTCTTCCATATTCGTTTATAGCATGATTTTTTAAAACACTAATGTTTAAGAAAAATATATGATAATAAAGTTAATTTGAGAACGATATATCCAATTATTATTATTATTATTATTATCAATCAATCATATTTCGTTACTACATCCTGAATACTAATTCAACGAAAATGTTTAGAAACAACATTTTTATTCATTCTTTTATGAGGTTTATTAAATTTTAACAATATAATCTCGGAAATACGACATATATTTAGTGGAATTTACATTTAAAATTAGGGATCTAATTCTGCTTCCATCCAATAAAACGCTCATCTATCCAAGTAACGCTCATCACTTATTGCTTGCACTAATAATAAATATTATAAAGAGGTAGCTTCCAACTTAATAATACTTCTGACTAAATAAGGCAAAGTAGTCAAAGTTCAAAAACTTTCATTTAAAAAACACAAAAATTTTGCATAAATATTAAGATTTTGGGTAAGATAAGGATTTTCGTTATTTAAATTGAAATGTTTAGCTGTTGTTGCTGTGTTTTTTTTTTTTGGGGGGGGGGGCGGCGGTTGGGGGGGGGGGAAGGGGGATATTATATTTCATGACAATACCTATTTTGGACTCATATTCAGTATACAAATAAAAACTTGTTCGCTGTAATTGTGATAGTGTGCTTATAATATGTAAATAATTCATGCTTGAAGTCCAAGTTGTCCATTATTCACATACTACAACGTAAACAAATGTAGTATATTATAAAAATTTACATTTCATTAAAATTTAATTATTAAATTACATAAATGGAGCTGTCCGCATAGTTGCTATTCATAATCTCACCTTCCGTCAAGTGTTATGCACTATGCCATGCAATTAAACACTTAAGTTTAAACTGTTTTTCGAAACAATTACTCACCATATATCTGAAATTTTTAAAATCACTTTTAAAATAATCAATGCAAATTTCTCTTAGTATGTGTATTTTATATTTCCGTCAAATGGGGTAACTTAACACCATAGTCCTTTTTGAGATATACACACTACCAGTCTGTTTTATTTACGAAATCGGATCATGAAAAGATTTTGTTTCATGTTTTTTTAAATTAAAATATCTTAGATGTTTGTTTGGTAAACATTCTTCACCACAATTAAATAAACAAACACTTGAAAAAGCCTTTGAAATTCAGAAAGATTTTTTAGTGGTTACTGACAAATAAAATGTATAAAGTAAAATGAGCCAATATATTTATTTCATAACGTATTTCATAAGAAAAACACGTTTTTCCACTGTCACCCATGAGGTGATATTGTAACATGAAAAAAAATTCCCCTCAGTGTGAAGTAAAATCCATATTGTAGATATAACATAATATAATGTAATGTAATATAATGTAGATATATATAAACGTAAGTTAGATGTTGCACAAAGGCATCAATAAGTGACACGAAGTTACTCCTTTTGACGGTAAATGTAAATTATTGTAAAATTACTGAAAAGGGATTACTTTCTATGTTAATATAGATAATATTTTTAATTTCATTTAAATTAGTGATTACTTTAAAAAACTTTTTAAAAAGTTAATTATAAACTAAATTTCCATGAATTTATATTAAAAGGACATTTTGTAAATATAACATGTAGTAGAGGTTATACAAAAACACTAATCTTCAGATTTTCTCTCGGTTACTTAATTACGCAGTAAATCGAATTTTATTAATTTTTTTTTTTTGTCATTGAATATAACTTATTGTTATTCATAATAAGAAATAACTTTTTAATTAATAGTACTAATCAACCATTTTATGCAGTATTTAGTTTCTATACGGTTACATTACTGATGAAGTATTTCATTACTATACACATCAAAGCAAATTTGGTGAAAAGTGTTTCAATATCTAGAAGGGCATACTTTATGTATGAGCTAAATAATTATAAACCCGCTTAAAATGACACTTTCATTCATCTTTCTTTTAACATCTAATAGTATTTTAGAATAATTTTTGGAGGAGATTGAATGTTTTTTCAATGGGATTGATTGTTATGCTATGTACCTTTTCATGCACTTTTGTCCACATGCCTTATGCTCTTATTCTACTTATATGTAAATAAGAAAAATATTAAATTAATATTTTTGATGAGAGTCTTTTATTTTTTAAATTTTAGAGCATTTACAGTAACAACAACATTTTGAAATACATAGTAAGAAACAAGAAATAATATTTTTCATAAATCTGAAACAGAAATGAACTTAAACCAATATAACTAAATATGCAAGTACTGCAATGTGGCCTCTGTAATCAATTAAACATTTATTTAGTTATATGTTATTTCTTCAGGTTTAAAGTAAAGATAAAGTTTTCTTATGTTTATCAAAGCAGATTTTGAACTCGCTTCAATATTATATAGTTTACTTTTGGGTGGATTCATGTCAACATCTTTTGATTTTTTAATGTTGATGACAGCTTTACTTATTTTGGATAAGAATTATGTCTTTATGCTTTCATTTATAGTAAGTTTATATTTAAATTATGAATATTTTATTTTGTCGTATAACAAAAGATTTTTGGGAGTTGTCAGAGTTCAGAGATAAGCTTTAAGAAATATTCCAGCTGACTCTTCAGACACCTCTCTATTAAACTGTCAAATCTCTATTGAACTCTAAGTGTGACAAATCTCCTGAAGAAACGCTTGTAAAGGCCACGTTGTTGTTGCTGTTTTCCCATGAAGATCCCATTTACAATATTTTTGTAAAAATAGTTAAATTTATAATATACAAAATACAAAAAAAAAAAAAAGTATATATATATATATATATATATATATTTTTTTAACCAATAATTTTATCTTTAATATTCAAAAGATTAACTTTTTAAAAAATCACAAATTTAAATTTTTAAAACTTTTATTTGAAAGTATTTGATGACGAACAAATCCAATTAGATACAATTCATGCTTTCACATAAAGAAACAATAACTACAGAGCTTAGTTATGTATAAATGCTTCTCTAGAGAATAATTATAAAACACTTATGGTTGAATACATGGGATCAAACTTTTTAATAGATATAATTGGCTTAAATATATTGAGCGAATATCAGAGCAGTGATATATAAGTCTTAATAATATAATTCATGAGCAAAAGTGGCTGAATATTTCCAAATGGTGAGGCAACTTCGGTGATCAAAACGGCCAACTGTGGAAGACCGTGTTTTCGTTCATATTAATACATTTATGTACATTTCATATATTTTTTTATTACATAATATATATCAAGAAAAATTTGAAACATAAATTAACAAGAAATTTGAATAGGAAAATAGCAGATGAAAAATGTTTATTTATAAAATGTTAGTTGAAATGCATATGGAACTAAAATATGATTGTATGTAGATTTTTTTTAAATAGCGATTATCGTATTTTATGTAAAAATATACAATTAATGCATTTCTAAATTTTATAAGTATGTCTAATAATAAAATATTTTTAATAAAACGTTTACGAAAGTTTCGGAAATCTCAAAGTATATAATAACCTTTCAGTAAAATAATCGATTTTATTTAACTAAAATGCATACAATTGGAAAGAAACGATATTTCTTCAAATAGAAACATAATTATGAATATATAAAAGGAAATGTATTTTTATACATAAAAAAAAACAATAAAAGCATTTCAGTCCATGTAATTTTAGAAAAATAAAATTAATTGATTTTAAGTTACATTATTATGAACTGTCATTTAACTACTTAAATATATTAGCTGTGTATTAGCTACAAAGCCAAGCTTGTGAAATAAGTTAATTGCATAGCACGTGTGAAATCTGAAAGTCTTTCAGTGTATTGGAAAATCAAATTATATATCATTGCTTTCAATTGCATCTAATATTTTTCTACTTCAATTACATTTTGAAAATATTTGTTCTGAAGAAAGTACATGCATAAAACTACATTTAAGAAATAATAAATAATTTAAAATGGCTTTGCTCTTCATCTATTTTATCATTGCTTTGTTCCGAACAAATGTAAGAAATGCTGAGAAAATATCTATTTACATGTTCTTCCGTCTTAAGACACTTTTGTGGTAAGCACATATTCGCTGATATTCAATATTTACATTAAGTTTATACATTGTTCAAAGGATTCAAAATAGAGTTATAGTTTGTGCGTTATGAATTCAAATGCTGTACAGCAATAACTCTATCAGAAGTCCTCATAGTTATAAATAAACAACTTTAACACTAATCCTGATAAGCATTTTAAAATTTTACAAATCAACAGAATAATTTAATGAAATAATTAAGATTCATTATGTATAGGTGTGAAATTAATTCCATTATACTAAATTATGAAGGTTTTCAATTATATAAAAAAACGTGTAATTACATTTCTCAAATAAGCACATCGACTATGACATTTTGCAATGAATGCATAGCAATATTTTTCATATTGAGGATAAATTATGTTCAAGCAGTGGATAGAAAATATTTATGATAATAGTGCTTTTCATTCTCTTTCTCGCAATTTCTCTTAATTATTTCGAGATTTGAGAAAAGCACATTGCAAAATTACACAGCCTGGCTGTTCCATTTGATATATCAATGGAGAGCAGGATAGACATGTTGCGCCATCTAGAGTATCTTTTCGAATGTTTACTTGGGGATTTTGATTGGTAATTTCCTTGTTTTAGAATATTTAACAATTTATCAAATTATGAAACGTTTTAGCTTGTGTATTGGTGTAACTAATGGAGAAAAAAAAACTTTCAAAACCAAGAGTGGCAGCTATTTCAAATAAAACTTATGAGTTTAAATACGTTCCTTTTCATTTGCTAAAAAGTACACAAATTTGCAACAAAACTTTAATAAAAAAAAAATAAAAAATAAAAAAAAAACAGAACTTTTTGTTAAATTTCTGTTATCATCTTATTTTGTGAGGTACAAAAATTTAAATTCAACAACAGAATGAAAACCGCTGTTGTTTTTAAATGGCAGAACAAGAATTTTGTTCATGATTTTAAATGAAGTTAAATAGAAATCTATGGTTACAGAATATATAAACAAATAACAAAAGTAATTTAGCACTAATAGTCATGAATTTTTCATGATATAAAATCAAATTTGAGAATATATTTCTTGGAGATTTCTTGGAAGATTGATGGATGTTTTGTATAGCAAATAAAGAACTTACTTGAAAGCCTGTGGGAACTTTTGAGGTGCATGGATTGTTCTTGAAAGTATACAAAAACGTTGCTTTTAAGAAACATGAATATTTCTAATAACAGTTAATAGTAAATTTTAAAAACATACATATTACAAAGAAACAGTTCATTTTGAAAATTGGGCTTTATGATTAAGATGAAAAGTACAATTTAATTTACAACATATAATCACAAGAAAACGCCTTTATAACTCATTCAAAAGTAAAGCACTCAGTAACATACAATTCAGTATTGAAACTGGTCTGGTTTAACAAGAAAAACCAATAATAATCCTAAGATTTCACCTTTAAAAATCGGAGCATTTAAAAAAAATGCTGAAATGTTCTACTTAAATATAAACTTCCAATATTCCAATACATCTCATACCTTCCCATAAAGCAGGACAATGTCAATTGAATCGTGAGTATATTCCCATCGTGTCTTTGCAGTTAGGGCAGGCATGTATTGTATCCAAAAACCAAGGGCAGACAAGTGGGAGCCAAAAGCAGGGAAAACTAGATTTAAAAAAAATAATTGTGTTCAAAAAATCTATTTAGAAGAACGAAATAGTTACACTAATGAATTATAAAACTTGAAAAGAGATAAGTAGGAACATAAAATTTTTCAATAAAAGATTTTTAGGATTTTTTTTTTTTTTGTAAATTCTTGGTGCTTTTTATTACACATACAAAATGTCTTACAAAGTATATGTTAATTCTGTGAATATATTTTAGTTACCAAGAGTACTTGATTAGGTTATGAGTAATAGCTTTTATGATAAAATGTTCCTTGACTTTCATATAACGATTGATTTTTTAAGATATAGACATTACATATCAATACAATTTCCCTGTGTCGAGCAAAACCTAAATTACTTAATAAGTAGTATGGTCTGAAGACATTCGGATTAAATACTATCAAGTTTTAAAAAAATGTGGTAAAAATACAAGTTACGAAATTCTAAATTATTGGACACTGCCTCTTCACTGTTTTAGAGAAAATAATTTATGAAGTGATATAGAGTGGGGTTGCCGAGACTTCAATTAAACAACCTTTGGAAATATGTTTATAGACTTTTTAAAAAATAAATTCTTTTCATCTGTTAAAAGAAGGAGCATTACTAGACAGGCGTTTATGTATTGAAATTTAGCAGGATTATTTTCAAAAAAGTTTATTAATTCGGGCAGCTAATACATTTTTTAATACCAAACGGAATTAATGACAGTATATCATTTACCATTTTTATGGTTGGTTAGGGCATGTTAAATTATGTGTATTATTTTAAAATGATGCACTTTAAGGACCAAAATGGATTATATATATATATATATATATATATATATATATATATATATATATATATATTATATATATTAAAAAAGTTATATAAAAATTCTCCAAAAATAATCTGAACAACTTTAATTAGAGAAAATGAAACAAATAGCCATCTATTCAAACTAAAACTTATTACTTTCAATTACCCACATGTATACATAGAGTAATGAATGTATAGCATTCGGTAAAAAAAAATTGATTTTTTTTTCTTCTTCTTTTCTTTTATATTTCTCCATGTTTTGGAGCATCCTGATTTCAAAAAAATGATCGTGAAAAAATCTTTGTCTGTGTGTATGTATGTTGTCTGTGTGTCTGTGGTCAGCATAACTCTAGAACAAATTGACTTACGATGTTCAAATTTGGGATGAGGGTTAGTGGTGGCCATGGGACTTACCATTAAGGTTTTCGTCAAAATCGCGCGTGGCTGCCATTGAAAAATCATGTTTTTCAATTATTGAAAAAAAGACGGCTCCAACGATTTTGATAAAAATCGTGGGGGTAATGCCTCTTAAGGTGTTTGTTCTAAACATCCCCACCTCCGAAATTCCCGTAAAAATGTTCTAGTGGCGTAAAAAGTGGAAAAATGGATGCCTTTAACTCTTTCCTTGAGCATACCTCATCAACGATAGTTTTCTCTTCTCCCCTCAGTTTCTCTTATAATAAAAGATAATATAAGTGTTATCGAAAAGTATATCGCTCCAAAATCACCATTTTGGTAGTTTTTTTTTTTTTTTTTTTTTTCTAGACCCATACAAGAATTATTGCAAAAGATATCGCCAAACTGACCATTCCCTCTAAGTAAATGATGAAATTATAAAAACGGCAAATGACACAAATCCACGTCAGTATTATAGTGTAATTAAGTTGTGCGATGTTCCACACCCCTAGTTTTTTATGGTTCCCTTTTTGAAAGTGTGAAATGTATATTTTTTACATATTAGTCTTTAAAAAAATTCACAAACTTCTACTCTAGTTTAAAAATTAATAGTAAAAAAAAAATGTCTAATGTACCTTTACAATGTAATTTGCAGCTTTTCTTTGGGATTTGTTAAGCGTTAATGGATATGCCGCCAAATCCCAGAGTAATATATTAAAAAACACTAATTTTTTTAAAAGGAATAGAATATATTTAACTTGATGTTAACTTTTCATGTCCACAAGAATAAAAATTTCATTGACCAAGAAACAGAAAATTTATGTTGGCAAATAAATGTCAACAGTTAATGTTAGTAAAAGCAGCATCCAAATCTGGTTCTTTAATTGTCTGAAACTCCATAATATTGCTTGTTTAAAAGAGCTTAAATTTTGCAAAATTACATAAAAAAAATCTGCAAAAATAATCTAAACATCTTTTATTAGAGAAAATGAATCAAATAGCATCTATTCAAACTAAAACTTATTTTTTACGGCATCCTTTTTGAAAGAGTGAAATATATTTTTTACATATTAGTATTTAAAAAATTCACCAACTTAAATTTACTTATCTACACTCGCTCTAGTATTTGTCAGTTACATTATACAGTAGGCTTATATCGTTCATCAAAACTAATATCTAACAGGGGAAATAATTGAAAGACTAAATGGAGTCTTGAGCATGTACTTGGATTTGGTCATCATTTTTATATTTGTATTATTGTATACTCGATATTCTGCTGTCATAAGCTGAAAGACCCTAAATAAAAAAATCAAATGCATATTTTAACACTTTTTGATTAATCCTTAGAAAATACTTCACACATGACATTTCCGTCCAAATGCTTAGTAAATAAAATTACCTATCAAATAAGAATCATTTGCTATGCTGTTAGACAGACCAAATGATTTTTATTCAATAGATAATTTTTTACATATCCTGAGAATTTCAAAGTGACGTTCGTCGAAATATTTTGTCACATAAAAATTAAATAATTGTCTTATAAAAATTACATTTTTCGTACATTTCCGATCAAGTACGCTTTGGCAGACAACACGATTATTGCTCTGCTAGTATATCTCTACATTCCATACGAATTTCAAACTGATGTTCGATGAAGTATTTAGGTTTTCATTTGCTTCTTATTTTGTTAGTAGTCAAGAACAGATTTTCTGCCGAAGAATAGCCAGAAAAGTGTTGTGTAATAAAACAAATATTTTGTTCAGAATAGATTGATACAATAATTAACTCACCAAACGAAAATACTAAGAATGCATGTGATGTACGAACAAGCTGAAGTGTGTCTACTTATTTCCGTCGTCACCTCTTTGCCACAACTGGTACAAATCGTCACCACTGGTTCTGGACCAAATAGAGGATGCTGCACCAACGTCACAGGCCGCACTACAAAAAATATTGCATTGAATACATTTAATTTCGTACGATAGATGACCGTATCGGTCCATCAGACGTGTTTTGCTTTTTACAGATCTGGATCAAACATAATCTGTTGACGTTATCAAAACTATGGATAGTCGGAACTTCGAAATAATTTATGACTGAAATTGACATTTTTGAAGGGTATTCGGTAGTTCCTATACACTCATGTTAAAAAGGTTATTTTCCTTGTATCTTTTCTAAGTAACTAAATCACAGAAAATTTGAATTTGTAAATATTATGCTAATATTCTTTAATAAATTGAGGTTAACATTTAGACAGTGTATTGTTTTTTTTTTTTAAACAAATCAATAATTAAAAAACAGAAAAAAAATACCTCTGAAAATCACATTTTCTATATGGAGAAATAATTTTTTTAAAAATTTAAAACTTTGCTAAAACATTAACCTCAAAATAATCTATGGTATAAGGCAAATATATGTTAAAAATATTATAAACAAGCTTGTTAACAATTTTTTTTTTAAATCCAGGTTTGAAACATAACATTTTGAGATAAATGTCTATTACTATTATTATTATTATTATTATTATTATTATTATTATTATTATTATTATTATTATTATTATTATTATTATTATTATTATTATTATTATTATTATTATTATTATTATTATTATTATTATTATTATTATTATTATTATTATTATTATTATTATTATTATTATTATTATTATTATTATTATTATTATTATTATTTTAAAATTTTGGCTTTGAAATGCATGTTTATAGATTCTAAAATAAGTAAATGAATTTTAAGTATGCAAAATGTACGTAATAGATAATTTTGAAGTTTTTAGCCTACTGTATAACCTCAAGTTTGTAAGTTGTGATTGCAATAATTTATTTGTCTGTAAATTTCTACACATATTTCTTTACACATCGATATTTTGCATTGTTTTACGTATATTTAAGTGCATTCATTGTCTATGCATTATTCTAATGAATGGAGATTTCTGCTTTTCCCAAATTCTATAATTGTTTTAATGTAGTAAAATTATAAATACGAATGCAGCAATCATTGCATAGCAGTTTTATTTAGAGTCAGTACCTTGTTTGCAACCTGCGTCCATAGTTATCAATTCCCATCTGCAAGGTTGTATAGTTTATGATCCTTCATAGGTAAAATATTCAAATTTTCATTTATCAGTGCTTAACTTTTAAAGGCAACAAGGCTGTCCAGACAACATTTTTTAAACGACTGCTACAAGGACTTTTCAGTGGAAGACTTTCAATATTACATTTATAAAAAATTTATATACTTTTTTACATTATGCAAATATTTTTTGTTTGCAAATTTATTACTCTGGATATTACTATAAAACTAATGTGAATTCCCTGCGCAACTATCTCTCTTCTAATGCCTACCTGGTGATGTAGTTTGAGATTCGTTATCCACTTGTGATCCATCTTAGTGACTTATTGCAGTGTTTATTTTTATACTTTAAAGCTCAACAGTTTGCTACATTAAAAATAAAATATTTAATTCGAACTTTAAAAGAACTCTTCGTTGTTTAAGCACGTAGTTAAATTTTTTCTGAGTAAGTCTTGAGTTTATGTGCTGGAATCAAACCTGTTGCCTTTCCTCACAGGTGCTATGCTGAATTTCTGTGATTTGTGCTGGTAACAATATATAATGAAGTATAAAATATTGAAGAATATATAACTGACATGAATTAGTTTAATTTTGTCTTATATTATAAGTGTAAAAAGAGGAATATAGTTTAAAAAATGAAAAGTTCCATTATTTGGTCTAGTCCATATTAATATATATAGGTTAAACGTTCTTAAATATATTATATTAAATAGATTGGATAAATGTGAAGCGTAATTGCTGCTTGGGAAAAATATGTTATAATATTTCTTTATTTATCTTATTGGTTTAACACCCAAAAACATTTTTAGATAAAATATATTTTTAAAATAGAAAAAACTATTACATCGAAACTTCGTAGATATCAGTTTTTTACATTTTCAGAAACGTAATTGAACAAATTGTGTAACCAACTTTAAACTATTCCTAGTTAAATTCACTTATAAAAATGAAGTTTTGAAGAGTTCTCTTTTAAGAAATAGAGTTTCATTAAAAAAAAAAAAAAAGAAGTTGAGCAGCCATAACAAAATCGCAAATGTAGTGCAAAGTAAATCGTTATTATTAATAATAAAATCGCCTGTCATGTTTTTTGAGAAATGGACGATAAATAAATATTTTATTCTAATGAACACATTAAATTTAAATAGATTAAAGTATTGAAAAGTTTTCTAGCTCATAATTTTACAATACAGAACATTATTTTATGCTTTAGCAATATAAAGTCCTATTATAAAAAAAGTATCTTAATATATCAAAGACAAAAAACACAATTTCAATTATAAATAAAGAAAATTAGCATTTATTAAACTTAAAATTATTAAAGATTTAAATTTATCACATATAAAAAAATTCAAATACTGAAACATGACAAACTGTTTGTTTTACCTGCTGTATCCTGATCCATATTTGAAAGACAGTTCTTTTATGACTACGAAAATATTTCGGTGAAGCATCTCCAAATGCTTCATGATTGGACTGTAGCTCAGTTGCTATAGCAACCTACTCATGGAAACATAACTACGACAACAAAAGTCCTTAACGATTATTTCTACTTGTTTGTTAGAACACAAGATACAATTATTCAAATTCCTGCATATGTTAGCACTCTATGCTTTGAACTTTCTAAATTGAAAGTAATAATATAGTATTACAAGTGATCATACACAATGATGTTCGTTTATTTTATCGTGCCATATTATGCTGAAAAAATATGTATTTGATCTTTAACTTTTGTTGATAATGCAGCGAAATTTAAACAATTCTCTGGAGTAAGCAAGGGACATTTTGGTTCTTTTTTCTACTTATAAACGAATTAGAATGATACAATTAAGATGGATATAGTAGTTATAAAATAAAAGTATATAATATTACTTGGTGGCAAAGTAATATGGAAAAATAATTATTTTAACTAAGTCAAACATATATTTATAAACCACAGACGCACAGAACACGGACGTGTCCCGCTCGTCGATAGGTATAAGTTCTAATATTCTAAGTTGGTAGATTTTTCCTAGTTAAAGTAATTATTTTTCCATTTAAGTTTTCCATGAAGTAATATTATTAAAAAAAAAACATAACTATTATATTCATCTTGACTTCTTAGATTCTTATCTTGATTATTCTTCGAAAAATTGCATTTTTGTATTTTTATTTTCCTCAAACTGATAACGTTACAATGAAATCTTTTCATTGCTTTGTTTTTATGATATTTGAAAATTAATTCTTCCCACAATCAAAATGATTGCTAAATATTTTATGTGGACAATTCTGTGGATGACGCACGTAATATTTTGGCTCTTTTTTCTCCTCATTAACAGTTATAATTGTGAAATCATGAGAAATCCAGTAGTTATGTTTTTGTTGTATATAATATTAGTTTTTTTCCAAAGTTATAAGGACAAAAAATAAAATTATAATCAAATAAAATAATTATTTTATGTAGGTTTAAAAAAAAAAAAAAATTATTTACTAGGTCAAATATACGCTTATAATGTCCGACGTTCATGTCGAGTCTATCGATGACTTGCAAATGTATATATTTGACCATGTTAAAAAAATTATGATTACAAAAAAGTGCAAAATTCCACTGAATTACCCAGAGAATTGCCATAAAGGTGGATTCAAATATTACCCATATATACAAAGTAATTCCATTAAAAAGGTAAAAATTAAAAAAAAAAATTATTTATTAAACTTTGCATAAAGTACAAATTAGTACAATATAAGTATAGTTATAAGTAAATTTTACAATTTAAACCCCCGTTTGTTATGTTAGGTTTAATATTAATTAATAGGAATTTTAATTTTTAGCATAACATCTTGCTCAAAAATGTTTTTTAAAAATGAAATGTTCAAATAAAATAGTAACAAAACGCTGCTAATTCATTAAACTTTAAGTCAAATTTTACAAATAAAAACTTTTAGTCAGCTGTGTCATTTATAATAAGTTCTGTCTTCGATAAATAGAATAATTTTTTACAAAAAAATAACTTGTGAATTGTTTGATAACATATACATTTGGCATTGATACAAACAAATTACAATGTATTAAATTGTCTCCACTTGAATAAAACATGATGCTGTGGCGTCTGTTATAAACAAATGGTCATGACCACGCCCATAATTGAAAACCCTCGCCCCATCCGTATAATCTCACAGGAATACATTGTTGATTTAAAAGGCCCTTTTTCATTTATCTTTCTGGTGGTGCTATCAATGAAACGTAAAGTGCTACTTGGTTTGCATGTCATCCTCATGTATATACATAAAAATTAGCCTGCTATAATGGCAGAAAATTTATTTATTCAATACAGAATGCTTTTTTTTTTCCAGGAATATTATATCAACTTAGGGAGTCATTGAGGATTTATTAAAACATTCAAACCACTCACTCAATTTTTTAAAGTTTAGATAAAAAAAAATATTGATCTCTACTAGGGTAGTCAATTAAAGAAGGCGACCATTAATAAAGGTTTCTAATGTTTGAGATGTTTAAAAAATAAATGTTTGTCGCACTTTCTTATGAGAGTTATCGATCCAATTTTTTCATGTATATTTGCATTCGAATTTGACGGAAAAAATTAATTAAATATAAGTTTATATATATAGTTATATAAATTTTTAAAAACATATTTTTAAAACTTTAAGATTTTTGAATTTTATTAATTTTTACTGTCGATTTCCCATATGTTAACATAGGAAGACAAATGTATGGTTTTCGGTAAACAAAAATTTAGGGAAAGGGGGGGGGGGGGGCATTTCTTGACGTTTTGGAAGATCTTGATTTAAAAAAAGTGGTCTAGAAAAAATGTCTTTGTGTGTGTTTTGGTTACTAAGATTCAAATTAAGGAATCTACATGAAAACCTTAATTTTCATATTTTTTGATTTTTAAACAATTCCAATTTCAATTATTTAATTCATAGTCAAGGTATAGTATTATACCGTTTTGAAATATCAGGAATATCATTTTATGAAATGACTTATACCAAACTCAAGTGTTAAGTTATGTCACTTCCGCACGACCTTGGAGGCTCCAACTAGTTAAGACTCTAGGTCTGAGCCATGAATAGATAAAAAATGATTCAGTGTCACAGAGTCCGAGTGAAGAAAGTGTATTTGATAGTAAAGGTCATTCGGTCACCATATTTTCTCAAAATTAATTCTGTCTTCACCATCTCTTAGTAGTTCTCCTTACAGCCTGCAAATACGGCACAGTAAAACGATAAGAATATGTAAAAACTCGGATGCGACTTGAGAAAAAAAGTAAATCTTTGTTTTTAATTTGTAAGTAATATAAAAAGAAATATTTAATTAGTTACTACAGGCTATTTCACCAACACAATTTCACTAACAGAGGTCATTTAAATAATAATAATAAAGTCAAACAGTTTTTTTTCCTATTTTCATAAATCAAGGAAGAATTTTTTTTCAATTATTGAAGCACAAAATTTATTAATCGCTTAGTAACATTAAAAATAAAGAGCTAAATTTTGAGACCACAATCATGTTAAAAACTTACAAATATCAGGTAGGCATATTTTAAAGATAAACTGACTGTATAGTTCTGCTCAGAAATGAAACGATTGACTTCGTTATTTTTATTAAGTAATGTTGTTTAGAAAACGAGTAAGAATATATATTTAAAATTTAAGTACTCAAACGAAATATAGTATGTATTACTTCTGAGTGGTTTTTTTAGTGATGACCCCTTTTACACTCTCCATACAAAAGCGAAACTGATAAATGTGTGTATCAATTAAAGACTTTAAGACAACGTCAACCACTAAGCGGCCCGCTTGCAACACAGATCAGCAAAAATCAAGGTTCATGGTACGGACACTTTTTTTTTTACGTAATTTTAATTTGTCAAAATTAATATGTGTTTACTAAGTAGGGCAGAGTTCTCTGCTACGTGACCCGAATAAAACATATGGAGAAAATTTCAGCAATCTAGGAATAGTTTAATTGCATCTCATTTGAACGATGTCTTTCGATTGGATGCAACAAACATTGTGACAGACGGCGACTCTATCATAAAATAAACTGATCAATCTGCACCTTTATTGTCTCACATGAATATCGACTAAAACAGGGTAATCTGGAAGTATGATTTAAATATCTTTTCTAAAAATTAGGTCAATCACATTGTCAAATTGGAACAAAAGATCCCTTTTATTTTAGAGTTTGATTTATTAAATAGTCAAAATTATTATTTTTTAAATTATTTGAAGAAACAATAATCAAATATTAATTGTTTATTAAGATAAAAAAAAATTCAAGGTTTTTTTCAGTTTTCAGAAATTTTTCATACTGTTAAATCAATTTATAATTAAAGATACATATACTGACGTATTCGGTATAAATCTGTGGCCAGCGAAAAACAGCAACATAAATCAATGACCCGTTTCCAAAAGTTAGTAGCCAACTTTGCTTTAAGACCTTCACTTCTTATGAACAGTTTATTTGCAATTAAACATTGTTATTTGTTTAAAAATTAAAGTTAAAAAAATCAGAAATATATATATATATATTTAAAATTAGAAGTCACATGATAGTGTATAGTAGATGGCCTTCACTTTAGAAAAGTAAAAATCACAGTGAATAAAAATGAGAAAAAAACTAAAGCATCTTGTATCTCTCAACAATAAAACTCAATAACGAACTTATATCAACTTCCATAAAAGTCATTCCTCTAAGCAATCTTTAATGCAAAGGCCTACTTGTCACACGTTTCAAATTTTAGTTTAATTTCAATTAGCTTTTAACTCAGAAACTATTTTACTGAAATATTGATTTTGATAAATTTATATTTGGAAATTTATTAGACTATCATTTCGAGCATAAATCCAAAAATAATAACGCCTGTCTAATGAGTTTCACTGCAAAGTAAAAAAAAAAAAATCTCTTCAATTTTGAAAAATACTTGAACTTGATCTAATGGTTGAGAAGTTAAGAGAACAAGTTGCTTATAAGAAGGTGCAGAAATCAATACAATGCTTTCAGGCATATTGACCTCCGGATTTTGTAGCATCTCCTTACAGATACTTCTGTTTTTATTGTTTGTCTTTTATGCATCTTTTGAGGGTTTTTTAAATTCCCTATATCTGCTTCAGCTATTTGACAATAATTGAAGCGTCGTAGTGTTATAAGCATTGTTATTATGTAGTGTTATTATAGGGGAATGTTATTACCAGGTTAAATTGCCAGATGGGTAATAATTAGATTACCACTGCTTGATCCATCATTAACATAAATTTATGTTGCCACATAATGTATCCGCAGTATTTTTAGACTTGCCAGTGCAAAGCATAGTACTATAAACCAGATGCATACTTACATTACACTTGGTATTTGTCTTTGAAGTTGACATGGAAAAAGGCAACTTAAAACTGTGATACAATCTTAGAAGCCAAAACTTTTCTATTTGAGATTCAGCCACAATACAATATCTACTATCCCAATACATATATTTTACTATAAGTCTCAGTTCCTTAACTTGGATATATTAATAGTTGTGTGCATATTTTTAACAGTTGTGTAGTTGTTTTGCAATCTCGTGTTCAAATTTACCAGGAAAGTGAAACATAGTCAACAAAAAGTTATGAGCAAAATGGTAATAAAACAGTAATTTTGACTTTTCTTTTAATAAAAATTTGTAATTTAACACAAGCACATTTCTATTGCATTCTAATTTAAATATATGTGTTTTTAGCTTCCCAACATCTGAAAGGTACCATAAACAATCCATTCAGACTCATCAACTGTCTGAAAATATCTCCAATTCAGGCACTCCAAATATCTGAAAATATCCCATTTTCAGACACTTCAAGTGTCTTAAAAGATTAAGACACCATTTTGCGTCTTAAAATAGTGCCACTTGTTTAAGACGCTTTTGTGGCTTATTTTAAGCCATTTCAATTTGCGTGTACAGATTTTCAAATAATCCTTTTTTCAGTTCACGGTTTACCTGTATTATTTAAATTTAAAAAGCAAATTAGGAACATTTATTTTAAAGAAAACACATTTAACTCAAACTAAATATTCCATTTTTATCCACAATAAACATTCTAACACGACAGATTCTAATCTAACAAACTTTAGGTCTATAAATTTTCTCGAAACCCTATGCATATCGAACCCTCAATTTTAATTGGAAATGTAAGTAGAACAAATTTTGATCTGAAAAGGATTTACAAAATCATTGTTCACTTGTATAATACAGTCAAAACGCACTTTATTTAATCTATTATTGTCATAAATATCAATGAATATTTAATCTAACATACAGTTTATAACTATTAGGATGAAAGCGGAAAGGTTTTGTAAATGCATAAAAGTACCTTAGCTTTTCATTTTCCAAAACATCATTAATGTAAAATCAATGATGAATGTCGTGTTTATATTTCTGAAAAAAAAAATATTTTCTTAAAAAGATATTGCAATATTTAGTAATATATTCCTCATACTTTTAGCAATAATGTGTTCTGAAACTAGAAAGCCGATAAACCTTTTGAGAAAATTAGTTCCACCTCAGAATGGTATTTTCTCTTTAACTATCCAATGTATAATCTTTTTCAATCCTTGGATACATGCCATGTTCGTGATTAAGATGCATAGGCCTACCTTCTCTTTCCGTCGAACAAAAATAAACAGAAAGAAATCGTAACACAGCCATTCTTCACACATCCAGCCTATTGTCTCTCAATCAATATCGCACCCGACATCGATTACTGTAGAATCTCAATCGTTTTCATTATCCACTGTTTCGGATGGACGAGTCATTACTCGAGTTTCTTTTTCTTCCCAAGACTCGATATTTTTTATTAGACTTTCGTGACCGGAAGCACGAGAATCTTTCATCAAATATCGAAAAGCCGAACAGTCGTACAACGCTTAACGCTGTTTCGAGTTACCTCCATACCATTATTATTTTTTTCATTTTATCTACATGCTTTCAGACGGGTTGGAAGTAACGTTTTAACTCTTTCTCACAGTGTAGTTCTTTTTTCTTTTTTTTTCACTCTTTTCATTGAATACGGAATGTGAATGTATCAGGTATTTTGATCGATTGCAGTAAATAACGTACAATTTTATGGGCATTGAAAATGCATGCTTCTGTAGTTGTGTATGTACTTTTACACGGATAATAAACAGAGTAATTTGCAAATTACCACGAGAACTCAAGTTTGAGAAATATATACTTTTTTAAATAAATTTTAATACATGGGTCATTCCATGTCAGTTCTATTAGGCCAGTACACCCACCCCCTCTAGTTTTTTGAAATTTGGTGTAAACACTTTTCTTATGGTTATTAATAAGAATCTCGAATATCTTTTTGACATGCAGTATTTTAAAATTTATGAATTTGTAAAATTTGGGATTCTGAAATTTTCGATTAAAGAGGCACGTAACAGAAAAATATTTATTTTTTCTAAATGACTACTGATTATATCTTTATAGAATTTCTTTTACAATTCAATAAAACTATTCCATATTAAAAAAAAAAATCTATTGCTCTAAGTTAACATAAAATTTCCCAAACAATTATTGAATTGTTCAAACTCGATTTTTTTCCCCCTAAAAAAACATGCTTTTTGTAATAATAAAAGTCTTACGAAGGTCCTTCAGGAATTATTTCTCTTGTACATTAAAATTATCAAGAACATACTATATCTTTAAAAAATAAATAAATTAATGTGCTTCGGCCTCTTTGTCGTGAAAATTAGCACCTTCTCTAACTTTTCTAAAAAAACACCGTGTTTATTTTATTTAAATTTAAATCATGTGAATATTATTAACTCCAAAGAAGTTAAACATGAAAATGACTGTGAATGTATGTAATACCTTCATGCAAAATAAAATTAATCCAATTTCACATACTTATATTTAAAATTTGAAAATTCGTCTTAAAAAAAATTCGTTTCTATCATCATGAGGATCTCTTCTAAAGTAAATCTGACATACACAAAAGTAATAAAAGAACAAAATTATTGTGATAATAGCTTAAGCTTTGAAAATTTAAATACCATGGTATTATCCACTTCTAGTTGAAATTTTTTATTTTTGTCGATATTATTTCAAAATTTCGTTTCCTAAAATCAAAAATTTCCGCACGTTTCTGTGATCCTTGAAATCTAAATGAGATTATGGAATTTATTATTGTGTCCCATGAATCAATAGTTCTTGCAAGATTTTTCAACCTTGATAATTGAATTTCTGATGTGTATGTTTTGAGTGTAATTTCTTGTAAATGAATTTTATTTTGTGTGCTTTAAAATTTTTTAATATTTTAATGAAAACAAAAATCATCATGTAACTATACTCAATTGCATAACGATTTCATTTTGATGAAAAATTAAATTTACGTGATTTTATAGTATAATTACTCGAAATTTTCCTTTTTAACGATAACCTCAATTTCACTTTTTTTTACTAGTAAACGTCTGCCAGGGGATTGGATATATTTAACAGTACTAGATCCGTAAATTGCCATGAGTAAAATTTGAATAGTAAGGCGTTATATATATATATATAGCCTTATTTATATCAACTGCCACAGAATTAAATAAAAGTTTTGAAATATTTATAACATAAAAATCAAGGTTATTTGAAAACTAAAAGTTTAGAATGATAAATAAAAAAAAATAAAAAATGTGCGATGTAAATGTTGCATATTAGTCAAACTGCGCTTGTTTGATGTTTCATCTAAATATCTATCAGTTATAACTGTTAGAAACTGCAATCAAGAGAATTGCGGTTCCTGATTATTGTAATAGCTAATTGGAAATTCTTACACTTTATATTTTACTTTTTTGATTTTCAAAAATTAAGATTTTCATCAGCAGTTTTCCGGTTTTTCTACTAAATAGAAAAGGTCGTTCCGTAGTTTTCAAACTACCTTTGTCACGTATAATTTTAAAGAGATGTAATGTTCTCTTAGAGAATTATGAAATTTATAGCGGTGCTTTACGCTGCAAGACGTGTGCTGATTTTAATTTTTGCGTAATTGCACACACAATACTATGCACTACGCCAATTATAGTACATTTGACAAAGGACATTTTTCAGTCTAATTCGTACTTGTACACCAGATCTTGTTTATTTCTCTTATAATTCTAATTTAAATGTCCAGATATTTCATAGACATTTCCTTTGAAAGATATCTCAGATTATGTCCCAAACAGTTAGTTTCAAATAAATCTAATTTCTCGTATGTATCATGTGTAAATTTTCTAAATATGATATAATATATTAGTATAACACTAGATTTTTATAAATTTAACCAGTATCAGAATAACGTGGTAAAAATGTGACTGCACCATTGAAGTTATATCCAGTGAAATATAATTCAATATATGAACCAAATTATTTGGAAATCTTAAAATAAATTGATAATTTTGATTGAATTCTTTTAAATTCACATAGTCAAAGACACGTAAACAGGAAGAAATTTCCGAATGGAATTTATTATAAACACATACACACGCACACACACATACACACACATATGAGACTTATACTTCATTGTTCAGCAAAAGTTAACCACATGCATAGTTTTCGAAGCAAATGTCATTAAAGACAATGTCCAAAAACATCTCTGTTCGCTCACGCTATAACTAAATAAAATTGCTGCTGTGTGTTTCATGAATAATAAAGAGTAGAACCTTGAATATCGTGACTGACAGTTTTCACATTTAAATATCCTGCTGACGTATTTATGAGGTATGCTGGGGAATAACTAGGATGTAATTAGTTAGAATTCTTGAATTAATGGATGCTTTTTGAGGAACTCATTGTATGGGTAAAGTACGCTGAGATATGAAATGGTTTAGTAAAAAAAGTATGCATAAGTGACTGTAATATCTTTTGAACTGTACAGAGTTTTCAAATCAAACGTCCATGATTTAAAGTATAGCTTAGAAATTATGAATATCATGTGGACTAGTGATACTTGAAAACTTTGTTTGCAAAACTTTTAGCTTTTATTAATGGTTAAATTTTGAATAAATGCCATTAATCTTGTGCTGTTTCTCTAAGCAATCAAATTTCAAAATGGAGTCATCAACGGTGCAGGTCTATATTGCTGTGGTTTGCTAAAAAATTCAGGAAGTACAAAGAATATTCAACACTGTGTACGCAAAAAAACAAGATATTTAGAGCATTAAGATGAGGCACACAATTTTTATGAAAATTGTGGATGCTTGAAAAATAGAAATATTGTAAATAGCACTTTAGTAACTAAAGGATTAGTTAGACTGAGTCAACCAAGTAAACGGTCACCATAAGCATATCAGTCAGGGTTCATTATATGCATGGCAATCCAATTACAATAACAAACGAAGAACGTTATGTTGCAGATGATAAGGTGGAACTGGTCTAGCACTACATATCATCCGGGCAACAAAAAAAAACTCGTACTTGTTTTTTTACAAAATAATTAGGATCAATGTTCTTTTAAAAAAATGAAATAACTATTAACCTTTTACATAGTTTTGAAACTGTTCAAAGTAAAGGGAACCGTTACAGGGTAACTGTAACTTTGAATGGAAAGTCTCCTGATCCTAACTTAAGATAATTGAACGTATTTTCAAATTAATCATAATAAAACACATTTTATAAATGTCTCAGTTAATAGGCAATATTGAGTAGAAAGCTAAGAAGAAAATACAATATGTGAAAATTTGGATTATGAGTATAGTGCTAATATCTGAAGAAGAATCAAACTTAACACTTGAAAAAATTACCATGAGGTGTTTTAAAAGGTTTTGCAATTGAACGATTTTGTTGGTTTAAAAAGTAAAAAAATAAAAATAAAGGTTATCAAAAGAATTACAAACTATTTTTACTAAGTATAAACTATATATACGGTGAGAATTTTTCACGAATCAAGCGTATGGCAATCCTTCAATACGAAAATTGAAAATTGCAATGCATTCACGAACAAGAATGTAGCATATAGTCGTTTTCCTTTATTTCAGTGAACGAATTGACGTTCTATAGATTTAGACCCTGGGGCCAAGTTCTGGTGATCGAAAATGGCGGTTATATAGCTTCTGCAGAACCAAAAAATAATGGTCTTTTTATTCAAACAAATGGATGGTTGGTTTTTGCTTTATGGTTTTGATCACGAAGTGGGAAGGGGTAGGAATGGTTTGTAGTGGAATGTCGTTGAAGCGCGGGAGAGCCATCGTAACGCACATGGTAATCTCAACCGTTGGTCTACCAGAATAGCTACAATAATTCTAAAGCTTTTTTCTTATATACATTTCAAAATTTTAGTTTCTACACTAAAATAATGAAGAGACAACCATACAAATTTGCTTTCTGTCTGTCCGTCTAAAAGTCAACATTTCTAGAAATAACTACCGATACGTGCTGTACATAAAATTAAAGGTCTTACTACAAGACAAAATTTAACCTTAAGTTATATCTAATACATGGTAAAAATAGTAGGAGTGCATGAAATTCGGTCGGAACGTCGACTCTAAAGTATATTTACTTCTTGGCTTCAGATAGATTGGACTGGTCCTTGACTATTCGATGACAGTTTTTCAAAATTTGTTGCCAAATTTATATACTTGGTGACATTTTGGTTTGTATAAGTTAAAAAATAATCAGTGGATATCATCATTTTCTCTCAACAATGATAGGTTTGAGTAGTTAAATTTTTCATATTATATATCTTTGGCATCTCGACCTATTGAACCGCCATACAAGTGATTTGTAAATGAACTTTTAGTGACAGTGACTGTCACAGTTTAACTTTTTTTTATTGGCATAAATAAAGAGTAATAGAAGATTGACTAAAGATAATTGAAGTTTTCAAAGATCTTGCATAAGAAAACAAGGATTAAAAACTTGGTGAAAACATATATTTACGAGTATGAAACTTGGTCGTAAAATAATAAGCTGAAGGGAAAAGAAGTGGCTACTTTTGTATCAGGAAAATATAATTGTCCTCTGACATGCTACAATACACTATAATAGAACAATTTTCAAACTGAATATCATTTTATGTAAAGGAATTATCAAAATTCAATTAAAAACACGCATTTTAATACATGCATTGTTTGCCTTAAAATATTATTTTTATAAATGCATAAATAAATAAAAATAAATAAAATTGCTTTAAACTTTGATACCAGTTATAAACCAAATTAATTTAATAGATGAAGTAAAAATTAGATTTGTCATCCTTATCCACTTTTTAATATGTAGTATTATCTTCTAGAAAAATTATTTTTGCTGAAAATTATTCGTTAAAGATATTTTTTACTTTTAATCTTATTTTCACAGACCTAATTATTTGAACTGTTTACGAAACATTAATGAAAAAAAATTTATTTAATATTCTACAGTTTTCATGCAATCTGCTACATAAAATATATAATTTAAAATTAATCTCTCCTCTTAGTAGTTTAGTGTGATGGTATTGTAAATATTGTTATCATTTATTTTTCTATTATGAATAAAGTGTCTTAAAATAAAATTGAATGAAGCTCGTGTGATGTTAAAAAAAAAAAAAAAAATTTTTTAATTATTTGAATTTGAATCTTTAAGTTCGAATAGAGTTTCAATATGTATATGAAAGTAGAAAAAAATAACAATATCACTAGAAATGAAATTACCTGTAGCCATGATCACGTTGCGGTAGTACTCTGCTATACTGCAACTTGCCACTGCAAGCTGCTTCACATTCCCATGGTAACGTAGTCGCCATAACAGCTTGTCGTTGACCTACGCCTGTTCGACGAAGACTCAGTGTCAAGGAAACTGAATGCCTGCACTTCCTATAAGGATTCACGTTGTTTTCTTTCAGAAGGATTCACGCACTTACAAGTGGAAGCTGCTGGGATCGATTGCTAGACATTGCTTTTATTCTGTAGGAGAGGTTTTAATATAAATGCAATTGTACGGTGTAGTACTGTAAAAAAACTGTTGCGATTTTTTCACAGAGAAGGGTAGTTCGTTGACTTCTTTTATGATAAATGCAATTTCAGAGAACCTTTTGTAGACAATTAAGTCGGTTTGAAGGTACACTTTCCCTAGATTTAATTTTTTTTTATATAAAAGTTAATACTATTATACGAAATTGTTAAACCGTATTCTTGGATTCATTATGATGTCTTTATACTACTGCAAAAGGAAAACTTATAAAGACTGTATTCAATTAAATACAATTAGCAAAAAAATATTCATCACAAAATCATATTTTTTCCATGTAAATTAAAGGTTTACTTTCTACTTAAAATAACTTACGTATGCATTTCTAATATAAATTTTAGCATCATTTTAAGGCAAAATTACAAATTTTATTTACATTACATAATTTTCTTTTAAATTAATGTTTTGAAATACTATTTCAAATGAAAATCAAGGTATTAGTCAAGATAGTCAAGGGTAGTCAGGGTAACCATAATTTACGACCCTCCCGAATATAGCATAATTCTTGTAAACATTATACATTTTTAAAATGGTCAAAAATTCAAAGGTTATTTTACAAAAGACCTAGAAAAACTGGACACAAGCTTCTCACTTCATAGGATTTTGCTTCAGTTAGGTAGTGGCAAGTGTTTAAACTTTATAATTTTAATTAACTTTAATACACTCCCAATGTTATCTAAAATTATTCTTATTCTATCAACATTAAATAAAAATATTAGCTCTTTAAAGTATTATTACAATAGTGTCAGATGACGGATTCTAGTAATGAAAATACAATTGAGCTGATTGACGTATGAATACGGAGCCGACTCTCAATCAATAAATTGAGAAAATTAAATAAATTTATTAAATCACTTTGTCCATTCCATTTCACAGTAATTTATAAATTTGTATTTGTTGGTTTGTTGTTTATTGGTAAACTGAGTTAAAAAAAAACTTAATGGATTTATATGAATGTTTCTGCGTGCATTCAGGTCATTTAAAAGGGGAATATTCACTAAAATCTATAAAGCATTTCACAAGAATTTGTTTGGAATTGCATCCTTCCATCTAATTTTTTTTCTCCCCTCCATTGTTTAAAATTGTTAAAAGTAATTTCTGCTAATCATTCTTTCATTGCATTATAAATGTAGATTGTTTATTTTTCTCAAATACCTTCATACAATCGCGTGATTAAAAATTTTATGTTTTGTTATCATCATAGTTTAAAAATAACATTTATTTCTCTGATATTACAAATAAAATAAAATTAAAGAAATATTTGTGACCTGTTGGCATATTAGTGTAAACGACATTTTCAATTTAAACTATGTGGGTTTTCTTTTATTTACTTTTAAATACGCTCACAAACTTGAATTCTTATGATGTGGCATGCAATTCATTTTCTAAGTGAAAATAGTATTTTGTCGTAGAAGATACGGTATATATTACAATTAAGTAGATTTTATGTTAAACTATTTTTTATAATAATTGAAGTACTTGTTATTTTTACAATCTTTTCCATCTTTGCTGTATAGTAGAAATCCCACTTAATAATATTGTTAGCTGTTTCTAACTTATCGAAATTGATTTCAAAGAAGTATTATGTTCCAAAATCAGTACTTATTGAGACAGGTTTGGATATGATTAGTTTATAAATTTATTTTCTGTAAATTTTGTAACATTTCTATTATATGAATCATATCTAAGGATTGAGCTGCTCTAATGATATATTGATCAATTTTTTTCTTATTATTTTTTTTTTCTTATTAATATGCATGCATATGGAAACTTTGTAGCGAAAAATTAGTATTCAGCAAGAAATCAAATATGAAAACAAAACTCTTATTTATTTCTAAAACATTACATTACATATAAGAGAGAATATTTTTTTGCGTATAAAGGGATATATTTTATTGGTAATAATGTACATGACAAACAGTTGTGAAAGGAGTTTACTTATCACACGTTCAAAATTTGTTGCTTTATAAAAGACCAACAATAGTAATAACATTTCTTCAAATATTTGTTCATCCAAATTTTATGACGTATGATAATATAACAATGGTACATTAAAGCATGAATAAAAACAAATCATTAAAACAAACATCAAAATGGTTAAAATGTCCAAATTTATTCAATAATAATTAATAATTTTTATTTGCAATTAGATTTCTGTAATTAGTTTTAAAGGTTGCGAGTAAAAAAATTCAATTATAAACGCATTATTAATAATAAAAACCACATTTGTTTATTTAATGTCTTATTAACTGCAAAACTAACTCTTTTACGAATTTGAATATTATACAAAATAAAGTGGCAAAAAAAAAAATTATTTCATTTGTTTAGTAATAGTTCATTGTTAATTATTAGTATGGAATTATTATTGCATAAACTAATTATAAATATAATACAATAAATTATAAAAAACATAGTAAATAAAATATACAAATAAATATAATTATAATAAATTTAAATGTTATACAAATTAAAGAAGTAATAATAAATTTAAATGTTATACAAATTAAAGAAGTAATAATAAATTTAAATGTTATACAAATTAAAGAAGTAATAATAAAATAATTAATCCATTCATTTAATAATAGTTCATTATTTATTTTTAATATGGAATATAATGGAAGTTATTTTACTTATCATATGAACATATTTTTTATGATAATTATTAAACAATACTTAAGAAAAAATGAAAATATTAGAAGACATTTAAATGTTAAACAGTTATTCAATATTTTATTCAAACAGGATAAATTACTTACATGTATTTATTTATATACTAAAAGCATACATATTAGATAGTATAAAACATTTATTATTGACATATGGCTCAGACATATACACATGCACTTGAAAGAGTTTGTACTGGATTTTTTCTGAATAGAAGTAAATCCGAAATCTTTTCAAATAGTCACTCTGTCCTAATAAATACCAAAAATTACCTTTACTAATTTATAAGTAAACAAAATTTATTGGTAAACAGCTGTCAAATATAAAAAATTCAATTGTGATCATTTTAATTAAACAAGTACGCATGTACTGATCAAATGCTGTGTACTTATATTTCAAAAGTATTCTAAAGTTTTTACAAGTATTTGCAATACTAAATTTTTAATGTACAGTATAAATTTGTGGTATTCAATACGTTTATACAAAAAAAAAAAAAAATTGCCAAAATGAGCCCTGCTCTCGATATCTTTGATATTAACTATATTTTATTATTAGATTTATAAACCTTAATTATTTAAACAAATTTGTTGAAAAAAGACAATATAAATTGTAATAGTAATTTACGGATGCCAAACAACTGATCAACATTTATTCACATTTCCCTTAAACAATGAGATTAAATCAGTAGAGAAACAGCAATACTTTTAAATGAAAACTTTTAACAATGATATTGAAATGTAAATGTAAAGTTACAATAAATGTATAAAGTTGGAAGTGTTAACTTTAGAGTGTAAGTAATTTTTATGTTTAGAAATGATTTATTTACTAAGAAAAGGATGTCCTTTTCTATTCCCTTTCCACCAGGACGAATATTATCGAAGTGGTGAATGCAGTCTAAAAACACTTAATGACGTACGCAAAAATAACAATGCTCAAAGTATAAGATTTAGATAATATGTTAGATAAGTAATTTTACTATCCCATTGCTTTTATTAATAAAAAATTGAAGTTGATCGTTTCAGCGTATAATTAAAAAACAATAATAGTAAAATTATATTTTTAATATAAGTGCATGCATATGTTAGAAAACGAAGACTTTGTATAAAATGTCAAATAATTATGCACCTTATGGATATATTTATTTCATAAATTAAAGAAAGAGATGATGGATTAGGTCATTGAAATTATTTTTTTTTCTTCAACTCTTGTTCTAAACTTTCAATAAAACGACGTCTAGGCAGTGTCGGGCTTATTTGCATCCCTCGGAATATAATATAGATCTCAGCCTTCCTTCCTTCAAAGTGAGAATACTTTTAAAAAACGAAAATAGTCATTATACATTCAGATTAGGCTCAAATTAAAGTACTGCAGTTCCATTTGAACAGACCACTAAAAAATCTAAAGAGCTAAATCTCATCTGTGTGAACTCATGTAGAAACGGGAATCATTCTCAAGACTCTAGTCACAAAGAAACTACTCAGATTCT
The DNA here is from genome assembly GCA_963978545.1 of Linyphia triangularis. Lineage (NCBI taxonomy): Eukaryota > Metazoa > Arthropoda > Arachnida > Araneae > Linyphiidae > Linyphia > Linyphia triangularis. The sequence goes on along the minus strand of OZ021724.1, from coordinate 54,418,324 downwards.
TGGAATTTCAGAAAAACCATAAGAATAAACGAGATTTATCATTCAACACATCACAAAGTCTTTATCCATCATTTCCAATCAAAAAAAGAAAACCTTAAGATTTTAATTCCTGATATAACACAAGTACTCTAAATACCTTTTCTTTTTTCCCATATCACTCCCTTACTTATTCCTGGAATCACCACAAGGCATAAAAAAACTTGATTCTCAATATTCAGTCACCGATTTTCAAACTGCACTCTTTTAAACTGAAGACACTAGCTCAAAATTGAGGCAGCTCAACTTTTAGTCAATTTCAAAGTTTTTAGGATTAATTTTTTTTTAACTAAACCAACTGATGACAAACCGAGAGGACTACAAGTACTATTATATCATTTGCACATAAAAAGGGGTTTGCGCAGGAAAAACATTTACACACTTTGATTATAAAATCAATTTTGTACTTTTGATAAACTTTTTAAACTGAAGCTGCCTTCTTTTTGTGTTAATAGCGTCAATTGTAGATTTTCCACAAGGACCTTTGATCAATCATTCAATCACACATTCTTGTCCACAACCACGAGACATACACAAGAGAGCAGGGGACTCATCATCTTAAATTAGCTGCACGAGAAGGTTTACTGGTGGCGTGTTGTTTTCACACGTGGTCCTGAATGGCTATGTGTGGTGTGGCTGCCATCTTGGGTGGCCTGTTGTGATGTGAGTGTGTCCGCCGCCGCTTGCACTTGCGATGGAAGATGGCGCACATGGTGATGACTGTGAGAATGGCCCCGGCGAATGAAAGGCCGATCACCAGGTGGATGTCGATGCCATGGATGGCCATGCCTGAATAAAAAAAATTATAATGGATGATAATAATATAACCCATAAAAAGTATTTTATATAAATCCTTTATATGTATTGCCAATTATTACATTCATTAACAAAGAGACGTTTCTATTGCCAAAGTGTGCTTGATGTTGTGGCATCTAATTTTAAATATTAAAAGCATCTCTATCTGCAAAATATGTGGTAAACTACTTTACTTTTCTTCATTAAAAATGAATGTGATTTTATGCGCTCACATCCAAATATTTTTTTGTTTATTCTGATAAAAAAAAATTATTATTTATTTACTAAAACAATTTTAGCAACAGGAAGGAGTTTCTTCAATGATCGGTTAAATGCTATTTCAGCGCGATTGGATGATGGTAAGTATGTTTATTAATATTCCGTAAAATCGACCTTTTAGTGACAGTGACTGCCACCAAAATATGATAGAATGCATGGTCATCAACATCGTATCTATCTGTCAAGTTTCAGTCCGATTGGATGACGACAAGAAGGTTAATTAGGCCTCCGCAAATTTACCCACTATCGATGTACCCAATCACCCACCCACACAGATACACACAAAATAGAAGTTAATGTAAAGGATTTAAAAATACAGAGGTACCCTAGAAATTGATGAGAAGAAATACACTGTTAACACGTTCAGGTGTTCGATGGAAAGAAAGTTATATACTCTTTGTTTTATTATTGTAGTGACATAGGTCATTAATCAGAAAAGTGTAATCTGAGGGTTCCTACTTTTTTCAGTCACATTTAGATCAGATTTGCATTGCAAAATGTTATGTGTTCAAATTTAATTTTGATAAAATTATATCAAAGATTAGTTAATTCAAGCAATTTCTGTTTTATAACCCTTAAAGAAATATTTAAAAAAGTAACTTTCATATAAAAAAGCCAATTTTACAATTTTATTTTATTTGAAAAGTTATTTTAACTTGATATATTACTGGAACAAAATACTTTGTGTATTAAACTAAAAAGAAATAGTGAGTAGAAGTTATAATATTATAACCCTTTTGCACTAATAAATAAAACGTGTCTATCTTAAGTTTTGAATAAAAAGTTTTTCTCATGTTACGTAAGCCATGTAGCTACACGTTAGAGTTTTAAAATATGAGATAACGAGTATATAGTGTTTAATTCAGTTAATCAGAATAAAATAGTAGACATTTTTAAAGAAAGCATTTTGCATTTAAATCATCTACTTCGGATTCAAAGTATTTTTACAATTCAATTATTTAATTATTCATGTACTTACAATCTTCCTCATCAGAAAAATCATCCAGACCACAATTTGGAAGTCCGTTACATTTGGCACTCTCGGATATGCAGTATTTACTTGTACTGCATTGGAGCTGATCACATTTAGTTCCTATAAAATTTATATATATGATATAAAAGTTTTTATTGGGAAACAATGTTTTTATTATAAATTAAATACATTTAAGATACTTAATTCAACAATTAAATTAACTATCAGACATTAAAATATCACGAAAATCTTAATTAATGTCATGAACTATTTCTACAATTTTAATTTAGTTCTAAAACATACAAACTGTGATACATACACTAATAACTAACATTTTTTTCAGATAAATTCTGAGAATATGCAGTGAATTAATAACAACCCAAAGTTTAAGGTCACTCTAATATTGATACGACAGTTAACTTCTATAGGTAGATAGATGGTAATATCATAATGGTGTGAAAAATAACGTAGAAAACATCTGAACTGATTGCAACTTTACTCTGGAATCTTCATGCATATATTCTTCTTAGTGTTCAAACAACACCAATACACATCATCAACATCGTCAATATTAACAAATTCTATAATCATCTTCCGTAATGCATTTTAACAATATATCATACTTATACATTTAAAAAAAATTCCTAATCCATTCTTAACGACGAGTTTCTTAGTACAAATGTAAAAAAAAATTAGTAACATTTTAGAAAAAGAATGAGGTTGCTGATGTTTCAAAAAAATATTGAAAATGCATGCTTAGAAAAAAAAAATGTTAACCGACTTTACTGATTTCTTGTAGAATTATAGGGACATGTTAAAAACTCTTACGAAGAAGTAATTATCTGGTTGAATATTGAATATGAAAGCGTAAACTTTGAGCAAACTAAATGTAAAAATTCAAAATAAAAACTTGTAGGTGTTTTGATATTTTTTAATTTCTAGTCAACCGGAATGATACGATCCTCGCAATATTATTACAATAAAGATAATAAAATAAACAAAACAAAAAAATATTCCAAATTCAAAACTGAATAAAAAGTGCCATGGATCGAACCAGGAACCTTTACTGAGAACCACTTTTACTCTATTGTTTACGCAGTAGAACCAATAAGGGGCGTGTTACTGCAAGCAACTAAAAAACTTATAGATAGTGAACTTGCAAATATTTTTTTACACGAGCGATAAAGCATTTTGCATCAAACTCGTGCAAGTGTTCTTGCCTGTGTACACTAACCTTAAGTAGAAATATATAAGTGTATAAAATGAATTTTTATGCCTCTTGCGTACCTTCTTTTATCTCTGTCCATGTGGCTTGAAAACCTTTCGCACCGACAGCTTTATTAGCGGTTACAAATCTAAATTAAAAAGATTTAAAGCATTGTTGGATTAGTACATTTATTTGATTAATGCAATTAAATCAATTTATTAAACCATGCATAAATTTTAATTTATTATGAATCTATCTTGTGTCATTTTAAGTCATCAAAAGTTCGTTTTTGATTATATTTTCATACAAAAAAAAATTCTTCTAACTTAAAAATTATAATAGTATTCACTACTTTTATCAATATAGTTTTAATTTAATGTAGAAGTTTTGAATTCATACTTGGACTTTTGATAGAAATGCTATCTAACTATTAAAACAAAGGTAAGGTTATACGTCTAAAAGGTAACGTAATTAACTAATTTAAATCTATATAGCTTTGTTTCGACTGGAAGGATATTTAAGAAATATAGTGAAGAGAGACTGAAGCCTTGTGTGGATTAACTAAACACAGTATTTATTTGAAGATAAATGTGTTCTCCAACAAAAATTAAAATTAAAAAAAAAAAAAAATAGTATTTTTAATTTCTTAATGATATTTAGTTATAAAATATAAATTTTCATGGTAAACATAAGACACAAATCAGAAAATCGTATTCATTAGATAATTTTTATTAAGTTATATATCCTTATTAAAATAATTTTTTAATTAACTTATACAAAAGTAGGACAACCTAAGTTATCAGTAAACTATAAAAAACATTTTTTGAGAGTCAGTTTTGTAATTTCTCTTTTAGATATCAAAACAAATATGCGAAATTATATAGTTAAAATGATAATGGTATTCTACTGATATTAGTTAAAATATCAGTAAAGAGTACTAACGATATTTTCATGATATTGGATGATGAAATAATCTCTCTGCTGTGATTTGCTAGAGACTCTCCACATAACTCCATAGGAGGCTCCCCAAGTTCTGGATAAACTCTTACAACTGCACCTGGACATCCACGGCCTACAAAAACATATTTTTTAAAAATTACTATAATATATAATATATTTACACGTTTTGAAATCGTAAACTAATATTATCTTATAACATGAATATCTGACGATCATTTTATAGCGTAAACTGATATCATCTTATAACGTCACTAATTTAACTATATAATAATGACTTGAAAATAGATATATAAAATAACGCAAGTATATTTACTGTAAAATTAACCCATATTTGAACTTACGCCACACATAAAAAAGTTTATAAAAGTTAAAATTTCAACTCCTGACTTTCGCTTAAGTGTCAGAAATTAACATTTAATATTCGAAGAAGAAACAAAGATTATTCCTTACGCTCTGGGTCGCCCTCAATAAGAAAGAATACAAATGCGAGCAGGATCTTGTGATGGGGCCGGACGGTGATAAACCAATTGCATACTTGGAGACTCGGCAAATAGGACCCGGGAAAACCTGGGCTCATCAGAACACCCTCCGTAAGCTCGGAGATATTACGGCCGCAGTCTGAACAAGTAATAAATTACATATACAGTAAAATTAAGCAGAAATCAATACATTTTTATTTATCACTGGATTTATTAGTCTTGAAAATTTTCCGGTAAGAAATTAATCCAGGCAATAAATCCAGACATGGGGAGATAAAAGACTAGTGTAGAATTTGAAATTAGTGTTAGAAATAACATGAAAAAAATTGTAAGCAACGAGAAAACATGTCACTATTACTAAAATATAGCAAAATATCTATAAAAATTAAGTCATCTGCACTAGTGTTTTGCATTTAGTAGTTTAAGCTATTCCGACAAGTTTACAAACTAGTAACTTTCTGATACCCTTGTACTAATTATAGTATACCATAATATGTACTTTGAGTTATGAAACATAGCATTATAAATATAATTGGAATGAGATAATTTCACTTAAGATATTAATGCCAGTATGATTGTCCAAGTATCAACTTAGCAAAAAATAAAGTTAATAATTTGATGTTAATTGAATTTTTAATATTATTATTGAATATTTATAACCACGAAACTACGCATGGCAATTTGTGGTAACAGACAAAAAAAATGAATATTAAAAGTAAAGGAAAACGTAACAGATATTGCAATGGGAATTACTCACCTACATATCGCGTATCGGCCGCGAAGAACTCGTATACGGCAGCGAACCCCGAGGCCACGTTCCTGTCGTCGGTGCGCAATGTGACCTTCATGGTGCCCACCCCCAACTCCGACATGATGGGCCCGGGGGCAGTGCGACCGCAGTAACGCCCCAGCTTACGCTCCCTTCCAGACGGATACACCTCGTAGATCTCCAGCCAGTCCTCCTGGCAGATCTCGCTGGAAGAGAAAGGATATTCATTCTTTGAAATACAGAAGGTATTTTCCAATGTACAAGTATGGGAAAAATGCTTTGCAATTCTAGAGCATAATATTTTTAATGTTATGAACTTTATACAAAATGTGTTTTTAATTTAGAAAATATGTAGTTTTAACATAGCAAACGTCTATATGGTTAATTTCTGAAACTATTATTTTTAATTCTAATTTAATGAAGTATAGGCTAAACTAAATAAATGTTGATTATCTTTTTTGATGCCTTGCTGTTATAGAAATATGGAAGATAAATCGGGATGTAAAAATCTAAATATTACTAGAAATGTGTCATTATGTCTAGGATTGCTGTGATTAGTTCTAGCATTTTACTTCCAACAGTTGTAGGTATTTTTCATATTCAATTAGGAGCATTCAGCAGTCCATAAAAAATATAAAAGGAAATATTTATTCTATCAATTATAAACGCTGCTAAATTAAACCAAACAAATTTATTTTATAATACTAATTGAAAAGAGAATGAGGGAATTTTAATTGCTATGGCTTTCAATAGTTTGTAATTTTTGTCTTCTATAAGTTTGCTGGAAGTCTGTAAAATCAGCAATTGGGTATATAATTGTTGGATTGTGGTTTAAAAATGAAAAGAACCTCTCACCTAAACGGACTATTTCAATAGATTTAAAAAACCTGGCATGATAAACTGAGTTAACACTCACTTATATCCGTAGGCTTCAATGTCCATTTTGGTCTTGAAGTAGTTGAAGACAAGGTTGACCTGCTCCCCTTCCAGACCGAGGAAGAAATACTCGCACTGTATGGAGGAAGGGTAGTTGGCCGGATAGTGAGGAGAATTGAAATCGCCTACTTTGTGACTTTCACTGCGATAATAGAATTGGCATGAACCGTTTGGAGATGCAGTACCAGGCACTTGGTAATCTGAAAAATACTTATAGTTATTTATTTATTTATTTATTTATTTATTTATTTATTTATTTATTTATTTATTTATTTATTTATTTATTTATTTATTTATTTATTTATTTATTTATTTATTTATTTATTTATTTATTTATTTATTTATTTATTTATTTATTTATTTATTTATTTATTTATTTATTTATTTATTTATTTATTTATTTATTTATTTATTTATTTATTTATTTCAATTATTTATTTCAATTATCTTACCAATTTTCATTTTTATATTCATAAGTTTTGCTGGTAAATTTGTTTATAAGTCATATTAATAAAAGTTCTATATAGTTGGTTTCATAGGTGTTCATAAAATTATAAAAACAACTTTAATGGAAATTTTGTTTGAGATTGCATTACCAAACATCACCAAGTTGATAAAAGTTAATATTTAAGTATGTTGTATTTCTTGAAATAAAAATTTTAGAAATTTTTCTAAGACAAACTTTAATTATTAAAACACTTATTCTTTATTCTCTAGATAATAAAAAATAGCTCGATTATCAAATATGCATCTTGAAAAATCCACTAAACTATTGACTTACTAAAATATCTTCAACTATTATTAATACAGGTTGATATAAAGGTATGCATATATTTTATTTTAAGATGATAAAAACTCATTAAGTAAACTCTGAAAAGACTCTCCGAAAAACTTGCCAAACTTAACTCATTCAATAAACTTTTATAGTTAAAAATTTTAATAGTGAAATTTTCTTTTCCCTCCCCAAATTATTTGAATTTCTATTTCGATGTAACTTTTGAAATTAAATGTGTAACTCTGGGAATAATACGTCTTCAAATTGGATGTTACACCATGAACCTGCGTAAATTGGTTACCTGCTTCAAAATGATATTTGGCCTTAAAACCTTGCCCTTGTGTTGAACCACTCTTGAATATCATGACTAGACGGGGACCCTCTGACTTTAAGCTCGGTGGCAATTCTTGACCACATAAATTGTGATCAAATTCATCCAAAGCATACCGCTCTTCCTGACCCTGCAGATAAATGCGAAGAAATCCATCAGTGCATCTAGAAAAGAAGACAAAGAAAGGGATAATTTAATAATATATGAATATAAATTTAATTATAAATATACTATAATAAATTGTACTAAAATTATTGCAATATTATAAACTGACAATTTCATATTTTGTTACATTTTAGTCACTTTTGATAACATTGTAATTATGTCATAAAATAACTACTAATTTCATATAATGATACTGTAACAGTATAATTGTTAAAAACATTGAATATATAACTACAATGCAAATGATTCCTATTAGATTTTCAAATTCAATTAACAATATTAACCAGAAAGAGACCAAAAAATGCTAGAAAATAAAATTCCGAATAATAAATATCAACGCCTAAAGGAATTCGAGCATAATACCCATTTAGTGTAAGAAACTTTATCCATCAACTATAAAATGAAGTGGTCAGCATTGGTATTCTTATAATCCTCTTTCATATATTTTCTGGAATGTTATTTATTTACTTTAACGAATACAATATACATTCCAATTCAATAAGATAATTTCCTACTCCTTTAACAAATGATGTCTATAATATCAATCGACTCCCACTGTAGTTCGGATCAGTATAACTTGGTATTAAGTTCCCTGATAAATTCAGGCTTAGTGAAGACTCTGATTAGCTGGAAGTTCTTTGCAGACAATCGACACGAACAGATAGCTTGTTTTCATCCGGATACTTAGCACCAAGTTAGTTTGATTCAAACTAAAAATTATACTTCATTTCTTATATTACCAAACTTGGGCAATAAGTGAAAAAAAAAAAAAAAGGGGGGGGGGGCATGGAACTGCATATATTTTACTTAATGCAATATTTTCACTCACGTAGTAGTTTGTGAAGGAATCTCAAATTTGTCAAACGTCAACTTCACTCTTTCCAGTCTCTGGGCATCTTGCATTCCATACACGTAGTATCGACATACGACATTTGGATGATATGGGTAAGGCCAATTGGGGGAGAATACAGAACCATTGGACCCTCGCTTGCTCAAAATCTTTTGGTCGCACTCTTAAAGAGATATAATTTTCAAATATATATAATTCGACATAGTTATGAGATTACATTTACTTTAATTTAAAGTTGTAATATTACTCACGTGTTCCTCTAATGTGCTCTCCGTCAGTTTTACTAATGAAATCTGAAAAAATTTAGTTTTTAATAAAATGCAATGTAACTAAATAACTAAATGGATTCAAGAAAGTAATTTATTAATCAATTCCAACTGATTTGACAAGTACTTTCCAGTGCGTAAAATTAATGCCACTCTTATATAATGCTAAGAAACAATTGCTTCACCATGGGTATCTGAATCTTTTTGAATCTCTAGTGTGTTACTAACGACCTGAAGAGACCAGCTTTCATCCCTTTCACAAAGACCAATTATATAGAACTGCATGATCATCGTCTGGACTCAGTGGCGTCCAAGTAGTTACTACTTTAATACTAAAGATGTTGGTGACTGAAATGCTACTAGATTGCTTTTTATGATTACAAGGTTTGTAATCATAAAAAGTAATTTTACAGTACAAATACAAAAATAGATAATAAAATCGTGCTCAACATAAATAAAATATTATTGAATACATACACATTTAAATATTATATATTGTCTAATTCTTTAAATATTTTAAATCTAATATTTCAAAGATATAACTTTTTTTAAATATATATTTTCAAATGTGGCTACTACTATTGATAGTTTTTTTTAGGTATTCCCTATTTTTTACTAAATGACATCAAAAGATTGGAGAAATTATGTAGAAGCATAGAGTAGTTTCATGTTATTGGATAAGTCACTTAAATAAAAATGTACTAAGAAAGGATTTTAAAATATGAAAAACAGTAAACTTGATAGAATTTACAGAAATTTTTCTGGTAATTAAATTAAACATATTCTCAAGTCAAATCCTTTCAGTAAATAATATTTTAAATTAACTAAAACCGGCCCTAAAATTCTAAATTCGGACCGAAATTTTCCCTTCTTTTTAATGTATACTTTAAATTTAATATTGCTTCCACGTGCCATCCAGCAATTCACATACTATCCTACTCCTGAATTCTGCTTAAGCATTTAATATCATTTTCTAATATAGGTATTTGTAATCATTTATTTATTTAGAAAAATAAAAAAAATAAAAATTTAATTCCTAGGTATTTTCTAGGTAGCATGCAATGATAGTATATTCGAATCTATGCAAACCTAAACTGACGAACCGTTCACTAAATTCATAGGCAGCTTTGAATCCCCTATTTGAATTATCTGCGTTTCGTTGTAGAGTCACGAACTTAACATACAGATTCTCTGAGGAAGAAAACACGACTAGATTTCGTTGTTGTCCACAGTAGGTGTTGATAAGAGGATATTCTTCCGATTCCCCATCATAGATCTTCACAAAATCGAATGGACAGCTGAAAAACACAATGAAGAGGATCACAGATAAAAGAGAATTTCTACTTTATAAAATATGTTTGTAAAAAGTTACTGCGCATTTATTCAATGAAGCATAGTTTATATATCCTGATATGCTATAAAATATATGCATATAATAGGATTGCAACAATTTTCATATTTATAATTTTATATAAGTTAAACATGTACTCATATTTATATACGTTAAGCAAGCGTTATAAAATTGGACACCTCCCCATATCAATTAAGTGATTTATTGCTGATAAGGTAATGAGGGTGCGGTTTTGGTAGTATTTTGAGAGGTTGCACAGAGAAATTCATTCTTTTACGAGCACATGAATGGATTTGAAGGTATTAAATAAAATGATCAAAATACCTTATTCGTTCACATATATGATGATTAATGTTGCACATTAATCTTTTGTTGTCAACATTCAAGTAGGGCAAAAGAGCAATAGTCATTGTCATATACTTACTTGTTGAGATTTACCGTAGATTCAAGCAATTGATAGAATAATAATATGAAGGAAATGAACAACACCCAAACAAACAAAATTAAAGCATTTTTGTGATGCGATGACTTGGATTTAATTTTTTCCGGGGGTGGGGGAATAGAAAATTTACCTGCCAACTTGTCACTGATGACAAGTCAATTTTCTTGAAACAATGGTGGAACTAATCACTATTAAGCCTCTGAATCCTTGAGAGGACTGTTCTGTAATGTTGAACCAGGATTTATTTTGTTGAACAGTATCTCTAACCTAAATTGGTAATGCAATGGTAGAGCACATATGGATCAAAATATTGAGAATGCCAAAATTGCTCACGATTTAGTTTTCAGAATATTTATAAGCCTCTGGTTACATTGAATATTCTTTTGATGTCCTTAGTAAAGCTTTTATTCTAGTTTACAGTCTAAGAATAATTTAAAAAGTTATTTTCTGCAAGAAATATGAAACAGAATAACTAATTTGCATTGCCTTAAATCACATTATTGAATTGATGATGAGTCGATGTGAAGCTTGTGTAATATTTGGGTAATGTGCCATATTATTTCTATACATGATTAGCTTGCATGACATATATGTTAACGTACGTATATTTCTGGATGCTTTAATGTGTTATAATAATGAATAAAAATCATATAGAATCATATATCTCTTTAACAGGTTATTTTTATATTGATTTATGGAATGAGAATTTGAATCAATACCCTTTCATTTTAATTTGGAATCAATTAAAGATGTCATGCTATGCCAGATACACTCCCACATGTTTAAGATGTCAAAAGTAGTGTAAAAATAAGATGAAAAACATTTCTACTTGTAATGACATAATCCCGCTACAATTTTTCAAGTAGTACTTAATTATGAGGGATATGGATTACAATTTAATATGAAGTAAAAATAACTGTATTCAATGATATTATACATCGACTAATAATTAGGATATGAATATAATATGTTCATATAATGCTTTATTTTATTGAAATATGACAAAATATAACTAGTATCATAATCGTATTCCAATATTATGAATAGAAAATATTAATAATTCAGATTAGATATTAAGATTCAAAAACTTTCTCTGGTAATGCGCAAAATAGTAATGCCTCACTTAAATGTTTAAAAAAGTTCAATACAATGCAAAACAACGAATGACACACTTCATGAATACAAGTCTACTTACTGCGGCCCTCCGTAAAGGAGGTCGAAATCCATGAACTCTAGTCTCAGTCTTTGTCCTCTCTTCCCAAAGAAATTGTAGTTGCATCTGAGATTCTTAGGATAAACTCCAGGGTAAGTAGGGGACATCATGTCCCCCTCCCTCTTGCGATCACTGTACACTGTGTAGCTGCAAACTGCGTTGGGTGTTGGTGTACCCATCACATACTGCGCTGGAAAACAAATGACAAACGAAACTATACAACTGAAACTGGATTTAGTATGAATCAAAAAGTTGTTAAATCTTAAAATATTAAATAGTGGTTGGATAGATATTTATTCCTAGTTTGTAGTTTTCAAAAAAAAAAAAAAAAAAAAAAAAAAAAAACATCAGGGTGGTAAAACAATTCCGCGCCAAGTTTTCGTCCCAAAAGGGTAGTTGAACCAGAAATAGGCCTCGCCAATTTTCACCTTAGGCCTCTTCAACAGAATTCACTTCTACTTCCCATTTATCTTGGAGGAGTACTATTTAACATTTTGAAATTATATGAACAAAGAAATTGTATTATTGGCAAATTGAATATCTATATTCTCTGAACTAATGGCGTATGAAAAATTGTATTTTGCTTCACCTGAATGTTAAAATTATAAACGAGAACCATTTTGATTCAAACATAATACCATAATAGCGCACCACGTAAAATAATAGAAAGCAAAAGTTCTTAATATTAAAAAGGAATAAAATATAATTTGGCGGGACTTATTATGGATTTCACAAATTTATTAACTTATCCCTTTGGATGGGAGGCACGTGAACTTTTCCGGATTTTGTTTTAAATAGATTTCAATTCTTTCTTCCAGATTTGAATACTTTATTTTAGATTCTGAATTGAAATAAGAAGTTCAATGATACTAGTTTTCGAAAAACGAAGAGAATAATTATCACAGATTTCGTTTCCTGAAACGAAATAAATTTCGTTCTGGAATGTATTTAGATTTCGTAATCATCGTTTTCCTCAACATGCCTATTTTCAACTCTTTATTTTAAATTAGTCTCTTTGGTTTTACTACGTTACCTTAGTATCAGTATGTAGTGCACCTAAAGTTCTAACAGATGTTACTGAAATCTCATTTTCGAAAATAATTATTCTCACAGTTTTTTTCCACGAATTCCATAAATGAAAATATGGGAAAATTTAGAAATTCTTTCAATACCCCTAAAATTTTAATCGTGTTTCCAACCGTAATTGCATCACTTTGTAGACTCTACACACTATCTAAACCACAGAACAAGCTTTGCTTGTAAATCTTTAAATGAAAAGAAAGAGGATATTAAAGTAAAAAGTTATTTTCATTTATTTTCCAGAGCACCTTTCTGTGTGTGTGTGTGTGTGTGTGTGTGGTGTGTGTGTGTGTGTGTGTGTGTGTGTGTGTGTGTGTGTGTGTGTGTGTGTGTGTGTGTGTGTGTGTGTGTGTGTGTGTGTGTGTGTGTGTGTGTGTGTGTGTGTGTGTGTGTGTGTGGGCGTGTGGGCGTGGCATAGAATAATAAAAATATTTATAGCTTCTTTAAAACTAAAGAAAATGAAAACAACTCTGCAATTTTTTTTTCCCTCTGCTTAAAATTCCAGTATTATTTTATCTTATTGTTTCCCCTCATTAAGACAAAATGATACAGGAATTTTAAGCAAAGAAAAAAAAAGTATTTGTCTTATTGTTTCCCTTCATTTATATTTGGCGCAGTATGGCTCATGTGTTGCCCTTGCGCCGTTAAACTCCTACCAACCGATACCCTCATTTATGCATTTTTGCATCAGTAAAGAAGTTGGGTCTCTATCTGCTTTTCTAACAGCATTGATATGAACACTTGAATCACGCTACGAATCACACCCACATCATGTCACGCAAGGTATATTTACACTTTGGTAATACGATATACACAAAATACAATATACAATATACACAAAAGCAGTTTTGGTATACAGGGAGTGCTTGATAAGGAAGACATTTAATAAAATTCTAAGAAAAGCAAATTATTTACATTCCATATTGATCTAATATTTTAATTGAAAAAATCCTGAACTGGAAATGGTGATACCTGCATCAATGAACTCGTAAATTCCCCCAAACAGTTCAGGAGTGACCTTCGTCCTGTCAGTGTAGAATGCCAGGACGAGAGTCTCGTACATGGAGATGCGAGAGACAGGGATGTTCTTGCTGCAGATACGCCCTCCAAAGGGAGTGTTGATCAGTTCCACTGAAGGGTCCTCGATCTCCATGTACAGATCAATGTACTCATGATTGCATCTATGGAAAGAGATAAATGAGAGCAATTGCGTCTCATCAACATGAGTGATTACTGAATTGTATCTTTAGAAGGAAAGGTGTATAATGAATAAATGAAATTTATATCTATATATCTCTAAAGTTAAAAGTCTGAAAAGGATCATTTAAAGAAACGGGGCATTTTTTTTTTTTTGTGAAAGTGTTCAGTTTCTTACAACACAATTTTGTTCTACCTTACTAGGAGTCTTCTTTGTTTTGGAATATCTTAGAATAAATACGAAATGAGTTAAAAGGAAGAAATGAAGATCAATCACAATGCTTTATGACGAGTTTTCTATCTAATAAACTAATTTAAATATTAGTTTAAATACAATGCAAAACGATTTTTGTAGGTCAATTTAGATAGAATAATTCCAGTAAAAGATATGACATTTTTGTATGATGCATTCTGACGGAAATTATTATTAATTTATTTTTTAAAATGTGTTTATCCACTCTTCAGTAAATAAATATCTTTTCAAATAACCATAATCTTCCCGTTACCCAGAGATATTTTGAATAAATGATCAATTTATATTTAAAACTCTTGTAATAATTGTCTCAAAAGGCCAAGCATATCAACACATTTGAAATTTAATGCCGTTTCGAAATACATTTTAACCTTAAGTACCCAATAACAGAAGTAATTTCTTTAACAAATGAACATTTTATTTCCCATGATATTCACGCGAAAAATTTAGCTTGCTTATAAAAGCGTCTTACATATAACGGAGAAAAATAACTCTTGTCTTATATAAGGAACAAGATGATACATTTTGTCATTAAAATTTATATATGCGTTGAAACGTCTCTGTAAACATCTAAAGTTGAGAAAAGCGAATTAATAAGATATAACTCAACTGTTTTATTATCTTTTGTGATATTCTAAATTTATTCTGAAAGAAGGATTTTTTATCTTTCTTTCAACAGTTGGTGAAGTGAAAATAATATAATGAATTTAAAATACAACGCTAATATGATACGTGATTTAAACACATATTTCAACTTAATCTTATTTGCATTAACAGATTTAATTATAAAACTGGATACAATAAGAGGCTTATTTCTTCTGAAAAGCCAATTCCCTGAAGGCAGATTTCTAGTATTATTTGTAAAAGACTTCTAATAACCATCCATACCTTTCTAAGCTTTGACGTCTTTCAACAATTATTTTAAAGTATATTTGTTACTCTAGCTTCTTTAAATTGTAGTAAAATTTTCAATGCATAAATAATATATATTTTGTTTGAAAATGCATTTTAAATACAGTAACAAGCATCGTAAAAAAAATTTTGTCACTGAATAAAATTACATTGTTATAGTTGATTCTTTTGCAAAGAGTGATTTGTACTTTTGTTCTATTATTATTTGCTCCATTTCCAACTGCAAAAGTAAAAATTGTATTGCAAATTAACTTTAACTGTTATTCATTTCTCTCCTTGTCTTATTTTAACTTTTTACACTTAGCTTATTTTAAATTTTGTTGCTGTTTATAACATATTCATTAGTATATGTTTATAGAAACAACGCAATTTAAATATAATAACACAATTTAAAATGCATAACACATTTTACATTAAAAAGCAACAAAAACCCGTCAGAATAACTTACTGAGGTTTGGCGCCTCTTAATGCAAAATGGGTGAACGTGATCTGGACTCTTTCATCTTCTGTGGCTATGAATGTGTAGATGCACTGTCTGGAATAATTTTGGTGATTAATCATGAAGGGGGCGCTAAAAGTTCCATTCTTCATTCCGTCGGCGTTACTCACGAACATCCGATCACACTCTGGAACAGCAATTTTAAAAACAAGATCGAATTCAAAATTCAAGAAAAAAAAGAAAGAAAAAAGAAAAAAAATACAAAGAGAAACGATGATATGATGTAGGTCCACTGCTAATTTTAGCTTTGGAAAATAATTTAAATCTGAGAGGAAATCATTTATTTAAACAAGTTGGCACTTCTGCATCATTTGTTCTCCAGAACGTTCCATAGTTATTTATTAATATATATTTCACTTATTTCACATTAATTTTTATATTTCTATTGGAAAATAAATGTGCATGCTGATACAAATTCAGTTTACTAAATGTGATTTTTGTGTCGATTTTAAAATACATATCTGATTTTATGACAATAATGAATATATTTAAAACAATTAAATAAAGAATAAATAAAATAGATATTTATAAAGATTCACATTTATTTATATGCTCGTACCTTTTTCACCATGTAATAAGTATAAACAAGACATTGTATGCAATATTTAATTTGAAGAAAGATTTTATGTTAAAAATTACTTATAATTAATCTTATACTGTATTACCACCCAAAATGAATGCCATAGTAGAATAGATTAAGAGAATCATCTTTTCATTAATTATTAGTGAACATCTTTCATTATTTTTATCTTTAATTATTAGTCTTCAACCAGTGATACCTCAATTATAAATATAGCATGAGTTAATTTTCAGCTTATATTTATTAAAAACGTAAAGTTTATGAGATAGAAGATTTCATGCTTTGAATATTGAATGTTGGTAGAAAGATCCATAAACATCCTTGCGTAAATATTAATTAACAATGTAACCGGGTAACCAAAATCAAACATACTGTATTTGGGTCGCTTTGCTAATGTAATTAGCTATTGGAATACGTCCAACTATCAGGCTTATGTTATCATCTGCAGATTACAATTTTAAAAGAAATAAACTCAATTCTTAATTGTACTAATATTAGAAAATCGTACTATATCTAACAACACGTATATTCTTGTTAAAAGTTAAGAAAGTGCAGTTTAATTCTAAACATTGATGAAATTATCATAACTTATTAAAGGTAAATAGGGTTCCACACAATGAAGCTGTCATTTTGATCACCTTATAATTCATGAGTTGTTTTCTGAAAATACATAGCACTCTTTTCAATTTCTATAAGTAGGAAATTACACTTTTCTGAAAACTATTTTTTTTTTTTTTTTTTAAACCACCACATATGAAATTATGCAATGCTTCCAAAATTCGCAAAAAAATATAAATATATTTTTTTTAAATTTGGCGCTAAGAATAAATTTTTTAATTGGTTTAATTCATTACTTTTTTGCAAAATAAAGTATTAAACGAACTATCGTGTTATTTTCAACTGTAACCCCTAGAAAATAAAAATACAAATCCTATGTTTAGATTTAGCTGACTGCAGTTTCAACAACCATGTCATTTATAAATTGTGTACATTTATAAATAAATGTCCATCATCAAAACTATTTTCCGATAAATATAAGTGTTTTGAGAATACATATATTTAAAAATAGATTATTGCCATGACCGCAGAATGACTCCATCACATTTAATTTCTTACTCCTTCTAGTAACTTTTGAGCAATCCATACTTCAGCAGTTGTGAATAATTTATCAGGCTATTATCCAAACAGTGCAAAATCTATCATTTACCCCAAAGGATAGCTCTTAAAAGCTGTTTAATTATTTATGTTTCAACCATCTGTCACGCAGAAAATGTCCAGATTATGCAGTTTGTTGTGCTGATAGTAAGCTTTAGGGAAATACTTTGAATATTTACCTTCGCACAAGTCAACCAGGATGCAATAATCATATTAGGAGAATTTAAAACACATAAAACCCTTAGATTTAAATTATTTATATTTTAAACGATATTAAATAGCCTAAGTGAACAAAAGTTCAATTTGTAAAAATCAGTAATTTGTTAAAATTTTAATACTTTTCTTAATCTAAATACTTGGAATTTTTCAAATATTTAATCTTTAGTTCAACAGGTCAATTATGATATATTTCGACTTTTATTTAACTAACATGCGTTGTGACACTTTCATAGTAATTAAAGCAACTGACTTGCGGCATCTTCTTCCATGGGTAATATTGTAGCCACAGGTGTAGTGCTGGAAACTGAAAAAACGAAGCACATTACAAAACTAGGCGTGCATATAAAGAATAATAAATAGCTGAAACTATGCATTCAGTAATAACGATAACTAAAATACTCAATAATAATAATAATAATAGGAAATAAAGAGTCAATAATAAGATACAAGGAAAACATAATCATAATTATAAACCAATGTTTAAAAATAGTTGACCAAAACTAAGGTAAATTACTTCATTATAAAACTAAATGCAAACTTTATCAAATAAAATAAAAATTCATTTTAAATAAAGTTAGTTACACGATTTATAGGCATGTAAGCTTTAGATGTTTTTAGCATTTATGTCTAAAGTTGTAGGAAATCAGAAGGATTTTACCTGTGATCATTTTGGGAGATATAGCACCCGTCTAAACTGAAGGTAATTATTTAAATTTAATTAGATAAGTTTCTAAAAATTCCAACTATATCAAAAAACTGCTTATTTACGAGATCCATCGATAAGGAGTTTCAAATGTTGTGTTATGACTTATTTTCAAAAATTAAGAACTTTAATAAGAATTTTTATAATTGATAATATCAAAAATATTATATATTATATCAATAAATATTTTTTTAATTGCAACCGCTATTTAAGTGCTTTAATAATGAAGACGAAAACAGCTATTTAAGTGTTTTAATAATGTATCAATTTACTACCAATATCTAGTGACTTAGATAATACAAAGATTAAAAGATTATGGTTTGCATCCAAGTCTTTTCTGTTTTAGATTTCCTTCACTATAAAAACCAGGATTCTGTATTCTCTCACAACCAAAATAGGAAAAATGTGTACTAAACCTCTTTCTTATCTTTATTGGAAGACGAGAGGGGCAAGTAATGGATATCGGATCACTTCCGGCTTCACACTTTTAAAGTGTTGTAACCTCGTTTCAGAACATTGGAAATTGGCTTTAATTTGAAAACAAATAAGTTAATAGTTTAAACAGATATAAAATCATTTTTGGCTATTTATTTTAATAAAATTTTCTGTTGAAATTATCAGTTAGCAAAGTTGTTATCAAGTATAAATTTTATTTAACGACTACGGCATATTTTTTTCTAAATCAATAACTTCCATAATGCACAGCCATGGTGCATGAATAAAATTTTACTATACCAAAAAGAGCTATATAAAATATCTTTTTAAATAAACTTAAATATGTATTACATCGCATACCGATAAATTAAAATGATTGCCATTTCTCCCAAAAGGAATATACATTTTCTTTGTTTTCGCAAAAAGTATCTTACTTAATGAGACTTTAATGACATACATATACCCATGTATATTCCATACTTTTAACCTCAGCTTAATGATGGAAATCCTAATTAAGCTGTCGTAATCGTGATCATTAACGATTAACGGGTTAGAGAAGTGCATGCTTAAACTTTTTTGATGAAGAACAATTCAGGGAAATGGCTAAAGGCATCATTACTGCACTCATTGATTTTTCACAAAATCATTTGGATTCAAAGGGGTGTACATTATTTAAGAGGAAAAAAACACAAAGATTAATGTAAATAAATGTCACTTTTATACCTCTCATTATTTTATCGAAAATATGTTAAAAAAAGATTTACAGATTTTTTTTATAATCATCCTAAATGAAAGTAGTAGAATGAAATGTTACATTTAATTAGAATTTTTTATACATAAAGTATAATGAATTGTTTCTTTTACACATAAAAATTATATTCATAATTACAACAAAAAATCAATACCTTTAAATTTCAGAATTAATAATTATCTGTACTATTTTTTATAAAATACAGGGTGTGCACAAATTAGTGGGGCAATGGAGTTCAAATACATCTGAATAACTCTTAATAACTGGGCTTTATAAACCATCCTTTTCCCCCAATTAATTTGTGTTCTCCATGTCATTCTATATGAAAAAGAAAATGTTTATTATGCCTTGTTATAATTTGAAGTCCATTGTCCGATTGCCCATTGCTATTTTGTAGACACCCTGTACAATATAATGTAAAACTTACATTAAATTTAATTTTAATTTTAGAGATGTAATATTTAAAGCTTTTTTATTAGATGATATCCCTAGAGCAACGTAAGTGGAAAATGTTTACAAAATTGCATATTCCGTAACTGTTATTTTGATACTTTTGCATAATATTATAACAAAACGTGCAGTATATTGTCTGTTATGTCAAAATCTAAGAACAAGTTATTCATTTGAAATACGTATTTCAAACCTCAGAACAATAAATAGATTAAATACAACACAGAAAATTTAGAAAAACTATATATTTAAAACCAGTTAAATAATTAAATTCACATAAAATGCGTCACTCGATACTTTTTATTTTAAATACGTCTTATAAAAAAAGGTAATTTACCAAAATTTGAAAATTCCATAGACTGTATACCTTTGGTAGGCAAATAACGATTTCATAAATATAATGAAAATTAAGGTTACATTTAAATAAAAAAAAAATTTATTGTATTCCTTACTCTCAACAAATTTGTAAGTTTTAAAATGTTATATTAATAAATTATTTACAACAGTACGTACTACAATATATGTGTTATAGCTAATATGATTAACTTAGATATTATACATAATATCTGACATAACAATATTATACATAATAACCATTTACTATATAAAACATCCTAATTAATGATATTAGCTATAATATATACATAGTAATTGTAAAAATATATTTACAATATCTATCTTTTTCAAGAAATATAAAACAAAACGAGTTTGTCTAAATAATGGAAAGGATTGGTACAAGAAATTTTTATTAAATTGAATAAAAGAAAACAGTCAATAAAAACAATACGATTCTCAAAAACAATACGAGTAGATTTCTGTAAAGGAAAATAATGCTAAATTTATATTTGCAAGAGCGCACATTAAGTTTTCCATATATTTTGAACAATTCCATCATTATTTTTCTACGTGTTTCCTTTCAATAAATTTCCAAGAAAGTTTCTGAATGAAAAGAATAAAATTCTCCAAAACTCATTCGATCGATAACATTTCTTTTCTCTAAATTGCATGCAGCAGAAAATTGAGGGAATTGCAATATGTATGATTAAATCGATTTCCCACTATACAAACATACCGACTAAACATTTGGAGGCTATTATAAATGTAAAATAATTCTTTTGAAGTATTATACGATAGCTAAGAAGTTTCCGTATATTGATCCCATGCATATTACCAACAATGAAAGAAATTGAAATCGATTATGGTCTAAATATTTTCATTCGTATGTTGTTTACGTATCCCAAATTATACTACTTCCATAAATTATAAACATTTCAATCAATATTTGTGACATCAGATCGGTTATATGGTATTTATAGAAAAAATACTGTAGACATAAAGCGTAGGGTTTTTTCCCCCCAACTTCTGCAAAATAATGAGTAACAAAATAATCATATGTGGGCTTCTTCTGTTTTCAATGGGTTAGATTACATTAAAATAACCCATGGTTGTAAAAATTAACGATTGTTAGAACTCTAAGCTCTGAGTTCTTGGACACTAAATAACTTGCATATAAAGTAAAATTGTATATTTGTAGACTTCTATACAATACAGAAAACCTCAAGAATTTTCTAACTTTAACAAGGTACGTTTTTATACAATTAAAAATATTGGAATGATTTGTAAAAATCCTTATTTTTTGCTAAGATCATATATATTAATTGCACATCAGTTTATCATTAACATAAAATATCTTGCAACATACTATACTTTATTTCAAGCGTTTTTTATTTTTACTCATCATTCTAAAAACTATACACTAGCAGAAAATATTTCAAAATATTTTCAAAGTGAAAAATGTACTCTTTTGACTAAAGATGAGACTAAGTTATTTTGAGGTCTAAGCATAGATAAAGATATTAAACCGGGGATTTTTGAAGTTCCTTCGACACTGAATCATTTATGAATATTTTCAAAATATCCTTCTAATTATTACATAATATTTCTTAATAGAAAAGCATATTTCTTAAAAGAAAAATTGTTTATTTTAAACGCAACGCGTTTGTGAATAATTACAGTACCCTAATAAATGAGAACTTGTCGACTCTTTATTATGTATTTCAACATCTAACAACCAATAAAAATTATTTTCAAGCTTATATTAGATCAAATAGTTTTAATTCTTATAACCCAAAAAAAAAAAAAAAAAAAAAAAAAAAAAAAAAAAAAAAGCTAAAATACAGTAATGCTGATGTAACAAAATTTTTAAAATTTCAAAAAATCACATTTATAGCTAATTTTTACTAATAAGAAATATGTTAACTTTCCGATTAACTCCATAGGGTATCCTTAAATGGATGTAATCCATATTCTAATTTAACTAGATATATTTATTTATCTACAGAATTCTTTTAAAAGTCTTATATTGCAGTGAATGATTTAATAAATATAAGTTTACACAGGTATAACTACATTGATATTGAATTACTTTTTCTGTCTATTTAATAATAATTCTGTATTGTAATTGTAACTTTAAAAAAAAATTAAATTCATTATATCAGTGGCAATTTGGTGTAGCACATCAGTTCAATAGGTAATGTTATTGTAAAAGAAAGATAAGATATGAAATCCTTCCAACTTGGAGTTATTTTCTTATAATTAGTTACCATACAATTTTCAGCTAAATTTGTTGGAAAACTGTTAAACATGGAATACTGAATCTAATGTTTGAATTCATTCTGAAAATGAATTGTACAATTATATCAGTAAACAATGAATTCAAAGGTTATGTATAAATATTCGAATTTTTATAGTTCAATGTTTACAAATGAAACCATTATTCCAGAACCAACAACAACAATACCTTATAAGAATGTCCCCTTTCAAACCAAGCGACAGGCATGGACATGAATATATTTTATCAGTACACATCTATCTCATCAAGACATAAAGCCTTTCGACGAGTCCAACAAATATTCTACACCAGAATGAGCTCTATGCACGCTCAAACACTCCGGTTCCAAGTTAACAAACTCCAACAAACTTATTTCATCGGTTAATCGCACAACCAAACAGCATTTCATCCATTAAACAGCTTATTCATGTCAACCAACGTGGAGTAAGTGAACCCGTGTTCTTGATCACACCCCTGACATAGGACCCAACTAGTAGTCTAAAGTCCTTCCAAGCCGCATTCCACTATCCCAGTACTCCAGCACTCAAAACCATTTCCCTCCAATTTCTCGAATGTCAAACACTCGACCATGGCTGGAATTCCAAGGATAAGAGGGAGAAAGTAACCCTGCCTAGTAATTTGCAAGAAGTGATATTAAGATTTAAAATATCAACTGACGCTTAGCGAGGGGTCAACAGGGATGGCATTTCATTTTAAAGATCTAGGAAACCTCAAATTCTCAATTTGCAAAAAAAAAAAAATATATATATAGCAAAATGGAAAATGCCAAACGGAGAAACTAAAAATGTATATTTTTCTGGTGTCAGAGGTAACCGCGTTTATTAAGAGCATTGCCTTTGTAAGAGATATGCGCAAAGCAAAAGAAATATTATAATCGAATACATAAAAGCAGTTAACCGAATATAATTTACTAAAATCAAAGTTATTATCTCCACCTGATAGACAGATGAAATATCAGCATAAATTTTCCACTGTTTAATCCCATATGCACAAAATTGAAGTCTTTCCCCAAGGCTTTTGCAAAAATAACAGGCTTTTTTTAAGTTTTGCACGTCGTTGAGAAAAAGAAAGACAATAAAAGTAACCGGTGTCCTGAATTTTCAGTACTTTTTAGTAGTGTATTTTTTTTATTTATTTTATTTTATTTATTTAACAGTGTAATAACTATTTGTAATGTGTTGTATTAACTATTTGTAATGTGTTGTATTAACTATTTGTAATGTGTTGTAGTAACTATTTGTAATGCGCAAATGCAAATTTATACTTGTAAAAATATCGAAAATTTATAGATGAAATTATAAGAACTAATAATAGGAGTCAGAAGTCGTCCCCATTCCGTCTATAAAGGTGTACGTCAAAAAGTTGATGGTCTTAAGGTACAGTGGGTTCAAAGTGAAAAAAAAGTCTACGTTTTAAACATACAATGGGTATTCTTCTTAGAAAATGGCATCTGATAACGTAAGCAATGTTTAGGAAGGGAAAAGTACGATTTTACAGTTTCTTCTCTGATAGCCGTGGAGGGAATTCCGAATTGAAATTTGCAAATCCGGTGCGACGCGGCTTCGATCATTCGAGTCTAGGAATGAATTCTCTCGACCGAGTTCTTTCTATTCTTTTCTGTTAGTAGAAATCGGATGTAAAATCTTTCTTTTTCGTGAAACTGGATCGATTCTTTTCTGAGTGAATTTATGTTCCTCTAGTTACTTTCTTCTCTGGTTTTAGAGAAAGTATTCTCACAAACAAAATGGATTTTTTTCTATAGAGTTTCTTTTTCGTTTCAGAATGTGTTTATTATTGTTGTGACGAGGTAGATTTTTGATATGCAAACGCATAATGGAGTTTATATTGATTTGAAGTGCGAAGTATTTTTTTAAAAGCTTTGTAATATTAAATTTATAAATAATGTGTGTGTGTTCTGAAGAGTAGAAGCGTGGTTGATTTAACAAATGATGATCGTATTTTAGATATTGACAGCAATTTAGTCTAGACTAAACCTTAAAACATATTTTTCATGCTATGAAAATGTGTTTGCTCCATCATTTAAGAAGAATTATAATGCAAATAGGTATAGAATAGAAAAATAAAAGTTATAGAAATTTACATGTTCCGGTTGTATAAATAATATACTTAACTCGATAAAAATAAATATTTGTAACTAGATAAAATATACATTTATCAGCCATCAAGCGAGGAACACAGACATTACTTATGAATCAGACGATATAAATGCCTATTTCACATTGTTAAAATAGGTTGTTTTTTTGTTGTTGTTTTTTTTACATTTTATACTGTCACCAAGTAATATCATAAAAATGAACACATACCTACTAGATTCGTCATAATTTTAGTATTCTAACCTGTTTGTGAATAGAAAAAGAACTAATGTGTCCCATGCGTCATCCAGAAAATTGTCCCATTACTATTTCTATGGGATGGAACTCTTCTTTATCAATAAAAATAAGAATAATCGCCATTCAGTAGTTTGATAAAATGTTTACTAAAATAATCATATACACTGACTTTAATTGTGAATCGATATTTAAAAATAAATATTAAACAGATTATGCATAAAACAAGTCGCACACACAAAAAATTCGCTCACTCTAGTGAATTTTTAATTAATTCAATCAAAACATAATTAATTTCCCTTTCGGTTATAATTTGTTGCTATTCTAACAATTGCAAAGAATAATTTTTAAATAAAATCCTTCATTTTTTAAAACCATTTTTCTTTTCAAGCTTTCTTTTTATTTGATAATATCCTGACAATGGAAATTAAAACTGCCTTCATACCTATACAGTGGCGTCAATTTTATCCACTAGAAGCAAGAAATGAAATATTTTATTTTAATTCTTTATAACAGGCCTTCAGTTCTTCCATCCAATTTAACTTTAATTTACAGCCGTAAAGTGGGCAGAGATTCGAAGCCGCTGGCGATAAAAAGTTTACGAGTGCGTGAGTTTTAATTTCGAAATTAGGTTCCAGGGTACGAAGTGGTATATGGATAATTATGTCCTCAGGGTTATAACTTACGCCATTTCTCCTATGACAAAGAGTCTGAAATGTGGGTTAAAATTTTGGATTTCATTTTATTCCATTCAATTATCATTTTGAAAAACTGAGTACTTTCATTTTTAAATTGGCCAGCTGCTCTTCTCAAACATGAGATTTAAAAAAATCCAATTTCTTATATTTTCTACACTTAAGTATTATATTCTACGATAGAAGACAGCGCTTTCTTTATTCTTTGAATGCGATTATTAAATAGAGGTACACTAATACGGATGTTTAACTGTATGGAAAATTTTCACTGAAGCCGTCTCTATAACCTTTATAGAGCGTAATAGTCCAAAAGGCGATTGAAAGCTTAGGTACCACATCAATCTAAATTTTTTAAAGAATGTAAAGAAGAGTTAGTAGATTATGAATGTAGTGGTATATCGGGACAAAAAACAGCTAAAACTGACCAAAAATTGACTTAGAATGGCTTGAAATAAATCCGATTGCCAAATATATGACACAACTTGCCAAAAAATGAGCATTCTTTTTATTTAGTAGCCTATCTCTCTTTAATTTTCAATTGAGGAAAGATACAGACGATTTTTCCTCGCTGGCAAAAAAAATTCTCATATTTTAAAAATGAGCCAAGTTCGAGATAAATATTAAGTCACTTATGGCCAACTTGGCTCATTTATAAAAGGTATTTAGCGAAAAGGAAGTCGGATCCTGTGTGATCCTCGAAAAGTGTATTAATTTTTTTATTTATTTTTTATTATTCATTTATTTATTTATTGGCAAGTTATGACATATTTGACAATAGGATTTGATTCAACTCATTCAAATTCAATTTTTGACCAGTTTCAACCAGTTTTTCCCTTGCAAACCAGTTCATTCATAATCTGCTAACATTTTTAACGTTATATTAAAAAATTCAGAATTATGTTCGTTGGGGAACCCAAACTTGCAGTTGCCTTTCAGTCTACAGTTAAGAGAGTTTGGCGAGCTACTTTAATATGTGAACCACTGCATATGCATAAAACGTTTTGTTTCAGTAACAACTGGTTATATTTATTTTTATTCATGGAAAACTGAATTATCTTCTCGAAAACCTGCAAAGAAATGAGACCTAATTGAACAACAAGGATGTTTGACACTAAATGTTGTAATGACATTGTTGATTGTAATGACATTCCAGTGAAATTTCATAAAAGGAAAAGTGACAAGCCATAGAATTATTACTTTTAGTCTGAATAATTCAACAATGTAAGCTATGTAAGTAAGTTTCTTAAATTGATTATGCGCGAAGAGTATAAAGGGCACTACTTAGCATCGGACGCATTCGTCTGTTTTCGACACACCACAGCTCAGCTTCTAATATAGTTTGAACCTTGATTTTTTTTGCCATCATGTTGCCCCATATAAACAGGCGAAAAACAACATAATATTTAAAACCGAGTAGAGGAAAATGATGACAAATTATTTACTTAGAAAATTGGCCTTGTCATTGGAATGGAATTGTGTTCTTTTTCTGTTTGCGATGAAAACTTTAGCCAGACCTAAGACGAAAGGGTTTGATGAATTTTAACCATTCCTTTTATATTTTCCCCAGCTCAAATAAAGGGTGTGTCTTTTGTATGTTTTAATCAGCACGAGGGTCTCTCTTGGAAATGATCACATAAGTTCGAAATTTTAGCCAGGGGAGTTAAACTTTAGAACAACCTGGTTAAAACGTTTCTACGAATTTCAGAAATTATTCTTTTGTGTAATGTAAAGAAACGACTGTGATCGTTTAAATTGAAATATTAAAGCAGTTTAATTTGAAGTAAGTAAATTTAAATTACTTCTTAAATTAATGTTTTACTTATCAATGCTCAAAAAACATTTATTTGTACTTTGAGTTGTACAAACACTTATACACTAAGGTGCCTTGTTGTTTTTGAACTACATACCTCACAAATACTTAGTTTGTCATCTTAACGATTCTACTACAAAAGATCCCTTACACCTTCTTCAAAATATAATAATACTTTTTCCATCTACTGCAAATTTTTCTAAATTTTATTTGAGTTGAAAGTAATGATATGATTAATCGCGATAACTTGTCAATCAATCATATCTTACTCATCTCAAACAGACGTAAAAAACTGACAAATAAATGGTCAGACAGAAAAACCCTAATATCACACATCCTCCCAGGGAGGTCCCTAGGAAGTCCCCAGTCATCCCCGGGACTACGAATGACTTCCCAGGGACCTCCCTGGGAGGATGTGTGCTATTAGGGAAGTTATGAAATCTAATTGTTTCAGCTAAAGAGCAGAGCTACTTACTATATTATGAACTATATTGGGGTTATAAGAAAATAATCTTATAATTACTTTAAAGACTAAAATTTTTTAAAACTATCTCACTTAAAATGTGGGTTCTATTTTGCTAACACTGAACTGTAAAGAGATTATTTCTTTATCTTGCAAAAACTGATTGCATACTCCCAATAATCAGAATTTAGCAAATTTTATGTAGAATACCCCAAAGAAATGAAACGCGAACGCTTGGTTGTACTTATCAGAATTTATAACTGTTTCTAAATGACATTTTTACTTAACGTTTTTTTTTTTTTTTTTTTTTTTTTTAACCATCTCTAGTTGTTTTTAATAGAGATATTTTCATTTAGTCACTATAAATAACCGCATAATATTTTCTTAAAAAGATTTTAAACTTTTGCAAGCAGTACAAACTAGCGCTATATTATATGTAAAGTTAAACTATCTATGAAATTACAAAAATACTATATCAGTAAATACTACTAATATACGTAATACAAAGTTCTAAAACCCTGTTTTATAGAGACTGTTAACACTTTAAATCCCAAGCCGCCTTAACTCGCCTTGCAGAAAAATTCCCATCCAGTCGCCTTTTGGTCGGGTCCAGGGGGGATACGGATGTTTCAAACTGTGGTGAATCTTCCCGGCAGTTTTTGTTTGAAGCGTGACAGCCCTCAACAATAGGCTACTGTGGGGAAAGTAAAGGGGAGACATGGATTTAGAGTACTCATTGTCAAACTGCCCCACACTTTGGACACTGAGTAAGATAGTCGGGGATTTTTTCTTGTTTGCGAATCTTGTCAAGTACTTAGCGATGGCGTTTCTTTCATTGATAAGATACCAACTAAATGCTCCGACATATCAAGTAGATGACCCAACGCACAACTCTATTACAGGTTGTAGATATATAGTAATGATCTTTTAATGGTCTACAGTGACCCCTCCCCCCCCCCCACAGGAGAACCGAGTCGTTTCCAGTTTTTTCGAATGGAAAGTCATTGGGTTTTTGTGAAACCCACAACGTTGACTCCCTGGGATTTAAAGGCTTAATACACCAAGGATAATAATTAAAACTCCAAAAGTAAAAAACGTGTCAAACGTCTCATTCAAATATTTTTATTCATTATTCATGTCACTTTATTAATTATTTAGAATAAATGCTAACAAGATTTTGGTTTTTAAAGAATGGAAATCCCTTCCCACCCCTACATTATCACTTAAAATTACTGAAAATATTTTTCAATCATCAACATTATGCACCTATGGATATATTTCATTAAATTTTATTTTTTAAAGACATTTATAAATAGTTCATTATGTAAACTTTACTAGATTGAAAAGAAGAACAATGAACTTTTATAATGAGCAGTAAGCAACAAAGATCATCTCACATGAAAATTGTCAGCTTTGTGTTCGTCCTTTTTATTTATTAGTTCATTAATTAGTGAAATCCTTTTGAAGCATGAATCTCTCGAATGATTTGAAGGTAAAATTATATTCACCTCAAAAAATCACACTGGTGCTTTGTTACATCAATGAAATACATGCAATTAGATAAAAGCTCATATATTTTTTAGTTTTGCTTACAAAGGAAGATTCATCTTTTGTGATTTGATGCTGACTACCATTATATTGGAAAATAAATTTTAACTAGTATGTACAGCCTAAAATTCTACTTGTTAAGTTGTTACACAGAAATTATTAAAAGTTTCAGAACAGCTTACTTTTTGAAAAAGGTGAGATTTAATTTGGAATTTCCACTATCAAAAGACTCCATTCTATAGAACTCAAAATATTTTGTGTAATAAGGCACAAAATAAGTAAAAAAGATATGTTAACTGAAGAATTTTTTAAGCAAAATTAAACTTATTTTAATATAGATCAGGTGGTATGAAATATCATTATACTTTTTATTTTTGCTTTTAAAAGAGTACTCCGAAGTGTAAAAAATTACTTACACATGTATTTTTTGAAAATCAAGTGCAAATGGATTAGCGAAAAAATTCTGAATTTGTTTGATAATCCTGATAAAAAATCTAAAAGCAATTACTTACTGAATGCTGAGAGATGTATGAAAACTTATGAGAGAGTAATTAATATATCACACGGTTCTATTACAATTCATTACAAGTTACAAAATGAAATTAGTTGACTAAATTGCAAAATTTATCAAAAAGCTTGTAAAATTAAAAAAAAAAAAAAAAAAAAAACACGTTAAAGATATTGTCAGAAATAATTAGAAAGCAAATCTCATCAAAATGGTGCTCTCTTGTGGTAATTTCTTGCACAAAAGTAGTCCCCCTCTCCCCCACTAATTATGACTAAGAACTTATAAAATTGCTAGAGTAAGATTTTTAATAAAAGTGAAATATCACAGAGATCACTTAAAACGTTAGATTTTATTTTAGCTGATAAACTTTAAGAGTTTAAATAAATGTTCAAAATGACGTCATTTTTCGTGAATATAAAAGCTTGTTCGTTTTGCCGAATGTCGTGAAACTGCCCAGAGCATGGCAATATTGATGTTAAACATGGCTATTGTAAGGTTTGTTTTCAGATCAGTAATCGTGTATGGACTATTTGAAAAACGCAGTAGTTTTTTTCATCTTCTTTCAGTTTTTCATCGCCCAAAATGTAGGAAGTACTGGATCTTTTCTTGACAGCTACTGATCCGATTGCCCCGATTTTTTTCCATTTGTCCGGTGAACTAATTGTATCACCGTTGAATTATTGGGTACTGCTGCATCAGGATATTTCTTGTGAAACTTTTCAATGACACGACAATATGACTTTCGAACAAAATGGTCGTTGTTCCATGTAAAACACCATGCCACCGCCTTGAACAACAAACACTTCACACATGATGTCTCTGAGCACGAGATCACTGATACCAATTGAAATATATTCGGAACAATTTATACTGCTATCTATCGGAAGAAAATTGAAACTCAATGCATTTTTACTGAATTACTTCCCATCAAACTTTGATGTTCGTGATTTAAAATTCACACCGTGCATATGTAGAATGAATAAAATATGGGATAATTATATAGTTTTTTTTATTTTTATAACATCAGAAATTAAGCTGATTTAACGAAGTTGGGGAAAGGCGGTTTTCATTGTTGGAATTTTTCTTCATTTTTAGACACATTTCGCCTCGAGAACTTTGTTTCCCGTAGCAAATTTTAAAAAGTTTTGAGGGGTGAAAATGTAGACAAATTAAAATATACCAAAAATGCCGTATTCAGAACAAAATTTCATGCGAACCGTTTTTCGGCAAGAAAAAACTAAATTTTCAAAGGCATATATGACCTTTTACCATTTCGTGATTTTAACGAAATTCTTGTTGTTATGCCTTATAGCCACTTCTGACAGTAGTTATAAATCTGAAAGTCCGTAGTACATTAATTTCTGAATATCTGCTTTCCAATAATTTTTCTACCAAATCATAAAACTACTAATTTTTTATTTTAGTCTAATTGATTGATATTGATAATTGAACTGCTAAGAGTATTTTTGAAACAATATATATACATTTTACCAAACATGTAAAGGAAAATTTCAATCCTTTTATTCCTGCATACACTTATGTTTGCATATTCTTTAAACCATTACAATAGCTTATCATTGCGAGATAAAATGAAGGAAAATTATTACTTTTATACTGTAAATAATTTCAACATAATGCAAGAAATATGTAATTAATCAAATCTAAAATATATATTTCCTAAAAATATATTCCATGCTTATGGGTATTTAAAAACATATGAGCGAGAAATTATAATTAATAGCCCTTTTCTCATTAACTTCAACGCCCGAAGAGCTTTCTCTTTTTAATATTTTATAAGTTAAATCTCAATTTAAATTAATTATCTGTAACATATCCATTGTAATTGTGTTAACTTTCCTCGTACACCAAGCCATTAATCTAAAAGTGAAAAAAAAAAAAAAAAGAATATTCGAAAACGCATATCGCGCTCTTCAGCAAGTTTTATCTTCAATGGATGTAGTTGTCAAAAGAGAAAAAAAACAAAACTTGTTGCTCGCTTGCTGAAAGTTTCAACCATTTCTGGTGGTCGTTTATCAAAAGATAAGAGTGATTTGTCTTTGAAACCCTTCATTCGAAAAGAGAAAAATCATGTTAGTACAAATACGAAAAAGAAAAGTTCACTACTAAAGCATAAAAAAATGCGCGTTTTGATGTCAAATGGAAATAACATGTATTACCTTTTTTTATTAAATTTTTAACAATCGTTTTATTTGTAGCGTGTTCGATATTTTTAAATTATACAAATTATGGTAAAGCCATTAATCACATGAAAAATGATTCTTACGTATTTCTCTTTAACTGTCGATTACTAAATTGGTTTCTTTTGTAAGATACGCATAGAGTCATTCCATAATCCGTGGCATTATACTTTTATTTAATTTTTTTTTATTATTTCAATATTTTCATCATTTTAGTACCATATACCAACAAACTTAAAAATTAAATTCCATTTATATAATTATACATATTACGAGTGACTTGTATTATATTAATGATAAATTTCGCGCTTTACTTAAATTTCCTAACTTCTTAAAAAAATTCCTTCAATACAAATATTGTTGAAGCGCTTCCCTGTTAAGATTGACAACTAACATGAGGCTAAAAGATTACTGGTTGGAACTTGTAGCTTATCAAAACTAATGCGAGGGAAAAGGTGGTCGTACGTTGGAACCTACCTTGTTTTAAAATCATACAAGAGTATATGTATAAAGTATTCATGTTAATTATTGTTGGAATGTCAAACTAATTATCGGAATGTCAAAAAGTCACCAATTCAGTTCAAGTGAAATGAAATACATTTAAAATATATGTTCTATTGTTAAAATTTTACTATTTTCTAAAACATCAAACATTAAAAATTTCGAGTGTTAAAAAAATGTTACAAGTTTACTAATTTGTTTGGATAGTTTTTTTGTTTTGTAAAACATTCATCAAAGGTATAAGGATCACAAAATATGTTTACAATACCTGAAAACAGTAGGACAATTACACGTTTACATTTCTATCATAAACTTTACGTTCTATTATAAAAACTAAGTTTATTTAATTTAAAATTGAGTCTGTAATATTTTTTATTTTTAAAAATGCACTCTCAAGCATTACCATCACACATTTTCTCAGCTTGTTAACAAAAGATATTAATTCATATGTAGTAATAAGGAAAATGTAGTTAATTCAATCAAGACTTTTTCCATTTAACTACTTTTATTCAAAAAATTGTAAAAAGAATTTGTTTGGCGTCCGATGAATTTCAAAACGGTAGCGATGAAAATCAAAATTGGCAACCAAAACTATTTATTTTAAATACGTAATTATTCCTTACTTAAATTCAAATTTCCTTACTTACTTCTAAACTATTAAGTAAGTACTTCTATCCACCCTCTGCCGCCATCCACCGTTATTTTTAATATTTTCTTTTTATTTCCCAAATATAAAAATAAAACAGGATTGATAAATACACCTTAAATTTAGTTTTAAACACAGTCGCTATTGAATTTAAATACTGTGGAAAAGGAATTTGAAATCTAGACGTCATTACGATTGAAATCTAATGCACTGCGAACCAATTATCCATATACTTGTGTTCATTATTGATAATTGATGTTCATTCTTTATTGATAATGATACCGTCATATGGCAAATTTGGTTTTGTGCTTAACAAGTGAAATATTATTTAGAAGTAACATAAAGTCTAATTTTCATCAAAGCATAAAAAAACATGTCTTAAAAGTTTATAAAAAAAAAATCTAAGTTTATGTAAAATCGATAGAGATGTCTGCGACGTAAATATGGGGAAGACCATTAAATGCAACGAGCTTTGTTTATTTCTCTGGAAATTCACATATACCAAAAGATTTATAAATGAAAAATCCCCAAGCAACAGAGAACATTGTATTAGTTGAAAAAAAAAAAAAACTTTGTTTTTATTTGTTCTATAAACTTTTGCGACACATTTCTTTTTTTTTTTTTTTTTTTAAATTCTCTTGCAACTTATATGCTTTTTTTAAATTAACTTTGTTTCACTTATATAAGTAATTTCACAGCTTTTCTACACGTTTAAGGCGTCATACAAAATTTATTGAAGAAAAACATCTATAAAGTTTTACTAGCACTGTATCAATGGAAAAATACAAAACCTCTAAAACTATTAAAGTGGATTTTTCTGTTTACCTCGGATAAACAGTAATAAAACTAATAATTAACAGAGTGTCTTCAAGAGGAGTACCCAACCAAAATTAAATCGTAAATACATGAAATAACGCTCAGAAGTCAGTCATTTCTATGATTATAGATTGTACAACCTTTTGTTATATCTAAGTTTGAGAGAATTTATAATTAGTAGTATAACATAAAATTAAACCAAAAGCTGAAAGCAGAAGCTCTGTAAAGATATGCAAGAGACGTTTCCTATTTTAAACTCGACACAACATATTTTTATAAACCAAAATTAACATTTTTAACACAGATACAAAAATAAATCATTTAGTAATAAACAACTGTGATAATAAATTCAAAACGATTGCCCGCCCTTAACAACTCAACACTTTTCCATTTCAGTGCTTCCGTTCTTCAGATCCCTTCACTTCCTTGGTATGTAAATGTCACATCAGCACTAATAATATAATCGATTGAGCAAACGACTGTTTCTTTCTGCAGGGCGTGACGAAGGGAAAAATAGTGCTTTTTTAAGTTCAATCAATTCCTTTCAATCCCTCATCTAAGAACAAACCCCCCTTTTTTTTAAGGCTTTACCTTAACTTCTTGTTCTTGTACTTCCAAAGTAACCACTTTCTTTATTGAGGGATGATAAAACACTTGTAAATCTGTATGTTGAAATTAAATACTTGCACAGGTTTCGAAACTTGAACTGACTTTTACTTATAAATGATTATATTATACAAACAAAACCCGCTTTAAAATAAAGTGTATTTCTCTACTCCCACTGAAGTTCAAATACAGATAAAGAGACTAGCAAACAAGAAGGCTTGCGATCGAGCTTTGTCAGTACTCTGTCGTCTCTCTTTTCTGTAAGTAGACACAGCTGAAAAATTAGGGTGACTAATCTCATTACGGTAGTCGAGATGCCTGGTTCTGATTATTTTTCGGAAGGAGAGAGAGATTTGAGAATCAAACGCGGGTATTTCCCTCTTGAAACTCCTTTTGGAAAGCATTCCACCTATCACACATATTTTAACCAAACAGCACCTGGCCGCAAGATATCCCTCATACAAATTTTGTGAACA
The DNA here is from genome assembly GCA_963978545.1 of Linyphia triangularis. Lineage (NCBI taxonomy): Eukaryota > Metazoa > Arthropoda > Arachnida > Araneae > Linyphiidae > Linyphia > Linyphia triangularis. The sequence goes on along the minus strand of OZ021724.1, from coordinate 54,383,016 downwards.
AATATAAATATATATAGAAGAGATAAGAAAAAAATAATTAGTAATTCAAAGAACAAATATGCAGTCCATTATCTCCTTTCACTTTAGCAATGTGCATCAGTTTTAATTTTACACTTAGCCCCCAAAATATCTGAATGTAATTATTTACCATATATGTATAAAACAAGTTTACAATGTTGAAATTAATTGTTTCTTGTCTTATTGAGTACCTTATTTTCTTTTCATGCAAGAGTATATATTAATTACGGATGAAATAATTGAAATTAATGATTGAAATGTTAAAATTTCACCGATTCCATTCAAATGAAATATATCTCATAATTATGTGTAAAAATTTTAAAATTTCCTTAATTGCTTCATGTAGTTCAATTATTTTTAATTAATATTTTATCAAAGGTATACCGATCACAAGTTATTTTTACAATTTCACCAAACATTAGGAAAGTACGTTATCTATACTTGTTTTAATGAAAAAGAAACTTTATGATAAAAACTGCGTTGATTTAGTTGAAACTTAATAGTTTTCTACAGTTTTATATTTTACAAAAATTCATGCTCAAACCACCATATAACATATACCAGCTTGATTTTAAAAACTCTTAATTGATATTTATTGCAATAAATATTTTTTAAATCTAACTTATACAAAAATTTAAAAAAGATTATTTTTCTGAAAAGATTACAAATTAAAAAAGGAGTACTTACTCAATATAAAAATTAAGATAGTTTTATTTCAGTTTTCGCAGCTCATCATATTATTAAAATAATGCAATTTTTCCATATTCTATATCATTAAAATCCTCATATGTTTGATTTTAATGATTGATTGAATATTTGATTTAAAAAGTACATTAATATTTTATTAATAGTGATTAAATAAAATACATTAATTGTGATTTTAATATTTGATTTAATAAAGTACAATTTGAACATGCTAAAATATTCTAAAAATCACTCAAAACTTACTTTTTGATAAATAACTTTAAAAACAGACATCAAAAATAGGACAGATAACACCGGATCTTGACACTTAAAATTCAGTTCTCCCACACCTAGAAGTAGAGTGGAAAGAGATGGATGACGTGTCTCGGGAAAACTCTTCAAAAACTTTTTCATCTTCATCCACTTCTCAAATCCCCTCTCTCCCTCATCCTTCCCCATCATTTTTTTCTCTCCATATTCCGTTTCCCTCTTATCTTCAAGTGTTCTGCATGTAAACAACAATGACAACGAGAAATACTATAAGGAGGATAAGGATGAATCCAACTGCAACCAACAACATGGTGGGATGAGAGAAACACAATTGACAGAGAGAGAGAGTCCAGGGATCTTCAGCGGCAGCTTCCCTCGCAAAACTCACCCCGTGGAAAGGGTTGCCAGAGAGGTATCCCCATCCTTTCTGGAAGTAAGCTCTTTGGTGCCAGAAAGTGGGAGTTATTGCTAAGATTGATTGCTCTCTACCTGGATTTCTCACCTGGAAATTTAGCACACCATTGTTATATTGGTTGAAAGGTGAAATGGTGAGAGTTCCCAAGCTGCGATATCACCAAAGGAAATTTTACCTAATCTTTTAGGGTGGATTTAATGATTAGGGTTAACTCAATTTGAAAAGAAATTTCAGAATATTTGATAACTTTTATTTATTCAATGGTTACTTTACATTATAACGTAAAATTTTTTCAAAAATTTAAAATTTTAATGATCAAAATAAGGTTTTGTTTACATCAAACATACCATATTTTAAAAATAAAATGTTAAAAAACATTGAGTTCAAAATACGCACGAAAAATTCAATTAAACATCTTTAAATTCAGATACGTTGCGTCAACACCTAATATGCACAGGCACGCATTTAAGCGACAAAATCAATTTATTTGGTTTTTTATTCTCAGTAAATCTACACTATACACTTTGACGCTCTTTATACAAAACTCAATAGTCATTACGCATATGTTATAAAAGAAGCAACTATTCGTCCAAATGCAGAGGTTCTAAACTTGTAGACATTGCGAACAGCTTTTTAGATTATTAGAAAATCAATTTATTGAGACTCACTCTCAGTGCTGTCAATCTAAGAGGAACGGAGATTGTACCGTATACACTTTTTAAATTTAATTTTTTTTTAATAATAATATTTTATGAATTTTGTAATTGAATTTTTATTCAATAATACATAATATTTATTTTTTTATTATTATATTAGTCAATAGTTCTATAAAAATTATTTTTAATAAATTTTTGCGAGAACTTTAATTGTGTTCTGAAAATACTTGTATGTGTACTTTTAAATTGTTGTCGCCAATTGAAAACTATATATGATTGAACTATTTTTTTCCCTTGACAAATTTGTAAGCTAATAATGGATTTAAAAACTGCGTTTAGAACCTCCAAACAATTGAAACTGATAACTTTTGTTACTATATGTTTTCTTTAAATAATAACCTTTGCATCTCTCATCTCTAAGGTAGTAACAGCATTTAACCTCTTGTTATTATTACTGATGAAACATTTTAATTTTTCATTGACAATTTTTTTCGTATTTTAAAAATTTTCATAGTTTAAGAGGACAATAATAAGAACTACTATAAAATAAACAAAATACTCATGTACACTTTTTGATCATTTGTGAAATTATATTTTATATATATATATATATATATATATATATATATATATATATATATATATATATATATATATATATATATATATATATATATATATATATATATATATATATATATATATATATATATATATATATATAATTGCACAATTATTTATTTTTAACAATCAATTGAGAACTAATTGCACAATTATTTATTTTTAACAATCAATTGAGAACTTTTTTTACTAAAGGTATTTAAACTTCAATGTATAATATTTAAGAAAAAAGTAGTTCATAAATTCATTGGTACTTCATCTGAAATCCTATAACAAACTAAATTTTCTATTTGTGGTGGTATTACTAACTTTTCTATTCATAACAGGAAAGTCATCTTTTTAATTTTTCGTAAAAACAATCAAATTGCAGAACAAAATGTATTTATCGTCAATAGTCTCATTGATCAAATGCATGCTGTCAGCTTATAAATAAACAATACAAATATCTATCATATATATATGAGTAAAACTCGAAAAGGATTGTCAATGAAATTCCTTGATTCTTTCCATTTCGTGTGCATAGAAAACGTTAAAGATTATTGTAGTTGCATTGAACATTAGACAAATGCGCTTTATTTTATAGACTAGGTCACTAAATGTTGTTATGAATAATTAATGATCTCAAAGTGATTAGTTTGATAAAATATCTTATCATATGAAGAGCAATTTAAACATATTTTATATTCTTTTACAAAAATTTAAATTTTATTACACTCCTATTACAAACATTGAATTATATTATTATGCAAAAATTATTTAAACTTTCCTCTAAAAGATTTCAAGCAAGTTTTTTTAAAGAGGAATTAGAATTTTTAGCTAATTGTATACTAATAAATATATCCTGCCTATACTTGTGTTAAATTTTAATAAATACTAAACTAATTCAACTATCAATTATTTCAAAATTTTACAGACTGCTCAAACTTGATAACCGAAAAAAATAATGTAAACTACAATAAAAAAAAACTCACCACTTATTTCATAGAAGTTTTAACAATAAAAACCTCTCTTTTAGAAACACTACAGTTTTGATTAGCCAGGGATAAAGTTTGTTAAAAAAAAAGGTATTTTAAACATTAAGCTGTTGCCCAAAGGGACAACTATTCCATTAAATTAAAAATAAAATATTTTAATTTTTATTCATTATTAAAACATTATCACGAATGACATCAATACTAAAAAATATTTTTATTTAATTTCGAAATTAAATATGCACTTAAACAGTGAGATCCAAGAATTTGGAAAAATATTAGAGAAGAGGTTAAAACTAAAAATACTATAAGTGGTTTTCAGAGTTCTTACGAGTGCCAGTGAAGAGAAAATTTATAAAAATAGAGAAAGAAAATAATATAAATAAAAAAACTTAACTGGTCCAGACACAAAAAGTTTAATTAAGTTTAAGTAGCTGCTGGAAATCACGTTCAAGTATATGCGGGTATTGTTAGATGGGTACAATAGAAATTTAAGGAAAAATTAGTTTTCAGGTTACTGAGAATCGAATATCAAGAAAAACCATCGATTTTGAGATTTTAGTTGTTTCAAATAGGGACTTGTATGTTGTTTTTAGTGATGTATAGCACTTTGTATTACTATTTTGGAAGTATCAAAAACAAATAGATGTATGGTGCAAGTCTCTTGAACTTGGTTTACTTTAAACTTGATTTTCTCTGTACCATGTTTATGATGTTTGCTGTACCTTTTCGCAGAAACTATTACAGATAGAAATAAAATTCAAACACCGATATATTCATTAATTATTTCTAATTACTTTAGCATGGGCTTTTAGAGATATTTATTTAATAAAAAAAATTATTGACTGATAAACAATTTTAAATCTGGTTTTGCTCTTTTTTTAACAGTTTTGGTAAAATAATTGTTTTTAAGCAGCTATGAAATGTATTTAAAAAGCCCATGTTGAAATAATATACAGTTTTTTATTTATCACTACAAAAAGTTTCAATTTAATACCTCAGAGTTTTTTAGAAAAGGTACACTAAAATTCATAAATTCTCATTGTAGCGTATGGGAGCTTTGCGGAATTCCATGTTACCTTAGCTTGTGAGAAGTTCATGCAAATACGATCTAATAAGTTGGATTGTAATAATTAGATATCTAAAAGGCCACTTTTACATGTTTTATAGCGATAACAGAAGGAACCAAGCATGCACAATTTGGTGACATTTAAGGATTGCATTTTGTCTCGTTAAAGTCAACGAAATAAGATGACAAAAAAACAAGTCATTTAGTTAGGAAAATTTTTCCGTTTGTATATAAAAAAAAGTTTTACATATTGACGAGTTTGTCAAAAAAATTGTGGAACACCGAATATTTATAGTTTAAGCTTAACTTATTGTATATTGATTTCCATTCGTATCTGTTATTTAACTTATCACGAGAATTTCTACTTTTGCAGCTTTCTTGTCGAATTTTGCGCTTAGAAACAAACACACAGAGTGTTGTACACTCTTATTATTCTATTGTGTAAAAGTTAAATCAGTTACATTTCCGTATTAAAAAACAAAAATAGACCTATTTGGAAACACATATGAGGAAACTATATGAATAACAGATATTGGCACCATAATTCTACTAAAATTTGCATAAAAATTATAGACTTTAAAATATTGTATTATTGGTATAAATTAGGGCGTATCGAAAAAAACTTTTTTTGGAAATTCAAAATTTCAAGTTGATAAAAAGTTGCCACTATGGTCACATATTTGTCAAAAAAAAATTTAGGTGAATTGAAAAACATTTAGGTCTCCCGGAATGGATCTGAAATTTCAATTTTTCTCAAAAACGAAGAATTTTTTTTTTTTTAATTAAAATAAAGCAAAGTTTTGTTTTTAAGTACAAAAATGTGAAGCTTAGAATATTAATTAAAAGTTAAAAAAAAAAAAAAACTATATCTGTCAAATAATATTTAGGTCTCCCGTATTTGCAGTGATATTATCAATTTTTCACAAAATTTAGGGTTTTTTTTTTGTTGACGGTTTCATTTACTTCCAATCTACTTTTGTCCTTTAACTGTTTTATTGTAACCATAAGAATAAAAAGTATTTAAAAACTAACAAGTTTACTTGTTTACTGAGACTACCTTATTTTTTATTTTATGAAATTAAGCTTATTTTTGGAGTAAGAGAAATAAAACGAAATCGAATTCAAAATTAAAAATAATTTTATTTTCTAAAGAAACAAAGATAACAATTATGAAAACATCAACTTTGAAAATGTATTTTGGTTACAATATCTACTTGATCTATTGATGAAAATTGCACAATGTTGTGTGGCTTTCAGTTCACTTCCCTCCCCTCTTCTCAGAATAGGCTTATTTCATATGTATGTAGCATCACAGTTACGAGTTCCTCTCTCAGCCTACAACTAAAGTTTTTTATTAGACTGGTTAAGGAGGAAATTTTATTGCAAGTAATTTACAGTAAGATTATAAAAACTATTAGATGAGATTCATTATTGTTTCTAAAATATTATATATTTTATCATTATAGAAAATGAAATCTTACTTGATATTTATTCCTAGACTGTTGGAGTTTCAGATGTGAAATGATATTTCGTTTCGAACTTTGGGAGGTATTTTCTGTCCAGCAATCTTGATCTAATGAACCCATCTCGTTCCTTGAAGCCACAAACGCATTTAGAAGCTTCCGTAACTTCCTTTACAATTCTTTCCACTGCTTGTGTGTGAGAAGGAATTTTAAACTTTTTTCTATCGCTAGTTCCTATTTCAACTATCAAATCTAGCTCCTGTTGGCTTAAGCCACTTAAGAGAGGTGGTTCCGTTACTGTTGTAGATTTCCAATCAATAACATCTATATACTCCTTTGCTTCAAAATTAACTTGTGGTGGTTTGAAAACCCTCTTTGCATTTAACGTTGTTTGTCGAGCATTTTGTATTCTTTTGCTTGCCAAACATATAATATGTTTACGTGAATCAAACAACATTCCCAAAAGGAGATGTTCTGGGTGTACCATAAAAGCATTTCTCTGTAGAGTAGATTGAACAACAGCTTTAAGATCATTTTCCAAGTACTTGATGCGTTGAACTATCTTAAAATAGTTTTGACCTGCATAAATAATTTTTGGGTGACATTTTATTGTAAACCACGAGGGAGCATAAACTTTCATGACAAACTCGGCTAATTTTTTCAACTGCGGGGTTGGATCAATTGATGAGATGTATAAACGTAAAATTCGATTTGCCATTGTCAGCCATCTTGCATGGGAAATGTTTCCAGGGTTTCTGCTTGCTAATCCTTGGGGGCATTCGCCTGTAAGTACAGCCTGGCATATTTGCCACAGATATTTCTGGTCGGTACTCAACTCTTTAAAATCAACTTCTGGAAAAACACTATCTATTTTATTGTACTCAACAACTGGTAAATCTTGACAAATTGTTAAAAGTTTTCCTATTGGACCACTAAAAGAAGTAGGTCCAGAAATTGGACCATCAAGAACAATCATAACTTTTCTAAGAGGCAATTCATTTAAATGAAGCAAACAAACAACTACTTGCACTGGGTGTTTTAAAACATTTTCGAATAATGAAATTGATCCATTAGAGACTCCAATATTTGATGCAGTACCATCACAACCAAGAGCTTTAATAGTTTTCTCGTTAATGCAGTTTTCTTTCATAAATTTTAGTATTGCTGATACTACATTTTTTCCAGAGCCACTGTCTGGAGTTACGTGTCCAAAATATATTGAATTTGGTTCTTCCATCAAAGATACGTGTTCTTCTTGTTTAGTTATCCGGACAATTTTACCACTTATAATTTCTTTACTCATTGTTTCATCCTTTCGACTATCAAAATAGAGTGCAATTACTTCTGAAGTGCGAGTTGAACAAATACCTTGACGATATTTTACCCTTTCACGAAGAAGCTTCGATTTATCTATTACCGCTGCCTGATTTTCCGGCGTTACAGCATTTAAATCTTGCAAAAGAGCACTTGCTAATTGAGCTCCTGCTCTAATGGAAATCGCTCTACGATCACATGCTCTAGAAAAAGAGGGTAGATTTCTTGGAAGCTTTTGTTTCACTGAAATAATTGAACGTTTTTGGCTTTTTCTTTGGTAAAAATAATTTACTATCAAATACACTTTCATCACTCGAACTCTGTGTCATTGGATCATTTTCAACAATGCTTCCTTCATGTCTCAAACCTGGTGTCTTTGTTGGTTGAAGACTTCTATTTAGTTTGGATAGAAAAAGCTTTTCCTTTCTTTTACTGCGTTTCTCAAGTTTTTTACTCTCTCGTGCATCACGACCTCCTATAATCATAACTCTCGAGCTTCGTTGGTCCTTCAAGAACTCATGCTCCAATGGTGGCACCTTCCTTCCAGTTGGACACAAACAGTTCCCTAAATCTTTACATTTACAAGAACAAATATCAAAAAGACTATTTACAATGTCTGATTTGAAGTTTCCGACTGACGTTTTGAAGCTCATTGTCTTTTTTGTGTTACACCCTGATGATTTTTTTTATCTTTTCACATTGCTCGTGTAGTTTTAAAATCATAAAAATAATATTGTTCGTGCTTGAAACAGGAATGGAGGCCTTCTTCCAAATTTCTTCTAGTTTTCGAGCCACTCGTATTGCAATTAACTTTTTTTCTGGTTGATGACATTGCTCAGATTTCAGTTGATTTCTCACCCATTCAAAATACCGAAGCACATCAACTTTAGTAGGCAAAGCATTGATAACGCATAAATCAACAGGTTGACCGATTATCGGGACATCAGTAGTTTTTCTTGTAGAATAAGTTCTTTTACTCATGATAATGAAACAGCACTTAATTGAATTATCCACTTACAAATCAAAAATTCCTTAGATATCAACAAACGGCATACAATATTATAATGAGCTAAGAGACGACTGACAAAGGAAACGGAATTGTTCAAAGGATCATGTGATTCCCATAACGCCTATACGTGGCACGTGTCTTCAAGGTCACGCAGCCCTAGAGTTATTCCCAATTTCGAAAAATGATATTTCTAATATTTTAAAATGCTGTATTGGTATACTTAGACTATAAATAAAATAATTTAAATTAACTAAATGGATAGGTTGAAAATTAAAAAAAAATGCATATTTGGTAAAAAGTTCAAGTTTTCATGTAGATTCTGGGAGACCTAAATATTACATGACAGATATAGTTTTTTTTTTTAACTTTCAATTAATATTCGAAACTTCACATTTTTATACTTGAAAACGAAACTTTGCTTTATTTTTATTTAAAAAAAAAATTAAAAATCTTTGTTTTTGAGAAAAAAATGAAATTTCAGATCTATTCCGGGAGACCTAAATATTTTTCAATTTAACTAAAAAAATTTTTGGTAAATATGTGACCATAGGGGCAACTTTTTATCAACTTGAAATTTCGAATTTTCAAAAAAAGTTTTTTTCAATACGCCCTAGTATAAATGGATCTACCTTTCTAAGTCATTAATTGTAAGATTTTTAAAAAAATTTGAGTGTTTTTTAACAAGTATTTAATTTTTAAGGGAGAAGGAAGGGGGGGGGGGGTAAAACATATTATTTTCTGGCCAAAATGACTATTGCTGTCATGCTGCGTGCAGCATAACTAAAAAGCAATTGAACCTAACACCATCCCTTTAAATTTTTATAATTTAAACAAAGTTCGGTACATAATAATATTGATAAAATTTTGAAAATTTAGAAAATTAGGAGAGTTTGAGAGCATTAAAAAATATGTAGTTTTCTCGGCAAATGTTTTATTTTTTAAGGTCTAAGTAAGTATTTTTTTTTTTTAATTTTAAAAACTTGATAGATCATTATATACCTACAATTTTGATGTTAATTTAGAATTTTAGGTGCATTTGACCTTTAACTATGCTACACCTGGCAGAAATATTCATAACGGTCAGAAAATTATTTATCTCATACCTATAAAATAACTTCTTTAATTTTATTTCTAGTGGTTTCCAATCCCAAAACAAAATTATCTTTTTTTTTTTTTCGGCTTGCATCGTAGTTAGTAAAATTTAAAATAAATATACAATTATTTAACATATTTAAAAACATCATAAAAGTGTTTGATAAATATTGCTTTTCAACTGTATTTAAATAGGAAACTGTATTTAAATATATAAAAAAAAAACTGTATTTAAATATATATATATATATAATATATATACTAAGATTCAAGCTGTATATATTTTAAGTAAAATTTGTTTTGCACAACTCTAAATTAATAGTTTTTACATAATGTTTACTAAATTTTTAGTTTCATTATTCCTTTAGTAATAGCAAAATTTAAAATATATATATATATATATATATATATATATATATATATATATATATATATATATATATATATATATATATATATATATATATATATATATATATATATATATATATATATATATATATATATATATATATATATATATATATATATATATATATATATATATATATATATATATAATATTAAAATATATATATATATATATATATATATATATTTTAAATTTTGCTATTACTAAAAGAATAATGAAACTAAAAATTTAGTAAACATTATGTAAAAACTATTAATTTAGAGTTGTGCAAAACAAATTTTACTTAAAATATATACAGCTTGAATCTTAGTAAAAGTTACTATAATTATACAAACATTAAAAATATCCAATAGCATCATCACCAAAATCTTTAATAAATACTTTGTGTTCTAATAAGGATAAGTTATTTTTAAATTAGCTATATAGTTATAATATAATTTTTTGTTTTAATTTTGTTGTCATAGTGAACAAATGAAATTAGAAATTCAATAAAAAGTCATGCCAAAACTATTAATTTAGGGTAGTGTAAAATAACACTTAAAATATAAATAGCAAAATGAAATGATAAATGATCAAAGAAATTTAACCTTTTAGATAATTACATTGCATTTTAGATTTTGTTTAAGCTCAATTCATATTCTAACTGAATACTAGTATCTTCTTTCAAAAGAAATATATTTGTTTAAACAGTTATTCTAAATTAAAATATAGTTTAAGGACTTTGCTAGGCTTCTGTCGATGAATGCATTATTAAAGACTTATCGACATGTTGTCAAGAATGTAATTTAGCAAAAAATTAATTACACTGTTTATGCAATAACAAAACTAGAAAAATGGCTACAATGGAAAATTTTACCATTAGCTAAATTACTTGATTTAATTACTTAATAATTCGCATTATTTTAATCTTCACTGGAATTCTATTCATAACCTTCTGACTCCTAATGATTTATTAATAGATGCTGAAAAATGTGAAACTGTAATGTGTATTGTGCATGAGAATTTGTTAACATTAAGACATAAAGAACAGTTTTTATTGAAATACTTTTATTCAAGCTGTAAAGAAAAAATAATTGAAACTTGTGTTAATATTAACACAGTTTTAAATTTTCTTTTTTTATAGGTAGACAATTATAGGGAATGTATTTATGTTGCCTCTGGAAATACAATAAAGTTTGTGCAATAGTAAAAGATGTCTGGCAGAAGGAGAACGAATTGGCAGTTGAAAATTCGACGGGCATATTTTTTGTTTAAAAAAATTGTATTATTCATCTCATAGAATGCCAAGATTGTGAATTATGTTACGTAGGCAAGACTGGATTTTTTTTTTTTTTTTTTTTTTTTTTTTTTTTTTTTTTTAATTAATATCCAAAGATCTGCTATTAAGAAATTTCGGGAGATGACAAGACATAACTATGAATTCATGTATTTTTCAACTACCTCATTTTAAAGATTATAACTTAATAAAAGATCAAACTTTGAAGATCTAAATAAATGTCGATATCAAACTTTTTTCCCTTATGGACCAAGTAGTAAAGTTAATGGGGGAGGTTTTGTGGATTATGATATTAAATGTATTAAAAATTATTTTATGAATTTTGACCAAAGAATTTATAGAATTTCTAACTATAGATGTAAAAGGAATAGAGATAATACTAATGTAAATATTAAAAAAAAATTAAATGAACTTAACGATATTTGTAAATTATTTATTGATTTATTATAAATTTAAAGAAATATATAATCTAAAAAATTCTAATTTAAAACTGATTATTAAAATGCATTTATCTATAATGAAATTTATTTTTAATTTACAAGTCTTCCAGTCATAGATTTTATTAAATTTAAATGAAAGATTTCGAATTTAAATTACTATGGCAAAGAAATTAAAAACAAGGATTTATGTGTAATTAACTTTTTGAATAGGGTTTATGAAGTTTTGAAGGTAATTAAATTTTTTCACGATAAACACCTATATTTCCCTTAAAAAAATAGTACCGAGATTTCTCTTGCTTTTAAATATGAAAAGATTTTGAGTGCATTAATTTTTAACTCGAATTTTCAGTCATAATTTAGATAAAATTTCTAGTACTAACTGTCATTATCATATTTATGAACACGGGGACTTTATGGACAAGAATTATGGTCATGGGATTTATGGTATTGTGGGTTTTTTGGATATATTGGTTTAGGTATTGTGGAGGATTTAAAACTTAGAGAAATTATAAATTTGGGTTCGAAATTTAGGCATAAGAAATGTGTAATTTGGAATGTTTTCCTTCTCTCATTCAATATCGTTGTTTATTATTTTTTTACTAAACTTGTTAGAATTTATATTTAGTCTAATGAAGGTTTTCAAGAATGTAATATAAAACTAATGAAAGATATTAAATCAAATAACTTTAATTCTAACTTTCCAAATAAAGAGGGTATTTCTTTAAATAAAAAATTATTTGATAAAATGTAATGTATCAAAAACAAGTTTACTATTATCGTAGATGATAAAACGGTTAATACTTTTAATTTTATGTAAACATTGTATTTCAAACAGTTGACTATTAAAAAATATAGTTTCGAGGATATCTATGAAATAATTACTTGAAAACAAAATAATTATATAATATTATCACTGCATTAAAAAAATACATAAATTTAAACACTGCCGATTACGGTCAGGGTGACTTGGATTCTAGGAACTTACTTGAATTCAGAATGATAAAGTGATGCAAGTCGTTCTTGATTCTCGTTATTGAAATGATCTTAAGTCATCCTTGAGGTACTAAGAATTACGTCGAACATTTCAGTAAACCAGTATTAGGAATGGCATACATCACTTTATCAATCTGAGTTCAAACTCTGATTTATGTATGGCATTCATACTTATTTCGTACGATAAAATTTCATAAATCCAATTAAATTTACATTTTTCGCTTGCAGTACTAATTGTTGTATATAATAGTATCTATAATATAAATTCTTTGGATATCTTATAAGTTATTTTGAATAAAATAAAGGATAAAGAAGAATATTTTATAATTAATAATAAAATGAATGTTTTAAATTTCCTAAAGAATAATAATAAATAATAATAATACTTACCATAATAAATAATAATACATACCATAATAAATAATAATACATACCATAATAAATAATAATACATACCATAATAAATAATAATACATACCATAATTCTACACTGAATTTAAATATTAGAATTGAAAATTCTAGTCTTAATTGATAGTTAAGACAAAAGACTTGATTTTAATTTTTATATCATTAACCTAACTAATTTTAACAGCAATATAAATTACAATTGCAGTTAAGATATTGAAGTCCCATAGGGTAGCAACAAAGGATGATGATATTGTGTTTTTATTTCTGGTTTTTCAAATGCTTGTTTTGTTATTAAAAATACTTGTGTGGGTGTATTTTTTTTTTCTTTCTTATAGATGGATCCATAATAATAAATTAATCTTTTCTTCCTTTTTTTTTCTGTGTAAATGTTCTTACTGTGAATTTGAAAAATAGTGAAATTTTCTAGGTATTTTTAAGGCTGATTCTAAATTAATTTTATATTAAGGGATTTTCTTGGTATACACTATTGATGAGATTCTTTGACTTCTGGAATATTTAACACCTTTACTGTAATATAAAATATATAAATATGAAATTCTTGCCCAATATTTATTTTTGTATTTTCAATTTCTGAAATTTAAAGATTTTCATATATGTTTATTTCCACCATGAGATTTTCGAGTGGTGTCGAGGTTCAGGAATATCATTTCGAGCTTTTTCCCACTATCTCTTCAGAAACACCTCCTTTGGGATCCTGGACCTATCGAAACCCTGATAACAGGCAGCCGGTATCTCAATGTTTGTTTATTGACGATTCCATATTTTATCTCTTTTGTATCTTTTGCACCAAAAACATGTCTAATACAACTCTTTAACAGAACAAATTAAGACTTGGTTCTGGATGACTATAAAAATCTCAATGACGCACAATCCATAATCAATTTTATAATTTTTTAAATATGAAAAGTCACAAGCGTGTTTACGAGTGTTTATGAGTATGAATATATCCCCTCCATGGCATTTGAGTTGTGGCCGAAAATGAGTGTATCCTGCTTTAAAATATTCCAAGATCTTGATATTGCGCTTACCATACCATAACTACTTATAATCATCTTAAAAAAAAAGTAAAACTCCTAGACATCTATTGTAATTGCTCAAAATTGTAGTTCTTTTCATATGCTCATATAAATAGACTAGCTGAATACACGTGCTTGCAAAAGAAATTTTTCCATGTGCATTTTAGCAATAAAAAACATTCATGCATGCCACGTTCCGAACATTAAATCGCGTTTCAACCCCTGAAAATTTGCTTATCAAAATACCTTACTCTCTCTATGCTTGCCCTTGTTGACATTTGTTCTAAATTTTATAACTGTGTCATTCCATGTCAAATCAACACGGCTCCCAACCCGACCCCTTTAGAATTTCATAAAATTTGGTTCACTTATTAGATTAGGATTTTATACATTTTGCTATTTCAGGACGTAACGTCTTCCCTGGTCTGGGATTAGGGGATACAAAAATACCTTTTTCTTTAACAAGTAGTTTTGCTTTTCTTACCAAGTAGTTGGATGATCCAAATTCTTTTAGTTCTTCGGTAAAACTGTTAGTATTTGTAAACTTTTATCCTTGGTGCTATGGAATTTTTCCTTCAATTGATTTATAATATCCAATTCAGCCGAGTTGGAAGACGAGTCACTATACACAATTTTCATTACTTTGTTTTTCAAAGCTGTGCTTATTTTATTGAATATAATTTTTGAATACTTCGCTTCGGAAAACCTTTTCGTTTTTATTGGAGTTTCTCCAATAGTTTCAAAAGTAAGATTTAAGTTTGACACACCTGCTTCTATTTCAAAAGGACTTTGAGGATGACGATAATTGCTTGAAATCAAGGACAAGAGTTTACATTCGAATTAAAACTTTGGCATCCCATTGCTGTCCCATTATGAAACTAACGTATTTGTGTAGAGAATTAATGTAAGAATAACATATATTTTTTTCAAAAAAATAAAATACCCTTTTTTGAGATATTCAAGGTCAAAGGTCAAATCGTTTTAACTTAAAATGAAAATTTTAAAAAATATCCCTAAGTAATACATCACTAGAAAGATCAAATCTTTATCTTTTTTTTTACACCAAAATCAATGTTTTATGATAATTAGTGACAAAATTATAACCAGATATATAAAGCAAGAATTGCGAAATTTTGACATTTTGGCCTATTTTTGAAGCTCCGTATTTCAGAAACCAAACGATATTCAAACCTAATATTGGCCATTTTTTCTTTTCTCTATAAACCCAACAAGTGAGCAAAATGTTATTAAATTCTGAAGGGGTCGGGTTGAAAATGTCCCTTTTTTGTGTTGATTTGACATGTAATGACCCAACTGTGACAATAATGGTAGTGGAACATTGTGATATTCTTCGTTTAGAACTTTTCAACTTCTTTTCGACCCTTTAAATTAGTTAATCAATATCGGAATAGTTGATTTTTTGTATGATTGCCTTTTACAACATGCATCAAATATCAGGTGTGACTATATTGGTAGACATTTGAATAGTCTTCGTTTACAATGTTTGACTTCTTTTCGACCCCTTAAACTTGGTAATTTGAGAACGGATTAGCTTATTTTTTCTTTATATGTCCTTTTCGACATTTGTTCCACATTTCAGAGTTGTGAATTTATGGTTAGTGGGTCCTTTGGAAATCTCCTGCTTCGAACGTTTGACCTCTTTCGAACCCTTAAATTTGGTTAGTCGAGAGTAAAAAAGCGTATTTTTTCTATGCTTGGCCTAGTTGACATTTGTACCAAATTTAAGACTTGTGACTATATGGGAAGGGGGAGAGTTATAGATGAGTCAGTGAGTCTGTGCTTTTCCTTATGGTATATAAAGATTATCCTCATATCATCAGACTAACCTCATCTTAAATTTTTTTTAAAAAAAGGGGAAACATAGTTTCCATTTCAAAATTTCAAGAACTGAACAACCTTAGACACCATTTTTATTAATTTCAAAAATTACTCCATCTAGCATTATGAGTGGCTTCGAATGAATTCTGATGAAACTGATGAATTCTTATATCTGAAACCTCATATGGAAATTGTAGTTTCAATTTCGAATAATTCCGGGTGTATAAGATTGAAGAGATGTTTTCTTTAAAAACCAATTATTACTACTCACCTTTTTTTACACACCTTTTACTTTTATATATTGACACAACATAGTTAGGGGTGCTAGCTGTCTTCATAGCGAAAATGCTAAAGTTATAAAATATTTTCCATTTTAATTGTCAAGTATGAAACAGTTCAGAGCATTTTTTAATTACTGCTCGAAAATAAATTAGTGTAACTTGGTATGGACCTCCCTATCCCACACCCTTCTCTCTCGTAATTTCATATTTTAAAGCCACACTGGCAAGAATTTTCGTTTTAATACAAATCCTGTGAAAAAAATAATCAGGTTCTTTTGTGAAAACAAATCCGAATATAACTTTTTTTTAATAATTCATTATTTTTGTTAAGAATTAAAGCAACATTGTTTTTATCAAAACCAAATCGATTAGAGCACTAAATACTTTACTTAAATCTAAATTGTGATGTATTTTTAAGATAATTTTTAATAGGCTTTCAATGTTGTTTTAAACTATTTTAATATTTTGTGCTGCCATCTATATTCATGCAACGACAAAGCAAAGTTCCAATATTACAGATTTTACACTATTAGAAATTTCACATACTCCTATTCTAAAATCAGATTTTCGAATAAACATACATTACTTTTACAGTGAAAAAACTCCACTGTCATTTTGTATGGTTATTTAAATTCAGGTATTTTTTTAAGTCAAATTTAAATTAATTTTCCCACAGAAAAACATACACTTTGGAACATTCCATTGGCTTCAAAAAAGAAAATAGAAGAACAACAAAAAGGTTTTTCAAAATTTAGAAGGTTTTTGTTATAAAAGCATGCACACTTCTTCTTGTTCTACAAAATCACCTTAAAAATCTAACATTTTAAAATCAAATAATTCAATATATTTAATCAATTAATACTTGTTTGGAGAATGAAAGACTGTATATTTGGCAGGACATAATACATACTAATGGTATTTCTAATTCTGTATATACAATGTACGATAATGTGTAATTGTTTTTCCCATTTTAAACAGTAATGAAAATTCAATAATATTGTCACGTGTTTTCATATGCTTATGGATATACGATAGAACCTTACGAAAACTTTATGACTCCAATGAAGACGCATAAACTAAGTTTTAATCTGCTCTGTTTTTAAATATTTATAAATATCAAGTAAATTTTATACAACCATATTTGACAAATTAATCACAAATATTAAAATTAACCCTCCATATCATTTATGGAAACACAATCCAATTATTTAATTAAAAATAATCAGCTAATTTTCATTAAACAATTAATAATGTATCACTAAGCATAACCTTTATTTTACCCAGTATAGCTTTGATTATTTTTTTCGGCGTTTATTTGTGCAAATAATGATGTTGATTTTAAATATTTTTAATTTAGTGAATACTTCAAAGTGTCGGTATTGGCTACAGTTTATTGCAATAGTTCCTATTTTTTAACGTCTGACGGGATAATTTCGTTTCAATTTTAAAGTTTTTGTGTAATATAAAGTTGACGAATTTAAGTGAACATATATTAGAACTTACAAAGCTTCCAATGTATCCCACAAATAGTAAGTGGGAGATATAGGAGGTAGGGTTGGATGATAAAATCCCCCCCCCCCCCCATGAATTAATTTCATTCTACCTTCATTTTCCCTCTTAACCCATACTAATATTGTATTAGAACATGTTATGACCTATATGCATCTCACAAACATAAAAACATATTTTTGGAAAAACACATGCACAAAAAAGTCTTTATCACCAATAGGAAATGAAAAATCTTTTAAAATTCATAAATATGTATAAAAAAATATATTAAACATATTAAGAAACATATTTAAGAATTTCAGAGCAATCAGCAAATCTTAATCTTGTAAGAAAATCTTTCTAAAGTGTATTTAAATAATCTGGGTATTTTGTTAAAAAAAATATCTTCTACGTTTCTGTGAAAGAATTATCAAAAAGTTTTTATTTCAAAATGAATCAAGAACCCGGAGTCAAGATTATAACAAGACATATTTTCTGATACTTATTAAAATATTATGTTTTTTTAATGTGAAATTTTTTTATAGTGAACTGGTAAACAAAACTTTTGAAATAAATAGTGTCTGCTTATGATTTCCCTTCATAGAAACTTTAAATTATTATTGTTCAAAAATATTATTTGAATTTGAGCAAAATAAGTCAGTTAAAGAAAGAATATTTCA
This sequence comes from Linyphia triangularis, assembly GCA_963978545.1. Lineage (NCBI taxonomy): Eukaryota > Metazoa > Arthropoda > Arachnida > Araneae > Linyphiidae > Linyphia > Linyphia triangularis. Next base: position 54,364,580 of record OZ021724.1, on the reverse strand, counting down.
TAATAATGAAATATTGTTGTTTCAGACAAATACTTGCGTTTTACTTCATGAAATGCTTTGTTTTGAAATTTGGTTTTTGTCAAAATTTATTGATAAAAAAATGTTTATAATACTATTTTATACGAGAATATTTTCCTCATCAACGGGTATATTAAAAATAATTTACGAGTAAATTTAACTGATGTAGAATAACCCTGGTGATAATATAAATAGCAACATATATTTAAAAAAAAATAGAAATTCTTGATAATCATGCTCGAATAATACCAAAGATCCCGATGAAAGATAAATCTTACCAAATGCAGTAATGTGAGAGAGAAGGAAAATTAGTGCAGGTATTGTCCGATAGAGGGCAGCAGGCATTGACAGCCATAGCTCCATAGTTTGGCTGCAACCATCGATCCTTTCCCTGCAGGACACAAACATAATGAAACTATGTATAAAATATATAATAAGAATTACTTTAAAAAAAAAGACCAATTTAATTGTTAAATTCATACAGATAGCATTTAAATATTACATTCTGAAATAGAAAGCATAATTTGTGTGTGCAAAAGCATGCAAATTAAGGGACATCTCAGTTATTTAATAATTTATATAGAGTATTTTTTGCATGAGGCTTTTTCTTACTATCAAAAAATTTGGGAATGAAATAATGCAAATTATCAACTAAAACTGCGAATAGTGATAATCCTGTATATCAAAGCTCCTTTTATAATTCGCAAGTCTCGTCTTATACAAAATTAAGCAAACACAAAAGATTAGATTTTGAATATTTTGAAATGGAGTCTCTAAACTTTCTTTTACTTAAAAATATAGACAACAGTTTTTGATTTTCGTGATAGAAACATAAGGTGTCTAAATTATATAAAAGTTTGTCCCGATTGCCTATGATTTGATATATTATATACTACGAAGTTATGGAGGCATGCCAACTTATTTAAAAATACAATGCCTTGTTTTAACTTATCAACCGAATAAAAATAATACATTCAAATAAATAAAAATCTACTCCCTAAACAAACAGCACTGAACGTTTATGGTCGCACAGAAGTTATAAAAATAATAATAAATACTTATTATGTATGAACTTTAATTTAATTTTAAATATATATAATTCTCAATTACATACAAATGTATTACTGACAGCAATAAATTTTACATATTTATTAGTTTGGCAATTATCGAATATTAATTTCTAAAATTTATTGAAAGTAAACTTGTAGTTAATAAAAAAGAAACTGAAGATTAAGAATTATTCATAATATTTAGCCTTCATCAATAGAACCGTTATTTAGGAATACTAAGGAATATATCGATTTTAGAAGTTTACAGTTCATATATACTTATTTGAAAATATATCAGTGCTAACAATGTGCGTGAACTAATATACCTTTCGACTACAATTAAAGTTTAATAAGTATTTCCAGATTTATGTATTTAATGTAAGCTATAATAGTAAACACAAAGAATTTATTGTTTGCCAGATATCATCGATAGTATTAAGAAAAAGTATTAAGATTAAGAAATTCATGCATTACTTTCTATTGAAACAGTAATTCATATGTTTAACAAATATACTAAACATCAGTGTACATTATATACAATCATCATACTAACATATCAGTGTTAGATAAACCCTGTATTTGAAAGTTCGCAACAAAACATATTCATTTTGTGCAATGCAATGCAAATTTTCCAATAATTAAAGTTAGATAAAGTTGTAAGATTTGAATGTATGAATTCAATTATGAGTGTGATAAATTCCCAGAAAATAAGAGTTATCCAGAATTATTGCTTTAAGTGTATGAAGAAGGAATATATTAAATTCAAAATTTTGACTAATTTTGAATTGTGTTATTCTTCGTAAATACAGTTTTGCCAACTAATTTGTCAACATCAAGAATAACTAATTCAAATACTTAAAATGTTCTGTGAAAAATAACAATATCTATTTTAACTTTTGCCTAATTATTTATAGGAGAAAAATAAGAAAAAACATCTTTTATATACAAGAAGAACATCTCTACACCCAAACAATTAAAGTATGTTAAAAAGATACATTCATTAATAAACGTTAACTTAAACATAAAATAATAAAAAATGGAAAACAGGAAAATGATTGTTGTAGAAATAGAAATATATATGCAAATGGAAAAGAAGCACATAACTTACTTATTTCTGTGAATTGTCAAAACTAACCTAAGTAATTTTTTTAATACAATGAATTATGTTTTCATGAGAAAATAACCTAAAAAGAGTCTGTAAAATTTATAATGTATAATTTATTTGTGCACTCCCTAAAGTAAGCTTAATTATTTATTCGCTTGAAGAAGAAAAATTATTCGAGTGCACAATGTCAAAAGAGTTTTAATTTTTTTCCCGGAACTATTGTCTTTTTCTTTCTGTGTCCGACACTTGCAAATTAAATAAACATTAACTTACAGTTTAAACACGTATATCTAATTATTAATTTATCTTGTATCTTTTTATGGATATCTAAGAATCCAGACAACGTACAATAAGTATTAAAATTTACGGGAATATGTCAAACACTATAATTTTTTACAGTTAATTTTTTTTTAATGTATTCATGTTAAATATTTTCGTTGGAAAAACAGAGACAAAAAGAATAATATATTATTCACAATTAGAGAACTTTTAAGTAGGAGTGGTAATTGTGCTAGTATATTATCTAAAAAAAAGAAAATGTCCTAAATATCAAACATATCTTATTTCTATACGTTATTTCTATGCGCAATAAGGGTTTTATGTAATTTTTCAAAAATTATAACAATTAACAATAACACAGTAACTTCTGATTACATAAAAAAATATTCAATATCTGGTATAGGGCTCTAGGTGGAAAAAGTTGAGTCATAAACTTCTGCTCAATAGTAATCACATAAATGATAATTTTTATTTATCTCTAAGAAAGGATGAAGTAGTTATCAAAATTAATTATAAATTCCGCAATTCAAAATTAATCATAAGTAATTATTGAATTAATTAAATATTTTCAAACTGAATATTTAAATTGATATAATTTAATATAATCGAATAAATACGCATGTAACTCAAATTCAGATATATTAAAGGGAGCCCTTCAAATTTTGAATACAAGTATAACTATTTTAAATCAACAAAACATATTTTACTCATAAAAACATTAAAAATAAAAGTTATACCTCAGGCTACCTTATGTTTTTGTTTTTTTTTTGTTTTTTTTTACAATAAGTAATATACACTTTTATCGACTAGGTTAGTGGAACATCGTACAACTTTCAATTACACTTAATATTGGTCACTACATTTAAATATGCCATGGATTGGTATTAATGTATAAGTTTTCGTATCTTTATTATTTTAAAAAATGGGCAGTTTGGCGATATATTTGTCGATAAATATTACATTATCATTCCTTATAATTGCAGCGGAGAAGAAACAATCGTTGATGGGCGATGGTCAAGAGAAGAGAATTATGGGTAAAAGACATTCGTTTTTCATATTTTTACGCATTTATCACATGTCTTCAAAAGTTTCAAAAGAGGAGATGTTTAGAAAACCTTAAAAGCATTTTTATTAAAATTGATAGAGCTATATTTCGGCAATTTCTGAAAAACAATTTCTTTCATGGCAGTCACCTTATGGGTGTGCGCAATTTTGACGAAACCCTTAATGACAGGTCTCATGGCCCTCACTAACCAGTATGCTAAAGTTGAATATCGTAAGTCAACCCATTCGGGAGTTATGCTAACCATAGACACATTCACATTTCTTCTATGCCTTCTATATATTTTTTTTAAGTCAGCCCATTCCAAAACGTGCAAAAAAATCGATTTTTTTTTTTTTTTTTTTTTTTTTTAGCCAATCCAATTCTTTCATTATCCTATGTTAACCAATGAATGATTGAAAGTAAAAAGTAAAGAAAAAAATATCCTTATTTTCTTTAATTATTGTGAAAAACCTTCTAAATATATTTATTCTTCCTTTGATATTCATTGTAGGCTTATAAGCTTAACCAATTTAGGATGTTTAAAAATAATAAAAAAATATTTGAAGTATTTTCTAAAATTTATAGTTATTAAAGTTTTTGACTATAAAACAAGTTGGATTGAGAGTGTTTTGTCTTAAATACCACTTCTACATCTATATGGGTTTAATTAAGACCCATCCCAGATAACAAACTCGTACAAAATGGCGATATTTAATGACTGTAGTCTTCCACTGTTTATGTTGATGACATATAACACAATCCTACCAATTTGAAGTTTTTTATAAATAAAAATGTTATGAGATTGATGTATTGACAGTAAACTTCTCATGTCCATGTTCGCTTATCCATGTTCTAAACCAATATCAATGTTTGCAGCTAAGATTTAAAAAAATTCTATCGATTTAAGAAGTACTTTCAGTTGTAATTCCGAATGGAATTTTATGCAATCTCACACATGTTACATTAAAACACATTGTAGCATTTAATTTAACGAGTAGAAAATTGACTCAAGGTTGAAAATGAGAATAAATATCTTTTGAATGATACATGCATTTTCTTAACAAAAAACAGCTTCACCCTATTTGTCCATTTAGGTTTCTAATACGAACTCTCATTATTCGTCCTTACTCTGACCTTCTTAAAAAGCAACAATCGTCTGCATGTTTTAAAAGCCTACAAAGTTAATTGACAAAAACATGAACATAAGGGCAATGTCAGAACTTTCATTCTATTAAAACCGTGTATCTATTATGATGAACCAAAATATAGACTAAATAATAAGTACATAATGCTTAACTGTTTAATTTCCAAAACTGTTTCACAACCATTCGTCTTCCTTGCTTGCTTGACCGGAGCCTTCATCAAAATTCTTGGCTTTCATATTCATTAAAAACGTGCGAGAAAATTATAATTGTGGAAGGAAAGTAGAATCAGTTTGAGATGTTTTGAGCTAAGAAAAACAGAAACGCGAGATCTTTTATTAACCTGTGAGGAAAATCTTTTTTGAATGAAGGCCGAAAATGAAAACCTAATTAAAATTCAGTTCCACATGTGCGCTTACCTTTCCTAAGAAAGGCAAATGTGGAGAATAAGATAAGGTAAACGGAATTTAATCTTCTTCGTTGTATTAAAATATTAAAAGCACAAACAACTTTTATGTCATTACATTCTTTGTTGTCAACGTTTTATTGTGATACAAAATGAGTAATTAGAAAAGCCAGGTAGCGGTAAAAAGGTCATTGTTCGTATTTATCTGGATTGTTGCCTAAACAGATTTTCTAATAAAGCGGAATTTAACGCATTCAAGTAATCTTCTCTGATAATCTTAATGCCTGCACAACCTTATACCTAGTATATATGTATTCATTTTAATTAAACTCTTTTCCATAGCCAATGAAAGGCATTGTATTTTTATCGCAAAAGCGCTACTTACGGGATGTATTGCAAAACATTAGACCAACAATGGACAACTGAGAATAGTTTAAATGTCAAAGTTCCGGGGAACATCATTATTGTATTGGTATAATGAGGAATTCCCCCTCATTTGTATAACTAATGGTACAAAACTCGAAAATCTAGTATTTGATAAAATACTGGATATGGTTTATTGAAAATCAGCAATCGATGTTGCGCTATACGTTCTACTAATTTTTGCCTAGCAGAGGAATCGAATCCGAATCCTCTCGCAAAGGCTATATGTTTCTTATCCATTTATATGTATTCTTATTGAGATTTCTTGCTTCTAACTGTTCCATTGTTTACCACTGTTGATCAATGTTCATAAATTTGTTATTTATTTTAGCAGTTTTTCTCTGTTTTTAAATATGTTCTGCACAAAATGATATTGAATCTGGGTAGATGTAAAAACTTGTTTGGATCGTATTTTGATATTTTAATATATCTTTGTTTTCATTTTTGGTAAGTTACAACGGCAAATTTTTTAAGGAATTTCTTATACCATTTGATAGCTAATTTTAATGCCAATATAGCTTAACTTAAGGCTAGAACCGCTTTATGCAGTTTTTATAAAAAAAAAAAAAAAAATTTTTTTTTTTTTATTTAGAGCCAATTAATAAATCCGTATTTTACACATTTTTTTTAATATGAAGCATAAAGCATTAAGGGCTGGAGCGGACAATTCTTATAATTTGTTTTTTGCTCTTTTAGTTGCTTTTCAAAACTATTCATGTTAGAATGAACGAAATATGGTTTATCTAATGAATAAATTTCTCATACATCCTTAACTTCCAGTTTTTATATTCAAGAATTTTACACTACCAACTTATATTTATATTAGGGTAGTTCGAAAAAAAAATATTTTTAAACGCATTAGGTGAAAAAAGTTGTTACATATTTTAATAAGAAAAATTGTAAAAAATTTTTTGAAAGAAATAATATCTTCCGACCTCGCATTCACTTCAAAGTTTGGAGAAAATACAAAAAATAACTATTTTTCCTATTTTTTTTTTTTTTTAATTTCTAAACGTTATATATTTGAAAGGCAATAGCTTGCGATGTGTTGTGAAAGGATGGTATAACACAGGAAAACACTATTCTATGCATTTTTAAAACATATAATATTTTTGTCAAAAATAATGATTTTTCTGTGAAATGTGTACTAACGTTATTTCCTACATTTTTTTTTTTTTCAAAAAACATGCTTTTATACATTTCGTTCACTTTTTTTCTCGAGTTTTCTAACCCAGTGATGCACTTTAATGGAAACTTTTGTAGAAAAGTCAGTTTTTATGGATCTTAAAAAAAAAGATGTCGTCCTAACGTATGTGGCGTCAGCGGCACTCACTTTTTGTATTGTCTCTACACAAACGTTCCACAGCTTGTGAGTGACAAGGAAACGAGTTGATGCCTGTTTTCAGTGGTCCCCAGTAGCATAGAAAAGCTGGACAATTTTGCCAGACATAGGCTAATCCCGATGTGAATCGATGTGAATAGGTCGTTGGAAACAATATTGGCCAATCTCGCCCAATTCTGGATAAAATATAGAAGAGGTTTTGAAATGTCGGTGCACAGTTTTAAAATTGAGTTATCCTATTTATGAGAAAGGTTGTAGGACAAAAAACATGTGGTGGTGGTTTTGACATGTTTTTTAAAAAATCGTACATTTTGGAACTATGCTCGGCCAGAATTGGCCAATCTTCCAGTCTTCCCCTGTTTCCTCCAATACAGCTGTGCTACCTCGGGAGCGCTAGTCTTTACTACTAAATGTTCATTTGTTACTTTTTTTAACAAAGGAGGAGTCTAATTATGCATTCCAACAAACAACATTATCCATTAACAAGCATACCAAATATGTCCGCGTAATCAGTGGCGATAAAGTTAAGTTTGGTTGCCTTGAAATGCTGGATTGTCTTTCTCTAGGAAAATTATCGAGATTTCAGAACCCGATGCCCCAATTCTCTTACATCTCGCCTTTCTTCCAAAATCATTGCCATAATCAAATTTTTTGGGTAAGGAAAGAAAGCATTTCATTCAATAACCGAGTTTAAAACGTCCAGTAAGTATTCCGGTTAGGTATCGAGACAATTTAATTGCCTCATATATGATCTTAGGTCCTTCAGTTCCTTTTATTTAAATCGAATTCAATGTGGCATGCAACAATTTAAAATAAAGAATACCACTTGCTTGAATTCATCCGATGGTTTACATTCACCCATATATAGTCTAAGTACTCTGTTTTCTGCTGTTAGCCATCTGGAGTGTGAAAGGGGATTGGGTTTGCGAGCTGCCAAGTCATTGACCTGATCTAATCGCTGCAAAAATATCGAGATGGTATAACTGATCTGTGCTCAATACTTTGATCTCAACTTGAGGAATTGAAAATTCAACACGTAAAAAATCAGCCAGTGGAAAATTTTCACAGTTCTTCCATTTTTTATCTATGTTCCCACAGAAAGATGTTGGTTCTGTTGTAGTACTATCTACGTGTTTAAATAGGCGTCGGAATGGTAGTTCTTTGAAGTATAGGAGGCATCCAGGTTGAAACCCACCAAAACACAGTTTTTATCAGTGTTTCAAAGGTTATGCGAGAGCAAATATTATTGAATAATTACTAATTTGATTTTTTTTCCAAGTTCTATCTACTTCATTCCACGCAATGCAAACTAACGTACCTCGACAATTTAGTGATTGATGTATTCTACAAATTGATGGAAAAAAGGTACATTTTGTACTTATTCAAAACTTTGAGGTGAATGCTTGAAGTAAATAAAACAATTTTAACAAAAATATGCAAGAAATAACGTTAGTATCCATTTAACAGAAAAATCATTTCTTAAACAAAAAATATATTTTTGAATATTTTTAATTATTAATATATGTTTTAAAAATGCATCGAATAGTGTTTTTCTGTGTTATACCTCCCTTTCACTACACCTTTCAAACTATTGCTTTTCAAATATATAACAGTTAGAAATTTAAAAAAATTTAGGAAAAATAGTTATTTTTTGTATTTTCTCCAAACTTTGAGGTGAAAGCGCGATCGGAAGATATTATTATTATTTTTTTTTTCAGCAAATTTTTGACAGTTTTTCTTATCAAGATATGTAAAAAAAAATTTCACCTAATGCGTTTGAAATATATATATATATATATTTCAAACGCATTAGGTGAAATTTTTTTTCTATATATATATATATATATATATATATATATATATATATATATATTTAACCACCCTAATGTATATGCCTGTAATTAGACACAGTCTAAAATATGCAGCTATATATTTTATGAATGTTGTATTAATTTAGGTATGAATCAATTCCCGTGAAAAATATGAGTTTGTTTTCAAATTGTAGTTTAAAAAGTAAATCTCATAAATGCTGAGAAATGGCTAAAAAATGAAATTATAATCAATGCCATTTACTCATTTATATAATTTGTATACAACTTAATTGCAGTCTTTAGCTAAAAATATTCTAGTTATGCATTAAATAAATGCGGAAATAAACATGCCACTTCAAACCAGAATAATAAAACTTCGTCTAAATATGTGCACCTACATTTTACAATACTCTAATCAAACATCAACAACAACATTTAAAATCCTACAGATCCAACCAGAAAATAAATACTTTTTAACTAAAATGTAATCTGCATTTAACTACAAACATTGCTATTAGCACACACAGAACTGATCAAGTTCAACAAAGCTTTAAAAATTGGGAAAAGGGCTTCTCTTACATTGCTTTTCTCTTCTTCGAGGTATAATAAAATAAACTATACTTCGTTATACTCCTTCGGGTTTCAAAGTTATTTTAAGACTTTCAAGTCTATTAGAGTAGGGGCTTAGTGCTTTTCGAAGTGGTAGCTCGAGGCAGCATTTATCTTCTAGAATTAGGAGTAAACACGACCGCTCCAAACTTTTTTAAGCCAGGTACTTCACATAAATGGTCTATACCTACCCTTATGATACTTAAAAGAAGATGCTGGGTTCAAAAAAATATACCTACAAATAAAAGATCTATTATATTCTTCATATGAGAGTTTTATATAATATAAATGTTTTGCTATACTAGTAGTAAATATCGTTTTATAGTAGAAAACCTCTCTCACACACACGTTCTTTATATAAGACTTGTATATGGTATAAACAGGTTTATATATAGTAGTAAATAGATAGTTTGTATAATATATTAAAGTAATAGTCAATAACTTTTGAAATAGCATATTATAGTTGTGTAAATCCTATCATGATTTAAATCTGAGCCATTTGTATAGTATAATATAAAAGTATAAATGTTGTCATGTTCAATACGCGAGAGTTTTCATAGCATATTATAATAGTATAAATATCTCTCTTATGTCCCTTATATCAAAATTTTAAATAGTATAAACAGTTGTATGCAATAGCAATAAACAGCTTTTCATTCAGGAACACGGGAGCGTTCGTGTGCTAAATCCGTTGTCAAAACGACAGAACATGAAAGTATATATTATGTTTAGCGAGCTTAAGTTGATTTTAGACCTTAGAGCTAAGTTTCTATTATAGTTAGAACATCGATTAATTAACTATATAATTGTTAATATTAATCAAGGGTACATGACAAAACATTCATTTGCAAAACGCCAAAATCACCAGAATTTTGTTGTATTCTGATTTTTCTGATTCTGTTTCTTCTGTGACTGCAACTTTTGCCAGGCTTACAGCAAAAACGATTCAATGAATTTTGACCATTCTTGTTTCATTCATCTCAACTTGATTAGAGAAAGTATTTTGTGTATGTTTTATTGCGTAAGAGGGTCTGTACATCCTGGAAATGATACCGGAATTTGGGAAATTTAGCCAGGCCAACAACATGTACGCTAAGGTGAATTTTGACCATTCTTTTTTTGATTCTTCTCAGATATATTATACATGTCAATGTATTTCGAACTTTGATTCTTTAAGTTGTACTATTAACACAGTGTAATTAGAAATTAGTTAATTATTTTTCAAGTAAATTGCATGCTTATAAAAGCTCTGAAAATACTTACTTCAACTTTGATTTCGAAAACACTTTCATTTTAAAATTAAGTTTTAATACATCAAGGTGCCTGATTGGTTATGAAACACGTACCTTTTTAATCTAGCCTGCCACCTTAATGTGTGTATCCCAAATATTACTTTAATTTCTCTCAAAATTATGCTAAATATTATTTTTCAAAATTAAAACAAAAGTTGTTTTGCAAACATATTTTTCTTATATATATCGTAGGTAAAGCTAGTAGTCCCCAATTATTTCATAAATAAAGCAAGTATTTTTTTTTCTGTCAAACTTGCTTTTTATTATTACGTTTTTTAGTATGTATTTGCATGTTATTATACTCAAGTTAAAACTAGTACGTGCGTATTTTTAATTATAAATAAACACTTTTCTTGGTGTGGTTAAGAGGATTCCTACTTGAAGGAAATGAATCGGATTTTGATTGAAAATCTAAAAGTTATGAAATCTAATGGTTGCCGTCATGCGGCCACTTTTAATTTCGATGAGATTCTTATACACAATGAACTAAATTGAGTTCATTGGAAATAACTCTCATAAGCAATTATTACTTAGAGGGATTTTTCATTTCAGTGCAATGGATACAAATAACTTAGTAGTCCTAAACCATGAAATGAGATTATTTCGAAAGTACTGTAGCCTGCCAAGTTCTGATTGCCTAAGGGGATTTCTCCCAATAATCCCGATTCTGTGCATTATTTACAAGTATCCCAAAGAAATTAAATTTCATTACTTCTTCTTAATAAGCTTTTTACTAGGCATTTTTTTTTTTTTTTTTTACAATTACTATTTAGGAGATGTAATATATTAAAGTAGTATAAATCCTCTCATATAATTCCTGTGAACCCTTTATATAGTTTATTTCAATTGCATAACTTTCAACTTGTTTTTATAAAAGAGCTTTATATAATCTAAATAGATTTAAATGTAGTCCTGGAAAATAGTTTTTGAAAATATATTCAATTAAAAATTTATCTTTTTTGACGCCCAGTTTAATCTAAAAGTTTAAACTATGAAACCGAAATCAAATTATTTTTTTACTTTAATGAATAAGTTGTTTGCATAGAAATAATCGTTCACAAATAAATTAATTATTTCCTCTGATAAAAAAAAATAATTTAGTATACCCCGATCTAAATAAAGTAATAAACTACCAATAATTCGTCTGTAATATAAGTCTATAACATGACTTAAATATACTAAATATAAATTTTGTAAGAATTTCTCTTATGAAAAAAATACTAAATTTAGTTATTTTTTCTTTAAAATACTAACAACATTGTTCTATAAAACACTGATCTTCAAATTTTATTTCATATGAAGCAATAAATCATCTAAAAAGTAAGTAAAAGTTTTCTTTTTAAAATCGAATCCTTTACGAAGTATGTGATCTTTCTAACCTATCGTATTCCCTACAAAGAACTAAAATAAAATGAGAAAGACGATCACAGATATCAAGTTTTTACATTTTGACCCAAAGAATAACGTATAAATATTAAACATTAAAGAGTTTATTTATTGAATTGAGAACTTCTTATCGAAAAAATTTAATAGAAACGTGCACTTTTGCCAGCGATGTTGAAAAAAAGAAAACAATAACATTTAACAATTTTAAACCGTAATATTTCAATAAATATCTTAACTGTGTTTATTCTATAGAGTTTTTAATTAAAAAACTTAATAATCAAATACTTAAAAAAAAACCTAAAAGTCCAATGGAATCAACGACATAAAATGTTTACACGACGCTCTATTTTGAATCTCAGAGCAGATAAATATGCTTTCGTTTAAATCGCAAAATAGTCATTATTTTCAACAACCTAAATTTCTAACATATTCAACATCCTTGATTGCTTTCAACTTTTATTAATTTTCTTCCCACTTAGGTCTTTGATTGAATTATATCAGAAAATAGTCCAACAAACTTTAAGAATCAATGAATAATAGGTAAACCAGTGAATGCTGTCATATTTTTAAAATCGTTCCAATACCAATTGTTTATAAACCAAACAAATTCCCTCTCACATGTTTGGCAAATATTTAAGAATAGATAGTTTTTAATGTTAACATTTTTTGAGTTAACGTCAAAATAACATCGACTAAAACATCAATCAAGCTCTCTTAGACATGCACTTAACACAGGCCGTACAACAAACCTTAAAGCATATAGCTTTGTTTTCTGAGACCGTGAGAAAGACTTCATCCGCAACCGAAATAGGTCTCGCAGACAAACAACAATTCCAAAATGAAATTTATATCAAGAAAGTTCTACAGAATGATCCCTAGTTCAACAAGAATAATGTTACTTAGTATATTTTGTTTTTATTTTTACGTAAGAAAAAGTTATAACATAGTTCCAGCTTGGAGGTCAAGGATGGGTTTGGCAACTAAATACAACCTATGTATAATAGAAATAGTTCTTCTTCATGTAAATATAATATTAATAATGATGTCTAAATTGACTTTATAATGATAACTACATAAAAGAAATATATTTATTATGGAGAAATGTAGAAATAAATTATTACTGTGGACAAAGACAGTGGCTTAATCATCCACATTGTTTAAAATTATAAATAGCCAGACAGTAGACAATTATTAATACCCTTGTTACCTAGCCAAATTGCTTGTTGATAAAGTTGCCTTGAAAATTGTGTGTGAATAAAGTTATTCATAGGCATATTGAGCCATGTCACCTACCATGTTATTGCAAGAAATCAAACTAAACTAAGCAGCTGAGCAACACTATTTTATTCAACTAAGCCTATCCTAATCCTAATTTATTAAGGAAGCTAATTTGTTGAAACCGAAAATTTGGCTTCATTTTCTCGTTGTTTGATCATTATTTGGGTATCATAAATATAATTTATTTTGAGATGCGAAAGATCGAAATACATTAATAGGAAAATGTCAAAATATGCCGATACATCATGATTAGCTTAATTTTTCACTGAATTGCATATTTCAGATTAGAAACATATTCATTAGTGATTTTTCAAATGCATTCTTAATTATTTTGAATTAAAAAACAGCAAATACATCCTAATCCTTGATCTTTTAAATTAAAAATGGATTATGAAACATTAAATGATTTGTTACATTTTGAATTTTGGTACACAACCAAATTTACTTAATATGTGCTGAATGCTTAGTAACTGTAAGCATATTAATCCGCAGTTTTAACAAATGTAAGTGGAATGTAATAAATTCAGCAATTTCACTCACATTTTACATTCAATCACGACAAACCATTTGAATGCGTTTAGTAACACCACCTCGAAACTGATTTTTTTAAATCAACGGCATAAACTTCGCATGTGTTATGTTGTCTATCTAATTTAAATATACAACTGCTTTGAGAAATGCATTTTGATTTTTGAATTTACTTTTTCAAAAAGGGATTAACTCGGAAAATTGCCAAAAAAATTTCTACTATGAAACCTCTCTAAATTTCTTAAATACAACTTGTTAAATTGTTGAAACAAAATACTTTGTTTAGAGAGACTTGGTTTGTTTTGTAACAGTCAGGGATCGAAATTTCAATCCACCCGATCAAAAATTGGTTGCCCGTGGTATCTAGATTTTTAAAAAGGCAACTTTAACAAATATTTCAGTTGTCCTTTGGGCAAAAAAAATTTAATTAATTACTATTCCATTAATGCCTCTTTTGTTTTGATAATTAATGTAAAGTAATTAATTCGGTTTTGCTAAAACTAATCAATGGAAGATCCATATTCTGAAACTTCACTTCTCTTCTTATCGCTGACTATGCAAGTAAATATTACAATTATTTTATGACTAAACGTTTATAAAGTCACTCTAATTACAGTAAAAGGAATTTCTAATTTTTATATTCTGTAACATTAAGAAATTTAAGGGCAACAAACTTTATTTGAGGACAACCAAGAACACTTCAGCGGTTACCCTTAGGGCAACCATCAAAATATACTAAAATTCGAACACTGTTGTCGTAAGGCGACGCGCGCTTCCTTTAGCCCAAACATACATATAGATTAAATTAATTAACCAATTAATCGTTTCCTGACAGTTTGCGTTGTGTTTTAAGTTAAAAAGCGTCAAATCTTACGGACGTGTTAGGGCAAGGTTCGTTGAAAACAAGGATTATCAATAAGTTACACCACCTTAAGTTAAATTCTCGACCTAAGTACAATAAACAAATTTACCTGAACCAACGACAGCATTGACAGCAACAGAACCCTACCTGTAAGGGAAATGAACATCCCGCACCCAAGAACGATTCTCTTACAAAGAAAGAGTCCAGTTTGAGGTTAAATTAAATAATTTATTTTGAATACCGTAAATTAGTACGAAAGAGAACACAATAGTTTATACAATACATAGAGTCACAAATACGGTACGGCGCCTGTGGTTGAGAGAGACTCGTGACATTGTCATATAACAATATTAAATCGGAACATACTACTACTTAAACTCTGTTTCCAAATACACATTAAGTCAACCTATTAAACTAGACAGTTATTTAATCAATTAAACACACTTATATTTAAATTACAATCGCACTAAACTTAATTTTACTGAGAAAGTAAACGTTGCCATTTCTCACTACGCGAACACAAATTCTTCTACTAAAAAAAGCTGTCCTCCAAACTTAAAATTAAATTAACAATTAAATTAATTTTAAACTAATTAAACTTTTGCGGATTTACTGTGCAAGCGAGAACGAATGCCAGTAGGACTTACCCGTTCATGCAGGAATACATCATCACAGGGCTCTACCCTAGAGTTAGCCGGTCAGAGCGAGATCGTTGCGTCCCCCACGCACCTGTTGGTAGACAAGGTAGGCAGAGCAGAGAGGGTCGTGAAATCTCTATTTTTCAGAGTTGTACCAGCTTTTAAAAACTTGGTCAGAATGCAATTGGTGCGCTACCAGCTTTGCTATAGATTCTGCGTCCTTCATTGGACCATAACCTACGCCTACAAGCAATCAGGGCTGAACCCTTTTTGCCCGGCCAGGCGATTATTGGTTTCGTTGCGAAATTCACCTCTCTGACCTCCGTCATATAAACACATCCCGCTTGACATTCAGCATCGAAATATATCCGACTTGCATCCGCTCTAAGCCAGCCCAGACCGACAAAAATCCCCTAACACAACTCTTTCCCCCAAAACATCTGGTTTTAACGAGACAGAGGACAGTAGGGTATACCAGACCCTTTACTTTTAAACTGATTCAACAACCACCATTGCAAACACAATTAAAACAACACAAAATTAAACCTCACAAAATCAAAACCTCACAAATTAATTCAAAAACACTTAAAAGGGGTTGAAGTGTCTTGGGTGAGAACACTCATCCAAATGCCACTTCACCACAACTGTTAGTAGTCATAAAAAAAAAAATCACTTTCGTCCTGTCCCTTGTTTTTCAGAGTTGAAACCATTATTCAATAATTGATTCATATAATCTTAAGGGATAATTATAAAAAGTCTATTGCTTAAGGTAAACGTAATCATCACACAAGTAAGAACCTCTTTTTAAAACTCACTGCCAACAATAAATTTGACTATCTGAACATCTGCTCGTTTAATTTATGAATAAATTCAGAACTTAATTAAAATGATATATAAATCAATATCCATTCTATAGATCTTCTATAAGTGAAAGCCACACAACATCTTTCATTATGGTAAAATGGTAATAATTTTTTTGGCAATAAATTTGAGATGTATTAGTTTCCTCCCCAAAGAAAAACTGATATTCCGAGTTCTCAAGTAATTATTTAATGTCCCTAGAATTAAAGGGGAGACATTTACCCATCGATTTTAAAATAAATAAGAAGATTCTACAGATCAGTTGAGAATGCTTGGCATTTATTAAAAGAATTGCTAATCGATCATTTTGTAATTATAAAATAAGTAGTTACCCGAATTTTTAACCGAAAAGAGCAAATCTCGTTAAGGAAAATAATTAACTTTCTTGTTTCTGGAAACTTTGATGCCTCGACATCTTTCCAACTTCTATTACTGCTTAAAGAAAATTAGGTTAATTTTATTTGTTTATTCTTGATTATAATCAGTTACCATGAAATATTCGCATTATCAAGAAAATTGAATATTGCAATATTTTTCATATGATAAATTTAAAATAAAGTATCGAAATTTTAACATGGTAAACAAAAATAATTTTGTTACTTTTTCTTTGTCCATAGAGATCATGTATTTATCTCAATTCTGTGAGAAAATCAGATATGTTTTGTAAAAACAAATAAATTTCAATACCCTTTTCATTCTAGAGTCACGCTATACTTTTTAATAATTTTTATTACGCCCTTTTTTCCTATGAGAACATAAACTTGCTGAGAATCACATTTTATTGAGTATGATTAATTATTTACTTTAATTTTATCTGTTTAAATAACTTAGTTTCTTGCATGAACTTCTTCTCAAATACCATCGTTATTTCATCTTTAGTAACTTCATGTTACAACTGTAGAACAATCTGTTGCATTTAGAATTGGTGTATGTGCATATTTTCAAATTAATATCACTTCATTTACTATCTGACATCAATAATGATCTTAAAAATTGGATAAAAATTACTTGGTATAATAGGAAGTAAGGTAACGTAATTTCCTAAATTAATAAAAAAGAGAATTTATCTTATACAATAAAAAAACTAGGGATATGGAACATTGCATACCTTTCAATTACACTTAATGCTGGTCACTGTATTTAAATTTGCCATTGATTGGTGTACCTTTCCATTTACGTTTTCAAACTTTCATTATGTTGGTTGATAATTATTACTTTGGACATTAAAAAAAAAAAATAGTGAAAATGGCAATATATGTTAAGAAAAATAATACATTATTTATTTTAGTAACTGAAACAGAGCAGAAACAGTCGTTTATGGGTGATATTCAAGGAAAGAGAGCCATGAGTTAAAGACATTTATTTTTCAAATGTGTAAGCCATTATCGTATTTAAATGAGAATTTCAGAGACGGGGATGTTGGGAACAGCTTGAAAGGCATTACCACACAGCGATTTTGATCACAACTGTTAGAAGCGAATTTGGCAATTGCTGAAAATATAAATTCTTCAATAGAAGATTACTTGTGCTCATGTGTAATTTTGACGAAAACCTTAATGTCTGATCTCATGGCCACCACTAACCCATATACAAAAGTTGCACATCGTAGGTCCTCCATTCGGGAGATAAGTTGACCCTAAACAGAAACACGGACTTCAGACACTTTTTCTAGACTACTTTTTTTTTAACTCAGCACGTTCCAAAACATGTAAACGTACAAATAAAAATAATCGAAATTTGTTTTTTACTTATTGCAATACTTTTATTACCCTATGTTAACATATGATTAATTGGGAGAAAATAAGTGAAAGTAAAGACTCGCACTTTTGAAGCGATACAAGAAATAAATATAAACAACTCCAATTATACATGACAACATTTTTAAACTACATTTATTTTTATGGTTGTTTGGTTGGTTGTATTCAGATTATCTGGCACCGTCAGCAACACGAGGGCTATAATGTGCCGAAACATTCGTCATTAGACAAGCCAACATACATTTACAAACACCCATGCCTAACACGGGACTCGAACCCGCAACCTCGCGGTCTAGAAGCTAGCACGCTATCCACTATACCGTTTGGTCGGCCATTTATTTTTATGACACTTAGTAAACAAAATAAACATAAACTACATACTCGTCAAAATTTTGATCCTTAATAATATTTATGCAAGGAATAAAACGCCAAAGAAAATTCACTACAATGAAATTCATATTTATTCAGCTATCTGAGGATTGCCACTAAGTACCTTATACTCAAACAAATGATGATTATGTAGAAGTTTCAGGTAAACACAGACGCTTTCCTAAATGGTTTCTAAACAGTCACACATGCTTTCTTGGTGAGTTTTCTTTCGAAGGAATTTTTCACTGAATAAGACGCATTTAAGGTTCTTATGCAACGAAATTCAGAAAAGAATTGATTTACTATTTTCTAAGTGAGCGAACTTTCAGACGTTGCAAAAATTCGCTTTAAAATGTCCAGTATTTTTAGACTGCATTTTTATGTCTTTGCTAATGAGATTTTCATTGATTTGTTTCTGGAGGGTAATTTGGTTTCCAAACTTATTTCGTATAAAGAGACTTTTTAGCTCGGGAAAAGGGTTTGGATTTTTATTTTGTAGATTTCTCATTTTAAATGCATTAGTTGGGTGTTTTATGTTTTCAGCTACGAGAGAGAAAAGTAGCTTATCTGTAACAATACCCCTAAATTTAGTGCGATGATAATAACAGGCTCCTGCTGCATTCCCATCAGAGTCAGCTTAATCTTATTTTATTGGAAAATGTTGCAACTAAAGAACAGTGCCAAAAGGGGTAACGTCTTATTAAAACTCGGGCATTCCTTTAGCCTCGTCGACTTTATTTTTTTCTAAAGGTACATAGAAATGGCGTTAAAACTTCATAATGAATTTGGAGATTGATATAAAAATCAAGATAAGTTTCTTACCAGCAACTATAAATTAATAATGTAGTTTCTTTAAAATTTAAGTCGATTAAAAGTTATAATTGTGTTTTATATTCGTAAAACACCAAAGGGCTCAGAAAATATTTTTCTATATCTGAAAATGCTTTAATATGGAAAAAAAATTTAATCAGCATAAGATATTCGAGTTTAAATCCTATATTACTTTACTATAATTTTGATAAAATATTCGACATCTAAGGCACAATTTAAAAAGTATCACTAAATAACTTCAAATTTGTAATGGATTATTCTTTTCTTACCTTTGGAAATAAAAAACTAAAATAGATTTAACTGAAGTTAAATTTTCTATTAGATTGTAAGTGTATAAGTAGTAAGGTAATTTTTTTCTTTTTTAAATACATTCATTTGTCTAAGAGTTATTAAAAGCAAAAATTTTATTATTAATTTGTAACCTTGTCTAATAGACAATGTTACACACTGACTATTTTAATGCACAATGCTTTTTTTTTACAATAGTTTTTATCCTTATCGTTATACTGCGCTTTCTCAACTTCTTCCTTCTTCTACCTTTATCAAATTTTCATAAGACAAAAAATAAACAGCTAATTTGTAACTCATTTCTCATGGAACTTCGAAAATCATTTCATTTAAAATAAAGTTTAATTCATTGTGGTACTTACAATACAATTGTTGTTGCACCAATCCTCTTTCTTTCAAATTATTGAAAAAAATATTATATTCCTTCACGTTTAGTGAAAAATTCCTCACAATTTGAAATACTTTTGATTCACGCCCATTACAAATACCATAACGCACCAAAATCGCTCCAATAAACTTTCTGTTCCGACGATACGATAATACTAATTACACATCTAGCAAAATTCCTATCCGATACTTTACTGAATTTCCAAAACCAACCCAACAAACAAACTGTAAAACAATCTTCAAGCTCCCTTAAAACCGCGCACATCGCAGCTCAATCTCCTGCACTTCAATTACCATTCCAAACAGCCACCGAGTTCGCGTCACTAAAGTTATAGCTTACATTTAAAAATAAATGCAACGATACTTTAACGAGACTTTCGGGATTCCGGGATGTCAAAAGAGTTCGGCTAAAAAGGTGTGGCCATTTTCCAGTATCCCCAACTCTATCAATTCCCAGGGGAAACTGGAATATAAGGAGTGTTGGGAAAAGTTTCCACTCCCACTCTCTGCTCTCTCCGAGTTTCGGGAGTTTTAAGAGTTTTATGCAAATGTGACCTGGAGTTGCTCATAACGGCGTATGTTACTTTGAAATATGTTAATCTACTCTGCTCTCACTTTTCATTAGAAGTGGCGTTGTCTAAAGAAACTTGAAAGACATTCTTTTGGAAATATCACTCGGGCTGTATTTTAGAAAACTTTGATATTTTTTTTTATCATACTAGGGGAATTTTTCTCTTTTTTTTTCATATATAAGTAATTTATTTTCTTTTAGAAAATATTAGTTATGTCTCTATAAGAAGCTACAATATTTAGGCGTGGCCATTTCTTACTAGCTTTTTTTATTTCTTAAACCAAGAATGCCTTTAAAAAAAAACATTTCATTGTAACTTTTATTTTGGAAAAAATATTTTGTTAAGCATTTCAAAGTTCATTTGGAATACACTGAAATAAAAATAAAATAGACACAGAAAAGTTATCCCGAAATATTAAATGGAAAACTATTTAGCTCACTCCTCCAAATCACGCTCGCTTACAATATTTACCTCATATCACACTTTTCGATCTACGATATATAATTTTCATACATTAGTTCAACTTTATATTTGAATAATATGCTCTAACATATTCATAATCATTTTACATATTTCTATTAGTTATTTTTACATATTGGGCAGGTGCTAGGCCATCTCTATGTGTAACTTATGTGTAGTTATGTGTTTACTTAGAGGTGGTCTTGGCAGGTGGGTTTTGCTTATAGTTGGAGAAGAGACAGAAAGTTTAGGTACCCCGACGAACATCATTTTGAATTTTTATAGAATGCTGATGAAATCTAGTAGATTATGCATCTACTAGACTGCTGGGACAAAAATGGTTTAAACTGTACAAAAAAATTACTTTTAATGATTTGAAATAAATCTGATTGCCAAATATGCCATAACTTATCCAATAATGAGCATTGTACAGAAAATCCGAACGATTGGCTATATCTTGTATTCTAATTGATGTATAACAAAAGTCAGTCAAGTACCGTTGGAAATTATGGAAGGTCTTTATTAATTGTATATAATTTTTATTTTATCATAAAGGATCCATAACCAGACTTTAAAAAACTCAATGGAAACCCCATAATATTATACCATATTTAGATTTAGAATCCAAAAAAACGTATAAATACCAAATTCCACAATTTTCCAATGAGTGATTAGTAATTTAAATGATGTAAAAAAAAAAAAATTATAAATTAATATTAAAAAGGAAATTTGCTTTTTTGGCCATAAATTCTTATATAGTTAATATATTTTAACAATTTTTAGTTCAAAGGATAGTTTAAGGCCAAACATGAATAACATGCAACTTTGGTATTTAACAGTTTTTTAATAATTTATAATTAGTTAATAAAACAAGTTTTAGAAAATGTTAATTAGAAACATATATTTTTTGCTTCTATTAGAATTATCATGGTCGAAAACCCCTCCAGAAATTTTTTCATTCCGTTCTGAGTTTTGGCTCTCGATATTTTAGTAAAAAATTTTTTTAAAAAAAGGCTAATTTTAAGAGACTGTGTAATAGATTACGTCTTGAAGCATGCAAAACGTTCGATTCAACCCGCTATGAGGAAAGTTGCCCTCAAGATCGGCCAAAACATTTTCGGTCATGAGGAACGTGTTTCTCAAGATAATGAACTGAAATTAAGTATCTAGGGAAAACGAGGTATTCTAAATCAAATGAAAACATAAAAAATAGGGGTTCGTATTGAAACTTTTAAAGATAGAGTTAAATGTACTTAGTATACAGCCCCTAAGAAAAAAATTTGCATTAGACGTATTGAAAATCGCAAACCTCAAGATTCTACAATAATTAGAACCGAAGATATAGCCATCATTCAGTTTTTTTTTTTTTTTTTTTTTTTTTTTTTTTTCCGCGTACTGTATTTTATTTTGTAACCCACCGCCCTTTAATTTTGAACGAGAGCAACGGGTGCAGACTTTACACTTTGCTGGCAAAAAATATTTTCGCACCTTATAAAAGTGAGCCAAGTTGGTGACAAATAGTACGTAACTAAAGACGTAAGTTACTGTGTTAGTATTATAATTTATAACTTTATTCAAATTTTAATTATAATTCAAATAATTTTGCGGCTGACTTTTATTCTTTACACTTTACTTCTATGTTCCACGTCTGCCTAATATAAATTTATTTTTCATAATTATTTTTCTTACGAAATTTCTTCATCTAAGTTTCAGGATATGTATTTTAGTAACATTGTAACTCCTTCATACAGCATTTTACATGGATAGCTATTTAATTTTTGACTTGTTTATCATTAAAACTAGTCTTACAGTAAGAAAGAACTATCTCATTTGCATCTAGAAAACTAGCGACTTTGCATGAGGTAAACGAATTGGATATTGATTGTTGAAGGACAAACTCCTACCTTACATTGCCGCCAAACTAATAAGCTTAGCGTACGCCGATTTGTAACTCTGCAAATGTATTTTGCTTTTTCAGCGCTGCTTAAGTTTTCATTAGTCGGAACAGGAGTTTCCAGTTTAGTCTCATTATATAATGTCCTTGTATTGTTAAAGCTCCTCCTTATTCGCTAAAACCACAGACTATTCGGTCTAAATAACTTTATTTAAAGGTAGCAAGTCACATTTATCAGGTTTGCTTTGCAAAAAAAATTTAACTATAAATGATTTATGAAAGATATTTTATTACGTATGAAAGTGCAAAACAAATGTGTGGAAATGTTCAAGAAAATATCGATGACGATCTCAAATCATGCGGTTTTCATTAAATGTATTTGTTTATAGATTTTCTCATCCAAAATAGCAGCACATGAAAATTGATTAAGCTAGATCCTTTAAAACATCATAAAATTAAAAAAAAAAAAAAAAAAAAATTAAAAAAAAAAAAAAAAAAAAACGAACGCATATAACATAGAATAAAATTTAAAATTCATTTTTTTTATGTTGTTTTTTAATGAATAAACTCATGAATTGAAGAAGAGAACTTTTAAATAAATGTAAAGTATTCCAACTTTACGTTGTGTTTTTTCAAAAAAAAGTTCACTCAATCTAATAACGTTTTTTTAATTTGAAATTATATTTAAAAAATGAATCAGTCATATAAGTATTTGAACGATAGAATCACAACCAAAAGTTTTAATTTTTTTACGAAATGAAGACAATTTAAATAATAAATTTGATTTATAAAATTAAAAATAATGTTGATTCATTTTATTTATGAAATCTCCAGACAATTTTTTTTTTGCAGTAAAAAAATGTATATTTAAAGCATCTAATCAATGAAACTGAAAGATATTAGTTACTAAGAGAAAACTAATGTTGAAACGTATAAAATCAAATGATTACATTCAATTCATTACAATGTGCTTTTCTTTCTCCTAATAAAATATGGCGACTTTCTCAGAATGAAATTTTTCTCTTTATAAAATAATTCAATTCCATTATCATAAAAAGAATTGCTTTTGACTCAATATTTTTAAATATTTTTTCAATTAATAAATGAAGTTAAATAGTTAATACATTTAACATTAAAAATCTAGTTCCCTGTTGGTTTTTTTTAAATATTATTTTTAGTATGTAGGTATACAATGTATTAGTTATTTAATTATTTATGTTTGATGCTTGAACTTTTATCATAAAAATTACTTTTTTAATAGTTACGTGAAATGTTTTAGGTGTGGATATGCTAATACATAGAATGTTCTTGAAATATATAGCATAGAAAGCTGACTCTTAAGACAAAATTCGTTTATCCTTTTTAAAGCAGGGGATTGATTGCTACGTTACGAACGATTCCAAATGAGCTTTAGAATACTTCATGAACCTTGGAGTGTCACCAAATTTAATTTTCACATCCTATTATTTCCTAGATAGCATGTGCAGGAAACATGTAGACTATAACCATGTATACTAACCGAGCTACTCAGCTTTCTTATCACTGTATATACAATATAATAGTATTGAAAACTGAAGAATTCATGGTTATTCATAAATTTTAAATTCAAAGGAAAAACAAACACAAAAGGAAAAAATGCAGCGTGCAGTAGTTGCACAGATATTGTATTGCAAATTTCTTACTAATTTAGTTTTGATGGAAATTATGAAATTTAATGTTTGTTACCAAGTGGCAGCGTATAATTTTTTTGGGTTACTTGTACACAAGGAACTAAATCGTGATTATTGAGAGGAATCCTCATGGGCAATCAGAACTCGGCAGGCTAGAGTTATTTCGGAATAATTACTTTTCATAAGCTTAAGCTACTTTGTACTTATTGCACTGAATTTAAATCAATTAAATCAATTTTATAAAAACTCTAGCCTGATTACCTATAGAGATTCCTCCCAGTATTTCCAATTTAGTTCATTTTATACTATAAAATGTCTCTTTTTTCTTCTATTAACAACTAGAAATTCCTGATGACTGCTAGAAATTATCTCTTTTACCATTCTGCATTAATAATAAAAATTGGTTTGAAAATATGTTTAAAAATATAAGGTAATTGACATGGCACAAATTTCTAGACCAAAGAATTAAATAGTTTTCAAGCTTAAAATTATCTTTATCTATTAATAAAGCTTTATTTAATTTAAAATACCGAATATAAAAAAAAAAAAAATATGAATGTAAAAAAAGAAATCTAAGATTGAAACATTTTCATTACAAAATTCAACTGACACTTTATATTTCTGATAGCTTTATTTATAATCCTCCGATATTTTTCTGTGAATACTATTTTGTATTTAAGCATTATAATACAATCTTTTATATGTTTTAATGGCAACTGTCTGACAATACGTGTACAAAAAAGAAGCAAATCGAAAAGATAAACACAACCTCTTGGTAAAATATTTTTAATTTGGATGGTGAATAGTATTTTTTTAAAAATGACCCTCGTATTTTCTAAAACTAAACTAAATTACCTTTATCATTGATAGTGGCTAAGTAAAAGTCTTGTATACTTTTAAATTATTAAATAACTTCCGAAAATCTTAAAAACGATTTTAACTATAAAATAAATTGCTAAATTTACTATAGGATTTTTTAAATAAAATTTTAGTTTTTGTGTTACTAATTTAAAAACAATGATGAATTTTAGAACATCATGCAAGCGAGCTTTAAAAAATCTAATGATTATTATTTCAAAACTTATAATGTTTTTGAAAACGGAAAAAATGATTAAATAGTCTAATTACTATTTTATTAGAGAAAGAGAAATCGTAAAGTAAAATATGAAAAGCATCTTTTACTTAAATGTGTACACAATTTCAACTTTTCTCGTTGATGAATTAAATACGTGACTTTAAATTACATACAAGAAGTTAATTAAAAGAAAAATACATTTGGTGTAAAATATCAAGTTTAAAAAACTACCTATTAAAACTAGCCATTTATCTTATAAAGAGAAATTTAGAAAGAAACTGCATTGAGCCAAACTGAAAATATTTTATTAATTCACAAAAGAAATTTAATTGTATAATTAATGTTATTTTGCCCTATTGATCAATATTTTAGTCAAGATAAAAATTGTTTCATTTACTTTAAAAAAGAATTAAATTTTGAAAATAAAAAAGCTAACATAGAATTATAAACTCATTTTGTAACATGCTTATTAATATTCGAGAAGGGAGTCCTAAAAATAATATTATTACAAGAGCATAACCTTTTAAAATCATAAATCATCTTTACATTCATCCAATCCAAATAATTTATTTTAAGGAATACTGGAAAACTATATCGTAAGGTTTAATTTTTATTTCTTTTAATTTAATGGATAAACACCGCGAATTAACATTTAAGAAAGGATTCCTAATAACAATATTATTACAAGTGCATAACCTTTTAAAATCATAAATCACTTTTACATTCATTCAATCCAAATGATTTATTTTAAGGAATACTGGTAAAATATTTCGTAAGGGTTAATTTTTGTTTCTTTTAATTTAATTGATAAACAACTCGAAGGTAAGACAATTATTGAGCCAATTAAACACTAAGTAAAATTTAAAACATTCGAATAATAATTCAAAACATTTATTATTGTAAAGCACTGGAAACTGCCAAACATTTGCTAGAATGTACATAGCAAATATTATTGGTATTATGCTTTATTTTTCCTTGCTTCATCATTTGAATAGAGAACTTGAAAATGAAGCAGTTATTGTCAACGGACTTTGTATTTTTGACAGGCTCCATTAGCATCGCTCAAAAACATGAACAGTTTGAAAATCAAAAATTTTTTGCATACATGTCAACGTATGTAACATTTATAAATAACTTTTCTTGAATTTATATTTTTGAGTGATTCTTTGAATGGAAGGGGGGCAAAATATTTCTTTTCTTTGTGGACATCTCTCAAAAGGCACATTTCTAACAAAAACCCAACAGAAAGCAAGGAATCCTCATATCTCTACCTATTGACGTGAAAGTAAGTATCGTAGAGGCTAAATGTCACGTTTCCTAACTTAATATCTGGCTATGCGAAAAAGAACAAATAAAAGTAGATTCCAAAATATTTTTCTTCCTCCAAATTGAAGATCTTTATTATTATTTTTAGGGAACTACTCCAAAAGGAAACAGCTGGAGCTTTCGAGTGTTTGTTCTTACGAAATGATTATTTCTTCTTTGAGACAATTTTTATTCTCCTATCCTTCAATATTCTTCTTTTATCTTTTGACTTGCAGTGGAGCGGAGCTGATCCCTGTGATTAGAAATGCAAGCGGCAGCAATGCGCTTGCAAAGTAAGCGACGTAGGGAAGCGAAAATGTGGCGTTGAGTTGGAAATAAGAGTCTTTGAAAAGAATGAAATGTTTTTTCCTTCAGTTTTTCATTAATATTTATGTTATTATTTTACTTGAGTGTTACGTCGGTAAAATATTTGCATTGCGACTTGGAAAAAATCAACGGTTCAACGATTGCTTAAAATAATCCGGTTTTGTTTTAAATGTATCCTAGTGCTGTCCCACATTGTTGCCTTCTGCATTTTTCATTTTTGCTTAAATTACTATCGAATACTTTGGTGTTATTTAACCCTTTTTGAAAATATTTCTTTCAAATGTTTGTTTTGTTTTAGCATCATAAGTTGAATCCCGACAACTTTTTAAACTGTAGTATACGTACTATTGGGATACATTAAAAGAGTACATCATTATTCTAGAATTTGTTAAAAGAAAAATTACCAAATATAGATATATACATAAATATATATTGGCAAACAGGATGATTCAAAAGTTTGTTTCAGAAATTTATATGGAGAAACACTATGGCAAGTATTAAGAATCATATATTAATAAAAGGTCGTATTTACAATCTAGACTACCTACATGACAAAAAAGGCATCTTCATGAAGACTAAAGAAAGGTATCAAGTAATGATTATATATTACATAGAGAGCAGTTTAAAAGCGTGACTCTCTTAGAAGAAATGTTATAACTTTTTACAAGTTGCAGCCTGCAACGCGAAATCGAGTACTTAATATGCATACGTCCGAATAACTCTTCCCATTGCTTCATTCTGGTTATCTTTCTTCTAAACATAGAACGCCTTCTAGCGCGTCTGGGTTACACATATAATCCTAGGATTTTGATTTTTATCGCTTTTTTCACGCATCTTAATCATAATGTATAAACCTTCAGTTAAAAAGATTAGACAAAAATAGTTGGGTTTTTTTGGTCAAAATTCTCGATGGTATACGAAAACTGTGCTAACTATATTTGAAAGACAAAATCCCTCACTCACAGTCTAACTAGCCACTAATTACGTAATTTTCCTACTTTTCCTCATAGCCACAACTCTGGATTTAAGTACAAATTCTGAATCAATGTCATTAAGGAATAAATGCCATGAAGGACAAACATCAAAAAAGTAATTTAATCCGATATACATAACCAACAAGTCGTCGAAAGGGAGGCAAATGTTCCAAACGTGGAGTACTCCATTGGCCTACTTCCAATATAGTCTCATCTCTGACATTTAATACAAATATCAACAAGAAAAAGTAAGCTGTTTCGTCTCGATAAACTAAAGCCAAGAAATCAAAAATAGAGAAAATACTCCAAATGTGGAACATCGTAATGTACCGCTTCTAATGTATTAGTCACAACTACGAAATTTGATTCAAATATCAACAAGGGAGAAAATGTAAGATTTTTTTCAATCTCGAATAATCAATTTAAGAATTAAATGTTCCGAACATGTAATATCAAAATTACCCATGCCCATGAAGTGAGGTCACTGAAGATTGATCCAAATTAGCACAAAACTGAACACATTAAAAAAAATCTTTCTAATCACCACTTTTATATATCCTATTAAGTCATGGAAAGAAATTAAACTTGCACGATTTCCACTCATAAAATGCATATGTTAAAGTTACGTAACGAAGCACGAGTAAGAGGCTAGTATCTATACTTCAAAACAAAAGTCCTCATCTACTCACTGACTCTCATACTAATTCTCTTACCTTACATATAGCTAACTCTGAAATTTGATATAAATATCAAATAGGTATAGCATAAAAGAAATAAGTAAAATATTTTATGGGTTCTAAAAGAGATTGAATATTCCAAACGACGAATTTTCATATGTACCACTTCGTGCATAAATAACGCTTGACAACGTTACAAAATAAACACCATACAAACAAAAGACAATACTCGTGACTGTTATGTAAATGAATTCAGTCGATAAAACAGAAACTGCCGGCCAATAGAAACTGTAGCACACTGCTATCCATAATTCCCGCTAAAGCAGAATTTGGCGACAGATTAGGTTTTGTCAAAATTGGTAAATGGAATAATTTGTAAGTATCGTGAATTTTACATAAACGATCTGTATGAAAATTTGTGTATGCATATGCAAAAAGTGTCCTGGTTAGCGTGCTAGCTTCTAGACCGCGAGGTTGCGGGTTCGAGTCCCGTGTTAGGCATGGGTGTTTGTAAATGTATGCTGGATTGTCTAATAACGAATGTTTCGGTGCATTATAGCCCTCGTGTTGCTGACGGCGCCAGGTAATCTGAAAACAACCAACCAAAAAGTGTGCCCTGTATATACACCAATGATTTTCTTATATTCTGAGCATTAAATTGTTAAGGGCTTCTCCATCATCACTTCTTAGAGCCAATATAGCTTTTTTACAAAGACGAGAGGGCAGCTGGCTAAGTTCAGAGCCTATTTCAGGAAATACAATTAAAATATACATTCTAGATAATATTATATTAACCAACTTTTTCAATTGAAATGAAGCAGGTATTGTGCACATCAAAAAGATCAATATCAAGTTTGAGCAAATGATTGCTAAGTCACTTAAATACTATTATTGTGAACAAAAGCTTTTTAACACTGGGCAAAACATTTGACATTTTCAAGCATGTAATTATTTCGAGTTTGAAGACTGCTGCCTCTAATATTCCTCAATATTCAATCAAGTTTTTTTTCTTTCTTTTTTGTGACGTAGTACTCTCATATCATACAATTAAAGAGCAAGTTGTTGCTGAAACAGCTTGGCTACGTTGCTCGGTTTCGATATGTTGCAAATTGCCATCGAGTCTTATATAATATTTCAGAGCAATTTGAACACAGCGTACATGCTGTTCGTCCACCACCCAACAGAATCGCAGCTATTCTAGAAGAAGTACCATTCCTTCTGAACGGACATTTGTTAACAGCAAATTAATAACGAATATTTTTTCTGCATCCCCAACTGATTATAAAAAAACATACTTCATGTATGCAAGAATATACTGGCAACAAAATTTTAATATGCATATTTTTGACCCGCATTTATAAGAGCTTTGTAACCCTTGTCGTTCAAAAGTAGTTTCACGAATAAATATAAATATATATATATATATATATATATATATATATATATATATATATATATATATATATATATATATATATATATATATATATATATATATATATATTTATATTTATGGCCTATATATGTGCCTATATATATTTATAGAAATGGCCTTCATATATATATATATATATAAATATATATATATTGTTATGAATTTTTTCCACTGAGGCAATGATGGCACAGTTTTCACGGTTTAAAAGTATTTATTCTCTCTTCAGAAAACTCACAAAATCTATTCACAGGCAACAGTTTAACTACTCTCAAGCTTCAACACAAGCTTCAACAAAAATAACTTCGAATTCAGAGATTATACAAGCGCACTCCAATAGGTCAACAAAGCGATCAGCTTTCAACGAAATCCGAAGTACATCTGAAAACTTTCCCGTTCTCCAGTCTTTTTATAAACAAGCGCGTGAGACATTCTCGAAATTTCCAGCCAATTCATAGGAAAGAAATTTCTCGAAACGTCTCGATTACTTCAGGTGTTGCCACCTTTTTCTAACTTGTATAATCGCTATTAATTACTAAATAAAATTGGATAAAAATAAATTACAATAGAATTTTGAAATAATACGTCACTATTTACAATATATACAGACAATTTGTGCAACATTTCCCCCTTCTTAAAGACTGCACGTCCCGGGCAGTGAAGTCCTTAAGAGGAAAGGCAATTCAATCACTTCTACTATAATATGGGGCTAGTCTATTGTTATGTACAACTCTAGGTTTACAGGAGGGTGTCCGTTGAATCCTTACCACGACGTCGTTGATCTTCTTAAGGACCACATACGGCCCTTCCCAGTTCGTCTGGAGCTTAGGGGAGAGTCCTTTCCGACGTTTAGGATTCCATAACCACACCTTGTCACCTTCCTGGAATGAACGTTCCGTGGCCTTGGCATCGTAGCGGACCTTCATGCGCTCTGTCATGATGTTGATTCTTTCTCTGGCGAACCGATGTACGGCTTCCAAACGTGCCTGGAGATCATCTAGATACTGGACAGGCGAGGAAGGGGTGTCCGGTGGTCGTCCAAAGAGGAGGTCGCAGGGTAGTCTAAGGTCTCTTCCGAAAATCATTTGAGATGGTGTATATCCGGTGGTCTCGTGAGTAGCACTTCTGTAGGCCAAAAGGAACAATGGAAGTTTCTGATCCCAATCTTGCTGGTTCTTGGAAACAAACAAGGAGAGATGATTCAGAATCGTTCTATTAAATCGTTCAACCATTCCATCGGATTGTGGATGCAGGGGAGTTGTACGAGTCTTTTCCATGTCGAGCAAGTCACACAGCCCAGTGAAGACGGCAGAGTTGAAGTTAGTCCCCTGATCGGAATGTATCAGCAGGGGTACGCCAAATCGGGAGATCCAATTCCGTACGAGGACTTCTGCTACGGTTGTGGCTTCCTGGTCCGGAATCGCGTATGCTTCTGGCCACTTGCTAAAGTAGTCCATGACAACTAGGATGTATTTGTTGCCATTAGATGTGTGAGGTAGGGGCCCTAAGACGTCCAAAGCAATTCTTTCGAATGGTGCTCCTACGTTGTAACGTTGCAACTTTCCACGAGTTCGGGTCTTCGGTCCCTTCCGCGAATTGCATGCATCACAGGACTTGCACCACTTCTCCACGTCGGATTTTGCTTTGTCCCAGAAGAATCTCTCCCTGAATTTCTGAAGAGTTTTCGTGACACCAAAATGTCCTCCAGTAGAACTGCTGTGAAGTTCTTCTAGAATGTTCGTAACTCTAGAACTTGGAAGGATTAATTGCCACCGGAAGCTTTTGCCATCATCGGACTCCCATAGACGGTAGAGTACTCCATTCTTCAAGTGCAAAGAGTCCCACATAGCCCAATATCTCTTCATTGTTGGGCTATAGCATGCAATTTCCTGCCAACTAGGTTTTCCGGTAGCTGCTTCCATGAATTCAATTAGAGGTTTCAAGTCCTGATCTTCAACCTGACTTTTTCGAACATTCCGGTCACTCCAAGGGTCCAATTCTGAAGTAGTTGAGTTGGTAGTTATTTTCCGAACGGCCGATGTGCTAACCCCGAACTTAGACATGGCATTGGAACAAAATCGACAGTTCTCCGGACATGGTCTTCTAGAAAGAGCGTCTGCATTCCCATGGAACGTTCCTTTTCTGTGATGGATATCCATGTCGTATTCCTGCAGGCGCTGAATCCACCTTGCTATTTGTCCCTCTGTATTCTTGAAATTCAGCAACCAAGTCAGAGACGCATGATCAGTTCTTAAAAGGAATTTTCGGCCGTACAAGTAACGATGAAAGTGCTCAACGGCTTTTACTATTGCCAGTAACTCCTTTCTTGTGACGCAGTAGTTCCGCTCGGATCTTGACAGGCTCTTACTAAAATAAGCGAAGACTTTCTCCTGTCCTTCAATTTCCTGGGAAAGAAAGGCGCCCACTCCCTCATTGCTGGCATCTGTATCCAAAATAAAGTCCTTGTTAACATCGGGAAAAGCCAAAACAGGCGCGGATGTTAAAGCGTTCTTCAGTTGATTGAAGGAGTCGTCACAGTCGGCAGTCCATAGGAACTTCTGCTTGCTCTCTGTTAGTCGATGCAAGGGTCTGGCGATCTTGGAGAAACCTTTCACGAATTTACGGTAATACGTGCACAGGCCTAGGAAGCTTCGCAATTGATGAACGTCTTGCGGTCGAGACCAAATTTGCACAGCATGGATCTTGGCTGGATCTGTGCTTACTCCATCGGATGAGATGATGTGTCCGAGATAACTGACTTTCCGCCTAAAGAGCTTACATTTTGATGGGCTAAGTTTCAAGTGAACTTCCCTAAGCTTCAAGAACACGTTCTTCACATTTTGCAAGTGTTGATCAAAACTCCGCCCGGTGATAATGATATCGTCCAAATATACCAGACAGGTCTCGTAGGAAAGTCCTCTAAGCACAGTCTCCATCAGTCGCTCGAACGTAGCCGGTGCATTACACAAGCCAAACGGCATAACTTGAAACTGCCATAATCCTTGGCCGGTAGTGAAGGCAGTCTTCTCACGATCGTCGGGATGTATCTCCACTTGCCAGTATCCACTCTTCAAATCCAAAGTCGAAAACCACTGGTTCCCCGATAGAGTGTCCAAAGTGTCATCGATTCTTGGCAGAGGGTAGCTGTCCTTTTTCGTAATTTCGTTCAGCTTCCGGTAATCCACACAAAACCTGGTGGAACCATCCTTCTTTCGAACGAGTACGATTGGAGAGGCCCATGGACTTGAGGAGGGTTCGGTAACTCTATTATCTTCCATTTCATGTAACAATCTCCCGACCTCCTCTTGTTTTGCGAAAGGAAGTCTTCGAGGATGTTGTTTAATAGGTAAATGGGTCCCAGTATCGATTCGATGTTGAGTAAGCTCTGTTCTTCCTACATCTTTCGATGACATGGAGAAAATGTCTTGAAATTCTTTTATAAGGTTTCCGACAATCTTCTCTTGCCTTCTTTCCAACCGAGCATCCTCGAGAAGCTGGTCCACTAAATCCACGGGTGGTGCGGTCGGAAGCTCCTTCGATCCTCGTTCGATGCTTGTAACAGGTGTGCAAGTGGCAATTTCTTCTCCTTTCTTGATAACTCTCTTAGAATCACCGATGTTGGCCATTCTCACATGCACCACCTCTTGAGAGAGATCCACAAGCGTCGCTCCTACTACCACTCCTTTCGGGACGCTATTCGATGATGGGAAGTCCGTTACTCCAAATCGGAAGGCCTTCGGGAGCTCTGTTGAACCTTTTACAACCAAATCTGTCATGGAAGGGATGGTGATGTCTTCAAGAGCTACTATTCGATATGCACACGGCTCTTCCGAGTCCAAACCGAACAATGGAACTTCTTCTTTTCCCGTTTGAAGCTCGCCTTTCTCGAAATTCAAAGTAATTCCATTTCTCTGTAAAAAGTCCAATCCAAGAATACATGGGTTAATAATTTCAGCGACGTAACCGGTGTGAGTGTAGGTGTGAAATCCAAAAGAGATGTTGACATTTAATTTCCCATGCACAGAAAATTTGTCACCACTCACAGTCTGTAGTGAAACTGAAGGCGCCGTGTAAAGAGGTTGGCTGTCCAGGCGCCGGGCTACATCCGTCCGTAAGATGGTTACATTTGCCCCTGAGTCAACTATTAGACGACAGGGAGTTCCATTGATCTTGCCCTCCACGAATAAACCATGGTTTCCTCCTTGAAGGGATGAGATGTGATAGAGGCTGAGTGGGGCACCACCTGCTCTACACGGCGACCTCCGCCTCGCGAGATAGCCGCTCTTTAGTTTAACTGCTGAGGCTCGGACGAGGGTCTGTCCCCTCTCCTGTCCAATTCAGGGCAATCACGTCTGAAATGTCCTTCCCGGTTGCAGAGCCAACAAACCACTCTAGTTTTTCGATCCCTTGAGCCAGGAATATTTCTCATAATTCGCTCCATCTTGTTTTCCAGTTCTTGAAACTTCTTCGTGAAAAGTTCAGAGGAATCGTCTGCTAATGTTCCACGTACGAAACGCCGGTCTTTTCTAGAAGCTTGCTGTGCGGCTTCTACTCTCATGGCATAGACGAGGGTGGACTTTAGATCTTTGCTGTCTGACATCCTGGTAGCTTGCTGTATGTCGGGATCTTTGATGGCATCCACGAAATACTGAAGAGACAGGTTATCTCGTACGTCCGAGGGACAGTCTGGGAAAGCGAGGAGCGACAGTCTTTCTATATCCG
Source organism: Linyphia triangularis (assembly GCA_963978545.1). Lineage (NCBI taxonomy): Eukaryota > Metazoa > Arthropoda > Arachnida > Araneae > Linyphiidae > Linyphia > Linyphia triangularis. Next base: position 54,329,767 of record OZ021724.1, on the reverse strand, counting down.
ATGCCAATTCTTGAAGAGTTTCATTGGCCTTCTGCTGTCTCACTTTCAGTTGCAGTCTGTTATAATCCTTTAGATGTTGCTCCCCAAACCTTAATTCCAACGCACTTGCCAGCGCCACGAATTCTCCCCGCTTCTCTTCAGGTAGTGTCTGTAAAATGTCAGCAGCTTCACCTAGAAGAGATGCTGCGAGATGGAATGCTTTCGAAGTATCGTCCCAACCATTCGCAGACGCAATCATTTCAAATTGCGTTTGATAAACGCGCCAAGACGACTTCCCATCAAAAGGGGCCACTTTGATGTTAGAGCGCGGCGCCATAAAGGGGATGGAAGCGTTATCCCAATTAGGTGACGCTATGGCCAGAGCTTCACGCGTTTCCATTTTTCGCAGCCTTTCTTCTACAACGTCAATGAATTTGTCTTGCTCTTCCTTTAAGGTGGAAACTTTTTCTTGCATGGTGGAAACTTTTTCTTGCACGGTGGAAACTTTTTCTTGCACGGTGGAAACATTTTCTTCAACTTCATTTCTCACTGTCTTAAGATCTTCTCTGACATCCAAAATATCCTCCTTCATTGATTGAAGAACACTCTCTGTGCGCTCCATAAATCCATCAACGGACGCAGAAGATGATTCTTGCTTGGATGCTAAAGCTTTAATATCCGATGATGTCGCTTCTTGGCTGGCGGTGATTGCGGCGGCGAGTTCAGCATTTGTCGTTTCTTGACGGGCTTGACCAGCGGCGATTGTAGCGGCGAGTTCGGCATTTGTCGTTTCTTGACGGGCTTGACCAGCGGCGATTGTAGCGGCGGTTGATTCTTGTCCGGCTTTTATTTCGGCTTTCATATCAGCGGCCGTGGATTCTTGTCCGGCTTTTATTCCAGCAATCATTTCCATTAACTGCTTCATTTGGTCTTCCATCATTCCTCTAGTTGTCGGCATTCAAAATTACGAGACCCCACTTCTGACACCACTGTTATGAATTTTTTCCACTGAGGCAATGATGGCACAGTTTTCACGGTTTAAAAGTATTTATTCTCTCTTCAGAAAACTCACAAAATCTATTCACAGGCAACAGTTTAACTACTCTCAAGCTTCAACACAAGCTTCAACAAAAATAACTTCGAATTCAGCGATTATACAAGCGCACTCCAATAGGTCAACAAAGCGATCAGCTTTCAACGAAATCCGAAGTACATCTGAAAATTTTCCCGTTCTCCAGTCTTTTTATAAACAAGCGCGTGAGACATTCTCGAAATTTCCAGCCAATTCATCGGAAAGAAATTTCTCGAAACGTCTCGATTACTTCAGGTGTTGCCACCTTTTTCTAACTTGTATAATCGCTATTAATTACTAAATAAAATTGGATAAAAATAAATTACAATAGAATTTTGAAATAATACGTCACTATTTACAATATATACAGACAATTTGTGCAACAATATATATATATATATATATATATATATATATATATATATATGTGAAGGCCATTTCCTTCTGTTTATGCACCATTCACGGTTTATTGAAACGTCGTCGCTTTCCGAATCCAAGAACTAATGTTTTACTTCAGGACTCTTGTAGAAGTCGTTTTCTATACCCTCTTCAAAGTCTCCCACATTTTCGATACCAGAACCAATCAATGTTTTAATTGTGAGCTCTTGTCAATATTGTTCACTATATCCTCTTCAAATTTTCTTGCCATTTTCTTTCTGTTCCAGAATGAATAGACGTCTATATTTCCAATCCTATCCAAGAACCAACTTTTCAATAGCTTTGTAGTTACTGTATAGCGCAAAAGTTATTTTCAAACACAAAAGTAAAAGCTCCCTTATAGGATAGCATTTTTGTAGTCTCTTTTTCCTCCTACTCTCTTTCACGTCTTCTCAAAATATTTCTATCCGTCTCTTTCAACATCTTCATTTCCTCAGATCACCAGCTATTAAATGAAAGTGGTGAAGCCAGTCCCTTTATAAATCCTTCTGCGACCGATAATGATCTTTTGACCTGTAACTGGCAAAACCTTCACTTCATCAACTACAGACGACTTCCCAGAGGGAGTGCCTTCACAATCTGTAGGTTCCACCTCATCATCAGTGGCGAATCACTCCCAATCCATGTAGCAGCCATAATCCATCATTCTGATAAATTAAAATAGATATGTATTCGCTTAGGATAACTCAATAACTTATCTGACCAAAACTCTTTTGAAACACAAAATTTCCATTAATTTGTGACTTGAATTACAAAAATGAAAATCAGCCTTTATTGTTTACCTCCTTTACAGAACACGGTATATTGTTACGCATCTTTAATGATTTTCATTGATAGGTTAAGATGGAAGAAGTAGATGAATAGTACTATGAAGCATTGTTAAAAATTATTGATATTTTCTTGTTCCACAGGTCTAGTGACATATTTAACGACATCATTTGCCAAAATATTACTACTTTAAAGTATAAAAAAAAAATTCAAACTCAACAACAGTTATCATCTCTCATTAAAAAAAATTGAAGGAATAAATAGGTATTTTAACTATAAGCATTTAAGAATATATTTCCAACAGCTTAAGTTACTGAGAAGTATGGCCTAATGCAGTTCTAAATGACAATAAAAAACTTCAAAACATTCGATTAACCTAACAAGTGGTGTCATTATTTTGACTAAGAAATTAATTACAAATTTTAATTGGTTAATAGAACATGAGAATAGAATCAGAATGACTGAATAGAATCAGTTTTTAATTGCAGTGCAATTTTAAACTGTTCTCATGAACACTCGAAATTGTGTTTAAAATTAAAGTGACAGTTTATTTTAGGCCTTCATGATAAAAATAATTTTAGAACCAGATGAAGTTTTAAAAATAATAAATTGCATGAAATTAATAAACAGTTTGAAATTAATAAATTGCCTTAAAATGTGGTTTGGAACCTTAGAATAAAGGAATTGTTATAGGCATTGGTGTCTTTAAAAAATCTGCTGAATCTCTGATGCGTTCAAATTTTAATCGAGTCACTCAATTTATTTTCAGAAAAACCAAAACCTTAAAAACTTGAACTTAAAAGGTTGAGCTCAAAATGTTATAATTTTAAGATTTGTATATTCGTACTGATTGTAAATGTTGTATATTATGTCATGTTATGTATCATTTAATTTATTCCCCTCTTAAACATAATTTCGAGTCAATGAAATGGGTGAATTTTCAGATTCTTAAAGTAATATTTTTTATGGTAGAATTTATATTTTTATAAATTTTTAAGATAAATCGGGTATTTCCCTTTAGTAATAGTTCATAACATTTTAATACTCTTAAAATAATTTTTTAGGTGAAAAGGTTTCACTTTCTAAAGGTTTTCACAGGAAGTACTTTCCATAGCTTCTACAAGAATAAAAGATTTATTAACTCACAAAATTGAGATGATAAACTCTAGATTGATAAAGAAATAATTTCATTGTAAATTTAAAATATCAGTTAAATTTAAAAGTAAAAAAGAATATTATTATTACATAAAAGAATAAAAACAAATTCACAGCTACTTAAATAAAGATTAAGTTAATATAAGTAGTTTGCTCCTAGAAAACAAACAACTATAAATGAACATTAACTTGTATAATAGTCACTTTAAGAGCCAAACTTCTAAATCAATAAAAAACATCATTCACTTCCCGAAATATTTCATTACGACCCTTAATTCGTCTAACCCAAATCAATAACCACTCGAACTATTTTCACCTAGCTACAAAACAAGCATCCAAAGTATGTAGGCAAAAAATATCCCCCATCAAAAAACAATAGCGAAGATAGCTTTTTCGAACAATGCTCCAGGGCGGTTCTCTAGATAAAACCCAATACTTCTAATGCAGAAAAAAATACTTCTCAGCTACCACCGAATTCTCCTCAGAAAGTAAATAACGTCGAATTCTCAAAACCAGGCCACAATGCTATTTCGCATGAGAACATATGTTTCAATTTTGCTGATAAAAACAAATGTTGTGGCTGAAGAGAAGGGAGTTGAGTTGAGTTGTTTTGGAGGCTTACGTGCAAAAAAAAAAAAAAAAAAAAAAAAAAAAAGGAATTGAGGCTCTGCAGTTGGTGACGGGAGACCACTGACAAAAGCAATTTGATTGAAGGGAATGCAGCTCAGAGGACAATTTGTAAAATGATATCCATTGCAAGAGGAGCGTGTGGAATTTGATGTGTTTTTCTTCCATCCTATTTTCTGCCTTTGGAAACTTGTGTTGAGTACAGGTTAGATTCACTAAAAGATTGATAGCTGTAGAAAATGGGATTTTTTCCATTTCCGAATTCGGTGTTAATGGAAATAAGTACTTTCTGACATAAAATATTATATTCAAATATATTTTGTTTCAGGTTTTAATATATTTTAAAGTTTGAGAGAAATTTTTTTTATCTTAATGCAGGATAGTTTAAAATGTAACAAGATATTAGAAAAATAATATAATTCCTTGGCATATAAAAGTTAAGAACCGCAGTTGGGCAGAAATGCTCTGAAAAATCAGTTTTTAACCATCATAGTTAGTTTTTTCACCACCTGATGGCGCTATATGTATCTGTAAGAAACTGATCAGTGTCAATTAAGTGAGGGCAACTAATAATTAAAATTTTGGCAAAAAGGGGCAACTTTTGATAAAAGTTAACTATTTTTTACTCAAAGGAGACCCGATATTCTTAGCATTTTTCGTAAAACTGCAAAGACATTTTTTTTTTTTTTTTTTTTAATTTTTTTTTTTTTTAAATTTATTTATTTATTTATTTATTTTAAGTTCTCACTGCTTATTCTCCCATATTTCGGTAAGTTCCAATTTATTCTCTTATTTTTTTTTCACTGAGCACTCTGGCACTGTTTTTAGAAACTTTATATATAAGGTCTAGAAAATCAGATCTAAATCATATGCAAGTGATAAATTACATTCATAAAGTGTAATAGTTTTGTTGGAAAAATATAAAAATGGGAATGATTCAAGAAATTTGTAAACTAATATTCCCAAACAAAAGAAAAGTTCAAACTTTTTCAAAGATTGCTCCTAATATCGTTGGAAGTTGGAACCTTAAAAAATGTATGCTCAAAATGGAAATAAATTGAATTTCAAGAGGTAACCATCGATTGGCATATTTTAATTCCATTTTATAAGAATGAAATGAAATGAAAGTTTAGAGGAATAAAATTGTGAACAATCATTCGATTTCAATTGCTCGGATATATGAAAAAGTGTTCTTTTTTCAAATATTCATTTCACAAACCGCAGTTCAATTTTTGTACTGATAAGAATGCTTTGAGATTTAGTTTACTGCTTTTTGTAATTCAATTTCAATGGTGGTGGAATTGGTAGGTGTCTTGCTTCTATCGAATTTTGGCAAACAAAAGAAACGAATAAGTAACTGGATTTCTCTGAATGCGTAAAATTCACATGGGAGTATCCACTTACTTAATATTCCTTATTCCATATCTCACTTAATACTGTAAAGTTTAATGCACTCTGTTAAAATATGAACAAAAGTTAAAAGCGGGGTACTATTTGCATGTGTCATGATTATGAGATAAATCTCCATAAAAGTGAAGCATTGATAATGCACCTTAAAAAGCAAATCATTTATCTAAAATTTCTTTAAAAGCATTTATGGATTTCTAATATTATTATGGAAAGAAATTTCTAATTTTTTACCATTTTTAGAAAACTAATAGCACAAACCTAGTTCAGAGTCAAAGAATTGTAAAATAGTATTAAAACTAGATGTGTAGAACATCGTACAACTTTCAATTACTCTATAATACTGACATAGAGTTGTCATTTACCGTTTTTATATTTTCATCATTCATTTAGAGGAAATGGTCAGTTTGGGTATATTTTTTGCGATAATTATTGTATGGGTCTTAAAAAAACAAAAAAAAAAAACAAAAAAAAAACCTTCGCCAAAGTGGTGATTTTGGCGATATACTTTTAGATAATCCTTATATTATCCTTTATTATAGGCGAAACTGTGGGGAGAAGAAAAAGCGATCGTTGATGAGGTATGCTCAAGGAAAGAGAACTCTGTGTTGAAGGCATTCGTGTTTCAGCTTTTTACGACATAAAAGCATTTTTACGTGAATTTCAGAGGTGGGGATGTTTCAAACACCTTAAGAAGCATTAGATCAGCGATTTTTATCAAAATCGTTGGAGCCGTTTCTTAGCAATCATTGAAAAGCATTATTTTTTCAATAGCAGCTTCCTTATGCGCATGCGCGATTTTGACGAAAACCTTAATGGTAGGCCACCAGCAACCCCCCTAAATTTGAACATCGTAAATCAATTTGTTTAGGTTGGTTGTTTTCAGATTATCTGGCGCCGTCAGCAACACGAGGGCTATAATGCACATTCGTCATTAGACAAGCCAACATACATTTACAAACACCCATGCCTTACACTGGACTCGAACCCGCAACCTCGCGGTCTAGAAGCAAGCACGCTAACCACTATACCGTTTGATTGGCAAATTTGTTTGGGAGTTATGCTGACCACAGACACACATTTTTTCTAAATTACTTTTTTGAAATCAGGGTGTTCCAAAACGTGGAGAAACGCAAAAAAAAAAAATCGCTTTTTTTTTTTTTTTTTTTTTTTTTTTTTTTTTTAAAAACCCAAAACAAAACTTTCATTACCTTATGTATAATACATATAGGTGATTGAAAGTAAAAATCAAAACATATGAAAGCAAATATTATGATTTATCAGAATCTTTTCATAGCTTTCGGTAAGGATATAGTAAATGCTACAAAAAGATATATAAAAAAAAAAAAAATGAGGACTGCATAATGTCATTTTTTAGATAATAGAGTGTTGAATTTAATACTTCATCAATCAGAAGCAGCGAATTCGACTTTTTCTATATATTTGAGTTAGTTCCTTTTCACATATTTATGACTGTTCTCAGAACAAACTTAATGTGTAATGGAGTTATGAATAAGAAATTTTTTACCTTTAGCTTCCGTTCAAATGGCTATAAAGTACATTTTTAAATCGCCCAATTCCAGATAGGCATTTCATTTACGAGGACAGAAATATTTCCTTGAAGCAGTTACTTTTTACAACATTTCCGTTTTTTTATTGAACGAGAACTTCTCTGGCATTTATTTTCGCAATACTACTAAGTAAAGAGGTACTCGTTTGATATTATATTCAAAGTTCTCGTATTTCATTTCAATAGAATTTCACTCATATAATCTGAAAAAATGTTAAATAGATTTCAAATCATAAATAACTTTCGATGTGTAATTGAAAGGAAAAGGGTCATATATTGAAAATAGATTGTATATAGAAATTTTATGTGAAAATTTAGTTATAGGAATTTATAAAGGTGAAATGTCCACATGTGATATGTTCCCTAATTATTTAGTTACTTTTAGAACATTACGAAAACATGTATCCGCAACATAATTGGTTTTCTGCGTCACTTTAAATACATTAATACTTTAATTTCAAATTCCTAGTACTTGCATAATATTTTCAGATTCATTACCATTTCTTTAACTTATTCTATTAAACTTTGAATAATACAGGTTCTTCAACATTTTTAACGAACTAATTTTAAATAAAAGTTGTTTCTGTAATTCCTCATATTATAGTTCAATATTTTTTTTTTCAATTTCTTCAATAATTTTCTTCAGTGTATTAAATAAATTTTTTTAATAAAGTTACAGTAAATTGTTTTGGTAGTTATAGAAATATTCTAACCTTCTAAAAAATTTGAAATAAAGCTAAAAGAGATTTTTGAAATGTTGTCTTAAAAATAATGAAATTCAGCCTCAGTAGCACAAATACACTGGGCAATAACTCTTGACACTAGCCAATCACGATGAGGACCGTTGTAGACTGACCGTTGCTACAGATCTTAGCCAATCTCTCCCAGTGCCGAGTAAAATATACTGGAAGTTTGGAAATGTTGATTCAGAATTTTAAAATTAAAATACAGTGTTATTAAAAAAGGAAGTATGGATACAAACTATGTTTTGTGATGGTTTTAACGTGGTTTTTTTTTTTTTTTTTTTTTTTTTTTTTTTTTTTTTTAAATCGTGTATTTTGAAACTATACTCGAGATTCGGCATGGACATCGGCATCTTCCCATAACTTCTGTTTTTGACATTGTCCAATACCGCTTTGTTATCTGGGACATCCGAATCAATTTATTCAACAGCAGTTTATTAAATATATATTATATAAATTTGTTAACTATTTAAAGAGTTTTAAACTAAACTAAAACTGATTCCGCTAGTTTTTTCTGGAAAATATTAAAATTTAAATAATATGCACAACTCATTTTACAGTGCATTAGATTACAAAATATAAAAATTCTATTAATGAGTCAGATTAAGTTAAATGAAACTTAATCTGATTCCTTTAATTTTCTCATACAAATTTAAATAATCTACTCAATTCAATTTAAAAATGCATTAAATTACGAAGCATAAAAACTCTATTAATGAGTTTTAAATTGAACTGAAACTATTAGCAATACTTAATCTGGAAATGTTTCTCGAAACTGAAACTATTAGCAATGTTCCAGTTTTGAGAAACGTCTCCCGATTGAATTATTTTGGAAATAATATAACTGAAATGTATAACCAGAAAAGATACAACAAAAATGCTTAAAAAAAAATTTTTAAGGAGACTAGTCGCAATGATACATTTCCAAATAAGACGCCTCGAATAAATCATTCTAGGAAGTAAAACTTCGCCAACAGAACAGGAAAGTCTAATAACCAGGTACTTAACAAAGGGAAAGGGGAGGGGGGGGGGGATTTATTTCCAGTCCTTTATTGCTTCGAATCCTGCGGCGAAACGAACCCAACAATATAGACAATGTTAAATGCATTCCTCCCCAGTATATGAATAAGCATTTACGACTATTTCTTTCTTGGAGGGTTCTTATTCTTGTTTCTGATATTTTGATTTATCAGGAGTGCAGATGAGGTCTCATTTCCGGAGTTTTCCTGGAATGAAACATTTCCGGGACAACGGAAGTCATCCGTGACTAGAAACAAAGGAAATGAAGAAGAATATCAAATATTCTTTTTTTCAGAATGACGAACAAACTCGCGGTGGAATATCTGATGAAATGGAAAATTGTTCATTCACCAGATGACTATGAAAATGATTATATTTATTTTTCTGCATTCCATCAATCATGCGACTGGAAGGAAACTTTTCTTGCTTCAATTCTGTGTCAGGCGTATTTGAAAATGTGATTTTAAAAGTGCATACAGAAAATACTTTTATTATTTTTAGTTTCTTGGAATTTTGTTGCAACGGGAGGATGTTTGGCGTTGACCAAACTTATAAAAAGTAGATTTTGAAGCTCGGGTGCTTAAAATTCTGGTGAGTATGAATAAACACATTTTTGAAAGTTGTTTTTTGTGGAAATTTAGAAATAATGTCCTTATAAAGAAGTTTCCTGGAAAATGATAAAGTCTATATAAACTTTAGATTGAAGTATTTTCACCTGAAAAATCTGAGTAAAAAATAAAGAAAGGGATTAATGGGACAATTAATCTGAATTCGATGTGAAAAATGAAAACAAAAATAAACATGACCACTGTAAACAAATTTAGGTCAAACCCAACCGACTAATTTATCGGCTCTAAAGCAACACGACAACATTAGTAGTTATTGAAATTACAGCGAAGAAATATATAAGGAACAGAAAACACAACTGGAAAATTGCATATTTGTCAATTATAGTAACTTCGTCAGGAGGTGACCAGTATAATCAACTTAACTAACTAGTTAAAGAGATTAACTTTTAACGAAGAGTATTATTAATGAGTACAACGAGTTTTTTAACCACAGCAGTGAATAATAGCAGCCGCTAATAAAAGTCACAACGTTATGAAAATATTTATTTTTTCATTTTTAAATAGTTATTGACAGGTTTTTATTTATTGTTTAAGGAATGCTTTTCATGGTTGCTGTTAAGTCACTAATTCCCATTTCATTCGCCAATTTTCAACTTGAGGCTTTTTCCACCTCATAATAGTCCAGTCATTTTAGGGCTAAAAATGGCCGAACATCAAACGAATTGTAACAAAAGGTTTTTAAGGTTTTTCAGACTCAAAAAAATTTCCTTGGCAATACATCAAAAATCTAGAAAAATCTTAGAGGCGGAAGGCCATCTTGAATTTCTACTTATTGGTAAGATGCCCATAATTAATGCTACAGGGCTCCAATTTCCTTAAAATATGTACCAAATGAAAGGGTTTTAATGCTTAACCTAATCAACTAGAAACAATTCCTACTTAAATAATTTTTTGATAGTAATAGCATTAAAAGTACTTTTTTTTTACTTGTTTTGATTTCAGTCTAGAACTGAAAAAGACCAAACATCAAATAAATTACAACAAAAGGTATTTTTAGATTCAATAAAAGGTCCTGAACAACATATCAAAAGTCTAGAAAAATATAAGTAACTGAAGCCCGCTATATTGACCAATAGCCGCCATCTTGAATTTCTCTCGTAAAAGCAAAATGTTCATAATTGATGCTACATTGCTCCGATTTTCTTCAAATATGTTCCAAATGAGTGGAATTTGAATACTTAGTCTTATAAACTAGAAACACATTCTATTTAAGCAAATTTTTGATAGTAATAGTATCAAAAATACTTTTATTTGCTTATTTTGATTGCTTATTAAATCACAAATATAAAACTTTTGCAAACAATTTGACAGAAATCACAAAATTTATTGCATTTTATTAAAATTTTAAACATGAATGTCAAAAACTGCTCAAACCAACTTCGATATTTAAAAATAGAAGCAGTTTGATGCAATTTATAACGAAAAAAAGGTAATGATATGACACAAAAGTAAATTAGTTTTCATTCAATTTTTTTGTAGTGATTTAAAATGAACACCAAGGAAATAGTTTAAATGAGTTAGTCGCAATACTTGGTTAATTATATTATGAGGGGAAATTTGTGAGATGCATTGGTCATCTTATGAGACAATCTGGAATAAAAGGAATGTTTGAACGAAAGTTTTGTAGCCATACAGTGATCAATATGCTCAGTTAGATAACAGTAGCACAAATTAGAAGAGGACATGTAATTTTAGATGTGCTGTCTTAAATACATTAGCAATTATTAGCTAGATGTGTTTCAATACAGGATGATTCCTTAGATATGATTACTTTTAGCGAAATATATGCATAAGAAAATATTGTATTGAATTAGTAGAATGATTTTTGTATTATATATTACTTGATGTAAATAGTAAAGTGGACTCTTAGTGTACGATTTGATTAGTTGAACTGTTAGATTATGGATTAAGTACATAAGAATGGTTGACGTTTAAAGAAGTATCCCTGAGCAGAATACTCCAGGAAATGGAATCTGCATTTACTAATTCTGAAATAAATACTGCCATATATTCAAACAGGATACAATTCGCAAAATCGTATGCACACCTCAAATCGGTCAATAATTCTCACATCCAATCGTGTACAAATTCTTTCAAAAAGGTCTACATTTTTTTCGTCATAGTAACGAGAATTGGGGAAATTCTAGCCATTGATTTTGTTTTATTGAACCGACCTAGTGAATTGAACCATTATATTGAATTGAGATTAAGAACCATCACAAAAATAGAACGATTAACTAAAAGAACAGATATATCAGAAGTACAGAGACGAGTTGGGGTTCAATCTATGATTCCATGTACATATGTTAATAACGCTATACATGTATTTACTAGTGTCCTGTGTCACACTCGTTAAGAAATACATAGAGGTTTAGTACACCAGGTTAAGAAAAATCTAAAACGATATAAAGGAAAGCCTGACTTTTTAAATAAAAAGTAGCACCTTCACTCTTGATCCACCTTTGTGCAGTTAGACAACAGGTTCACATGACAATATCCACAGAGTAAAAGAAGTTGGGGGACTTGTTCTTATATTTATAAAAGTTCAAAATGTGTGATCACTCAATTCATCGAAGAAAATTTCACAGGCTATTACAATAGAAAAAAAAAATGCAACTTCTAAGCGATTAGGATTTTATATTCATCCGTTAATTGCTTTCACAGAGACTTACCATCCCTGTAGAAATAATGGGATTTTATTGAACTTTTACATTTAAGTACAATATATGTAGTTATACTTCATCATTTTTTGATGTCTTACTTCCTCCTAAATAATTCAGCAAACCAGCCCTGGTGAATGACATTTGGTTAAAAGTTAAGCAATGAGAGTAACAGCAGTTTCCAATTCATTGCTTCTACTAGGTTCCTTATTCCTGAGCATATCACGTGCACTACATCTAATACTTGTATGCAAGTCATACATAAAATATGTTCTTGTAAGGTATGAAAAATTGAGAGCTGTTGGGGTTGGAGATTTACATACGGTCCTTCCAAAAAGACTCCATTCGTGCATTAGAAGAAATGGAGGTAAAAAATAATCCTGTTGTATTCTAATTAACATGCATCTGAGGAAAGAGTCATTAAGATTTCTAGAAGCAAATACAAGATTAATTGCACTACTTAAAGGTTCAATTGATATAACGGTGGAAAAAAAATTTAATTGAAAGAAGTAATTGTGTAAGAATTGAGGAATGAAAATAGATTTTCTTTAGATCCCGATTACATATTTTGGTTATAATTTGCATCAAACTGCTATGTTTATAATGTTTATATATCAAAGTTGGTGGTATAAGTAGTTTCTGGATTCTATGTTTAAAATTTTTATAAAATTCATATATTTTGTATTTTTATTAAAATTGTTTAAAATGAAAATTTATATTTCTGATAAATTAAAAAAAAAGAAAAGTTTAAATTTATGATTTAAATAATCAATCAAAACAAACAAATAAAATAATTTTAAATTCTTTTACTGCCAAAAAATTGTTTAAATAGAATGTGTTTCTAGTTTGAAAGATTAAGCATTAAATACCCTTTCAGTTGGTACATATTTGAAGGAAATTGAAGGACTGTAGCATTAATTATGGGCATTTTACTATCACGAGAGAAATTCAAAATGACTGCCAAAGGCGAATATGGCAAGCTTCCGTTACTTAGATTTCTCTAGACTTTTAATATTTTGCTCAAGACATTGTTATGAGTCTAAATAACCTTTTTTTTTAACTTGATTTAATGTTTGGCCGTCTTAACTCTAAAATGACTGAACTAGAATTAAAACAGGCACATAAAAGTATTTTTAATGCTATTACTATTAAAAAGTTATTTAAATAGAATATGTTTCTAGTTGATAAGGTTAAGCATTAAAAATACTTTCATTTGATACATATTTGAAGGAAATCGGAGTATTGTATCATTAATTATGGGAATTTTACTATTACAACAGAAATTAAAGATGGCGGCCAATATGACGGTCTTCCGCCACTTAGATTTTTCTAGACTTCTGATTTGTTGTTAAGGAAATTTTTCTGAGTCTAAGAAACCTTAAAATCCTTTTTTTTTTTGCATTTTGTTTGATGTTTTCATCTAAAATTACTGAACTATAAGTGCAAGGACACATTCAGTAAAAAGCAAAGGTGGCTATACCATACAGCAAGCTTTCTTCTACTTTATGTACAGTGATTATGCAACTTTACAACACCTTTATCTCCATAGGCTTTTATCTCCCATTGAGCAGATGTATGACTGATTTGTTTTTCTTTTAGGGTCATCTAATTGCCCTTGTTATTAGATATGTTTATACTGGCATTAAGATTAAACTATAAATGTCTGTATTTAGTAATGATTAACATTGTGTCAGATTCAAAGGATTATGAAATGGTTTGTTTCTTCTATAAAAGCAATGTTAATTCCATTCGTTCAATGTGACTTAACTTCTGAAACTATTAACTTTCTTTTAAAATATGAAAAAATAATGTTGGAAAACTAGACTATGGTAACACTTTATAAACACAAGATTACTTCTTATATATATAAAAAAAAAGTGCATTAAATTGTATACAATTTAATGACATACTAAAATTTTTTAATCTTTATCGAAAAGGTCCTAACCTTTTTTAGCTTTCGTCACTCATGTCTCCTTGTGAAAAACAAAAACTTATAAGTAAATTTATTAATAACTGGTTTTTTTCCCAGACATATGAATATGTGAATACCTTTTCAACCATCCAGACTATGTAGATGAAATTTAGTACATATATATTTTATAAATAACTACAAATATATTTATACAAGAATTTTTTTTTTAAATATGTATTTTCGGAAATACCAGAAATTCCATGCCAATTTTTTTTAAATATTAAAATTCTATTTTATAGATAATAAGCATTACTAATAGGGAATTTTACTGATTTTGAAAATTGTCTTGGCTTGACTTTTATTAACGAAACAAATAAAGGTATGCAAAACCTGTACCCAAAATTAGCAATGTTTTGTCACACACACTCAACGAGATGAAAGTTCTCTGAAAATATTTACTTTGTCTGAAAATACACATCGTAACTTCAAAAATCTGTAAGGAAAATTCTAAGAAATAGAAGTATAAGTGACTACTATTTGTTAACAAGACAATTGTTCACTCAAAAACAAATTTAGAGTACGAAGAAATTGGTTCAACCCTTTTATTTTTTGATTTTTTTTTAAATAGGCATTCAGTTGTATTTCTGTCCAAAATTAAGCATTCGTAACTTCTTTGAAAGTCGTCAATGTTTAATTGACTAAGTTACTAAATATGTTTCTTTTGGAGAGAAAAAGGTATATTCTAAAGGTTTGAATACTGAAAGAAATACTATAAATCTATTTTCTAACAACATTTTTTAGCAATCTATTACATATTAGGAGTTTGAGCTCAAGATTAACCAAGTAAGTCTTAAAAAACTATCCAAAATTAGTAATGTTTTGTCACACACACTCAACGAGATGAAAATTGTCTGAAAATATGTTTGTTTATAGTCCTGCTAATCATTTTTCTTATAAATATCACCAAGTAAGCTCTGGTTTTAAAGTATTTCTAATTTTGAAAAGTTTTTGTGAATTAATGTGGTTTGTTTTAATTGGAAACTCTCCATGCAGATTTTTTTAATAAAAGTAATATTATTAGAATATTTAATACCCTTAAGAATTCACGCAAACTTTTTGCCATAAAACATAATTAATAAAAGTATTAAAATGAAAACATTCATTATCATTATTTAAAAAGTTTACACACTCTTTTCAGTACTCCTTTAATTCAACAATTTAATATGAATTATTCAAAAGTTTTTTTTTTTTTTTTTTTTTTTTTTTTTTTTTTTTTAGAAGTGATATTCAAGTCTCAAACTTAGAAATTTTACACACTATTTTAATTCCAGAGTAATACTACAGTATGTCAGTTACATTTTAGATACAAATCCGTTACCTTTTTATAGCTATCTTAAATAAAACCCCAAAACAAAGGACTTGTAGCGGCACACTTTCTGTTTTTAAAAAATATTCCAGTCGCAACAGCAATTGCTATTTTTATCCCTTTTTTACATTAGAAAAAGTAAACTGGTAATATACTTTTTCTATTTCCTCTAGAGATATAAAACCAACAAAAAATATAAAAGAAACTCTATCTTTCTGTTTTGATTCCCATTAATGACTGCAACAAAAATGTTCATAACATCAACATACACTACTTCAGTATTTTTAAAAGAAATATTCTTCGACAAAATATTTTCGATACTTTTTGGAAATTATCCAAATAAAGATTTCAGGGATTTTATTTAAGAAAAGTTTAGAAGAAATATCTTTCATATTTCTAACATTTTGTTATGATTGTTGAAAAAGGCAAACTTAATAATGCTAAAACTAAACATAAAATAATAACAACATAAAAACCAGATTTTTAAAAGCCGGATTTTTTTTCTATATGAATGGGAATAAAAGATACTGAATTTAAATGGTTCAAATTTGACTAAATATGAGGCTTTTGAGTCTTAAAAAATTACTTCTCTTATTCTATGTAAAAGTTGTGTACTTCCAATAATAAATTAATCGGATATACTCTGCCAATATGATTGTTTAAAAAAATCCCAATTCTGACATGATTAGAATTCTGATAATTCTGACTTAATACACTCATATAAATTATTCAGAAAGTAAATAGGTTTATTGTATACTATTTAACAAGAGGCTAATAAAAAATTACTTAGATTTACTACGTAATACTTAACAAGAGGATAATATAAAATTAAAAAAGTAGCATTCAACACTTATTTTTAATGTAACAAAATTAACAAAATTGAAGATGGGTCAACTAAACAAGCAGTCCAATAACGGTCGGATAAAAAAAAATTACCGAAATTTAACGAATATCAGTGTTTATAATAAAATTGGCAAATATAAAATCATTACGTTCTGGTTGGCATTGATAAAGCCAGAACCATTCTTATTAATGATTGATGTTAATAATGCTAATTAGTTTAAACTTATTTGTTATATGTTTCACCAACCTAAGGAAAAAAGATTAAAATTTCTTATTTAATTAATAAAACTTATTTTTTTGAAATTCTGTGTATATTTTCCAACATTATGGAACATTGTATACGAATACATATACTTGTTAAATCACAATATATTATATGGGAAGGATGAAAAGTTTTATGTAAATGTAAGTTCATCGTTACGGACATTTATTTTTTTTTACTTAAGATCGTAGTCTATTAAATAATTGTATTTTTGCTTCTTTCTGAAATGTTCATAAATTTCCTGACGAGATCAATCAGGCTAATTTTTACATATTACGGTTTCGAACACTGGTTGCATTGTTATTTAATATTTTATGGTGCAAAACAATCTAAATGAAAATTATACAGCGTCAAAATTTCTTAACACATAAACTATTATATTAGTCTCAATTTCAAGGAAGAATGTCTTTTAAATGTAAATTCTTTGCATTTCAACTGTCGAATGGGAGAAACCTCGAATTTTGAAACCACCTCCTTAGAAAGCACAAATCTTGCGGTGTCTGATAATTTTTGAAAAAAAAAATTACGTTACGCCCACGTTGGAATTTAATTGGAACACATTCACATGAAAGGTGCGTGTGTTGCTACTGATTCAGGAGGGTAGCTCAATCTCTGGATAGTACTAACACAGAAATTAATTTGATGCAAAACTTCTGAGTTGCAAAAGGCATTACACATTTTAATATCGTTTGTGACTATCTGAATTTACTAGTGAACAGTATAAAAGTTTACCACCTATATTTTTAATAGTTTGAAAACATAAAATCAATACTTAAAGTTTTTGCATTGAAACATTTGTCATCTTAATTAAACTTTAAATAATCTAATATAAGGCCCCTAAAAGTAAGCGTTTTTTTTTTTTTTTTTTTTTTTTTTTTTTTTTAAACATTTTGCCTAAAATGTTAAAAACCAAACCTCAAAATGGAAAAAAAAATCTAGGTGATCATGATAAATCTAATGAAAGCAAAATATATATATGTTCCTTTTTAAAAACTTTATGAAAAACAGTTTTCATTATTAATAAATAATAATTAAATAACTGTTTAATTCAAAAGTTGAATCCTATTTATATTTGACTTTTAAAACACTCATGTTAAAAACAAAAACTACTAAAGTATATTAATTATTTAACAATTAATGGCTAAAAGGACATTTTTTTTTTAACATTAACTTGGCATTTCTATACCATCATTCAAATTACTAACCACTCCTTGAACATTTTAAAATTTGAGATTCCACATTTTTTTATACTGAATCATTATTATGCGATTGCCATTGAACTTTTTAAAATTTGGTTTCGTTTCAAAATTTAAATCGTCCCTTTTGTTCTACCCTGCGTTCGGATTCCTTTTTCTTTCGCGAACTGTATGATATCTTCAAACTGTGATACAACTTATACACTCAAATAATTCAAAATTAAAGGGATATCAGTTTTATCCTAATAACTTCTTTATGAAGCAGCATAGACACATGAAATTTACACCAAAGAGTGATTATTATGTAACATAACTATAAATAAAATAACACAATCGCAAAATGAAATGCAAAGTGTACAGTGGAGCAAAATATTGGAGTACCATGAGAAAATAAAAACTATTTGAAAAACGCATTTTAGTGTACTTTTGACTGTCATTAATTTTGCCATTTATTTTTGGCTTTTTTGGATTATCATTCCCCTTACTTTATTTTGTAAAATAAATCAAACAACTATAAATAGACTGCTCCGTTTAATCTAATAATTATTTTTGAAAAGCATTTTTTATTTAACAACAATATGACATATACTTTTAGAGATATCCACCAATAAGCAAATGCTTAAAAATATTTTTGATATATTTAATTATTATTGGGGAGAAATTATTGTAATTGGATTATCATTCCCCTTAGTTTATTTCGTAAAATAAATCAAACAACTATAGACTCCTCCGTTTAAACTAATAAGTATTTTTGAAAAGCATTATTTATTTAACAACAATATGACACCTACTTTTAGAGATATCCACCAATAAGCAAATGCTTAGAAAATATTTTTGATATATTTAATTATGATTTTGATTTATTCAGAAATGTTTATTTCAATTATGATTTTGATATATTTAATTACGATTTTGATATATTTTGATCATATTTGATTATATTATTATTAATATTAGTCTTACTGTGCTTATTTTGAGCCATAAAATAAAACAAATACTACTTGTTCAATATCCATTGTGTCTAGAAAAAGTTTAGATTAAGTTTCCTGCTGTTTTAAAAAATCGATTTAGTAGAAAACTCATTTGCCAACGCCCAGTTTGTCCCCTTTCAATCGTGTAAAGTGAGTAAGGACATATGTGCCTAAAACAGCCAATTAAATTAAAAGAAAACCAATTCATTCATTTCATTAACAAGCATTGTAAATGCATCTATTAGAAAGTACAATCGCATGCAAAGAAATTCTTACTGGGGTTTTTTTTAACGAAAAGATTAAATTGCTTTTTAATCAATGTACTGTATGTCATTATAAAACGGCCGTGAAATCAGAAATAATGTAATAGAAAGCATGTCGTATCTTATTAAACACTCGCAATCCACTTTATTCTACTATGCAAAGTAATTGATTGTGAAGCGAAAAATTAACTGTGCATCATTATGTGCCAGAAATTTGCGACGAGTGGCGATGCAAAAAAAAAGAGCAATTACTAAAAAAAAAAAAAAAAAAACGTTTCAAAGTTTTTTTTTAATTTATCCCAATATTTTAATAATGCTAGCTAACGCTCTCTAAGCTCAAAAGCATTTTATAATGCAAAATGAAAAATGTCGTTAACGAAAACGTTCAATGCCCCCTATTTGTTATCTTTATCACTATGTGTTGCTTTTTTATATAGGTACTTTTTTTTATCGTTCAAAAATGTGTATTCTTTAAACGTATTAATTAGAAGCGGAGTATTCTATTTCTATTTTTAAGCGTTTTATAAAACTTTTTTATCCTCTATTTTTTCGTCCTCTAAGTATTAAGCACAATGTGTTTTCTGGTTATAAGATATGAAATTAAGTTCATAATAAAAATTTTAATCTAATTGAAATCAAGAAAGAATCGGAAATTAAATAAAACTTAATTTAAATTTGTAATGACTATTGTTAATTAAATTAAGATTAAAGTAAATATAGATAAAAAGCTCTTTTAAAAATTTTTAAAGGAATGATATTCGAAACATATTTTAAATAAGTTTAATCTTGATTTGAAGTTGGAAATATTTCAACTGTATTTAGAGATAGGGTAGAGACATTCTCTCTATTTTTCTTTTATAAGTTCACGGATCACATTGTTGAGAAAATGAAACTTATTAGCATATATTCCTTTTAATTATTATTGTAATATGAATCACCATGGCCCTAATATGATTTATTTTTTTAACTAATAAACATCTCATTTTATGACGTGTTATAAGAAACAAGTTGTATTCAACATAATGATTCTTAATTAGTATAAAGAAAACACACATACAACTTCTATCAGACAATATGTAAACCAAAGGATTATGATCATATTTTTTTAAATATAAGTTCGATTAAATTCTAAAATAAAATGAATATACACAAATTATTTGTTTTTTCAATTTTAAGGCACAATAAATAAAAAGTATCCGAACACTTATAATATATTTTGTTCTACAAATCGACAACAAAGCTGTTTGTACTACTGAGCCAAACTATCACAACACTTTGACAAATAAAATTAATCCAAATTTTATGAGAGAGAAAGAGAGGGATATTTTAAATAGAGATGCTTTCAATGCGCATTGAATGGGCACAGTCTCAAATTGAGGACTTCTACTTAAACTATGCAATTGATCACATAATCCTCTTTGTTTCTACTTATTTTCGAAAACAGATAATATACAGCACCGATGCTAAATTGAACAGTAATCGTCTCACATAGCAAAGTTCATGTTTTGTTGGTTTAGATCAGTAAATAGAATATACTAAGGAGCGAATTTAATTCACACCACCCTAAACTTCCATGTTGCAAAGGTATAGTGCATTTCAATGTTTGCAAATATATCTAAAACTGTGATTAAGATATATAAATTGTTAATTTTTCTGTCTATTTCCATCATGTTATTAAAATATATGTGTGTGTGTGTGTCTTAATTTTTAACTGTATTCTTGAATATGATTTTAAAAATTAGGGCGTATTACATGTTCGTCACTACCAAATTTTAGAATGGATAGAAAAATCCAAGGGTTTTTCAACCATACCAAATCTAAAAAAAAAGCAAAAAGTATATTTATATTTTAAAAACATATAAAAACGTTGTACTGATTAACAATTAACAACTAAAAAAAACTGTTTAATCTAAAAGTTGTATGTCATTTATATTCAGCATTGAACAAATTGCCATTAACCATAATGTTAAATGGACTGCTCCTTGTAAAACTCGTTTTCCAGCATGATCCCTGTAAAACTCATTTTCAAGCCTTAAGAGACGCATTACAGGAAAGCGAAGTAAAGTCAAACCTTTGCACTGACTTATGCGAAATGTATATACATTTTCCTTTTTACATAATTAATGCTACGAAATATTTACAAATATACAGAAATTCGTAACATTGCCTCCCCCCCTTCCCAAGGACTGCACGTCCCGGACAGTACAGTTCCCGGAAAGGAAGGCTTACTTTCAAAGCAATAGCAAGCACTCAGCGTTCATTATTAAAGTTACTAATTTATATACAGAAAGACAAAAACATTACTGAATAAATAAATGAACAATAAACTTACAAATTTATATACACATGTGATCATGGTCTTAATAACTATATACACTTTATACATTAGGGGGATTACCAACTATGGCCATAATAAGGGGCTAACCTGTCGTAATGAACGACTCTAGGTTTAGAATTAAATGACTTTCGGATTCGGACCACGACATCATTCAGCCGGTTGAGGACTAAGTAAGGATCATCCCAGTGAGACTGAAGTTTGGGAGAAAGTCCTTTTTATCGTTTCGGGTTCCAGAGCCAAACCTTGTCACCTTCGGGGAATTGATGTCCTGTATCCTTCGTGTCGTATCTGGTCTTCATCTTATCCGTCGCCAAGTAGATTCACTCTCGGGTAAAATTGTGCACAGCTTCAAATCGTACCTGAAGATCCTCGACGTACTCCTCTGACGATGAAGGTGCATCCGGAGGGCGGCCAAGCAACAGATAGCAAGGCAGACGAAGGTTACGACCGAAGATCATCTGGGATGGGGAATAGCCGGTAGTCTCGTGGACAGCGCTGCGATAGGCCAGAAGAAACAAAGGTAACTTCTGGTCCCAGTCCTGTTGGTTTCTGGAAACCATCAGTGAGAGGTTATTGAAGATAGTTCTGTTAAACCTCTCCACCATGCCATCCGACTGTGGGTGTAATGGTGTCGTCTGTGTTTTGTCAATGCCAAGTAGATCACAAAGTCCTTTCATTACTTTCTCATCTCTTGCATGAAAGCAAAAAGCTGTTTAAATTTTTCATCTTGTTCTGCCATTGCTCTGGTTATCGGCATTCAAAATCCCACTTCTGACGCCAGTTGTTGCGTGGATGGGTTCGAAAGATTTGAAGCCAAAGCAGATCAAAACAGAAAGAAAACAAAGCAGATCGTTGCAGAAATTTATTCCGATATAACTGTTCGCAGATTTTTTTGCAAATCCAGAACTTTCCGTTCTAATAGACTCAATACAGCTCTTTACACAATAATGGAGCTCAAACAGCAGTTATAATCTAGATACACAACTGCTAAAATCGTCGCACAAGACAATGCAATACAGTTCACTACTCTGAATGCTCGCTGAGAGACGACTAACTAGATAACTCAACTCACTCGATCACCCTCTCTCTCGGTCTTATATAGGGAAGCGAATCTTCGCGAAATTTCTAGAGATTTAAATTTGGAGAATTTTCCAGATCGTAGTTGAAAAGCCCTATACAGGTTCATGGGGACCGAAAATGTCGCCAAGTTTGGCAACATTTGTCGATTTCCCGCCAAATTTGGCAATCAAAATTAGTCTCCAAAACCGTCGCCAAACTGGCGAGATTGCCATTAACTATAATGTTAAATGGCCTGCTCCTTGTAAAACTCGTTTTCCAGCATGATCCCTGTAGAACTCGTTTTCAAACATTAAGGGACGCATTGCAGGAAAGCGAAGTAAAGTCAAACCCTTGCGCTACCTTATGCGAAATGTACATAAATTTTCCTTTTTACATAATTAATGCTACGAAACATTTACAAATATATAGAAATTCGTAACAATATATATGTCAATTAAAATACAAGATATACCCTGCTTACGGTATTTTTTTTCTGTGTGTTTTTGTATCTGTTTAAATTTAAATAATATTTATTATATTTAGGAACTAGATTCACACTTTTTTGCATACTTAATAAGCAATATCTGCATTTAAAAATTTCTTCATAAGTTCAATTTTAATTAATTAAAATTTAATCATTCGGATCTGATGATCATTTAAGATCTTATCAGACACACTTTACAATGTATTTATTAATTTTATTTTAATTGTAAATTATATTTACTTATTGACTTCAAGACACTAATTAGAATTGAAAATTCAACTTTAATACTTAATTCACGATATATTTTATACTAGTCGAGTTTTTCTGCATTGTATACTTAAAATTGCATTAACTTTTTATAAGTTATTAATGGTGAAAAAAAATCTTATACTTTCAAAAACTCAATTCCTCACAAAACAAGTTTAATAAATGAGAGATTTATTGTTTCACAATGTATACCTTTAAAAGTTGAAAAATGAAAGTAATTTAAAAGCTTTTTTTAACAATGCAAAAAATCAATATCATTGAAAACTACTGAATCAAGAAATATTTGTGAGAAAAAAATATCTTACACAAATTTCGGAAAATTCCATTGTATAATGTTTAAATATTAGTGTTTAATGTATTAAAAGTTTTATAAATTGCAGATATAAATCATACAAAGTATACTTGCAATATAATACAAATTAAACATTTTTGTTACTTAATATTTCATTGCCCTCTACCGATGCAAAGTTAAGTTAAATAATTTATTATCCAGCTCCATCAGCATATAAATTAATGACTCCAGGATTTTACACACATTAATTCCCCAAAAAAAACCACAAACTTCACACATACTTATATTAGTGCATACCATCCCATTAAAAAACTTACGAGACAGGTAAAACTAATTGAGTAAACCCCTTTTACATCAGAAAAGAGGCCATCAAAGATCCATTTTTCATAAAAGCAAAAACAAGCAAAAATCGATTCGATTTGGACGCGATAGTTATTTATAATTCTGCTCTGTCGTCTCCTCCGCACACATATGTTTTGCCGCTCCAATGCGAAGATGCAAATGGCAATGATGCATTGAACTTGCCGAGATCCGGCATCAATCATTCAATCCCTCCCCCTCCAATGCATTCATCCTCCCAATGCTGTGGAATCGTTATTTATCAGGAGATGAATCCTTCGAACCTTTCCCGGATTCTTTTTAGAATCCAGGGTCGTTAATTTGATTTCAAACTTTCTCGTTCAATGGAAACCCAATTGCTATGAATTTATCCGCACGGTTTAAGAGGTTTTGTAGCGAAACGGCAGTTGGGATTGTCAGGAAAGTCATTCTGTAAAAGAAGAAGTTTCGTAAATTTGTTAAGAGGTTTTGTTTTGTTGTCGGTTTTTTTTAAGGCCTGTCTGTTAGCGGAAGTTGCATGCATAGGTCGTTTGGTAATTTTATAGATTATTCCTGGGCGTAATTTTTCGGTGGCGGTCTCTTTTATTCCCTTTATTAAAAAAAAAAAACGATATTGATAAATGACATACCAGTTTAAAGGCTTAGACCTTCACTCTGTAGTTGAAATTCAGGTTTAAAAAATCAGAAGGGTCAAATTCACGAAACGGGAAAATGTGGCTCATCAAGACTTTGATTTTGAAACTTCATGTTAACAAGTTTGTTATTCCTTATTTGTTTCAGTAAACTTATTTTCGATAAGAATTCAAAGTTTGCACGCTAAATTCTAATAATAAGTGTTTTTTTTTTTTTTTTTTTTTCCCGCTGTAACTCAGTCAAAAGTTACTTGATGATAAATAAATATTGATCCATAAAGAAACTTCTTTACTTATATGACTTACTATTTTTTTTTAAAGATTTTAATAGTATTATAACATTTTTTAATGAGTAAAACAATATTTCTTACGATTTTTGCTTTCTTATTACTGCGATTTTGAACACTTAATAAACGGCTAATGAATTTTGAAATTAATGGATTTTGTTCAAAATTCTCGAGCTGTTTCTCTCTTTTCGCTTTCTTTTCTTCTAAAAATCATCATTGAAAAAACTCGAAATAGTATAGGAAATTAATAGAAAAGTTGCTTCTCGCGAAATTAACGTCATTTCGACGACAGAGTTCATTCGGGAGACGTCACCGAAATGACCTTCTCCAGAATGACGAACTTCCAATACATAGTGTAGCGATTAGGCGTAGCTAAATAGGAGAACCATGTATGATCACAAATAAATCACCATGTCAATGATATCATTAATGTCAGCAGTTTAATATTCAGCATGTTAAAACATTAAAAATAGACCATCGCCGAAATGATGGATAATAGATGTACGCACGAAGTTAAGACAAAGTATCAATCGAGTTTTATGTGGGAAAATAAAATTATGTCCTCTTTCCTTAACGGGATTACGTGCGAATTACTAGTTTTGCACTAAAATGCGAGAAGTGTAGCTGTTTACTTTGAATAGTTACGATTTTGCAGTAAAAAATGGTGAAAATGGTTTACAAAAAAGTTTGTTTCTTACTATTATGGAATATTTAGAGTTAGTCATTAGCTAAAATTTTAAAAAGAAATTAAAATAATTGTTTCATACAAAGCAAATGATTTTGCTTGACACTTGCCGGAGACAATCACCGAAATGACATTTTCGAAATTAATAATTATTATTTTCTTATCAAATTATTTACTTCCCCCCCCCCCCCCTATTTTTTCAAATTTTCTAATAAAAAGAATCATTAGGTTTGTATTTCTGTTATTTTCCGCTATCATTTTCTTTAATATTATATATAAACACACTTGGCAAAAGTTTTGTCTCGTTTCATGATTTTGACCCAGAAATAGTCTAAACACAATAGGATGTTGCGATAGCATACAAAAGATGGCAGCCTTTTGGAAAACGGGAAAGTATTATTATTTAAACATTTTGAGGAAATATAAGGAATCTTATATCTCGCATTAATAAAATACAATATCTAACTCGGATTATCTACCAAAAACTTAACGTCTTGAAATAATCTTAAATACGTAGGGCGTGCACGGATCACTAACACATCTAATTTATTTTTTAATTATTCATACTAATATGTTCAATAAAAGAAATTTATATTTGTGAAATAATTATTAGTTTAAATGCTTTTATAAAAAGCTAGTGTATGTACTCTAATCGTTAGCTGTTGAAAATGAAAACCTTTTTAATAGTTATTTTTATATTTCTAAAAATAAATTCATATTTTACTTCTGTTAGTAAATATACTACGAGGCATGAAATTTGTAATTACCATTTAAACATACTAAGAATTCATTCCGTTCATTTCTTATTTGGTGATCGAATTGCTCATTAGTACTAAAACATTTCAATAAACAGAGAAATATTATTATTCACTCTTGCTAACAACCGATAATACTCTAAGAATTAAAAGATATTCATTTTGTAATAATGTAGCATTCATTACAGAATAAATACCTCTCAAACCCTATTTATTTCAGGCTTTTATCTGTTAGTCTATAGAGTTGACGCTGTATTGTGTGGGAAATAAGGGTGTTAATAATAAATCATCATATATTTGCAACACACATTATTTCTGTTATTGTACTAAGAAATTCGCTATCTTTAGATACAATATATTTCTATCTTTACTTTCAATACTATCTTTAGATACAGTAATACAAGATATATAAATAAATACGCATTGTTTTCATTGTATTACCTAAGCAAAATAAGAAATTAAAAATGAAATGGAACAAATGCTAAAGTGAATTATTTAGAATTTGAATGAAAAAGCAAATCAAACTATAACTTAAATAAAAAATGTCATCGAACTACGTATTTTATTCAAAATGTGATTCAAAATTTCATAAAATTAAAATCGAAAATATCTTTCAAATACCAATTTATTGATTTATGTTCTTGAAATGATAGAATATATGAATTTATAACACTTATTCCTTTTGGAAAAAGAAATCAAATCCTCTTTTTATAGTAAAATAAAATCATTAATATTCATCTATATTATTTTCATTTCTTAAAAAAGTTAATTCATAAAAATTGTGTTAAATATTTATGGATATTTTAGTTTTAAAAGAAATTGTTGTTATACATATGATTTTTTCTATTTTTAAAGTATATTCTCAAAATCTGAAATAGCTCATACATTGTAAAACACAACCACGACTCATTGAGTTAATTTATTTATTTATTTTTACTTAATAAGTGTTTTCAGTGTAACATATAAAAGCAATTTAAATGAAACATTGGAAATAATTTTTTTTAATTGCTTTTATTTAACACTTAATAAAAATACCCATTTCACAAAAATATTTTTTCAAAATATATTAATATAATAACTTTTTAGAGGTTATACAATAATTTTAATTTTACTAAATGAGCAAATAATGTGTTTTTCCTTTTAATTCTTTATTTAAAATACAAAAAGAGATAACAAAATAAAAATAATAATTATTAACCACAATCAAAATTTAAATTAGGATTTCTTCTTCTCACTGTATTACAAACTTAAAACATGCATCCGTCTCAATTCCAGCTTTAAAGAACACAGTTATACATTTTTTTGTGATTTCTCACTCGGTTTCCAAATTCAGCTTCTTTGTTATCTTTTCCCTACCGCGGTATCTCTTTCATATGAATGAGATTCTCCCAACCTAGTTTCTCCCTATAAACATTTCGAAAATCAAAACATTCCCCAGTGTTTAAATCGGAAGGAAGTTTAGCTCCCTTTTCTAATACAACTCTCTCTCTCCAAATAAATCGAGCAGGCAGAACAAATCCTCAGACTGCAAGATGAAAAGCTTCTCTCTTAAAAACCCCTTCTCTCGTGATCACTGAATAGACGTTTTTCTTCTCATTCGGTATTTTCTACATACTCTCCATCCTCAGCTGGAGAGAATTCAAAAAATATATGGAAAAAATAGGAATAGGCGTATTGATTTTTGCGAAGGACCGAGAATTTCTCTTCAGTTTCAGCCTTGTACACTTTCGTATTTCGTAAAAAGAAAGTCCCTAACGACCTGGTACCCGCCCAATTTGTCATCACCCCAATTCTTTGGTGTAACGACGGTTTATTGCATTTGAGTTAAGGGATGTAGTAAGTACATCCCATCCCGGATTTGAGCAGGATAAAAAAAAAAGTTCCACTCCCTTACATCATGCGGCTGTACTTATGTTTTGGTGAAAGAACTGGAAATGAAGTATCGGAATAGGAATTTTTGGTTGTTTGTAGTAATGTCCGTATATCAATGATGAGGGCATCAGCTTTTAGAAATAGTTATTCGATTCATAGGAATATGTACATGTACTTGTCATTTTACTATCCAATTAGAACCCATCCAATTTTCACAAATCACTCGCTTTAGATAAGCGAGTATATATATCCATATATTCGTATATATCCATATATATCCATATATTCGTATGAATTCGTACGAATATATATCCATATATTCGTATGAATCTAGGATGTTGATATGTGTTATAAGTTATCAAGAGTAATAATTTTGTATATTAGTATTGATATACGGAATTTATGAAATAATTGTTTCATTGATGGTTAATGCCGCTTAAATAAAAATTATGATTTATGTAGTATATCTATCAATAACAGTAGTTTCATATCTCAATAATAAGAAACAGATTGATGAAATAAACGTTTCGTTGATAGTTATTGTAATTTTAATGTGAATTTTGATATATATAGTTTAGTTATCAATAGTAATAGTTTTATATATTAATAATGAAATACAGATTAATGACATATCTGTTTGATTTATAGCTATTAGAATGCTGTGTTATTGCAGTATAGTTAAATTTATACAATGCAATGCATATAATTATACAATCTTAAATGTTAAGTGTATAAAGCAACTATTTCTTTTTCAGAAATGCTTGAGGAATGTTGTATTTGCAGATGAATTAGTCTATTTATGACAGAGAAATATCTGTTATGAATATATATTTAATTTACAATTAATAAACAATTTAGTGAAGAGCAACGATATCCAACTACATTATTCATTTAAAAACATATTTGCATCATTTGAGAAAAGAAAAAAAAAAAATGGATGTTCAAATCTAACTCCCTTAAATGTACACAACTCAATTCTTCTTTTAGAAAGTGTTTCGAAATTAATTTCTGAATTGGTAATTCAAATAACTTAGCATAAATGTATCTGTAATTTAAAAAAATAAATCATTGATAACGATATAAAAACTCATCTACATATTTATAACTAAAACCAACAGTGCCTTAAAGTACCAGTAAATTGTCAATGCACATTTCTTATATTTTCCTAACATGAGTCTCACATTTAAAGCTGCATTAAATGACGTTCATGCCAGTTCCTACGTATATTTGAAAACCTCGATTATATTGTGACTCCAGTTGAAAAAACACTGAAATGAATTATCCTGCAAGATCCTAATATATGGACTACATTCAAGTTAAACCTATAAAATTCTTGCATTTTTAAAAATTTTATACTAAATGATTCACAGAAATGTACTAGAATAAATTATAAAGAACAGTTTTTGGAGGAAGATCTCTTTTTATAATCACTTAAAAGTATAGGTAGATATTTTTAAAATATAAGTTTGTTCAAAATTGCATTAGTATAACTAAATATAAATTTATCTTTTTATCTGTTATATAATCTTTACAATATGTTGATTTACAAGACAATATGAAAATATATTCTACAAAACTATTAATTTAAAACAAGAATCTACTTAAATAGTTCGACACACTTTGAAATGAAACTTGAAAGCTACTAGAACTAAGTTTTAGAAACTTTAAAATAACTTATGGAAAAATATCATTTTGGCTTTTTTTGGAATGAAATCCCCGTGACAATAAAAAGAATCAATAATTTTTGTTACCCAGTTTAAAATCCTGAACATACATATCAAAACGTGATGAAATAAAGCGCATTTTAAGGAAATTTGTGTTCATTGCAATATTAAGAATGAAGTTTAAACTTCCAATTTTCCTTTTGAAATATATTTCAAATGTACATTATACTAATATACTTAAAGTAGTAACTACAACAATCCTACAGAAAGGATCATAATTACATCTTAGTGGTACAAGATACAGCAGAGAAATTTTATGTTCCTTTTGAATTACCAAGGGTAAATTTACTGCGTCATTAAGTTTTCAACATGAAGTAGAAATATAGCAGATCGTAAACTCTGTTTATCAAATGACTTTTTCAATGGCACCATTAAAATAGTTACAAGTTTCGTCACTTCAAAAATAATAATTTCACCATGTTTGGGAATAGGAGGAATTGAAAACATCAATTTAAAACAGGATTAAAACACGATTTTAATAAATATTGCAATAAATCTGAAACTACGGGTTGCATAGTTTTACTTGTAAAATTTGTAATTTATTTTACAAACAGGACTATAAATATTCCTTTTCAGCATATTTTGGGGGGAGTAAAAGACATCTCCTTTCATTAGAATTCATCTTCTAATCACATTTTTTCATTGAAAACAAAGAAATTTCTTTAACAAATTTCACTGTATATAGTTGAGTGACTGGAAACAATGAGTTGACGCTTTAAGAGTATAAAGTACGACCTTTCACTCTTCTTTAAACCAGAAGTTTCAAGTTAATTACAATTTTAAAGAACTAAAAAGATTTCAAATGAAAGCGTTTATCAAACTATCTTATTATGTTTTGCTATATGTAATTAAATACGTGTATTTTTGTTAGATTTGTAACTATTAAAATGGCGAAAAATAGTCTTTTAAAGGTTACATAATATTCTATATAAATTATTCTTGTAATTGATATATGTTCATTAAAAAATACAAATTGATGACAGCTATTAATTTGTAAAATATTTTGTCAACCATCATAAACATTTGTAATCATATAAAAACGTAAGAGTATTAAACTTCAATTTTTTTAACCAATTAATTTAATAATAAAAACTTCTAACACAAATATTATTTGTTGATATTATAGAAGCAACCAAAGCAAAATATTGATATCCTTCTAAAAATGGAATCCAAAATCGGAAGAAAAAAAAATAATATTTCCGAGTACTCGGATATTTTAAAAGCAAAGAGAATAAAATTTGCACAGATAGATTTACATCCAAATAGCTTTTGTTGGAGAGTTGGAGATAAATGCTTTAAAAATAAATACAGTTTTAGAGGAAACGTTGTAAAACTATAATGAATAGATATTAAATGCAAATTGAACTAAACATTATTCAATTTAATGTATTTACTGAAAAGGCTTTAAAAGTGTAAGCAATTAATCCCCATGAAGGTAGTCAATTTCATTTTTTATACTTTATTTAAAATTCGGCCAAATGCAGATATGAATTTAGAAAATATACATTTTACGTCTTCATTCACGCTCTTTTTAGTAATTTTCATCAGTCATGGCATTATTCCTAATAAGTATTATTTTTAGTATGTTTGATCTTACACCTTACTTCTATCAAGGGTTTGTCAGATTTTATTACCAAAGTGGGAGACCTAAACAAATGAAGCTAAGAAATATTGGGTTTGAAGCATGGTACAAAGTACTACTCTAAAGTAGAGATGCCACATACCTGACCAACCCAAATCTAAAAGAAGAAGAAGATATTGAATCTTAAGAATAAAGACAATTATCAGGTTTATCTGTATGTTTCTAGAATTTTGTTGAACGTTACCAATTTATAAAATGTAGGGATTGATTGGGGTCCCATTCAATCCCATTAGTCCTATTATTTTTATAATGAACAACCATATGATTGCGAATATGGTTTTTGGAACAGAAAGAATCTTATAGCATTGTTCTTGAATCAGTATGATGAAGCTCTGTTGAGAGCGTGTTTATGAATGACTACTGTTGTTTTAAGAATTGTGATCATTAATCAGAAAAAAAATTAGCAATAATTAGTGTTATTATGAACAGAAAACGAGGGGAGGACCATGTCAAAGTCAATAACATTAAAGTCAAAGTTAGCCTTATGGACAATAAATTACAATAACAGTTCAATTTAAAGAAAAAACTGACTAAAATTATTTTTCAGCTGTCAATTTAAATTATTAACATGAGATTCTATTAGGATTTTTAACAAGAGGGAGACAATTTTTTTTATTGCTTACAAGGTTAAGAATAATGAATATGTAATGCAGTGCATATATTTTGTTAGATTATGGGATATCACACCAGACAAACCAAATATAATTCCATTTATTTTATAATGAATGGTTAAAAAATGTTTAATGCAGTATTAAAATCAAAATTGTCATTTACTCTATTTGAATTAAAACAATATCCTTAAAATGTATTTTTAATCAAAAAAAAATTTGCACAAAAAATGACTTTATGCTCACAAAATAAAATAAAAAAATAGGATAAAGAAGTTCATATCTTCAACTTACGAATATCATTTACTAATATAAAAGATTACTAATCATTGTTTTGTTAATTTTAAAAATAACATTTATGAATATCTTAAATTCTGCTAGATATAATAGAAATTTTTCTAGTAAATTACTTTCGAAAGCTTCAATTGAAATATTATTTAATGAGAGATTTTCATGTAAGAGAAGAACATTCTTTGTATTCAAATATTTATGTATTCAGAAACTGTTGATGCTTTTACATAACTTATATTCATTATTCATTTTGTCCTTCTTTGATCCATACTCGTTGGAACAACGTAAAGGAAGAGATAAAAATTGTTGTTGCAACACTGAGTTAAAATATAGAAATTTATATATTAATGTATTTTGTTATCTTACTTAATTACTTGTACATTGTTTTGGAAACGAACCGCAACGAAAATATTTCAATATTTTCAAAAGGATTTTCTGAACAGTTCTTAGTCTTATTTACTTGATATTAAAACTGAAAGTTAAAAAAACATATGAATACAAACATAATTATTTAATACAAAGTTTTAAAAACAATTAACATTCCACTGGATAAAAAAATTACCATTCTAAAAATTCTTATATTGGGTTCTTATTAAAAAATATTATATAATAGATACCGTACTGTCTTTAAATTACCATTCTAAAATATTATACATAATTATTATTGAAATATTAATGCAATAAATGAACTAAAACAATAAAGTTAAGAAACTGCTGACTTAAAATGAAGTGGCTCTACCGAGTACCAGCACCGTGACTATAAGTCTATTGTACTGAAAGTAACTGTTAAAAAAATAATTACGAATCCGAAAGTTTACCATTTTCTTATTTTCAAGATATGAATTCCGCACTTCACAATCCATGTCTGTCAACCAAATGTATTACGATTAAGAAAATACTCCACAAACTTTGTTCTTACAATTGTACAAATCTCATTTAACATTCATAGAAATCACCCGAACGTTGTGGTATTTCAGTATCACCATCCGACTGAAATCTTCTTTGAAATAGATAAACAGGTGGTCATCCTCCTTCATTTTACAATGCTAATATCACCCCTTTTCTTTTCAACAAAAAAGCGAAAACACTCAACTCTTTTGTTTTTGTAAGGTGTAATTTAAATGCATGACTATTTTAGAAAGAATGACTATCTAGATGATAAAAGATTTTTTATAAGCAAATAAATAAACTGGTTCTACCTCTACCCAGTGATCGAACCTCAAACCGTACTTAATATTATTACGAATATTTTAATACAAAGTGCTTTTAGAAAGCATCAGAAAGTTAAGAAATATCGCACTGACCAACAAACTGAATAAAAAAATGCAATTTTATA
This sequence comes from Linyphia triangularis, assembly GCA_963978545.1. NCBI lineage: Eukaryota > Metazoa > Arthropoda > Arachnida > Araneae > Linyphiidae > Linyphia > Linyphia triangularis. Next base: position 54,296,275 of record OZ021724.1, on the reverse strand, counting down.
ATTTAATCTAACAATTCGTATCATTATGTGGGCTTTTAAAATGGAAACTTAATAAACAAGAATTTAAAACTAACACATTCTAAGCAAAATCTATTGTAAGTTAGGCAATATTTAAAAATTAAATTTCAAGTGCCTAAATGTGCCTAAAAAAGTACCAAGCTGATAATGGAATTAAGGAAATGTCGATTCACGATGATTGAAAACGTGATTAGAATGCCCAACCAGGATGGAGTTGGATCAAAGACACCAGACGGTAAAAGTAACTGAGGATGACAAAGATTGTCCTGAAGAGGGGTGGTATTAAAAGGAACGGATCGTTTCGAAAGAACAATCAGAGGATAAACCAGTGAAACAGAATTTGACAGATGGAGATGACATAATGAGCTCGTGACCTTATACACCAAAATAAACTATATGATCTTCAAGACAAATAAATTCAATGTGCCTGCTAAAAATTGTGGTCATTTAGTGAAAGTCAACCTGCTCAAACCTGTCATAATAAGCACCAACTATCCCTGGAATATCACTTTAAAAACAAACTTGGAATGCTGTTATAAATCACAAAACACTGTCAGTCACAATTACATAATTATCATCTTAAAAGTATTGTTGCAATGATGCATATCGTAAAAGTCAAATTTCCATACCATTTAGGAGAATTTAAATTAGATTATTTCTGTCCAATTTGTTTTACCATCCCTGTCTAAGGTGATCCTGATGATGAAAGAAAGCTAGCCGAGTATCCCCGTAAATACATTACTTGATACATCACGCAATTCACCTTTAAGTTTGGCACTTATCCAAATCATTTGCGTTTTTCAGAGTGATTGAAGCCGGTATAATGTATTTTGTGGTCCGAAAAAAACCAAGAAATTACATCTCTGCTTTTGAAAAGGCACATTACGTTTCACTCACAAAAGAAAAAAAAAAGACCAACCAAAAAGCCATTAAGATTCAACCACAAACCGATTTCCATAAATATTTTATTCCTTTTCTGAATTTTCAGTGAGCGAGCGTAAAAGGAACAAAGTATGGGATGCCGCTCTAGCTTGTCGCTTAAAAGCGCATTCCCGGCAAAATTACATTTTTCTTCTCAGGGCACTTAAAATGCCTTAAATTGTAGAAAGTGAAGAAAGGAGGATATTGAATTAAAAGTGTCTTATGCTATTCTGGAACTGTTTGGAAATTATTTACACTTTTCGCATTCAAATCACGATTGGGAGAAATTTTGAATACCACAATATTATACTTTAGCAATAAGTTAATTTGTTATTCAAAGAGACATAGTTTAGAGAAGCTAGTACAAAAAAAAAATTTACGTTTTAAAAATTGTAATAAGTTGAATTAAATCAATTCAATGTTTAAACAATTTATATTTTAAATAAATAATTGTTTATTATTTTTATAGTATCTAAATGGTTTATAAATTACTTCAACAAGCAAATATTGCTGGAGTTTTATAGGAAAGAAGGAAATAGAAGAGTTCAAACTTGCTTACAATTAAAGTTATAGCGAAGTTTTTTTATGGATAACAAAAGATCTGGATGAACTATGTATATTATTCTAGACTAAACTTAAAAGGTTTAAAATCGTAGATTTTCTAGAGAAACTTCTTCTAATAAAAATTTGTTTAAAAGGACTCAACCTATAATTTGATTATTTTAAAACTTCGCAAGACTTTTTGTTAAATTATTAAAAAAAAAAAAAAAAAACTCTTAACTAACAAACTGCATTTAAAGTTTACCACGCATATTTTAGCAGTCTAAAGAGACAGAGTTATTGATCGCATGACATAAATTTACTAATGATTTACATAAATCTAAACTTTAGGTTAATTAAAAATGATCGTGCTATTTCTAAGAGTGTGGACTGCCCTTTCATTACTCTTAATATACCATTGATAATTTTCTCTTACCTCGGAGGTATATATCATTCATAAACAAATAATTTGAAATGTCTTCTAATTACTTCCTTATTGAAAAATATGATCATTATAAATTCTGAATATATTAAGTTTTCTTGCTTATACTTTTAAAAGTTTCTATTCACCTTCTAAATTAGTGAACGAATCCATAGGATTTTTTATAAAATTTCTTAATTTGAAAAAGTTAATCCTATTTTGCTATCAATTGAAAAATAAAATGAAAATCTATATTTTCCGGAAAACTGATTTTCGAAAATTATTCAACTGAAAATTTATCACAACATAATATAACATTATTTATAGCTATTGAATTATAATCAACTAATTAGCTGATAAATAGTTAGCTAATTATAAAGTGCAAAGCTAACATAGTAATTAAAAATGTGTTTCAAAATCATTAATTATAAACAATCCTTCCATAATTTTATATTTCTATTTATTCTAACTTTTAATAATAATATTTAAATTTATTCTAGTTTTCAAGAATGATCAAATCCTTCGATAAAAGTGCGAAACAGAGTGATAATTATTGTAATGCAAATGTTTTAACATAAGCCTATAATTATAGTCAAATATTAACACATTTAATACTTTTATGTAACGAATCCGTTAATTTTAATCCGCTGATTCACTTTGTTCATTATGAACTGAAGCTAATAACTTATTTTATGCAAAGTCACTTATTCATAGCGCGCTGCTAATGAACTTGAAAAATCAATGATAGACTTGGAAACAAGCTCGAAATATTCAACTAAGCTTTTGTGAAAACAAACTGTCACTTAAATGACCAAGAGGCAATTACACCTTCATTTAACGAAAGGAGGTCGTAAAAGGGAAATAATAAAATTAAATAATGGATATGGTAATTTAGAAGAAATCACATAGGAATTCTATAAACTGGAGATTCATTGTTAATTTATGCAAGTGAAAATCCTCAAATTTTGAAACAAAAACAAAATAACTATCTGTTTTTATTTGTCTATTTCTATCACTTCGATCTTGAGAGCAACACACATCGTATTTTATTTTTAACTATGTGGAAATAGTTTAACAGCGTATATTTAATGTAATAATATTAAAACCTCACTGAAATTTTGTAGCAATATTGCACAATGTTTATACCTTTAAAAACCTAAATTTGTTTCCATTCGGTTCCAGAATATTAAAAATAAATATGATGTAGAGATTATTTTAGCAAAAACTAAATTTTAAAAATATACTATTGGGGTTATTTTTTTTTTTCTCCCCTCTTCTAAACTCAGCATGAAAATAAGGCACACAAGTGCACTTATCTATTAATTTTTCGTATGAAACTTTAATCAAAATTATACAATTTTACTTAAAAAAAACATTATTTCTCGATACCAATAATAGTCCAAACAGCTACTGAAAGTTTAGATACACCATCGTATATCAATCTGAATTTCTTATAGAATTTGTAGAAAAATTAGTAGATTACGAATCCACTGGTCTGCCGTGGCAAAAATTGCCGAACATGGTAAAAAAACTTACTTTGAATGAGTTGAACTATATCCGATTGTCAAATATGCCATATCTTACCAAATAATAAGCATTCTTTCTTTTATTTGGTAATACATCACCCTATTATTTTCAATTATGAAGGCTGCAGACGATTCAGATATCTGGCATCGCGTCGGCTTACTTGCATCTTCTAAAAGTGAGCCAAGTTAGCAATAAATATTACATCTCTGGTAACGTAACTGAATAGCTAATTCGACTTACTTTTTAAACATACAAATTTTCCGAGCCGAAAATCAGAAATCGTCTGCGCCCTTCCTCATTGAAAATCAAAGTACGTAGGGTTACCAAACAAAACAACAAAAAAAAAAAAAAGAATGACCATTATTTGGCAAGTTACGACATATTTTTGTTAATCGGATTTTGTTCAACTCATTCAAAGTTGACCAGTTTCGGACTTTTTTGCCAAGGAAGACCAATGGATTCGTAATCTATAAACTTTCCTACGCATTCCATAAAAAATTCAGAATGATGTTCGATGGGGTACTTAAATTTGCAGTCTCCTCTTATTCTATGACTAGGTAAAAACTTTTGTTATATTTATGCATGATTCTTTTCGGTGGTAAAAGACTTAATTGTTATGATAATACAATATTTCTAATGTGTTGCTGCTTGGGAAAGAGGCATTTTTTAATAAAACTGTAAAAAATAGCTTTGTATTTATTTCAATTAACGAATATATGAAAAAAATTGGTGTCCAGGACCAGTTTAAAGATTGCACTTGGATCACCTTGCCTCCCCACAACCAATACCACCTCGTTGATATAAGAAAATGATTTTAGGTAGATTTCAAGTGCCTTTATCTACTTACCTAAGTTTATTTTGTGACTGAATAGTATTCCGAGTTTATTTATTCCAGTCCCTGAAAACCTTATCCTCCTACCATGTTTACCACTATCAAAAATACCGATACATATATTTTTTTTTCCATATTCTTAGTCCTCTTACTTAAGCTTTAACCTGTGTGAAAAGAACAATTTACTCACTATAACCATTTGTAGCTCAAAAAATTATACTTTAATAATTTCTTTCTACTTTTATGTGAGGATTATAATAAACTTGGTACTTTAAAAAAAATATCTTGCGATGCATTAATATTGCAATGTATTCAAACAATTTCTGAAAGTTTCAATTCTATGAAACAATATGTTTACGGTACTTTACAAAAATGATAAATGAAATTCCTTTCATTATAAATAAATTCCAAAAAGTATTTTCTCTGCAATTTATTTAAAACTCTTGGAACAAGATATGATAAATGAAATATGTAACCCATAAAAAGTTATTTCTAACAGCAGAAACATTTATCCATTGTTTATCATTAGTCGCTTTTGTTATTAAGTCAAAAAGTCGTAAATCAAATAAATAAAAGGTTCCATGTTAACACAAAAATTGCTACATAATTAACATTACTTCTTGAATTTTCAAATATTCAAAATATTCCTTTAGAAAAACGCTATATGATCATCTCTGAGATGAAGTTTAATTGTTTACAATACTTTTTTTTAATAACTTACATTTATAAAACAACAACGCATTTCTGAATTCGTAATTGTATGTTAAACTAGATTTTAATTGGTGTAACTTCTAAATTAGTTAGATAATTATAGTTTGTAATTATATATTTAAAATGTATGGTATTTAGAAAAAATAAATTCTAAACTAAAAGCATAATATTTTGTGTCGTTTCGATAAATATTGAGATTTTTTTTAATAACTTTATATCGAAGAAAAAATTATTGTCACCTTATGTAATTGCACTCAAATAAAATTCAAAACAGACAACTTAGTTCCACCCATTACAAAACAAATCACAACTAACACCTCCCATATTGTTTGGTAAAACTCCAGATGTCCTAAAATCCCATGACGGAGAAGAGATTTTCTTCAACTGCAGTATCAATTTCCTACTTTTCCCTGGCTGCATAGACGTCCGATATAAGTCCCTCAGCCAAAAAAAAAAAAAGAAGCTTTTCCAATTGCGAAATATCCCGCCTTGCGAAGCCGATGTGGCATGAAGAAGATTCAGCCAACCAAGCTTCTTGGAAAGCCGATGAATAGGAGGGTATCTTCTTCAAGAACAGCCACAGTCGCAGTGTCGAGAATTATCGATCTGGTCAGAACAGGACGCGGCAGTTTTTGGGGACATTTACTCCCCCAATTAGAAGGGTGGCTGCTTGGAGAACATGGAAGTTCTGTTGGTTCTTTAGGGTTCTTCTTAGAGGTTTAATCTAATTAATTAGTCATTTAACTGAAGTTTGAAGATTAGTGGAAAGGTAGAAAAATGTACGAAGAGTTTAAAGCAATGTTGTGATTAATAAATTGAAGGTAAATATTTTTAAAGGAGCTGTTTATTGTTTGTTGAGTTTGTCCGTTCACTCAGAAAGATTTTTGCTAATTAGTGTTTTTCATATTTCGTATGAAGATTTGTAAATCTGTCGTAAAACGAAACATTTTTTAAAAGAAGCAGAATGCTTATGAGTCTTTGTAAGAACTGTTGCAGATTTAATGTAATTATTTGGTGAAGTAATTAGGGTTTGAAGCACAACGTAACAATTTAAATGCAAGTGATTTTTAAGTAGTGTTCATAAATTAAAGACTGCTATTTATTTTAATTGGACTTTGTCTTCTAGAAAAGTGTAAATTTATGAAAAGAGCGAAATATAAAAGAAGAATTTAGAGAGCTATTGGTAGAGGAAAACCTAAATAAATTTGTTATCTATAGTGAATGTCAGAACAATGTACATAGCCAGCAATGAAATGAAAATAAGTTTCAAAGGCGAAAGATAGATAGAAAGCTGTATTTTAAGAGTCGAAGCTTTTAAATAAATATATATCTCTAAATATAGAATTTCTTCTAGTTCAAACAACCAGTTACCCCTATAATAATCAAAACATAAACAAACTCCTACTTCCATTAATACCTTTTCCTCCAAAGATTTCTTAGTTTCAATCCTATCGAAACATATCGACATTTCATGAATCTTTGGCTTGATCAACCGCCTAGAGCTTCCTTTAAAATTTCCATATCCTTTATGAAATTCTCATCGATTCCACTCAAGCTCCGTATTATTAAAACAAACAGAAAACTCTCTCTTGGTCATTTAAGCATTAGTTTGACTTATGAATAGTTCGTGAGAATCATTTCTCCCCTTGCAGCGAGTTACTGGCTGATTATTCGGCTTCATTAGTCGTTTGTCTCGAGTTAGTGTCTCAAAAAACATTAAAAAAGTGCTTGCTTAGTCAATAACCAACTTCTTTCGAAAGAGTGCGCCTCTGGTTGAATATTAATTAAAGCTTTTACCGAAGCGTATGTGCTGAGGATAATAATCATTAAAACTTATTGTATCATAATTAGTTTGAATATTCATGACGGGATTACATTTCTGAATTTGTTTAATGGCGGATGGAGGAACTCGTGGGTTTTGTGTGAATTAGTTAAGTGCATTTGTTAGTTGAGTATGGATATTATAGACGTCTTGATAGCTCACTGAATACATTTAAAAGTGTTCAATTTATATTTATGAAGTAAACATAGGTGTATGAATGATTAGTTGAAGCAAATTTGTAGTTCATTTAAAAAGACAAATAATATTTTATTAAAATATTTCTTGAAGGATCAACTTTCACGATTAATATGCTAATAAATTTTTAATACAAACAACTTACATAATGATTTTCTACGTAATTGCGGCTAAACTTTCACTATACTAAATGCACAATCGATCAATTAATAGAAACACGGGACAATATAAAAACCAGGCGCTTAGAAAGCCGACTTTATGACTTGTTATTTAGAAATAATTTTTAATTGAAATACGTAACATTCCCAGCAATGCATTTGTTGTATTTCTATTGTCATTCTCCTTTATATCCCAATTATTGCCAAGTACACATTTCTAGCACATTAGCTGATTTTTAATCCTCAAAGTAAAAATATATTATCTATCCTTTTTCTCAACAAACTATGGCTGCATCAAAGATTGACAGCTAACAAATGCCATTTCAATTATCCTTCGATCTATTTCAACTATTTTCTGTCAGAGCTTTCATATAAACGCAATAAGAGCAATCCAATAAAGAAAATCATATTTCCCCAAGTGAATTCTTCTATTAATAACGACACCTCTTTCTCTGCAATCACGAAGAGTTATTTCGTACACTTTTACTTTTGTATCGATCCTAATCAGTCATACCCTCTGCATTCAGGATTTTTTTTTTTTTTTACTATAAACCCACCCAGCTTTCCATTTGTTTCTGTTATCACGGAAAATATCTCCAAAATTTATCTCAATGCTAATGAGACATGAATGCAGGGGTTCATAAGGGTTAATGAAGTTTATTTTTTTTTTTTTTATTATTTTTCGTCTCCCGATTCCTTTCGAGAACTGTTGAAAATTAACTCACTCGAAATGAGGCGTCATTAGAGAAAAATAGCTCGCACAACGGTCCAACTTTTTTTTTTTTTTTTTTTTTAAGTAATATTATTCTGTTCAGTTCTTTTGACGAGCAATGGAAGGAGGGTGCTGACGCGATTGAAAAGGAAGGGCAATTTCGAGTCGGGGAGATTTATGGGGCATAATAGAGTGTATCTAAATGTGAAAATGGGTCGTTATTCCTTTTTCGATAGTTTTTTTTATACATCCAATAAATTTGATTGAATGTTTCGGGAAAAATGGGATAAGTGATAGTTATGTATTTATTAGAATCACAAAAAATTGTAATTTTTGAAAAACCATAACTAATATCATCCTATATTATCATTCAGATTAAGAATACTATGTATTACTAATAAAAACGAGTATAATACTACTACTAATAATAATAATAATTATGCCAATAATTATAATAATGCTGATAATAATAGTAATAATAATAACGGTTATACTTCTACAACTAATAATAATGATAATAAATAATAACAATAATTATACATACAATAATAATAATAATAATAACTAAACCAATAATAATAATAATAATAATAATAATAATAATAATAATAATAATAATAATAATAATAATAATAATAATAATAATAATAATAATAATAATAATAATAATAATAATAATAATAATAATAATAATAATAATAATTATTATTATTATTATTATTATTATAATAATAATAAAAATAATAATAGTAATAATAATAATAATAATAATAATAATATTGATAATAATAGTAATAATAATAATAATAATAATAATATTGATAATAATAGTAATAATAATAACGGTTATACTTCTACAACTAATAATAATAATAACAATAATTATACCTACAATAATAATAATAATAATAATAACTAAACCAATAATGATAATAATAATAATAATAATAATAATTAACCCAATAATAATAATTAACCCAATAATAATAATTATGAGATTTATAAGCAATAATAACAGTAAGAATAGTAGTAGTATTTGAAATATTACTAATAAGAAGAAAAGGAACCCATACAACACAGTAATTCACTGAGTTCAATAATTCCTTTTCAGAAAAACAGCGTAAAGTTCTGCAATCGGAATAATATTGATTACAATAATAAAAAGAATAAAAAGAATATAAAAAAAGACAAAAAAGAATACATATAACACAACAATTGGTAAGTTGAGTTGTATACATTTCCAGAAAAAAAAGTAATCAGATATTAGGGAAAATACGAATGCACAGACACTATTCAAACAGTCTAAACATTAAACAAATAACTTTTTCCAATCCATTACATTACGCCTCAGAACTATTGTAATTAATTGCTTTCCATTTACTTGACAAACGAATCTTTTGGGTTTCGATTCAAACAATCTGTTCCAATTTCCCTAAAACATCCTCAGGAGAGTTACTAAGTATGCTTAGAAAGAGCGCCTCTTGGAAGTTATCAAACAACTGAATTTTGCGTGTCTCTATTTCCTATTCTTTTAAACTGTTGATAAATTATTTAGCCATCAAAATATCTCATTTCAGATGCGAAAGTTTTTCTGCCTAATTATCCTGGTAGTTGCTTGTGTTCATCAGAATATTCGGAATGCGCCAATAATGTATCATTTGCCGACCAAAAGTACTCGGAGGTAGTAAACATAGATTTCAATCGCAGTACCTATGCTTCGTAGTTTCTGCTTTTCCACTCTTATTGGGATACTTAAAGATGTATTTCAACAGTAAATTTCGTCATATTGCAAAAATAAATTCCTCTTAAAAAACATTTGCACTCTCTTCTTTAACTACATCCAAATAACCTCTCTATTCTCTAAGACAAAAAAAAATCGAAATTATAACAACTAGTAAATAAGAAGTCATAAAGGTAATACTTGGTCTGTCTTAACTTAGTTTAAAATGTACAGGCTTAAAAAGGAAATCTTTCACTTTTTAAAATCTTAACAATGTAATTAAAAATTAAGGACTTACTCAAATTTCAAATTTTAGAAAGTCTGAAGCCGTTTAATACTTTTAAGAAATGAAAATTAAATTAAGAGTCAAAACTATATCACCAAAAATCAGTTCGCCCACACAAACATTTGACGAAATTTTCAGTATATTTGGAAAAACATATTGCTTAACCATACGATTATTAAAATATTTATAGGTATTTAAATTATGTCTCAAAAAGTTTGTAATTTATATTATACTAGCTGAATACCCGTGCTGCGCTACGAAATTTTACCATTAGCATTTTAGCGATCAAAAGACATTCATGTATTCTACACTTCAGACGTTTGCTCCCTTTTCGATCCCGACAAATTGATTTATCAAAATAGGAACTTTCCTTTGTTGACATTTTAAACGAAATTTATAATTGTGAATAGTAAACTGGAATAGTTTATTGTGTTTATGTTTGCTCTTAGTTCTAAATTTCAAAGTAGTAGCTGTATTGGAATTAAGTTAATTAGACATTAAGTTAATCCTCGTATAGTTTCAATGTTGCGTCGTCTTTTCATCCCTTAAAAATTCGTTAATCGATATTGGAATGACTTATTTTTTTTAACATTTGCAAAAAAATATCAGAAAAATGACTACATTGGAAGAGGAACATTCGGATATCCCTCGTTTGGAACATTTAACCCCTTTTCGACCACTTAAAGTGTGTTAATCGAGATCGGAATAGTTTACTTTTTCTATTTTTACCATTGTTGATATTTGTGCCGATTTTCAGAGTTGTGACTATGTGGGAAGTAGGATTTTCGAATGTCCCCCGTTTGGAACGTTTAACCCCTTTTCGACCCCTTAAAGTGGGTTAATCGAGATCGGAATAGTTTACTTTTTCTATTTTTACCATTGTTGATATTTGTGCCGATTTTCAGAGTTGTGACTATGTGGGAAGTAGGATTTTCGAATGTCCCCCGTTTGGAACGTTTAACCCCTTTTCGACCCCTTAAAGTGTGTTAATCGAGATCGGAATAGTTTACTTTTTCTATTTTTACCATTGTTGATATTTGTGCCGATTTTCAGAGTTGTGACTATGTGGGAAGTAGGATTTTCGAATGTCCCCCGTTTGGAACGTTTAACCCCTTTTCGACCCCTTAAAGTGTGTTAATCGAGATCGGAATAGTTTACTTTTTCTATTTTTACCATTGTTGATATTTGTGCCGATTTTCAGAGTTGTGACTATGTGGGAAGTAGGATTTTCGAATGTCCCCCGTTTGGAACGTTTGACCCCTTTTCGACCCCTTAAAGTGTGTTAATCGAGATCGGAATAGTTTACTTTTTCTATTTTTACCATTGTTGATATTTGTGCCGATTTTCAGAGTTGTGACTATGTGGGAAGTAGGATTTTCGAATGTCCCCCGTTTGGAACGTTTGACCCCTTTTCGACCCCTTAAAGTGTGTTAATCGAGATCGGAATAGTTTACTTTTTCTATTTTTACCATTGTTGATATTTGTGCCGATTTTCAGAGTTGTGACTATGTGGGAAGTAGGATTTTCGAATGTCCCCCGTTTGGAACGTTTGACCCCTTTTCGACCCCTTAAAGTGTGTTAATCGAGATCGGAATAGTTTACTTTTTCTATTTTTACCATTGTTGATATTTGTGCCGATTTTCAGAGTTGTGACTATGTGGGAAGTAGGATTTTCGAATGTTCCCCGTTTGGAACGTTTGACCCCTTTTCGACCCCTTAAAGTGTGTTAATCGAGATCGGAATAGTTTACTTTTTCTATTTTTACCATTGTTGATATTTGTGCCGATTTTCAGAGTTGTGACTATGTGGGAAGTAGGATTTTCGAATGTCCCCCGTTTGGAACGTTTGACCCCTTTTCGACCCCTTAAAGTGTGTTAATCGAGATCGGAATAGTTTACTTTTTCTATTTTTACCATTGTTGATATTTGTGCCGATTTTCAGAGTTGTGACTATGTGGGAAGTAGGATTTTCGAATGTCCCCCGTTTGGAACGTTTGACCCCTTTTCGACCCCTTAAAGTGTGTTAATCGAGATCGGAATAGTTTACTTTTTCTATTTTTACCATTGTTGATATTTGTGCCGATTTTCAGAGTTGTGACTATGTGGGAAGTAGGATTTTCGAATGTCCCCCGTTTGGAACGTTTAACCCCTTTTCGACCCCTTAAAGTGTGTTAATCGAGATCGGAATAGTTTACTTTTTCTATTTTTACCATTGTTGATATTTGTGCCGATTTTCAGAGTTGTGACTATGTGGGAAGTAGGATTTTCGAATGTCCCCCGTTTGGAACGTTTGACCCCTTTTCGACCCCTTAAAGTGTGTTAATCGAGATCGGAATAGTTTACTTTTTCTATTTTTACCATTGTTGATATTTGTGCCGATTTTCAGAGTTGTGACTATGTGGGAAGTAGGATTTTCGAATGTCCCCCGTTTGGAACGTTTGACCCCTTTTCGACCCCTTAAAGTGTGTTAATCGAGATCGGAATAGTTTACTTTTTCTATTTTTACCATTGTTGATATTTGTGCCGATTTTCAGAGTTGTGACTATGTGGGAAGTAGGATTTTCGAATGTCCCCCGTTTGGAACGTTTGACCCCTTTTCGACCCCTTAAAGTGTGTTAATCGAGATCGGAATAGTTTACTTTTTCTATTTTTACCATTGTTGATATTTGTGCCGATTTTCAGAGTTGTGACTATGTGGGAAGTAGGATTTTCGAATGTCCCCCGTTTGGAACGTTTGACCCCTTTTCGACCCCTTAAAGTGTGTTAATCGAGATCGGAATAGTTTACTTTTTCTATTTTTACCATTGTTGATATTTGTGCCGATTTTCAGAGTTGTGACTATGTGGGAAGTAGGATTTTCGAATGTCCCCCGTTTGGAACGTTTGACCCCTTTTCGACCCCTTAAAGTGTGTTAATCGAGATCGGAATAGTTTACTTTTTCTATTTTTACCATTGTTGATATTTGTGCCGATTTTCAGAGTTGTGACTATGTGGGAAGTAGGATTTTCGAATGTCCCCCGTTTGGAACGTTTGACCCCTTTTCGACCCCTTAAAGTGTGTTAATCGAGATCGGAATAGTTTACTTTTTCTATTTTTACCATTGTTGATATTTGTGCCGATTTTCAGAGTTGTGACTATGTGGGAAGTAGGATTTTCGAATGTCCCCCGTTTGGAACGTTTGACCCCTTTTCGACCCCTTAAAGTGTGTTAATCGAGATCGGAATAGTTTACTTTTTCTATTTTTACCATTGTTGATATTTGTGCCGATTTTCAGAGTTGTGACTATGTGGGAAGTAGGATTTTCGAATGTCCCCCGTTTGGAACGTTTGACCCCTTTTCGACCCCTTAAAGTGTGTTAATCGAGATCGGAATAGTTTACTTTTTCTATTTTTACCATTGTTGATATTTGTGCCGATTTTCAGAGTTGTGACTATGTGGGAAGTGGGAGAATTAGTGATGAGTGAGTCAGTGAGTCAGTGAGTGAGTGAGTGAGTGAGTGAGTGAGGGCTTTGCCTTATATATATAGAGATTTGCATATTTATAATACTCCATAATTTATAAAGATTACTTATTTCATAAAAACGGTATTTAAAAAACTTCAAAATTTAAAAAAAAAAATCACAACTTTAAACTTTGGTATAATTCAATTATTTAAAACTACAAGTACACTTAGGGAAAAGACAGGATACTTTAGTTGGAAATGATATTTCTACACATGAATACCTACAACTTTGTAATCTAAATTCTAAGAAATGCAATAATATTTGTTAGATGTTTATATTATTAGAGAAATGGTGAATTAAAATAAACCACAACTGGTATTATTTACTAATACTTAAGAGAATGCTAGAAATATTTGTTCAGTGTCATTCAGCTTAAATACATGGAACTCATAGAATAAAATATTTAAAAAAGTGTATAGATCCTATTTAAAAAAATATATATTTTTTTTTATAAGTAACTAATATGCAGAAGCTGAAGTAGTAAAAAAAAAATAAACTGCTCATCTCTGTCTCCATAGTAGTTATTCAAATCTCAATAAAATGAATTTATTCCCTATTCCTTATCTAGCGGTGGAAATTGAAATAAAATCTACCAGATCAGAAATAGACAATTTGAAAAATTTATAAACGATAAGGAAATTTCAATTTTATTTAAAAATGGGTTGATTTTAAATGTTATGTATATTGAGAAAAATAGGCAGTTAAAAATAATATTAGTTAAGTACAGGAAGTTATCGAAATAATGGAAATACCTGTGAATAAAAGTGACCTTTAAGAATGCGCTTCGTAAGCATTAAAATATAATTCTATCTACCAGTTTTTTACATATAAAAAGATATACATAAAGGTACGTATGAGGTAGCTTTAGAGAATTTGTATACGTCTTAGATTTTTTTCGAAAGCATAAAATGTCAGACTTCTCAGACTTTCAAAGAGACCAAATTGTAGGAGCCCGACTAGCTGAGCGACTATGACCGAAACATCTTACCTTTTAGGTGTTTCTAGAGGTACAGTGCCTACAGTCATGACATTGTACACACAGCGTGGCAAGACAAACTCGGCAAAGCAAAATAGTGGACGGAAGGAGAAGATGAGTGAAAGAGACCGATGGGTTTTGAAGTGGACTGTAAAGTCTAAATGCAGCCAAAGTGACCGCAGAGCTGAATCAGCAGCTGGATTCTCCAGTACCTAACAATAATTGCAATTAGGAGTCACCTTCTTAAAAAGAACATTTACGGCAGATCAGCGATTTCCAAGCCACTTCTCACAGTTGTTAATGCCAAAAGTCATCTACAATCTTGCCATGACCACAAAACCTGGTTAATTGATAAGTGGAAGACAGTTAAATGGTCAGATAAATCATTTTTCAAACTTTTCTCCACAACAAGACTAATGTACGTTTGGAGGACACCTGCACAGGCGAATGGTCTGGATTGTCCTTTTAACTGTCAAGCATCGAAGTGGAAACAGTGTCGTAATTTTCTGCTAGCCCAATCGTAACCCTGAAAGGAAAGAACACTGGGGTGAAGTAAAAATAAATTTTAGCTGACTATGTCCATCCTATGATGCAAACATTATTTCCTGCAGGAGATGGGATTTTCCAGGATAATAATGCTGCTATTCATACCCAATCATGCTTTGGTGAAAACGAGGATGAAGTGAAAAAAACTACCTTTGCCCTCACAGTCCCCCGATCTCAATATAATAGAACCGTTATAGTCTACTTTAGAAAATTCAATCCGGAATCGATATCCTCCACCTGCATCTATCCCGGAACTTTCAAAATATCTCCATGAAGAATAGTACAATATTCCTCTAAACACTATTCAGCATTTGTATAATTCGATTCCCAGACGAATGCATGCTGTATTACATGCTAAAGGTGGTCCTGCACCATATTAATAAAAAATTCCTTATAAATCTAGGATGTTTCCATGATTTTGATAACCACCTGTATCTAACGCGTCTCATACAATTAAAACTTACAAAAATATTTAATATTTATAATTTATTATATATTTTATAAAATATCAATTAAAAATTATTATAAAAATATTAAAAAAAATTACAATAAATTTTACTTTCTGTACGGTGTTAAAATAAGTAGCACAAAAGTCTTAAATTTTATTTATTTATAAGTGACAATATTTACATGTATATTTTACAAGTATTTATTAAAATGGTTTGATCAAACAAAGAAAAAAATTTAAATGATTTTTTTAGTTTTTAATAAACTTGAACAATTTTCCAAAATAAATAAAAAGAACAAATAGCAAAACGATAAACAATTGAAGAACTTACAAATTAAAACTTAATTATCATAAAAATGGTATAAAATGTACACGAACAATAATATTATTCAATTAAAGGAAGCAACAAATAATTTTAAACAAACTCAAGATTAAAGCACGAAAAACTCATTTGATTTTACACCCCCGTAACCATTATTCGTTCAATCCGGAAAAAAAATTTGAAAGTGTTTACAAATGTTGATGGATATTCACTACTATATATTATAAGTATAAATAACACCATGTATTTCATGTCACGAGAGGGACATGGAATATATAACTTGAAACTCATATTTTATCTTTTGACATGTATTACTTTAATGTACTTATTTAAGCGGGAAAAATAGTTTTAAACAAAAGTTAGAAGATCATTCTTAGAGTTTTTTAGATAAAAAAGTGGAAAGCAGATAAAATTTTACGTTTATATTCGAAACACATTTATCATAGTAATATGTGTGAAGGAAAAGGATCTTGAGACTGTTGCTTAATTTGAGATCTCCTTATATTTTGTGTGATGAGGGAAGAGACACTGAGATAAAATTAACCCTTATACCTTCATGTAAAAGAGGTCAACATATTACATATATTTTTCTTTATGTGCATATTTTGATAAACAATGGAAATTCTTTTTAAAAATATTTTCAATAACTCTCTTATTACATAATTCTAGACTATTTTCTTTATATTCCTGTTAGTGGGTTAACGTAGTTTAGGTAACTAAAACATAGAATAATGGCATTTTAGGAAGATTCAAACTCTAGTTTTTACATGTTAATATTGGTGCTTTTTTCTAAATTTTATACAGTTTTTCTGGGAGTTTTTTAATAAATCCTCTATAAATTATGTTTATATTAAGAAACGAAATTTTAAGTTTAACAAATCCTAGTTTTATGTGTTAAATTTGTTCAAAATATGGTTAAGTATTTTGAAAACTAATTTTGTCAAGGCGCGCTTTACTTGAAAGCAAAATTCAGAAGTAATGAAAGAGCACAAAAGAATATATCATATATAGATTTTTTTTTTTTTTATTATTATCTCAGTGTATATTAAAAGTTTTACTATTTCACCTTAGGAGTAATTATCTGTCTATAACTATATTCGTAGTTATTTTTTTCAGACAATGTTATTCAATTGCCAAGTTTATTTTATTTGTTTTAATTTAAACTCCAAATACTCTTACTTATATTTACAAACCTGTACAAATATGAAAACCAAAATTTAAAAACTTGGTTCCATAATTTTATCAAATGTAGAAGAAATGCATTCCTATAGAATTTGAGGATACAAATTCCTTTTATAAGAAAGCACTTTACCTCAAACAAAACAATTATTTACCTCCCAATATTTTATATTGAATT
Source organism: Linyphia triangularis (assembly GCA_963978545.1). Lineage (NCBI taxonomy): Eukaryota > Metazoa > Arthropoda > Arachnida > Araneae > Linyphiidae > Linyphia > Linyphia triangularis. The sequence goes on along the minus strand of OZ021724.1, from coordinate 54,279,261 downwards.
TCCTATCACCCAATATCATATCCAGAGTTCTACTATATAAAAAAAACAGATCCAATTTTCTCCTCGTAAGAAAAAAAAAATCCTTTTCATATCGGAATAAATCTATTCGCATAAGAAACTGCAGAATTAATCAAATGAATCAGTCATTCTTTTTTGTCGGGAAAAACACAACCCAGAAGATAATAATAAAAAAAATAAACTAATGAAAATTCTCAAATCCATGCAATGTCGCCTCAACCCATTCAATCGATGCTCTACCCTACTAATGGAGTTCTGGTCCCTCTGGCTACATCCTTCAATGTTTGTAGTAGTTAATTGAAGTCCAACGTCTCTTTGTGCTGGATGCGCTTGTTTAATTATGCGTCTCATGCTAATACGGTTGCCTCTGCTATCGAAAAAGGTTTTTCTTTCATCTTTTATCCTGGAGGAAATCTGATTGAAGAAACCATATTTATCTCCAGGATGAGCTTATTAACGTCTTATCACATTCAGAATTTTTACTTATTTCCAGGAGGATACTAATCTTTGATGAAAACAAAGAATATGTCTATTTGTGACATGTTTTCGTTAGAAAATCTGAAGCAAATTATGTGAAAATAGTTCTAACCTTTAAGGAATAACAACCTTGTTAATATGCCCCATCTTAAAGGATTGTCAAATATCTTTTTTCTATAAACACATTTTATTCTAGTAAGTGATTAATAGTGTTTCAAAACTTTCAACAAGATATTTAATTTTGATAAGAACTCCGAATCCTGTTTAATTTTAAATAAGTATTTCAGGAATTCTCAGATTTCGTATACCAGTATTTCTTTATTTATCAATAATAACAAAACAGTCAGTCTGTATGCGTCTTTCCGTGTGTGTCTGTCTATAGAAATCTCCTTCTAATAGGCTTAGTGTCCTGAAGTTTCAACATAAGTAGTTTTGGCATTGTAATTGGACTTTTGGCAAACAGAATGTTAAAATTTTCATTATTTGTTTAATTATTATTATTATTATTATTTTTCAATTTCTTACAGCTTCCTTACAATGGGACTTACAATAATCGTATAACTTTAAATTTGAAACAAAAGCAGTTAAAACCCTTCTAATTTAGATTTTTCTCATACACAGTGTTTAAATTATTATCATAGGGCTGAGTGGGGTTATATTATTGCATAAATTTTTTTGTTTCTCTGTCAGGGAAGGAGGTTCTAAGTTCTGAGGGTCATGGACGTATATATAAGTCCTTTGATCCTCAGTTTTTTCAGCAATACACAATATTTTTAAATTTATAAATGAAATTTAAAATAAAATATTTTTTAAATATTCTTATTAGGATGATAGTTTAAAGCCCATTTAAAACAAAATCAATCAAAAATATTTTTAAAAATTATATACATATGAATTAGAAATACAATTTAAAAATTATTGTAGGAAAAACAATTGTATAATTTTGTCCATTCCCTGGACGCTCAGAGGGTTAATAAGAGTTTGCATAGCAATAACCTTTTAGAGAGCGAAACGACTCTGAGCTTACATGTCAGTTAACTTTTCAACAACGAAGTTAGCCTGTTTACGAAGAGTCAAAAGCTGGGACCAATACACAAGGACTGATCTCGCAGCTACAGTTGTAAAATAAAATAAGAAATTGATTTATGGGTTGCGGTTTCTGGAAACAGAATTATAAAAGAGACCGAATTTAAAGGGTAAAAAAGATACTTCATCTTAACTCACCAATCTATGGACTTACGGTAATCTTTCCCTTTACGTTTAACTTTAGAATGCACACACACTCATCAAATGTAATTTCAAACACTATTGGTTGATTAAGACGGTACCTATGCTATGCTACCTTTGCGTTTCATAAATTTTTGAGATAAAGGTTATCTTAACTTGCACAATCTCGGAAATAATAATAAACTATTTTGGAAATTCGACCTGATAGCTGTTCATTAAAGTGCAATAAATATGGATAACTTATACCTAAAATTCAACTAGTTTAAAAATATTTGTTTTACATCACTTACACTCCATACATTTACAGCCGTTCATCGGGAAAAATTCACTATTAACCGTTACTAATTACTATTAAACGCTATCAATATCTTCTCATAAATCATGCAAAATATGAGAGGATCTCATATAATTACCTCTAAAATACTTACTAACTACTACTCAATTACTTTTATCTCAAACATAATCAGCAAAATATAAGGATAATCCAGCAGCCTACCTCTACTATTAATTTTGTACCACCATCTATATCTCCTGCTACTCGAACATTTTTACTATCAAAAGTAACGACATTTATTTTAAATCCTTTTAAGGCAAGAGTAAAAAAAATTGTCATTTAACTTGCTTATGCATAAAAGAATATCACGAATCCTACTTTAAAAGTGAAGTGCTTTGCAAAATACCAGATGTTTTATAAGAATTCTTTTCTTTATTAAATTTAAAATATATTCTATTCGAAAACAAAATAAAATAATATTCTGTTCTTTAAAGTGTTGTTGAGAATAGCACTTTAAGGTAGTATTCGTTAACTCGTAAATCCTGTTGGAAGGCGAGGGATAAGTTCGCCTTTTCCACGGAAATCCTATAAGACTCTTACAGCCGACAACTTCCTGCAGATGTCCCATGCTTTTCGAGGCGGCAGGAAAATATCAAGAGTCACGATGCAAAGGTAAAAGAATCTGCATAACGTTGTTAGTATATGATCAATTCATATATTTATGTGCAGGGAACATAGCATACATATTTATTTCTATGGATATTTTTTTTTATCAAACGAATAGAGAAAGAATTCAAGGCATTCGAAATGTTATTTCTACGCAAATATTACGGCAAAATCTATCTTGTGGGTGGGATTTGTGATGTAAAAAATAGTTAATATTTTTAGCTTTTTTTTTTAATTTAGCGAGGAAAAGGAGGGTACATTTTTCAAAAAAAAAATAGTTTAAAATTTAATGCATGAAAATGCGATTTGATGAATTTTTATTTCAATTTTTAGCGCTTTTAAGTTTAAATGGAATGTTTTTGCAGCTAGGGAATTTTTTCCAATGTTCTTCGCCACAACCAGAATAGTCAGCTTAATCTAAAATTTAGGTATACACAACATTACTTAGATGGTTTGTATAAGAAAAAAGTTCACTGAAATCAAATAGGACAGGTAGTGATGGAAAAATATAAGCAGAATAAGAGGATTAAATGCAGCAAAATAAGAATTACAAAATGCCAAGGGTTACAAAAGCAATTTATTTTGATCAACACATTCATAAATAGCACAAAATATTAAATATTGTCACATTATATTTCATTTTACATTGAGAAAAATTTACACAAATCCCCTTACAATATCAGGTTTGAGAAGTTTCTCATCTCATCTTAAGCTTAGAATTCTTCCTTTTAATATCAACCTTTAATGTAAGCAATAGTATACCTCTTAGTTAATGAAAATTCTCAATAATTTTTAATGGCTGGTAAGAATTTTCTTTTGTTTTAATTTTTATCTTCTCAAATCGATCTAGAAAAGACTTTATTCTTTTCCTAAAATTCTGTAAGCCCAAAATTACTTATTTGTTTTACCGAACTTTAATTTATAAGGTCTATATTTTCTTCAAAATATTGGACACGTATGTTAAAAGAAATCAAAAGCTGTTATAGATCTGTAGATTCAGATCAGTTGATTAAATGAACTTCTTCTCTACAATCACTATCAGAATATTCATCATATATTGCGCTAAATTTTGTTTTTGTTGCTTACTTTCTCATTTAATATATTATTTCGGAAAAGTATTGTTTTGTGACGATTCCTTTTTCTCCATTTATACAAGCCAAACTAGGTAAATGGTAAACCAATTTAAAGGCTATAACCTACATGTTTACGGAGAGTTTATTTGCAGTAGTACATTGTGTTTTCTATTTGAAAATCGAAGGTCAAATTTTTTAATTTGGAATTCTGTGAAAGGAGAATAAATTTACCCAAATGCTAACCATAGGGCTCTAAAAGTCGATAAATTCAACTTCAATATAAAATTATTAGTGTTTATTGATTGTAACTTTGTGATGAATTAAAGGATTTTAGTAAAGTTTTTACTGGTCACATCTACAGAATTCAAACTAATTTTATTAATATTTTCAGGATTTTAGATTTTTATAATATTTTTAGGTTTTCTTAAAAGTTATATTTCGGATATGATATATACAAATAAGTATATACAAATTGCGTTTCATTTCAGTTGAATTGTCAGAATACAAACGCATCCTAAAATTTAAATCAACAACAATATTTAAAAACCACTTTTTAGAAGTTAATTTCGAAGTCATCTTATAATCTATTAGCTATTGAATACAATATCTAACTCGAACTTCCAAAAATAAAATTCGTTTAATGCATCTTAAACGTGCAGATTGCGCATGGGCCCACTTGTACCATACATTCTTTGGCTATTATACTGTCTTATTTTCAAATTTGTTAATAGTTTCCTATTCAACTCACCATTTTTTCAATTTTTCAATAGTTTACTGTTCAACTCGTTGTTTGTCCTAGTCTTATTAACCTAAAATTTGAATAATCAAACCACGGCTATTAAAATTTTCCATTTAACTGGGACGCCTATTGTGAACAACAAAGTGTAGTTAGTAAAAATTTACAATTAAGTACTGAATACTACTGTTTTAAATTAAATTCAATTGACATTTAGTAAATTAAGACATCGAGATTCATGCTAAGTCACTCTCCCAACTGAAATAAATGTAAAAATTCGACCACAAATAATTCTGAGACGTATTTTTACAGAACAATAATATTTCAGAAGTTGCAATCTATATATATCCCGTGAAAATTGTTGAAGTGTCTTCCCGTTGGGCCTAATAAGGTTTGAAGTTTAAGGCTTCAAGCTTTTGAGAGCATATTTAAACGCAGATTTGTTTAATTAATTAGATGACTTTGTCTCTCTAACATCAATAAATGTCATGTTATAAGTTTCTGTTTGTATGTCACAAAACGTAATTGCTAACATTGCAAAGCACTTCTGAAGTGAAATGTAAGGAGTCTATGCCAGCTGTTGCATTTTATGAAGTTTGATTATTTACACGCTCTCCTATTATTCATAAGTGCCAGTGGAGAAAAATTCTGACTGTTCAAATAAATCTCAGTTAAAGTGTTTCCCATCTTTCTCCTCATTTCGGTTGATATATCAAAATTTCAAACACATTTTTTTGTTATAAGTTGAGATTTTCTAGATAAATTGGAATTGAATTTGGGATAAAACCATGACTTTATACTTAGGGAAATTACTATAAGCTATATAAAATATAAATTTAAAGGTAAATAAATTATATTCCTTTGTAATTGAAGCTATCTTAATAAATATGATTATAGTGTAAATTCTTTCAAAGGAAAAATGTTCAAAAATTTATAATTAATTTTTAAAATAAATGTGAAGAATATTTTAGTTCTTTACAAAATGTAAATGAATTGAATAGATTAATGAATATTAATTAATTTCATTTTTATCCTAATTGCACTTATCTATTTTAAACTGTTTATCTCCAAATATCTTTCATATCAAATATATTTTACTATTGTAATTTATTTAAGAAATATTCAAGGAGTAAATCAGAGTCTCTTATATATCAATATCCCTCAATCACTATAAAATATATTTTAAAAGAGTTTAATTCAAGTTTATAAAAATTTATCACTAAAATAAATCATATGGAAAATAGTAAAATAAAATTAAATTCTACTGGCAAATTAATTTATAACTTTCATACATCTCAAGTCCCCAAAATAAAAGTTCATACTCCAGAAGGTATAAATTCCCTTTCAAAATCAACAAAAAAAATAGTAAATTAAAATGAATTTCTAAATTTAAACTCGCCGCTAAAAAAAGTTATACTTTCTACGCCATGTAATCAGAGAGACAGGTGATTGAGATGAGAAAAGGTGGAGGGAAGAATAATGAGATATTTATCCCCCTAAAATAAAGATAAATCACAAGCTGATCTATTCACCATTAATCACCTGAATGAGCTTGCCTTGGAATAAAAGTGAGATGACACGCTCAAGAAAGGGGGGAATTTATGCCCTGCCTCTAATAATGTGCACAAAAGAGACCCTTTCATGAACTGTCAGTTGCTGTCGGGAAAATACAAGGGAAAATGTATTGTGATGTTGCTGCTCACTTATAGACAATAAACAAACAGTTTTCATTTTAGTTCAATAATGTTTTTCGGCGAAGATGTAAATTTCTTTAGATTTTCATGTCTACCACAATGAGGTGTTTAAAAAGGAGTAAAAATAATATGAGGTGCCTAAATTATATGAGGTGGTAAAAATATAATGAGGTGTTTAAAAAATAATATCGTATTTTTGAAGATTAAAAATAGAGTGTAGCAAGATATAATATACGTATAAAGTACATTTAATATAGGGGGAATTAATATTTTTGTGACATTAATAGTTTAAATATATTATATTTCAAACAATTTGTGTGTTGTTGTTTTTTTTGTAATTTCAAGCAGCAACCTCATATACTAGACATTGCCATTCTTATTTTGAAAATGTAATTTAATTTTTAAAAGTAAAAAAGTAACTAAACATTGTAAAAAGTAAGTAAACATTGATATTTCTAAAAAAAAAACAAATCGATAAAATAAACCTCTGAACGTTTATGAAGAGAACTTGATGAGATAAAGACATTTAAAATTATAAAAATTCTTTGAACTAACAAAGAAACGTCTCTTAGAAATACTTAATACGCTAAAAATAAAACTCAATTTTTGTGCCTTTACTCGATTTCAAAAACACAATCAATAAATTAAATATTGGTTTTGGTATGGTTTTTTAAGGAACTAAAACATTTTGTTACTAAATGTGCCTTATAATTAAAAAAAAAAAAAAAAAAAAAAAAAAAAAAAAACTAGAGTTTATACTTTTCCATAAATATAGTAATTCTTCATTTACAAAATAAAAACAAGTAAAATCATACGCATTCAAAAATACTTCAGACATTCTCTGAGAGAAAAAAATGAGATGCATATACTGATTGAGGTATTTTATTGAATTTCTATTTCCATTAAAATTTTATAATGATAACATAATTGAAAATAAATAACGTATATCTATAATAATAAAACAAGCTATGTGTCTGTCTGTCTGTCTGTCTGTGGCTCTGTGGATCTATAGAAACCTACTTAAAATTGGAGTAGAGCTCTGAAATTTTCAGCATAAGTAATTTTAGCCTTCTAATTTTATACATCACAAACAGAATGTTAAAATTTTAAATACTTATTTTTTAATTAATTTTTTTAATTAATTAATAAATATGTTATAAAACGATATCTAATAGGGCTACAGCTCTGAAATTTTCAACATAAGTAGTTTTGGAGTTTTAATCGGACATTTAAAAAACAGAATTTTAAATTTTTATTTTGTTCTTTTTTAATTAGTTTTTTTAATTAATTAATAAACATTTTACAAAACGATTATTAATAGGGCTACAGCTCTGAAATTTTCAACATAAGTAGTTTTGGCCTTCAAAATTGTATACATCATAAACGGAATGTTAAAATTTTAATTATTTTTTTTAGTTAATTTTTTTAATTAATTAATAAATATGCTATAAAACAATGTCTAATAGGGCTACAGCTCTGAAATTTTCCACATAAGTAGTTTTGGCCTTTTAATTGGACTTTTAAAAACAGAATTTAAAATTTTTATTTTGTTCTTTTTTAATTAATGTTCTTAATTAATTAATAAACATTTTACAAAACGACTACTAAGAGGCCTAAAGCTCTGAAATTTTCAACATAAGTAGTTTTGGCCTTCTAATTGGACTTCAGAAAAACAGAATTTAAAATTTTTGTTTAGTTCGCTATTAATTAATTTTTTTAATTAATTAATGTATATATTACGAAACGATTTCAAATAGGGCTACAGCTTTGAAATTTTCAACATAAATAATTGTGGTCTTCTAATTGGATTTTTGAAAAACAGAATTTAATTTTTTATTATTATTATTATTTATAATTAAAATTAACAAATATTTTACAAAACGATTTGTAATCGGGCTACATTTCTGAAATTTTCAACACAAGTAGTTTTGGCCTTCTAATTGGACTGACAAAAAGAATTTTAAAATTTTAATTTTTTCACAAAAAGCTACTTCGAATAGGCCTAGATCTCTGAAAGTTTCAACATAAGTAGTTTTAGCCTCTAATTTTGCTTTCCACAAACACGTGTTAAAATAATCTTTAAAGGGTGTTGTATTATTGTATTAACGGGGACTTTTTTTTTCTTGACAAGGGAGAGGCTTCCAATATTAAGTCTTTACGTAGCAATTAGATTTTAGTGAGTGAAGCGAGCTTATGCTTAAGCAGCAATGACCCTTTCAGAGAACGAAGCGAGCCTATGCTTGCATAGCAATGAACCTTTTAACACGTGAAATAAGCCTGTGTTTATGTGTCCATGAAGTGAGCTCGATTTTGCTTAGAGATGAACCTTCCTGCGAGCGAAGCGTCAAAAACTGGGTCCTATACACGAATGACAGATTTCTGCAACTCGAGGCCTCACAGCCAGCTAAAATATTGCACATGTTAAAATTTCGTAGCGAAGCACGGGTATTTAGCTAGTCTATACATATAAAAGCAAAAGTGCTAACTCAAACACTTAGTCACTCGTCGCTAGAAGTTTTCCCACTTCCGGAATAGTCAAACTCTAAAATTTAGTACAAAAATCAACGATGAACAAAGAAACCAACAATGAACATAGTAAGCTATTCCAAAATCAATTAATCAACTTGAAGACATTAAAACAGAAAATTCCAACTTTCAGAATATAGTCTATCCCAATGTCAGATTTTCTACTAAACCAGGGCCTTGAAAAGCCTTGTTCCTAAAGTTTAACACAGTAAATTATTCCGAGTTCAGCCAACACCAACTTTCTACTGAAGCCAGAGATCTGGCAACAAAATGTTCTGTGAAATCACGTATCTATGTTAAAGATCTTTGGAATAGCTGATTTCCTTCATCTGAAAGTTCGCAGGTTTTTATTCGAAAAATAAAGTGAATTCCTTTATTATTTTATTTATTATTTGTTTATTAGTGAAAGAAACATTTTAAAATACTTTTTACTTTCAATTACCTATATGTATACATAGGGTATTGAAAGTATAGCATTCGGTAAAAAAAAATGATTTTTTTGCATTTCTCCACGTTTTGGAACATCCTGATTTCAAAAAAGTGATCTAGAAATAATGTCTGTCTGTGTGTATGTGGTCAGCATAACTCCCTAACAAATTGACCTACGATATTCAAATTTAGTGTGCGAGTTGGTGGTAGCCATGGGACCTACCGTTAAGGTTTTCGTCAAAATAGCGCAAGCGCGTAAAGTAGCTGCCATTGAAAAAAACATGTTTTTCAGTAATTGCTAAAATACGGCTCTAACTATTTTGATCAAAATCGAAGTGGTAATGCTTCTTAAGGTGTTCTAAACATCCCCCCCACCGAAATTCCCGTAAAAATGCTTTAATGGCGTAAATGTTGAAAAACGAATGCCTTTAACACAAAGTTATCTTTCCTTGAACCAACTTTCATTTTCCAAAGATGGTGTTTTTTTTTTTTTTTTTTTTTTTTTTTTTTTTTTTTTTTTTTATCTCTGCTCAGTTTCACTTACAAAAAAGGATAATATAAGAATTATCAATAAGCATATCGCCAAAATTCCTTTTTTTTTTTTTTTTTTTTCCCCATCTAAGAATTATCACAACAAATATTGCCAAACTGGTAATTTTTTCTAAGCGACTGATGAAAATATAAAAATGATAAACTACACAAATCTACATCAGCAATTTAGTGCTGTCCTTCAAATATAGTTGTGCGATGTTTCACACCCCTAGTTCCATTTGTTCATTTTGGTTTCAATCATTTAAAAAGGTCATAACCAGAAATTTTTGAGCACATGAATTTACTTCTTCGGATGTCTTTGGCATTGAAATGTGATTATTCCATGGCGACAGTTTCTTCATTTTAGTTGTAGATTTACTTTTAAATAAAGATTCGTCATCAAAAAATAGGGCTGCAAACAAATTTTACCTCGCTTCATGACATTTAGGCAAATAGAGAGGGTTTTTATTAATTTTTAAAACGATTTCATTAAAAGATTTAAAAGGCAAATATTTTTGGGGAGAAAATTCCGGCAAAATCTTATTATTTCAAATTGAACTTATTGTCTGTTTACATTCAAATGTATTTTTCTTTCAAAATATCACGTAAACAAACTATAAACCAAATGATACAAGTTTGCACTTTCCAAGGAGAAATATTCTTATTCCGTTTAAATATTATTAAAAAAAAAAAAAAAAAAAAAAAAAAAAACATTGTGAAACATATGATATAAGAATGTCGTAAGTTCAAAATAAGCAACGTTATTAATCGGAAAAGGATGAAGGATGAAATTGGAAGCCAAATGAATATCCTAAAAAGGTTCGTACTGCTTCAAATGTAACCATTTTAAACGAATATTTTAGTACATTTTCTTTTAAAGTACCGTGAATGCTATGGAGCAGCATCCATAGCGGAAACTGTCGAAATTTATTTAAAAACTGCTTCCTGAAGGTTAGCAGAGAATATTGTATATATATATTTTTTTTCTCAGTTTGGGCCAAAGAAGGACTCCAGGGCCAAAGTTGACCGCATTTACGGTATATTTCAACAAGATATTTTGAAATAAAAGCGACTAAATTACTCGAAAATAATTTCATCGTTAAAACGATGTAGGTATGGTATTTAGTACCAAACTTACACCAATCATTTCGGTACCAAAATATTAGCAATTCATTATTGACGCTTAATCCTCTTATTTAGCCTGATTATGTTTGTCAAAAACATGCCATTACCTTTCATACATTGATACAAATTAAATCTAAAAAGTTGCAGTCTATCACTAAAGTAACTTAATAAATATGTTAAAGAAAATTAGAAATAAAATATGTTGGTGTTAATTGTAATTTTGGACCCCGTAGATAAAATTATGTTTACCTTTTATAACAAAAAAAATCTAATCCTCTATAACTTGTGTTACCTTTTGAAACACTTGATTTAAATAAAGAATTAGCAAATCAAACTAAATTTGAAGCAATTTATTTGAATAGTGGAATTTATATTTTTTATAATTTGTGAAATAAAGTGGCGTGTTATTTAATTTAAAGTTCTTTCATAATTCTATATAGAAGTAAATGGTTGTTGTTGGGAATGGTACATGCAGAGTTCCCCATTGTAAAAGTAACCTTTCTAACGGCCCTAAAGTGTCAGTATATTTATTTCTCAAAGACAAAAAAAAAAAAAAAATATGTAAGCAGTGAAAACATGTCATCTAGAAGTAAACACCACTTCTAAATATTTGAGAGTTAGTATCATTTATAAGCGAAATCAGTGAATAAGGAAATGAGTAAGGGAACAACCGCCAAATATAGATGGGCAAACTGAAAATTAAATAGGATATAAAGTAACTTGAGACAAAGTTTATTTAAAGCTTAATTTATTTCGTTACGACGTTCGCATCAACTCTTATTTCAATTTCAAACACAGAACCTCTGCTCGTTTCCCGAAAACTTGAACTCTTATCTCCGTGCTAATAAAATTTAAACGTCTAGCACTCGATACAGTTTCATTTATTATTGTGAATTATCCTGGACATTTCCATCGTAAACCAACAGTGGATAGAGGACCATCAGAGAAAATAGTCATGTAGAGTGAGAACGCTCGATTACAGAAAAGTATTGCAAAAAGTTTGCATTTAATGAAGAATTTGGCATGTAAAAAAATGTTTATTAAAGAATGTATCTAAGAGTTCTTTTTTAAATACTACTTTAATATATTCTTTTTTAAATACCATTCTATCTTAGAAGCTTATTGAAGAAGTTGATTATTCTTTACCAAATCTTTGAGAACTAAGATGCACTAATACTATTCCCCTCTTTAACATATAGAGGAGATAGTTTTAGAGATACAAATTTTACAAAAATGCAGTTAAAGACAGATTTATTAAAGAAATTATTTCGATTCTTACATTTGTATAGAATTTAAAGTCTAAGTTTCAATTAATACTGTGAATTATATGCTTTTTAAAGTTATTTTGTTTCAACCTCGATGTGTGACGTCACGATCCATTGTCCAGGTTTTGAGTGTTAAGTTAGTGTTGGCTCAGTTCAATAACTTTAAGAGGTCGAAAGGAATCAAATAAAAAGTGAAATATCATTTCTTCTATTTGTCACAGTGCCAGGACTCTGTGTAAATCGGTACACATGTTCCTAAAGATAAACATAGCAGAATTACACTATCAAAACTATCACAATTTTGATTAACTACGATTAAAGGATCTAAATGTGGTTTCAAACATTTTGAATGTGGATTTTCCCTATATTCTACTTTTTATGAAACCAGGATATTGAAAATTCGTAAACTTGTTCTCAAAAATGTACATAGTAAAAAAAGTTATACCAATTTAACTCATCAACTTTAATAAGGTGGCAAAATAGAGAAAGATATTTCAAACGATGAATATTCTAATAATTCATAAATCCTAGAAGCGGTGAATCTAGAGTACTATACTGAACTTAACTAACCAAATTTAAAAGGTCAAATGTTACAAATATAAATTATCAAAATGTTCTACTTCTCAGAAACACATAATGCTCCAAAGTTAGAGCTATGATATTTGCCACATGCCTTTTCATAAGTTATTTTCGAAATATAAAAATAGTAAAATCGTACTTACTTCCTTAATCAAAGTAAATGGTAATAATCCGATAAGTTTGTTCAAATAATGTTGTTGTTTTTTATTAATTTATATGAATATCTAAAATTATATTTATGCTTGGATTCTTTGCTTTTTATCTCGAAAACATATCAACCGGTGGTGAATTTTAAGATATTTTTCTCAGTGTGTTAACACGGGAAAAGCTACTTAACCCTTTCAGTGACAGTGATGCCAATTGGGATTACAACATTTAAGAATTTTTATCTCCTCATCCAATACTCCCAGTGAATTCGAATCAACGTTTTTACTATCATCAAACTATTCTCTGCTCAAATATATTTTTCTTTTTCACCAATATATGGCTGCACGGGTTCTGTTGATGAATGAAATGAGGCTTTTTTATGTTTTCTCAATTCCGAAAAAGATGCAGAAATTAATTTCATTTTTTAAATAATTTAAATTAAATAACTCTTTAAAATATGTTCGTATTATATTCATTAATATTTAAAAATTGTATATTAACCATTTTTAACGAATAAATACTTTATAAATTTTAACATTTGCTATGATTGAAAAGTGATGATTCCATTTGGCATCAGTGAGAGTTGAGTACAACTCAACTCCTTTTCCCGGCTATATTATTTATTTTAGATTCGTACTGTTGTTACCACGTTATTGCTATTTTTTTCTAGCAGTATTCACTACGTTAAGATATATTTATGACTAAATAAATTATTTCAAATTTTATTTGATTTATTTAGAAATGCCGAAGCGAAATAGCTTAGACTTGTCCGATACCTAATGCTCAATGATAACATTTGGAATCATTTTGAATTTTAATTAAAAAAATAAACAAACAAAATTGCTTTCAACCCTGTTATTTTAGATACCAAATGAGTATATTTATAAATTTCAGATTTTTAAAATGAAAAATAAATAATTGGGACTGAAAGGGTTAAAGTTTTTAAGCATTTAAGTTAGTGTAAATTGAAACTATACCACTTCATCCCGTTATTTCTTATAAGCTTCAAACAAAAGTTCAATATTTCATTTGGAAAGTAAGTAATAACATAATATCCTATTCGAAGAACATCATTCAACTAGATAACGTTACAAATTCTCAAGTATACTATAAAAATTATACAGCTTTTTCAAAATTAATATTCCTGAAATAGTGTTACATAAATATAATTAGTAACGTTTATGAATATAATGAGTAATATTTATTTAAAAAAATAAAATCCATGTAAAAATTACGTAATCGTCTGGAGAAAAAAAATATCAAGTCATTTTTGAATGATCTGCTTAAGATAGATAAAAATTTTCAATTACAATATCCACCCTTTTTATTTAGTTTATTTTATTTGATCAAAAACAATATCAATTGGGAAGAATAATATTTCTTATGCAAATTTCTTATAATAGTTACAAGTAAATGGTCAACTTTCAGTTATTGTTACCAAACCCTAAAAAAATATGTTTATATTCAATTTATAATATTTATTTCAAAAAGTGGTTGTATTAACTCATTAATGAAACACTGTTTGAATAGAATTAAATGGATAAAATAATGCAGCTATTGTTAAATATTTATTTTCATAGCTCGTAATATAACAAGTATTTTATTTATGCAATCTCACATTGACAAAAAATTTATTGTTTACACAAACTTATCTTGCATTCAATTTATGCGGTTTTAGTGCTTTTAGTAATAAAATATTAAGATTTTCATTAATTCTGTATTTATATACTGACATAGTGTCCCGTTGTTGTTTGAATTTGCTATATTGAAGTGTTTGTTTCCCTATACCACTGCAACAAATCACTGGGATCATTTTCTGATCTACCGATTTAATACTTTGATATTCTAATAGAAGTACTTTAAAGAGCGATAATGCTATTTTCTTTTTACACTGAAGTCTTAATTTAAATCGAAATTTTACCGCTAACAAATCTTTCACAGTTTCTATTCAGATATGTATTTCATAAATTGAAACCTCTTCATAAAAATTCATTAGGTGACGTTTACCATACCAGTATAAATAGCAATCAAAGGAACAAATAAAATGGTAAAAACCAATATATTTTCACGAAAATAAAGTAAAAGCAAAATTTCAATTCAAAGCTTTCCTAACTTATTAATATAAATAAATTTCGTTATTAATTTCTTCAACAATCAGATATTTAATTTTTTATTTATCGATTTGCTTATTTTAATGCAACATATTTCAAATTTAAATTTTGAGGATATTTAATCTACGATAGATATATTTTCTGAGATAGTAATATCTTGAACATATTTTATATAGTTTCAGAATCAAAGAAAAAGCTAAGTAAAGGAAAGTGGGGTGATTTTTTAGGGTCCCTTTCAGCAAATGTATTATATAAGATTGTTTGCAATCTAAATAGAAAAATTACGTTTTGTAAAAAACTTATGTAAAGATTCAATTTCAAATGCAACGAATTGCAAAATTGCATTGATTTTAGTTAACTTACTCAATAATACATTGCCTTTTAATTTTCGTTCCTTTTACGGACACTTACATTATACTTTTCAATACTTTACAATCAAATTCATTTTTATTTAGTTTTTACTTTTCCAATATGTTCTACTACATTTTCCTACAACTGTTACCAGGACAAAACTATACGTTTTACTGACTCTATTTTCTTTCCTTCTAATGTCTCTTTTTTTCAAATTGATTGCATATAAATCCTAGTTTACTCCTAATTTATATATTCATTTTCGTTTTGTAATGCAACTTTTTCTATGTAATTAATATTAGAGTATTAATAAATCAAAAACTTTTTTGTAGGTTTGTCTTTAAGTGTTTGGCTTACTTTCTCATAT
Organism: Linyphia triangularis; assembly: GCA_963978545.1. NCBI lineage: Eukaryota > Metazoa > Arthropoda > Arachnida > Araneae > Linyphiidae > Linyphia > Linyphia triangularis. The sequence continues at coordinate 54,263,665 of OZ021724.1, read as the reverse complement.
TTTACATTTTTAAGATCTAATTTTCTCTTATTTTCAAATTTTTTTTAATTTTCCTGTTCTCAGCTCGTATTGCCCGTGAATGTATTCTGAAATTTATATAAAGGCTAAGTAGACAAAGTTAACTTATTAAATTGTACCATTTGTTATGTTTACCAACTATAAACTTGAAAGCTACAAAGCGTTGATATTGAAAATTAAAGGCTAGGTACAAGATACGCTTGTTTCAACTTAAGGACAAAAACATTTAATGAAGTAAAATAATTTTCATATTAAATTACTCGATCTGGGGTAAATTTGAAAGGTCAACCACAAATAAAGTTCAGGTATAGTTCTCAGACAAATTTCTTTTCAACGGTGTTGATACCTCAAATCCCGGAAATATAGTGCATACGGTCCCGTTTAGGTTAAAGTGTTATCACTCGCTTAAAAAAATTAGTTTAAAATTATTGATACTATATTTATACTTGTAACTGTTTAATTAAATGAGTAATTCTCATTTCCCAGAATAAATGCACCTTTAGAAAAAAAATCAGCGTTGAAAACCAATTTCTGTTTTTACATTTGAGGTCACTAATTGAAAATCATTGTACAGCAAATCATTTATGAAGAGAAATACAAGAAAATATTGAAGTAGTTGTTATATTTTATTACACTTGATTATTCATACATTTTCCAATCAAATGTCAGTGCAGGTGTCGAGAGATTCAAACTATTCAATGTGCCTCATCAGGGTTCCCACTCATATCACAGAATGAAAATCAATGACTTTTAAGGACCTAATTAATGTTTTTAAGGTCCTATGAAAATTTGTTTTCAGGCATCATGTCTGTATTTAAATTTTTAATAAAGTATATTCTATCAAAAAAGTTACAAGTTGGTGGATGCGTAATACAAATATGTCGGGAAATTCCTATACGGTGCAGATAAGTGGCGGTTACGAGGGAATAGCAAGTCCGAGTTCTATTTTTATGAATTTTGCAGTTGAACAATATCTGTAAAAATTAAGTACTTTTAAGAACCTCTATTCATTTTTAAGGACTTTTAAGCACCTCTAAGCATTTTCAAGCACTTTCAAGGCCTTGAAAACAGGTTCAAAAATATTAAGCACTTTTATTGACTTTCAATGACAGTGGGAACTCTGCTCATATTAAAAGTTTCCGCTTTTTGCCTTATACAATATATACTTTCAAAATAGTATACTCCTATTGGAAAATAATTAGGTTTGAAAGAATGTAAATGTATGAAACAAATATTTAATTGCCCTAAATTATATTCACTTGAACGTTTATCTTGAAAGTTTTTACTGATCATGGAAGTTGAAGAAGCGAATATAAACTGCATAAAAATTATTCTGGGAATTATCATAAAATAATTTCCTTATTCTAAATACTTAATACTAGAATAACAAATATTTCTTGTTAAAAAAAAAATATTATTCAGTGAAACATTTAAATTGTTAATGGTCATATTTAAATAAATAAAAAATGTCCATAAATATTAATATTATTTTATTTTCACTTCGACACTTGACTCTATAAGTAAGTTTTAATTTAATGCAGCAGACACCCTAATTCATTTCTAAATCACTACCATATTAGTACTAGCCCATATGAAATACAAAAATTTTACTCCCTTTGATAGCATTATTTTTTACTTACACGTTTATTTTAACTTTTAAGTTAGATTTTCATGCAGAAATAGCCATAATTTAATGCGATAAACGACCATTCCTTACCTCATATAATATTCTATTCACATAGAAATAATGTTTTAACTTTCTACTTAGCTCTAAAAATAAATTCGACTGTGATAAAACCATAAAATTCAATCTAAAAAAAATACCTCATAGAAATACACAAATTTAACCCTTTATATAACAAGGTTGTTTGCTTTCTAATGAACTCAAGAAATAAGTTTTAATGCTAAACAGCATACTAATTTATCTCAGAAAAAAAACATCCCCATCTCCACACCGCCTTCTGCAATTCCCCTATACTGTTGCTCACTTTAATCATTCAACCGAAAATACCTTTAGGGCGATGAGACATTTCGGAAACAAATATTGTCCCAAGAACTTCAGCTACTTAGCACTAATCAAATCGCAGTTTCTCCCCCGATGCTTGGAAGATAAGCGGTGGAATAACCGTGGGGGAAATTATTCTACGCCCCCAAACCACCACAGCCTGCTTCACAAAAGCTGTTGGAAATTCCGGGCTTCCGGGCAAAACGCCGGGTAAGAGGGATTGCAGTAATTTCCACACCATTGTGCAGGGGGAAAAGGGTAACAGCTGGTTCTTCTGCATTGGACGGCTATCCTAGCCTGGGATTTTCTGAAACCTTCGTGTGGGATAAGAAAGAATAGCTTTTGAGGAGTCGCTAAATCTTCCTGGAATGAGATGCATTTATATTGCGTGGTCAATTTCTTGCTCTTAATGGAAACATCAGTATTTGAAAACATCATACATCGATTATTAATGTTCTGGCCGGAATTTTGTAAAATGCATCATGCTTTAAAATAAACAAGATGAGACTTGAATTTACAAGGGAGAATTAATAGCTGTTTTCATTTGCAAAATGTGTATGGGGATAGTATTTTCTAATACCAAATGTACTATATCTTATAAAATGTTATATATTTTAATTTATTGCACCTCATTAAGTCTTTATATTTTTCAAACCTTCATTTCTAAACACAAAAAGCAGTCTAGCTGAAAAGTTAATGTAGCTTTCTATTTTGTTCTATTATAATCTTTACTTGTGCTAGCTTTAGTTTAGCTCTACATATTGATGCAAAATGTAAGCCAAAGCCGATAATAATTCAAGTCAATTTGTCCCAGAAATAAAATTAAGAATATAAGACAATAATTAAACTGTTATGCATATTTTATAACCAGTTTCATAATAAATGAATATCCAAACGCAAAATGAATATTCAGTTTTCCTTCAGATGATTAGTGGTAACCCCAAAAAAGCACTTCAATGACAACAGTATAACAACAGAATGCTTTCTCCGACAACTCCAAAATCCTTTCAGATCCCTTCCCTTGTTAATAAACCACAGCAGAAACATCCAAGGAATAAATCTTAGACATCCCCCCCCCCTACACACCGGGCAATTTGCAACCAATCACGAACCACCATACGAGATACGGCCACTATAAAAATAGCCCAATCCTTTCCCGACGAGATAAAAAAAAAAAAAATGGCAAACAGAAAGACGAACCACCCAAAAAGTGGGAGGTTTGTTTTGCCAACAAAAACAAACAAAGAACTCAGTGCAAAGAAACAAAGGGCACATCCAACCACCCCCTAAAGGCACGTTCCGCTTGTCTTTGACGGACGTTCTTTTTCTTTGTCTAGTGGAATTCCAAGCGTTCTATTTCTTTTGTACCTCCTTACACTTCGGGCCATTACGAATGACCCTCACACCCTCACTGTTGATGTGATACGGGGGTCCATCCGAGCGGGCAAATCGCCAGGGTGTACCTTAAGACACGTAAACGAAGTCATCGTTGATTTGGTTGAAGGTATAAAATTGTTATGGGCAGGAGATCGAAGGGGAAGATGGGCTCTTTTCGATATATCTTCTATTTTTGGGTGTTGCTTTGATGGGAGTGATTTCTTTTGAGTTACAGACCACTTTGTTAGTTTTTTACTTGAAGAGTTTAAAAAAATGGTTTGGTTCATTTTAGGTGCCATCTTTTATAGTTAAGAAAAGTCCTATCCAAAAAATGGATTAAAAAAAATGAATCAAATAATATATATAAATGTATTTCACTCTGAAATTAAAAGGGTTCTGAGACTAAAATTTTTTTAAATTCTAAAAAAAAAATAACGTTATTATAAAATATAATACAATATTTTTAAATAAAGCATCATAAAAATTTGGTTTCTATCATTAGTAGAACTTAAAATATTTAAGTTTTTGTTACATAACAAATGTATCTCAGACATGCTATCTTGAAACTTTGAAACTGTTTTTCTCGGTGATGGATTTTTGTCCCTTTTTTGAGTTTAAATTGATACAATTTAAAAACTGCTTGTTATAAACCCATGAAACTTACCACAATCGTTTTTCATTTATATTTCTTTAATTTGTCTTCATGAATTATGTTTTTATATTTAACTTTTTTTTAAAGTTTTTGGAGCTTTAGTATACTATAGATTTTATACAGTTTTTGCAGAAAATATTTTTTTAATTTTTTCTTATTACTTTATAGAAAAATCATGAGAACAATTTTTATATGAATTATAAGAAGTAATTTTAGGCAAAAATGAAGTGATTTGTTAAAAAAAGTTTTTTAAATATATCAAATTTAGGAACTATCAAAATTTTGAAGTTTTTTAATTAAAAAAATATATTTTTTAAATTTGAAAATTTAAAATAGTCTTTTAAGTTTCAAAGCATCATACGTTACTGCATGAAAAATTTCAGAAAAATAATCCTCAAAATAAGGATTTTAGAATTTTGAGTCCCAGACCCCACAAGTATATTAACTATGAACTATGGTGGTACTTCCATAAGCAAATTATCACGGGGAATTATTCTCATTAGTCCATCGGTAATTATAAAATTATTATTATTATGTTCAGTCCTTTATTATTTATTTTATGAACCAAAAAAGTTTATATAAAATTAAATTTCTTTATCTAAGATATAAAAAAGATGATTTTTTTCAGTTTCTAAACAGGTTTTCTCCTTTTATCTTTAAACCATACCATAAACATTTTCGCTAGAAATTCTAAAAATGTTGTTTCATTCACTAAATTAGTATTTATTTTTATGCCAAAATATGTTATATGGTTTCAATTATTTAATCCATCCTAAATTTAATGAAATTTTAAATTAATTTTATTATTGCAATTGATTTGTGTATTATGAGGAAATTTAATTCATTTATTTAAACTAAAGAAGCAGCATGGTTAATTTAGAAAAGTAGTATGCACAACAACGGAGTCATAAGTACTAAACATTTAAATTTCGCCTTAATCCTTAAAGTAATAATGCAATGGTGTAATTGAAAAAGAAACTAAATTTCCATTTTTATAATTCAATTGAGGACGGATGTAGTTAACCTGCAAAAACCATGCAACAAATTTTCAGAATAAATTATTTGGTTTCAAATGATAGTTTTCTTTAAAAGTTTGTTTTTTCTTTTTTTTTCTCTCTCTCTCTCTCTCTCTCTCTCTCTCTCTCTCTCTCTCTCTCTCTCTCTCTCTCTCTCTCTCTCTCTCTCTTGCAAAACTCAGGACTTTTTGATACACCATAAAATTTGAATCTATATTAAAGCACGTTTTATTTTATTCAAATAATGCAAAATTTCTAAATGTCGGTATTATATATATTTTATTTTTATTTTTGTGTAACATGTCAATAAAAAGTTGATTTTAGCGAATTTTCATGGGGCGAATATATAATTCCAAATAAAGAGTTTTTTGTCACTCTACCCAAAAACTTTTACTGATTCGTATTCACTTGTTAGCAATTTAAAGACTTCTTCAATAAGCAAAGGATCTAACAAATTCTTAATTAAAGCACGCTTTCAAATATTTCAAATTTAATAAATGTTGAAAACAATGCCCCGCATTGTACAAAAACAGACATTAATATTAAGGTATCCATAAAGTTCTCCATTAATGTGCTTCTTTATTCTACTTTCAACATAAAATCAAAGATGCATAGCTCTTTGGGTTTCAATTTTCGGGTTTTAGAAGTATAAGCAATCTGAAATCGATATTTCAGTGAAAGTGTCGCAACAAATTTTACAAAAAAGGTTAAATCGATTTCTTTTTTAAAGGATGAGGTTTGGAATGCGTTTACAAATAATTGCATTTCCAATAGCTGTAAAATTTTAATTAAAAAAAAAAATCGTTTTTGACTACATATATATTTTTGCACTATTGAAAATAATAACTAAGAATTTACACAAGTATACTTCGTATTTCCTGGAAAATCAATAAAATGACAAAATTAATTGCCACTGTTGCATGATAAAATATTTTGTTATTTTGGAGAAAAAAATAAAACTTATATTTTGTATTATTTCAAGAACAATTTTTATTTATCAAGAAGCACGAATTGCTAGAGGCAACACCAAATTTAATTGAATTAAGCAAAAAAAGAAAAAAAAGAAGAAAAAAAATTTCAAAATCAAAAACGATAAAAAAAAAGTCAAGCTACTAGTATTTTTTTCATTTATGGCAGACGCTTAAGCAGGAATTTAAAGTATCCAAAACTCGTCAATAAAATTTTTAGATATTTACTTTTTTAGAAATTATTCTTCCTTTTGTAAGGACTTAATTATTTCTTATACAAGATTATTCATCCCAAGCCACAAATTATAATTTGCAGAGATGATAAACAACAGAGGTATTACAAAAACGAAATTTGAACAGTTGTATCAAGCCTCCGTATGTAAATAAGCGTCCGTAATTGATATTGAAATTTCAAATTTGAGATTTACTCCTGCATTTAAAATGTTAGCTGATAGTTTTTCTGCCATTATAAGTTAAAAATGCTCCAAAAGAGTCCAAAAAAAAATGTAATCAAATGGATATTTTAACACTTTTGCTTTCATCCTTTGAAATTACATATTTTTGTTTATTGTTGAATAAGTTTGTATGACCTAAGAACTTGAGCCATTCAGTGAAATAAAAAGATTATTTTCTAAGGACTATTCAGAAATTGCCAAAATATGAATTTAAATTTTCTTGGATTTAGTGCTTTTTAATAATTGAGGCAGTATTAGCAGCAATTTGTGAAATTTCAAGATGTTTAAGACGGATGCCAAGTCGGTATACTATTTTAACTTTAATTATCATATATGCAAGTAATAGTGTTTTAATACCTGGTATATGAAAAGTGGGATTGTTACAAATATATGCCAAACGCACCTATTAACTTATCTATAGAAAATTATGTAATTAAATAATACAAATTTTAAAATTTAATATCTTATCTTTTCTAGGCAGATCTTTCATCAAATTATTTTTAAGAAGAGGAAGAGAGCTGGATGGTTTTGTGTTTTTTAATTATTATTATTATTATTATTTATATTATATTACTTTAAAATAAAAGTTATTGTAAAAGTATTTCGAAGATAAGTAATTTTTTTGTCTAGATTCTATTCAAAGCCGCATAGTGCCACAACATCGTAGCAATATAATAATTACTAAGTCCGAATTTCAAGATAGAAACTAGAATCATTGAAGTGCATTTTAAAAGTGAACTATCCCGAATTATGGTGAGAGTAGGCAAAGGAAAATTCAGCAGGAAGAATGAATATCGACTGGAAATCGTTTTATCAGAATCTTCGTAAAACTTACCTATTTTTAAAGAAGAATTGGGAGGACTCTAAATCGTTTAGAATTGAATCACATTAATCTCTAGAACTAGATTTTAATTTTGCCTCTGTGCCATCCAATCGGAACTGGTTCCCTATTAGCTAAACGAAAATTAAACTACATTTGCACATTTGCTATCCTATCAGACCAGAGACTACAAGAACACATATCCTATCAGACGACATATATCCTATCAGGCGAGAGACTACAAAAACTCATATCCTATCAGACAGAGACTACAAGAACACATATCCTATCAGACGAGAAACTCCAAGAACGCATATCCTATAAGATGAGAGACTACATGAACGCATATCCTATAAGACGAGAGACTACAAAAACGCATATACAATCGGGAGGGTTTTAGGTTCCAGGCTGGATTTTCTTACACATGATATACACGGCTGTACTGTGCAAGAAAGTCACTGTGTGTGAATATAGAAATGCCTTATAGGATGACTTTCTATTAGAAACTGCCCCTCCAGCGATGTTGCAGTTGGTACACATGACACCTAAAAATCCGAATAGACCCCCTCAAAGTTCAACTGGTAGCAATTGAATTAAAACACATATCTCTAATATCAATGTGTTGTTGATGTTTGTCAACGAATCAAATAGTTAACAACGATTTGATTAACCAATGCTATTGCAGCTTGTGTCATTAGTTGACAATTCATTTACTGTTGTTATTCAATAATAATTACATTTGTTTAATAGTGAAATTAAAAAATAGTAGGAATTGATATTTACAAAAGCGTATACGTTACCTTACTGCCTACGTTTCTAAAAGCATACGCTACCTATCTGAATATCCAATGTTCATTAAATGTGCGTTAAATATTGAACCCTGTAGACGAATTCAATTATTTTACTTTGTATATGCTACAAAAATAAGTATAACCAACCAAAATTGAACCTCTGGGTCAACCTCAAAAAACTATCAAAATTTAAAATCTGGATCATGGCTGATTTTACACTTTAGCACTAATGAATGATTTTCGACTGAAGTACAAGTTAAAAAGATTCTAATAGTTCTTTTTAATTATTTTTGTATAATATTTGTTTTATTAGCTAGTCAATATGTGACATAAGCATACTAAGCCAAATAAACATGGGCAAGTCGTCTTCTGTATATATACAATCCGGTCTGTGGCAGTGATTTTCTCTGTTTGTTGGAACGTTTTATTCCTTGTAGCTCAGCATGGAAGTGAATCTTCAGTGAAAATAAGGCAGAAAACTTTATCTTAGTACTATGATGAGTTAAAATCAACTCATCATACTACCAAGCTGTTGTTTTACGCCCTATATTCACTGGAGAAATTCAAATTTTTATCCTAAGGATTTTAAATGAATGAAACTGCAACAAGACAAAGTCACCAGTCATCTATATATATAATTCTCTTGCGTAACGTCCAAATTCGGCTGTATTTCTGTGAGCAGAATGGCAATGATCTTCTAAATGTACTTTATGCACGAATTTCCAAATTCAGCAATCCAGCCAATCACAATATATCTTTTGAAATTTGACTAATACAACTGGCAACAGCAACAACTTGGATTCGCTATATTTTGTTTTTCTAATTACAGTCTACAGATAGAAATTATTGCCTATTTAAAACGTATTGATTTAATAGTTACGATGATGTAAGAATAGATGGATCCAAGGTGTGTACATTTCTTTTGGATTAGAATTTCGGATAAACCAGACTTTTCGGAAAAGTTATCTGCTGAACATGTTCCGGAGGTCGCCGGGTTGCATTCAGCGCTAAATCGCCAACTTTCAAAAAGTCGCTGAGAGACATTGTGCAGTAAATCTGAACCTATATTCATTTCTAATCAGTGCAAATTCAACTATCGAATTGAAAACTATCAAATTAACGAACAAAACCACCCACTCAACTTCAAAATCTCATATGATATTAAAAAAAAAACTTTTGGCGGAATAGGGTTAATTTTCTCGCCAAATTTGATTTTCAAAAGATGCCTGTTGATTGAATGCCGGATAATTGGCTGTTTATTTTATTTTCTAAGTATCGCAAAAAAGATTATGCGAACATATGATTGCTTCGTTAAGAAATTTCTATAAACAACTTTAAATATTTTAGCGCTTCATACGATATCAGCCCGTAAATTTTAATTGTTCAATGAAATAACCATCTTTTTTAAATATATGTACGATACTGTTTATTTTTGTTGTTTTCCAAGAACTTTCTACTACGTTGTCACACTGTCCCTGCTTAACGCGTCTCGACAGCAGTAGTATAATGACGTGGCAAGTATTCTGGCTCTTCATAATTAACAAAATGTTTTCAATTTCATGGCATTATGCAGCTGAGATAGCTTTTTGCTAGGGCATATTTTAATGCTTCACTTTGAGGCGAGCAAAGCGAGCCAAGGGGATTGCATAGCAATCCAGGGGGTTGGCGAGCGTCAGCGAGCAGGAGGCGGAGCCCCCTAGTACTTCTAAAAGTGCTTCTGTATTCCTTGGAGAACTGAAAACTGACACAGGTATTGAATATTTACATTCTAAAAATATATTCCTGTGAAGTCTCCTGACGCTGCCTCAATAGACTATTCTGCCTTTGATTTGTGAAAAAGAGCTCAGTCTAAGTGCAAACCCACCACGATTGGTGTACTTTGGAAAGTAGTGAAAGAAAAAAGAAAGCAATACCCCAGTAACTTTTACGAAAAGATATTCTAACCTGGAACTTACGATGCAGACCTACAGACCATAAACAAGGTCATCAGATAAAACATTAAAAAATTAGGCTTTAGATTTTAAACATTTGAAAATATGGCCTCTAAATCGTTCTAAAATGTGTTACACTTTCTGCATATGATTTTCCAGAAACATCTTAAGTTTATATAGTTTATCTAATATTTTAAATATATGCTTTACTTATATTCACTGTTCCATGTATATTCCCTTTTATTTATATGGTTTACATAAAAAAATGTTATGAACTTTTAATTAAATATTATTATTGTCAGACAATTTTTTTTAATTTTGAAAACCCTTCCCATCTTCTCTTAGAAAATTTCTAGACAATATAAAATTTTACAGTATGAAGATCATATCTTCTGGGAAAATGTATTTGTGAAACTTATGAAGTGTACAAAATACATTTCATAGTAAAAGAAATTCAACTTAACTTGGTATTTAATTTAAAGCTTTCTGGCCATCTACCTGCTTATACTTTGTAGTGGAAGACATTTTAGCCACTGAATAAAAACAGATATGCTCCAATTGTATGTGTTCTTCATCGTTCATATTATTATTATTAAATCAGTTGAAGAACAAATTGTCTACAATTTTACTTGTTTTCGATTCTTCAATTAATCCACTCAAGAAAATATGACAATCCCATTTCAGCTATCCCTTCATCCATTAAAGAACGTTCAGAATTCCATCTTTGCTCAATTGCGCGTGAGTTTAATACTCTTTGGTAATTTATATCTCATTAACTAGGGGACACCAATTATCGATATCGAGTTTTCCCTGAAGTTCGAGTGGCGACAATATTACCGATAATCCAATTGTCATCTTAGGTACTGGAATCCAATGAAGCACTGTTTGCTATGACATCATATTGTTCATCCTCTTACCTTATTCATTGCGAAAGTTCCAAATTTATGCAAGTGAATGTTTTGTTATCAATTTGTCAATAACTGTTTTAAACTTAATGTCACAAGTAAAATTTATTAAACTTAACCATGAAGATAAGAGAGCAGTATCGAAGTTTTAATACTATATTCTAAAAGATACTTTTAAATGTAAAATATTATCATTTTACTTTTTAATATTATTTACTAAAAAGATATATTATGATTTAAATTATAATTTGATATATATTTCAATGATAAAAAAATATTTTATTCTAAGATCAGCAGACTTTGTAAAATAAAACATCTGATGATTGAAAATGTGTAATATAAAATTGTTATATTAGAAATTATTGTACTTTAATTTGATTAGTTCTATGTTTTCCTGACTTTAGAATTTTCAAAATACCATAATTATGTCATGTTAAGTGTATTATAATTGATAATAAACATTGTTATAGATAGAATTTTAAACTTGAATTATTAAGTATCAAAGAAAGAGAGAAACAATCTAATTTCATGATTTAATTGCATTAATCCTGAAAATACTGTTCAGCAGAGTATTAATAAAATATGCGTTTAGAAAAATGTCATGTAAAAATTAAATTCTAAAACATATAAAGCATCCAGTATCATATGTTCTAGATAAAAAATGATCTACTTTAAGTTAAACATTTTCTTAGAAGATGAATATTTTATTCAAACTTTAAGAATTGCATATAACATGTTCCACTCGCATTAAAATTCCAAATGTTTAATACGCCTAATGAATAATATACTTTTATAAAAACCTATTATATTTTTCTACATTTCTATTCAAAAACCAATCTAATTTAATTTTCGTGAATTAGGCACATGACTTCTGTTATACCTAGCTGTAAAGAAATACGACCATTAGTAGGTGGGGGTCTTACAAAGCCACGCAAAACCCTTTTTATAGGCTCAGATTGCAAATTTTGAAAAACCATGACACTTTTATTGGAAATTTCCGTCTTGGTTTGAAACTTTAAGTGGGAACGAATGATTCTTTATTTTAAAAAATTGAGTCTAAATTTACCTACTTATCTCCACTGACCATATTATTTTCAAAATTAGGTTTTTCGTTTGAGAGTTAGGTTTTCTGCAAATTTAAAAAGAAAAATTTAAAGAAAAAGTATTCACAACGATCACATCCTCTGGAAAAAAAAAGCACTTAATACAACATAAATAAAGAATCCCAAGCATGCAGATATGCTTTAGAATTTGGCCACTAGCAGTTAAAAAAAACGATTGTTTAAGTTTAAAAACACGAAAATACATAAAAATATATTACTCAATAGTTTTTTTAGATATTTGACTAGATGCAATTTTGATGAGTAACGAATAAGACGTAAAATGGAAAATATTAACTTTTGTGCGAAATTCAAAATAATTCGTCTTTTCCTTATCTAAATTATTAAAGATGAATTAATTATGATGATGATGTTAGTCCTTTCTTTATTACCATTTTCATGGGGATTTTTATTATTATGAATAAAAAGTGTTTTAGTTTGGTTTTAAAAAATTTTATTAACTGAAACAAATTATTAGAAAAGCATATAATAGATATGTAGAACAATTGTTACTTTGTATTGGTTAGTGTTTTAGTGATCGTAATCAAAGTGAAGTCTAGGCTAACTCTATTTCTTTAATTAAATTATCCACAATTGAGAAGCGTGTAAAATTCATTAATGTCTATCTTTGGATTAAAAAAAAAACACCATTTTCAATTCGGGATTAAAATGACTTTGTTGCAGAGTATATAGTCCTAAAAAACTTTAATTCTCGCCATAAATATTAAATTTAGCATAATAATTATGAATAAATTTTAAGGTAGTTTTGAAAGATATTTTTCTGCAATTGTACTTATTTTTTATGAGTTATGCTATGAAAAAAAATTAATTAAACTTATTATTTTTCCTCGTTCTATATATTTTAAATTATGAAAGTTTTGATATTTATTTTCACTTCTACTCACCAAATGGCAATATATATATATATATATATATATATATATTCCTTAAAAACTCTTTACTGCTTCATTTTAAGGAATATTTTCTTTATAAAAATAAGTACAAACGTATTTTTATTTGTACTATATGTAATTTCTAGTTATAAAAACAATTTTTAAATATTAATAAATTGTAATAAGTTTTCAACACAAAAACTCAACAATCTCATCATTTTTTTTTTATTTTTTTTTTTTTCATTTTTTTTTTTGGTGTGTAAAATTTCCCAATATTAACGGATCTACATAATTTATACATCTTTCTTAGAAAATTCTATTTAGGTTTACATTATTTTGTTTTGTATCAAAATGAACAAGATGCCGATCACTGGGTCATTTGCCATAATGATTACTGGTGCTATTGAAATTTAATGTTGTAAAACACTGATGATCTTTTTTAAGTTCTTAAAAAATTATTTATAACATTAAATACTCTGTTTAAAAATAAAACTTATGAGAGTAAAATTATCAGGACTTGGCATTACTATTTTTTTTTAATTGGAAATACACTTAATTCCCAAGATAATAATTAAAAGTGTCTTTTTCTAAACTTATGAAAGGCTCTACTTTTAGAAAGTTTTCGTGCTTATGTTTATTGACATTTCAAGAAAATAATACATAAATTTTGAAATCAAATATTTTTATCAAGATCGATTTACTTCTGAAAGATTAACATTTCTTTAAAACTTGATTCTTTATCAATCAATAATTTCTTTTATTGTATATTCTTTTTTTATTTTTCAGTACATCCCCGTATTAATTTCATGAATTTGATTTTTATTTCATGGAAAGTGAACAAAAATGTAAAACTTTAAACCATTTTATAAAAAATTGACAAACAGATGAAAATATAATATTTTATTTTTTTTAAATATAATATTTCTTTTAAAAATATCCAATTCTTTTAAAAATATCCAAAAAATGATTTGATAATTCAATAGGAGGGATAGAAAATATTATATAAGAAAAAAAAATGTTAAAAGGAAGTGGCGTAAGAATTGGCGTAAATTACGCCACTTCGTATTTTGCTTTAAAAATATTATTTTCTTTTGTTCAAAAACTTTTTAGGATATTTGAGAGAATTCTTTGTTACATGACCTGGTTAAAATTGCCAAAATATATTTGAGCTAAGGCCTAAATCACTATTGAGTTTTTACCTACAGATTTATATACATTATTTATCATTAGATTTGTTTCACTGTCACACTGACCTTTTCTCTATTTTTAAAAAGGTATTTTTATTGCATCATCAATTAGGCGAAACATTCAGAAAATGTTTTGACAATACTTTTGTGTCTGATAAATTACAAAAATGTTTTTGTAGTGTCCAACCATTTAGACAGTTGGTTAATAATTCTAAATGACTTAAAAAATTACAATTGAAGTTTAATAACATATAACGATGCTTAAAGAACTTAACCTCATGTATAATGTAAAGTAAATCTACATTTATTAAGTGGTTGTGTATTGTATTGGTTAATAAGAGGGTCACGCTACACCAAAACACTATCACAACATCTAGACTAATTTCTGAGTTGACATTTTCTACACTAAGGCATACTATTTATTTAATAAAATACAGGTTGCTTTTTCAAACAATTAGATAAATTATTGCACAGAACGTTTCTTTTTTCCTTTTAAAATGAAAATTAGAAGTGCACCAACCACATTAAACGTATAAAACATATTAACATATAAAAAAAATTTAATAGTTCCTACCAAGAATCATAACTGAAAGGAATCGAAACAAAAAGTAATTAATATTCAATAAGCTTTTTCAACTCACATTAAAAAATTTAACCGATTTCATTTTATACCTTAAGCAGTTCCTTTTGTATTGGTTAGATGAGTTAAAATTTTCAAGTAAGAAGAGTTTATATAAGAAAGAAAAACATTAAACATCTCTTTAGTATACAATTTCTGGAATATGGATTTGAATTTAGTTTTTATCATGGTAGTTTGATTATTTATAACGAATCATGGTTGGTACACATTTTAAATGTTACAAAAAAAAAAATCCCTTGTGCTATTGCAATATTATTTTGTTACATATTAAGTATTTTAATACATTGTCATATAGAAGGCCTTTCATAATTTTATCCAGAACCGTTTCCAGTAATGCAATGAATTTTTCTCTCTAATCAGTGTTCTAAGAACTAAATAAAAATATAATTCCCTTACCTGCCCTTCATTTAGGATACTGTAGTATCGTTTGCGGCACACATATTCCGTCGCGTTGTAGCACAAGCCACGAGTAGTGCCGCTGCCATGGCAGCCTCGCCTCTGCAGGGATCTCCAGACTATCCGGAATGTAACGATGCGGGATCGTTTGCTCCTGGGGAGTGAGAATGCCGGTAGAGGTCGCCGCGATAGATAATTTTCTTCGACTTTTTACTTGGCGAGAAAGATTTGGATTAGGGAAAGGTTGAATGTGGGAATGTGGGGGTTTTCACGTAATTCTATTTACTGCCATTTATTAGCGCAAAGCTGGCCCTTTTGTGCATTTTCTCGAAATAATTAAGTATCGATTTTTTGGGTTCTCTAGTACAGAGTCAATCAAACCGAGTCAGCTGTCTTAAGAAAGTAAAATAACTTCGTACTATATATTGGTGATTAAATTATGTAACGAAATGATTTTTAGATAGATTTATTCTTTCAAGTCTATGCAATAAACGAATCATTTTTTTCAATTAATTGGATATTCGAAAAATAATATTGTAACTTCTTTTACTAATTTAATTCCATTATGTGTCTTAAATATTATATATCAGAAACAGTTTTAATTATTTTCATATGACTTCCAATAAAAATTTCTAATACCTAATTTTTGAGGACTTCTAATGTTAAATCAATAAAGAACACTTTTTTATTCATTTTCTTTTTAATTTGTATTATTTGTTAAAATTGTTCTGTTGCTATGAATGGACTTTAGTATGAAATTATTTGAAGTATTTAACAATCTCACTTTAGTCAAACTAGCCAATAAAACTACGTATTTACAAATAAATTCAAGTATTCATCCAATCAAAATGCGTATTTTTTCTGTGAAAATAAATTGAATGGAAAGTTACTAACTAAATGCTTCACTCCAATGTAAGATCAAAAGAAAAATTGAGAAGGATAAAGGCCGATTTACACGTGGCCAATGGTTCAACGCCAGTTAGAAATATCACAGTCGGTGGCTACGAAAGAGCACAAGAGAATGGAGCTTTTACACTATACTTGTCAATGGCATCCAGTGACTGATGAATTCAACTGGAAAGTTATCTGGTAACATATAAATCAGCCATATGCAGTGGCATTTTTAGATGACAATGGAGTTTATCGTTGGCATGTGTTAGATTCAAAATATATCATTTGAATAATTAGTTTTACGAGAATTTTGCACGGAAAGTTTTTTCAATGCCATTTATAAATAAAAAGTTAATTACGAAAACTATCTATACATTTACATTTTATTTTTAACACGAATTTTAAATATATTTTGAAAGTTATATGATTCTTTATATTGAATTCCTTCATGAAAAGAAACAAAAATAATTTCACATTGGACTGTTTTTATGATGCACAAATGATTCTTTTTATCATAATTAACCTTGTTTATGATGACACCACAGTAAACTAAAAAAAATAAAAACGCAAAAGCAAATTTTTTAAAATCCTTTACATACATTGCCAATTTTTTTGGGCAAATTCAAATTTATGTAATGATATTCGCTTGGCTCTGTACCTCCAATATTAAATAAACCATGTTCTATGTACTTTTTCTAAGCAACTAAAACAGATATAATTTTGAGTTTTTTCTCAGTTTTATATAACCCTTCTTTAGAAATCTGAGGTTAACATTTAGACAGTATGTTGGCTGTTTTTTTTTTTTTTTTTTTTTTTTTTTTTTTTTTTTTTAAATCTCAAATGGGAAAAATACTAAAAATCTCTAAAAATCCTATTTTTTTATAAGAAATAATTATTTTTTTTTAATAATTAATCAAAACTTTGTTTAAATATTAACCTTTTATTTATCTATGATATACGACAAATATGTGGTAAAAATTTCATAATAATAAGCTAATAGTCTTTTTTTTTTTTTTTTTTTTTTTAAATAGTATTTCGAAGTTTGACAAACGACTTTTTAAAAAAAAGGCTTTGTATGTGAAATTGTGACTTTGCAAACCTGTATATACGTTTTTTAAATAAATTTATCTATGGAACTATCAGATCAACTATTCATAATAAGAAAGAGACGTTTATTCCTTGTCAAGGAAAATTATTATTTGCCCCAAAAACTTGATAGAAAACACTGCCTTAATAACGAGTCTATATACTAAGTTTCAGATTTTATTGAATGACCCTAAGTGTGTTAATTTGTTATCCGAAACATCAATAGAAGTGTATGTAAAAGTTACCTTTTAGTGACAGTGTAAAAACTGTGTTTTAATGACAACCCTCAGAACTTGATAGAATGCATTGTCATTGACAACGAGTCTATTTGTCGAGTTTCAAATGGATTGGATGACGGCTAGTGCGTTCATTAATCCTCCTACGATTTTGCATACATAAACAAACAAAATCGAAGTTAATATAAAGAAATTAAAAAATAATACTAATCATGGAATAACTTTTGCATCCAACGTGTGGCCAAACTTCATCTCCTGAGCCAAGGCCACACTGGATTGACAGGAGCTCTAGGGCACTTTCCAGGGCGTGACAACTAATAGTAAACAGTGGAAACAGCCACAGTGTACTAGTGGCGCTGCATTCCAACCAGTAGCAGCTATTTTCTTTGTTTGGTCAGGACTTCCAAGCCTAGCAATTTTTTGCCAATTTTTGAGGGTTTGGCGATTAGAGATTTTTTGTCGACTTTAAATCTTTTTCCTAACAAATTTACACTTTTTTTTTTTTTTTTTTTTTTTTTTTTTTTTTTTTAAAGCTGACTCAGCAACCTTTTCTTGAAACTGCGTGATAAATTTCGGCTCCTGTTAGCTGGGATTATTAAGGAGTGGATTTAAGACATTTATTGCACTGTCATTTCCTGTTTTGTTCTCAACAATTTATTTTAAAATTCTTTGCTTTTTGTTAATTATTAGACATCAAATATAAGGCTTTGATATCTATTTTTAGAATTCAGTTGTTCATTTACAATGCGGCTTATTTTTGAATTTGAATTTCATTATTCTTTATGGAAAAAGAGTTTGGAATTGTATGTTGTATTTTTGAATCCTTAATATTAAATTCGGTTTTGTTTGTGTGAGGCGTAAAAATTTACTACAATGATTAAGACAGAATATTATGGCGATTTTTTAATGGCAGTTGGCGATTCCTATGGACTCAGAGTTGGCAGCCCTGGACTTTTTTGTTTTAGCTGACGTTCTAAACATTTTTCATCGCCCTTTTTGATTTGCTTTTTTCTAACTTATAATATTTTTTGCAAATGGAATTGATGTCATCCTCATAGATTTTCATTTATTAATTTATTTCATTATCAATTAAAACCAAACATCATGAACTGTTGTGTTCCACGCTATACTTCATATTCTGGAAAGAGAGAAGTTGTTGGATTTCACGATTTCCCCCTGGATCGGGACCATCGTGAAACCGCTCTTTCCCTTTTTAGTTGATCGGGCCAGACTATAACTTTAGTGACGTCACAACTTCAACTCTCGCTAATACCATTTTAGGTAGAGGAGAATTGAGAGAGATGGGACTTTTTTTACAAACACATTTCTTGTTAATTATTTTCTACCATGACAACTTTAAGAATAACATATTCAAACATTTTAACACACTTGAAAAATATAAATAGATGGTAATTCCTAAAAAAATATTTTTATACGTCAACTAAAATAGTAAGAAAATTTTTATAACCCTTACGTGCTGGACGAATTGGACATGTTTTATAAAGCTAAAATTCACACATAATTTTCACAAATATATAAAAAAAAATTAGTATTAACAAAAAAAAAAGTTAGTATTTCACTTTTTTTTCTAAACTTTATAATATATTTTAACATTTATTTTACATAACATTAGAGAAATCTAAATAAAAAAAACAATTCTGTGCCTTGACGAACTTTTGTGGATGCAACATAGCAAAAATGTTTTTCCTTACTTACTTGAATGCTTTATTTGATTTCTTACACAATTCAATTACTTGCTAATCAAATGCTAATTAATGAAAATCTACAGAATCAAACTGCTAATTCATAAAAATTATTTAATGGGTCAGCAAAATATGCAGAGCAATTATGTTAGAAACAATGAATAAGATTGAAAACATGTATTAGTATTTATTTTGTTTTTGGTACTGAAAAATAGTCTTTTGCTTTTTTGGTTATTCAAAGAAATCTGCAGGTAAAATTATTCATAGCAATAAATATTATACTAAGTCTTCACTAGTTAATGGAAGAATCAGAAAAGCAATGTTTCTTTTAGACTTAATGGCAAGTGTCTAGTGTCCAATCCCTTTTTCAATTACACAGTACATTTAATAGAAACACGTCGTACATATTTTGCAAATTAGAATCCTAATTTTGAAAATTTGAATATGTTGTTATTTATATATTGCAAAATTTAAACGCTTACATAAGATTTCATTTTAGTAAACAACATACATCCTATTGCTGCGATACACAAATATGGGTGCTTCACACGTTACAAATAAATATGCGACAAAGCTGTGAATAACATTTATAATTATACAAAAACTATAAAGAAATACATACTTTTCATTCATAACACACCAAAACATCGGCAAATTTGCATCCTAATTTTGAGTTAATGAACGACAAAAATGATAAAACTAAAATTATAGTTAATATTAAACATTTTCTTCTTCACTTATGCATCACTTAGGGAAATGATTTACCGTGCAAGTGAAAGAAGTGTTATTACTAATTGTATTATATTTCACGATTTATAATTATACAATATATAAAATACAACATTCCGTGTACTTCAGTTGTAATAAAACATCAGGACAATTAAAGGCAATCATATTTTGTCCACCTATTACATTTTATCTCATCGCCTAATAAATACTTGAAAGACTTTAGGCATACATTTGTTTCTGCGTGCCAAATTTCAACTCTGAAGTGATTCAACTCTCAATGATTCTGTAGCATTCTTTTTTACAAATTTTATAAAACAACACACAATCCAGAAAACTCTAAGATATCCACCCTGTATTAGATGTTATCTTTGTTTTCAATTGCTTAACAGATGAAATTATGTCCTTTTTGCACCATTTCTAGAACTCTGCCTCATCTCTGGCAAGCACTATTTCATGACGCCAGCAGACTTATAGAAATTAACCAGCAGACTTTTATCATCTCTAGTAATTCAATCCTCTCGAATGACAAATCTTTCATCAAAGTGATTCAAGAAAACAAATGATGTGTTGCTAGGTTTAAAAGCTTCCTCTCTTTTGATGACCGGAATCCATGCATTACGCCTAGTTTCATTTTTTTGGAAATTGTAATGCTGGAGTATAAACATCCTCACTGCTGTAATTAGATTAACACGAAGGTATGCAACACTTGCAGCCACCACTCATTATAAAGTTGTGATGCCAATTAATAATGAACTTGCAGAATGGAAACTCTTGCTGATGGAAACTCAGAAAATTCATAGAATGTCGACTGTTTTACAATCTTCGCGACAACTTTGATTTGCGTCAAGGGACAAAAATTAATGCAATGTCTAGTTCTTTCGCCCGCATGAGTAAAATCATTTATGTTGGCGAGAAGTCCCTGAAGCAAAAAGCAAATCAAGCGATCGGTACTCAAAACAAGACAGCCTAAATAACTCAATGTGAAGTTGAAAATGTGACGTCATTTACGAAAACAAGTGCTATGGTCTGACCCGTTCAACTGAAGGAAAGATTGTTTCATGATGGCTCCGCCTGGATGCGGATCAACGCAAGGAATGGGTAATCTACATATTAATATACATATAATCATACAAATCTACATATTAATGACAATTCCACCTCTACTTTTGTCTGAAATCTGTATTTTAAATCTGAATATTACGTTGAAGACATGAAGATAAAGAGACTAAAAAGGGGCACACTTCCTAGTGTTTTTCCAGACTACCCATTATAAATGGTGCCCAAGACGCAGATGGAACCCTCAGTTTATCAAGGATTTCAGTCATTAAATATAGCAAAATTAAGTATGTTTATATTAAGCTGAGTATCTGGATAATATAAAGAGAGTAAAAGCATATAAGTCTGAAGAAAGACAATAGAAACGTGGGTAAAAGCGGCCTTTTAGTGAATGTGACATCCTCCAAATCTTGATATAATGCAATCGACAACGAATCTATCTGTCAAATTTTAGTTCGACAAGTTGACTGAAAGTAGGTTTATTAGTAATTCCAAGCTCCAATTGAGGCATATGTAAAAGAGAGTTTTGTGACTGTGATAGCCTCCAAAACTTGATAGAATGCAACATTACCGACATTGAATCTATCAGCCCAATTTCAGGCTGATTGGATGACTGCAAGTTGTTATTTTTTTTTTTTAGTATTCTGACGATAGAAGATTATGTAAACACAAACTTTTAGTGACAGTGACACCCCTTAAATACATGATATAATGCTACCTTATCGACAACGAATCTACTTGTTAAATTTTAGCGAGATTGGATGACAGCAAGTTGTTTTTTTAGCATTCTAAAGATAGAAGCATGTGTAAAAACTACCTTTTAGTGGCAGTGAAACCAACCAAAACATGATATAATAAAACTTTATCTACAACGTTGTTAAATTTTAGCGCGATTGGATGACGAAAAGTTGGGTTTTTTTATTATCTGAAGATACAAGCTCAAGTAAAAGCGACCTTTTAGTGACAGCGAAATTTAATAGAATGCCCCAAAATTTGTTAGAATGCATTATCATAGACATCGAATCTATCTGCCAAATTTCAGCCTAATTGATTTACGATAAGTGTGTTAATACCACTATATTGCAGTTTCAAATCTGGTTGGATTGAAGCGCCACCATTGTTTAGTGGGAGAAAACGGAACAAGCAACTTGTTTCCTTCAGACCCATAGACTTTTGAAAATTGTCGCGGCCCGGAGAGCGCCTCATCGCTCGTTTCAATCCAGTGTGGTCTTGCCTGAGCAATCAGATAGTTTCAATTCTTCTGCATGCAATCCACTATTTTGTTAGTGAAAGCGAGTAAATCCTGACTATTATATCTATGTGAGTATATTGTTGCGTGGATGGGTTCGAAAGATTTGAAGCCAAAGCAGATCAAACCTTGCAGAAATTTATTCCGATATCACTCTTCGCACATTCTTTTACAACTCCAGAACTTTCCGTTCTAATAGACTCAATACAGCTCTTTAGAGCTCAAACAGCAGTTAAAAACTAGATACACAGCTGCTAAAATCGTCGCACAAGACAATGCAATACAGTTCTCTACTCTGAATGCTCGCTGAGAGACAACTATAGATAACTCCCTAACTCAACTCACGGCCGGCCTTATATAGGAAAGTCAATCCTTCGTGAATCTTCTAGAGATAGAAATTTGGAGGATTTTCCAGATCGTAGTTGAAAAGCCCTATACATGTTCATGGAGACCGAAAATGTCGCCAAATGGTTGCCAAATTTGACGACCAAAATTAATTGCCAAAACCGTCGCTAACTTGGTGAGATTGCCATTAACCATAATGTTAAATAGCCTGCCCCTTGTAAAACTCGTTTTCCAGCATGATCCCTGTAGAACTAGTTTTCAAGCATTAAGAGACGCATTGCAGGAAAGCGAAGTAAAGTCAACTCTTGCACTGCCTTATGCGAAATCTACATAAATTTCGCTTTTTACATAATTAATATTACTAAATATTTACAAATATACAGAGATTCGTAACAATATTTAGACTATTAAACGCTGATTCATTGTTAGATAACAGTAAATTTGATACGTCTGATATTAGGGTTAAGATACTAGGATAAAAACCTCGTTATATGACTTTGGTTACGTTTTGACAATATTTAATTACAAAAATTATTGGCAAATTGGGTGTCTTAGCGATAATTTTGGTAACAAAGTAGTTGTCAATGTATAGCTTTAACTAAGAAGGATAATCTCATTGAAGCAAATCAACGACACATCTCATATATATCAGCTTGTCGCTACAGTGTGGCATGGAAGCTAAAAAATAATATTTTCAAATAATTAAAAAATGTTGAAAGTTTCAATTATCTTTAGCAACAGCAATTAAAGTTGTAGATGAATGTAAAGTTTTTTATATTCATTGTTATATTTAGTTTCCGTATTCCATTACCAAGATAAATATTGTTCATTTCCACCATGTTAAAAATGAAAACCTTCATTTCCCAACTTTCAAACCTTTATATCTTCCAATATTTTTGTTAGAACTCAATTGCCTTCTTACCACAGGCCCTTACAGTTTTCATTAAAATTGATTCAGTCCTTTCAAGCTTATGGAAAGTGCAATTTCAGCGAAATGTACAGAAACACCATCATGATTTTTGAAATTTTGGAATCAGTATGTCATTTTTAACCTATATCTGTAGGAAAAAAAAAAAAGCGATTGATATTTAGGATCTATCGCTATGATAAATACATTTTATTAATTCCAACAATCCTTTAATCAATTCGATTATTAACCAATTTGAAATTTTTTAATTTAGAACCAAACGTTTAATTTTCAGATTCTAAAATTACTTTATCTCTTTTTTCGAAAACACTGTATCTATCAAAATTTGTCAGATTTTTTTTTATATCTAAATAAATATTTTGGAATATTTCCTTCTGCTTCATAAAGTCGCTTATTAGGCAATCATAAACATAACAAGATCCTTTAAATTGGCTAAATATTCAAATAATTTCACGCAACTAGTAAAAAATAATCTGTTAAATTTTTTGCTTGACCATTTACTTGAGTATGTATGTATACATTACACATAAAGAAAGTTTGATCATGAAACGTTTTAATCTTTTAATCTGTTAAAAAAATCAAAAAGAGCTACTGTTCAAATATCTTTTACATTTTTAATGAGCATTCTTTATTTATTTACGCTGATCGATAATAGAATCACCAAATAAAAATCTAATTTTTTATCTAATGAATTTTATAAAGTGAGTAGTATTAAACACTTCCAAATGCTAACTTTTTAGACGACCATCAAGCACAACTTATTCGACGTTATTATTTTAATTTAAAATTATATTAGATTCCATTCCTTTTTTTCTAACTTTTTTAATATATATATATATATTGATATTCCAGAAGACTTTTGGATAAGGTTTCACAAGGCGCTTTCATTTATAAGTTGGAAGTGATTAACTGGAAGAAGAAAGCAATGAGTTCACTGTGGGCTGAAGTTGTAAATGGTGTACCACAGTGTTCAGTATTAGAGCCACTTCTGTTTCTTATTTTCATCAATGATATTTATTGTTAACTAGCTGCGTGGTCCTGCGTTGTCGGGATCCATCGTTGGTGTATAGGTCTCAGCTTTTGGTGCTTCGCGAGTGGGCTCGTTTCGCTCGCAGAAAGATTCATTGCAAGAATCAAACTAATTTTCCCCGTTATTACATTAAAACAGCACCCCTTTGAGAATATTTCAACCCGTATTTGGGAAAAGCAAAATCAGAAGGCTAAAACTAATTATTTGAAAACATTAATTAAAAAATATTAATTAAAAAGGAAATGAAAATTTTAACATTCTGTTTGTCAAAAATTCAATAAGCAGGCCAAAACTACATATGTTGAAAATTTCATAACTGTAACCCCATTATAAATCGTTTTGTAAATATTTCTTGATTAATTAAAAAATTAATTAAAAAAAAAGTAATCATAGTTTTTAAATTCCGGTTTTTAAGTCCGATTAGAAGCCAAATCCACTTATGTTGAACATTTCGGAGCTGTAGCCCAATTAGAAATTGTTTTGTAAAATATTTATTAATTAATTAAAAAATAACTAATAAAAATTTTTAGCATTTGGTTTTTCAAAAGTCTAATTAGAAGGCTAAAATTACTAATGTTGAAAATTTCAGAGCTGTACCTCTATTTGAAATAACTTTGTAAAAAAAAAAATATTAAGAAAAGAGCTAATTAAAATTTAAAATTCTGTTTGTCAATGGTACAAATAGAAGGCTAAAACTAATTATGTTGGAAATTTCAGAGCTCTACGTCTATTTTAAGTAGCTTTCTATAGATCCACAGACAGCTTGTCTTATTATTAGAGATGGTTGGTATTTCACAGATGACTTGAAGGTTGTGGGAACTGTAAATTGTAAAGAACAAATTGCACAGATGAAAGGGGATTTAAATAGATTATCAGATTTAGCTGTGAAATGGGATATGTATTTTAATTTAATAAATTTTAAGTCATACACTTTGGTCACAAAAATAAGAATGCTACCTATTTTTAAAGAAACTTCAAATAAATGAGGGTGAGGTTATTAATTACCTAGGGATATCAATTATTGGAACTTTTTAAGTTTTTACATTATTGTAGGATAGCAAATAAAAACTTGAATAGAATGTTAGAATAAAAATCTACATATATTATTTTGTCACTTTATGAGGGTCTGGTTAATCCACATCTAGAATATGGAGTACAATCAGTGGCGGATCCAGAAATTCGCCCTGGGGGGGGCACACAACAATCGTGTTAAATACTCACAAGAGGAGAGAAAGGTCATCATCAAAAGCTGAAAATCACATTTACACTATTGGGCACTTAAAATAAACAGAAAAACTGGCACCTAACTTACTGATGTTTTTCAAAATTAAATTTAGTTTTTTTTTTTTTTTTTTTTTTTTTTTTTTTAATAAACTTGCCAAATTTAAAATATAATTAATTGCACTTGGCAGAGTGATTAATACTGCTTTAGAATAAAATGTTGTAGTTATATTTAAAAAAAAAAAAAAATCAATTTTAAAAGCCAGTATGTTTATTTTTAAAATTAATGATCTAGTTTCAAACGCAGTCTTCTTTTTTGTTTCAAAACAAAAACATCCCATACTTGTAAAGGAGATAGATTAGCTGCTGCTTCTTCATGAATGTGAAGGCTGGCCAACCCACTTAAACGTTCTTCCGTCATCGTAGTCCTTAAAAATGTCTTTTTCCGACGAAGAGTAGAAAAGGACCTCTCCGCAGTACTGCTTGTAACTGGAAGAGTGCATGAAGAAATGTTGATATGTTGGGCAAATCTTCAGCGTATTTGATTGCTTCCGCTGGAGATTTGGGTAACTTCTCCTTCTGTCCATCCCACATATGCTTTCATATTTCAAATTCACCTTCCAGTGCTTGGAAACAGGGTAAATCGGACTTATACATTTTACTACCTTCTATGACAGAAGTTTCGAAATCTTCATCGAAATGTGAATTAACTGGTAATAACTTTTGCAAGTTCACTACATTAATCATTTGTGACTTTGGGAATCTTGTTGAAAGCTCATGGATGAGGAAGTCCATGAATGGAATATAAATGCTGATTCTGAAGTAATCTTCCGTAGATTTGCATTGCACATTGGCTCTGTTTTTTCTTTTTATTGCCTGTTAGTCTTGGCTTCTTTATTTCAGTCCCCATCTGATCAGCCAAATTTTCAGCTTTTAAATATAATTTATTAAAATGTTCGCTGCTACTTTCTCTGCGACTTTGTAGGCTTTTCAGTGTGGCATCAACTAACTTCATTGCTTTGAGCACATCCATGTACTCTGCTTGGAGTCTTGTGGCTAAGGGGAGAGTCAGTGCAAACACATCTGCTAAAACTACCACGCTAATGATAAATTCAGGGGACATAATACTGTACATAAATGAAAAGGCATTACTTCCTTTTCCGTCCTCTGAGTTGGCAATAGATTCCAACACTTGGGTAAGAAAGGTAGGGTATCTAAAAAAAAGTTAGTACCGAATCATGACGATCGATCCATCTTGTTTCACACAACTTTTTCACTGCATGCTTTCCTTTCTTCAGAGTATCGTGCATTCCTTCATCTAGTTTGTGCGCCTCTTAGCAGATTCTCGAAAAAAAAATTGCGACTGACGATTTACCCCAACAGCATTTCTTATTGATGGAGTTGAGCAGGCCTTACTAATAACTAAATTTAATCTGTGTTTAGCGCAGTGACTATAAATGGCAAGGGGTTATATTTTGGCTATTCTGGCTTGAAGTCCTTGATATTTTCCACTCATTTTGGAACCTCAGTCGAAAACTTGACCACGGCAGTTGGATATATCTAAACCTAGGTTCTTCAGTTCTTCTAATACTACTTTACACAAACCTTCCCCAGTGAGATCTTCAACTTCTAAAAATTTGATAAAATCTTCATTTATAGTAAAAGTGCTTTTGTTATAATAACGGATACAGATCGACAGTTGCTCTTTTAAAGCCATATCAGTGGTTTCATCAACAATCAATGTGAAAAATTTAGAATGTTTTACTTTGGAAATTATGTTTTCGGTAATAATTTCTCCACAGCATTGAATGATTTCATTTTGTATCGTTTTACTAATATATGATGAATTCTTACCACAACTTGCAATGTGTTTAGATAACTCTTTATCTCCCGCATCCATTCTAAATTTCAGTAAAGCTCTGAAATTACCTACTGTTATAGATGCATTGCTGGATTCTGCTAAAGCCCCATCATCTCTGTGCCTTAATAATGATAGATTCTGTACCCCACAGAAAATAATTGTTTTTATAACAGGTACAAGTTTTCGCTTATTTTCTTCAATAATAGCTTTATCGGCAGTGTTTAAAGTGGATATTATATCGTTTTTCTTACCCTCCATAGTAAATTCAAAGTTATTGCTAACAATCATATTTGCTTTATGATAGTCAGTATTACTATGGTTTTTGATGACTTCTAAAGCCTTTTTAAATGACGTTAAGGGACAAATAACTAGTTTTCCGAGTTTGATATCGTTTGTTCCACCATCACACCGTCCAAAAAAAACCACACTTCCTACAAAAAATCCCATTTAAACTTGGACTATATGCTAACCAAGGGTATGTGTTCAGCCAGCTTCCTTGAAATGCTCTATTTTTATTTCCCTCCGTATTCATAGGAAATTTAAAATTTGGTGGCGGAGTCCATACATTTTTCATCCACTTATACCTTTCTGTGTCTGTGATATGTACAGAACTTGATTTCTTCTTTTTAAGAAAATTTGCTATATCTCGAATCTCCAAACTAACTTTATTTATTTCATTTTCAGTGATGGCTGTTGGCCTATAGTTATTGTTAGTCGAATTACCAGTGTTACACGTGCTATCTTTCGCTGTTGCGACTGATAAACACAATACCTGCTCAGGCGGGTCTTCACTTTTTTCCGGGTAATGCTGTTCCTGGTCGGCTACCTGAAAAACAAACAATTTTATTACAACAATTTTTACTTCACTGATTCTTTACACTGTTTATAATAAGAATTTTGGCATAAAATGCTTTGAAATGAAACGATATCAACCTAGGTGCCTCATCGAGTTTGAAAGTAGAAAGTTAAAAAAAAAAAATATTTTTTAATTATTTTTTTCTTCTTCAAAAAATACAATAAGATAATCCAAGCAGATAAATTATAATGTAAAAACACGAAATATGTTAGTACTTTGGGGACAAGGACTTACAGGTTTACATTTTCCATTTTGCAATAAAAGTTTATTAAAAATTTTAAAATAGTAGTTCAATTGAATTTTACATTGTTATTAAAAGGATTACCCCCTTTATTTTTGAAGTTTAATTTTAGACTTTGAGTCGAATAAAATAGTGGATTTGACCTTCAAATCATAGAAAAAAATGGTTAAAAATTCACTTACTCTTGGGTTTTTTGTGAAGAAACTCTCCAAAGGTAGTTGTCTTTTTTTCATATCTAACAACTATCTGTACTGCAAAATTAATATTCTTGTACTAGAACATCTAACCTTCCACGAACGAGTGCTTGTGACGTCCAATATTTCAAGATATGAAAGATGAAAGGCAACCTCTTTTCATCAAAACTGTGCATGCCCCCTCCCCCCTTAGGGGCTTAAATAATAGTTGAACGGCCCCTAAGCGAGAACGAATGCAAAGAAATGCAAAAGAAAACACGGGTTTCGGAAACTCCCTTATAACAGTTAAAAAGGGTTCAGACTGGAGGGTATGGGGATTCATGGAATCCAGTATCACAGAAGTTGGATTGACCTGACCGTGACCTCCGGATCGACTAACACACATTCCGGATTATGACGTCATTCAGAATGTGAAATGTACGTTTTCCCACCAAAAATTATGAAAGAAATAGATTTTATCAATTATTTGGGGAGGAAATTCAATAATATCCAGTGTAACTTTACATTTTCTGGGAGGGGCATGTGCCCCCTGTGCCCCACCCTGGATCCGCCAATGAGTACAATTCTGTTCAACTCATCTTAGAAAGGATATGGATTTGTTGGAAAAGGTTCAGCGTAGAGCAATAAAAATTATACATGGAAACTCGAGTTTGAATTATTCTGGTGTTAAATTAAAGAACCTAAATATATATAAATTGAAAACAAGTTCTAGAGAGATTCACATGTTTAAATTTATTAAACACGATGATTTCAAGAGTTTAGAGTACAAAAGGGGGAGGATAGGACAAAAGGTCATGCATAAAAGTTATTTAAATAACATTTTAACTTAGAGAATAGGAAACATTACTTTTACTGCACAGTGATTGATAAGTGGATCAATCTGTTGGATCACATAGTAAATTGTACCGGAGTCAACAGTTTTAAAAAGCAGTTGAATCTATACTAGAGGATTGTTAATAAAAATTAAATTGGACCGACTTTGTGCCTGTAGTTGGTCGTCTTTTTTTATTTGTATTTTAATGTACTAAACATTGTTAGGCATAGATTTTCATAAAAATATGTAGAAGCTATGTGTTTTGTAACACGATTGAATTTTCCAAGCTTTATGTCCTCTTCCTGAAACATTTTTAAATTCACCATTGATATTATAAAATAAAACGTATCCTTTTCCTTAAATCGGATCATCAATTTTCTTACACATTCTTTATCTGAGAAATGTGATACCAAAGTCCCATTTTTGAAGAATCTACATAAATCCTTTTAAATTAATTCAATGTATTCAAACCACTACATAATTTGAACATAAAATATGTTCTTTCTTTTGATATATTTTATAAATATACAAACGTCATTTTATTATTTAGTTTTGTGTTATACATTCAGAGATTTCTTTCAACATGAGTTACATAATAACAATGTTTCACTTCAAGTATTTACCTTAAGGAAAATTTATTATGTTTCAAATGAAGTGAACTATTCAATGAATAATATTGCAATAATTTCGCCAATTCATCGAACAAAATTTGTTTATCTTGGGTAAAATGGACTGACAAAAGGACTTTCCTTCATTTAAAATAAAAATGAAAGAAAGTAACTATCCATTCTTAATTTATACCAGGCATTTTTGGGGACTCTGAGAAATTATGCCCAATTACTCTGAAGCAATATAGTTGGTAATAATTGGTGGATAAAGTCTGTTTAGTGTCACAGACTAAAAATGGTGGGTTTAAATTGATTTGACTCGTAAAATTTGATCATTATATTTAGAATGAAAGAAATTCTACAGCAATATTCCAAATTACCCTACATATAGCCAAAAACTAAGAAGAGAATATTTTTTAAATTTCCAAATTTAATTTCTATGTAAATATAATTTTATTTTTCCATTTCTTAAAAAATTCTATCTTGAATTGTAGGATAAAGGCTCTCATTCAAGCGGATCATTCGGTTTTTAATGAACTTAAAGAAACGAAAATATATCCTACCCCCCCCCCCTCCTCTCCCCACTTCGCATTTCAAAATCATAACATGTTTTATTTTCGTTTTCATTTTCAATGGGCAAAACAAACTTAAAATCTGCATTTTAGTGAAAAACTGCAATATAATACAAATTTGGGGGAAATATTGGGGGACTTCATTGAATCCATAAAAAAACGATGTCATTTCTTTATGAAAACTTATTACAAATCCCACAACATTTCCACCAATCCTTTTTAGCCTTACTCCAAACCTTTAACAATTCATTTCTAATACTCTTGCTAATCTAGTTCGAGCTCTCTCCATAAGGACGCATAGTCCCATCCATCATTTGGCTACAATTTACATATCACCCTCACACTCCAACTCCCTCTTCAATTCATTTAGATCTCCCAAAATGCTCTGTTTTGGCGCACCGAACCATTCCGTCTTCCCCAAGAGCCTATCTAACGAATTGGAATAAAAGGAACTTAAATCAAATCATTCCTCCGTTGAATCCATTCCGAATTCATATTCTCCAGCAATGGAATAATGATGAGATTCGGCCGCGGAAGAGAACTGAATTCCCACCTCATTTGGCTGATAGGAAACGCAGAGCCCATAGGTATACAGATTGATATGTATAGATGGTTTTCCCATTCAAAGCATGCGTTTAAGGATTTTTTTTTGTCAAAATAGCAAGACTATCTATCCCAATCTAGGTCTGTCTTCTTTATATTCTTTTATAGTCAGCTAGAATTTCATTCACGCCAGATTTTATTGAGCAGAAAGCTCAATAGAGAAAGAATTGTTATATGCGTTTATGTAAAAAAAAAAAGGAAGTATTTTACATAAACCTTGGTCCAAAGATAGAAAATGCATCTACACTGGAATTCCGTAGTAATAGCAGAAATTGTACTGAGACTTAGTAACCTAACCAATCACTTTCAGTTTTTACCTTTCTCAGAAAACAATTTCCGTTCTTCATAAAAAATCTCTTAAAACTTTATAAAAGAACAACTAACAGATTTTTTGTGAAAAAGCAATCAAAGAGAAGTCCTGACTTGAATTCATTCCATTTTTCTGTCCATCCCGTAGTCAGGCAATGATTTGTCATTTCATTTCTAACAATGCGTAGATTGCTGGTAGTGAAGATTATGACTGTAAAAGTTAAAAACAAACCGTGTGCCTTCAGTTAAACTTTATAAGTTGATTTACTTAAATAGAACATCTTCGGTTTGCAATCAGTGAAACATGTAAATTTTGCATTTTTCTTGCTTGAAAGACTTTCTGAAAGATTTTTCAGTTTTTCCCCTGCAAGTGCTTTAAAAGGCACTTTTCCCGCTAAATTCTAGAAAAAGGCATGATACTTTCTAACTCAAAAGATGATAGTTAGTAATAGTACACATACGCAGTTCCTCCTAAATCCTGATGTATTTCTGGTAGATAGCCTGGAAATATTAATCAAGTGAAACAACAATATATTGGGTTTCATCTTGGCAAAATCGTTAATATCTATTTCATACGTTCCATGCAACTTTAAAAACAACTACTAAATTCATATTCTCTGCCATTTTAAATTCATGTAAAAACTTCAAGAATTCGTACAAAAAATGACAGGAATGTTGTGTCGTATGAATAAACAGTTATACGTATATGAATAATCAGTTATAACGTAAATACCCGGTCGGATCATTTTACTTTACAACTCGGTGATTCAGACAAGCAAGAGATATATTAAACGTCTACTTTTTACAAATTTGGAATATTAATCAAGTGAAATAACAATATATTGTATTTTATCTTTGCAAAATCGTAAAAATATACCTATTTCATACATTCCATATACCTTTAAAAACAATTCCTAAATTCCTATTTTCTGCCATTTTAAATTCATGTAAAAACTTCAAGGATTCGTAGAAAACTGTCAGGAATGTTGTGTCGTATGAATAAACAGTTATAACATAAATACCCGGTTGGATCATTTTATGGTTGCTTGGTGATCCAGACAAGCAAAAGATATATCAAACGGCTACTTCTTACAAATTTGGAATGGTGCCATATTTAGAAGAATAATTTTATATCTTACAAAGAGGTGAGAAGTTAAGTAGTATCATAATAGTTTGATTACGCCATGCTAACCAAACAGAGCACTACTATACTCTTTCAATAATATTTTAAACTACCAGACGGGTAACGCCGCTTTTGTCCGATGCTCTTACCTAAAGTGCAAAAAGTAAACACTTATACCCAATAGTTCACCCTCAGAAGAAGCTATTAGGAAAGGAACAGTTGTTCCCTCATTTTTTCATATTTTGAGTATCTTTGATGACACTATGGTAAAAAAAAAAAAAATTCATTTCATTTCATTTTTGTGACACTTTTGGGTATCCAATCATCGCCACTTTTCACCGCATACAAATGATTGAACGCCTCAACTTTCTTTTAATGTTCATACTCAAGGTATCATAAAACTTTGCACTTCCCAACAAAAGTTGCTCAATTTTTACAAATCGAAAGATAGTCATTAGAAGAAAGCAAATTGAAAAACATTAGCTTTTTAAACGGTTAGCTCCCGAATAAAACCTCACACCCAGTGTTTACTGCAATTGGGGAACTAGTCCGAAGTTCGTTACCTTGCACAAGTCTCCTTTATCCAAAGCCCTATTTATTCTTTGAATTTGGCCTTTAGTATACATATATTTGGAGCATAATATATAATGTAAAACATCATTACACATTTTTGGAGCATTCAAAATACTTTTCGTAAAATTATGTAAAGAAATACGGATTCTGACATATATTAAAAAAACATTCACGAAAGTTTCTACAGAAAAATTTAGTAATACTGATACGTTTTGAAAGACGTTCTCATCAAAAAGAAAATGATTTAACATTAGATGTACCTTATTGGAAGCAGAGACACTCTAGTGGTTGACAATAACGGAGAAAACTTACAATTCTCAAAGACGTTTTCTATCATGTCAACGATGCAGCTTAAGAGATTGTGTCAGACTCATCGGAAAAAGAACTTATCTTAAATTCAATAAGGACACTTCTCTGTCAAGTCTCTTTAAGAAAAGACTTCCTTTAACGTTATATTTTGAATTTATATGAAATAATGTTTTTATGAATGTATTCTTTCAAGTTTACAACGGTGTTTTTTTTTTTTTTTTTTTTTTTTTTTTGCAACTGAATTTTATATATATATTCATTATTTACATTTAATATCATTTCACAACGTTCTATCTACGATAGTTTTAAGCATATTATTTAAAAACAGTCTTCTCCTCAAACCCATATTCACCAACGAAGAGAATGGGATCTTTACAGTTATGACTATTATCATTACAATTCTACATTAACGTCATTTCTTATCTTAAATTTGTGGAAGTGCGGATTTCTACTAATTAATTTTTTTCGAAGAGTTCAATGTATAACAAGTCACAATTCATCAAAAAGAAAAAAATTGTTGAATAATATTGAAATGTAATACTGAATATTTCATATACCAAATAGAGAGCGACTAAAATGTAATGCCTTATATGACCATTGTGTCCCTAGAAAATAATGACACCTATCTTAATTAAGTAGAGCTGGAAAATGTTTAATAATATATTACGAAATGTGGTACGACCCATGTTTAAATTAGAATTTCAAAGGTATCGTTCAGAACATGGCTTTAAATTGGTAACCTTTATCTATTAAAAAAACTATTAAAAAAAATTGCGCAACACCTTCTATACATCTAACATTTTTATAAATCAAGTCATTTCATTAAAAATGATTTTTCAATCAAAATTAAGTTCAGTTTGTGATATTCAGAATAAAAAGCTTTTGAGTTACATGTACAAGAACAATTCAAAGGTATTGCAATTTAAATATTTTGCATTCTTTAAAGTATACCCTTAAAACTGTCAAAAGAGCGGCGTATTAAAAATGTTAAATAATGACTTGTTTCTATTCTTTGTCATAATGAGTCTACCTTTCTGTATTAAGCTTTTGCCCATCGGCCACGGAAATAATATTCATTGGCAGAAATGAATGAAGATCTTGGCTTTCTCTGAATTCTCTAACAAACCCCTCAGCGGTTTATTCTACTTTTAATTAAAAAAGTATTCTCCTTCTCTTACTTTAAGAGACATTTTACTAACAAATTCTTTACTGTTTAAACCATAATAATTGCGACGCAATAAGAGTTACAATTACGGAATACACTTGAAAAAGGTAAGTAAATATTCTTGAATATTTTTAATAACGAATATTTTTCATGAGTAAGTAATACTGTCTTGCAGACTTAAGGAGGAAACACAAAAATGTACTTTAAAATGTAGTTTTGTTCTTAAATGTGTTTGTTAAAAGATAAAGTGGTACATTTCAAATTGCACCGATTGTAAGAAAAGCTAATGCCTTACACTCAGCCATTCATAAAAGTTTAAATATTACCTTATTTTTTATTTATTTTTTTAAGTATTCTGAGGATATTGCGTCTTTAACATTTTATGAAAGAAAACATTGCATAGATAAAAGAAAAAGTTAGTTTCTAACATTTTCATTCAAAGAATCTATTGTAATTTGTAAATTTTTACTAATTGCAATGACTCAAGAATCAACAACATTTTGAAATTATAATCATATAAATTCATGTATTTAATAAAATTAAAGTAGTGCCTTCAATACATTATTATTCCAATGAAGTTGTACCCAGTGAAAAGGTATTCTTGAAAAGATACTTTTATTAAATAATATTAGTTGTATTTTATTGGTAATATCATTCTACTTTAAAGCTGATCATTAACTTTGGAATACTATTTGGAAAGTTATGTAAGACGGAAGCATATTTTTATAGTTTCCAATTCTTTAAATTTGTTCGATTATAATTATATTATTTTAGCCATAGTTGTAATTCAAAGTATTGCGAACTTGAACGTATCTTTTACATTTCCGTAAAAATTACATGTATTTTGTTGTTATCAAAAACTTGAATTTTATTTTCAATAAAAACATGATTATAACCTTTTTATCGAAGTAAGTTAAATTTAGTTTTATACTATATTTTTCTCTTAACTGTATGAGTTTTCTTAAATATTTTTGTCTTGATTTTGTGCATTATTCCATTTTGCTATTTGCATGTATGTTTTGTCATCTAATAATATTTTCAAATATTTTGAAAGCGTTTTATGTTTTTAGTTCCTGATAACTCCATTCCTTATTATAACCGATGGAGAATATATTGAATAGTAAATGTTTGTACGACGTCCTATTAATTTGATAATTTAATGATTTTGTGATTTCTTAGATAAGTTTTTGAAGAGTTTTAAGACACCTTTCCCATATGAAATAATACTGTGTTTATATGCATCCTTGTTAGAGATTAAAAAAGTTTTAAGTATTATAAAGAAAGTGTATCTCTCTTTTTCAATATTTTTATACATTTGCAAACATTTTTTAAATAAAAAAAAAAATTTAAAAATTTTTAAAAAATAAAAAAACATCAAGAAAGTATTAAAAGTACAACAAGAAAATAATAAAATAGCAAGATAATTTTTAAAATCACAGCACATATTTGAAATGCCAAAATTAATGTAAAAGCAAAAGAAAACATTTAGTTCTCACTCATAACTTTCAATTTGTTCAATCTTTCACCCAAGTTTAAAACGGAACTTGGCAAATGTAAGAATGGTTAGTGATACGCAATCTTTGTGTTTTATAGTGTGTTGCAAATTTTCTTTTCTAAAAACGAAACAATGCAAGATTTCCATCAAAGTTTTTGCATGTTTTTTGAAAATAGAATTTTGCGGATGACTTTATTTTGAAGATTTCATCATCGATAAGGGTAACTTATTACACTGGGACAACTTGTTTTATAGAAGTAAATATTTATGTAAAGATATGGTGTCAAATATTTCACACAAACCAATTTGTAAGTGCTGTTTCATAAAATTACTGGGTCCATACAGTGAATGCTTATCTTTTAGCTATTCCAAATATATCCAGTCCCTATATAAGATACACTACATTTTATAGATGTGTATTTATATATTTATTAAAATATTGTACAGTGTAAAAAAAACATACACTAAAATATAACATACAAAACATATTTACTTAATGACTTTTCTTCTTGAAATAAACAAATAACAATATTATCCCTTTAACGTTATAATAAATATTACAATTGTCTTATCGTGTTTTACTGTGAATTATCATCATTTTAATTATAAGTCATTGACGACAATATTGAATTGGTACACATTCATAGTATATGTTTTACTAGATTTATGCTATGTGTAAAATTTAATAGTCATCTAAGTCTTTACACGACCTGAAGTTGAGATTATAAACATTGTAAACGTTTTATTCATAAAGTAATCAATCAATATTATATATAATAAAACATTTAAGTTGAAAGAACTAGCTATTGCAAGTTGTTTCAATTTGTAGCTTACAAGATATCTAACTTTTCTTTATTGCATGCTTTATTAATTTATTTCATTTATTTTGATATTGTTATTAAGAGCTCAAACAGTATTAATAGCTTTATTTCAATTGAATTTTTAATAAAAAAAAAACAGTACAAAATCCTTATTAAAGCAATAAATAAAAAAAAATTATCCAGTAACAGACACAAATAATACTATGTTTTTTTTTTGTTTTTTTTTTCTTTTTCTTCTTCTTTTAGTTATTAACAATTGCTTTCATCCATCCAAAATTAAAATATCCTTGAAAAGACAAGAAGAGAGAACTTTCTTTTTCGTTGAAACTGATCCCTTTTAAACGAGACTCCTGGGGATGTAGTTTTAAGGAAATAGTTTGAAAGAAATCCCGAAATAATCATTTCTTTCAGTGATAAAAACGGAGCACCTGTTTTTAGCAATTTTCAATTACGAACAAAGCTCTAAACCAAAAGTAATTATCAAACTTTGGAATAGTTTCAGAAAGAGTAGTGGGAATGTTAAACTAAAAATATGGTAATTCTATCTTAACCATCAGCGCACAGACAGATGCGATTTTAATTTCAAGGAGATTCTTAGGTTCCCTGTGAGATCTTATAAAGAGTCTACCGTACAATTTCTAGCTTATTTCTCCTGGCGCGTTCTTGGAAATTTATAGCTTCATCCATTTTTCTGAGCTGAAATTCCATTCACCGTGCATAACAAGACTTAATTGAATTTTGTTCGCAGTTTGCTTTCTTTCAAGAGAAAGGGCCATTTTGGCTGAACGCCACCATAAACAAGTTGTAAGGGCGTGTAGACATTTCCAAAAAAAAAAAAAAAAAAAAGATGTATTAAAAAATTTATTTTATAGCTTCCTTGATAACGTAGAAAATGTTTTAAGAAAGAAAATATTTTAAGAACCAGAGTTTTTGTTGCATTGGTTCTAATATATCTTCACTTGAGGAAAAAAAACTGCAATTACTTCTTAGCGTGCACTGGTTTTATTTATTATTAAAGAAAATAGGCTTCTAAAGGATTTGACGTAGAAGCTTTTCGTTGAAAGTAACGACAACCCCTCTTAGTTATTAATTGAGTGCCAAAACGCTTAAAATTTTTCTTGTATGAATACTTCTTTTACTTTAAAAGTAACTCTGTCATTTTTTATTTACGGGAAGAATAAAAAGTAACGTGAAAATTGATACTTAAGAATGTGGACAAAATGCAACGTTCAGCAAAATATGACAATTTAGAACATTGACTAATAAAGAGATATAAATAATTCATACTTTTCTCTGTAAATTCATAGGGATTAAAGTAAATAGTTTCATTTTTACAATAATATAGAGAAAAATAAACAAAAATTAGAACGCTTCGTTTGTGTTGTTAAAGAAAAACTACTGTGTAAAGTCTATGAATTAAAAAAAGGATGATTTTGCTGGTGATTAAAGTATAACTAATAAAATGATAAAATTACCAAGCCAATGACTAATTAATTAAAATGAATTTTTAAAATAAAGTATATTTTAAATATTTGCATTTTTATAATCACACTTGATACTGGTAAGTATTGAACCCAGTTGGCATGTATTAGGACTAGATATGAAACTTAGTTATTTTTCCTTTTAGGATTATTTTAACATTTGAGTGATAACAATTGGTTTCGAACACCATTTTGAAAAAAAAATATGTGCACTAAACATTGTCGTACTTATATTTTCAGACAGGAAGCCTTATTCAAAACAAGTAAGCACATTTCCTCTGTACATAGTAAAAAGATGTACCATCGACTTCGCATAAGCATGTGACGAAAGAGAAACTAAATGTTGAAAGACGTTTACCTTCATTTAGAGGGTGAAGATAGGAAGAAATAGTTGTACCACGCATCATATATATTGAAGATTTAAATGAAATGTATATTAAAAGTTAAGGAACTAAAGGTATGATGGATTTATGGATCTTATTTTTTCATTTTCATTCTTTTGTAGGCGAAATCCCTCGTTCATAAGTGCTACTATTTTTGGTTAGGCATTTTAAAGAGCCTCAGTAAATGTCAGAAGTTAATTGAACTCGTATCATTCATCAATTTTAAAACTCTATTTTTCAAAAGTCACATTCATCCTTCATTCAGTTATTCCTTCAATTAAATATACATGTTTTGTAAACAATAACAATTACTGAAGTATAGGATCAAGACAAAGTTATATTTTTAAAAATTCGAACGACAACCATTTAACCTGGCTGATGAAAGCTTCCGAACTTGCAAATATATAATATAAAAGGAATACCCGCATATACGCAATGCAAGTACTGCGATCACAGCATATAGTAAAGAAGCATCAAATTCTTTGTTCATTCCAGCATGTACTAATTTATCAGCTAATAAGAGGACGACAGACTCTTTTCGAACAATCAAATCTTGAAAGTACTCAAGAATTCGTTTATTCAATCATTTGATACCTTAAAATAGTTTGCGATTCATTCATATGTAAGGCTAAAACAAGTTTTAATCTAAGTAAGGAGATGTGCCTCTTGCAGTTAGGAGTTAAGCTTCGCACGAATAATTCACTCTTCAACAATAACTCTCCCAGGACTACATTCAACCCAACTCAAACGTTATCAAGGTTTTCACAACTGGCTGCTTATTTAGAGGAAATCGATTTCTCATTTCCCGAGAAATATGTAGAGAGATGAATTTTCATTCACTGTAATTATTAAATGGCTTAAAACATAATTTTCTATCAAATGGTTATACGAGCAAACCACGAAATTACCAAATACAATTCAGGATAAAATCCTATTGGATTTCTTTATGTGAAGTTACATTTTACTTTGAGGTTTATTGAGTAAATAATAATTCCAATTAAAAACACTAATATCCATCTAAATTTAGATAGTGCTTACATTTGACTTTGAAGTTCATTGAGTAAATTAATAATTCCAATTAAAAGCACTAACATCCATCTAAATTTAGATAGTGTTAGCTGTATACATATTTCTAATAATATTATAAGAGTTACGTTCATCACTGACTGATTTACTCCCTCACTCACTCTGTACCGCTGCAACTTTTCATTTATTTCGGTTCACGAGTTATGAAAATAAAATTTCTCTATAAATTAAGATTAATTAATTGGCTGCGCGTGCATCTTTTCGTTTATTTCTATTCAACTGATACGAAAATTACTTTTTTTTTTTTTTTTTTTTTCTTTTTTTTTACGATTTTTCTTCTCAAATGAATGTTTTAATTTTAACATGGGGGAGTTTTTTTTCACAGTTACAATAAAAGTGGCAACAGTGGAGGATAATTGCCTTAAGAAAAACTGTTTTTTGTAAGATTCAGATGAATTGGAAAAAATCATTTCTTATCTATATGTATCAGAAATATTTTTCATTTTCACCAAAAGAAAAATTGAATTTTTAATAAAAATTTCGTGTATATTAAAGCAGTGTTTCTTATATTTATCATTTTTAAACGGGTGCCTTAAGCACCTTACAACTTTTTATTACCTAGAAATCACTCTTTTCTTAAGATATCCAATGTTGAAGTGCTTTTATGTCCCCAATTAAATGAAATGAGGGGGAAATATTTTATTAAAACATTTACAATTGCACTGTAATAAAGTAAAAGAAAATCCATTTCTATATATATTTTTTTATAAGTATGTCTGTTCTGCTCGCCCTTTTATAAGTTCGTAGTTTGTCCCTTGTGTGTCCTTACCTAAGAATACAAGTAATGTTTAAA
Source organism: Linyphia triangularis (assembly GCA_963978545.1). Lineage (NCBI taxonomy): Eukaryota > Metazoa > Arthropoda > Arachnida > Araneae > Linyphiidae > Linyphia > Linyphia triangularis. Next base: position 54,222,750 of record OZ021724.1, on the reverse strand, counting down.
ATAAGATTAACTGGTTATTTTTGTTCTATATTTTGTTATAGTTTTTATAAGTGTTAAGTTAATATAAAATACATAAATGTATGCAAATTCACCTGAGTGCTTTAAATTTGACAATTGTATTATGGCTCTTTGAATCATCTTATATTATCGCGACCGAAATTCCATGCTTTAAAAAGCCTTACTTACCGATCCTGGATAACAGGTGTGCGAACAATGAAAGGCGACGGGTTCGTGGCCGCAGATTCATAAGTTAGGGCCTCTACTTATTATTTCGTTGCTAAGACACCAATATGTATAAAAATCACATTAAATCACATTGAATCCGGTAAACGGCGTGGATGTAGAAAGAGAAATAATATCTCAGACAATAACCTCATCATCTAACCAAGTTAAAATTACGCGGCATATTTGCATTTAATATCAGAAACTGGAATTTAGAAGTTACTACAGGATGATAATCCAAGACAAATCGATTCTAGTATTAAAACTCATGAAATACATTTCCCCAAAAACATTAGTAAAGCTAAAATCAACAAGAGTAAGAACAAAATTACCAATTCATGTCCCAATATTCCGAAGGAATCTGCAATCTGATGAACTGAGTGTTAACAATTAAAGTTATCTTGTCTAAAGTATAATAATCAACAAATAGTAGAAATTTGTATATGTATTGCTGAGATTACGAGAAAACTATATTTGAAGATAAAATAAGCCCTTTCAAATTTTCACCACGGCACTTTAGGTACTTATATACAAGTTAACTTTACTGGCTAAACCTTAATGGGAAAGTTTTAAAGGAAATGTTTGTTCAAAAAGAAAACATTTTCCGATAAATTTTTATCCTTGAAACGACATTTTCAAGTAATTGTTTGCGATTTTTCTTTAATTGAAAAAAATATACTTCCAGGAATAATTTTCCCATGATCTCAGTAGTACATATACAAAACTTATAATGAAAATGAGCACTTTTTATAAAGCTACACATAAACCTTACGAAACCTCCAATAAGTTAAATCATGGATCATTAAGACTCAAGTGATTTATTCAAATTGAAACAATCCTAAACCACAACCATTCAAGGCTGGACATCACATCCACCACTCATTTCCATCCTGCATCATACATTCTCCATTTTCTTGTTGAGCATGTGTTGCCGAAGTCACGAGTCATTAAAGACGAACACCGCAATGATCCTGTTAGGGAAATGTACCAACAAGAGTCTCTCTGGGGGGGGGGGGGGACGAGATCCTAATTCAGTTGTCTCCTTCCAAACTGAATAGAATTGTCTAGTTGAACAATTTGACACACGATACGAGTATACAGATCTCGAAGGAATTTCTACTTGGAATTGTTCCTTCGAAAGGATCTTTTTCGTTAGTATCTGACACTACCTCCTGGGATATTACGGATGCTAAAGAAATCCTTTGAAGGGGACTGCATCCGAAATTTACAATGGAAATGAGGGGATTATTCAGAGTAGATGCTGTTGGGAGAAAATTAAATTTGTAAATAAACTAAGCTTATCTTAAACACTTGTCCATTGGGCTACAAATTTGATTATCATTTAGTTTTTATCTTAAAAGTAGTAATGGGTTAGCTTCTACACTACAATGTAGTGAGTAACTTATACAAAACTTTTTCCGTCCAGCCTTAGTTAACATTCCCAGCAAAACCTACATATGCTATACATACGTGCGACATTTTAAATAAATGGTTTCGTTGAGATGAGTTTTCATATCAAAATTCGATTGAAAGTTAACTCAAGTATAGGATATTGCGCCCAGAAGTCTTTTTGAAACTTGTGAGGCTAACTAAAAATGCTGTCGACGTATGCCATAATCAGTTTGAAGGTTTCGATAAGAATAAATTTACATGAAATTTAAACGGAAATTCATACCGAAAATGCTTTTAAGTTTGCCCAAAGGAGTGATTCTATAGTAAGCCCATGAATAGTTTGCAACTTATTGTTTCAAAATACAGATATTGAGTAAGAACTTTGACATTTGGAGACAAATTTTATCACTCCACTTTAAACATTTCTCTTATCATTAATCAAGTTTAAAGAAAGATTTTTTTTTTTTTTTTTAAATATTAACTTTTATAAATAAATATAATTTACGAAAAATATTTATTGATTTAGATCAAATACAATGAGACTTGTTTACAAATAAGTCTAACGTTTATATCACTGGAACAAACTCTATAATTTTTTTATAAAAAGGTTGTATATCGCAAGCATAATTTGTGCAAGAAGTGTCTTTTAAGAATCTGCAAGTTATTTAAATCTTTAATGTCAATAATTAGAATGAAATGCATAACAATTCTTCTATTTTCACCACAGTTTCTCAAAATCATCAGAAGATAAAATACTACTTTTCAAATAACGATTAATTTTTGTTGAATGGACAATTCCCGCATTTTTTAAAAACGAGTGATATTAGTACTTATTTATGAAAAATTTCTTTCTGATTCCAAATATATAAACATAAGTTCTGTAAAAAAAATTAGTTATTTAAATATTAAGAAAAGAAAATGCCCCAAAACCAAGCCAAAATCAGTCCGATCAAAACAGTCAACAAAATTAGATCAACGTAAAGATCCCTGCGTTTCTATGGTTATCTTGAGGTTTGTGCCAAATAGTTATCGTTAAAAAAGTTGGCGTTGATAGATCATTGCCACATTCCGTACAGGTTGGCGTGATTTGCGAGAAACTTGCAAATCTGGTTTCCACTGCTGCATTTCAAGCCAAGATGTTTAAGATCTCTTTACGTCACGTTCAACGCCAATGAAATAAGTCGTTTTCTCGAAAACCTCTAACAAGGTAATTTTGATCGCAAATTTAAAAAAAAAAAAAAAAGCGCATTGAGAAGACATTTTTATGTTTATGGCCTCTTCTGAACATTTAGAATTGAATAAAAAAAAAATTTAAAAATGCGGGAGTTGCCCATTGCAACCAAGTCATAGGACACATTTCACCGGGATATTTGGCATATTTCTTTAAATGCTTTATTTTTGTTTTAATTTTTGTGTACATATTCAAAGCAGCGAAATTTAAGATACAAAACGCCAAAGATTGCTTAACACAAAACGTTCAATGAGATTTTATGCATTTTACCTTCCACTGAGGAAAAAGTCCACAATGGAAAGGTGTGCAAGAATTCCCGCGAAGATGATCTGTCTCGAGAAATTTATCCTCTCATGTTTAGTTGAAAAAATTTCGCTTTTCTGTGAACGTTTTAAAAGCCAACTCACATTATTCCTTTTAGTAAAAAAAAAATAAAAAAATTCCAAGAATTTACCTTTCATCGCGGGAATTTCCTAGTCTTTTTTTTTTTTTTTTTTATTTTTTTTTTTTTTTTTTTTTATTATATAAAACAAGTTTAAATTCATTTACTTAAAAAAAATGAACCATCATTTAAAAAGTCTATATTTTTTGCAAACTCTAATGGCATAGCAATTAAAAGTTTTTCCACAGCTGTACATTCAGATCCTTCTTGAAAAAAATTATCATTCTTTTCTACAATTACTACAGAAAAATTCACCAATTTTTTTTTTTTTTTTCTTTTTTTTTTTTCCCAGGTTTGCGCTTACAATCGTTTTTTACTGATTCATATTTAATATCTTCAATATCTAATGTCTTATTTACGATACTTACGGATTAGACCTTCTACCTTTTAGTCGCAGCGTAAATCTCGCCAAATGTAAAATTTGTCAAATTGACAACAACAAAATTGTAACTTATTGAGTATTTGGTCACGTCGTCATTCTCAATCGATCATAGATTTTATTTAAAGATCAAGAAAAAAGTGAACGATATTGTTTTTGTAGTTTATTGTATTTGAAATTTTATTAAATTGATGTAAAATTTCAAGTCATCCCGTTGAATATGTTGATTTGTTTTAAAGATTGAAGATAGCATTTTGATTAATACATTTGATCTACAATGTTTGGTGAACTTTTTCTTACGACAAAAAGGTCGACGATTTAATACGTATAATCTTAAGGGATGGTATGTATTACATTGGCGACCGTTGACGAAGTTTTTGTTGGCGATCGACCAGGAAAACTATAGGATTGGCCAACTACTTTATTTTTTAAATGTAAACTATTTAATTCTAAGAAAGTTCAATAAAGCATTATCAACAAAGTTCAATCTTCCAAAAAAAACCAAAAAAAACAAAAAAAAAAAAACTAGACGATGTAAAAAGAAATCCGCCAAGTCAACCAGAAAAAGTTATGAAATCTAATGTTTGCCACCAAGCGGCCGCGTTTAGTTTCTTTGGGGTACTTGTACACAATGAACTAAATTGTGATTCATAGGGGGAATAACCACTGGCAATCAGAACTTGACAGGCTACTGTTATTTCGGATTAATCTAATTTCATTTGCTTCAGCTACTTCGCACCCATTGCACTGTTTTCAAATTAATTCTAAAAAATCTAGGTACTGATTACTTATAGTTATCCCCCCATAAATCACAATTTAATTCATTGTGTACAAGTACCCCAAAGAAACTAAGCGTGGCCGCTTAGCGGCAAATATTAGATTTCATAACTTTTTCTGGCTGACTTGGCAGATTTTCTTACAACGTCTAGTTTTTTTTTTTTTTTCTGTTTTTTTTTTTTTTTTTTAGAAGATATCAATTCTTTTTGTAGACTTTGCTAACTCAATTGCAGTCGAACCCTGCTATACATTTGAGAACCCAGTCTCATCAATAATTTACTCTCATTCAATAAATTAGTTAATTTTATTTTTTTCTAATTACACCGTTTTGATAGTTCAACTTTAAGTATTAAAGTCCCTTCTTGAAAGTGAGCGAAAGGTGAATTTCTGACATACATTGTCCAGTTTTAATCAGTCATTACCCGGGTTTAAATTCCCAACTTCCATATAGACCCTCTTACGCTTTAATTCATACAAAGGCACTTCCGGTGATCATTCTGATAGGAATAAAAAAAAGAATACTCTGAATGTATTAAAGTGTTTAAGCTGTAGGCTAGGCCAAAATACCCAAGCATCGGGATAATTTCCGGGGTGAGGGGGTACAAACCCTCCTATCCATCAAATCATACAAAAGACACTTCCTCTAATCAAGCTGAGAATTATTTTAAAAAATGGTCAAATATCATCATATAGTTTTGGCTGTGGCCCTGGCTAAAGTTTTGGTCAGAACCAGAAGAATCGGAAGAACAAAATTTCGGCGATTTTCAAAGAATTTTATTACCATGTTTGTTCCCTTGTTCAATGTTAACAATTGTGTTGTTATTTTTCGTCTACTCACCAAGGACTTGGTGGCAGAACACTGCCTCGTTCCTAGATTACCGGAATTTTTTTCACAAAGCATTCAATGACAATGATAATGAGGATGATACAATATTGATTTCAATAAATAGTTTATTCCGATTTGCAAAAAAAGTTCGCAACAGGTAAAAGATTTAACATTTAGCAAGATTCCCTCTGCGACAAAAAGGTAGAAGATTTAATATGTAAGAAACTTATTATCTAATCCTGTAAGGATTTCTTGTTCAACTCGTGTAACACGTTAATATAAAGACTTAATCTGTTTGAGTAACAAGATTACCCACTTTATCGCCAATGAAATAACATTCCTTACAGGGAGGAATTTAAACTTTTCAATGTGTTGCTTCGAATTGCACAAAGACTTTTAAAATCAGATTATTCTACTCCAGTGATCATTTCCTTTTACGAAGCATTCTAAACAAAGTTTAAAAAACAAAGCACTCATCTGTGTACATTGAAACTGATGTCAACAATGTTTCATTTCCTAAGAAACTATCTAGTTTAAACATAAAGTATAGAATGCATATCGATAAAAATATGTTGATAATATATGCGTGTAATTGCTGAGGTTTTTTTTTATTTTTTTTATGTGGGTTTAAAGTGAATCTCAAACCATATTCGATAAATTAACTACTAATGGATACAAACTTTATCCAAATTGGTTCAGTAGATCTTGAGTTATAGTCTTACATACAGACAAACGTTAAATTTTATGTATAAGATTACTTTTTGTAACAATGCTTTACATCGATACATTTTCTGGTTTCTACTATTATTCATAACAATGCGGACTCATAGATCTCTCCAATAACACTTTGTTATACTCTGAAAGGATGATTGATTTTTTAACTCATTAACGACGGTTAGTAAGAAAATTTGCCAATTGACATTTTAGTATTTTTCTTTACTAATAAAATACGATTGTGGTTCCACTTAGTGTTTTTTAAAAATCCAAAAAATATTTTTCAAAAATATTTGAAAAATTCAAAATATAGTTTAAATGATCTAGATAAACACGGTATAGGATAAAAAGTCATTGTGTTTAACTATTTCAAAATCGTCTTTAATGGGTTAATAGTATCTTTGTTTAGGAATTTGTGAATTACCGAGTTTTATTGGCCTTTTGTGAGCCAGTGAATTTGTTTTCACATTGGCTACATTTATGTTCCCCAATGAAAACAAAATTATTGGCAATAAATATTAAAAATTAAGTCACTGGAACCCAGAGAGTATAATCTAGATTTTTTAGAAGAAAAATATGTTCAAGCATCCTCGAAAAGGCAGGCTATAACTAGTGCCACATTTGGAATAGTTAATATAACCAAATGACAAAAAAAACAACTTATTATTCAGCTTGCATTTTACGAATAGAATTACAGTTATCTGGGAATTGTATCAAAAAAGGTTGGTTGATTTAAGATTAACGGCGTAAGGGTAACACGAGGGTCATACTGTATCAAAGAAGGAGTCTTATATACATTGCTCTTTCATAAATTATAAATACAACGTGTTTCAAAGACATATTGACTTTAGTTCTCTCAATCTGTTCTGTGGAAATCCTCGAGTCGTTCCTAAATTCTCGGAGCAAGTTCCCTGAAAAAATTATCCCTGATTACTTAACTATTATCAACAGTCCAGATGTTAATGTGATGTTTCAAAGCATAAAGACTTACGATGTAACAACATAAAAATATATGAACTTTAATTAAAAAAAAAATATTCGACACATAGTTCTATTTCATTTCAGAAAATACAAAAAAAAAAATCTTTTTCAGTTTTTACTGAAGAAGGAGAGAGAGAGAGGGAGCAGCTGCCCTACAAAGTATTTCTGAATGCCTCTGTGTCACAAAATGAAAAAATTTACAAAAATTCTCTGTTTTAAGTTGATTATAATTTTTTTTATTTTTGAAGTGCTAACAATTATTTTTTAACTTCGTTAAAGTTATGGATACGGAAGTTCCATAACGCTAATACATACTGCATACTGTGGAGAAAAACAATTGCTAAAGAGGTTCAAGACGTTACCTGGAAAAAAATCCCCTGCTTGCTTGTGCATGTTACTGACGTTATTGTTCGGTTCCAAGATCGTAAGATCATCTTCCATGTCAAGCATTTCAACAAAGTGAATCCTTACCCAAGCCCATGTATGATTGAAATTGTGATTCACACAACAGTATGGAGAAAAAAGGGCGGTTAATTGTAGGGAAAAAACTTAATTATAAAGAAGCTAAGTGAGAAAGACTGTTAATAGTACTGTTTTATTCGAAAAATGTTTTCTTTTCGTATAAAAACCAGAAAGAAAAAAAGAAACAGAAAAGACACCAAAAAATCTCCAAAAACAATGGACCTGTGAATAGAGTTATTTTTCTCTTCCATCCCAATGAAGGTAAAAGTCTTAGAAGAAAACCTTAAAAACTTCAATAGTGTAAACCTTATTAAACCTTCTAAAAACCTATACTGAAGGTTGAAAATAGTTTACACTATATAATCTTTATAGAAGAAATGGTGAAAGACTCGAAAATAAGAGAAAGTAAGACTTCATAAGCAAATTTCAGGTATATGATAATTGCATTTTAAAATTCTCTTCAGTCTAAGAAAGAAAGTGAAAGACTTATGAATAAAGGATAAAAAAGCTACATAAGTGAAAGACTAGTATAACTTTTTCTACCATTAGGAAAGAACTTTCAGTCCAAACTGTAATCAAAAAGAAATGGTGAAGGACTTTGGAAAGAAAATAGGGACAAACCCACAGAATTCAAAGACTTTTGGCATAATAAATTAGACTTTAAAAGGTCTTTTGTCAGTAGAAAAGCACCTTCAATCCATGATGGAATAAAACAAAACAGAGTCTTAAGAAAGAAGGAAATTGCTTACTAGAAAATGAGAATAGAGTTATTTTCTTCCATTCAAAAAGTTTCTTTAGTCCATGATGAAACCACAATGAAAAAACAAAGTACTGATAATGGTATCTTTTTTTAAAACTTTTTCTGTGCAAAAATGTTTACTGACAAATTTCCCAGGAGGCAGTGATGACAAAAATAAGCATTATCAAAGACACAAGACAGAGCTAGAATATCTTATTTTAAAACTTATCTGAACAAATTCAACTAAAAAATGAAAGGAAATTTAAAAAGGCCAAGAAGTCTGTTGAAATGAAAGATACCATAGTTGAATGACACTGCAGGCAACAAATGCACTTTTGAGGTTGATATAAACAAAACCAAAAATATATGGATAGTTAACAGCATGTTTGTTACAAGAAATGATCTGATCAAAGGTTAAAACTCGAATCGCCATCTCACGTAAAAAATAGAAATCAGAACGCATGTAACTTGTATAATTTTGTAAAGTTGAAGTATTATATTGTTACTTTTCACTATAGTAATAATAGTGTAATTTTACAAATTATTTTTATTAAAACTTTCACGAAACTCATCTAATTACATTATGGTACTGTATTGGATGTTTTATGTCACAAGAGCTGTTCCGTGACCGAAAATATTTTTAACACGCTTTTATTAGTTTCACCTGTATGTTTGCTTGTAACCGACTCTTTTGGGCTCGATTTTACCCTACTTTGAGTGATCAGATTTGATTCAAACTTTGCACACTTGTCAAAGACCGATGACAATACAATAATTCAATAAGTCTGTCGCTTTATCACAAGGATTAGCTCGTGCTGCACTTGCACCGTTAAATTCCAACCAACCAACCTTCTCCGGAATCGAACCCTGGTGTACCGTTACGTCACCGACAACTGATAAGGCAGGCATTTGAAAGATTTGTCGTGGGCATGACGGTTATACAAAGCGTGTTTTTTTAGTCGCATTATCCTTACCAAGATCTTCAGGATTAGCTATTTTTCATATTCAGAGACACGGTAGTGTTTTGTAATACGGCGTGTACTAAGGCATACACATGACTTAAATTTGAAACAAACATGTGACTATAGGCAGGAACAACTGGAGAGTTTTGTACACTTAACTAAAAAATTAACTAAAAAAAATTTATAGTTTACAGAAAAAATAATTAATAGTTTAAAAAACTAAAAAACATACTTTAATAGAAAACCAAACTAAAAAGTAGAAAATAGTTAATAGTTTTAAAAACTAAAAAACACTCTCTAATAGAAAAGTTAACTAAAAGGTAGAAAATAATTTTAAATAAGTTTGAAATAAGAATAGAGTGATTAACAAGAAATGTTTATTTTATTTTAAAAAAGCGTGGGGTGCCTTTTAAGATATTTTCATAATGGCTCTACTTTTACCAATATCTGTCATTAAATATTTACAACAATTGACATCAAGCACCCCACGCTTTTTTACGAAAAACAAATATTTCTTGTTAATCACTCTATTCTTATTTCAAACTTATTTAAAATTATTTTCTACTTTTTAGTTAACTTTTCTATAAAAGCGTGTTTTTTTAGTTTTTAAACTATTAATTTAAATCGATAGATTTGGAGTAAATGCTCTACTTCCAGTCATAGATAACTTGTGCCTCTGGTTTGAAAAGGGATGCTTTTAAACGCTAATCCATCGGATCCTCTAAATACTTACTTCAGTAATGAATGTTAAATTCAACCTCAGGAATGGATCTATAAAAATAGTTCACAATCACAAATAACCCCCATCTTCTTCAAAAGAATTAATAATTAGATAAATTTGATGAATGTTGTCTTTCGGCCAGAAATCCTCATTCATAATTGGATACATGTTAGATATGCATATTTGCAAACATATGAACCTTTGTCAATCTGCAAGTTTTTCAATATCCTTTTTTTAATTGAACAGAATATTTTGCGTATCTCTAAATATTTGCGTCAGTTAAACTTGTAATTAAATAACCAATTTAAAGCCTTAAATAACGGAACGGAATAATAAAGCCATTTAGGTTCCGCCTTACAACGTATAGTGCATTGTAAATTTGGACAGCTTAAAATGCAAATTATTCAGCTACCTTATTCCCTTTATCGATATGCCTTAGGTCATCCGTCTACCATAAAGTATTGTATGAATGCCCACAAGGTATAATTATACGTCACTAAAATATTATCCTCCACTTATATGCAAATTCGTACTTCATGCCTGGAATGAATTCTTAATCTGGACTCCAAATTGTGTAAATTAATTCTCTGTTCCTTCGGGGACGAAACTGGGCCAGAGGCTGTACCAGACATAGGATTCGCTGATTCAGAAGCTTCGGAATAAATTTACGATAATCTTTAGTTCCACGGTGAGGATCCTAACTCGCAATTATTTTCTAGAAGTTGGAATAAACACTCTTCACCATCGCACCATTCCAATTTCTAGATATGAATATTGTAAAACTCTTCCTATAATATACTGATGTAGCTTACTGTTTGAAGAATATCTTTTGGTAATAATATAGAATTCATAAGTGTTTTAATGACTCAGAAATGTTTCTTCATCAAAATTGGAATCATAATTTTCTTAGACTTTTTTAATTGGTGAAATGCAAATTGAAGTCTCCTTATAAAGTATTTGGCAATGGTTATTCCACAAAAGTAATTTCATAGTTGTCGTGAGGTTTTTTTTTTTTTTTTTTTTCCCTCAAAGCAAAGGGTATTTAAAAATTTAAGTTATTTCTATACATATCTTTTCTGAGAATAGAACAAATTATCTGGATATTTTACATATCTTTCTTAGAACTTTGTAAGGTATCATTCATTTTGCCACTAAAGAAGAATGAGTAAAATTTTCCAATTATTTTTCACCAACCATTCTTAGAAAAATCTAGTACGATGTTTATTTTAAGTCATTGGCAGATCTAAATTAAGACACTTAGAAATTAATTATTAATTTATATTTTTTCAATATTTTTACTCTACCTCTCATTACCAAACCTTTTATTTAAATACCTTTTGATGATTTTTCAATACCTTATATAAGAGAATTTAAAATTCGATTTTATGTTAAAGCTAATATCAACATTTACTTCAATTTCATTTTAAATTGCAGTCATTTAAAGTTAAAAGCATGCCTGAGGTAAGAATATTACTGAAATGTAAATGAAACTTTTAAGAATTTGTAGTCTTATTTCTTCAATATCCATAGTTACTTAAACGTATAAATAATTTTGGACGCCATTAGTGTTTTTCTTCTTCTTTTTTTTTAGTCAAAGACTTTTATTCAATACATTTGACAATTTACAGCATTTCTTGTCAAATTTAATATATTGCGTACTTAGTTTAACATTTGTATTTTGAAAAGCAGCAAAATAATTTCATTTCAAAGTACTAAAATAAATGTTCTCTGACTGATAAACACGATTATTGTTATTTTTACTTGTTAAAATAAAAAGATTGATTGTCAAATTCCATTACCAATAATTCATAGTTGTTTTCTTTTCGAACGCTTTTTCTTGTTTGAGCTTCATTTCTCAATCGATCTCAAGTTCATTAAGCATTTGCTCAATTCTAAATGCATCGAAAAACTTCTCTTGTGATTTATGGTTATTTCGTTTCGAAAACAACGATAATTACTGGTACTTTGCATAGTACCGATAAAGATGTTCAGTTCAGTTCATAAGTTATCCTACAACACGAAAATAAATGAAAACGTTTGCAATTTATGTGATGATTTCAAAATGTAGCATAAATATAAAATAAATATGAAGCTCTTTTACTATATACTAAGGATAGGAGAATATAATGAAATAAATATGAAGCCCTTTTACTATTTACTAAGGATAGGAGAATATAACATAAATAAATATGAAACCCTTTTACTACTTACTAAGGATAAGAGAATATAATAAAAATAAATATGAATTCACAAAGCATTATTTGTAAAGTATTACATTTTCACGTCACAATCATACACTAGCCCATAAAATAAACCGATAATTAACTTTTTGAAGCTAAAATCCATGTGTAATTTAAAGCTAAGACAGTAATGATACGAGAATAAGACTCAAAATACATTTCATACATTCATATACAACTATAAGTAATAGAAAATGAATGCTAAGTGGAATTTAGTTTATTTATTTTATAATCATTTAAACCTAAGACTACATAACATTTTTCGTAAATATAGAAATCTGCGAATTGTTGTGCAATGCATGTTTCCAAATTTCTAATGAGATTATTACAGCTAAGAATATCTTTTACATGAACTCCAGTTTGTAATTGGAACTGTGTTTGTTAGTACTTCCATTATCATTTGAGAATGGGTGATTAATCAGATAGATAAAATTATTGAAGATATATTAAATTATTCCAATTTGAATTAATTAATCTTTTCAATTTTTTTACTTGCTTGTTATTGAAACTATAACAAAAACGTCTCATTGTTTTTATTTCATTCTTTATTTTGTGATAAGTTTTGCAATTTAATACATTTATCCAGCAATTTTAATATTCATTTGTACAATAATGCTCTCATAATAAATGTTGTCACGATTTTAAATATGCTAGCATTCCTATATATTTTACCATTGATTGCAGGTTTTTTTTTTAATTATTATTATTATTATTATTATTATTTGAATTATAAATGATCTAGATCAGTTTTAGACCTTAAATGTAATATTTTTAAAATTTAACTAAACCTTTTAATTTTTATAACTCAAGTCAACATTGATTGTGAAATTGAATTAAATTAATGAATTGTTCCCGAAAGAAAAATATTAATCAAATTGTAATCATCAGAATTTGTAGAGAGACCATCCTTATTTATAGACTTTGACAAAAACATATTTATCCGATATCCGAAGAAATATTTTATAATACCGCTTCCCTCTTTTCCAATTCATCAGTTTACAAAGACGGCATAAATTATGAGCTGTTATACTAATTGGAGAAAGGTGAAAAAAAGCTTATCTTGAGTGGCGCCCAGCAATTACGATATAATAAAAACTGACGCGAATTTGCTGTTTAAGTATTCTTGGGATACTTTATTTAAGAAAAAAACCAGTCGACGGGTAGCTAGAGAAGAAAGTGCTTTTCACGTGAATTTCCAAAGCGATCTCTGAAGGTTAATTTATGATTTTTTTTTTAATCTTCTTTCTAAAAAAGATTGCGAAATTTCGCTGATAACCTAGTTCCATAATGTGTAGGTAATGAGATACTATCTTATCGTTTTTTATCCATTTAACATGTTCCTAATGCGGAGTTTTCCGTTATTATGATGGTGATAAGGTCATATGATGCGCAGTTTGTTAGGATCTAGTAAATTATGGTAAAGTGGAACGTGATACAATAAACTATATTAAAGTATTTTTTGGGGATGGTTTAGTTAGAAACAAATTGAATTGTTGATTAGCTTAACGTATTAGCTGCTGCCAAATAAAAACTAAACTTTTAGTTCGAAACTGATATGCGTATGTAACGGACATGCAGTGGTGGCTCGTGTTGTATAGCAAATACATCGGGGCTGCATCTTAATTATTTATTTAAAATTAAAATTATTAATTGTTAGTTAACTTTGATTATTTATTTTACTAATTTTTTTAAATGTAGATTATAATCGCAAATGAAGATGAAATTTCAAAGGTAAATAAAAAAATCTCCGATAAATAGCAAGCCTGCAATGCACAATTGAGGGGAAAGAGACCCGCTTAAATCAACTAAATACGACGATGGTCGAGCGAGTGCAGCCAGAAAGTGAATATTCCAAAGAAGCTGCACAGTTGCCGCTGAAACAACTGCTAGTGTAGAATCTCCCTCCACGCTAAATTTATTCGGCGTTGTGATGACATGCAGCCTTTTACGAGTTTTGCGACTTCGGCTGTATTTGTAAATTTGATGTACTGATTGGCTTGTATGTGAGTGGGAGAGGATGTGTAGGTGGAAGAGAAACGAACATTCCTAGAATTTTCTCCACCAAGCGGAAATAGTTTCGGTGATAAATTTACACATGCGTTTTATTGTTACTTCTTTATTACTAATACTTGTAATTGAACGAGTTTGAAACATAGAGCCCTGTTATAAGTAGGTTAAAATAAAGGGGGGGGGGTTTCTATTTTCTTTCTCTTATTATTTTATAAATATTGAAAGGAAACTTTGAGTTTAAGTAATTAAGATAAAAAAATTTCCATTCGTGAATGATTGTAGGAAAGGGGGGGGGGGGCGTCACTGTTCCGGCTGCACTAACATTTTTGACCATGAGCCGCCACTGCGGACAGTTTTTTAATTTCACTCGCCGTTACTACCTCAGAAGGCAAAACTTAGATTTAGGTTAGATTCCGAAATTTATATGTTACTTAACAAATAATGGTACTCGTAGTATTTTGTTAATCAGAACATTCTAGCATTAACGGCAACTGAGATCGGTGCAGGCTGATCAGGATCGATTACTTGGAAAACTCTTTAATAAGAACGACATTTCACATGCTTGTTTGTCAGCGAACGTAATGAATTTAGGGTGAAGTGGTTGACTATTTTGGACTCAATTTCCTGAACTATTATTTCAAACAGAAAAACAAAATTGTGTAAACATTATCCTTGTTTTAAAATATTACAGATTCAATGGATTATTATTTTAAAAAATGAAGAGTTGTATAGTATTTTATTTTATAAATATACTTCATAACTGTCTCGTGTGATTACAGGTCTATACCCGTTCAGCTAAAGGCTGGGCTGCATTATCTCAGTTCTCATAAATTTATATGCCTAAGAATAAAATTTATTTTTATATTTCTAAAGGGAAAACAGCTGACATTCTTTTTCAAATATTATGAGTAAAATAAGTTATTTCTTCAATAAATCTTTTGGGACAAATGCATTTATTTTAATAAATAATTTTCTTTTAACCTTGATTTTCTTTAAATAGTCAAAGAAAGAAATCTCTTTTATAATGCTAAAGAAGAAATAGCTGACATTTCTTTTCAGCTATTATGAACAAAAGAAATGATTTCTTCAATAAATCTTTTAAAACAAACAGATTTGTTATAATAAATAGATAATTTTCTTTTAATAATTAATCTTAACTGTTATAAATTGAAAGAAAGTGACGTGTGTTTAAGAAACTATTAGAAATGCCTGAATGTATCTCTGATGAGATATTAACAAATTTTTTATAGTTTTTCATTGAAATAAGATTACATATTGATGAAAGTTTTTCATATGTTTTTAAATAACAAAATGAAGGGATGAGTTTCTAAAAATTATACACTTAATTCTTATATAAAAAATCTTAGATATAAACAAAAGAAATTATTCCTTTTCCTGATAAACTCTAAATATATCATTTCTTTTTAAAACCAGAACTGAGCCATTTCGACTTTATTCCGAGGATCAAAAACTTTTGAATTCTTTTTACCTCTTCCTTATTTTTGTTCTTGAAAATCAGTATATTCTGTATATTTTTTATCTAATTTTTTTCGAAGTGACTATAAATCGAAGCTCTTTTCCTCTTCTCCAACCTAAAATGTTCACGGGGATTGTTTCTTGCACGACTTTGAAGTATTTTTCTCTGAGGAAAGCATTTCAAAGGTTGTGAAAAAAAAAAGAAGGAAAAAAAAACGATTTCGATTTTTTGGTGTGTGTCAATAAATCAGGTTTGACACTATTTTTGCAAGCAAGTTTTATCGTTGTACTTCAAGCAAATGGTTTCATTCACGCCACACTGAATAATCCAATATCAAACTCCGAGTTGATTGTTTCGAGGATAATATATCACCGTGTTACTTTGAGAATGCAGTTTCAAGGAAGGTATCACTTGATGCTGCCAGTAACTTTGTGGATAATGAATTGCGGCTGACGAAGCGGCTACCTATTTTCAATTCAAAATTTCAAAGTAATAGATGCGTTCAAGAATACTTCTTTGAAACAAAGATGTTTCGGTTAATCAATATAATTTTACAGAAAATCAGACATGGTCTATACTCGTAATTTTTCAATGATATTTTTCTAAAAAATAAAGGGGAATAATCATAACCCGTATTCAGCACCACATTTACTAAGTTTTAATGAAATGGATTAGCACATTAATTGCTCTTAAATATAGTTTTAAAAATATATTTCAAATTTAAAAAAAATTTAGATGGGGAAAATAAAAAAAGAGCTAGAAAATCAGACAATGCAGTTTAGAACTACTTATTATTCAAAAATGGTAAAATGTAATTTCAGGTTTACTTATACCGTTGCGATAAACTTACACAGATACTAGGACCATTTGTCTAACTGAAATTGTAATGTACAAAACTAAAAAATGACAGTTAAAATGACGTAAAACTTGTCAACTTGATTAGATTTGTGAAAATAGTTACTGCCAAAACTATAGCCAAACCCTCTGTTTTTAAAAAATATAACTGAAAATATGAAAACGCAAGTGGTAAATAACTCCTATCGATTTTAAATTTTGCGACAGTGGTTATCAGTATTATATTTTATCAAAGTTTTGCGATGATCACACCTTTAATTTTCTTTCATAAATACTCTTTTGTTTACACACGTTTACCAAGTTTGTAAAATAAAGAGAAGTTTACAACATAGAAATACTTATTTTGGAAATATATCTAATAAAATATCTGATATATATCTGATTGAAAATATATCTAATTGGATATCTTTATTCTGAAAAATTATTATAGAATACGTAAATTTTATTCCAGAAATCAAATATGTTTTTTGTAACACTGTTAATTCTTCCATAATCTTTCATGTCAAGGCAGTAACATAGCTAAAAACTTATTCAAATACTAGTCAGAAACTGACAATTTCAAAAATATACGAAGGTTACTAAAGAAAAACGATCGAAATAAAAAAGAATGAATTTTGAAATTTATTTAAGTTTGAAGGCTTTGTTTGAATTGTTTGTAAAATATAGTGGAACAGAATCCATAGGACGAATATTCACAGTATTGGTCAATACATTACCATTTTCTGCAGGAAAAATATAGAATTAGCTAATCTAAAATTTCGATTTTCTCAAAGACTACTTGTGTGATTTTCATTGTTTTTTCCATGGAAACTTTATAAACAAAAATGCAAAACTTTTTTACCTGAAGGTATTTGTTTTATTTTCGCCCTAAGGCGCATTTGGTAAAGATATAAGAAGTGCCCTATCTAAAGATAAATGGTCTTTATTTATCTTCTGGAGAGTTGAGAAAGATCGAAAAAAAAAAGAGAAAATTAACGGGTATTTAGACAAGAACCGTTGCTGTCTTAACTCATCTCGATGACTGTGCCTTTTCTAATGAGAAAAGCGATTTCGCGCACTGTTGAGTTTCCTTTGTTGTAGGCAAAGAAAGTTCTGAAGTTAATTGCGACAAGAAATAAAAAAGATTCTTAATCTGATATTTCTAGCTTTTTTTTGTTTAACAGCAAAATAATAGGTTCTATCTTAATTAATAATAGGTTTATCATGTTATGACAAATATTAACTCATATGAGTACGTGCAAGAATGTTTTTCAAGCATTTCTGGTTAAACTGGTGTGGCATTTTAGGAGGAGATCAAACTAAAGTCGTAATTGTGGAACAATATTGATAATAAATATTGTCTTCTTGATAGGACTTCTAGAAAATTTACATTTGAACAACGTTAATGTGCTTGAATGCGCATTTAATAAGACTTTGTGGGTGGTTGGAGTTGGCACGCAGTAAAATTGAGGTGATATCAATCATGGATCTATGGTGGTCTTTGAGGTGTGTATTTAGAAAGAGACGTTACAGTACAATTGTGTTCATGTTTGATATACTAGTTGTAGTTGCTGCTGTGTACACAACAGTTTCCAAATCGAATCTATGCAGAAATAAGGTGGGTATTATTTGCATACAATTATAAGGTTCTTCTGTTGTACAATCTCCCTCCTTTATGAAAAGTTCAAACACAAGCAAATTTTTAGTTTTAAAAATGTGAAAATTTAACAAAGTATTATTTCAAACTTATACAAATATAGAATTTTGAAAAGGATTACCAAGCATCATCTAAAGGGCACTGTGGCAAAAAAAAAAAGGCTGTGAGTTGTTGACTGTGATACTAGATGTTAGCACAGCAAAAAAAAAGAAGTCAGTTTTATAATAAATTGATGGTGAGTGAAAAATATGTTACAAAATGTATGTGCATCTGTTTTGATGACAACAAATATGGCTGAATCTCGATTAACTATTTTTTTGTTAAGAATGTCCACAAATTAGTCGGGCGAAGGAGTAATACATCTGAATAACTCTTAATAACTAGGTCAAATAAACCTTTCTATTTCCCTAATTAATTAATTTATGTTCACCATGTCATTCTACATAAAAAGAAAAAAATTATTACGCAACTCTCTCTCTCTCTCTCTCTCTCTCTCTCTCTCTCTCTCTCTCTCTCTCTCTCTCTCTCTCTCTCTCTCTCTCTCTCTCTCTCATGAACAATGAAAATTTCATCCAGCAAAGCCAGCTCATGTTTGCATAGCAATGAACCTTTCAATAAGTTAAGTAAGCCTGTGCTTATGTGTCAATGACTTTTTCAGCGAGCTCGAATTTGCGTTGCGATGAACTTTCCTACGAGCGAAGCAACAAAAATTGGAGTTTGACCAATGACGGATTTCCGCAACGCAGGGCCTCACAGCTGGCTAAAACAATGCACATGGTAAAATTTCGTGGCGAAGCACGGGTATTTAGCTAGTGTGTGTGTGTATATTACGTGCGCTTTGTTTACGTATTGGAATGAGCTTATATAATCGCTGTATTCGAAGTTGTTTTTGTTGAAGCTTAAGAGTGATTACACTGTTGCCTTTGAATAAATTTTGTGCCTGTGAAGAGTAAATAAACAGTAGTTTTCATCTTAAAAATTGTGCCATCATTGCCTCAGTGGAAAAATTCATAACAGTGGTGTCAGAAGTGGGATTTCATAATTTCGAATGCCGATTACTAGAGGAATGATGGAAGACCAAATGAAGCAACTGATGGAAATGATTGCTGGAATGAAGGCCCAACAAGAATCCACTGCCGCCGAAATAAAATCCGATATAAAAGCCGGACAAACCCGACAAGAAACGACAAATGCCGAACTCGACGCTGCAATCGCCACCGGCTAAGAATCTGCGGCCACGGAAATGAAAGCCTGCCGAGAATCCACATCAGCAGCTATAATTGAGATTAAAGAAGAAATGAAATCCGAGCTGGCTACAATGGTGGAATCTACGATAATAAAGACTACTACAAGTGTTCTGCAATCGGTAAAAGAAGAATGATTATAAAAGAATCTGAATGAAGTAAGAAAAGAAATCAGTGAAAATTTTGAGGCGGTTAATGGGAAAGTTGACTACTTGAAAGAAAAGGTTTCCATCGTGAGGGAGGAAGTTAAAGGGAAATTTGACTGCTTGGAGGAAAGAATTCGATTTATTGAAAATAAAAGATCTGAATCAGCAACAGTTTTGCTCCCGGGAGAGGTTTCCGTTCCCTTTATCGCACCACGTCCCAACATCAAGGCTTCAACTTTCGATGGGAAGTCGGCTTGGAGCGTTTATCGAACTCAGTTCGATAAGATAGCCACTGCTAATGGATGGGACGATACTTCGAAAGCATTCCATCTCGCAGCATCTCTTCGAGGTGAAGCTGCTGACATTTTACAGACACTACCTGAAGAGAAGCGGGGAGAATTCTTGGCGCTGGCAAGTGCGTTGGAGTTAAGGTTTGGGGAGCAGCATCTAAAGGATTACAACAGACTGCAATTGAAAGTGAGAAAGCAGAAGACCAATGAAACTCTTCAAGAATTGGCGTCATATATAGAAAGACTGTCGCTCCTCGCTTTCCCTGATTGTCCCCCGGATGTACGAGATGATCTTTCTCTGCAGTATTTCATCGACGCTATTCAAGATCCCGATGTGCAGCAGGTGGTAAGGTTATCCCAAAACAAAAACCCGAAGTCGGCCCTCGTGTACGCCATGAGAGTGGAAGCCGCGCAGATAGCTTCTGGAAAAGACCGACGATATATGTGTGGTGCATTAGCCGAGGATTCTTCTGACTTTGTCCCCAGTAAGCTTCGAGAGCTGGAAAGCAAAATTGATAGAATGATGAGAAGCTATCCCTGAGCCAGGGATCGAAAGACCAGAGTCATTTGCTGGCACAGCAAACGGGAAGGGCATCTACGACGTAACTGCCTTGATTTGAAAAAGAGAAGGATAACACTAATATTTTAGTTCAATTCCAACTGTCTCTGTATATATATTTATTTATTTATGTAAGAAGAGCCACCAAGCCACACAGGAATCAATTGATGTATTAATAGCGTTTTTATTTAAAGCATTAAGAGCAAGATTCTGAGAGATTGAGCCACTTAACATTAGGGGGTGATTCACACCATCTCCGATTGTCCCCAAAAAATTACCAATTGCTAATACCCTTATTAGATGATAAAATCTGAAATTATTTGTTCCGTAGTTGCACCTCTCAAATTCTATGACGTGTCAAAGATCACCTTTAAAAATGAAAAAATTGGTGTTTTTGTGACACATGAAAACTATTTTTATCCGTCTAAAACTTCACAAGCGACTTGCCACCTGCATTTTTTCTGTTATGGAATGTACTAGAATAGATCTTTATAAAACATATAAAAAGTTCATGGCAAGTTTATTGCGCAAGGTCATTCAAGGTCATGAAATGTCCAGGTTTTCATGTTTTTTACCATTTTCAAGACTGAATTATATCTTGCGCGTTTGATTTGTCACTTCAAACTAGGTGTCATTGGATAGAGCTGTATTAGTACTATTGAATAATACATAAAACATTGAGGCAAGTTGAGCACGTTGGAAGTTATTTGGGGCAAAAATCGAAAAATCTCCGAATTCGACACAAATTTGAGGTCGTATATCTTGCTGCGGGAACAATATACTGACACAACACTGAGACTATTTAAACACTCTTTTATTGTACTTAATGAGAAATTAAACTTTATTGAGGCAAGTTGAAGAGAAAATACCATATTTACGTTAATTATTGTAAAATTCCATATTTAAGTTAAGAATCTTTCTAAAGTAATATCTAGCTCCTTAATAAAACAGAAACCAAATAAATCTTAAACATAAACACTTATATATATGTGAGTCCCAATCACCACCCCAAATTTTTAAATGCGAGATATTCGCAGGAGACTTTTTCATTTGAGAAATTACATTTTTAATAATATTTTTAGTGGAATAGAAATATTTTTGTTCTTAAACTGACAATTTCCAAGTCTTCATTCCTGCTTTTACCTTCAAAGAAATTTCCAAAATTTTCCACCAATCTAGAAACTGTTAATCCAGGACATTGTTTCCTAATGGCTCAATTTATAAAGTTTGTAGTCTTCTACTTTTCCTGTTGTTGCTCGAGCATTCTGAGAAATGATTGTTTTTTCAATGGAAAGGTTTTTATTAGATGATTTTCCCAAATGCCACTAACTGTAGCTACCTGATGCATATAATTTCTTTAACACCGGAACAGCATTAGGCGAGGGATTCATATTTTCATATAATGTTTTTACATAACTTGAAACTGTATTCTTCTCCTTTTCTCTATTGTCGGAACAAATAGAATAGGCTTGGCATTAGATACGAAAGAATGTAGCTAGAGTAAGCAAAGGTTTCCAGAAGGTGTTTCTTGACCATAACGGAAATGAATCGTCCCCTTAGTTGGTATTCGTATTTATAATTTATCACAAAGTCTATTTACCGAATAAGTATTGATGGGTTTGTTTTATCATTTCTAAATTCGTAACTTTGTCTTTTAGTCTTTAATGAAATACTTCAGAGAAATTTTAAAAGATAATTTCTCTAATTTCCAGTATGGCTTGCTCTAAAAACCCATTGCATCCCATTATTGTTATCTTTCCTCAATTCTTTTCAAGTAATATCACGGTCTTTAATGTCTTTTTTTTTTTTTTTTTTTTTTGTATTGTATCTTTTCTCCAGAATAAAACACAATTCCCTTAAATAAAAAAAAAAAAAGGAAAAATAAAAAAAAAAAAAAAAGACTGAATTGATATTATGTATGCTTAACTTTTCGTTCCGAAAGGATTTTGAATCATAATGAAGTTTCAAACTGTTGAAGGAGTGCTATTGAGCCAAGGAAGAAATTTTCACAAATCAGACACTTGCATTGGTGCGAGCAGGTGTGGAACCTAAGAGATTTCTTTGGTCGAATTTTGTAAAATGTAGAAAAAACTTGTTTTGTGAGTTTCTTTCTTTAAATAAGTTGAATGGGTCCTTTAAAGACAGAGTTAGGTAATATTTTTTTCCCTTTTGATCTTCCCGTCTTTCCAAATATTGTGCAGCTGTCTGTAAATCAGTACAGAAATAAAACAACAGCCACAAAAGTGATAGATGTCATGCAGTGGTGTTTGAGTTTGAACACGCAACGTAGTGACATGCGCCATTCTAATTTACAATTAATTTTTAAAAATATTCTTCCTTTCAAAATGGATTTTATAACTTACTAAATAAATTAATTTAAAAAGAGTTCTTGTATTATTGCAAAAATTCGTTATTTTTATTTTTTTCTTAAAGGCATAATTTAATAAGCAATCTAAATGGTACAACTTTTCTGAATGAAAACAGCAAACCTATCTTTCAAAATGGAGCTCACTTTGCGTAATAAATAGTATTAAGTATGTACAATTTGTCTAAAAAATTATACAACAATTGTAACAGTAAAAATATCTCTGTTTTCCACTCGATAGTATTTCCCGAGAGTTGGTATCCGAATATCCCTGTTCACATTTTTTTTTTATCAAACCTTTTTGTAAAAAATGTCGATAGATGTACTGTTATTAACATCTACCCATATTGTATCTATGTATTTCATAAATTTAGTTTTTATACACTCAGAGAAAAATTAAACTTTTGTTTTTAGCGAAATGTTCTTTTGTTTCTCCTTGTTCCGTGCATGTGGTGCATTTTCCGTGCATATTTGTCTAAGTTAAAGAAATTATTTTTCCGTATAACTCTATGATCAAATAAAATTATAGAAAACAAAAATATAACTGTAAAATACATCATTAATTTGTTATTTTAATTTGTTTAAGAGTAAAAAAAGAGCGCAAAATAAATGCCCCGGGCATCAGCTAGAAAATAGCCCATAAACTTACTTAAACATTCTGACAAATAACTCTAATGACTAATGTACATCAGTGCTTTTTCCAATCACAGTATTGGTTTTTTTTTAGATAAAAATAAAATTATTCTTAACTATCCTTTTTAGAGAAATTATTTTAAGTAATTTTATTATTTTTTTATATCCACAATGGTGATAGAGATTTACAAAGATAATTTAATTGAAATATTTAGTTTGTTTTGTATATAATGGGGCATTTTATAAAAAAAGTATTTTAAGATAGATTAAAATAATTAAATTATATTAAGAAATATTAGTATCAATTTTAGTTCATTTCTAACTTTCTCTGTATTTAAATAAATAAATAAGTAAATAAAAAAAAAAAAATGTGAGTAGTAGTTTCCAACTCTTGAATGGCATCACTAATCAAGAGTCGCGAGTGACAACGAACCGAAGAATTGTTTTTTGTTTCTAGCAGAGTAAAATGTACAAGCGATGAGCTGCGGTCACGCTAGTGGAAACGTCTCCTTTAAGAGCAAGATTCTGAGAAGATGAACCACCCCTGATTCACACCATCTCCGATTGTCCCCAAAAAATTACCAGTTCCTGCTACCCTCACATATATATAAGTGTTTATGTTTAAGATTTATTTGGTTTCTGTTTTATTAAGGAGCTAGATATTACTTTAGAAAGATTCTTAACTTAAATATGGAATTTTACAATAATTAACGTAAATATGGTATTTTATAATAATTAAAGTAAATATGGAATTTTACCATAATTGTTATCAAAATAATTTGTGTACTTAAAAATCTTGCTTTGACGCAATTGTGTTATTACAGACGCATTAGACGTGTTTTCCAAAAATAACAAAGAAGTTGCACAATTTTCAGAGAATTACCCACTCATTATATCTAAATACATTGCAATTCCTCAAGAGGTGCCATAAATAAGTTTTAACAGACTGGTAGCATATTATGAAGTAATAAATTAATTTCAAGATTATTCTGATCCTAATCTGATTATCTGATCTAAATTTTCTTGAGCTATATTATCTGAAAACGTTCGTAGGGAGGACAGACAGGGCCGTTCATATCCAGGGAAGGGGGGGAAGACTGGTTAAAAGGTTCAAACTACCCTCGAAATATTTTCCATGATATATTATACACTAAACTTCTTGGGCATATAATTCCGAACTTCTTTATAAAAACAATGGGAGTTGACCGGCAAGTCTTTTTCCATTTTTATATAGAACCCTCGAAATGCAAGTTGGGTTACGTCCTTGAGGATAGAAGATTTCCGTCTTTCGATAAAACAGTAAGAAGTAAACCGACCGTGTGCTCCGTATAATATTAAGCTATGTTGTACTGATACAGGATAAAATACCGAACAGAAAATTACCCCTTATCTATCTAGTCATATTAAGCGTGTTCTGCAAATAGGCCACATTTGCATCTGGGGATTGTCATCAAAGACCGTGTATTTACATACTGGAATCAACGGTTGCTGAACGGTTGAATCGATATAAATAGATGTCGTTCTGTAGCAGTATTTAAAAAATAACAGCTGAAATGAAATCGATAAGGTTATATGCAAGAAGTTTGTTCTATCTTGGGGACCTACCTATGGGAAGAAGGAAAAAAAATTGCGAAATATACGAAATGCGGCAAGGGAATAGGATGAAGTTAAACTTTTATGCTTTTCTACACAAATATTGTACTGACGTATTCCGAGATACCTATTCTTTTACCAAGGCTTATTCATGAGCCGAACCAATACGGGTTGCATAGCAACTCTCGGGGGCTGGCGAGCGTTAACAAGCGGGGGGGGGGGGGAGTCTTCTAGTCCCTTAAATATTTCTTTGCAAGGTTTATATTAACGGAAATGAGCATGAGCTCCACCAAGAGGGTACACTCCCATTCCCCATCCCTTGGCATTTGAAAATTTTAAGAAACTGAAAAAAAAAGTGTAAGTTCACAAAAAGATAGCATTTAAGCCATTTAGGAACTATTTTTCAGTTCTCTAATGTGCATTTTGTTTATTTCTTTTTAAGTCTCTTGTGTGTATTTCCTTTTTATTTTCAAAACTAATTCTTGCGCCCGCGGGGTATTTCGGCCTCCTGTTGCCTAGGACTATGAAAGAAGGAATAAAAGAAAAAAAAATATTTATTGGTTTTGCTGGGTAATCATTTCCTATGTTTTCTCAATTTTATTATAAAATGCTTTGCTTTTTAATTATAAGACATCAGATATGAGGCATTATGGGTCTTCCTCTTTAGAATTCAATTGAGCATTTCCTGTATTGCCTTTGTGTCCATTTTTTAGCTTTTTATTCCTTATTTCTGTAACCAGAAGAGAAATAAAATGTATTTTTGTGTCTTCCGGTTTATCTGCTCGAAACTCTGTCTCTCTAAAAATGCGGGAACTAGTTGCATATAAAAAAAACATAGAAAAATAAAAAACTCGTTATTATTATTTTTTTTAACTTTGTTTCTTTTATGAAAGAGTAAATTTCTGTCTGTCTCTCTCTCTCTCCCATGGTTTCAATTGTTACCAGATAAAAGCCATAATAAAATCTAGATATCTTTTAACTTTTACAGTTCATCAGAGAAAGTTCAACAGCTTAAGTATAAATTGAAAATTCCCGATTTCTAATGATTAGAAAGAATAAAAAAAAAATTTAAAAATACCGTGATTTTTTTTAAATTATTCTCAAGAAAAAATTAATTCATAATTATAAACTAACAATTCATTAGACAAACTTAATAAGCATTTCTGAAAAATTAATGATTTAAATAAAAATATGCCAATTTTTACGTGTTGCGTTGCACCCTCCTGCAAATAATTCTATCGGCGCCCATATAAATAATCAGTAGATGTAACTAATAAAAATCATTGATGAGAACAGGAGTCATATTTTTCAAAAATTGCTGTTACAAAGGAAGTTACAGTATAAAAGTACATTTAAAAAAGTACTTTTAAGAAAAATCTACTGGCAAAAAACTATTAAAAAAAGTTTAATAGAAATATTTTTTATTTTTCATTTCACATGTAAGAAACTTGTTTTTTTAAATAATTTTTTCATTATTATTATTATATTGCCTAATTTTCTCCAATATTGCTGCTTAGTTTTTTTTAATTAATTTTGTACAAATTTGTATGTGTATTTTAACTTGAAGAAAACAAAATTCTTTCATTTGCCAACATCAGGTTAACGATCAACTCCTACACTATACTGTAGAATTTATGCTGAATTCTCAAGTCTAAATAAAAAAATTTCAAATATAATGTAAGATAAATTAACAACAGCCTTGAGGCAGAACATTCATTATTTAAAACTTGGATCTCCGCCGATGCCTCCGCTTCATCACGCTCGACACAATAGCGCCATCTATCGGCAACAGCCGCAGATTAAGACTATTCACTTCAATTATTTTTAATTAATTACACATTAATTACAAGGAGGGAATGTTTCAATGTTATCGGGATGACACATATATATCCAGGTTCAGGTCTATAAGGTTATAGATGGATGGTTAAAATTGTCCCAAATTTTGATGTCAGCCACAGACTGAATGAGTAAATATAATAAACAAATAAAAGTTATTTAAAGATCTTTTAACTTTTATGGTTCATCAGAAAATTAGTGGCCTAAGTCACGATTTCTGATGTTTCGAAAGAACCATTTAATAAGCTGCTCATTGTGAGACAAAAAAAAAGCTCTATTCTCCTATTACCTTCTTTGAAACACATCTGCAATGGAAATTTGCCACCTCTATACACATTTAACGTTCGTAACAACGTCATTTCCTTTTCAGCAATGCTATTTTGAACTTAAGTTTGTCGTAATTTTGTTGTATATATTTGCATTTACATTCCTATTTTTTATTGCAATTCAAACAATTACGACATTTTCACAAGAATACTCCGCAGTATTTGGTGAAAAAAATAATTAATCATTAAACAGTCAGTACTGGCCATAGGATCGTCCGGTGCATCACCGGAGCAGGTTCAATTATTAGAATTAATTTATAAATAAAACTATCTAATTATGGAAAATATTTCGTATAAATATTCAAACAATAAAATAAAATAATTATTAAAATTATTTCATTATTAAAATTATGTATTGGAAATATTTTATAATTTACAATATTTACTAAAATTTGATTAATGATTTGATTGAAAATTTGATCAATGATTTTATTGAAAATTAGAGCCACCATAAATCTAGAATCACAGGGCCGACTTTAGGTTCCAGTACTCTCCTGTCCGTAAATAGTAAAAAGTGTGTTCTTTACTACAACACTTTCAATTATTGAAGTGATCCACTTCGCAGGTAAATGTCAGAAGCATAGCGCAAAGAAAACAAAGATTACCACTTACTGTACATAGGTGAAACTCAATGTTTTCCTCTTTAAGTATATACTACGAACCAAGTTCTACTCTACAGTTGATTTGACGTTGACAGACCATCAGCTGTATTCTAGAAATGTGGGTAGAAGCGGGGTGACGAGTCCCCCAACTTTACAAGAAAATACCCATGCGTCCCCCCCCCCCCCCCTTCTAAAATCCCTGAAATCCATCCCCCCCCCCCCCCTTCTAAAACCACTGAAATCCATCTCTCTCTCTCTCCACCCCCCTGTGTTATGGTACTTGACCACCTAGGAACGCTAAAAAATACAACATTTTCAATAATTTTTTTTTTCAGGTCCTGTGTAAGATATTACAATGATTTTTTCTTTAAACTTTTACTTGAAGCTTATAGAATACAAAAATATTTGATTTTTTTTTTTCCCCACTTTTATTTTTTAACAACTATCCAGGAGGCACCAAACTCGAGGCCTCAAAAAAAAAAATTTCCCACGGCGGACAGTTAATCTCAGGATTGGTAAACAACGGAACTTCAAAAGAAAGGTTGCTTACGTGACAATTTACCACAAATTTCCAAAAATAATGGAAACAAAAATGTCGGATGTTTGAAAAAATGGTTGAAAAAACACCCCTGGTTTTCACTATTCTTTGATAGAAATTTTTTTTATAATTAAATTATTTTTTGGGGCAAAATGTGGTAAATTGGCATACAAAACAAGACCAAAATCTCGAAATCGACCGAGTAGTTTCAGATATTAAGTCTCCGCCATTTGAAAAAAAGTAGTTTCAAGAAAAACGCTTTTAAAGTTTTTACTCGCTATTTTTTTAAACAGTTTTTAAAAAATCAAGTTTTTTCAATTTTAATTTGTTAATCTGCTATCCCTAGAACGTAAAACCCTATAACGTATACCTACGAAGTTCAACTTTTGCATACTGATTAGTGGTGGCCATGGAATCTGTCATTAAGGTTTTCGTCAAAATTGCTCATGCCATTGAAAATTTATGCTTTTCAGTAATTGCACAAAAAGGGTTCTAACGATTTTGATGAAAACCATTGTGGTTATGTCTGTTAAAATGCTCTAAACATCCCCACCCCCGAAATTTCGGTAGAAATGCAATATCGGCATTAAAAGATGAAAAACGAAAGTCTTTATCACAGAGTTCTCTTCCATTAAGCATCGTCCACCTATGACAGTTTCTCTTCTGTTTAACTTACAAGAAAGGATAAATTAATATTTCTTGAAAAATATATCTCCAATTTCACTGCCTTGACGAGGTTTTCTTCTTTTTTGCCAATATAATACATTTGGAAACGTTGTTAATCAAGGAAATATTTTATCTTCTCTTATTACCCAAGTTGCATACCAAACAAAATCAAAGCCCCTGCTTTCACCATTAATCTGTAATCCAACTAGATGTCCGCAGATCGGCCCTTAAGTACAAATCTTCCGTCTTCCGATCAAGCCAAGAAGTGCGAAACCTGTCAGTGGGGAGTGGGATGATGCGATTTGGGGACCCCAATTGCACCCTTTCGCAAGAATGGATCCAAGGGATGGGGTCACTAACAAGAGATCGATGATCTGATAAGCGGAATCCAACAGCCGCCTAACGAGAACAATTTCGTTTCTTCCCCTCTGTGTGGGTAAGGTTCTCTTCAAAGAACCTAGGAGAAACCATTCGGAATAATCTAGAGAAGGTCTTAGAAGGAACATTTTGGACAAGCCCATAATCGAATCCCTCGTGAAAGTTTTAGAAATGATTCGTTAGCTTGTGTTATACGCTTCAAAAGTGGAGTGTGAGTTACCTTCAACTAGTTATTCCCTAACTGTATATCTGTAGACACTGACAGGAAATTTTATTTACAGGCAAATGTGTCAGATAAGTCATTGATCCTAGAATAAAAAATATGTGCGAAATCTCACTAATTGTAGTGTTTTTAGTAATTCACCATCTGAAATGTAAAATAAAAAAAAAGTTTAACCTTCGATTGAAATTCCGTTGAGGCTTTCTTCATTCAGCTTCAACATAAGGATCAACAGTCATACAACTAGTAAGTCACATCCTTCATTTGTATATTTAAACAACAGGAATTTAAAGATATCTTTCAAAATAACCAATCCTCTCCAATTCCCACACTTCAGAACTTTTCGCTGCCACTGGCATTTCTCGCCACAAACATCTAACAGTAAATATTGCATTATTCGATTAATAATTAACACATGAGAAAGATTTTAAAATCAGTGACCTAACATTGCTAAAATTTCTGTCAAATTGATTCTATAAATATCGGAATATTTCTATGCAAACTCCATGTTCTAAACCTGAAAGAACAAGGTAGAATAAAGTTCTAGATGCAAAAACTATTATCCTTTGAAAGCAATAATTTGTTTGATTTCATGTTCAAACACCTTTTGAAATGATCTTGTTTACTTATCTTTGATAATTAAATAATCTGTTTCGTTTGTTCACGTGCCTCTATGAAACCGTTAAGTTATACAGAGATTCAAATTGGATGGTCAAAAACTCTTTTTGATCTTAAGAGTTTCTTTTACCTCACAAACTTCAGCATATATTGGACACTTTGAACAGTAGGATCTTCATGCGTCATTCTTAATGTATCATTATTAATTCCTGAAAGGAAATCTGGAGATTTTCATTAATTTATAAGAATACTCGTGGATATTTGTTTTTGTACTTTGAAAAATTTAAATAAATCAAACAAAAATCGTCCCAAGCTGGGATGCAGTACAAGGAAACGAGTGTGTCCTTATCTTTTTAGAACAAAAAACAGTGTTCTCTCTCCTAAAAAGTAAATTTTCTGCTAAAAAGTAAAAAAGAAAGTTTCCTTAAAAAGTAAATCTATTTTGTAAATGTTCTGTATGAAAACTGTTTCATATAACGCCATGTAAGATAAATGTTTACAAAATTATTTAAATACTAGCTCAATACCTGTTATTGGCTAGAAAATTCTGACATGTGCAAACAAAAAACATTCATTCATGTTTCCCCTCTTTTCAATGACTAATTAGTGATTTATCAAAATCTTAATGTGAAATTATACTTTTATATATCTATATGCTATATTTATATGTGGAACTTCTATATATAGAACAATTTATTCTTTAAGAACCCATTAAGGGTGATAAAACGTAATCATAATTGAAAAAAAAAATTCGTGCCAAAAACAAAACAATTGTCCAACTATTAGAAGCAGTTAATTAGTATATGCTATGCAAATGAATAAACTAGAACGGTTTTTTCCTCTTTTAAAACATTAAATAATATTTTTAAATGGTTAAACAAATGACCATTAAAAAAAGTGTTTTATGTAGCATTTTTTACAATACTCACAAAACTTTTCCTATGATTGACTTGATGTTTATACGAAATTTCAGAATTGTAGCTGTATTAGAAAAAGGACATTTTAATATTCTACGTTCGGAACGTTTAACCCTTTTTCGATCCCATAAAAATAGTCAATCGATATTGGAATAGCCTTTTTTTCTTCTATGATTGTCCTTGTTGACATTTGTTCTAAATTTCAAATTTGTGGCTATGTGAAACGAAATTTTATACAAATAAGTCTAAACATATTTACTTTGATCTCTAATTCTTGTAGTACTCATTTTTTGTTTTAAGGTTATGAAAATAGCATATTTCAAGTTGTGAGCAATTATTTTCAAACCTAATAACAAAAGACAAAAACTAACCTATAAAACATTTTCTTGGCAATGCATATAATTCTTTTTATGCATTTTGTCAATATATAATCTTGGCAATGCATATAATCCTTCCTTTATATGCATTGCCAAGATTTGTATTCAATTGCATTGAATTTTTACTTCTTATCATCTCCTTAACACAAATTAATTACAGAAATTTTCAGTCAAGATGTTAGATGTAAACTTATATACAATCAATTAGTCCGTAGGAAGAACACCAATATCGTTCAGTTCCGTTTGCCATGTTTTGTCACTACGTAATTTTTTTATTAAACTATTGTACTTATCTAATTTCATCTGAAATATCAATGTTCCCGCACTTAAATGTGCACATTATTTAGAAAAAAGCAATTTTATAGAGGACTATATTTTGGTTTCTGTTTACAGCCATTAGTTGGTTGTATTCAGATTATCTGGCGCCGTCAGCAACACGAGGGCTATAATGCGCCGAAACTTTCGTCATTAGACAAGCCAACATACATTTACAAACACCCATGCCTAATACGGGACTCGAACCCGCAACCTCGCGGTCTAGAAGCCAGCACGCTAACCACTACACCGTTTGGTCGGCTACAGCCATTAGTAAAACCACTACTAGATGACGCAGTCAAATTTCAGTTAAAAATTTAACAAACTGTTTTTTTATAATAATTTCCTACTTTTTATTTCATTTTATACTATTAGAAATATTAATTTGGGTCTTCATACACTTAATATTTGTGTTTTATTTTTATTTAATTCGCATAGGAATGAAGTTTGTATTCTTCCGCCGTTTGTTTACCTTTCAATTCAATGTTTACGGTTGTCATCATTTAGTTATTGTCAGTTATTAGTGTTTAGTTAATCATCATTTTATTGTATTATAAGAACAAGTATAAATTATAAAACATTAGTGTATTTTAAAAATAAAGAAAAACCTTACTGTTTTATCAGTTACAAAAATAATAATTTGGGCAATAAAATAATAATGGTATAGAATGATAAGAGGGTAAAATCCTAAAATGCTTGGCGCGATTTTGAAAAATATCACCAATGCCAAAATGATGCTTTGACGCTTGTCGCCAAACTGTTGCCAACGCCCAAATAACGTTTTTATGATTGTCGCCAAGAATTAGCGAAGAAAAAAACATAAACAATCGTAACCTGAAAATAGGAAATACGTAAACATTCAATGAAAAAAAAGCATATAAATTTTCTCCTACATCGCCAAATTCACCGTGTAACGTATACTAGGATTAAGCCATGCATATTAGTACCCCAATTTTGTCACAATTTTCAGTAATTATACCTAGATCGTTTTTCATACATGTATTATGAAATAATTATTTTCTCATTTTTATAATTTTCTATTTTTGATAAGCAAATGATTTCCATAAATAAAGCTTGAAATGCAGTTTTCAAATAGCGATTTGAATTCGTCTATCGTCTCTATAGCAGAATGTAAACAATAACAAATGGCGGAAGGTTACCACGCATGTTTAAATATAGGGAAAATATAATCAAAAAATGAATATAAAACGATGTTTAAGATCGTATTAATACTTTTCATGATAATGGGTGATATAAAAAAATAACTTAAAGTGTTAAAAATGCTATCTTTTAAATCTTGATATAATTTTGACTGTGCCATCTCATGGCGATTCTAATAATGTCTGCAAACAAGTCGGGGAAAAATAGTTCTCAATATAGTTGTTATTTTATAAGTTATGTGCATATTTAAACGTGGGAACATCGTCATTTTCGTTAAAATGTAGTCATTAAAATGCTTAAGTAACAAATTTTTGTAGTTTTGTTTGATGGCAAACGAAATCTTTTTGTAAGCGTTTTTTTTCTCTCTTGTCTCATAGTCTAAATGAAGCGATTCAACGTTGTGCTAGCTCAGGCCCTGTTCATCGCAGCCAATACAAATTTTTTAATTTTTTTGCCCGTCACAAAGAACACAGCAACAAAGCGATATCGAAGTTAATGTAAAGGATTTAAAAACTTTTGTAACGACGTTGTACCAGCGTTCCCCGGGGATTTTTTTTTTTTTTTTTTTTTTTTTTTTTTTTACACTACACCACTGCTCATAACATGAGCAATGATGTAGTGGGGACAGTTGGACGTACCAGTACTTTTTTTGAGAGACAGTACGGCACATCGATAATTTTTTTAGAACCTTTTAGAAAGTATTTTTAAGATTTATTCTTAATTTACTCTTTTTTTATAAATAAACTACTGTAAAATAATAATTTTAGGAGTCGCTTAAAAATTAATAATTGTGTTACTACTGTCAAGAAGAACATTGTTTCGAAGCTTTCTTATTTGGACCAAAACGGCTGCCAGGTGAAATACGTTCAGGTTTTGGTGAATCTGAGATCATATCACTGTGCAGACGATTCCATTTGCCAATTGCAGAAACTTTGTCTGCATATAGAGATTTTCTAGACAAATGGGAGCTAAGAGTTCCTAAAGTATAAATGTCATTTATCAACTGCTCCAAAGTCATTCCTGTAAGCTCTTCAGAATGAGAACGCGGCTTCAGCCAGCCACATGAACATTATTGTATCACAATCGAAATCGCGACTAATAATTCCGAACGTGACAAACCTTATGTTAGTTGAATTCAATGGCATATCAATACAAAAGTGAAAAACAAACGAATATATCATCAGCTAGTTAAGACATCACAAATCATCTACGGACGAGTGGAAAGCAAAACAGAAAATGCCACTGAAAACCTCTATGGAAACTTTTATAAATTTTCTTCGAAATAGTTACAATGGATAGATTTTTGAATAAGTTTTTTTTCATCATTTAATAATTAATTAATAATAACTCAAATCTTTATGCATGTATTGATATAAATTAGTGAGAAAATATATACGTAAATTAAGAGCGTACGTACATTTTTTTTTGTATGGTAAGTTGTGTTAACTATTGGGAATTTCCATTTTAAAGTTAAAGAATTCCAGGCTACAATTGGATTGACTATCAAGATCGGGAAGCTGGCGTACGGAGATTTTTTTTTTAAAAGAACTATAAACCTGAGGATGAATTAAATGGCACTGGAAGTAATATTCTCCATCGAGCCTTATTTATTTCCCTCCCAAATAAATCTAAAACCTAATATTTAGGGAAAATTAAACATTACAAGAGTGAATAACATTCCAGTATGCAAAGCTTTATGCAGCAGACGAGGCTTATACCATCGGACGACAATCCTCAAGTTCACATTAAATTAATTCAATGTATAGTGCTAGTTCAGACGCGCCTTTCCCTCCTCTTCATTTTACTTTACACCACTGCTCATAAGATGAGTTAAATGGCACAGAATATGGAAGTAATAATCTCAATTGAGCATTATTAATTTCACTCCGAAATATATTTGTAAAATCTAAGATTTATAGAAAAATGTATAATGCAACAGTGAATAAGATTCCAGCATACAAAGTCTTATGTAATAGACAGCCATTCACCAACTAAAGATAATCCTCAAATTCATACTTTCTGATACTGATATGGAAAGGTCACATTCTCAAGCTTTTCCAAACAATTCCAAAAGACCGAAATATTACCACTTTCCATACAGTCAGTAATGAAATACCATTCAAGCGTATCTTCACTTCAATTCTCATACTAAATGTCAAATGAAGCCAATCCCATAGATCTATCATAGAAGTGGAAAAGAGTCCTACTGTTCCACCCTTAACGTATGCTCTGCTTAGTCTGCACTTCAGAACACATCTGCAGGGCTGTGGGAGGGAGGGTAGAGCATGATCCATTAATTCGAATGTCTCCATCTCCAGAAGATGATTGGCGTGCCAGCACAAGTGGCTTCTTTGTCGCCCTTCACAAAAGATCTCCCAGCAGCCAATCGATGGGTTGGCATGAGGCCAACTTCGAGATCGGGCCGTCCATGTTTGGTCTTCCTCTTTTCGACCAGACACCTTCCGAAGGCGGAAGTTCAATATCGATAACGGAATTTTTAAATTGAGGAGTTCCTGGAGGAGATGGTAAATAACCTAAGGTTTGTTTGTGGGGCTTGTTTGATGTGATCGAATGCAGAGATGGTGCTGATTAAAATTTGGGATCTTTTGGGAAAAAGGTTGAAAGAATGGGTTTGTAGTGAGAAAAAGTTTGGTAGAATAGGAAAAGAAATGAAAACTGCTATTTTCGTTTGAAATTTGTCTCCTATATAGTTTTTTGTTGTTCATTTTTAGAGGTGTAGTTTATACGTGGCCCGTAAACAGTAGAACAAAACCACAAATCAAATTTTTTTATTTTATAGTTTATTCAATGTCCAAACGGTATTTTGCAAATTGCCTGATTACCATATTTAACCGAGAGCACGCGCGTGTGGTTGATACACAACACATATCTCAATATGATATTATTAAATAAAAAAATAAATCAAGGGCTGCCAGGTTAATTTGCAAAATATTCCTTTAAATTTAAAGCATTTACAAAAGAATCACTCAAAATAATCATTAGCAACGTCATTAAAAAATTTCTCATTCAAAACCTTCAAATTAAATATATCTGCACAAAATCCACAATTAAACAAATTTTTGAAATTCACATTGCATTAGAAACCTGAAGTAATAAAAAACACACTGTAGAGTCACACGACATAAAACTTCAAAACTCATTAATTCTCTACACAGATATCAAAACAAAATATCATTCAAACGTTTCGAGATTTTCTTATAGTTGAGTTTCTTAGTGTCAAGACATCTATTCATTTGTGACTCATGAACAAAGGGAACTACTCTTCTTTCTTCTTTTTAGGTGCAACAGCCTCGAGCAGGCCAAGACCATTCCAATAAGTTTTTGCAATCTTGGTCTGTTGAACGTAATGGCTTTTCAGTTTGTGACTCCAACTGTCTTTAGGTCTTTCTCCAACGCTATCCAGCCACATAGTAGGAGGACGACCTTTTTTTCTAATTCCGTCTGGTTTAGAAGATGTTATCTTTTTTATCGAATTTTTATCTTCAGATCTGTAAATGTGTCCCAGCCACCGAATGCGGTTCACTTTAATAACATGAACTATGTCTGGTTACAAAAAAAAAATTCTTATTTTACTTTGCTCTACATATTATTTCGCTTGTATTATTATACTGATATTTTGCATTAATGTAGCGGAAAATTTTCTACAAAAGCTTTGCTCAATATTACCATTACAAATTGGAAATGCTACAGGAACATTCAAGGGGTGCAAAGCAGTTCATTAATTGTTTTAACCTCAATTTTTCAATTGGCTATTAATTCGTTAATTAAACGTTGCGTATTATGTTTCTTAACCATTGAATATTTTAAAACCTACATTATACTTCTATTTACAGTGCACACTTCTATTTCCAGTGCTTGTCTGCATATTATTTTAATTTTCAAAATCGAGGGGGTGCAAGTTCACCCGCTTGTACCCCAGTGGTGATTGATACGTCAAATGAAAAGTCACGTTCAGACGAGTTCACATACCAAAATTCAACTGAAAAATTCCTATTGAAAAATGCTACCGAATAATAACTAAAATTGTGACACCTTTACTCTAAGTTATATTTTAACTGCATTTAATCAACGCTTAAGCCTTTAAAAGAAGGCTAGTTTGATTTTATAAAAGTGTTACAAATTAATTTATTCAATTATTTTTCTTCAGTTACCAAAACAATAATTAAAAAAAAAAAAAAAAAAAAAACTAAGTAGTTTCCTATACACTTCAATAAATTACTATAATAATGGAAATATATCAGCACTATACTTTGGTGTTAAATGTTTCATTTAAATAGAAACGCTAATTATTTTAGTTTCAGTAAACTAGTTCGGTTATCATATATTCTTTATTTAATGATACAAAATGTAATTCCTAAGGTTCTTTCTCAACTTGCACACTAGGGTGGAGCGAAAAAGGCAAAAAAAAAAATTTGATGTTTCCTGAATCAACAAATGGTGCAATTTGGCGAAAAAAAATATTGCAAAAAAATTCCAACAAAATCATTCATCATCTTCAGGTTCCACACAGCTGGTAAAAGAAATGAATATTAACGTCAAAAATGAAAAAAATCAATTTTTTTATTTAAATTTTATGTTTACAATAGTTACAATGTTATGACTCAAAAACAGTTTTAATTACAAAAAGAAGCAGGAAAACATTGTTGTTTCAATAATATATCACTAACTTGCAATTTATTTCAATCAGTCTTCAATTTTAGATTCAACGTGAGGTCCAAAAATGTTAACTTTGGTGTCAAACTTAGGAAGTCCCTTTCGTGACATGATTCCACTGCGAATGTATCCATCCCTGGCTTCTTTTCCACACGTTACCATTGATGCTTGTGTTATTAATCGCACATGCCTTTCAACTGCTTGAGTATGGCAAGGGAGCTTCTCTATTTCGAATTGTGAACCGTTTCTGATCATACTTGCTATGTTTTCGTCAGTGAGATTCGCGGTAGCTGGTGGTTCCAAAGGATTGTCCCAGTTAATCATTTCAAAATATTCCTCTGCTTCGAAATTCAAATTTGGAACATCAAATTGGCGTATTTTTCCCTTACAATCAGTTTTTCTTGCTTTCAGTATTCTTCTGATGCCAAGTTCTCTAATACGTGATCGTTCATCTAACAGCATTGCTAACAGAATGTTTTCAGAGTGGGCAAAATAGGAGTCCCTTTGAATAACTTCGTGAACAATTGACTTAAATTCTTACGGTAAGAATGGGCTTTTTTTTATCATTCCGTGCAGGTGAAGTGCTCCGTGAGTAGCTCTTGGTGTTTTCTTTATTTCAAACCAGGATGGCACGTAAACTATCATGACATATTCTACTAGAAGCTTAAAGTGTTCTGTTGGCTCGGCAGTCGACACATATAGACAGTAAATTCTGTTGGCTTTAGTGAGCCATCTTGAATGGGACATCGTTCCGGGACTTCTGTTGGCTAAGTCTGGAAGACACTCTCCTGAGGATACTGCCCTAGTTTTATCAAAGAGGTATTTTTGGTCGGCACTGAGGTCTTTTCTATCAATTTCAGGCAGAGCGACTGGAATGGAAACAAAACTTGTCACAGCAAGGGTTTCGCACGTTTGAAGAGATTTTCCTATTATTCCGGAAAACTGGCGTGGGCCAGATGTTTTCCCATCAATATTTTAAAAAAGATGGTGAAGAGGTAGTTCATTAGTATTGTTGCACAAATTGTCTGTATATATTGTAAATAGTGACGTATTATTTCAAAATTCTATTGTAATTTATTTTTATCTTATTTTATTTATTAATTAATAGCGATTATACAAGTTAGATAAAGGTGGCAACACCTAAAGCAATCGAGAAGGTTCGAGATATTTCGTTTCCGATGAATTGGCTGGAAATTTCGAGAATGTCTCACGCGCTTGTATATAAAAGATTGGAGAACGGGAAAGTTTTCAGATTGACTTCGGAGTTCATTGAAAGCTGATCGCTTTGTTTACCTATTGGAGTGAGCTTGTATAATCGCTGAATTCGAAGTTATTTTCGTTGAAGCTTGTGTTGAAGCTTGAGAGTAATTAAACTATTGCCTGTGAATAAATTTTGTGAATTTTCTGAAGAGAGAATAAATATTTTTAAACCGTGAAAACTGTGCCATTATTGCCTCAGTGGAAAAATTCATAACAGTGGTGTCAGAAGTGGGATTAAGTCATCTTGAATGCCGACTACTAGAGGAATGATGGAAGACCAAATGAAACAGTTGATGGAAATGCTTGCTGGAATGAAAGCCTGCCAAGAAACAGCCTCAGCCGAAATGAAAGAAATGAAAGCCGAAATAAAAGCCGGACAAGAAACGACAAATGCCGAACTCGCCGCTACAATCGCAGCTGGTCAAGCCCGTCAAGAAACGACAAATGCCGAACTCGCCGCCGCAATTACCGCCAGTCAAGAAGCGACATCATCAGACATTAAAGCTTTACAAGAAGCGACATCATCAGATTTTAAAGCTTTGCAAAATGCAACGTCATCTGACATGAAAGCTTTGGCCGATAAGTGCGAGTCCACATCCGCAGCCGTAATCAAGATCAGGGAAGAAATGAAAACCGAGCTAGCGTCAATGGTAGAATCTACTATTATGGAGACAACATCATCGGTCCTGCAATCCGTGAAGGAAGACGTTCTCACTGCTGTAAGAGATGAAATGGAAGAAAAGGTTTCCACTATCAAAGAAGAGCAGGGAAAATTCATGGATGCTGTGGAAGAAAGGCTACGGAAAATAGAAACTCGCGAAGCTGTGACCATTGCAACGCCTAATTGGGATAACGTTTCCACTCCCTTTATTGCGCCACGTTCCAACATCAAAGTAGCCACTTTTGATGGGAGGTCGTCTTGGCGCGTTTATCAAACGCAGTTTGAAATGATTGCTTCTGCGAATGGTTGGGACGATACTTCGAAAGCATTCCATCTCGCGGCATCTCTTCGAGGTGAAGCTGCTGACATTTTACAAACACTACCTGAAGAGAAGCGGGGAGAATTCGTGGCGCTGGTAAGTGCGTTGGAATTAAGGTTTGGGGAGCAACATCTAAAGGATTATAACAGACTGCAACTGAAAGTGAGACAGCAGAAGGCCAATGAAACTCTTCAAGAATTGGCATCGGATATAGAAAGACTGTCGCTCCTCGCTTTCCCAGACTGTCCCCCGGATGTACGAGACGATCTTTCTCTGCAGTATTTCATCGACGCTATTCAAGATCCCGATGTGCAGCAGGCGGTAAGGTTATCCCAAAACAAAAACCTGAAGTCGGCCCTCGTGTACGCCATGAGAGTGGAAGCCGCGCAGCTAGCTTCTGGAAAAGACCGACGATATGTGCGTGGTGCATTAGCCGAGGATTCTTCTGACTTTGTCACCAGTAAGCTTCGAGAACTGGAAAGCAAAATTGATAGAATGATGAGAAGCTATCCCGGAGCCAGGGATCGAAGGACCAGAGTCGTTTGCTGGCACTGCAAACGGGAAGGGCATCTACGACGAAACTGCCTTGATTTGAAAAAGAGAAGGGATAACACTACCACGGATTCAGCACAACTGAATCTAAGAAGATGTCATCTCGCAGGGCAGAAGCTGCAATGTAGAACAGGTGAAGCCCCGACCAGTCGTTTCCACGTTTCATACCGACAAGGAGGAAACCAGGGTTTATTCGTGAAGGGGGAGATCAACGGAACTCCATGTCGTTTAATCGTCGATTCGGGAGCGAACGTAACGATCGTAAGGACGGACGTGGCTCGTCGCCTGAACAGCCGACTCCTCTACACAGCGCCCTCTGTTTCTCTACAAACTGTGTCTGGTGGTAATATATCTGTTCATGGGAAATTGCAAGTGGACATTGCCCTTGGATTTAACACCTACAAGCACACCGTTTATGTTGCCGAAATTGTAGATCCGTGCATTCTCGGACTAGACTTTTTGAAGAAAAATGGAATTACGCTGAATTTTGAGAAAAGCAAGCTGCAAACATGGAGAGGCGAAGTTCCTTTGTACGATATAGACATGAAAGATCTGTGCGTATATCGGATTATGGCTCATGAAGAAAATGTCATAGAGAATGCTGAAGAGTCCACATCTATGAAAAGTACTTCACCAGCCTCGGAAAGAGAACCGAAGAAAGTGACGTTGATGAAACCCTCCCAGGAAGTGATTCATGTGGAAATGAACAAAGTTAGTGAAGAGGGAATCGACATCCGTACTCCTGTTACAAGCATTGAACGGAGGTCCCGGGATCTATCAGCTGCACCCGCGGATGATTCGGACGCAATCTCAAAATCATATAATCAGCAAGACGGGGATCAGAAACTTTCACCGCTTCTGTTGGCATACGGGAGTGCAACTCACGAGACCACCGGATTTTCTCCATCTCTAACGATGTTTGGAAGAGACCTTAGGCTCCCCAGCAACCTCCTCTTTGGACAACCACCGGACACTCCTTCCTCGCCTGTCCAGTATCTAGATGATCTGCAGGCACGTTTGGAAGCCGTACATCGGTTCGCCAGAGAGAGAAACAACATCATGACGGAGCGCATGAAGATCCGGTACTATGCCAAGGCCATGAACCGTTCATTCCAGGAAGGTGACAAGGTGTGGTTAGGGAACCCTAAACGTCGGAAAGGACTCTCCCCTAAGCTCCAGACGAACTGGGAAGGGCCGTATGGGGTCCTTAAGAAGATCAACGACGTCGTGGTAAGGATTCAACGGACACCCTCCTGTAAACCTAGAGTTGTACATAACAATAGACTAGCCCCATATTATAGTAGAAGTGATTGAATTGCCTTTCCTCTTAAGGACTTCACTGCCCGGGACGTGCAGTCTTTAAGAAGGGGGAAATGTTGCACAAATTGTCTGTATATATTGTAAATAGTGACGTATTATTTCAAAATTCTATTGTAATTTATTTTTATCTTATTTTATTTATTAATTAATAGCGATTATACAAGTTAGATAAAGGTGGCAACACCTAAAGCAATCGAGAAGGTTCGAGATATTTCGTTTCCGATGAATTGGCTGGAAATTTCGAGAATGTCTCACGCGCTTGTATATAAAAGATTGGAGAACGGGAAAGTTTTCAGATTGACTTCGGAGTTCATTGAAAGCTGATAGCTTTGTTTACCTATTGGAGTGAGCTTGTATAATCGCTGAATTCGAAGTTATTTTCGTTGAAGCTTGAGAGTAATTAAACTGTTGCCTGTGAATAAATTTTGTGAGTTTTCTGAAGAGAGAATAAATATTTTTAAACCGTGAAAACTGTGCCATCATTGCCTCAGTGGAAAAATTCATAACAGTATGTTATAAGCATACAAACCAGTGCAATTTATGGCCAACAAAGATTTCAAGCTGTCTTACTACGCCATTTTTATTCCCAACGTTGACGTTCGCTCCATCACACCCAACTACAACTAGTTCCGAAAGTGTAATCCCTTTCTGTGTAACGAAGTCGATGATGCTTCCTATAATATTCGCACTAAAGCCAGAATTCGGAGTCACATGTCCCAAATAAACAGAGCCAGGTTCTGACAACAAAACAACATGCTCTTCCAGAGTTATAGTCCTATATAAAGAATTTCCCTTCTTTTCTTGCACTATAGTTTTGTCCTTTCTGCCATCGAAGTAGATGGCGAAGACTCTGTTACTTGTGTTGAATTAAGCTGTGATCGTACCTTTCGACGTTCCCTCCTCAGTTTACTTCTATCAATAATTTTAGAAGGGGTATCTTTGGATACAATCCCTACATCACTTAGTACAGAGGATGCAATGATAGCAGCTGATCTATCCGATACTCCTGTTCTATCACAAGCAACAGCTAGATTTGGCAGTGATATTCTCATTTGGCATGTTTTGGATGTTGTGGGAGTTTCATCATCAGTTATTTTCCGATATTTAGCTTCATGATTAACGTAATCATAATCATCCTCAGAGATATCTTCCAATTCTGGATCAGATAAAAAGACGGCTTCGGTTTCTAAATCTATAATATTTTTAAATGAAAAAGCATCATCTTTCAAAGCCTTTCCTTTAGCTTCCTGATTTTCTATTCTACATTGTCTTTCTCTTACACGCTTCAATTTTTGAATTGCAGAAATGTCAATTGATTCTATTACCATTTTTCTCTCATG
The DNA here is from genome assembly GCA_963978545.1 of Linyphia triangularis. Classification (NCBI taxonomy): domain Eukaryota; kingdom Metazoa; phylum Arthropoda; class Arachnida; order Araneae; family Linyphiidae; genus Linyphia; species Linyphia triangularis. Next base: position 54,179,774 of record OZ021724.1, on the reverse strand, counting down.
CCGTTGGTCTGTCAAAAAGTTTCGTTCCATACTTGGAACTTTCAATGAACACTTGCATTTTTCGAAATTTAAACATTTACATACAGAAATATCAAACAAAGAACTGTTTGCTTGGTCAAAAAAATCTTTCCTAATTTTGTCAGCCCCCTTTCGAAATTTGGGTATTCTTTTTATATTTTTGTACTTATCATTGTAATTTCTAATAAGACGGATAACTTCTTGATGACTTACCACAGGCAAAGAGGCTTTCTTCCAAATTCTTTCAATGTACAAGAAACAATTTCGCTTGTATCTTTTATAGAAGGATCTTTCTTGTTCCCCTTCTTCGACAATATATCGTATTTTAACCATAGGAAATGCTTCATTAAATCAGCATACGTGGGTAACACTGTCTCTTTCAGTTGAACTGGAGTTCCAAAAACACAACAAAATGTTTCACTTCTAGTTGAGGTCATGTTTATGTTTACATGAAAATTTCGTGTTATTATGAATGACGATTGATAAAACTTATTGCTCTCAATTACAAATTAAAAAACAAGTTGTCATAAGTTGTTGTTAATTCCACAGAATAAAAGTCGCGTGTCTGCTTAGGCTTAGTGTTTACGTAACAAAAAAATCTTAGAGGATAAAATAGATATCAAAATAGAATACGTGCCGCCATCTAGTATAATTTTGGAGTACAAAATGGCTATTTATATACAAAATGCTATATTTAGCTCTGACATTTGACAATAAATATTAATATTAGCATAAATTATTAAACAGCTACTTATATTAAATATTATTTAATATTAATTTACAAATTAATTATTTATTTAATTAATTAATTATTATTTTTTCAATAAAAATGTATTAGAAACTTTAAAAAAAGGCAATACCAATATTCACCTGAGGTGTGGATGTGGAACCTCAAGATGGCAACATTTTGAGCTGAAATTTGGAGAATATTTGTTTCAGCCAGTTTTGAACCAAATAATAACTCAGGCATTGTGAATTTCGAGAAAAAGTTTTTTCGCTCCACCCTATTGCACACTGAGTATTACCGAGCAGGCGACTCTATTCAGGAACAAAAACCCGATCTACAAAAAAAAAAATATGATCGTGATTCTTACCACCAAGCATAACTTTCATCATCTTAAAAAACAGATTGGCTAGATGAAAGTAAAAATTTTAATATTTAAAAAACTAATAATACTACGTTTTGCTATCATATTGTGATTTCTTATAATCTGCTTAACATATTTCAATTATTTTCCTATCATATAGGATAGGTTACTTTAAATCTTGTATCTTTATATTTGCCCTTCTAAAAAAGTAATCATCCATTGCGACACAATGTATTAAATAATTTCATGTGATCAATACTCCAAATTCCTTAATGGACTTTTCGCTACTGGATTTCTATTTTATTCATACTCTTAATGGTAGTGGAACACTTTTAGTACCAATAACATCAACATCCGTTCGGCATAACGTCCATATGCACTTAATCTTAGGTCCAACGAGGGTTTCAGACGGATTTGCGGATTTCTCACTTGTCTTCAGTTAAACTAATTGGTCAGCAGCCTCATTACGAGCTCGAGATTGATAGCATCAATTCCTGCTGTTATCCGCATTCCCCAACATTGTGTCAAGATATCATCATTTATTATTGACTGAAGCACGGGCTATTTAGGAAGGAACACGAAGACGGCTGAATGCAATAAAATATCTCGCCAATGAGAAGTTTTATGTATTTAATTTAATATTTACTAGGAAGTTCTCTGTTCTAAGTATCATGGCTGAAATTATTGGTTATTTATTTGAGAAGATCTGCAACATCGCATTCGACTAAAATATATTTATAATTTCACGGTTTATGTATTACATTGAATAATTTCAGGAAAAGATTCAAGAAAAAGTGAATTTTATTAAGCCATAAAATTAAATATTTTTTTTTTCTGTAATTAGCATTGTCATCACTTTTGTATAATTTGTCTTATTATTTACTATAGAAAGAAACAAGTTGAACATCAACAAATGTATGCATTATTTTTAGTCTACTTGAGTCTAAGATAAAGTATCGTTTAAAAGAAAATTAAAAATATGGATGATTCCGTTTTTTAAATGTAACTATAGTGCTACAAGGCTACATGACCTTATATTTGAAGCGCCATAAAAATATAATAAAATCAGCATAATATTGGTGTTTGTATTAATTGTATGTCTTCTCTAATTGAATTTAAACAAAAGAGACAAAATTTATATTAATTTATAACCTAGAAAATGTGGATAATACATGATCTACAGGGTGGTTTTAAAGTCAGTACCTATTTGTAACAATGGATATTTCAAAGAATAAACAACCGATAACAGTTTTATTTCCATTGAATACTTTATTAATGTGTACCATTAGGTCAGAGGCGGTTCCATGGGGGGGGCTAAGGGGGCTATAGCCCCCCCCCCCCCATGAGGGTGAAACTTACACTGGATAAAATGGTTTTCATAACAACCCTGCCCCCTTTCATAACAACCCCCCACCTAAGATTTTAGATTTTTTTTTTTTAATGTATTTCTAGATACAAATATTTAAGAAAAAGTTTAATTTCCGATCAGAAAATCTCATTTTTGCCCCCCCCCCCCCCCTAGAATTATATGAAATGACGCGTCTGCCTTTCTCCCCCCAATTCTCCGTAAAAGGTAAAAGAATGTCGTAGTTTTCGACGTTTGGTCCAAGTGCCTTGTTAATAGGTAACCAAAGTACCCATAGACTAAGAATAAATTAACTAGACCAAGTCTGTATGGCAAAACCTAATAATACGAACAGCGCGGTCACGTGACGACAGCCTTCAAAACGGAACTGGAGAAAAATTCTTTCATTTACTTCAAGGTTAAACAATTGAAAGCTGAAGACTATTTTCTTGAATGCCGAAAAAATGCCAGAATACTATACTGGATTTGGATGCAAAATTGATTTTGAAATAGGGGATTCAATAACCTTTCACAGTCATGTCATTTTTTAAAAATTATCTTAATAATTTTATTTTTTTAAGACTTATAAAAGTTAGTTTGTATTTTGCTTTCTGACATAGCTGCCTTTAATTGGTAATAATGGTCTTTATCATTCACTTACTTTTGAAAATTGTAATTGATAATGAAATGAAAATGAAAGTCTAGACTAATGTTTTATAATATTTTGAAAAGGGTAGAAATGGTTTTTAAAAGGCATTGGAATTAGTCACGTCACGTGTTCCGTCTTGGTAACACCCTCTCTTAATAACAGATATTGGAGCGTCCTGTCTATTTTATTATTCGTTTATGAAAGTACCAAACGAACACGAACAGGTTTTAAAACTAGTTCAGAAGACATTCCAGAACATCCTTGTTCTTCCTATTGTATTGTGTGTCAGGGCCGTAGGGAGGGGGGGGGGCCCGGGACAACCCCCCCCCCCCCCCGAAATTGTGTAAAATCTTGCTTCACCACTTCCCCTTCTTTACTTTTCTCTTTTTTTTCCTTCTTGAATCCAAGAAAGCAAACAAACTTGCAATGACGACCACCAAAATTGCAAAACCATAAAAAAAAAAGTTAACTATGACGTCACATAGAAAAACTTATTTTTTGTTTTTAATCTGGTTAGAAAGAAGCGTAGAAGCGTTCCGAAAAGAAGTGAACTGAGCCTGAACTTTCAATGATTGATATTTTCAGCTTGGTGAAAGCATTTATCATAACATTTATTATTCGCAATCGTTACAATGAAAAGAAGTAAGCAAACATCATTATTTAATTTTATGCCTTCTAAACGAAGTTGTGCAAAAGTTAAGCTGTTAAGCACATTTCGAGACATTCCTGTTTGCCCCAAAAAAGTTGTAGAAAACTTTTCAAAAACTTCTCGGCGTATCCTGTTGTAGATGGGAGCACAGTGGTTCACTTTTACAGTTTTTTTTCTTTCTACTTAAATGGAAAAGTTAATTCACCTGAATATAACTCAACTCATAATTTTTTAAGATCATAATTTTTAATTCATGTAATTTAATTTAAAAAGAAACATTTTATATGTGCCCATGAACTGAACTTAACGGTACAAATGGGACTTTTTAATTAATAAATTACTTAATTTTGCAAGATGATGTAATGCAAGCTTAAATGTAAAAAAAAGTTATCAGTTTATATAAAAAATACTTATCATAAAATTACAATTGTAAAAATATAAACAAAATGAGTAAACAATAGTATTTGAAAATGAAACTTTAAGACTTTTTATGGCATTGTTTTATTTCCTTCATAATGGCCTTTTTCGAATGTATTTTTAATGGGTATCTTTATATTTTTGATGTCTTCCTTTCTTTGATTTCGGATTTCCAGTTATAAAGAATGGACGAACCTCTTCTAGAGTTTGGATAGTCGACTTTATTTATTTGAAGTACTTCAGATTGATAACTACAACCTGGTCTCTGAATATCTTTGTCAATTTCTTGAGATGTCAGTTAAAAAAGATGACTTAAATTCATGGTCTTCAAAGATATTTTCATTGTTGTATGTATTTGCATTAATAATTTTAAATCGAGAGACTTAAACTCATATTACATCGATGACCTGAATAATTATTATACCGGTCATCAATGCAATATGAATTTGAGTCTCTTGCTTAATGAGATAAAATCAAAAATGAAAAAAATCTGCTTTGAGTGGTTGCAAAACTGCAACTTAAATCTTCCACCTTAACCCCCCCCCCCCCGAAAAAAAATCCTGGCTACAGCCTTGTTGTGTGTCTTTGACTCGTACCAGCCTGGAATTTTTACTGGTCTCCCTATACCAGTTTATAGTTGTGCATAGTACGCTATCAAAATGAAGCGACATTTAACCGATTATTTCGGGAAAAAAGAGAGCAGCGCTAAAAGCCATTGTAAAGAGCTAGATGTTGGAAATTTGGAATCGAAGTCAGAAAGTGCGATAAAAGCCTATGATCCTGGCAAGATAAATCTTCCCGTAAGCTTTACACATAAATATTTATTTTTATGTGTCGTTCAGTTCCAAAGCCAGACAACTGCAGTTTTTCGAAAAATGCATTTTTGAATTTTTTTGCAAGTAACTAAATTGTACATGCAAGTAATTTAATATATAGGATAATAAAAACAAAAACGATATCTATTATACTCTGTTACAAAAAAAATAAAAAATTACGTATATACTCGTAGTGATTATCAAATTAATCAATTTCTATATTTATATATAGGATACATATGAAAAATCACTTGATCCCTGTGATATAGGAAGAGCCGTGAAAGAAGTTTTAACAGATGATGAGAAACTAAAATTACTAAAAAATACTTGGATACCTCCAACAACATTTCCTTTTCCAGAACTAGTAGAAGGGAAACAGAAACGGAAATTTAATCATGATTGGCTAAAAAAATACAAGTGGCTAGCATATAACCAAATGCTAGGCGGTGGACTTTGCACCCAATGCGTTCTCTTTGCTCCTTCAGGTGCTGGTATCGGATCTCAGGTAAAATATTTGATTTTCTTTTCTTATGCATTTCATTGTAACTTGTGTGATATTTTCATTTGTATGAAATGTTTAATGTCTTAACGATTATATCAACAACCAACTGATTGGTCGTTATCGTCGAATATTGTTCCTTAGATATTAAAAAAAAATTGGGTACAATTAAAAATAAATGATTTAAGATTAATTTAAGAATAAAAATTTCAAATGCATTTCTGACTTTAATATTTCAAAACTTTAATAATTGTTTTTTTAATACTTTAAAAAGTTATAGCCTAAATTCGCCCAATTTATATTGAAATTATTAAAATTTTGACTCCATATTTTATTTTATTACTCTTGAAGTTGTCAATAAAAATTAACGAAATTGTAAGTGACCCGTAAATAATGTACAAAATTTATGGAACATTTTGTGTAATACTATTTTGAAAGTGTAAAGGTACTGTGTAACAGCAAAACTGGCCAGCTCCACAATTTTGCGAAACGCGTTCTTTGCAATTTTTGCGGAAGGCTTACCTATATTGTCGGCATTTTGAGAAATAAAGTTAATACTAATGCGAAACAAATCAATTTAAACTTTCAACTTTTAAATCTTTATTAAAATCCTTTTTTTATACTACTAAACCGGGTGCTTTACTTTAACGACCGAAATGTTCAATTAGTTAGAAAAACTATGTATCCTAAAATATGTATAAGTATAAATTTAACAAGCGTGTACATTTTTTAGGCTCTCAAAACACTGGTAAAAGAACCGTTAGCCAAATATAAAAAAGCCACCGAAGATCTACGTAAGCATGAAAATACTAAGTACCACAAATTCTCCATGGAAAAAGCAGTAGAATTTACAAAAGTAATGGAATCAAGCAAGAAAAGCATTGACGTTGTTTTAGATTCCGAAACATCGGCCATTATCGAGGATAATCGAAAACGATTGAGGCCTATAGTAAAAACTATAGTATTTTGTGCTAGGAACAATTTGCCCTTAAGAGGACATCGTGATCACGGTTTGATTTCACAATTAAAAGAAGAAAGTAATGAGGATCTTCTGGTTGGAAAGCATGGAGTTTTCCAAAGCCTTTTGGCTTTTCGTGTGGATGCTGGGGACGAAGACCTCAAGCGACATTTCGCAATTTGCAGGCGTAACAGTGCAATGATTAGCAACACAGTCCAAAATGAAATTATAGACTGTATCGGAGAAACTTTTCGTTCTTCAATATCAGAAGATGTTAAAAGATCAAAATTTTTCAGTATAATGTGCGATGAAACAACAGATGTCAGCACCAAGGAACAGATGACATTTTGTGTTAGGTACATAGATACCCAATCTTTCGTTACCAAAGAAGAATTTGTTGGTTTTACAGAAATGACAGAGACAACTGGTGTTGCTATAAAAGAAGCAATCGATAAAGAGTTGGATGCCTTGGGCTTAACAAAAGAACACCTTTGCGGCCAAGGGTATGATGGGGGTTCTAACATGGCTGGAAAGTTTAAAGGAGTGCAAGCCCTGATATCAAACGAGCAACCCATGGCTATTTACAGTCACTGTTTCAGCCACTCCTTGAATTTGGTTATTTCAAAATCGTGTGACATTCCTGCCATACGAAACATGTTAGGAACCGTAGGAGCGGTAACAACTTTTCTTTCTGCTTCTGCTCTACGAAAAAATGCTCTAGAGGAAGTAATTAATCAACTTCCAGAAATAAAGAAGAAAAGTTTAAAGGTGATGTGCCCCACTAGATGGGTAGAGCGACACGATAGCTTAATTAGATTTAAAGAGTTATTTCTCCCTATTGTAACACTACTTGATCAGCTTTCAACTTCACCAGATACCAACTCGGAAACATCAAGCAAAGCTTCTATGCTCAGTTCGGCTATTCAAAAAGGAGAATTCATCATAGCCTTGGAAACAACGGCATATTGCATGGCAATAACTCTAAGGCTAAGTGAGCAACTACAAAATCCACAATTAGATTTTGGAAATGCCCTGCAAAATATAAACTGCATATTAGAGGTTTTCAGAAATCTACGAAGAACTGTGGATGTCGAATTCGGTAGAATTTTCGAAGACGCTTTGCAAAAAGCAAGCGAAATCGAATGCGAAATACGCATACCAAGAAAATGCTTTCGACAGACTCATCGAGAAAATACTGATGCTTCAAATCCCGAGGAGTATTACAGACGAATGGTTTTTTTACCGTTGGTAGACCATTTGATTCAAGAACTGGAATCGAGATTTTCCCAACGATTGGTGGATATATTACCTTTAGAAGGCCTTGTTCCAAAAAATATTTTGAAGTACGAAGAAGAAGAAATCCTCAAGGCTGCAAAAAATTACCAGCAGTACCTAGATGGCTCTGAGCTTATACTAAAGTCAGAAATAAAGCTATGGAAAAACAAATGGTATAGTGAGATTGAGCCGCCTTATACAGCAGTTGAGGCCCTGAAGAAGTGCGATCAACAATTTTTCCCCAACATTTTTATTCTTCTACAGATATTTGGAACAATCCCCGTTACAACAAGCACACCCGAAAGGAGCTTCTCCACATTACGACGGATTAAAACATATTTAAGAAGCACCATGGGCCAGGCAAGATTAAACGGACTAGCACTGGCAAATATTCAAAAGGATAGAAAAATCTCCATAGAAGACGTCATTAACATCTTCAGTCGCAAAAAAGCAAGACGAATGAAAATTGCAAATTGGAATGTCTAAAATCACAGACACAGACTCTACAAAATTTGATGTTTTGTTTTTGTATTAATGTATCGAGAAAAACAACTCAATTTTAACTAAGGTCATCCACCTAGACTATTGCTTTAAAAAACCACCATTTTGAATAATTAATTAAAATAATTATTTGCACTTAATTACTCAAATATAATTAAAGTTAATTAAATAATTGCCACACTGTATATTAATGTACTATTTCTTGATTGCGATAAAATCTAATTGACCACAACAGTAGCTCTAATTAATTTTGCTTTCTCATTACGGAACATTTTTGCATGCTGTAGCCCCTCCCTTGTGATTTGCCTAGAACCGCCACTGCATTAGGTTATTAAGTTACATTTCAACGTATGCACCTGCATTTTCCTCACATTTCCGAAATCTTTTAGGAACAGAATCCACAGTTCTTCTTAGCATCTCAACTGGAACATTCGCAAACACTTCACGGATTCTTTGTTCAAGGTTGTTAATATCGCTTGGTTTTAACTTGTACACTTGTTCCTCTACCCAGGGCTGGCGCTAACAGTTTTGCTATCCCGGGAAAAAGGTAAATACCAGCCACTTTATAACAAAAATTAAAAGAGATAACCTAAACCCTTCCCGCGCTTAGTAGTAAAATAAAACGTGAGGGTAAAAATTGTTTTAAAAATGTCGAAGTTTTGATTTGCCAAAAATAAAAAAATTTTGATTTATGATTTTAGCACTAAATTGAAATTAAGGTTGCACAGAAAAAAAACACAAATCTAATATATAATTATAAATGTATAGATTAAAAAGATAGTAAAACAAATTATAGAACCATTAAAAACTAAAACTTAATTATTAAAAAAACAGTTAAATTTAAAAGTATTTATTTTTTTCCCTCAGTTTTAAGTCGATCCTCGGTATAAAGCAATATTTTTTTATATTTTTTAATTAACTTTAATTTGGAGAAACTTCTTTCTCCACTTGCCACACTTATTGGGAGAGTAAGCAAGATTTTTAAAACTATAAAGAGATTTGAGCAAAATTCAGCTTTGAAATTATTTTTAAAGTATCCATTGGACTTTCTTTTTTATTTAATAAGGCCAAAGCCGATACTATTTCGTCTGCCAGGTCCAGCGCGTTTATATCTGATGAATTAACAAAAGTTAACACTATTTCTAGATCTTTAAAATATTTTAGTAAGTCGTTTTGAGGGATATCTTTTAAATTATAATTATTTTATACATTTTTACTCCATTTTCAAGCGGTAGTTTATTATGCTTGTGAGTGGTTTCCTTGAAATAGTTTGATATTTTATCTATATTGCTCTGTATTTCTAGTTCTGTTTTGGATTTTGTCTTTAATACACGAAAACTCTACTCATCTTTCAAAACGTGTTTTTAATTAAAAACCACATACCTCAACCTTCTTATGTCGTTCTCATGCTTGGGGATTCTTGAAGTGAGTAGGTACCTATATTTAAAAGTTCGTAAAACATATTAAAAGCAAATTTTATTAAAATTCCACCTATTAATTTTTCATAAATATTCAAATGACTCTTGATTTAATAATTTTATTGATAACTACTTAATTTTACAGCCCATTTGCCGCCTCCTAAAGCTGCCGGCCCTGCTCAGACCAACCCCAAAGAAAGGAATCACATGTAGATCGGGGCTGCGTGCTGGCCATTCTGTCGCACTCCAGCGGTCAATCCAACTGCCTGATGGAAAATTCCCAGGCGAGTATTACGTTGCATTTGAACGTTGCTGAGAAAATAAGGGTGCATACGTTGAAAAGTAACTTAATAACCAAATGGTGCACCTTAATAATGTATCCAATGGAAATCAAACTGTTATAGATTGTTTACTCTTTGTAATATCCATTGTTACAAATAGATACTGACTTTACAACCACCCTGTATATAAAATGTAGTTCCCTGTTTGGTTGTTTTGTATAACTAGAAAACTGGAAGAAAAAAAAAGCATTTTAATATTTTGTCATATGTAAGTGACATATTAAGAGAATGCAAAAATATTGATTACATGCGACAAATATAGTATGAGAAAGTTCTGCTTTGAAATTTGCTTTTGTCAGAGGAAAATTTAGAAGTTTGACTGAAAACCTATTCCACAGAAATTTTCTGGTTGCGCCTCTGTTCAAAGGCGGACACACGCTAAAAGCTTTACTGATGTTGCTTGAAAATTTTGAAAAGCTTTTATTACTTCCATACATTGTAAGAAAATAGGTGTGTGGAACATCTCACAAAATTCAATTAAACTATTATATTGTTTACTGCATTCAAATTTGACATAGATTGGCAAAAATTTGACATTATCGTTTTCATATTTTCATAAATTTAAAAAAAAATAGTCACTTTTCTGATAATTATTAGATCGGTCAAAAAGAAAGAGAAAACAGCTCCACCTAAATAATGAAATTGGTAATATACAAGGTCCGGCTATTAATTTCCAGGACTGACGTAACTGTAGGAGAACAAAAAGCCGGAAGATGGCGCTAATGATCGCATATTGAAGAGCGTTTTCTTGTGCATGTGCAGTGCAATCGGCGCCATTCTGAAATAAGTGGTTCTTGTGGAAAGAAGCATTAAAACGTAGCTCTTAAATTCCTGTTGTCGATGTGAAAATGGAGCAAAGAATTAACATTAAATTTTGCTTCAAATTGGGCAAAACAGCTGCGGAAACCTACGAAATGTTAAAACAAGTTTATGGCGAGGAAGCATTATCCCTCTCAAGAACTTTTGAATGGTTTAAACGCTTTCTGGACGGGCGCGAAAGCGTCGAAGATGATCCACACTCAGGTCGGCCGCAGTCCGTACGCACGCCGGAAGCAATTGAAAAAGTTCGCGATATGGTGAAATGTGATCGTCGATTGACTATTCGAGTATTCGCCAATGAATTGAATATGGACAAAGAGACGGTTCTGCGAATTTTGACACAAGACCTAGGCAAACGCAAGATTCGTTCCTCACCATTTAAGGGACGAACAAAAGCAATTGAGACTGGACGCATGTGGCGAACTTATCGACAACGCTGATAGTGATCCTGTGTAACTGGATAGGATACCCAATTTGAAGCAAAATTTAATGTTAATTCTTTGCTCCATTTTCACTTCGACAACAGGAATTTAAGAGCTACGTTTTAATGCGCCTTTCCACGAGAACCACTTACTTCAGAATGGCGCCGATTGCACTGCACATGCGCAAGAAAAAGCTCTTCAATATGCAATCATTAGCGCCATCTTCAGGCTTTTCGTTCTCCTACAGTTAAGTCAATCCTGGAAATTAATAGCCGGACCTTGTATTTTTCGACAATTATTACAATGCTCGTGGAATTACATATCTCATTTGATTGGCAATGCTCATGGAACTAGAGCTTTGTGTTAAACATTCGTTTTAAAAATTTTACGTCTTTATCGAATTTTTACGGAAAATTCGAAGATTATGATGTTTAGAACACCTTAAATGACATTACCACAGCGATTTTGTTTAAAAATTTTAGAGCGGGGTTTTTTTTCGGCAATTGCTGAAATATATATATATTTCAATGACATGTATCTTAAAAGCACGTACTATTTTAATGAAAACCTTAATGACAGATCCCAAGGCCACCACACTAACCAGCATACAAAATTTTAACATAGTAGATCCACATACAGACGGACGGACGGATACACATACACTTTTTCAAGACATTTTTTTTTTTAACTTATAATGCTTCAAAACGTGTAGAAATTTCCCCAAAAAAATCGAAATTTTTATAAGATAATTGGAAGAAATAAAATTAATTCGTAATTTTCCTTTTATCTCTCGAGAAACTGTGCTTTCATCTCATTAAAATAAATATAATTTAATCCTATTGAGATGCTTACTGGAAAACAAAAACGATTTCATAGCACTAGAATATGTACAAATAAAAAGGGGGGGGGGGGGAGGGGGAGAGAGAGAGAAGAACTTTTCCCGTAAAACAACGATTGCAGTCGTTTGTGTCTTCTCATTTTGTTCGGACAGTCGCTGGTGGATAGAAAAGGTTTTGTATAAGGTAGATATAAGAAAGAAAAAAACACTTATTATTTTATAAATAGATTGCTTTTTTTTTATTTTTTCTGGCCCTGTCAACAACACGTGGGCTATAATGCGCCGAAACATTCGTCATTTGACAAGCCAACTTACATTAACAAACACCCATGCCTTACACGGGACTCGAACCCGCAACCTCGTGGTCTAGAAGCTAGTATGCTAACCACTATACCGTTTGGTCGGCCTTTATAAATAGAAAAATAATAAATAATATAAATATCTAAAAAAAAAATTACGTTGTGAAAAAGATCAGCCCAGTACAGTGGCCAGCCAGAAAAAGTTATGAAATACTTTTTCCCTCCAAGCGGTAGCGTCCAATTTCCTTGGGGCACATATGTATGAGGAACTAAATTGGTATTATTGGGAGGAACCCCAATAGGCAATCAGAACTTTGCAGACTAGAGTTATTTCGAAATAATCTCATTTCACATGTTTGAGCTACTTATTGTACCCATTGTACTGAATCGAGAAAAATTCTAGCCTGCCAAAAACTGAGTCTAAGAGGATTCCTTCCAATAATCCTAATTTTGTTCATAATGTACAAGTTCCCCAAAAACATTAAAATCGGCCGCTTGGCGACTGCCCAGGCCTGTAGTCAGAGGGGAGCGAGGTCGGGCATTGCCCGACCTGGAAAAATCTTCGCCCGTCCTGGAAAATTTTATCCCAATCATTTGTTTTTACTTGTAAACCTTTATATCTATGATTGAATAGAAACGAACTTATTGCTGCTATAGATACCTTCGGTTGTAGCACAGCAACTTGCGAATCTACCTTTTCCACTTTGACGGCCATAAATCGTGCCCAAAGAATGTCAATGGGCCACGAAAGGATGGCAAATCTAGTGTTTTTGGCATTTCAAGTAGAGATAGAGTTTTGAAATTGTTTAATATGTGTAAAGATAGGAAATTGCAATTTTACTAACATTTATCATTTTATTTTAGATTTTTTTATGCTATGTATTTTAAAAGTTTCAAAATGTTTAATATAAGACCACGAATAGGAAAATGAATTTCTATTATTTTATATTATAATTAATAATATATGCAAAGAAATAGAAAAAGGGTTTTTATATTATAATAGTTTCTGATAAATTTTTCAGAGTATTGAAAATGATAGGAGAAAATAGAGGAAAATGCAATTCTATTAGTAATATATATATATATATATATATATATATATATATATATATATATATATATATATATATATATATATATATATATATATATATATATAGTTTTTATATAAAAATGTAAATAGCTTTTTAATGCTGAAAGAATTTCTTAAATGACAAGTTTGTTAAAGAGTTAGGTAGGTGTTCCACAAGACCAATGATAGGAAAATGTCATTTATTTAACAATATATATTTTTAAATAGAAATGTAAGAACGGAACTTCGAAAAAACTTTTTATGTTAAAAAAACTTTTTATGTAAAAGTAACTTGTACTAATTTTTATATTTGTAATTATTTTTAAAGTAGATATTCTTAAGTTGAAATGTGTGAAAAATTAAGAGATGGACAAGCATAGAATATTTTAAAGGAATAAAATTATATTAAATATATTACGTGTAATCAATTGTAAAAATTAATTGAAAACCAATTAAATAATTTATATTTCTGCCCTTCCTGGGAAAATTTTTGCCCGTCCTACAAACTTTGGCTGGCTACGGGCTTGCGACTGCCATTAAATTTCATAACTCACCTGGATGACCACTCAAACTAGTGGGTATTATACAACGTGTTGAGCCGGCTTATTCAAGTCCAGCTAACATATTTCCTTTTGTAAAGTAAAGTAAAGGGGGGGGGGGGGTAGTTAGTTGTTCTCAAACCTTGGTTGGAATGTTAGACAGCTTTCGTTGTTAAGAGCGCAGGTGGTAAAAAATAAATTTCTTTGTTTGAAAAGACTGTTCTGACATGGCCCTGCATAAGTCCGACTCTTTTGGGGTGAATTTGACATATCGAGACAATCGCGTTTGTATGCAATTTTACACGGATGGTTCGCTAAGAGACAAGGATTAACGATATTGTACAACTGGGATGTTAGGATCGTAGCAATAAAATTTACCCTTCAACCACTGAAAGATTAAGGGTGTGACTTGATTTCCCCAAACGCAAGATTATTGGGTTAAACCCCAAATATATGGATTTAAGTTAAGGGTAGGCCTTATTGGCTGTTAAGGAAGCCTGGGGGTTTCGATTGGTTAATCGGAGAGAAAAAAACGCCTTTTTGGGATCATGGTAAAACGGAAGGAGAGGTAAAAATTAAAAAGACGAGAGCTGAATTTTGAGAAATGTAGGAGGCCTAAAACTGGAGGTCCAGAGGGAGTTTAAAACGATGCTGTGTCTTTGTGGATCAGGTCAGAATTGACCAAAAGCCCGGATTCTATGATTACGAACTGTTACGTGGGCGTGCCGCTAAATGATGTCGCCAGAACGACCCGTCCATAGTAAGTGTTCTCATGTTTTCTCCAATACGTAAGCAGATGCAACTCAGTTGATTTTATCTATTTTTTAGTACCAATTATGTAGGGAATTGAAATTGTTATGATGTATGATTTAATATGCGTAACTAGTATGAATGGTAGGATTAATAAGTTGTGTTGCGTAGTAGGCATAATAATTACAAGTAGTTCAATTGTACGGAATTTGTGAACCACTAGTGCTTTAGTTAATTGTAACCAAGGTCTGTTATAAAAGGACCAAATTAGGAATTTATGTAAGAATTTTTTTATGTAATATAATAAATATGTATTCTCGTTAACCCTGTCTGATCCAATTGTGTTGTACTCCACTTTATGATCAAAGGGCCGTTGGAATTAGACTTTTTACCAATCAGTGGTACCCTTCAGGAAGGGTTCGTTTTAAATTGAGTTCTTAAATTAATTACTAAGAGTGTTGTATTCATAAGTTAATAGCACTCCTAGACAAACGTTTAGGTTTTTTTTTTTTTTTTGGCAATATCATTTCTTTTTGTTGCGTTTGTTATATTGGACATGAGTAAAATCAACACCAACTTAATACTAAAGCTAAAGCGATGGCGGCAAATTTTGATGTGACGTCACGTATCTCACTTGAAAATGTTTAGAATAGCTGATTTTCTTCATCTACAAACCTACTAAAAGAAGTTAGTTTATTTTTATTGCAAAATCAGGTAAATCCCTTTTTTATTTTATATATTATTTGTTTATTAGTGATTAAAACGTTTCTTTTCATATTATTTCCATATATTTATTTCCTTTAAATCATTTAAAAGACCATAATTAGAAATTTGTGAGCACTTGGATTTCAATTAAGCTATGGATGTGCTTGGCATCAGAATTTGACATTAAAAGGGTGAATTTTTAAATACCGATTCCTCAACAAAAAATAGTTCTGTATACAAATTTTGCTCTCTAAATCATGTCATAGAATGGGCAAATACAAAGGATTCTTATATATTTTTAGAACAATTTCGTTAAAGGATTAAAAATGCAAATATTTTCGGGAAGAAAATTTCTAGCAAAAACGTTTTATTAATTAACACGCTTTCACTAGTTTCACCTGTATGTTTGTAACCGACTCTTTTGGGCTCGATTTTGCCCTACTTTGAGCGATCAGATTTGATTCAAATTTTGCACACTTGTCGAAGACCGATGACAATACAATAATTCAATAAGTTTGTCGCTTTATTACAAGGATTAGCTCGTGTTGCACTTGCGCCTTTAAATTCCAACCAACCAACCTTCTCCGGAATCGAACCCTGGTGTGCCGTTACCCGTTACAATTCCAGTAATCACAGGACCTATCATCGACAATTGATAAGGCAGACATTTAAAAAATTTGTCGTGGGAGCGAGGGTTATACAAAGCGTGTTTTTATAGTCTCATAATCCTTACCAGGATCTTCAGGATTAGTGATTTGTCATATTCAGAGACACGGTAGTGTTTTGTGCCAAGTAATACGGCGTGTAATAAGGCATACACATGACTTAAATTTGAGACAAGCATGTGACTATTGGCAGGAACAACTGGAGAGTTTTATACACTTAACTAAAAAAAAATTAACTAAAAAAAATTTATTGTTTACAGAAAAAATAATTAATAGTTTAAAACACCAAAAAACACGCTTTAATAGAAAACCAAACTAAAAAGTAGAAAATTATTAATAGTTTAAAAAACTAAAAAACACTCTTTAATAGAAAAGTGAACTAAAAATTAGAAAATAATTTTAAATAAGTTTGAAATAAGAATAGAATGATTAACAAGAAATATTTATTTTATCGTAAAAAAGCGTGGGGTGCTTGATGTCAATTGTTGTAAATATTTAATGACAGATATTGGTAAAAGTAGAGCCATTATGAAAATATCTTAAAAAGCAACCCACGCTTTTTTAAGATAAAATAAATATTTCTTGTTAATCACTCTATTCTTATTTCAAACTTATTTAAAATTATTTTCTAATTTTTAGTTCACTTTTATATCAAAGCGTGTTTTTTAGTTTTTTAAACTATTAATTATTTTTAAATTAAAACTATCATCTGACACTTTAAAACTTACTCTTCTTTGAAAATGGTATATGTAAACAAAGCTGTGGATCAAATAAAACGTTTTTGCACTTTCCTATTGGAAATATTCTTATGCCGTAATTAAACTTTATCCTACCCAGCATAAAAATGACTGAGTGCAAAATAAGCAATATTATTTATAGGAAAGGAAAAACCCGTTAATAATAACCCGTAACAAATAAAAAAATTTAGTTTTAATTGTAATTCCGGCACAGCATATTAAAATTATGTTTGCCTTTTATAAAAGTTCTAATTGTCTATAAGTAGATTATATTTTGAACCAATTGATTTAAATAAAGAATTAATAAAGGAAACTTAATTTGAAGCAATTTATTTACAAAGTAGAATATATACTCCTTACAATTTGCGAAATTATGTGGCGCATTATTTAATTTTAGACTAAGGTTATTTGAAACTTAATCTATTTCGTTTTGACGTTCGTTACGTCAAGACACAATTAAAAATTCTACTAAAACATCGCATTAACTCTTATCAATTCAGTCATTTGGAATTAAATGTACTTAAAAACCGTTTTGCAGTGTATGCCGTAGGCATTTGAACATTTTAAGAATTATATTGGCTTCACAGCTAGATAAGGGGATGACAATTAAACTTTGGCCTGGCACATGATAAAATGATTCTGTGTTTTTAATCTCTGTTAGCTTATGCTCATAAGAGTACATAGTTTGTTACTCTCAAGAAATGAGAAAAATGTCAAATAAAATATAAAACCAGTACAAATTGGTAAAACGATGTATTTACTTTGTGTTTATGCCACATCACTTATTATTATTGTGTTAATCTCAACTTATTAATATCAACTCACTTATTAATAGTGTGAATTTTGTGTGATTTATAAAATTATTTAGTTTCAACTGAGATGAGTGACGTCTCGATTCAGTGTCCAGGCTTGAGTATTAAGTTGGTATTGATAAGATACGGTCGGTCGATGAATTCGTAAAACGTGAAAAATCATATTGTCGCTCTAAATGCGAAATAGCGTAATTGAAAACGTCAGATTGAAATAGGACTGTTTGTATTGATAGAGACAATAAATACCCTGATGCAATATCATTGAGAAATATAGGTTTGCAATCAAAATCCGGTTCGTTTCCAACAATTAGAAGTCCACCGTATCACATTAAGCAAAAGTGTTTATTCATATAATTAATATTATGTTTCTACATATTTTGTCTTTTTCTGGGATGCTGAAATATGGATATTCTAAATATGGCATAGAATACTAAAAAAAACAACAACAAAAACGATCACTGGTTATTAGGGCGTATCGAAAAAATCGAAATTTTTCAAATCTTTTAGCGGTAGTGCGGAAAATTTGCGGACACCCATTACTAATACGTGTGTGAAATTTTAAAACTCTGGGTTAATATCTTCTGTCGCCTCAATAGCTCGAAAGTTCCGAAATTTGGGCTAAAAGTGATTAAAATTCAAAAATTCATAAAAAATTCCAGATTTCGCTGTAAGTTTAAGGATGGTGCTTACTAATTACTATTTTTGACAACAACAACTATAATTTTTTTCACAATTATAGGTTAATATCTTCTGCTACCTCAGCAACACCAAATTTCGGAAAATAAAAGGCTAAATTTCAAAAAAATAAATAAAAAATACACGTCACTCTTACCTCATTTTAAAGGGATCAGAAATTTTATTGCCTTTCAAATATGCAATTGACGATAGCATTACTACTTGTAATCCTTTTTTGTCTCAAATTTCGACATGTGTTTTCTGGATTCTAGAGTAGCTCTTATGAATTTACCCTGTTTTCTCGGAGGCTGGCGTGACAAGTTTCACAATTCGCTCGACTGCTGGTGTATGTGAAGGAAATCGTATGAAGTGCCAGCAGGCCTTCGGCATACCGTCCTCTGTCATTTTCAAAAGATCTTGAGAACATATCTCACGGAGAACTGGCGGCGATGTCACAAAACAATTTTTCCAGTCAATCAGATCAATGTAGTCTTAAGCTTCAAAATTGATATCAGGAATAACAAATCTGCGCACACCTCGACTAATTTATCTTGCTTTTATTCTTCTTCGAGCTGCAATGATTCTGATATGACATCTTTCATCAGTTAACATGGCCAAAAGCATGTTTTCTGGAGAAGCAAAATAAGCGTTTCGAGAAATAACTGGATCTATTACGTCACAATACTTCTTAGGCAAGTACCAAGATGAGCTTATGAAATGCCACAGATGTCTAGGACCGTCTTTTATGGAGTGATTAATCTTAATTCGGAACCATAAGGGTGCGTAGACTCTTAGAATGAATTCAACTAAAGTTAGTAGCTCATTTGATGGGTCTGATGTATATATATATAACCTCAGTATTCTATTTTCAGTTGTTAGCCAGCGGGCCAAATTCAACGTTCCTGGTTCTCGGTTAGCTAGATCTAAACTACAAATGCCAGGACTAATGGCTGTGCAAATGTCGAATAAGTATTTCTGATCTGAACTGAGTAATCTACTATCAATGTGTGGCAACTCGCATTTAATATTATTAAAAGCAACGACTGAAAGTTTTTCACATCCTTTAAGTTTTCGTCCAATGTCTCCAGTGTAAGATGAAGGGCCAGAAGACTTGCCGTCTATTGAGTGGAATAAGTGTCGTAATGGCAACTCAATAAAATGAAGTAAGCAGACAATCCATTGGAGTGATCTCTGAAGTTTCATTTCAAGCCTGCGAATTACACCAGTAAACATTCCTGTGTTCACCACAGTGCCGTCACACCCGACAACTGCGAGCTTGCTAAAATCATCCAAAAAAGTACTTGTAACGTATTCGTAAATGCTGTTCGATACATGAAGACTACATCCACTTTCAGGTGTAACATGCCCCACGTACGAAGAACCAGGCTCCGATACAATACAGTAATGCGCTACTACAATTGTTCTTAGGAACTGCTTTCCCTCGAGTATTTCTGATGTTAAAGTCTTGTCATGCCAGCCATCAAAGTAAAGGCCAGATAGATTGAAACGATTTTCATTTAATTTTGATACCATTTGCTTGTAAACTCTTGATTTTTCCCTCCATACTTTGTTTTTGTCTATGACGAGACTGGAATTCGATTCAGATATTAAACCCAAATCTTTCATAACACTCGATGCAATAGCAGCCGTGGCTCTGTTAGAAACATCATATCTTTGACTGACAATAATTGTATTGTCCAATTTTACACGCATCTGAAGACTCCTTGAATCCTGCTGAAGAAACGGTGTGTAGGGCGTGTCTTTGGTATCCACCTCCGCCACCACCTCCATCATATCTTCATTTTCCAGAGTAAAGCTTGAAACAGAAGCAGGAGACGCCTTTGTTTTTACTTTGCACAGCATTTTGTTGTACTCGCATTTGACGTTTCTGAAGTCGTTTTGTTTCAGGTACATCAACACTTCCAATGAACGTTTTTCTTTCCGTTCTTTGGTCTTTGAAGAACGCCTGCTCTTTTGGACGAACTTTTCTCTCTTTGGACAGATACTCTTTAAAAATAGCGCATTTACAGGAAGATATGTCGAATAGTTTCTTTGCTTCCGTTTTAAAGTTCTCAACATTTTCAAGAGCAGTCTTGCTTTTTCCCACACGTTTTATATTTTTCATGATTAAGCGATATTTTTTATGGTAAGCGTGTATCATATCACAAACACGCTTATGTGAAACAGAAGGAATGGATGAATCGACGTATAAACTTTCAATTTTCAAAGCAACAGTTTCTGCAATAACAGAGAAGCATGGTTCTTTATTTCCATCAGTTTCATTACCAATACTCTATCTCTCATGAGTGCAACATCTTATGACGTTTTCATGTGTTGGCAGCATGCGTGAAAAATCCTTCGGTGTTCCAAAAATAGGGCATTGCAGCATTTGTCGACTTGAAAAGTTTGAATGCGATGATTCTTGCATTTCTAATATTTACCAATATCTTTTACTAACAAATGAATACGACACTAAGCTACGAGTAAAAAAAAATCCTTAAAAAGAAACGACTACATTTCTGCAAATATGTTTGATATGAAGATCGAAACTAATTGAAAGAAAATATTCTAGAGTTACACTAAATACTAAACAAATGAAAATGATCACGTGATTTATTGGTCGCTCCGATTTGTTTCAAGGGGTGAAAATAGGGGTGTTCCACTTTACTTTTCTGGCAGTACGCCAAACCCAGTGTGGTAGAAGATATTAACCAATAATTCTTGCATACTTTTTGTTGTTGAAAAAAGTAATTTTTATTTCGCGCTACCTCAAAACGATCAACGAAATCTGCGACTGTTGATTAAATATTGAATTGTATTCCTTTTTATTCAAAAATTGCGGAATTTCCGGTTCACTGAGGCGACAGAAGATATTAACCTATAATTTTTAAAAAAATTATAGTTATTGTTGTTAAACAATAACAACATTTAACCACTACCCCCAATCGTTAAACGAAATATGGGAATTTTTAGGAATTTTTGGATTTTAAACACTTTTAGCACAATTTTCGGAACTTTGGGGCCATTGAGGCGACAGAAGATATTAACCCAGAGTTTTAAAATTTCACACACTTATTACTGATGAGTGTCCACAAATTTTCCGCACTACCGCTAAGAGATTTGATAAACTTCGATTTTTTTCGATACGCCCTACTGGTTATATCTTACATTCTAATTGATAACTCTAAATAATATAACCCACAAAAACAAAGTTTTTAATATAAATCCTTTATGTGCAACAGTCCCGTGTAAGGCGCCGGCCAAACGGAATAGTGGTTAACGTGCTAGCTTCTAGACCGCGAGGTTGCGGGTTCGAGTCCCGAGTTAGGCATAGGTGTTCGTAAATGTATGTTGACTTGTCTAATGACGAATGTTTCGGCGCATTATAGCCCTCGTGTTGCAGACGGCGCCAGATAATCTGAAGACAACCAACCTCTATGTACATACAACCCCAATTTTTAAATTCATTAACATAGCGCCGCTTCTGTTATCAGCGTAAGCTTGGTGTTTGCATCTAATTATAAATATTAAAAACATATCAATCAGCCAAATACGCCACAAACAACTTTTCAAAATTGATTTATTAAAAATAAATGTGAATTAATGTATTCACGTCCAAGTATCTTTTTACTTTCAATTACACATATGTATATATATACACTAGCTGAATACCCGTGCTGCGCTACGAAATTTTACCATTAGCATTTTAGCGATCAAAAGACATTCATGTATTCTACACTTCAGACGTTTGCTCCCATTTTGATTCCGACAAATTGATTTATCAAAATAGGAACTTTCCTTTGTTGGCATTTTTAACAAAATTTATAATTGGTTGGTTGTTTTCGGATTATCTGGCGCCGTCAGCAACACGAGGGCTATAATGCGCCGAAACATTCGTCATTAGACAAGCCAACATACATTTACAAACACCCATGCCTAACACGGGACTCGAACCCGCAACCTCGCGGTCTAGAAGCCAGCACGCTAACCACTATACCGTTTGGTCGGAAAATTTATAATTGTGAACAGTATATTGGAAAGAGACATTTGAATATCCCTCGTTTAGAACGTTTAACTCCCTTCGGACCCTTTTTAATTACGTAATCAAGATTGCAATAGTTTATTGTGTTTATGTTTGCTCTTAGCTCTAAATTTCAAAGTAATAGCTGTATTGGAATTGAGACATTAAGATAATCCTCGTATAGTTTCAATGTTGCGTCGACTTTTCATCCCTTAAAAATTCGTTAATTGATATTGGAATAACTTATTTTTTTTACATTTGCCCTTTTACCATTTGCACCAAATATTAGAATTATGACTACATTAGAAGAGGAACATCCGGATATCCCTAGTTTGGAACATTTACCCCCTTTTCGACCCCTTAAAGTTGGTTAATCGAGAACGGAATAGCTTACTTTTTCTATATTTATCTTTTTTGACATTTGTACCAATTTTCAGAGTTGTGACCAAATGTTATCCCCAGAGTGATGTAGAGGGCGCTGCTTATGTAATCCCCTAGCGGCGACTTCGTCGCCAGAGAGAAAGTATGATCGGAGGAGTGGAGGTGAACGGACGTGGAAGTCGCCGCTCCTAGTTAGGGTTTAAGAACCTATTTCTATCTAATGCACGAATAAACCTGCTGTCCATTTAATTGGCCTCTTTCACTTTTACCCCTTCATCATACAACATGGGGGCTCAGCCTGCTTTTTACCCGCGATCATACAACATGGGGTCTCGCCGTGCTTTTTACCCGCGACCATACAACATGGGGTCTCGCCGTGCTTTTTACCCGCGATCATACAACCGTGCTTTTTACCCGCGATCATACAACATTTAAAAAACTGCACTTCCACGCATCCAGAGGTCAAACCAAAATCCTCTTCACGAAAAAAAAAAACCTTCACTTCCACGCATACAGATGTCAAACCAAAATCCTCTTCACGAAAAAAAATTTTACTTCTACGCATCCAGAGGTCAAACCAAAATCCTCTTCACGAATTACCGCAGCAGTCAGCGACCACCAGTGGAATCTACAAATAAAAGGAAAACTCTTCAACCAGCGTCGTCATTATACAACTGCATAACACTCGCTTCGCCGAACAAGTCCCACTTCAGCCGTCAAGCAGAAGTTCAACGAAGCTAACATCGTTATTCCACATAGCCAGCAAGAATCCAGAATCCTGAGCCAAATCGAACCTACAACTACAACACTGTCGCTTCGCCGAACAAGTCCCACTTCAGCCGTCAAGCAGAAGTTCAACGAAGCTAGCATTGTTATTCCACATAGCCAGCAAGAATACAGAATCCTGAGCCAAATCGAACCTACAACTACAACACTGTCGCTTCGCCGAACAAGTCCCACTTCAGCCGTCAAGCAGAAGTTCTACGAAGTCAGCAAAGTTATTCCACATCGACCCACTTCAGCCGTCAAGCAGAAGTTCAACGAAGTCAGCAAAGTTATTCCACATCGACCAACTACTACAAACCAGAAACCAGAAGCAACGAGTACTCTTCGAAAGAGCAACAACATAAAACGGATACAGCTCCAAAAGCGAAGTAAAATCAAGAAACGCAGGTAGGATCCATCTTATTATAATTATGTTTAAAAATATCAGAAAGCAAGATCTCGCAGTTGTCGCCGCTGAGTTAGATATCGTTGTACCGGATGGTGCCACAATTCTAAAATTAAAAAACTTAATTGAAAAAAGTGAAATTTTCGTTAAAGATCCAGATTTCGTTAAAGATTTAATAACAACAGTTGTAGAGGAAAGAAAAACCCAAGAGGCTAATGAAAATCAAAAAGAAATCGAAAATATTAAGCTTCTTGAAAAGCAAAACGAAATCGAAAAAATTAAACTTGCACAGTTAGATGCTAAAATTAAACTAGCTCATTTAGAGAACAAAATCCAAATTCCAGTAACTGCAGAACCCTCTGATATTATTTGTGCTAACTCAATAACACCACCTAATGTAAACGAAAGCATAAAAACGCTAGTCCCACTTCCGATTGAAAACCGATTCGAAATCCACACGGAAAAAAAATGCTATGTTGCTTTAAAAAAGGAGGAATATATCACTTTTCCAGCTGAAAGAAATAACGAAATTTTAAATACTTCGCAAATCCTTCCGATTCCTGAAACGCAAAATGACACGTGTCAAGGTCATACAAAGGATAAATCAACGGAAAACACGGGCTCTTCGTTGATGGAGGCGGGGCTTAATGTCCCCATGAGAAAAGATGAACGATCATTGGAAGATCTCGATGAAGTGTGTGTTGTAACAGAAGACTTAGAAAAAAGCCAACCAGCAGAAGCACATGGTCCAGAATGTAAACAAATTGAAACACGTGGAGCATGGAAACAAACAGAAGAGAATTTTTTTCTGTTTACGATTGGGGATAGCGTGAGTTTAAGCGAAGCGGATTTCTTGCACATTAACGAAGATAATTTACGGAATACTGTTATGAATAAGGTCAAGATTTACAAACCAAAGAAAATGGAAAGTACAAATTTTCAAATGAAGCTTTTCCAACCAGTTGAAACTCCAGTCTTCAAGCCAAAATACATCGATGGAATAATTTCCGAAACTACTTATGACTTATGCAACTCACCGTCTGCTATTCAAAGATTTATGCAGATTGTTTTTCGTGAACTTTTAGTAGCTAAAATATTAATCTTTATGATGAAGTGCTGGGAAGACACTTAAGTTTCTTCAATTTTCTTTTACAAGAACTTTTTACAGAAGAGACTTTTTTTTTTCTTTTTATGAACTTTTGAGTGAAGAGACTTTTTTTTTTTTTCTTTTTATGAACTTTTGAAAGGAGATACTTTTTTTTCCATCATACAAACTTTTTAAAGAAGATACTTTTTTTTCTTTTTATGGACTTTTGAAAGAAGATTTTTTTTTCTTTCACACAAACTTTTTAAAGAGAGACTTTTTTTCCCTTTCTATAAACTTTTCATGGTGCAAGAACTTTTTCCACAGACTTTAAATTTTTAAGAACTACACATTGTGATCTTCAAGACATTAATGTTGTTTAAATTTTATTATTGTGCTGTATTTTTCAATATCTTTATTTACATGTGTAGTATATATCAATGAGTCGGCGGTCCTCCTCAATCAAGATGGCCGAGTGTTATCCCCAGAGTGATGTAGAGGGCGCTGCTTATGTAATCCCCTAGCGGCGACTTCGTCGCCAGAGAGAAAGTATGATCGGAGGAGTGGAGGTGAACGGACGTGGAAGTCGCCGCTCCTAGTTAGGGTTTAAGAACCTATTTCTATCTAATGCACGAATAAACCTGCTGTCCATTTAATTGGCCTCTTTCACTTTTACCCCTTCATCATACAACACAAATAGGAAGTGGAACATTCGAATATCCCTCGTTTGGAACGTTTAACCCATTTCCGACAACTAAAAGTGGGTTAACTGAGATCGGAATAGCTTACTTTTTCTATGTTTGTCTTTGTTGAAATTTTCACCAATTTGCAGAGTTGTGACCATATGAGAAGTGGGATACTCGAGTTTGGAACGTTTAACCCCTTTTCCACCCTTTAGAGTGGGTTAATAAAGCTCACTATAGCTTAACTTTTCTATGTTTGTCTTTGTTGACATTTGAACCAATTTTTAGAGTTGTTACCATATGGGAAGTGGTACATTTAAATATCCCTCGTTTGGAAAGTTTAACCACTTTTCCACCCCTTAAAGTGGGTTAATCGAGATTGGAATACCTTACTTTTTCTATGTTTACCATTGTTGATATTTGTACCAATTTTCAGAGTTGTGGACATGTGGGAAGTGGGAGAATTAGTGATGAGTGAGTCAGTGAGGGCTTTGCTTTATATATATAGAACCAATTAATCGAGATCGGAATAGCTGACTTTTTTTATGTTTACCATTGGTGACATTTGTACCAATTTTTAGAGTTTTGAAAATATGGGAAGTGGTACATTCGAATATTCCACGTTTGGAACGTTTAACCCCTTTTCCACTCCTTAAAGTGGGTTAATCAAGATCGGAATAGCTTACTTTTTCTACGTTTGTCTTTATTGATATTCACACCAGTTTTCGTAGTTGTGACCATACGGGAAGTGGGATATTCGAGTTTGGAACGTTTAACCCATTTTCCACCCCTTAAAGTGGGTTAATCGAGATCGGAATAGCATGCTTTTTCTATGTTTACCATTGTTGGTATTTGGACCAATTTTCAAAATTGTGACCATGTCGGAAGTGGGACATTCGAATATTCCTCGTTAGGAACGTTTATCCCTTTTTCCACCCCTTAAAGTGGGTTAATCGAGATCGGATTAGCTTACTTTTTCTATGTTTACCATTGTTGATATTTGTACCAATTTTCAGAGTTGTGGACATGTGGGAAGTGGGAGAATTAGTGATGACTGACTCAGTGAGGGCTTTGTCTTATATATATATATATAGAAACAATTTTTAGAGTTGTGACCATATGGGAAGTGGTACATTTGAATATTCCTCGTTTGCAACGTTTAACCCCTTTTCCACCCCTTAAAGTGGGTTAATAGAGATCGGAATAACTTACTTTTTCTACGTTTGTCTTTGTTGATACTTGCACCAGTTTTCAGAGTTGTGACGAAATGGGAAGTAGGATATTCAAGTATCCCTCGTTTGGAACGTTTAATCCCTTTTCGACACCTTAAAGTGAGTTAATCGAGATCGGAATAGCATGCTTTTTCTACGTTTACCATTGTTGGTATTTGTACCAATTTGCAGAGTTGTGGACATGTGGGAAGTGGGAGAATTAGTGATGAGTGAGTCAGTGAGGGCTTTGCTTTATATATATAGAACCAATTAATCGAGATCGGAATAGCTTACTTTTTTTATGTTTACCATTGGTGACATTTGTACCAATTTTTAGAGTTTTGAAAATATGGGAAGTGGTACATTCGAATATTCCTCGTTTGGAACGTTTAACCCTCTTTCAACCCCTTAAAGTGGGTTAATCGAGATCGCAATAGCATACTTTTTCAATGTTTACCATTTTTGGTATTTGTACCAATTTTCAAAATTGTGACCATGTTGGAAGTGGAACATTCAAATATTCCACGTTTGGAACGTTTAACCCCTTTTCCACTCCTTAAAGTGGGTTAATCAAGATCGGAATAGCTTACTTTTTCTACGTTTGTCTTTATTGATATTCACACCAGTTTTCGTAGTTGTGACCATACGGGAAGTGGGATATTCGAGTTTGGAACGTTCAACCCATTTTCCACCCCTTAAAGTGGGTTAATCGAGATCGGAATAGCATGCTTTTTCTACGTTTACCATTGTTGGTATTTGTACCAATTTTCAAAATTGTGGCCATGTCGGAAGTGGGAGAATTAGTGATGAGTGAGTCAGTGAATGAGTAAGGGCTTTGCCTTATATATATAGAGATAGGGTAATGAAAGTATAGCATTTGGTCATTTGAAAAGTGTGTGTGTGTGTGTGTGTGTGTGTGTGTGTGTGTGTGTGTGTGTGTGTGTGTGTGTGTGTGTGTGTGTGTGTGTGTGTGTGTGTGTGTGTGTGTGTGTGTGTGTGTGTGTGTGTGGTCGTCAGCATAACTCTCGAACAAATTAACCTACGATGTTCAAATTTGGAATGAGGGTTAGTGAAGGCCATGGGACCTACCATTAAGGTTTTCGTGAAAATCGCTCTTGCGCGTAAGGTAGGTGCCATTGAAAAAATCATGTTTTTCAATGATTGCCAAAAAACGGCTGAAATGATTTTGATGAAAATCGCTGTGGTAATGCCTCTTAAGGTGTTCTACACATCCCCCCCTCCGAAATTCCCGTAAAAATGTTTTAAAGGCGTAAAAAGTTGAAAAATTAATGCCTTCAATACAGAGCTCACTTTCCTTGAGCATACCTCATCAACGATCGATTTTTCTTCTCCTCTCAGTTTTGCTTATAATAAAGGATAATATAAGGAGTATTGAAAAGTATATCGCCAGAATCACCTTTTTTTTTTTTTTTTTTAGCTACATACAATAATTATCGCAAAATATGTCGCCAAGCCATTTATTCTAAATGAAAGATGAAAATAAACAAAAGGTAAATGACACAAATCCACGTCAGTATTATAGTGTAATTGAAAGTTGTGCGATGTTCCACACCCCTAGTTTTTTTTTTTATTCGGTTTATAACAATTCTGTCAACAGGAAAGAGTTTCAACAATGACAGGTTAAAATTCTTTCATTCACAGCTAAGCAAGGCAACGTTAAAGTGACTGAACCACACTCTATAATGAATTTATTCATTCACTGTCAATTATATTTTATTTATTCTGATAAAAATAATTTTCGCAACTGGAAAGAGTTTCAACAATAGTCGGTTGAATGGGATTTATTAGTATTCCAAAACCATTATAGGAACGTGTGTAAAAGGGACTTTTTAGTGACAGGGACAAACTTGATAGAATGCATTGCCATCGACATCGTATCTATCTACCAAGTTTCAATCCGATCAGATGACGACAAAGTTTGTTAAATATAGAATTCCGCATACTTTCCCAGCAGCCACACACAAAAAAAATAATAATTAATATAAAGAATTTAAAAAAAGAAAAATACCGTTGTAGTTGATGGAAGGTTTTGAATAATTGTAAATAGTGTTTTTTTTTTTTTTTTTTTTTTTTTTTAAATACGTATATAAGCAACCGTCTATGTATAATAAATATAAAAAAAAAACTTTTAAAAGTTCAATAATGAACTTTTAACGGACTTTAATTTTTTAAATGTCTATAAGTATGGCAACCCAATAATGTTATGCCATATTTGGATTCAGTATCCGAGAAAAGGGGCAATACCAAATTTCATAATTTTCCAAGGAGTGGTTTGTAGTTTAAATAACAAGGGAAAGACAATTTCAAGTTTAAAAAAAAAATTGTTTTTTAGCCATAAATTGTTAAATCATTATTAATATTTGAGTTTATTAGTTAAAGTTTATTCGAATTTAATTAATTTGAAATTAATTTAAAGTTTAATGAAGAAAAAAAGTTTCAATGTAAAAATTTTAAGTATTTATTTAATCATTTCAAACTTTTAGAAACATAGATGATCAACTTTTATACTTTTCACTAGTAGAATTGGATTGTCACAAACGAATACAGAAATGTGCTATGCATTTTGGAAATCGGAAGTTTTGAGATGTATACAATTGTGTATCAAATTCATGCTTTTGTAAATTCTATTCAGTCCAGGATCAGAGGCAACATACCCTTCTAGCATGTGAAACAACTAGGGTTCAATCGTCAGTGCCGTGTAATTTCTGATTTAAAAAATATGTAAAAATTTGAATTGTGCTTTCTAAATCGGTGTTTTCGAAATTCGAGATTCCATACTTAAAATGCAATGAAATTCCCGTTGAAAGAGCATTCTCTAAGGCATTTTCTCTTGAAATCGGGACTAGTTGTAATAGTTTAGATGTTACGAAATATTTGTGCAGTATATCCTTCTTTTTATATCTTTTTGCGCCAAGGAAACTAGGGGTGTGGAACATCGCACAACTTTCAATTACACTATATTACTGATGTGGATTTGTTTCATTTACTGTTTTTATATTTTCCTCATTCATTGAGAAAAAAATTGCCAGTTTGGGGGTATTTTTTGCGGTAGTTCTTACATAGCCTTTAAAAAAAAAAATAATAATGAAAAAAAGGGGGATTTTTTGGAAATATTTATTCCGATAATTCTTACATTATCTTTTCTTATAAGTGAAACTGCAGAGAGGTGAAGAAACGATCTCCAATGAGTTATGCTCAAGAAAAGAAAACTCTGTGTTGAAGCATTCGTTTTTCAACTTTTTACTCCATTAAAGCATTTTTACAGGAATTTCGGAGGTGGGGATGTTTAGAACACCTTAAGAGGCATTACCACAGTGATTTTGAACAAAGTCGTTAGGGCTGTTTGTTAGCAATCATTGAAAAACATGATTTTTTTCAATGGCAGCTACCTTATGCGGATGCGCGATTTTGACGAAAACCTTAATGGTAGGTCATTGTGCCATCACCAACCCTCACACCAAAATTGAACATCTTAGAACAATTTGTTCGGGAGTTATGCTGACCACATACACACAGACAGAAATTTTTTCTAGATCACTTTTTTGAGATCAGGATGTTCCAAAACGTGGAGAAGTGCAGCAAAAAAATCCAAAAAAAAAATTTTGTTTACCAATACTATACTTCCATTACACTCTGTATTACATATAGGTAATTGAAAGTAAAAAAAGATTCAACCCAATTGTATTCCAAACCATTATAAAATTACAAGAAATACGGCCTTATGGTCACCTGGAAATTTTTGGACCTATCAGAAAGACGCAAACACTCGCACATTAAACAATGTTTTAATACATTACAACTTTAAGAAAAAATATAGTTAATGTTTACATAAAAAGTTTCATTATTTTCAAATAATATGATTGTATAATATGGGCAGGCCAAAACGAGAATTTATAATAAAAAATTAAGATAATTATTTTTCTAATGTTACAATCTGTAACAGGGATAAACCTAGAATAATATTTCACTAGATTTGGAGCTGTATTTTACTAGTAACATACTTTATTTAAATTATTCCTTCGGATTTTTTATTTTTTATTTTTATTTCTATACGTTTTGGAGCATCCCAATTTCAAAAAGTGATACAGATTTTTTTTTTTTTTTTTTTTTTTTTTCCGTCTGTGTGTACGTGGTTGGGATAACTCCCGAACAAATTAACCTAAGATGTGTCACATTTGGTGTGCAGGTCGGTACAAGGACCTACCCTTAAAATAGCGCAAGCGCATAGGATAGCTGCCATGGAAAAAATCATGTTTTCAGTAATTGCTAAGAAACTGCTCAAATGATTTTGATAAAAAATCGCTGTGACAATGAAGGGTAAGGTGCTCTAAATATCCCCACCACCGAAATTCTCGTAGAAATGCTTTAATAGCTTAAAAAGTAGAAAAATGAATACCTTCAACAAAGTTTTCTTTGCATGAATATAGCTCATCAACTATCGTTCTTTCACCTCTCCTCAATTTCACTTAGGGGAAAGTACCCCAAAACAGGATAGCTTATCTATTCTTCGCTTTATTTCTTGTTGTGTACAAGGTACATTCCAAAGCTAGACGTCATTTAAAAGTATACCTTTTCAACTACTTGAAATAGGACCTTTGTCACATTTGTTCAATAATATTTATGTGAAAATACTGGTTTCACAAAGTCTTACACGATCCCGTTTTACCCTACCAAGGGTGGGTAAAAAGGGATAGGGATTTTTATGTTATTAGGTTTTTGCTGATTTTACTTTTGATTTAGTTTTTAGAACAAAAATAGGCAACGTTTTTATAGGAAGAAACTTTTTAATTGTAAATTTGAAAAATTACATAACACAGAAATCGCATAAAAATGTGTCGTCTTCTTCTTCTGCTCTGGAACAGGCTCGTGGGCCCATCCCTGGCAGCTCGAGCATTGTATCCAGCCTTCTCCAGATTTCGATTCAAGATACAGAAATACATGCTTCATCTTTTTCATCTTCATCCCAGTCTCATCAACATTGTAAATGTCATTGGGAGCAAACTTATACTTTTCATAGAGAGAGGCCAATAGGTCATAAAACTTTTTCACGGCAACGCGATTGAAACCTTTTGCTCTAGCCATCGATGTAGCTTCAGGGTTTTTCAGACTAAGGGTTTTATTTCTTCCAAAAAAATTGCACAGCCAGTGCTTACCCGCCATTTTTTTAACGGTGTTAAAACAGTGCTGAATATTGTTAATTTCAGCTAACTCAAAAGCTAGGATTCTCAAGTCGGTTAGGGTAATTCCAAAGAACCTTTCTTCTAATATCAGTACATGTTGTGCTTGCTCTTTTTCCTGATCTGCAGTAAAGACGTTTTCAAAACTGCACAGCTTTTTTACAGCAGCCATTTCTGGTGTCAAAGCATTTAAGCGAGCTTTTTTCACTTTTCTCTCCAGTGTAGATTTGGGGACATTAAATGAATGGGCAGCTTTCAGAAAACCCATCTTCCCTTCTAAAACTTCTCGAACAGCCTCTGCCATGTTCTACTCTTCCCAGCTATTTCTAGATGAAGTTCGCTGATAATTGCGAGGCATCTTGTATTCTGAAACCAAAATAAATTATTAGCTTTTTAAAAATTGCCAAAGAAAATATGGTCAAAGTTTAGTTGTGATTAGCTTATGTTTTTATAATATTATAGTGAGCACAACGTGTGGTTTTCTGGTTTATCTTTGTATACGCCGCCCCCCTAAAAAATATTTAAAAAAAAAAACTCAACTTTTTTGAATTTAAAACTTAAATTTTTGGTCAAAACATTTTTCTGACTTACAGTTTTAACCTATAACTAAATTTTGTACATAACTCAGGCCAATTATTTGTAGTAAAGTAAATTATTTTATTTCGAAAATATAATTATTTAAAATTAAAATAAATTGTTGTAATTGATTATACATATTTTAATTCATTACTTATTTCAATTTAAATAACTTAAACACATTGCCAAAACATTAATGGAAATGGTCGGGTAAAACGGTACACATCAAAATTGTATCCCGTTTTGGGCACCCCAAAAGTGTCCCGTTTTGCCTGACCGTGATGCTTTTGACAGCATAAATGGCTGACCCCTGAACCGTCACTCACTAGCAATATTTAAATACATGAAACTGTTGTTAAAAGAGCTATGAACAAAACATAGTACTTATCGGAATTGTTTCGAAGGACGGAGAAGCACAAGGATAGTTGTTCTGCAGTTGAAAAAAGTACAAAGTAAGTAAAAATCTCACTTGAAAACTTTGAAAAAATATTTCTTTGCGAAACTCGTGGCTAGCGTTGAGAGATCAACTGAGAATGCTGTCATGGCGGTCGGGAACCAGTTTAGCCTTTCTCCTGCAAGATAGCACCACCAGTCAAGATCCGAGGCTCAATATCCCGTTTTGCCCACCTATCCCGTTTTGGGGAACTCTCCCCTATAAGAATTATCTAAAAGTATATCGCCAAAAGTAAGTGAAGTTTTTTTTTTTTTTTTTTCCCTCTAAAGACCCATATGAGAATTATCGCAAACAAATTTCGCCAAACTTTGCATTTTTTCTAAGCCAATGATGAAAATATAAAAACATTAAAAGACAAATCTACATTAGTATTATAGTGTAATTGAACGTTGTGCCATGTTCCATAACCTTAGTTTATACTAGGGATGGAACGGATGTGAGTTTTGCCGGATACCGGATTTCGGATATCCGGGGTACCATCTCTACCGGATACGGATATCCGAAACGGATTTTACCGGATATCCGGCCGGATATTCGGTCTATATACTCAAAACGATAGTTATACGATATGCTATACAACAAAAATGGTCATGATATGAAGTATCAAGTAAATTATAATTAATGGTTAGCGCACCGCACTGCATGCCACAGTTTGATTCGTGGACTGGGCAAGGTTGATTTAGCTGTTTATACCTGAAAGAAATAAACTGAGGAGGACCATGCATGCTTGGGAACTAAACACTGGGGTTCGGCGTCAGAATGACCATCTGCTATGTGACACACAAATGCCACAGTCAGGAAAGCTGAGCTGGGCCCAGCAGGCCTTGGTCCACACGAGCTGTCGCGCCACTGAGTTAATTTTTTTTATTTAAACTTTAGTTGATGAAACGATGTTTTAGTGATGTATGATATAAACTTAAAAAATTTCGAACCCAAAATTCATCCAACATTATGTTATACCATATTTAAAATATATATTTAATATAAACAAACAAAATTAGTACTTACATATTTTTGTGGTTAAGGCTTTTGCTTTAGGATCATATAAACTCCATAATTTTGGTACAAATAATGTCGATTCCAATGTTGTCTGCGTGCATTTCTTGTTTTGATTAATTGTTTTATCTTGTTCATCAATATTTGATGCATTTAGTGAGTCTTTTAAGCTTCGGCGAATTTCCTTATGCACACTCATTAAATGGTTTCATAAGGGTTTTGTGGAAAAGGATTTTGGGATTTTGCCGCGCACAATATATTTTTTAAACGATTCTGTGGAGCAAGTAACACATAGGGCTTTGCTTTCGTCATTTCCATTAATTTTAAAATACTTCCAAATGGGTGATTTTAAATGAGTCATTATTATAAATTATAAATTGGATTGTAATTGGAGAAAACTATGATTCAAGACATTCTAGAGAGCTAAATATAATTCCACATTGTGGCGCTGCGTTAAAGACCTAAAAATTAAAATACTTCATTTTACTTCAGAAAAAATATACCAGCTTTCAACTTCTGCCAATGAAAAATCAGAAATTAGACCATACCATTCACAACATAAAGGGGTAGGGTATTATCGTCGATAGAACAAAAAAAAAGCATTGAGGAGTGCGCATTGGCTATTTATTGCTTTTTACTCGCTAGCAAATGTAAGAAAAAAGGAGGAAGTGAGAATAACTAAAACTCTTTTAACAAGTAACTTATGTTATGGAAAAAAGTACTATTTATTAGTATTTCGGTTCGTGTTTTACAGAGAAGCATTCAAATATAACATCTGGAATTAATCAGATCATAAACTTGGAATGAAAAGAACATATTCCAAAACACGTATGAAGGATGTGTAGGAGAGATTGGAGGAATGGTTTATGCTTATCAACTCGGCGCCAATAATACGGCGCCTTTTTTTGTGAATTTAAACTAAATACACCTGCATCTTCTAGCTCATCTCTGAAGTTATGGATATGCGAAAGCATAGTGCTCACGAAGGAACTTTTTCGTTTTCTAACTTGACTGCAATTTATGTCCAGGAAAAAAAAAATTAAAAAAAAAAAAAAAGTGAAGAATGCGGTGTCCCCTTTGTACGAAAAAGATCATTATTTTTGGCAAAAAATTATTTCTTGTGGATACCTGGTGGCCGGATATATAGCCGGATATCCGAATGAAATTATCGGATGCCCGGTATTTCAAATCGGATATCCGACGAGGTATCGGATATTGAAAAATCAGCCGGATATGCCGGATATCGGATATTTGCCGGATATCCGTTCCATCCCTAGTTTATACGACGACGTCATGCAAATGATGTTTCACTACTTCTGCATTTAAAATAAAAATGAAAACAAAATTTACTATTACTTTAAACAAAATTATGAAAGAGAACATGCATTTTAAGTGATTAGGAAAAAATTTATTCTCAAAATTTGATTTTATTATATTTTAAGTGCTGACGACAGCTTTTGGTTCGTTAAAGAAATTCAACCCATTTAGTGATTTAACAAGTTTGTATTCGTATGCAATGTTCCATTGCATTAAAAAATTTACACAAAATTTAAGAAAATTAGATGAGAAATTTAATCTTTTTTCTTTAATTTAGTGAAACATAAAAAAAAAAAAAAAGCGTGGCCTAATTAGCATGATTATAACATTAAATATTTTATCAATATCAGATAAAACCATGACGTAACACTTATATATTTATGAATGTACTATCAGCACTATATTTAATTTTTATTTTTTACCTTCTGAACTTTTAGTTTTATTTAATTATTGTGAGAATGAAATACACACAATTTCAAAAGCAAGTCTTCCAAACTAGCTATTTTCAAACTTCTCTAGGTAAAAGAATTATAAAAACACTATGATTGAATTGTAATTGCTATCCGTTTTAGAGTTTAAAATATTTTGTACAATTAGTGGGAAAACGTTTAATGTCTTACAGCATACATACTACAGTAGTAATACAATAACGCTTTTCTCTTATTTAAATTGCCTCATTATTTCAAGACGCTTTTATATATAATATACTTAATAACATTATTTAAATAAGTACTTACGAAGACATATCAGTGACTTTACTCTTAATTTACAATGCTACACGTTTCTTATTAAAAATTATTCATTTAAATTAAAAGAACTAAATATAAACGTTTGAGCTTGAAATGTCATAGATATTGAAAAATACTTCAACTCTGGTTCCCCGTCACGGTGATTAAGATAAGATGCGAAGAAAAATATCCCCTCCTTTTGCCTATTTGCGCACACACACTTCGGAATGGGGTGTAATGCGGTTGGCTCGCGGAGTCCGCACTCTAATCTTAGTTCTTTAGCTCAGGGGGTCCCTCATTACTTCCTGTCATTAACTTCCTGTACAATAGGCTCGTACTTATTAGCTCGTACGTGATTTCGCATTAACACTGGGCCAGGATGGGATAACCAAGTAAGTAAAGAGCAACCATTATGCGATCTCCTAGCATGAGTAAACATTCGCTCATGAGGTGTATCATTAGTAGCTGTACATAGAAGAGAATGAATTGAATGCAAAGCAGGCTGTATTACTTCTTCCCAATATTCAATGGACATTCTTCTTGATTTTAATGCAAGTTGAATTGTTTTCCATATGATTCCATTATACCTTTCCACCTAGCCATTTACTTGTAGGTTATAAGAGGTAGCTCTGCTTGTTGCTCTACCATGTGAGGTTAAGAAAGATTTCAGCTCATGTGACATAAATGATGATCCTGTGTCAGAATGAATATATGCCGGCATTCCAAAACTAGTGAAGATGTTCTGCAAATGTGTAAAAATGGTAGAGGCCGAGATATTAGAGCAAGGAATTGCAAAAGGGAATCTTGAATACTCATCTACTATGGTAAGAAGAAAACGATTCTTAGAAACTGAGGGCAAGGGACCCTTGAAATCGAGGTTCAATCTTTCAAATGGTGCTGTTGCTTTGATTAATTTCCCTTCATTTTTATAGCAACGTGGCTTTACTTCGTTTTAACAATGGCATGAGTTGGTGACTCTTTTAATATCGTCTAGAGAAAAAGGTAAATTTTTAGATCTAATCCAATGGTACATTCGAGTAATTCCCGGATGACACAATGCTTCATGCAGCTCACTTAAATTGGCTTCTGGGCAAATGACTGCAGTTATTCTAGATAGTGTATCAGCAGTTGCATTTTGGTCTCCAGGGCAAGATCTAATCTGCAACGCATAATTTTTTCGTTTTTTATTTTACTGCTATGATGTTGATCAAACATAAATGCAACTGATCTTTGATCTGTAACAACTTCAAAGTGTCTACCGATTAAATAGTGTCGTAAATGTCGTAATGACTCAACAACTGCATAAGCTTCTTTTTCCATAGATGAATTATTTCGCTCAGAAGCATTTAATGTTTTAGAAAAAAAAGGCAATAGGACGGCCAGCTTGACTAAGGGTGGCCCCTATAACGTATTCAGAAGCATCAGTTTCGACCCTAAATTGTATGTTATCTTTTATGGCAGCTAAAGAAGCACTGGTTATGTCAGATTTAAGTAAATTATATGTGTTCACAGCATCTTGTGTGAGAGGAAAAGGACCTATTCAAGAGAGGGCGAATTCTTTCGGAAAAACTGGGAATCCAACGGCAATAATGCGCAAACATGCCTAGTGCTCGTTGTAAAGATGCCATATCTTTAGGAATAGGCAAATTCATTAATAGTGCAAGTCTAACGAGCACTTTTCTTCATTCAGTGTTAAGTTATATTTCTTAACAGCAGCCATAAACTTTTCCAAGTGGTGGTCATGCTCAATTTGATTTTTTCCGCATATAGTTACGTCATCTAAATATGGAAAAGTGCCTTCTAAATTTTCATTTGCAATTATGCTATCAATAGTTCTTTGAAAGCTGGCAACTCCATTTGTGACTCCAAAAGAAACACGCAGAAATTGGAAGAGCTTGCCATCAGCTTCGAAAGATGTGTAATGCTTTTCAGTTGGTTGGTTGTATTCAGATTATCTGGCACCGTCAGCAACACGAGGGCTATAATGCGCCGAAAGATTCGTCATTTGACAAGCCAACACACATTTACAAACACCCATGCCTAACACGGGACTCGAACCCGCAACCTCGAGGTCTAGAAGCTAGCACGCTAACCACTATACCTTTTGGTCAACATAATGCTTTTCAGACTCCTTGATTGCTACTTGATGATAAGCGCTCTTGAGGTTAATAGTACTGAATATTTCATATTTTGATATCTGAGAAATTAGCTCTTCAATTTTCGGGAGTGGGTAAGCATCAAGTAAAGTAAACTTATTTATTGTCTGTGAATAATCAACAACCATTCTCAGCCGGTGATTCTCTCCTTGCACAACGAAAGCTTGCGCACGCCAAGGAGAATTGCTTGGTTCAATCACACCTTCTTCAAGAAGTTTCTTTATCTCTCTAGCAATGAACTGCTTATCTTCCTCCGTATACTGTCTTGACTTGGTAATAATTGGTTTATAATCAGGAGTTAAGTTATAAAAAAGCGAGACAGAAGGTACTTTAGCGATAGCTAATGAGCAAATTTTAAGAGGTGGTCTGTCACCCTTGAAAACAATTTCTACAGAGGAATGATCTTTTAGTAGATCATGGCCAATCAGGAAGTCAGCGCAAAGATTTTTCATAATCAGTACTTCAACATCTTTGTAAAGATGTGTTTGTAATTCAACAGTAATTATACAACAACCTGTATTGTCAGAACTTAAGGAAGAATTAGCCATAGTTATTTTACCAAAATATGGTTTTGTTTGAATTTGACACTTTTTCACAAAACACTGATTTATAGAACTGAGGGAACTGCCAGTATCAATCAACGCATTCAGCTCAACCCCATTTTTCAAAACTTTAGTTATAGACTTCTGGAGACAGTGAGGAGTAGCAGTAACTGAGGCAAGAGCATTGGTTGAAGCAGTAGAATTTGTGGCATTGCGCAGAGATTTAGACCAGCATACTCTTTGGTAATGTCCTTTCTTACCACATCCAAGACATTGTGCATCCTTAGCTGGACAAACACTTCGTAAATGGCGATCATACCAGCAAAAGAAGCACTTTCCGGAGAGAGCGGAAGGAACTGCTACTGACTGATCTTCATTAATGTTGTTCTCTGGCTTTTCAATAGCAGCTACCTGTGTTAAATTAAGTATAGTAGTTGAATATGATGCGGAGTGATGTCCAGCCAGTTCCAAGGCTCTGGCCTGATCAAAAGCATTCTCCAGTGTGATTGTCGCATTTTCCAGTAGACGTTCCCGACTGCGCGTACTTCTTAAACCTCGAATAAAAGCATCTCTAATGTACTCATTTTTGTATAGTTCAGCGGTAACTGACTTGAATTCGCAGTCTTTACTCATCTGTTTCAAAATTTGTAGATATTCATTTATAGATTCTCCCGTTTGTTGGACTCTAGATGCCAGGCAGTGTCTGGCGAAGATTTCATTTCTCTTTGCAATATACAAATAATCCAGGATATCGATGGCATCATCATACTTTTCAGAGTCGTTTATGTATAAATAAACATTCGCGGATACGTAATTATTTAAGAGCTGGAGCTTATTTTCGTCTGTAACTTCTTTAACTTGAGTTAAAAAGTTCGAGAATGTCTTTTTCCAGTGTTTCCATTTCGATTCTGCGCCAACACACATAGGATCAACATCAAATCTCTCTGGTTTCAAAAGTCGTTCCATCTTTTAGGAGTTTAAGTTCAAATTAAATGTTAGTTAATAAAATTGAAATGACTATGACATTACTGCAAGAATGAAGCTTAATACGAAGCTTTTATTAACTAATATTTGAACGGTACGTTTGAAACAGTAGTATCGTAATAGAACGTTATATTTCAAATAAGAGATATCCAGAAGTTAAGAAGTGTTGCCACTCTTCAAAGTATAATTGTAGTGTTGCCATTTGCATAAATATAGCACATTACCATTCTTAATCTTAATCAATTATATATTAACTAGGGGGCTCCTCCCCCTGCTCGCTGACGCTCGCCAACCCCCTGGATTGCTATGCAATCCCCTTGGCTCGCTTTGCTCGCCTTAAAGTGAAGCATTTAAAATATGCCCTAGCAGAAAGCTATTTCAGCTGCATAATGCCATGAAATTGAAAACGTTTTGTTATTTATGAAGAGCCAAAATACTTGCCACGTCATTATCCTACTGCTGTCGAGACGCGTTAAGCAGGGACAGTGTGGCAACGTAGTAGAAAGTTCTTGAAAAATAAACAGTATAATATACATTTAAAAAGTATAATCAGACGAAACGGTCGTTTCGCCGCCAACCTTAAAAAAGGCAGAAACGACAGTAAGTATTGGACTTGAAATAACTCAGAAATAACTTTAAGATGAAAAATGGTTATTTTATTTCCAGAAGAATTATTTTCTATTTTTTTAAACTTACAGAACAGGTGAACAGAGTTGAGTTGTACAAATGCTGTATAATGGAATAATAGGTAGTGGCTTAAAAATAGAGTAACATGAAATATTGAATTTAAATATTCTAACACTCCCCCTCAATATTTCTATCCCACCAACCCCATTCCTTTTGAAAATTTTGCAGTCTTAACTGCTTCAAGAGGCTTCGTCAATAAGTCAGCTTTCATGACATCAGTTGGGCAGTATAATACCGACAGAAAATTATTAGTTACAAGTTCACGAACAAAATGATACTTAATGTCAATGTGTTTGGTGCGCTGACTAAACCTTCCACTCGTAAGCATTTTGATGCAGCTCTGATTGTCTTCGAATATGGTTATAGGTACCGTAGCTGCTTCATGAAAATCCCTCAATAGTCTATTTAACCATATAGCTTCTTGTGCTGATTCTGCAAGAGCTACATACTCAGCTTCTGCTCTCGATAAAGAAACTGATGGCTGTATCTTGCTTGACCAACATATTGTCCCTCCATATAGTTGGAACAAATAACCACTCTGTGATCTTCTTCCCTCAGATCCTGCCCAATTGGCATCTACATACCCTTCTAAAATGGTAGTTTCACTGTGTAGATCTGAACCTAACTTTAGTCTTTTGTGCACTGTAGTTTTCAAGTATCGAAATACTCGTTTAACTTCTGTCTAGTCACTTTGAGTTGGTCTGCTAACTTTACTAGCTAGAATTGATGTACTAACTGATATATCTGGTCTTGTATTAGATGAAATGTAAAGTAGTGATCCTATAGCTGCTCGATAGACTGTATTTGTTTCCAATGGATCTTCAACTTCATTTCTCTTTAAGTATCCTGGCTCCAGAGGTATTCTTGATGGTTTCGAATCCTCTAATCCAAACTCCTTTATTTTTCGATTGATGTAGTTTGTTTGATGCAAATAGAAAAGTCCATCATCATCTCGATCAATTTGTAAACCCAAATAAAAATTTAAATGTCCCAGGTTCTTCATTTTGAATTGTTTCATAAGTTCCAATTCAAATTCCCTTAAGTTTAAATTTTCTTTGCTGGCTGCAATCAGATCGTCAACATACACAAGAATATAGGTCCAGGCTCCATTTGAATGTTTCGAATATAGACATGGGTCTGTCTTACTCTGCTTGAAGCTCATTTTCATGAAACTGTCATGGAGTTTCTTATTCCATTCGTTTGCACCCTGTTTCAAACCATATAAACTCTTCTGAAGTTTACAAACAAGATGTTGCTTTCCTGGTTCTTCATATCCTTTTGGCTGTTTCATGTATACATCATGATGTAGATCGCCATTTAAGTATGCTGTCTGAATGTCATACTGATTAACTTCCATTTTTCTTTTTCCTGCAATAGTTAACAAAGTTCGAAATGTAGTCTGGCGTACAACAGGTGCGAAAACTTCATCATATTCTTCGCCAAATTTTTGAGAAAATCCCTGCGCAACCAATCTGGCCTTAAATCTGTCTACATGTCCGTTTTCATCAATTTTTCTCTTGAAAACCCACTTGCTGGCTATTGCTTCTTTATTTGGTGGAAGTTTTGTTAATTCCCAAGTTCTGCTTTCCTTCAGTGAATTTATTTCTTCTTTCATTGCATTACTCCAAGATTCAGCATCTTTAGACTTGATCGCTGCTTCATATGTTTTTGGTTCTGCTTCTTGAGTTTCACCTTCCTTAACCATTTGGATTGTTTCAATTAATCTTTCAGGTGCTTTTCTAACTCGATTTGATCTTCTGAGCATATTGGTTTCTTCATCTGTTTCATTTGTTTCTTCAAAATCAAAATATGCCGAAGAGTTGGTCTCCCCCTCAAGTTCGAATTGACATGGTTCTTCTTCAACTAAATTGTCTGGTATGGCTTCCTTTTGACTTTCAGACTCGAAATCGTCTACGAACTTCATATGTTTACTGATGGTAATCTTGTTGGTCTTTCTGTCTAACAATCTGTAGGCTTTAGATCCCTCTTGATAACCCACAAATGTCATCAATTTTGCTTTGTTGTCTAACTTTAATCTTTGTCCTTCTGGGATTAGAGTGTAAGCTTTAATGCCAAATGTCTTGATTACCTCCAGACTTGGTTTTTCACCATGCCATAAGTCGTAGGGTGTAACTTCATGGTGTTTTGTTGGCAGTCTGTTCTGTAGGAAGTTGGCAGTCTGAATAGCTTCTCCCCAATATTTATTTTCAAGACCTGATTCTAGAAGTAAACATCTTGTCATTTCAATAAGGTATCTGTTCTTACGTTCCGCAGTCCCATTCTGCTGAGGTGTATATGGTGCCGAGGTTTGTCTCTGTATTCCCTCATCAATAAAGATTTTATCCACTTCAGAATTCATGTATTCACCACCTCTGTCTGATCTTATGCACTTTGGTGTTTTCCCGAACATAGTCTGAACCTGTTTCACGTAATGAATTATGTTTCTTAAAACTTCCGACTTATTCTTCAACAAATAAATTTTAGTATACCTGCTAAAATCATCGATTAGTGTAAGTATATATCTATTTCCACTTGGTGTTGCAACATGAATCGGTCCGCAAACATCTGAATGAACCAACTCAAACAATTCTGAGGTTTCTGTTGTCGATTTCTTTGGAAACGATGTTTTCGTCATTTTCCCTTTAATGCAGATCTCGCATACATCAGTGTGTTTACAAGGTTTAATCTTTAATCCTGTGGCTAAATATTTATTCGCCACTTTCTTTATAGCTTGAATATCTCGATGGCCTAATCTTTTGTGCCATTCATGTATACAGAAAGAATTGCAATCGGTTGCACTTAATGCCTTTTGTGTATTTAATACATATAAACTGTTTTTAGTATTTGCTACAGCGACAGTTTTTTCTTTTAACTTTATAGTACACTGTCCATTACTAAAGTCAATTTTAAATCCTTTATCAACTAGTTTCTTGACAGATAATAAATTTCCATGCAATTGTGGCACATAAAGGACATCTTGAACTTTTATTTTACTTACTTGATTCTGGTCATTTTCATAAAATATCCAGCCTTCACCCTTTCCACTAGTCACTATGATTTGTCCATCTGCAAGGTAGACTTTATCTTGAATGGTTTCATCGAGTTCTGTAAAGAAATCAAAGTTGCTGGTCATGTGGGAAGTTGCACCAGAGTCAATATACCACGTAAGAGTTTCTGTTTCACCCAAGATAAAACAAATATGTTCTTCATTGCTGATTGTAATTTCTGAACTGTTATCTGCTAGAGTTACTTTCTTAGCTGTATGTTGATTTTCTTGCTGATTTGTTCCTTTCCGTTGTAACCATGCTTTATACTTTCGACAATCTACCTTGTCGTGGCCTGGCTTCTTACGGAAAAAACAGCTTCTTTTGTTTGTATACTTCTGAACAGTAGAATTGACCTTTAATACCTTTTCATGGCTTTGCTGGCTTCCATGGTTCAGTTCTCTTCTTCTGTTTTCTTCGATCAACTTATTTTTAACCAGTTCTTGTGTCAAATCTGCTTCCGGTCTGGTCTCCAAAGCTGTAATTAATGTTGCATAGCTGTCAGGGAGGCTGCTCAACAATAATGCCACAGTTAGAGGTTCCGCCAAATTTTCACCCAATGCAGTCAGTTGATCAATTAGATCTGTCATAGTGTTGATGTGTTCTTCCATATCACTGTGTTCATCCAGTTTCAAACTACACAGGCGTTTCAGCAAGTTGACTTTGTTTGATAATGTTGATTTTTGATGATAGTTGAGAAGAGAATTCCACATACCATTGGCTGTATTTTGTTTCTTCACATGGCACAGTTGGTTATCTTCTACTAAAAGTCCGATGGTAGCCCGAGCCTTTCCATCTTTAGTAATCCAATCTTCATTTGCATCCGCAGGTTTCTGATTTTCTACAATATTCCAGAGTCCTTCTTTAATTAATAGAAGTTCCACTTTATACTTCCAAATTTGGTAGTTTGAATTATTTAGTTTTGTAATTGATATTCGAGTTCCGTCTGCCATTTTGTCTTCAGTGTAATCTGAATCAAAACTTCTGCTTTCGTAATCAATTTCAAATTCTTTAAAAATATTTCAAAACTACACTCAGTCTCATAATCTATTGGACTTGAAATAACTCAGAAATAACTTTAAGATGAAAAATGGTTATTTTATTTCCAGAAGAATTATTTTCTATTTTTTTAAACTTACAGAACAGGTGAACAGAGTTGAGTTGTACAAATGCTGTATAATGGAATAATAGGTAGTGGCTTAAAAATAGAGTAACATGAAATATTGAATTTAAATATTCTAACAGTAAGTATCTATTCTCTGCATAACTTCCAGCGAAAAAGCCGAAATTGACTATTTTCTAACGCGCTTACGAAACTTAACATAATTATACAAAAAATACCATAGATTCGTCTCGGTGATAACTTTCAAAGAAAAAAAATTGAGTACCTGGGACAAAAG
Source organism: Linyphia triangularis (assembly GCA_963978545.1). Lineage (NCBI taxonomy): Eukaryota > Metazoa > Arthropoda > Arachnida > Araneae > Linyphiidae > Linyphia > Linyphia triangularis. The sequence continues at coordinate 54,134,835 of OZ021724.1, read as the reverse complement.
ACAACGAAGAAAAAAAATATTGAAAATTCCAAAACGAAATAAAAAAACGAGTTCTAGCCCGATTTTGATGTAAAAATTTAGACAAACGTACAGCCCTAACTAATCTATAGATCTTCAAACGGATTGAATTATAGGATGCGGAATGTTTCAACTTAAAATCCTACGCTGGTTTGAACTTCATTAAATAATTCTTTCTATTTTTAATTAATTTAAAACCACTTTTTTTTATTTCATAATTTGGCGACAGATAAAGGCGATCAGCTTGTAATTGAGGTTCAGATATATATGCCAAAAGTTGCCAAACAGGTTTGCTATCATTTGGAAGTTAGTTTTTCCGACATGTTAGGCTTAAGTGAGTTTTAACGTAATGTTAAAGTATAGGAGAACGAATTGGACTATAATTATATGGCTTATAACATCTTTAAAATTTAAATAATTTAATTTTTGAAGAGACAGAATTAAAGAGAAATATTTGTTCTTTAAGTTGCATGTGTTATTTGAACTGTATGACCAATTTAGAGAGAGTTAACTTTCAAAAACATTTTAATTTCGGGAAATCTCCATTGAAAAATGAAAACAATCACATTTTGTTGCAAGATACTATGGGCAAAATATAAATGTGGAGGTTATACGAGCTGAAGTCACAGTCAACTCATTACAGAGGACTAAATGAACCACGCATTGCGATTGGCTAATGGAATTTGCAAAAATGTCATTCGTTTTTAAAGATGTGTTGATTTTTACTTTCCGTTGTAAAATGAAATTGTAGAATCATATATCATCAAAATTGTAATTTCATAGTGAATTTTAAAATTGTTGTTACGAAAATATTTTAAATTTTGTCAAATATCAATGGGTTATTATGTGAACCAAAATAATGCTTGGTATAATAAAAATAATTTATACTGCAATATTTATTAGACTGTAAAAAAACTTGTAATATTTATTTGTAACAATTTATTAGTATAAACTTTCAATGGGATGCACGCTCTGGCCTTGTAAGTTAAAGGTGCCGGATTTGATTCCTGTGTTAGGTGTGGATGTTCGTTGTGATTCGGAATCCACGTAAAGCTGTGGGTCCCGGACTTATTAGTCGTTATTATGCACCAAAATAGGTCGTTGTGCTTACAAACTAACCAATCGAGCTGAAACTTGGCAGACAGGATCTTTGTCAATGGCAACGTATTTCTTTAAGTTTTGGGAGTTGAGTTGCCATACACAAGTTTCTAGTACTCGTTCGTGGTAGATTTTGATGGTTACTGCCGTCCGCATTCAACCAATTTGTCAATTTTCAAGTAGATTTTGGCATGCAAGATATCATTGAACTCAACTTGAAGAATTATGAATATTCATGGTACCAGGTGTATCATAGGTGGTACAACTTCTGGTTTATCAATTTTGAAGATAAATATGGCATGTTGGGTGTCGTTAGGCTTGTCTTGAAAAATTATGAATGTTTAAGGTACCAGGTATAGCATAGGTAGTACCACTTTCGGTTTATCAATTTCCAAGCTAAATATGGCATGTTGGACTTTTGTTTTGATGAATTATGAATGTTTAAAGTACCAGGTATGCTATTGGTACCACTTTCGGTTTATCAATTTTAAAGATAATTATTGCATGTAAGGTATCGTCGAACTCAGTTTGAAGAATTATGAATATCCCTGGTACCAGGTTTACCATAGGGGATAAATAGAAAAACGATGAAACGGACAAATTCAAAAAGAGAAGTCGTCAGTGTTTTAAAAAAAATTATGATATCCCCCAAAAAAACACTTTTGAAAAGTAGAAGAACCACCAACCTCAAAAACACAAAAAACTTTCTTACAATAAAAAAATCATAAACATGATGAAAATTTTCAGCCACAAACACAGTGATATAAAAAAATGGCCAACCTCTGATTAGAACTCTCGGTTGTGACTCGCTTACGAATGTATGCTTACTTAATTTATTTTTAACATTTAAGTTCCGCACCCATAAAAATTTACTCTGCTTGAGGTTGGCGCCCGTCTTAATTACTAACCTTTAAAACCCCCCACACATAAAAACTTTCCAAAATGTATGTACCAACCAAACAAAAGCTTACCAGAAACACTTTAGTTTCCTACTTAAAAAATTCTTAATAACGATTCAAATGCAAGCGTTTGAGCACAGTTTCTCTATACTATTTTGAAAATTACACGAGCATGAATATTTACACGACTTTGTATTTCCTACCCATCCAAATGAAATCATAAACTCGAATATTCGTGCAAGCATCCATAAATTAGTTTAAACGCAAGCATTGTTAATATTCCTATGACGGGCGCCAACCTCAAGCAGCGTAAATTTTTATGGGAGCGGAACTTAAATGTTAAAAATAAATTAAGTAAGCATACATTCGTAAGCGAGTCACAACCGAGAGTTCTAATCAGAGGTTGGCCATTTTTTTATATCACTGTGTTTGTGGCTGAAAATTTTCATCATGTTTATGATTTTTTTATTGTAAGAAAGTTTTTTGTGTTTTTGAGGTTGGTGGTTCTTCTACTTTTCAAAAGTGTTTTTTTGGGGGATACAAATTACAAAAATAAACAGTATCGTATATATATTTAAAAAAGATCGGTTACTTCATTGAACAATTAAAATTTACGGGCTGGTATCGTATGAAGCGCTAAAATAATTAAAGTTGTTTATCGAAATTTCTTAACGAAGCAATCATATGTTCGCATAATCTTTTTGCGATACTTAGAAAATAAAATAAAACAGTGAAAGGCCAATTATCTGGCATTGAATCAACAGGAAATTTTTGAAAATAAAATTTGGCGAGAAAATTAGCCCTATTTCGCCAAAAACTTTTTATTTATTTCATATGAGATTTTGAAGTTGAGCGGGTGGTTTTATTCGTTATTTTGATAGTTTTCAATTCGTAATAGCTAAATTTGCACTGATTAGAAATGAATATAGGTTCACATTTACTGCACAATGCCCCTTAGCGACTTTTTGAAAGTTGGCGATTTAGCGCTGAATGCAAACCGGCGACCTCCAGATCATATTCCAGCAGATAACTTTTCCGAAAAGTCTGGTTTATCCGGAATTCCAATCCAAAAGAAATATACACATCTTGGATCTATTTATTCTTGCATCATCGTAACTATTAAATCAATACGTTTTAAACAGGCAATAATTTCTATCTGTTGACTGTAATAAGAAAAACAAAATATAGCGAATCCAAGTTGTTGCAGTTGCCAGTTATATTAGTCAAATGTAGTTAATATATCTAATGAAGAAGGCCAAGCCTCCTCCACCTCCATCTGAACGGTCAGTCCTATAAATATCAAATCCGCTCATTTTTAACTGAGAGTGAGGCTTCAGTTTAGTTTCTTGGAGTGCAATAACCTGAGCCCCATGCGCATCCTCTAGATCTCGAAGCTGATCAAGTTTGACCCGCAATCCATTAATATTGCACTGAATGATCCTGAGTTTTCTTTTCTTTAATGGAGACTGTATCTGGTTTTTCGAACGAAGCCCTTTGCCTAGACTCCGGACGCGTCCCTGATTATCCTGCGTGACGGACGATGCAGTATTCAATACTGTAGGCTAACGATTCATGGTAAAGGAGATAGATGCAGCTTCTGTTGGTACTGGACCTTGGACGCCCGAGGGAAGAAGTCTGACTTTGTCCATTGCCTTTATGCTTTAGCTGGGTATAATGGAATGGCCTTCATGCCTTGGATGACCCTGCCACCTGCCAGGAGAAAAAAAAATCTCCAGACGTATTTCGCCCATTCCACCCAGTGTCACCACCCTCGTCAGGGCTGCCAACTCTCAGATAGCCTGAATCGCCAACAGCCTATTAAAAAATCGCCAGATCTCAAAATCAAGAAAATCGCCAAAATATAGCCAAAATTCGCCAAATGAGAAAATATATCGCCAAAAAAACTAATTATCTTAGATAAAAGATGTGTTTATCAATAGTATTGCCTTTCCAGCCAAGCCAATTGGCAAATAAATACCCGCAAACCGGGTTTTTTCAACGTTGGAGGGTAATTTGAAAATGAGGGTATCTGCGTTTTTTTTTTTTTCCGTAAAAAGAATGTAATTTTTTTACTACGGAGAGGTCATTTTTTCGAGTAATGTGATAATGTGAAGGCATGGATTAAATAAACAAGGGTTATTACTACACGAGTAGGTGGCGAAACACGAGATCAATTTATTTTATCCCCTACCCGGTAGTGTTCGTCATTGTGGTGTTCGTTTCAAGTTTCAATTAGTTTGCAGCTTTTTTTTTTTTTTTTTTTTTTTTTTTGTCTCGCATGCAGAACCAAATCGCGGTGAACAGAACAAAGGACCAAGGGGTACCCTGTTGTGTTTGTTAAAATACTGGTCGTACTGTCAGCAGGGGGGGGGGATGAAATTTGCAGTGTCATTTCCTTTCCCTTGTTCCAATCTTAAGCCGAAACCGATTCTGGTTTGGCTTTTTTTTCCTGATCCTGAGTTGGGATTTAGGAAAGTTAAGCTGAAGACACACAGGAACAAATTCCACCCTCCTTAATATTTCAGTGCATTTCTCCCCTTTCGACATTTATCAAAAGGGGGCTTGTATCAGCTCCGTGCCCGGACCGTTCCTGTGTGCCCCCCAGTTTAGGCTGCCACGTATTATTCATTAGGCAAAAAATTTTCGTTGCTCTCTAAATAACATTGGAAACTTTTCTTGGATATTCCTAGGTTATTTGCTTACGCTTGTCATTTAAAACTTAACAATAAGAATAATAAAAGACTGCAAATTATTATTTACTTTCAATTTGATTTTGTACAATAGAAGAAACAGTATAAATAAAAGAAAATACAACGAACCTGGAAATGATGAAGAAAATGGTAGATAAAAATGTAAATAGTACAGCTTTAACCACAATAATTATTTCTAAAAAGAGTTAATTAACTTTAGAGAGAAAGGAAAAATAAATATTGACATAATTAACATGACTGATTACAATGCTTTAATTGGATATAAAAATAAGAATTTATGTTTTTGAATAAGAATTATTTGATTATTTTTCTTAATAATCTTATGACTTTTGAAATTTTAATTTGTTAAAAATTTTAAACTTGTTTTTTTAACAGTTCAGATTGTTACTACATCAATAATCGGACATCTGTCACAATCCCTGTCGGGTCTACTTATATTTTGAAAATTGAGATCACCACATAATTCCTTCACGTTATGGACAATTTTGAAACAATATTTCATATTTTCTTAGTTACACGAACAGTTTTGCATTTCAATAATTTTATGCTTTTACATGGAGCTAGATAAATTATTTTTATGAATTTCAATGACCCATTAGATAAAACAGGGAAATAAAAGTATTGGATTCGGTAAAAAAAAATCAATTTTTGCTTTTCTTCATGTTTTGGGATGTGCTCTGATTTCAAAAAAGTGGTCTAGAACAATGTCGGTGTACGTCCGGAGACCTAGTAAGCATAACTCCCGAACAGATTGATCTACGATATTCTACTTTGGGTCGCACTCATCAAATGAGTATTTTACCTTGTTTGTAAAAGGATTACTTTCCACACTAGTTGCATAAATAACTATTTCCTATAACATTTTTTTTCAATTGGATCGGCTTAAATTAGAACTTCTCAATAGTCAAAAACTTCTCAAATCTATTGTATCTCTTTGTTAATGTATTAAATTTTGCTGTGAAAAATATGTGATACATTTTTGTAAATTATTTGAAAATTTCCGATTAGTTTGGTATGTGAACGAAACAAGTAATTTAAAATGAATGACTGGTGTTTGATCTAACATTTTAATTTTTAGTCTTTATTTTTGATGACGACATTTTCAAAATTTTGATTTTTTTTTTTTATTAAACTTTTATTATTTTAAATAAGATACTCATTTCATAATACATGCTAAAGAGTTTTTAAAGTTGCTTCATTGACTTTGACTTCAGGGCAACATATTTTAAAGTCGGATTTTCGGGGAATCGATTGACTTCTTATAATAATTAATTTTTTTTCTTTTCCTTTTTTGTCGCGTTCCATGTGCCACCTACGTGGGAAGACTGCTTCTTCCTCTCGTTTTTTATTTCTGGTAACACCTTTAGATTAGATACGAATCAAGTTTCTTAATAAGAAAACATCCTTTGCACGAAATAAGAAAACAATTTGTGATTAGTTGAAATGCACTTCGAATTCTTCCACCTCTTTTTATTTTACACTACAGCACTTAGATTAAGTTCAATTGGATTACAGTAAATGAGTTAATTAGTTCCTCCAAGTCAAATAGAAACGCGTGTAAAAGAGGCCTTTTAGTGACAGCCCTAAAACTTGATAGAATACATTGCCATCGACATCGAATCTATCTGCTAAGTTTCAGCTCGAATGGATAAAGCTAGGCAAGTGGATTAATTTGTAGTTATCATTTTCTCAGATTCGTACGCCACACACAAAAGCAAACAAAAGTTAGGATTTAGAAATACAACATACAAAATTCAAAGAAAATTGTTTCCCCAATGAAAATAAAATTAAAAAATAGGCCATATTCTAAATGAACAACCGAATTCTAAAAATAGATATCAAAGTATCATATTTGATGCCTAATAATCTACAAAAAGCAAAGTATTTAAAAGTAAATGGTTGAGAACAAAACAGGAACAAAAAGCAAGCCAAAGTATTTTAATGATAGCGCAATAAATGTATCTTCTAACCAATCCTCAATAATTCAAGACAACAGGCGCCTGCATTCACCAGACAGTTACAAGGAAAGTTACTAAGTCTGCTTTAATAATATATATATATATATATATATATATATATATATATATATATATATATATATATATATAAAATAGCAGATATCCAGAAAATCAGTGGAAAATCCGAAAATCGCCAAAAAAAAGCTGAAATTCGCCAGAATAATTTTTTTAAATCGCCAAAAAATCGCCAATCGCCAGACGCCTTCAAAATCGCCAAATTGGCGAAAAATTGCCAGACCTGGCAGCGCTGACCCTCGTCACGATGAGGCAGCATAATAGGACTTGAGGGGGTACAAAACGTCCTGGGGCTGCCCTGGAGCTGAAGGGCGACAGGAAATTACAAACCACCATCACCAGACTCATCACCGGACATACTCGCACACTTGCATTTTGCATTACAGGGGCGTTCTGGCCATAGGGTTGACCTGTGTAATCACCGGGCCGGTCAGTGTTTATCAAAAATGGGCCGATCCGGAAAAGAAGTTTTCTTTTTAATTTATAATTTATTTTTTTTCTTTCCAATATAAGTAGTTGCCTTCCTTAAAGTTTTTGAAACCCTAATGCATTTAAATCCCAATCACTCCCTCCAGAACTATTAATTATTTCTAAACTATTATCTTAGTTTAGTACTATATTAAAAATTTGCTTGAAATTTCACACTTTTATTTTTATAAATTATGTTGTATTTAGAAAATAGATGCCCTAAGATATGATATTATACGACTATATAAATATTTTATAGCTTTAAAGGTTAAATAATATTATGATTTCGGATGTCATTTTCTAATAAATCTACTAGTTATATGCCTGTACTTTCTTTATTTTGCAATTTAGATTTCTTTAAATTTGTGCAATAAACTATTAATGGTCTATGAAAACCAAATTCACTCTAAAGAGGCATAAATAGTAGAAACAGAGAAAATGTGATTTAATTTAAATACTTTTTAAGCCAATTCAATCATTAAATATAATTAATAAATAATAGTATTTAATTATTGAAATATTATCCAACCAATTTTTAAATAATACGATATATCAATTAAAAATTATCTATTTACTAAAAAAAGTTAATTATTTGAATTATTTTATTATCAACAATAATCATAAAAAATTAATTAATCTGCTGGCAAAAATTTAAAATAACCAGGCCGATTTTATCTCCCAGTACGTCCTTGCTTGCATATGTTCAGGGACAAAAGGAAGTACCCTGTGTGCCTCAAGTGTGTGTCCCATCAAGCTTCACCGGACCATCTGCTTTCCTGTTTGGATTTGGAGAAGAGAGATCTCTTTAAAAACCCTGCGCTGGTTCGAGACTTTATTTGGGCGTACGGTCTCTTAGACTTGGTCTAGATCAAGTGGAATACGAAACAACAACAACAACAACAACAACAATTAGTCAAATTTCAAAAGATATATTGTGATTGGCTGGATTGCTGAATTTGGAAATTCGTGCATAAAGTACATTTAGAAGATTTGTTTGAAGTCATTGCCATTTTGCTCACAGAAATAGAGCCGAATTTGGACGTTAAGCAAGAGAATTATATATATAGATTATGTTTAGTATTATTATGTTATGTATGCTTTTGTTGGATGAACTTAGGTTCGAAATGTGTAATTTAAAAAAGTTACAATTCTTTACTTTACGATTGTTAAAATATGGAGAAATATTATTACTTCCCCATAACTAATTTTGATGTCCTTATTTCAATTAAGTTTGAAAAATTTATTGATAGAGACTTTTAAATACTCAGTTCTCTCAATTAAAACTTCTGTGATCTCACTTAATGAGCTTCAGAGAAATTCTGAAAATACGTATTTTTATATTTTTATCGTAGAAACTTTGCATGTTTTCGACAATTAATTAGGGACGTAACAAGGGTCATAAGGACTAGAAAACGGGAAGAGATAATATATAATATTTACATAACCTCTTTAATTATGAGAAAGTCCAATTAAACATTATATTTAGAAATAAATGACATTATATTGATATACTTCAACCACCACACTTTTGCATCAAAAATATTAAACTTTTATAGACTTCGCACATATTTTTAAGAAATATTTTTAAAAAATGCAGTTTTCGAGAAAGTTTGAAATTTGTTTGTAAAAACCAGTACAAAATATAAGTTTAATATTCGTAAAGAATATTTAAGTAAATATTTCTTCATAATATGTGTCTGTTTATGTAAAATATGCCTAAAAAGTTTCAAAGTAAAATACTTGATATCTTTAAAAAATAATCCATTTGCATGAAAAATAGGCATTTTGTGATTGTGGCGTTTTTATTATACAGAATTGATGCAATTTTCCAAAAATATTTGTTGAATGCATGGTTACTATAAATATGAAATAAAAAATACTGTTTGAAGTGATTGAAAATATCTGAACGTCAATTCATACAATATGCTATTAGCTACATATTTTGGAATTAATGAATAATATCTGTACACATTTATGATATATATATATATATATATATATATATATATATATATATATATATATATATATATATATATATATATATATATATATATATATATATATATATATATATATATATATATTCATATTCTACTATAGAACATATTGTCTTTGCAAATTCAGTGTCTTTTTTAAATCCAATTTCCAAAATCCAATTAAATCAAAGTTAAAATGCACCAAATAAAATTTATTTGTTCAATACAAAGAGTAGTAGAGACAAGAGTTTTGAAATAGTCGCTGAATTAATTATAAAATTTAGAACCAAACAATGCAATGAAAAACACATAGATATCAATAAAAATTCTGTGATAATCAGTTTCTAAAATTTGAATTTGCATAATTTGTTGGTTTGGGGATAATTTTTGTCTTTTTAGAGCGTTTTAAAAAAGATTCACTTTTTTTAAACCATTTCTTAATTATTAATATGCAGTGAAAAACCTGACATACAAACCCTTTCCGGGAGTAATACAAATTAGATGTTTTTGAGTATCAAAATGCTTAGAAATTAAATTAGTATTCCACTAGAAAGGCATATGATGAATGAATAGTTCAAGTTGTTCGTCACTTAATAGGAGTTGTCTAGAATTTGATGTCAATTTACAATTGAATTCTTCTAATATGTATTGTATTTATTCAAGTCCTAAACAATAAAGTTCACTCAGGCCTCATTTCTAAATTCAAAGTAGTTAAACAGCTACCAAACATTTGATTTTTTAAAAAATGAGCCTTATCTGAAATCAGTTTTAGCTGTAATTAAGGAGTTATTTATATCCTAAAATTTCAAATACAATGGCACTGCTTTGTTTTTCTGATTTAATGTTTTATAACTAACTAAATCATTATAGTTAATAAAGTTATAATGCACTCACTTAAATATTTAGTTTTTGAAGCACTTGTGCTTGGACTGGTGTATTTGAAATCGTTGTAAACATTCCAAATAGATGGATCGTGGATAACATGGCGTGGCAGGATTTACGTTTGTGTTTCCAAAAATTACTTTCACACTCATGAAACGTCTGTAAGTAATTTTAACTTGTACTAGGCATATTTCCCACATTAAAGTTTTTCGCAATTTTAGTAAGTGTAATCTAATAGAAGATGCCCCTCCCTCTCATCACTGGTATGCAGCCAAGAAACCGGGAAACCAGATTGGCAAGTGGACACACGAAGAGTCTCTTGTACTCTGAGGGTAGAAAAACTTACCCTGTCTTCTCCAAATGTGAAGCCCAGCAGGCCTCTGCCGAACATATCCTGGACTGCTTGGGTCTTTCCAAAGAGGACTTATACGCTACACCACTTCTTGTCATCGACTTAAACAATTTGTTGGATCTTGTCTGACTTCGTCAGACAGATGGAGGATAAGAAACAACAACAACAACAATAGAAGATGCTGAATGAGTGCAAAATAGGAACGAATGTATCATGATATTTACCCTCTTCCTTACACTATTAATAGGCATAGATAAAACATTTTTATGGTTAAACAGCGTGTCAAATAATTTAAAGAACAAATTATTACGGCGAAATTTCCTCACCTCCTTACAATTAGTTTTCTTAGAAAATATTTCTTAGTTTCTGATACAATAAAAACCTTGAAATATATCCGAATAATTACCTAGTTTTCTGATTAAAAATTAAATATTAACTTTAAGATATTTTGTCCTTAAAAATTGCAGTTAGAAAAACAAAATGGCTCGAAATTTATTTATGATATTTATGTTTTATTACTAGTTATAATTCTGTTTGATTTTAGAATCAAATTGCCCAGTTCATTAGAAAAATAATACACAACTCACACGATTTCCTGTAATCATCCATATACAACAACCCCCAACCCTCTTTGATAACCGGCTGATCACAACTGCTTCTGCGCAATTTTTCCTAACCCTTGAACACTGAACACCTGCTCTATATAATTGACTGACCATAAAAACTCGGTGATCCTACTATTGTGGTTCCTATTGTGAATTATTATGCGCGTGTTATTATTGTGGTTCTACTACCGAAACTGTTCTTGAACGGATTGGGACCACATTCTTACAACTCGATACCCGAAAATTAAGCTCCTCAATATTGAGATTTGCCCCTAATGCCTCTCACATGGTGCGGACTCGAGTGCGATTTTTCTCATTTCGGCTCCCCTCTTAAAATCACATGTGTGGGATCGTACACGCCTTAGGCCAGCCCTGATTAATAGGATGATCCAACAAACACCTATATATCCGTTTCCTTCTAGAATAGAGGATATATAATACCCGTAACCTTCTTTTATCTAAACTTAAGTGTAAAATTTATATTATGAAGTAAAACTTAAAAAAATAACTAAATACTTTTAATCACCGCTTATCCAAATACTGCATTCACTGATAAAAAATAATAATCAAACTCTTCAAAGTGGCGGGCATAACGTCCGCAGATATGGGTTCGTGTGAAAAGGCATGCGTTTGCTGGCTCGCGTCTTCACCGTGTGAAAGAAGCCTAACTCATTAGTGGAATGTTTTTCGAACATAATGAAATGGAAATTCTATATTTAGAGTAAACGAAGCCTTCTAGATCGAATAAAAAGAATACAAAGTGTTTATATTGAAATTTTTAAATTTAGAGTTCAATTCACTTAGTAAACAGCCCCCAAGAAAAAGTTTTTGTAGCAGGCATATAAACAATCGCATACAAATTACATTGGTGCAAATTGTAAGATTTCACGACATTTAAAACCAAAGAAATTGCCATCGTCCGGATTTTTGTTTACTTACTGTACCAACTAGTTTTAGCTTAAGTACAAAAATATGCAAATACATAAAAAAAAAGTAATAATAAAAAATAAGTATGACGTACTAAACAAATAAGTTCTTTATCTTTATATATGAAATAATTTAGGATTACTACATCTACATACGAATATATATATATATATATATATATATATATATATATATATATATATATATATATATATATATATATATATATATATAATTTCAAAACAACTTTCCCGTTCTAAGTTTGATAAATAACTTAATCCTTTGTTAGGCGCGCGACCTTTTGTCTCGCGGTTAGTCGCGTGAGGGACAAATGGCCCCCAAATTCAAATTGTCGTGCATTTCGTGACCAAATATCACAGTAAGAAGGCTTTGATCATGGGCTGCCATCTATTGAGAAAATGATTGTGAAGAACATATATCACTCGCGCGACTAACCAAGGGTTAAGTTATCATTTTAAGAGAACTTTGTGCGATCTTCGATGATGCAGTCATTAAAGTGTCAGGCTAGTATACGTGGTTCAAAACCAACCAGGCACCTTGAAGTGATAAAACTTTATTTTAAAATAAAAGTACGTCTAAATCAAGTTAAAACACGTTTTTTCAGAGCTTTGATAATCATGCAATTTACTTGAAAAACAAATAAATTTTGCTTATAATTACACAGCTTACATTTAAAGTATCGAATTCAGTTCTTGAAATTCAGCAAAAGATGAAATCCGTTGACCCGTTTAAATTAGTAATTTGTCATTACCTTAGCTAAAATTCACAACATCCGGGATCATTTCCTGTAGGGGATACAGACAGGGTTTCAGCGCATATGGAAAGTCAGGAAATGTCATGAAAGTCATGAATTTGGACGTTAGGTAAATTATGTCATGGTAAGTCATAATTTTGAGCACAAAAATGGTCCGAGTTATGAAAATACAGGGAATTTCATGGATTTCGAAACATTTTAAGTAAAATCACGTAACTGTGACATCATAAACGCCATGATCGCTATTCAGCCTTAAATTCAGCTTATTGAAAATTCATCTATGTTTTTATTTACATTTTGACGGAAACAACAGTCACAGTTAAAAACCGTGGCTGATTAAAACATTTCTGAACTCCAAATTTGTAACATCACACAAGTAAGGTCTCATAAATGAAAAAAAGTTCGAAATATAAGAACTGAAATGAACAGTTTTGATAAACTTGTGCTTATATATATATATTTTGGTCCCGTACAAATATGTACTCGGTGGCAGGTGCTAGTTCACAAAGTTCTTCCTTTACACTCCCAGCCGGGAGTTCAGCCAACCAGCCATATATATATTATGTCTTCCTTTTTCTGTTTTGCGTTGTTGATATCAAAACATTTCATTTCTGATATAATTTATTATTGATTTATTATTTCTTCAAATATTTCTTTATTATTAAAGATTGATTAGCTTTTTTAACACCGAAATATCAAAGAATGGAAAATTATTTTTCCCTTTTCAAGTTGATTTAGAATTTACTGAAACAAGGATTTTTTACTTAATTTAAAATGAAACTTTATAATAATCATTTTATAGTACATTGATTTATTTACTATGTTCGTGTTAGTAACATTCATATAGCTTATTATTTTTTATTTATTTATTTTATTTTTTTGCGATTTGATTTCTTGTTTCTAGGAAAATTATTTGCTTCAGTCTTGAAAGTCATGGATTTGTAACATTTTATTCTGGCAGAAAAAAAAGTAATGACCAAAATTCATCAAACCATTTTAGAGTAGGCCTGGAAAAAGGTTTGATCATAACAAGAACCAGAAGAACAAAATTCAAATGACTTTGAAGACTTTCAAAGAATTTTTTTTTTTATGTCCCCTAATACAATATTAACAATCATGTGATTATTTTTCATTTACTTTCATTTGCCTTTGTGTTACTTAGAGTAACACAAAGGCAAAAACAAAAAACTGAGATATGAGGGTTTGAAAACTGCTGCAAGATTGATCTATTCAATTTATACTTGCACAATCTGTCCCTTTGAAATCGGACTTGGCAACGAAACGCTACAGCGTTCCTGGATATAGTTAATCTTAATGTAGTCATTGTGCTAAGTATAGGGATGTATCATGCTGTCGAAAAACAGCACTTATTAAGCAGCTACGTTGTTTCAATTTTTCAGACAAAATAAAGGAATCGCTACTCTGGTTTTTATTGCAAAAATTGTTTATGGCAGTGTATTAACACATCTCATTGTGCTGGTATAGTTCTGTGAAACTCAGTATACCTGCATAAGTACTCTAGCATATTTAGTGATGTGTTAATCTCGAAGCTAAATGTACAAAAGTTTGGAATCGTCGAGCCCCCAAATCAGCCAAATAAGCAGACGGATAACTACCATGTATTTTTCATAAACACACAATATAAAAAATTATATATATTGTCCAACTCTTAAATACAATTGGGAAACTATCCCACAAAAACTGCTATATATATGCTCATTAGGACCAAAATGGTTTAAGAAATTGATAAATTTGTGGCTGGATTTTATCCATTGGTAATGTATATAAAAAATATGTATTTCATAAATATACATGTTTCAATAAAAATCAAATATACTTAGCATGAGCTTGTTTTTCCATCATTTTTAAACTATGAGAAAAAGAAACATGATAGTGATGTTCTAAATTTTTCTTTAATTCATACAACCACAACATCTCAGACGTGGATCAACCACCAAATACATTCCTGACTGTTAAATAACCACATACATGCCTATCAAGTTTTGATACTGTCCACACTTTTAAAACTTGACACCACTTAAATATTTTCCGTGTGTAACATGTTGACACTTCTCGCTCTTAGAAACGATCACCATATGCCAGTTTTTTGCCATTGAAAATACTTTTCAATTTCTGCAATTTTAGAGTAACCATTTTCTCAGGTTTTAAAGAAAGAAATTGAAAAACAAGCTCATACTAAGCACATTTAATTTTTATTTTAATATAATTATGAATTACACATTTTTTATATTTTATTTATTACCAATGGATAAAATCCATACACAAATGATTTCATCCTTGGCCAACAGAGGACAGAATCTCATCCAGAATGACAAAAGAGAATTCCATTTTTTTTTAGAAACTGGTTTAGGCAAGTACAACCTCATTTGTATCTGGATGTTATCCATAAAATGTAAAAAATGTGAATTTCATAATTATATATGTTAAATATACTCAGTATAAGTTTTTTTTTTTTTTTTTTTTTTAAATTTGAGAAAACAGTTACTCTAAGATTACTGAATTTGAATGTTTTGAAAAATATTTTCAATTCTATAACTCTATTTAAAAGGAAGTATGGTGGGAAAAGTCTTGATAAGAAAGAGAACTTTAATATAGAGCAATAAATCAGTAGGAAACACACTAAAAATAAGCTGTATAACCAATAGTACAAATTCGAGTACATTTACATTAGTTTTTAATATTGAAAATTTGGTTTTCAGGCTCATAAACAACTTGCAGAGTCAGATGCAGACTATAAAGTACCCTCTATTATATACTTTCAACATTAGCACCAAAAACTCTTGTAATTAGTAGATAAAAGTTGTATAATTAAAACATTTCACTTCTGAGAAATACAACTGAAATTAAAGTGATTTTCTGAATAAAACAGCACAAATCGTTTCACTAATTTTAATTTTATTGCTGCAAAAATTCATATAACAACTTTACACATATAAATTTCAACAATATTTCTTATGGTAAAACACAATTTTACATTACACGACTGGATTTGATTGCTTTCAGTTTGAAGCAAGAATTACAAAATGAAAATGTAAACAATTGTACATTTTAAAATCAATAGACCACAACAAATAATACTATTCAAAGATTTGAGATTATTCAAATTTTAGAGACAAATCATAAGACAAAAGTTTCTTGCCTCGAAAAACATCATGCAATTGAAATATAAAAGATTCGTTAAAATCAAAAATTTATTATGGAATTTTAGCTACCTGTTAGTTCGTTTTTTTGGCTATCTACTACCTAACTAGTGTAGTAGCACATATGAATGATTTTTAAAAAAGATAAAAAATGCACATTCTTTATTTCAAAGAATGTTTGCCATCATTTCAATGGAGATTTTATAGAAATGTTTATGATATGACATATGAAGAGACTATGAAATGAGATGAGTAATTTTGCCCTTCTCGGGAAATTTTCTGAATTTTTTAGATTATTATTATCGTAGATTTTAATTATCTATACTTCACTTTTTAATAATACATTAAAAAAAAAAAAAAAAAAAAAAAAAAAAACAAGAAAAGAAATTACATGATATTTTTTAATCTGTACAGGATATGTATACAACATAAAATCTCTAAATTATATAATACAAAATATCTATTACTGTTTTAGTAATTATATATTCAAATAACAATTTATACACAGGGATAGCTCTTTTATGAAGAAAATCGATAGTAATTTATCATGCTAGTAAAATCAAAAACATTGTCTTTACTTCTAGATAAAAATTATCAATAATTATCACTTTAATACAATTTTTTTTTTCAAAAATAGAAATTTGAAATGAAAATAAAACAATGATATGAATGACTATATTGATCTTCAAAATATAAACAAACATATTCACAACTCAACATTTTCATTTCTAAAAGATGCAACGATGAAGTGTTAATGCCTCCAATGAAACTGTGTCAAGATAATGGATACTCAACACAAAGCGACTTGGATAATAATTTAAAAAAATACTATTTATAGTCACATCTGAAGAGACCCTTGTGCAGATTCTAAGGCAAACACGAAGTGACATCCTGGCAATGGTCTATGATATGTGTTTCATTTTCAGTTTATGATTCGTATAAATGCGTCATAAGATTTTTCCAATCTGACAATGGATTTAAGTATGAGGTAAGATTTCTCAACCCCGTATGAAGCTATTTGCACTGGAGCAAATATGTTATGTGTTTAGGAGAACAGTTCAAGGAAATTGATTACACATACTTAGGATCAGTGTCTAAGTTCGTCATCTGAGCCACTGGCATCTTCGTCATCTGTCATTACAGTTACAAGCGTACCCACCGCTTTACCCACATTGCCGGCCATGTGCAATAAATTTCCAACACGAGCTGAACCTGAAATGGAGAATTATTTGTTATATAAAAGTATTTTTCACCATACAATGTCAAATTAAAAATAGTGTGTGGAATTAAGGTAGTTTTCTGTGACAAATAATCTCTAACTTACAAGCATAAAAATATCAGAATAATTCTTAAAATTAAAAATTATACTAATAAGTTCGGAAAACTTGTAAATAAAAACTTTTGCAGTTTGTAGTTTTGTTTGGACAAACAATAAAAAAAAAAAAAAATTTAAAGACTGGAGTGTTTTTTAAAGTTTCATAGTTTTAAATAAATCCTTTTGAAAATATACTTTTATCAATTAATAAGCCATTGTCAATGCTATTTTACCACAAATATATAACAATTTGTATATTTAAAATAATATTGTTAAGTATAGAGTAATATTACAAATATCAATACGATTCATAACAAATATTGCTTAACATGCTACTAATAACCCATAGTTTTTTTTCTATGAGTAAAACAAAAAAGATTGCAAATTTACTTTATCAACCAAACTAGTTTATAAAGAACTTAGAAGTAAAAGGTATGGTACATAAACAATCACATAAAACAAAAAAAATATTAAAGCAAGAAAATGAATGATTTATAATATTTAAGCAATAAAGCTTAGTTTTTTTTTAACTCTACACATGAAAATTACACCACCACTAGTCAGTTATCAGAATGACTTATAAGCAATAGATAGTAATCAGGAACTTTAAAGGTTGGTTTGTGCTGCTTTTTTTTACTATACTTGCTAAACAGAAATGCATCATCTTCAAAATTGCTACAACTACGACTACATATTTAATGTTATGAACCAAAATATTTGCTGGTTTTATTCTTTTTTTTTTATGTAAAATTCCATAGGTTCTACTGTTTTGTGGAATGGAATTTACATACCATTTACTAAAAGTCCCCTTACACTGAAGTGAGGGTTAAAGCTGTTGTATTTGCTCCAATGCTTATTCAATCTAAAAGATAAAGTTACTCATTTTATGGAGTGCTATGTTATATTTGATTGAAAAGGGGAAGGAACTACTTAGAAATAAACTACTCTAGAACAGTTTCATGACTTTGAAGAAGTTTCTAAAATCATAAACTGCTTTAAGATGGCAAGGATAAAAGATATTTTCTGAAATATTTCCAACATGTTAGAATATTTTAAATGGGAAACAGGATTAAGAAAGTTGAAGTTCTTAATATTAACTTTGATTTGATACACCTGACTTTTGCAAATCAAACCTTATAGATTTGAATAAAAACAGTGTATGGTTAATTATTACAAAATAACCAATTAAAATATTCTAAGAAAATATTTTTATTTTTTTAGTCACTTACATAAAAAAAAATATTTTATTAAACTCCAAGGAATATTTTTAAGGAAACGCCTATCCCAATTTAAACTTACCAGAATGGTCCGAAATTTGTCCATTCCTCCTAGGTGCTTGTTCAACAATGACTGTGCGATTCCATGAAGGGTTGGGGCTCCCATATCCATTATTTTGAGGATTTCCACGAACAGGTACTGGTTGAGGCTACAAATTATAACTCAATTTAATTAAACATATTAAAAAAGAATTCAAATATTTATTGAGTGAACTTGCATATCGAGAAGGTTCAAAGTGACCTTTACAGTCACTAATTGAATTGTTAAAAAAAAATCCATTGACAACAACAAGAAAGTGTGAAATCAACATCAGAAGCAAGAAAAAAAATGACCCATTAAAAGCATGAACTAGAAAAAAATTTCAAAAACAATAAAAGCAAAGACGTTTACTTCATCTAATAGTTGCCTCAGCCTATGCAGTTGTGCTTCTAGCTGCCTGTTGTGGTCCTCCAGTATTTGCATTCTGGCTTCCAAACGTCCCTTGTGCTGCCTCAACAACTTTGCTTCTGCCAGCATTTCTTCGTCCCTGCAGGGGGTGAGAGGAACTTGTTCTTCCTCTTCTTCGGTCACGGTTGGGGATACACTGCGACTTCCGCGAGAGCCGCGTAATCGCTCATATTCAGACTGCAGGTGCCTAGTAAAAGTTGATGACTATTTGAGTTGCTGTTTATAAATTATTAATTATAATGGTGATAACTATTTTTTGCTATGTAGCAGATACTTTAAAATACTTCTTATTAGTAAATTGTTCCAAATCAGAGTTCGCAAAAATGCTTGAAATCTGCGTGAACACGCATTGAAAATTAATTTCACCCTTTAGAATTAACCTCATGCGTAAATTCACACTTCAGCACATAATGGTTAAATTTTTAAAAATAATTCTCCATTTTATAAAATCAGAGATCATCCTAGCCGTTTTTCAAAGGGCGACGCTACCTCCCTGCCTTTTTCTTTGAAAATAGAGTTCTTTTCTGAAAAAATACAACATTTTTGTTTATTTTCCAACGGAATGCAACATACGGTTAAACCCTCCGAAATCGCCAGCATGAGCTTTCATATTCAAACATGCCTCGTACAGACCAGTGAATGACAGAAGTCATTGACTGGCTTATGATGCCACATGAATCATTAGTAGGTGGGCAACCCACAATTTCCAAATGCAATTTTGTAGGCTCCTTAATTAAGTGTATTTTGCCAGCTTTTTGCCATGCCTTCTTACACAAAATAGATAAGAAAGGTAACCACATGCATGAATTCATGGAAAACGTACATTAATACTATGTCGTCTACACGTTTAAACAGGATTTTTTTTTTTTTTTTTTTTTTGCACCGGTAGGTCTGGTTTAGAAGTTCAGACCATTTTGATTATATGTCTATTGCTGATGTATTTTTTAGATTTTCGGGATATCGGAAATTGTCAAGTTTTACTTCTCTGTCATTTGCACGATCGTTTTTGAGGTGTCGCTAGCATTTTTCCCAATAGTTTCACAGGACATCAAAGTGGTGTCATCGAAAGGCATAGTGTTAAGAGTTTAACGCTCAATTTCAAACAGGTTTTGTGAAACCACTCGAAAAGTTAATCCAACTATAACATCATAATCAGTAAAAATAATGTAAAATATGTTTAATAAAATTAGGCATCCTAAATATTTGTATAACAGTATACCAATGCATGGAACATCATTAACCTAAAAATACATCAAAGGGAAAAAAAATATATTAATGTATACTGATTTTAAAATATTAAAAAGTTTGAAATTTACCTGTTTTCTTCTTCTAACTCATGAATCATTGCTTCTAACTCTTCTCTTTGTTCAGCATCAATTGAAGCCATTATTTGAGCAGGACTTCTAGGCTAAAATTTCAAAATAACTATAAAACAATGACATCTTTACATTATAAAAAATATTTAAATTTAACAGGCTACAAAAAAAAAATATTAAAAACAGTTACAAAACAAGTAACAACCAAATGATAAAAATTATATTTAACACATAAATTACCACTGGTAAAGCTAATTCTCCACTCAATGTTTGACAATATTGTGCTATTAATTGATGTTCATCTTCACTCCTAAAAAGAAATATAAACAATTAAAATAAATAACAATTACACTGAGCAAACGACTGTTAGGTAATAAATTGCCATTACCAATAATCATAACTTTAGTACTAGACACAAATTTTAATATGAACTTACGAATCAGGGGTTGAATTACTTCTAGTCCTCAGTTCTACTTCAGCTAACCTGCAAAATATTAATGAAATATTTTACGACAATTTCTTAAACAATATAACTTGGCAGATAAAATACTGACAATACCATTTCAAGAACTAGTTTTTTTTAACAAAAGGAAACACCAAAATTCTAGTTGTGTTTAGAATCCTTTGATTTTAATATTAAAAAACAGAAAATAATAAAAATAAACTAGATTATTAGCAAATATATTCTTATCAACATGTACGGTATAAATTTGTTATGTAAATGGTATAAATTCATTTCACGAAATAATATTGCTATTTCATTTATCATGAACTGAGTACTTTCAACTCTAAATAAAACATAACCTCATGCAAATGTTAATTTATTTTTACATAATACTGTTAGTCCGTTGAACTGAACATCAGGATTTTTGGAAAGTCCAGAGAAAGGCAAGGAAGTCAATTAAAACTATCGCAAAGTCTCGGCCCGAAAAAGGGTCATTTGGAACATATGTTAGCGGGTTACTTTCAAAAGCCTGGGATTGCAGGGAATGTTAGGAGTCAAAAGGTCAGTTGGGTATGAAAGAGGCAGGAAGACTTGAAAAGGGGGTGCCGGGGTCTTGCGTGTTTGTTGGTGTAAGTGATACGTAACAAGATCCCCGGTAAAATGACTATCAGAAGGTTGTTTTCTTGTTATGAAATATTGGATAAATCATGGGCTGGATCTTGATAACAAAACAATTTAATCACACTATTTACGTGGCTACATTCTATTTCTAATAAACTAAATCATATTATGTACAAGTGATCAGAAACTTCGTAGAGGAGCAATGAGGCCGCATGTCTGGTGCTCATGAATTTTCGTAGCCGAGTGTAAAACAGAGATGTTACTTTAACAAGAATCAATTTAGAATGAGGAAAAGGCTGTACACCATTGGTTGGTTTGGTACCACGTGGGATACGGATCTTTTATAATAGGATGGGAAAAATCTCAAGTTGGGTGGTATGGATGACCTGGAATGGAATGTCTTCTGAGAAAGGAACTCAAGAAAACACCATATGCTGCTGATTGAGATTTCCCATTGCTATTGCCTTTGTGTGAATGCACCAGAACATGTCCGCCACAGTACTCTCCCTCTAGTGTCTTCATACTGATGACACGAAATATTTTGGAAAATGTACACGTCGACCATACCGTGTTGTGATTGTCGGAGTGTTCTGTGGTTGCACTGAGTCATTAGCGTTAGAAGAACTATTTGCAAAAGTCATTTCTCTTTGCACAGAAGTAGTTGAAGAGGTAGCGTCGTTGATGTGAAATGCAGGTTTTAAACGATCAATCGAAACAGTCACTTTTTTGCCACGAATGCTAAGTTGAAATACTTTATTGTCACGTTTAAGTACTTCATAAGGTCCATCATACAGGGGTCAAAGTGAAAAAAAAAGAAAATATAGGATTTTTTTTAAAAAAATATAGGACAGTATAAAACATCAAATAACTGTACACAGTTGCTACTGAACTTAAATATTAACTCGTATATTTATATACTCGTTATATTGAATTTAAGAAAATAGGAAACACACCATTAAAAAAAGAAATCGCCTAATCCTGAATATGTCATTCGTTATTGCCTCAATATTCCATCTCCAAATGAAGTTTTATCAATTATATTATTTGCAATCTTGAGTCTTTTGCTTCCAGCTTCTATAACTGCTTGAACTGCTCCAATTTCTTTAAGTATTTTCTTTTTATTCCTGATTGCAGTCTTGTGTTTTGGTTCAGATTTACTGTTCAGTGTCAGATGGATTCATGGATTAGCGGCGAAAAGTGGGAGATTTAGCGCCGAATGAGGCGAACAGGGGACTTTGGGTTTCCAGAAACCCTTGTGACCGTTTGGATTTGACAACACAACGTATGGACGTCATTTTCAATTTTGGCGACTTTTATGAAAAATTTGTGGCCAAAATTCCGAATCCTTTAAGGATTCTGCGCCAAGGTGATTTTCGCCAAAAAATCTGCCATTTTCTTAAGACAACAGAACTGCCTATGGTTGCCGTAATTTGGCGCGATCTAATGTAAATAATTCGTGGCGCAGAATCCGTACCGGATTCAGAATACATTACTTGTTTACATTTTACAACTATCGTCAGTCCTGTAGAGTTGAGTTGTAGGTTATGCAGCACATGACGTCACAAGAGATAAAACGCCACCGTTACAAATTTTGTCAGGTCTTTTTCACCTACGATCGCGCCAAAAAATCCGAAATATAAAAAATGGCAACGAACGGCTCTGTTATTACGAAATTGGAAGAAAATATAGGTCGAATCAATAGAGAAATATAGGATATATAGGACAATAGTAAAATATAGGACGTTTTTGTCGATTTTTTAAAAAATATAGGATTTATAGGACATATAGGATGTCTGCGACCCCTGATCATATGGTGCTTGAAGGGGTTTTTTCACTGAGTCACAACGAATGAAAACGTGTGTCGCAGTTTGCAGTTGTGGATGCACAAAAGTCGCTTTTGACCCATGGTTTGAGGTTGCCTTTGGTTGCAATTTTTGGAAATGGGAACGAAGTTGTTCCACGAATGAGAGTGGGTCGATTGTAGCAGATGAGTGAAAAAACTCCGATGGTAGTCGCAGCGTTGAACCGTACAACATTTCAGCAGTAGAACATTTGATGTCTTCCTAAAGAGCAGTTCGGAGACCAAGCAACACAATTGGCAGGGATTCTGACCATTTTGAATCGCTATGACACTTCAGGGCAGTTTTTAGTGGTCTGTGAAATTCTTCGATTAACCCGTTACTTTGAGGATGGTACGCCGTGGTACGTATTCGGGTCACGCCCAAGAAGTTAGACAGTGATCGAAACAGTGCAGCCTCAAACTGAACACCTCTGTCTGAAGTGATTGTTGCTGGACAGCCAAACCTGGATATCCAACACATGACAAATGCTTTTGCCACAGTTTCTGCGGTGATATCTGGAATAGGATAAGCTTCGGGCCAGCGTGAGAACCTATCGATAGCAGTAAGACAATATGTGTTGCCATTTGAAGGTGGTAATGGGCCGATGAGATCGATATGTACATGTTCAAATCGTGACGATGACACTGGAAAGGATTGAAAAGGGGCTGCAGTATGACGATGTACTTTGTTCTTTTGACACTGCGAACATGCTTTTGCCCACTGTCTACAATCTTTGTTGATTGATGACCATACAAAACGAGTACGTATCAAATCTGATGTACGTCTTATACCAGGGTGGGCAAGGTTATGAAAACATTGAAAAACATGTTGCCTATAGGCAGTAGGAATGAAAGGTCTTGCCCTTCCTGTAGACACATCACATATTAATTCAACATCGGAATTAGGAAGTAACACCTTTTTAAATTGCAATGAATTTGAAGTAGACATTAAATCTGTTAACTCTTTATCAGTTATTTGAGCGGAAGCTATCTCATTATAATCAATAGAGGTGGGCATAGAGATTGCAGCAATCCTTGACAAAATGTCGGCTGCTACATTCTGTGAACCTGGTATATGTCTGATATCAGTTGTGAATTGTGATATGAAATCCAGGTGCCGATTTCGCCGTGGCGAACAAGATTCAATTTTTTGATTAAAAGCGTAAATTAACGGTTTATGGTCCGTATAAATTGAGAATTCGCGCGCTTCCAACATATGCCTAAAATATTTAACAGAAGAATAAATGGCCAAAAGTTCACGATCATAAGCACTATAGCGCGATTCCGCGTCAGAAAGTTTACGTGAAAAAAAACCTAGAGGTTGGAGACCGTGTTCTGTTACTTGTTGAATTGAACTTCCAATTCCATAATCACTGGCATCTACGTGCAAAACGAGCTTAGCATTTGGAGCGGGATGAGCCAATAATGCAGCATTAGCTAACTGCTGTTTTGTAAGTTCAAACGCCGTTTCGGTTTCTGATGTCCAAGTGATAGGTCGTTTATCATTTTTCTTTTTAGAACCCTTTAGAAAATTGCTAAGAATAGCTTGATGTTTGGCTGCATTTGGCAAGAAACGTCTATAAAAATTCAATAAACCCAAGTATTTGCGGAGCTCAGATACTGTTGTGGGTTTCGGAAATTTAAGTACGGCTTCTACTTTGTTTGATAACGGCTTCAAACCTTCTTTGGAAACTAGATGTCCTAGAAATCCGATTTCTGGTACTCCAAATACACATTTTGTTACATTTAATTTTAGCCCGTAAGCATTTAAGCGTTCAAAGAGAAGGCGCAAATGTTCCCTATGCTGTTCTTCGTTTTCCGAAAAACATAAAATATCATCAAGATACGCGTAACAAAATTTTAGGCCACGCAGAACTTCATGTATAAACCGCATAAAAGTTTGTGCCGCGTTTTTCAAACCGAAATTTAATTTACAAAATTCGTATAAACCCCAGGGCGTCGAAATTGCTGTCTTATGAATGTCAGACTCAGCAATAGGAATATGAAAATAAGCCTTTAAAATGTCCACTTTGCTAAAAATGTTTTTACCATGAAGGGCGTGAGAAAAGTCATGGAGATATGGAATTGGATAGGAATCAAAAATAGTTTTAGCGTTTAAAGAGCGGTAATCTCCAACCGGTCGTATACCTTCCGGTTTTTTGTTTACAATGTGTAAAGGGGAAGCCCAATTAGATTTTGAGGGTCTAATTATGTTTTCTGAAAGCATAAATTCAAATTCTGCTCTAGCGGCATCCTGAACCTTAGGATGTAACCGCCTAGGTCGGCAGTGTACAGGAGGGCCACGAGTTAAGATATGATGAACAGTATCATGGGGTGCAGATTGAATCTTCAAAGAAGGGTTAGTTATATCAGGGAATTCTTTTAAAATTTTGTGATAGGGATCATTGGCGGATATAGTTGTGATAGATTCCTGTGTTGAAGAACGAATACTTCCTAATGCATGCAACCAAGTAGTTGGATCAATTATTTGTTTCTTCTTTAAATCTATCAAAAGACCAAAATTTTGTAAGAAGTCTGCTCCTATAATTGGAAGGGAAACATTTGCTATTAAAAAATCCCAAGAAAATTGACGACGCAAACCTAGACTTAATTCTAAACGCTTTGTTCCGTATACTGGAATTTTCGTACCATTTGCTGCAAAAAGTTCCAAAAACTCTGCGCGTGTGGAAGAGGAATGTTGTGGTACTGGAATGCAACTTACACAGCTCCCAGAATCAATTAAAAATTTTTGATTAGAAACGCGATCAAAGACAAAGAGATGGGCATTTTGTTTGCTAGCTGAAAACCCGCCCATAACAGCTACTGCAGGTTTCCCTGAGGGGTGTAGTTGCATGGAGCATTGCATTTTTTTGCCTTATCCTGAAAACGAGCATGATAAAAACACATGCCCGATGTACTATCATATGAGTTATCCCGTGGGCGACTAGGAGATCGGGATAAATTTCGTTTCTGGAATCTGTTTTTAGAGAAGTTACGAGATCGATTGAATGATAGCTTCTCGACTTTTTCTGTTAGGTTTTGCACTTGAGCAGTGAGGGCCTTGATCTGATCAGTGACAGAGTTTTGACCAGAATTTGTTGCCAAAGAAAATACCGAGGAATCGCTTGTTACCTCATGAATTTTATCAGCAAGCATAGCGAGTTCCTGAAGTCTTTCTGATGAAGCAGAAAGAATAGATTGCACTTGTTTAGGCAATCGTTGCATCCAAAGATTTCTAAGAATATCATCTGTCAACTGACCAGATGAAAGCTCTCTCATTTCTCTTAACAA
The DNA here is from genome assembly GCA_963978545.1 of Linyphia triangularis. Lineage (NCBI taxonomy): Eukaryota > Metazoa > Arthropoda > Arachnida > Araneae > Linyphiidae > Linyphia > Linyphia triangularis. Next base: position 54,108,374 of record OZ021724.1, on the reverse strand, counting down.
AAGGCTTGGTTTTTTATCACCCAACGGTAAATCAGAAAGAAGATCCGTTTTAATCCGTTGGCTATCAGAATCGGCAAATTCCGCTATTAAACGATTTTTAAGAGTGTTATATTTATCATTTGTTGGGGTGTTTAAAATAACATCCGAAATGTGCGCTAGGATATCTGAATCTATAGTTGCTACTAATGCATTATATTTAGTATCATCAGATGTTATTCTGGATAGTTCAAAAGCAGATTCAACTTGTTTGAAATATAATGAAACATTATTTCGCCAGAAATTAGGGATTTTTAAAGCTACTGCAGCGGCTTGAGGTGGGTCCACATTGTGCACCCCCTCGTCACCATTATTTCCTTGCATAGTGATAGTACAAATAGGAATTACTTAATACATAAAAATACAATATCAATAATACACAGAAATGATAAGCACATAAAATAAATGGAAACTGATAAAATGGTGTACCATAATGAGCAAGTAAATATATAAGTATAAAGTATAAATGAAAATAAAACCACCCTGGTATAATAACTCTAAATGCTTAATCGTAGTGAATAGAAACTTTGCGGGGTATTTCACCTTTCAAAACTCACTAATTTCACAAACAACGTGCACAGAAAGATCACCAGCTTCGTATAAATACGTCGACATGAACACTGCGCTGCGAAACAGATGGGGAGAACGACGAAAGATGAGCGCTGCGGAGAAAGAAACTGCTGCAACGGTGTCGGAAGAAGTGTTGCAAAGCGATTTTGTGAAACTTGAGATGACACTTGGGTTGGGTGGTCTCGGAGTGGGATCAGGCTTGGACGGAAGAGAGATCCATGATGCTGTAGTTGAGCCGGGGGACGGAATTCGCTCTCCCGGGGTGGAGTGTTGATGTCAGGCCATAGTTTCCGTGGTGAAGTTGGAATTAGAGCATTGCCGTTTCATAGGAGACGGATTGAAAGAAATCTCCAAACCAAATGTAGGTCAGGGGTATTTCGCAACTAGAAGATACGTCACGGGCAATGGTGCTATCGGATTTTGTCACACCATCCACGATAGATAACAGGAAAGTTCTTTGTCCGGGTTACCACTGCCGGGGTCTTGCGTGTTTGTTGGTGTAAGTGATACGTAACAAGATCCCCGGTAAAATGACTATCAGAAGGTTGTTTTCTTGTTATGAAATATTGGATAAATCATGGGCTGGATCTTGATAACAAAACAATTTAATCACACTATTTACGTGGCTACATTCTATTTCTAATAAACTAAATCATATTATGTACAAGTGATCAGAAACTTCGTAGAGGAGCAATGAGGCCGCATGTCTGGTGCTCATGAATTTTCGTAGCCGAGTGTAAAACAGAGATGTTACTTTAACAAGAATCAATTTAGAATGAGGAAAAGGCTGTACACCATTGGTTGGTTTGGTACCACGTGGGATACGGATCTTTTATAATAGGATGGGAAAAATCTCAAGTTGGGTGGTATGGATGACCTGGAATGGAATGTCTTCTGAGAAAGGAACTCAAGAAAACACCATATGCTGCTGATTGAGATTTCCCATTGCTATTGCCTTTGTGTGAATGCACCAGAACATGTCCGCCACAGGGGCTTACATTCAGAATTTCGTGAGAAGGCCAGAAGCCAGACCTCGTAAATACTCGGGGGCTTTTCAATTTTAGGTGAGGTTTACAAAAACTGGCGCCGGACTTGACAGTAACTTGACAGCAAGCTGGGATTCAAAATTATTGAGGTCCAGGTGTTTTGCAGGTGTGGGAAAGGGGGCTTTGAAATTTCTAGGCGGTACACGGAATTGACGTCAGAAGGTCTGGGCCCAATCTCCGACTCTTGTGGATCAGAGGCGGGAGCTCAGTGATGTTAGGGTTCACGATTGGCTATAGTTCAAAACCAGAGATTTCAACCTAAGGTTTCCTGGACTGGCTGGAGGTGAATTTTGACCCCGGCGTGGTCTTGATGTAAAAAGGGGGGACCCGAGAGCCCGAGGAGACATTCAGAGTTTTGCTTGAAGTTGAGTGTGGAAGTTGATTAGCGAACGCCGCAGGCCCGTTGGATTATAGGTTTTCCCAAGGATGGCAGAATACGCCATGACGAGTATGGCCCCAGGTACCGTGATGTCAGTTATTCACATTTTAAGCTAATCTTCCAGCTTTCTGACTTTAACTTTTGAATTATTTTAATAACCACAAAGTAGCGAGGGCAACTGAATTCTAACCAAAATGACTATTTAAATAAAATGTGTTTGGATATGTGTAAGCAGTATCCGATTTTGGGTGTTTTAATATAAACTTGATAGGATTGGTCATTTAAGATCGACTTCGTAAAGTAGATTCAATGTTTAAATTGGTAAAAGAGAAGCGATCATTAATTGTTAAACGTAATATTCTATTCTGTAAAGTAAACCTAGTATTTAATAAATTTGTTTGTTATCACTTTGGTTATGTTTATTGAACAGCTTTTTCAAACCACACTCATCAAAGGAGTTCCACTATACGATAGTTCGGCTGTTTTAATTACTAAACATTTCACCCTTTAAAGAGTTTTAATCATACTTATGTAAGAACCTGAGGTCTGTCTGCAGTTTAACTAACACAGACGGCACCAGACCAGTAATACCATGCGATTACCTTCCTAGATATGTTGTATTTATTATGTGCTAGTGGAGACTATTTTGCTTATCCAGAAAGTTAAAAATTAAATAGTACAGAAAATTCAATTGTTTTCTTTAGTAACATAGGATCAACTAAATGCAATAACCATACTTCTTGTGACACCGATATCATGATAAAAATTAACAATTTATCTGCAAATTAGATAGTTTTAAATTTCAAATGCTTAATTTTACATTTGAAGTATGTTATGGCTGTAAAATATAATTATGTGGATACTGATAATGACTTTGTAATAAAAAAAATACAATTTATTGAGTAAGATATTGCAAGATCGGGAAATTGCTATTATGTTAAATATTAATCTACAGGAAAATTATGTTTAGCATGAATTAGTGTCGAGAGAGCATTCAACAGCAAGGATAAAAAATAAAATTTCAATAAACGAATAAGTTCTAAAAAAAGTCCCTCTTTTAGCACATCTTCATTATCAAAGGCTTTAATGTCATGAGAACTAAATTACTTTTACTTCCACAGCTCTGCAGGAAATACAAGAGAATTTTTCCACCAAAGCTCAATAAAACAATTGACTACACTTTGGATTTGTCAGTCACTCTTTCTTATGATTATACCTTTTATACTTCAACCACAATTTTACATTCAGCTGCAGGCTTGTAAAAACGATTGAATTGAAAAATCAGTTTGAATATTTAATTGTTTTTTAAAAAATATAAAGTTTTCTCACCTGCTTGCATAAAGTTCCAGCCTAGAATGCATCTCCTGAGAGGATAGTGTGTGCTGGGGTGAAGGGGCTGGGCTCTCGAGGTCGTCCCCCTCTAGTACAGTCTGAACTGGAAGGTAACCAAGCCTCTGATGCTTCTTGAAGTAACGCTTAGACTTAAACTTGTTCTTCATAATCTTGGTGAAATCGCGCACATCTTCGCCCGACGTGGTCTACAAAAAAAAAATAATGCAGAGTCAGCTGACAATAAGTTCAAGGGATTGTATACTTAAAACAATTTGAAATTCACAAATTTGCATGCCATCTGTACTTTTATACGATAGTAAATGTAATGGATTAAACACTAAAGTCATAAATATTACGTCTCACAAATAATAAATGTTATAAATACAGGGGGTGCAGTGAGATTTCTAAAAAAATTAGGTAGGAATTTTAGGGATAATTGCAAACATTTTAGCATCATTTGAGGGATAATTCTGAAAATTTGTAGGGGTACTTCCAAAAGTTTTAGTTAATTCCAAAATCGAAGGGATAATTCTTAAAAATTTAAGGATATTTCTTTTAAAGCTGACATAGACTACTAACACACATTCTTTTCAAATCATGTTTCAAAACCTGCCAATTTTGAAAAAATTCAATAATTAAAATCTCAGAAAGGATTTTCTCCTTTGGAGGAATATCTGGGTTTTTGCACTGGTTTTAGAGGAAAATCAAGAAATTTTGGAAGTCTTATATTTGTTTAGGAATCGTCAAAAAATTCAAGGACAATTTTAGGGAGAAACAAAAATTATTTAAGGAATTTAAGGACGAATGCGACCCCTGTAAATAATACAAAATATTAGTTCTTTAATAAGTTGAAAATGCATTTAGATTAGAAGAAAAGCTTCTGTGAAGCGAAATAAACCTTTTCCCCATGCATTCTAAAACAATAAGGGAGGCATTCTTACTAGCATAATTTTAGCATTACATGAGGGAAGAGTAGACTTGAATATGGTAAAAAAATCAGGTTTAATCAAAATCATACTTTTAAAAGTTAAGTAGAATAAGAACCCTAATTGAAAGAAGACAAAATATTACTGTCTAGGCATAGAAAAAACTGTTTTTGCAAATATTTTAGAAATAATTTCATTTTTCTAAAGAAATTATTTTAATATCGGCCACTTTAATTGTGAAAAGATAACATCGTAGATTATTTTAGAAATTTACTTGTTTAGGAAAGCAATTAAAGAGCATGGAATTACTCCTAAATTCGAAACTTCCCTCTAGCATCAATAAAGGTTTTTGTACCTGGTTGAAAAATCAGTGCTTTAAACCTTTATTCTCTATAAGCAGACATTTCCAATTCTTATTTATGGTTTATCAAAAGCAATTCATAGGGCAACTGGCAAAAACAACACTGAATAATATTTACAACCTTGAATATATGTTATAACACAGAAAATACTTACTGCTGTGCAATATTCTTGCATTGGATGAGTGAGTTTATGATTTTTTGCTTTTCTACCAGAGAAGAAACAACTTTGACACAAATCAAAATTGAAACACTTTAGACATCGGTACCTGCATTAAGAAAATAATTGTCAAAATCATTTCTTTAGAATAATTACTACACATTTATAAGAAACCAAGTTTAAACATTTATGAATTTAATAATTCAAGTTCAATCAACAAGACACTATGACAAGATAAACTATGACAAAGATAAAAAGGTTTTCTCAGATAAAACATTACAAGGTGTATAAAACATATAGTTACGAATATTTAAATCAGAAGAGAAAAAGGTCTAATCATTCAAGAAATGGTACAGGATAATATATATATATATAAAAAAAAGGCTTATTAAATGTATGTAGCAAATCTTCTAAAATAACTTTATCAACTGAATCAACTGCTGATGTATTAAAATTTCAAACTAAGATTACTCATACAATTTTTTCATCAGTAATATATGAACATCCCATCTTTTATTTTTATAATTTTATTCAGTTAAAATTTTATATTAAAAAAAAGTAGTTATTAACAAAACATTATTTTTTACATTAAATTAAAAAATATTTCAAAAGTACTGAACAAAGATGTTATATTCTTTTGTTGTAATTAAAGTATCTCAATATCTTTTATTAGGTGAAAGCATTTAAATATGTGGAATGCATTTAATGACACTTATAATTAATACATCATTATTACAATAATAATTTATATAACAAAAAACATAACTTACCTAAAGCCAACTATAGGATATTGTTTACAAATATTGCATTTGGCCTGGTGTTTAGCTGTTTCTGCGGCAGCCATTCGATGTAGTACTGGAAGCCAAACTAATGATTGGGGTTCTTGTTGCAACCATGTAAGGAAATGAGTAGCCTGGATATCTTTTTGATTTCCTGCCTAAAGATGGTTTTAGATAATTAGTACTATACATCAATAAAATATACTTCTAAATATATGCAGGAATCAAGGTGACACACGCAAAATATCTTTTGATAAAACAACCTTAAAAACCTAGGTTCAAATAAATTGAAAAAGTAAGTAATAATTTGCACTATAAGCAAATACAAAATCATTTTTATAACATTTGTTTTTCCTATTTTCTTTAAAAAAAAAAAAAAAAAAGGTATACCTATCAGTTAAGTGTACTTAATAAACATAAAGAATTGATAATTTAATATATTTGAATAACTATATTAAAACGGCTTTCAAATGTTCATTCGCAAAGGGAAAAACTTCGTCATAAAATAATGCAATTCCCCAATTAAATTAACAAATAATACATCAATTGTTTAAATAATCTTAACTAACAAATTGAAATGTCTTACTTTTTCAAAACAGCTTCGTACACTTGGTTCAATATTGCTACCACCAAATGCAGCTATTTCTCCTAAGAGACGAGGTATCTAATAATAGAAACAAACCATATTTTAGATTAAAAAGGAAAAATAACAAGTTAATAGAATTTTGAACTTGGATAATAAATTGTAATTTTAAAATATCTATCCAGGCAAAATCCTTTTATAAAAGTATTTTTGTATATTTATAAATGCCTTGTAGAAATTATCCAGAAATGTATTTAGAATTAAACAGCACAAATCAGAACCTACTTGTACACAATCATGGAGTAGTAAACCTAATTTTCTCTCATCAGCACATCCATTCACATCAGCTATCAAACAAAATAAATCTGTAAAGGAAAAAAAAAATATAGATTATTTTGCATAAAAATGTTTAGCACAAAAATGTATTACAGTGAAACCAATTGCCACTGATACAAATATATTATACATTCAATCTTCAGTTAAATCACTAAGCTTAAAATTTTAATCAATCACTATATGTGATTAAATATAATCTATAAAATTGAAGCATGATTAAGTACAATTTAAATTCAAGCCACATTACAATATTAAATCCTTAAAGGCTGTTAATTTTAAAATAAACTTACATCGAAATTTATCTTCTAGACTTCCTCTGCTAAGTAAAATAATGCCTACTTTGAAAGATAATATTCTAATATAGCCAGTTCTTGTAACACTGAAAGAAATAACAAAGTTTCCATCAAAATATTTTTTAAAAAGATTGAAAAAAACTTTTAAAGTGAGAAGAAAACCTCAACAAGGAAAAAATGGTAAAATTTAAATGTTTATTAAATTCTGGTGACATAAGAAAAATATACTGAACCACTAAAATGTGGAAAATATCTAGCAATTATCTTTCTCAATATCTTTAGCAATATTATACACATCTCAACAACTGAAGTAATAGGGATCTCATCAGTTTTAGTATTACACAAATCCTTATAATTTAATCGATATTATTTAAGCGTATTTATATTTCATTTTACATTAGTTATCATAACAATTTGTATATTAGAGAAGAATTTAATGCAGTAGAAGTTATTTATATCAAAGTATTAATCTAAATAATAAATAACCAGCAATGTATTTACAAATTCATTTTAGACAAATGCTTAAATTTAAAAGAAAAAAACAGTTTAAAAAAAACCCAGTTATGCAACAAAAGTATGCACAGATACTATACTTCAAAGCAAAAGGAAAATGTAAAAAAAAAGTATTCATAAATTCTTAAAAATTTCATTGTATACTTAAAAAAAAAAAAAACTTACGTATCATATAAATTGAGCAACCAGTTGAGACAAAGATCCAAGGAGAGAGGAATATTAATTAAGGAATTATTTTCTGTAGCTATGCCTTCATAAATAGTAGAAAGACAAGTAATCATTTCAGGAACACTAATGAGCTTGTCATTTTGTGCTCTCAAACCATGTTGATCAAAAGCATTAATGGCATTGTTCATATTCACCATGTCCACTGTCAAATTTAAATAGATTAGTACACTAAAAACTCATTATGAAAGACAAAATTAAAAACAATACAAAATAAAAATATTGAGGTAAATTAAAAAAATACTATTATATTAATATTAAAAATTACCATATAAATATAATTATCATAAAAAATAACAATATATATATATATATATATATATGTATACATACAGCAAACCCTTTTCTGTACAGTTCTTAATTTCATAGCAGTCCTATAAGCTGAGTACCTAATATCATTAAGTTCAGCTGAAATTAAATTAAAAATATGACTCAATTATACATTTTATTCCTTATTGTCAATCAGATTATACATTTTATTTCTTATTGTCAATCAGAATATACATTTCTGATTATTAAAAGTATTGTTAACATTTAAGCATACTAATGTCAAACAATACAATGGACATTTTAAATATGCTTATCATTTAACTAACTGTTTTAATCACATCATCCTTTACACAGTATTACAGCAAATTTGCCAGAGCATATAATAAAAAACAATTTCAGCATAAAAATAGAGTTTAACCATGTTTAACTAAATATGAGTAATAAATAACTAATGAGTTAGGCAATTAATAAAACTTAGAAATAATATCATAATAAAAACCAATATTTTACCTAAAGAATCCATTAGTTCAATCATTTTTGGATGGTCCCAGTGAGTAGTTTCAGTAAGATGACTGAAATGTAAAAATTCAATCATAATTAAAAAAACCTTTATCGATGAGACAAAATATCAATAGAAAATAAATATTGAAACATACTTCACATAATAAGGCACTTTGTTTCCAGCAACCGCTCTTTCCCATGGGTGATTCACTGATGCTACAGAAAGTAATAAATGATTATTTATCCAAGTTATTTAGTATATTTACACAAACTAAAATAAAAAAGATAAAAAGTTATACATGTTTCATACAGATTTTTAAAATAAAAAATAAGTACTTTTTAAGAAATTTCTAAGTACTTTGTTAACTTTATTAAGGACCTCAATTTTCTTTGTGATTTATACGATGGGAAAAAATTGAATGAAAAGAAAATTTTAATGCATACTAAAATTCATGAATGAAATTTCTTTTAATTCTTGATGATTAAAACCAATTATTCAGAGAAATAGATATACTTTTACTAAATGTAGTTAAAATTTTTGAAGTGCAATGTAAATAAATGAAGTGCAAATTTTTAATAATCTCCTGTTTCGGAGGGCACTTTTAAAGCAAATTGAAAAAAATTCGTAACTGGTTTTCTACCATAATTTTTACATTATTTTATTTTTCTACCACGATGAAAACATTTAAATTAACAATGATTTCAAAATTTTAACAATGATGCTCAAAAGGGCACGAATTAAAAACGTCTTCAGAAAATATTTTAAAACTCAAAAGTTAAATGATATTAAAGTACTAAAATATCAATTAAAAATGCTCTAGTCCCACCTCTGTTGGAATGTAATTAAAAGAAAATTATTAAATATAAAGAAAAAGATCTACACATAGTAAGATTTTCATCAAATATCCTTTTGCAGGGTGGTTACAGAATTCAAGAAACAAAATTCCTTGACATTTCACTGATTACTGGAAAATTCCCTGATGTCTCTCTGTCGATGTTATCATTCAAAAAATGAAAAAGAAAATAATGGCTAATTAAAAAATATACAAATTTAATAAGTAAATGTAATTCCAAATAGTCTAAGCATAATTGCTCCAAAATAAATTTACGGTAAAAATCAAAACAAGCTTCTTTAAAGCATGAAAAAGAATGGAAAACATTAATTAAAAATTCACACATATCACTTTCAGTTAATTGTGTTCAATAAAATGTCAAAATGAAAATACAAAAAAATTAAGCAGGAAGCATTTTCGCTTATGGATGCTTTTAGAATTGTTGCAAAACTGTAACAGTGCTATAAAGGATTAATAAAAACGAAAAAATCCGATGGAATCAATTTGAAATATTAAGGAATTTAGAACTCTAATATATTCTGTTGACAAAAAATGCAAGGCAAGAAAAAAAATAATCATGTCTGTAAAGGATGCAGTTAGATTAAAATTAGAAGATTAAAAAAAAAAAAAAGGATACCGGCGGCCGATCTTCTATGTTATTAGATATTAGATAACTAAAAATCTAACATAAATAATACGTAAATAATTTGAGTTCTAATATATTCTGCTGACAAAAAACGCAAAGCAAGAAGAAAATAATCATGTTTCTAAAGGATGCTGTCAGATTGAAGTTTGAGGATTTTTTTCCAACAATTAAGGCGCTGACTTCACGACATCCACTTCACGTGACGCGATCCAAGATATATGTCCTCACCCGCACGGGGAATGCGAGAAAAGAAACTCAAATATTTTAAAATTCCCTGATTAAAGAATAATTGTACGAAATTCCCAGAGTTGTCCAGAAGAGAGAAATTCCCTGACATTTCCCTGAATACCTGGTCTGTCACCACCCTGATTTGTACAAAGATAGCAATTTATAACTGTAATATTTAGCTAAGAATGTTAATAAGTATTTGCAATCAACTTCAATGAAAAAATATCTAAAATTTGATCAACCCCAACCGTTTAACTTTACTTTTTAGGCTTAGCCATTGTTAAACAGGAGATAGTATTTCTCCAAATTTAGCCGTACTTTTTGTTGGCTATTAAAAGCATACCAGATTCATGATATCACAAAAAGAATATTCTAATTAAAGAACTTGGACTATGTCTTAAAATATGCGAATTTTTATTTCCAAAATCAGATCAAATTCTGTATAAAACTGCAATTTTTTGTCATGCATGCAGCTACTATAGGCTTTAAAAGATGTGTATACATATTTTAAATAGGAAATAATAAGGGATTTTGATTACATCCCTGTGATATTTAATTTCAAATATAAAACGGACGTTCAGAAATTAATTAGCAATAGCTAAAATTACACAAAACATTCCCCTAAATTTAGTAAGAGAGCATCGCGATTTCGCGTATCGGTGCGGAAATATATTCTTTTTAAATGCTTCGTAAAAAACACTTTATGGTTTATGCACCTTAAAATAAGTTTTTAACTACCATTTCCAATAACTTTCTTCTCTATTTTGAGTAAGAAGGCATAGTAAAAAAAATCCAGAGACATACACTTTATCAAGGTACGCATGAAATAGGCATACATGCTAACTAACACTCGTAATTTTTGGGACGGCCCCCAGCAATCTACCTACTAATGATGCATCAAAAGCCATTCAATGACTTTGAGTCACTGATCTGTGCGTGGCACATTTGTACATGAATGTGCATGCCTAACAGGCGATTTCAGTAGGGATGATCCGCATATTGCATCCCATTTGAAAATTTTGCATTTTTTCAGAAAAGAACAGAAAAGATGCTATTTTCGGAGAAAACTGCTTTTTTTTTTTAAACAAAAAAGGCAGGAAGGACGAAAACACTTTGGATGATCTCCAAATTTCGCTAACATTGGTTTTTAACTTGGAAAAAAATAAGGACTTCTAAGGATTTTTTTCAAAAATAAGAACTTTTAAGGCCTTAGAAATTTTTTCAAGTTTTTAAGGACCATACGAACCTTGTTATAATAAGGCTGCATGAAAAACATCCCTTGTCTTTTGCAATTAATGAAAAAGCACAAAGAAATTTTTAACTACATTAAACTTTTAAATGTAGTTAGGAATGCTAATCCTTGCTGAAAATATGATAAAGTACATCAGTTAATTTGTATCAAAATATAGCAAAGTTAAAAATTTCAAAATAGGAGTAACTTGAATTCAGTTTGAATTCTCTAATCATGTTAAATTTTTAATTCATAAGCATAGTTTTATTTTTGATATCACTTTTCTTTTTAAAAAATTACAATAACCTTTTTATGTGAAATGGGCCATATGCAAGGCATTAGTTTTTGTAGGATTTCATTGTTTAACCACACATGTGGCACTTGTGTTGAATCACATACTTTTAAAAACAAATTCAAATTTTCACATTCCATTAACCAATTACCATCTAACTTTCCAACAAACATAATAGTTTATATATGATTCATAAAGTATGTGACAAAATTAAAAACTTTTCAAAGCAATCATTAGCAATTAGAAAATGTCAAAACAAAGTCTTTTTATTTATTTCAAATACAATAAAATATAACTTTAAACTTATTATCAAACCCAAGAAATATAATAAAATTAAAACATTAATGAATACAACTATATTTAAGTAAGGGAACCAGTTAAAAACAATATACGATTCTTTTAAACAAAGCTATGCTCACCACTAAGGAACTGTTGCTGAGCAGAGCCCTGGTCGATTAAACAATGTTCTAATTGCTTCCTTCGATCATCCACTGCCAGCTGTAACAGTCGCCACCTCGTGTTCAGTTCTTCTAATCTATTAAGGTTAGAGTGTGACAGTAACACATTGCAACCAGTTATACGAGCAGCCGCTTCATTTACTTCATCAACATGCATCTGTAGTGGAGCAGTTCTATCCTTGAAAGCCTAAATAGAAAATGATTATAACTACATGTGAAATTTTATGCAGATAGCTATTTTTAATTTAAAACTTGTGAATAGTGCATTAGTTTATACTTAAATGTATCATATTACTGTAAGTAAATAATAAAACACATTTGCAAACTAATATAAACCACAAGTGTAATACTATGAGATAAACTAAAACAAAGAGCAAGCTATTATTCATGCAAGTTTAAATTTGAGAATTAAATAAGCTTGCTTACACAGTTAAAGGAGAAGGTAAAATGAAATAAATTGGAATGAATTATATATTTCTTTCATTTAATAATAATGAATTAGAGTTATATGTATAAAATACATTAAATAGAGTGTATATATTTATTAAAATTAAAGAAAATTCAATAACGAAAAATCCAAGATTTTGTAAAGATGTCTTTGTAATCCAAAACCTATTGTAAAGACGAAAATAATTCAAGCACTTGCTTTTAGTTCATCTACTTGTTCAGGAAGTTGATCCAATACGAATTCTGATACAGGAGGCCATTTTGATTTAGCATTTTCAGCTGAATGTAATCGAGTATTGAGATCATCCATAGCTCTTTGCAAAGTCTGCATTTTCTGTAACAAAAAAATCCTTTAAGAATAACTTTTAAAAACAAATATATCTTGGATGCAGTCAATTTAAATAAAAACAAATATGATCAGTTACCTAACACATATAAACCTTTGTATTTAATAAATGCAACATTAATGAGGTACACACATTAATATAAAGGTTCTTTTACTAGGATAAACTAAGTGAAAATTGCAGTAACTAAACACAAAGGAGGTGTACATTAAAAGTTTGCAAAGTAATTGGTGTTTATAAATAAATTAATACACATTCAATTTTTTACAAAAATACTCCTATATAATCAGTATATTAAATTTTAAGCAATACTTTTTTTTTTTTTCGGCAAGACTTTTCACTCACACTATAATACAAAACAAAAAGTACATGGAATAATCAACAAATACTACTTACTACGAGTACATCATCCAGTCGTTTTTGCCTTTGCTCTGTTCTCTGTAACAGACCATTCCATTTATCGGACAGCTTCTTAACTTCCCGCCGAATGCTCCTTGTGATTTCTCTGGCTTGCTCTTCTGCACTGCGGTACCCTCGACTATCCCCTTCAAATTCTTTAGCTGAAATTCATTTGCATAGAAATTAATATAATGCATCAACTAGTAAATTTGTACATCTAATTATAAATAAACCTTATAGGAAAGTAATATTAAAATCAAGTTGTAATTTTCTATTCTTTAAGCTCCTAAGTAGATTGTTCATTCAACATGAAATTGTAAGATTGCGTTTGCATGTAATAGGTCCCATTGAAACTTGGTAACATAAAAATAAATATAGTATCATAACAAGTTTTAACACTGGAAGATGAGCTCTTTGAAGGCTTTTAACCAGGTGGGAAAAAAGCTGTGCAAATTAATCAAATTCTATATTAAAATTCTCTTATTTTAAAACTTACAAAACCACTTTTATTATTTAAATGTGACTTAACTTTATGTATTCCATAAAAGGTACTATGTGTAATGAAAAATTACAACGATGTAAACTAATTATAATGTACTGCCACTTACTTTCAACAAATAGTTAAAAAAAAAATATTTCCCACAGCAAAATTAAAGTGGCACAAATGTTCTTTTACTCAAAATTAAGCAATCCAGAAAAATTTAAACTTTAAATGTACTCTTTAGGATTAAGAGTTATCTTACTTTATTTCAAAATATATTTTAGAAAAAAAAGCACAGGAATTTTACCAATTAAAGAAGATAAATAACCATTTTCATAAACATCAGACAATGCATTCAAATGTTACAATAAGGTTAAAGATTTTATGCAGCATAAAATATTTATTTAACACAAGTATACAGAGGAATTTTAGAAACCATTTCAAATTAGATGAAATATATCAATTTACATCAAAATAATTCAAGAAACTAAGTCTAAACTGATATTGCAATATTAAATTTACATCATTAAAGAATTTTCATCTGATGCAAGTTCAGACTAAGTGCTAAATGTAAGAATAGGTAATACTATTATTATCTTTGAAATCTAGTTCAATTAATCATTAATTTGCAGTTAGCTCACTATAACTAAAGTATTTATTAATAAAATACAAAGAGTCATAAGACTACAGTGTTGAAGTTGATGGGCCATATTTCTCACAGGAATCGCTGGTACGAAATGGAATATCATAAATACAAAATCAAAGTAGTTTAACCTTATTGGAGAAGACCTGGTTGTCAGATGATAAAAATAAACCACAATTATTCAACACATCCCTTTCTCTTAATAGCACTGTGTGACCTCCGAAAAGAATCGTTTAAAAAATTAAATAATGCTATATTATTCATGTAATGTTCAATACCTTCAGAGTCACTGGTATCAGAGAGTGGTGGTTCTTTAGCAACATAATGCCTACCAGCCAAGAGACTGCTTTCGACAACGGGCCTCTTATCATCAATCTGCCTTCGAAAAGCTCTGTGCTCATCTTGTTGCTTAACAATGCAACCCACATCCCCTCCAATGGCTGGCTGTGCAGAGAGTTCAGTTTCTTTCTTGATTACCCATTCGGTCAGCTCTCGCAGGGACAACAGCAATTGATTCCACTGATCTGCACTACTTTCCAGACGATTTCTGAAAAAAAAGAGGTATCACAGTTAGTCACATGCAAAAATACACTTGCATATAAAACAATGTATACTTTGAACTTTGAATGGTAGTATATATTTAGACTTGAATACGATACAGACCTTGCTTGATACATGTAATGTACAATTATTCATATTTTTTGAGAAATAAGTTGAAGCCCCCTTATTATATCCCTGTTAACATTAAACACAACAAAGAAAATTAAAATTGTAGGAGGAAACAAAAGTCTAAACCTGAAGTTTTCCCAGAAAAAAAAAGGAAAGAAGAGAACAAAAGAGAAATAATTTATAAGAAAACAAAATTCAAAACTCTGTGACCATTTATTTTACATGTTTAATTTTTTTATTTTTTATAACTTTACTTATAGTTTAAATTTGTCTGAAGTTTGGCTAATAACAATATTAGAAAAAAAAATTTAAATGATACCAGAAACTTATAAAATGTTTGCTTGCTCATGCTAAATGCATTGCATTATATCAAAAATATTCAGGGTAAAATTCCTTTAGAACTATCAAAACAAATGTATTTAAAGAGAAAAAATACGAATCGAACAGCAAAATTCCAAGAAGTTCTACAAGAACAACTAATATTACATATAAACCTAATCAAACCTATTTACATTTAAGTTAGATTTAGTTAAGAAACTGATTCCTACAAAAAAAAAAGAAAAAAAGCTTTTATTTAAAAATTTTAAATAGTTTTAAAATTATTTCTATTTATTTTGAATTACCTTAAAGAAACTGTCTTTAACCTCAGAGCATTCCATCGATGATTCATCTCTTGAAGCTTGCGCCCAAGAAGTAAAGCATCATCTTGACTTTCTAGACTCTGAAGCAAATGACTGCTACGTTCACTTAATGTTTGGTGAAGATCTCTTTGTGATTCTATTTCTCGTTGCAACTCCTAAAAAAAAAAAAAAAGATTAAATTATTTCATAGCTATTGCATGAATGCTAACATTTCTAGAAGGAAAAATATAAAATAAAATAATGTAATAACACAAATCTTTCAATGAAAATTTATTCTACAACCATTTATGAAATTAAAATCTGGAATTTACTTTTTAGAAGTATAAGATTTAAATCAAACATTTACATAGCTCTTAAAAATTAGAATTTCAAAAAGAGACGAATGGAACAGAACACTACACAAATAGAATTTTCAATCATTTAACTTGAATGGGTGAAATTTATAACAATTCCAAGTATGTAAAATAAAAATTTAATCCCAAATTTTGCATTTAAAGTTTCCATTAGAACAAGTTTTGTTATAAATGAATAATAAATAAATAATTGTAAATATTTTCAAAAGAATGTTTTTAATTTACAATCACAATAAAGTAGCTGAAGGGTTTATAAGAACTTTGAAATTAATAATGACTATAAATATCATTACATGAAAAAATAGTTGTAACTTAGTATTTTAGGTCTACTTAGGTAAAAAAAAAAAACTACAGTTTAAAAAGAATATATCAAATAGGGATCTTCCTAAATGTTTTTATAGTGCTACATAGCCCTTGTATTTCAATATAAATAACTAATAAAATCTCAATGTATTTGTCCATCAACCTAAAAATATATGTCTACTTCTCTAAATGAATAAACAACCAAATTTCAAATTAATCTAGAAAACCAGAGAGAGAAAATAGAATATCAAAAATTCCATATAACTTAATATGGAATCTCATTTTGGGTTTTGCATAACTCTAAAATTAACCAAAATTCATTTAAATATTTTGGTATGTATAAGTTGCACATCAAAAATGGACAAAAATATTGATGAGAAAATTATGCATAGACCTTTTATGCAGTAATGCAGGAGAAAACTTAGTGCTTGATTGAAAACTTCTCACATAGAAATTTTCTGGTTACACCGGAGAGTGACATGAATTTAACCATTGGCATGGAAAGCTAATACGTATGAGCTTTCTTGAATAAAATATAGCCTGTGTTTCAATGTTTCAGGACATGTACTACATTGGTATTTTTTAGAGCAAACCATAAAGATTGAATAAAAACCAACCAATTTTCATACTTATTTGAAATTAGTGCAAATTAAATAAAATTAACTGTTTAAATTTTTAACAAAAACTTAGGGATATTTGTTTTAAACGTTCATCATTTTATTTCTCTTTAAAGATATAACCAAAAGAAACAAATCCTATTTTAACTCGAGTTTAAAGGTAGAAAATATTTTAATTGCATTAAAGTTATATTATTTCATCGAATATATATGTAAACAATTTATGCAACCACTGATAAAAAAATAAATATTCAACTTGTTAACCATAAAATGATACACTGGGGAATAAAACACCCCATTGATATTTTTTAAGTCAGTTGTTGTTGTTGGAGGTTTTATGGCGCAAAGGCAACACAAGGGCCATGCTGCGCCAACCTTTTTAAGTCAGATATAGATTACAAATATTCTTGACTGCTTTCATTTCAACAACCTATTTACACTAACACTAAATTTTTAAGAATTAAATAAAAATGCTGCATTTGATCCCAATGTTGATGTCTGCTTCAATTACTACTATATTTAACATAAAAATTTAAAACGAGGGATTAAACATTTTGTAGACATCAAAATAAATTCTTAATATGAAAATAAATACTAAAAGTCGGACTCAAAACTTCACCGACATCAAATCAAACATTTAAAAACCTACGAAAGTGCCAACACAAGTTTAAAATCTTCAACTTACAAAAGAAAAAGAAAAAAATACAAGTGAAAGATTACCAACTTACATCTTCCAAACGGCCTAAAGTCTGCTGCAATGACAGTTTCACTTGCTTAAAACTGCTTTCTCTCACGACAGTAGCCATCATATCAACAATCATCCAACTGAAATTCAAATCCTTTCACGTTGAACACTCAGCAAAATAGAACAATGTAAATCCCATACCGGGTCTGGCTGACAAAAATCATCCTCTTTTCAACAATATTTTTTAAAAAATAAGAACGAAATCGAAGTTTACTGAGTCACGAAACCATGCACAAGCGGGACTTGAAATTCATTAGCCACAGTCACGTTCCAAGATAACCCGTACGGCAAAGCCAAAAATCCCGCGATTATCCTTCAATAATAATTGCACAACAAACTCGCCGCGGACCAACTTATGCACACTTTCTCCACTCAGAATCAGCCTTAGTTTGCGCAAGTAAACAAGCAATCAAAGATCTGCCCAGTTCAAAGAAGACAACTCACAGACCATCTTCCTCGTATGTTTTCTCAAAAGTAAACCCATCGCAGTTTTTGACGCAAACCCCTCAACAGGCGCTATTTAAGGTACGCAGATAAAAATGCTAACATTTAAAGTCTAACTTTTCCACCGCGATATTCCTCTTGGCCACCATCTGAAGGACGGTAAGTTTGAGCACTAACAAAAAACCGAGTCCAGATACTTCAAAAATAAAGGGGGACATGTCAAAACTGAAAAGATAGAAGACAAAAAAGAATCTTGAAGGCAATAGGGAAGAAGATGCTTCGAACATGATCCCCCTTGATGATACACTTATCTGGATGCAGAAACATTTGAAGTGGATCGCTCCCTCAACTATACACAGAAACCATTTTAAAGGGGTGACAACCAACCGCAGGGAGTCAGACAGGTGTAAACTCCACAGTGTGTGCTTACACTCTCTAAAGTATCAAAATTTCATAGGAAAGTATTTTGATTTGGAACATAGTGAGATAATACATAGAAGTCTAAAATATGTATCAATACACAAAGCCTTTAAGCGAAAGTTTTATAAAATTTTAAAAATTTCACTGTAAATTGATACTTATAAAATTGTAAAATGAGGCAAAATATAGAATAACAAGTCTACTTTAATTCGTTATTTTTATTGAAACAATTATGTAAATACCTATATTCTGTGTTTTCATTAATATACATTCACTGTTTCATGTGTAAAATAACCAAAAATATAGGGTATCCCAAAAGCCCCCGAGAAATTTTAAATTTCAATAAAAAATCAAGTAATCGGTATACTAAAATACTTCTCACTATGAAAATATTTTAAGCCCCCCCCCCCCCCATATAAAATAAATAATTCAAAATTTTGCTGTACCTTTAAAACAAACGGTGCATTACAAAAATCAAGTAAATCATTTGTTTGGTTGACTTTAGTTTGAAATGCTGACTTCCTTTACGCATTATCTTTACGGTCAACGCAACTTTTCATTTGTCTGTAAAGTTCGCAGAACATGAGACTATGAGAATTGGAAAACCTGCATAATGTAGTTGAAATTAATCTTCGAAAATTAGCGTGTCATTGAACCGTTCTTTTTCATTGAACTAATAGTCCCAAAAGAGGTTTACTTGGATATAATGCACTATTATTTTGATAATCTCAAAACTATCATTTGCAAAAAATTTTGTCGGTCCTCTACACTGGGGGCCGAATTGTTATGTAGGATAAATTAACACGTTCACGCCGGCGCGTACCACCGGTGGCCCGCACTAGACTGTCTCATCGTACCACCGGTGGTACGCGCCGCCCGATGAGACAGTCTAGTGCGGGCCACCGATGGTACGCGCCGGCGTGAACATGTTAAGGAACTTCCTATCCGATGGATAGGAGAGATGGTCTTGTTAAATGGCCACCTCGTATCCCAGACTTAACCCCTCTAGATTTCTTCTTATGAGACTATGGCAAGGATAGGGTGTATTCTTCCTCTGTAGCTAACATTTAAGCTCTGAACACGTGAATAACCAGCCCATGCAATCCCAAGTATTCCGAGCCGACCAAACAGTATAGTGGTTAGCGTGCTAGCTTCTAGACCGCGAGGTTGCGGGTTCGAGTCCCATGTTAGGCATGGGTGTTTGTAAATGTATGTTGGCTTGTCTAATGACGAATGTTTCCGCGCATTATAGCCCTCGTGTTGCTGACGGCGCCAGATAATCTGAAAACAACCAACCAACCCAAGTATTCCGAATTCAATCCTAGCGAATACGTGGATAGAACCACGTGGTTCGAGCTACGACTATCTATTTTTTTAATTTGGTAGTGGATTGTACGAAAATAACGCCCTGCATTTGCATGTAGAAAATAAAATGATTTATAACGGATTGTCTTGAGTTTTTAATGCTTTGTGTGTTGCTTTTAAGGTACCAGGCGATCTAAAAAACTTTTCATAGTGAAAAGCATTTTAGAGCGATTGCCAGATTTTTTATTGAATAGAATATATGTCACCATTTGCATCCGATCCTAAGAAAAATAGTTTTTTCACTTTACTCCAACAAAACAAAATATGAGAATCTTACAACGTCATAAATTCCATTAAAATTAATAATTGCATTTTAGAATTAAACCTTCACTAATTATAAATAACATATCTACTACTATCATTTATAAAGTTAATCAACCGAAACTCCATTGAGAATAACCCTCGAATCCTGCTACTTAACCCACACAATTTGACGTGCAATTGCATCTTAACCCTTTGCACTCGAGGCCTTTCTCGCGCGGAGGGACCAGCAACTCGAGACATTTTAGGTTCGGTTAGCGTTTATGGATTTGCGTCATAGAACCTAAACACAGTCATTGGCCTTGCATCAAATTTTCGCATCAAGCCTAGTGGTCCTCTCGTGTTTCGGCATCCAATCGCGTGGCGCCTGAGAGGGGCCGCTCGAGTGCAAAGGGTTAATATATGTACACCTAAGCTAGAAATCCTTTTCATAAATACTAAAAAAATTATTTTGTAAATTGTCATTACCTTGTTTGTCTCTAACCTTTGAATACAATAGGTTAGTTTATTATTATTATTATTATTTTTTTTTTTTTTTTGTAACATACGCAGATACAATCATCAAAAAATATTGCATCCATCTAAAAATCAAGGATACAAGAAGAAGAATAGTTGGTGAATATTTTTAGTGCTTTAACTTGGTATAAAATACTGCTTTAATTTTATGATTCACGTTTCATTCTCTTTCAGTAATAGTAACATTAAATTATTAATCTATAAAAGACTTATTTATAACTAACTTTAACTTAGTTTACAATAGATCGAAAGAGTAGAGGATTTTTTCTTATGCTATACTATTCGTGTATATTCAGGTCAAATTTCAGGTCATTCTAACAAATAGTTCTTTTTTTACAACTTTTTGAAAGTTGAAATTTAATTATAATCACCCAGTATATCAATCACAGCGTTTTATAAACTACTTCTAAAAACTACAATTACACTTCTTCATACTTAACGCCACTTTGTAGATTGAGTTTGTGACCCCAAAATGTCAACTTTATTTATAAAAAAATCTGCCATAAAGGTGTTGCAGTATGCGGAAATACATTTTAAGAATATATCGGTTTTTAGTACAACCATAAGAAGATCGTAAAAAAAATCATCAGAATTTATCGGTTCCTGTATGAATACTTAATTCCTCTGGTTTTATTAAGGATGAATTTATGGGTGTATGGTGGGATCAACGGTTTTCGGTTGATGATGGGATACATGAAAGTGTTGGTTGGCATGAAAAAGAAAAATATTAAAAATGTGTTTTAATTGTTTTTTATGAGATGCTTCCCATGTGTGCTAAATGCAAATTATTTGCTTTTTAAATTTGTTCAATATGAACTAAATATGAAAATGTATTCTGTTTAGAAAAATAAATAAATCAATTATAAAAAAAAATAAAGATGGGAATGTTTATCAATTTCGTTTTAAAAGTGACTTTTTAAAACTGAGAAAAGGTTAAAATTTGAACCTTACCTGTTTCTTTTTAACTGAATTATCAACAGGCCAAACACTAAGTTAGAAAAATGGACCATAGTTACCCAGAATTAAAATACGTATGATTAAGTGACTGTCTGAAAATTAAAATGCGAGTACTTCGAATAAAACTTTACTAATGCTATTTTCTGATTTTAGTACCCAAAGAAAAGAAAAAAAGAAGGAAAATATATATATATATATATATATATATATATATATATATATATATATATATATATATATATATATATATATATTTTTTTTTTTTTTTTTTTTTTTTTTTTTTTTTTTTTTTTTTTTTTTTGGTACTAAAATCAGAAAATAGCATTAGTAAAGTTTTAATCGAAGTACTCGAATGTAGTATAATGCAACAGTGGCGGCGATAGGTTACCAAAAAGTTCCGAAATTACGTTGTAAATTACGATAAAAAAAATAAAATAATAATAACGATACCACCATCGGGCGTCAAAACCACTAACAGTGTCAAAAGAAAGGGGCCAACTGACCACCTTCCCTAATCGATGCCAGTGGGTACTAAGCAATGCATAAAAGAACTTATTTCATTGTAAAAATCGGTAATACTATAACAAAATTTAAAAAATAAAAATTCGCCGCGAAATCAAAATTGTACAAGTTTAAAAAAATATATATAATTTAATTGATGGTCCAATCAAATCGGTTGGTGTACATCATTAAAATAGTGAATAAAATGTAATTTAAAAAGTATAAAAATACATGCATGTTCCTCATAGGAAAATCACACAGAAAGCAATTGTCAAGTTCGGTCTGAAACTTCATAAGTGTTTATTAACCACTTAAGTGTAAAATCTATCCCTCTATTTAGTGGTAAAAGTTAATGGCACACGGCAAAAATATGCTATTTTATTTAAATTGAAAATTGCAATTGATACTATAAAAATCAGATATAGCTTTTTAAATAATCAGAAAACAGACTTTTGCATGTTCATTCTATAGCTTTCAACTTTCGAATACTTCAGTTTTAATGGTAGAAACGAGCAAAACTACAATAAATTTAAAGTTAGAAGAGAATCAGACAGAAAATATATAATGAAAGGTTATTTCCGGAGAATCAAATCTAAAAATGTAATCAAATAGGTTATTCTTTAACTTATTTGTAAGTCAAAGTCATTCAACATCGCTCGTCTAAGAGATACTCTAAGAAAACTCGTTCGTATTTTAGCTTAACTATCTGTTCACCATCAAGTGCGCAATTAGATTATCTAGCGCTATTAGACTGAGTGTTATGTATGGATAAATACAAATTATTTAAATATAAAAAATAGACGGCTATTCTTGATTCCGAACAATTGCAAAACAAATAGATATTTCACTAATAGCCCAACTCCTGTCATTCCTATCAGAAATTTTATTCCAAATTGTACGAGTTTTATTTTCGCTTCGAATCACTTTAGTTTGTTGTGGAAGAAAAAACAACTTAGTGGATAGGGGAACTTGGAATTGAATAAAATGCCGTCTCCGTCAGCACTTAAAACTGAAACAGCCCTTCACTTCCGATAAATGAGTTTCGTGTGCAGAAACAATTTCTTCCTCGGTTGTTCAGGCGTACGAACTGTATAATTATCAAAAGTTAATTACGTTTGGATAAAAGCCAAGATAATGCAATTTCTAACAATAAACGAGAAAGATAATCAACTTTGTAAAGCAGTCATTAGTCTAAAAGTGACACTTAAAAAAATTGCCATCTCTATTTCATCTTAATATCTTTTGACAGCCAACAATCAAAACTATTACTTTAATTTCAGAGTAAACGTACCGAAATGTTTTCGTTAGTTATACAAAATGAATACCTTAATCGTCATTACAATATTTTAACTATCGTTATTTTTAGGGAAAGCCCGAAACTAAATATTCAACAAATTGTTGTAGGCGAGGAAGCGAGAGGGTTGCTAAAAGTAAGAAGGAAAACTCACGAGACTATGGGAGCGTTTTACAAAGAATTTTATTTTTTAAATTTAAAGTTTTTTATAAATAAAATAGTTTTAGATATTTGCCCAATTAGTAATTTTACAGTATATTGTGAAAAATAGACATAGTAAAAAACTGTAACCGAATGATGGTCCAAATGTTGTCAGGGAATGTTAAAATGCATTGTAAGTTAAAAAAAAAAAAAGTTAAAATAAATTACCAAATTTGACACAGATCCAATTTCATGATAGTTCAATAATTTTAATTTAAAAATCTCCAATATCTAAGCATAAAATTTGCCAAACCGCAACATTTTCCTATGGTAACTTTTTCATAGAAAAATCGGTAAGGGACCCATGGATTTCAATTTAATTTCTTTTATAGTTGAAAATGTGTTTTTGGATCGAAAACGAATATCTTAATTCATAAACGATCCAAATTGTGCAGCAAAAAAAATGTTTTATGGTAAATTAACAGATTTCAGTTATTGTCAATTGGTCAAGGATAACTGGACAAGAAAACAGCGATTTGAACAAGTATCATTGTCTCATATAACTGAAACATCTAAGTTTCAAAAATATTTTTATGGTTGTTATTGGACCTTAAAATTCGTGATCAATCAAATCTTTTCAGCAAAATGATTTAAGTCTCTTTTCAACTTATTTTTTTATTTATTTATCTTACACAAAAATAACAGATGAATGCATTTATTAATTTATTGCTTTGTTAATGGAGAAGGGTTACTTCAAGAAACACACAGCATTTTTAATTCAACTCTTTCAACTCCGATGTTATTTAGATGCCACAGGTTGGTTCTACAGCTATTATTTTAAAAAGATAGTCTACAGTGAAATAGGAAAAGATACTTAACTAGTTTCTCAATATATTTCCAAAAACATATTTAACAATTGGAAGAAAAAAAAATATATGAAAATTATTAAAAGTTGAAAAATCAAAGACATCTGAATGAAAAAACACTGAATAAGTTTCTAAAATAAAGACGGTTATTGCTAGCCTTTCCTTAAAATGTAATGATAAATTTTCCCGATCACAATATCTGTCGAAAAATTGCTTTTATACTTACATGCATTTAAAATTTTATTTCTTGGTTATTTTTTGTTTTAGTTAAATGCGTGGGGAGAGACTATTAGAACTATTAGAGAAGACTGGAACGCCTTTTTTTCTAAATTCAAAACTTTTATTATTAAGTTAAATTAGCGTTACAATTGGATACAATGGTGCTGCTATAAGTAGAAAACAATTAGTACGTTTTCGAATAATATGTCGGAAGATACTACAAACTGAAAAATATAGTTTGATGTCACTCTCATAGACTCATAGACAGCTTATTCACATTAGAGGTGAGATTTTTTTTTTTTTTTTTTTTTTTTTTTTTACAGAGAACACGGATTCTCCTTCATATGAAAAATTCAAGATGGTTCCATAATTTTTACTCTTAGTAAGTGATTAACTCGTACAGGTTTAAGTACATATTCTTGATTTCTGTGTTATCGATGTGTTGATACACACAGGCAAACTGTTAAGGAATATTTGAAAAAATAAAATATACAGTGAATCACGAGCATAGCAGCCAAGAGAGTGTATAGTAACGATTATATAATTGGACTTCGGCACTTATTCAGGGTGGCCACAAAATTCAGGAAAAAAAGTTCCCCGATAATTCTCTGATTTTCCTGACAGATTTCTAAAAAATTCCCTGATTTTAGGGCAATCTTTTTTTCAAACTTCCCCAATTTTCTTAGGTTTTCCAGATGTCTAGAACCCCTGATCAAATAGAACATGTATGCTAAAGAGATAATACGTAATTTTTTAAAAATAGTTTAAATGTTCCGTAACATTAAACTTCTAATGGCTTACCACCACAAATCTCCATTTAAATAGCGCCAAAATATGGATGAACGTGCCTTAAACAATACAAAATTTCTTTGATTTTCATGAAATTTTACAAAGTTCCCTGACATTTCCCTGATTTTTTCCAGAATCAGAAAGCTCCCTGACATTTCCCTGATTTTTTCCAGAATCAGAAAGCTCCCTGACATTTCCCTGATTTCCAGGTTTTCCCGGTTCTGTGGCCACTCTGTTATTGGTCAAAAACATATCAATGTCGAAACTAAGAAAAGATATTGTACTTGTGTTTGAAAAATAATTACTAATATTTTATAGTTGAAAATTTGCGAACTATCTGTAACTTCTCTCCCTCAGCTCTTCATTTCTTAATCCAATGTAAGCACTTTTAACAAGCTTCCCTTGGTCTTTGTATGTATGGAGTAAACAAATTGAGATAAGAAGTACACTTTGTAATGGTGAAAGATGTTGATTTCTCCGATTAACTAGTACTACAATTGAGGTGACGGAGGACCATCTCAAATGACTTAACCAATCGTAAAGTAATGATGGCATACTCCCACTTAATTTTTGGTGAATGGAATATTTGGAATTGTAATATTTACACGAATCACTTTCAATATACCATACTAACATATACACCACATCACAGTGGTGGCCATCTCCAAACCTCTCGAGCATGAACGATCTCTTTAGTCCGATAGTTACAGTGCGGCAATGCATTGCTATTGTTCCAGGATCAATATTAAGTTGAATCCAGTGTAATGTTCGCTGAAGTTGTGACCCGTACTAAGTACGCACAAACCTTTTGCAGCCACATGTTATACTTCAATATCATACGATTAACATACTTACCAGACACGTCCACGGATAGTTTCGTTCCATCATCCTCAATACGTCAGGAGTAATATGATCATCTCAAAACCCTCAAACTTCCCTTGGGAATTAGCGATCACATTTGTCTGATGGTTTGCGTCTCGCTAATACTTTTTGATCGATTGGTAGCTTGGTCTTGGTATTGCTAAACCACCAAAGACAAACAAGTTCCAATAAATGAAGGAATGTTCGTACCCTTATTTGATCATGGCATCCGTGTGATCTGTGGAAGTCGTCCCTGGGTCCGTACTTCTCCTCCTCTGCCTCCAGCAACTCCAGAGCTGATTCCGTTTCCGACAGCCATGCCAGGAAACGATCGAGAGCCTTGTCCAGCTGCTGAAGAGAGTTGAGAGCATTGAGCAGGGCCTTCCCCCTTGTCTGCACACTGAAAAATGCAATTTCATTTATAGCAGTGTTCATTGATTGAAACGTAGAAGTTTAAACTGGAGCATAGATTTTTTTTTTTTTTTTTTTTTTTTTTTTTTTTTAATCAACCGTTCAGCAAGAGTCTGATTCTTTGAAGATTGTTATGCCTAAAGGAACAATCCTCGTAAGTGAACATACTTTTATAGTACTTAATCATTGTATTTCAATTTTTCACCACACTTTTTGCAGGAACTTATTTCTTCATTGTTATAAATTTAGCAAGTACAACGCACCAAAAACACAACCCCACAACAGTTATTAGTAAACTATTAGCGAAATTAAAAAAATGCCAAAGACATATTTCGAATAAACACTGTTAATTTAAAAAACGATGTATATTTCCAAATTTTTTGTGTCATATATTGAACTTTGTCTAGAGTTCATATCGGACTCGTACATCGTTATTACGTAGAAATGTTAATTTCAAATTATATAAATTTGGTAAACTTCTAAGGCTATGAATCATTTACTGATAAATAACGGATATAACGCTGAGTCGTAAGCTATACTACATTTGCTAAGTTTGATGTAAAAGTATTTCTTTATGAGCCCTTTTTTTTTGTGTTTTTTCCTAAAAAAATAAGAGTTCTCTTATTCATGGAATAGCAATGACACTAGATATCCAAACAATTTAAAGAAAACAATCAAAAAGTTCAGCTTACCTAATGGCCAGTTCTGTGTAACGTTGGTTAATACGGTCGGCAATGGCTCGAAGTCTATTGGCATCATCGTGCGGACAATCAGCGGCTATTTTGTGCGCTGTTCGGGTCACGCCCTCGACAGCACCTTTCCAGTGACCAACCTCAGATTGCAGACTCTAAAATATATTTAAAAAAAAAAAAAAAAAAAAAAAAAAAAACATGAAGAGCTTATGTAAATTAACAATAAAATAATACTACCTCAGATAACGTACTAATAATTAAAACACGAAAAAGTATTGAAATAACCTACACAACCAAATAGAAAAAAAAATGCTTTAAAAAATGTTTTATTCTAATTCAATAAATCAATACTTCAAATTCGAGATAAAAATCCCGAATTTGAAGTATTGACATACAATATTTTTTATACAGAATGAGAATTGTAATTGATGGCGTGATAACTATAAAAATACTTTAATAACTCTTAAAATAATATAAATATCACGTGACGATTTTTTTTTGTTGGGGGGGGGGGGGGATCCGAGATGACTGCCATAAAAATCTGAACATGATAAATTTAAAAATTGTAAAGCTAAGCATAAAGCGTATAACATTCATTAAGTAAACATTAGTTGAAAAAGTACTTTAGAAACATTTATTTCTCACGCTTTAAAGAAGAAGTTGCGAAATCATTTACCAAAATGTATACCAGGTAACATAATTCCATCTCTTACACAATTCAATCACATATACTTGCATTTTAAAGCAACGTTGAATACAATTACCAGTCCAAAACTACTACCTTTAATGAACTTCGCTCTTCAAACATTTCGCTGTGCTTAATAGTATTTTGCATTTGAACATTTAGGATATTGAAACAAATAAAATCAGCTGTCCTCTATTTTCTTGTCATTAAGTAAGACGATGCGCCTTTTGAAAATAATGCGAATATAAAACTAAATACTTAATATTCAAATGCAGTTATTAAGCTTCAAGTTTTATTTACATTCTTATGTAAAAGACATACTTCCAGTTCCCGAGTTCCTTTATTACCAACATAATATTCGTGGTAGTCAAGATATCTCAGTAATTGATTTTGACGGTAAAAATGAAGTCATTTTCAAATGAGTTTCTAGCAAAACAATCTCTTTGATTTTTACGTCGAAAGAGAGGGCTATATCTAGAGGGTTATCTCTACAAATGCAAATGAAATATTATAAATAAAAACTTAATTTAAGCAAATAGGTAGCGAAGAAAATGTGGAATATCTATAGATATGCACTCACTGGTCAATGAATTAAAAACTTATGAATATTTATATTGAAGACGAAGTGTTGAATACGAATGTTGATATGCAAATTTCTGGGAAGTTTTGGGAGCGACATGCATAATCAAAAAGTTTATATATAAGAATGCTGTTCGTATTCATTTTATAAGAAGCGAGGTAGTTTCACTTGAGCCACGATTACTAAGACCAAACAGCTCACTGACAAAAGCATTAAATTAAAATTCTGATTGCGCAAGGTTCTGATTAAATATTTTTATAAGTTGTTTTCTCCATAAAATCCGCTTTAAACGAAGTAGACAATCATCTCGATTAATAGTTTTTGATCCACATTAAGTTAGTATGAACATTTGATAATAACTACGGGTTCTGTTATAAAATTTTAAACACATTCGAATAATTTTCGAGTAACCTGGTGAGTAATTTTGGATTGGTGATTGTGGCTCCAGCCCTAAAATTAAGTCTTTTGTTTTGATTGAAAAGAATGTCACTTTCCTCATTCTGCATTGTTTCTTGTGAAGTAAACATGTCGAGCAAACTTGTACCAACATCATGTTTAAGTGTCACCTAAGTAAAACTCACACTTTGCTTAACGACGACCATTAACAACATTTGCATATTTATAAGCGGATTCCTAATTCATTAGCCAGTGTATGTTTGCGTAAGCAGAATCGCCCTCATTAATGCTTAAAACTACTCTACTATGTAGACGATACTACCTTAAGTTAAAAATACCTCATCTAGTTTAAGCTACATTTAGGCAAAACGCGGCAGTTATAGTGATAGCTTTTTTTTCTAAAAGTAAATTTGATAAAATAGTCATGTTATTCAATTAAATATCAAACTATTTAAATTAAGGTGCATTTATTTTTCGGAAGTTAATACATTTTTAGATGTACATATAGTCAATAATAGATAAGTTTTACAAATCCTACGTTTTGGTTTTAAAATTACGCTTCTAAAAATGTGTGTTGATTCCATTGTATTTTACTATTTCTGAAATAATTACTTATATTTTAAATTTACAACCTATTCATGTAAAAAATTATTTGGATCAAAATTTAGCTATTTGTTATGAGATTGATGAAAATGTATTTATTTTTCGTTATCTAATCGAGGCAGCTGAAAAGAAAAGTAAATAACATTTAAACAAGATTAGATTGCTTACAAAATGCACACAGTTGATATTTTTTTTTTTTTTTTTTTACACTGTAAAAACATCACTCTTTTATCTTGCCGGCATTTTGCTATTTGTTGTGCAGTGCATGTACATTGTCGCAAGAAAATTTATTTTGATAGTATCAAGTTTAGTTACTAAAATAAATAATAAAACGTTGAAGATAAGCTAAATTTGCATTCATCAATCGAAAATCATATTCAAGTCAATCATGGGCTTAAATAGCAACAAGCAGCATTGATTTCGTATAGGTCTTACACGATGAAAAACTCAATACAATCAAATTTTCCAAGATTAAACACAAAAATTCCCAAAGTCAATAAAATATTAATATAAATCCATTTTTACTCAAAATATTTACACCTTGAAAGTATACAGAGAATGCACATACACACATGGGTTGTTCGTTTCCAAACTTGTCAAGCGTCAATAAAATGGTTTAATACAAAAGCAAAATTATAACTTGTTAAGGTATGATATTTAGGAGCTTTATGAAAATAATCTTAATTTTGAATTAGATGGCAGTTGGTTTTATGCACCGAAAACATATTTTCATTTAACAAATTATGTCAAAACAAATGCGTATTTAATGAGTTTTTCTATTCTGCATTGTAAGCAATAACCATCTTAGAGGAATAATATTTCCAAATACATCATACTGCACACGACAAAAACAAATTATTCAAGCTATTTGGGTTTTGGTGACGAAAATAAAACCACTCCAGATCGACTAGGTCTAGAATATTAAGTTAAGGAAAAATGTAACAATGAGAATAAGTGGATTTTGTGATTTGACAACTCCTGAATGTTTACAACTAATCAAAGAATCGATTCGGTAAAACAAGGAATCGTCCAAAGCCATCGATTAATTCATAACATATGAGCTAAAGACTTAGGTCCGAAGTTTAAGAAGAATCGGCCATTTATTTAGCCAGAATTTAAGAAGAATGAGCCATGCAGGTAGATGGCCTTTTGTAGTTTTGGAAATTTTTTCTACGATACTACTACTACTACTAAAGTACTAGTCACTACTTTACATCTGAATGCAAGAGCTTTGAAATTTTCGGCAATTCAGCACAATGTGTCGGCTTTCAAAATTTATAAGTCTGGAAATATTTTCTAACGGTTAGGATTTTTACAATTACACCCTTTAAATAATTAAATGTTTGTATGTGGACCTAAATTTAGCCACTTAAAATTTAGTAGGATGATGCTTCGAAGAAATTGTAGGCAGAAGGTTCTTAGAGATTCGTCGCAGAATTTTGAATAGAAAAATAGATTTTATAATGCCTTGGACAAGAGTTTTACACTAGAGAAAAGCAATTTTCAAAAAGACGAAAATGTAGGTTGTAAGAGTTGTCCCTCGCTCGCCCGGCCAATTGCCGAGAAACAATTTAACTTCATCAGATAAAATTTATGCCATCGTATGTTTTGCTATCTTGAAGCAGTTTTCGATACCAGCTGTTAAAGTGGTTCCACCTATAAGTTTTAGTATGATTCTATTTAAGTGAAAAACCGAGTTTCATCGAAATGCGATGTGTGCCTAATACTTTCCAGTGCTTTTTCCGAAGTCGACAGATATATGTGCGGGCAGTACTTGTGTGTCGACCATATGGGTGTCAGTTCGTTCATACATAGAATTTTGTGCATAGTGTTATTTGGATTAATTCAAACCCATGAGGGGGGTCCAAGGAATTGGGGTGAGTTAATTCCAATTAGGTAATATTTAAAGAGGAGTAAGTATAATATAAGCAAGTAATTGATTTATTAAATATTAAATGTCACAATTGATAATAGTTAAAACGATATTTTAATGTTGATTTCAATTCAATAATTAAAACATTAATGTTCCAATTTTTGTAATCTATTATGTGTTTTAATAAATTGTGTCTCTATATCAGATTTCAGTCATACTTGGGTTAAAGCAAGATTCTGTCACATTTGGGTTATTGCTATTCTAGGATTTATAATTGTATCTCATCGTTATTATGAATTATTTATTGAATATGATTTGTTAATGCTAATGTGCATCAAGAATTATGAGTATGTTTAAAACGCAATGTAATGTACTACCAATATCACGACGCTTTTGGCCAATTATGCAAATTATTTGTAAATAATATTATAGATGAAAAGCCTATACAAAAGTATTCTAATACGCCCAACGATGTGTTTTCTCCAACAAGGGGAAAAAATAAACTAGTTTTAAAATGAAGATAGCAAAAAAATAATTTTTTCTTATATTTAAGTTTTCAAATTTACTTAATCAGCTTCGTAAATCATTCTATCACAAAATGCCAAAAAATTTCAAGCAATATTTCAGCAGGCTGTTTTAGAAAATATTAGGTTAGGTCTACGATTAGTTTAATTGTAATTAGTAGCGCAAGGATCACAGATCATGCTGCGCCGATCTTTGAGGCTGAAAAATATTAGCAAACTTTCTTAAACAGTTTATACGAGGCGTTGGGCGCCAGAACAGTTTTAGAAAAACGGGGTAGAAACAGCAAACATCAAATTGTGGGATGGTCCGTTCTGGCGCTCAACGCCTCATATTACAGTCAGGGGTACAGTGGGGCCGGTACAGCGTACCGGTTCGTTTTTGAGAGCTAGTACAGTGTACCGCAACTTTTACGAACTAATTAATGATAACTCATGCATGTTTATGCATGTACTAATGTGATATAAGTTAGTGAAAAAATAAATACGTATATTAAGAGTATTCAGCTTTTTTCCCAACAGTAACTTGTGTAAAAAAATTTGAATTTGCATTTTACAATTTAAAAATCCTAGCTACAGTTAAGGTTACCGCCAAGATCGATAAGTTTGAGTACCGGAAAAAAAATTTAAGCACTACAATCCTGATTACAGTAGATATGCCAGGAACAAAACTTCAAACATTTTGAATGAATGCTTCACGCCGATATTGTGTTTAGATAATGAAAATGCAAAAAGATAGAAAAAAGACAAATGCTCACTCTTATATAGTTTATACTACAGCAATCACGTGCGGTACAAAACCTTAAACATTCTAAAGCCGGAATTCGTCCGATAGTGTATTCGTTAAAATACAACATTATCAACATATTACAGTAAAAAAAAAAAAAAAAAAAAAAAAAAATGTCGTTTTTCTACATTAAATTCAAACAAATTAATCAATAATCACTAGGCCGAGCCGAAAAAGTCGAAGTATTTTGGATCTTTAAGCGGTAGTAAGGAAAAGTTGTGGACTCTATTAAAAAGTGTGCAAAATCTTAAAACTCTGAATTGATACACTGTAAAAAAAACCCGTCACTTATACGGAAATTCCCAGTAATTGTAACGATTTAAATCCGTAAACCTGAATTTACGGTTTAAAGCAGTTTTCACAGGCAAGACTACGGTTAATAACCGTCATTCACCAAAAATCGCTCTCTGCGCATGCGCATTACACCATCTTCAAAATAGACGCCGAACGGCGAGGATGGCATTTTTGTTTTGAAAGAAAGTGGCTTCCTTCGTAAGTTTCTTTTCATTATACAATTAATTTGTTCATTAGTATTAAATTCTAAATTAATGTATGTACATAAAATTACATCAGAATCAGAAAATGTTATTCTTTTATTTAATGGGAAAACACACAGCAATTGTTGTTTTATTGCATTTCTGAAACATATGCGTGTGATATAGAATATTGTACGTAATATTTCACGAGTTTGTAAGAGTTGTAAAACTAAATGAAGTTTAAGTAACTGCATTGGCTATCATTTAGAAATGTGCTCTTTAGTTATGTAATAACGGTTTTATTACTTATATTTTAATTTGATTTTATTATTGTTTATGTTTTAACTTATTCAGTTACCATGTTTTTGATCTTGTTTTGATTTTTTTTATCGCCAAATGTCCTACTACATCTGTTCCATTGTGTGAAGTCTCAGTCAAAAGACACATCAGTTTCATTGCGATTGTTTCAAATCAGTCTGTTGGGATTGCATTAGAAATCACTTGGGAACATATTCAGTCTTTACATGGCACCCACCGCCTTCGACTGAGGACTTTGACTTCCTCAAGATTATATAGCTTGCTTGTCAAGACAAGATCATCTGTCATAAATGTTATCGTACTTGGTCACTGGCAAAAGTAAGGGAAGGGCTGGTGATCTTTGGGATTGAATTAATCGCAAAACAGATACTTAAAATGTTGCTGTTTTCAAGTACTATAGCATTGGTGTGGTGATATAGCCTTTCAATGCAGGGTTTAAAAGACCTCTTCATTTTATGAAATGTGTTACTTGAATTAATGTAAAATTCTTTAAAAACGTAGCTGAAAAATGAGCCTACGTTTGTGAGCAAAGAAAAAAGATTTTCTTTCGATAAATTTCTTTTTTTAGCGTTAACGGATAGTAGTAATTGAGAATTTCTAATCCATTCCTTCTGCAAATTATCGTTTTATCACTTATAACATTAAACGCCATGGACCTAATGATATAATAAGATATATTGTTGTGTGAAATATTGAGTCTTTATTTTAAGGAGATAAACTTAAATTTTATTTTTGAAGGTGATTTATCCCATCCCTAGACTACCCACCTGATGTGCAGATCCATATTTTAAAATAAGGTTTTTAAAAGACGATTTCATGCTAGCTAGTTCATTTGACTCTTTTCACGAGTGTAAATATATGTACATAAGGATGATAAATTTTACAATATTTTTCATATTTTGTACAGTTTATTGGAATTTTTCCAAAAGAAACTACCAGTTGTGCTGAATGCCTTGAAGACTTCGAAAGCTCTCTGCACTTTTCAGGTAAACTATAGAGATTATTTTATTTTGTTGCTGGGATTAAGCTGTGGGTGCTGTTTTAACAAAATGCTGTGTGTTAACTCAATGAAAGTGTTTTCATTGAGTTAAATTAAACATCTCGAGGGATGTAGCTCGTAACCATTTTAGCATTTTGCTGAAATGAAAATTGTGACTTAAGCTTTTTTGCTGAAAAAATTTTGTACAGCAGCTTCAACACTGCTTTATACATAGGATTTAGGGACAAATACAACACTATTTATTTGAAGTGAGAATACTGTTGGAATAAATTGTAGTGCTTTTAGAATAAATTTACTTAGTGTATTATAATTAGAATTAAACATTTTTATTTCTTGCAACGTTCCGTGGGAAGATAAGTTTTACAAGAACTTGCTTGTTTCACCTTTGTTAGAAGTTCTATACTTAAATGACACTAATACAGAGTGGCCAGAAAACCTGGAAAAATGGAAATGTCAGGAAACTTTCTCATTCTGGAAAAAATCAGGAAATTTTTTTAAATTTCACAAAAATCAGGGAAATTTTCTTTGTTCTGAAGGCACGTTTCCCTGTTCATCCACTTTTTGGCACCATTTACCCAGAGAATTGTGGCAGTAATCGTTGAAATTTTAATGTTTCTGAATAATTTGAACTTTTCATTACCGCCAAAACTATTTTTAAAAAATTGGTACGTTATCTCTTTAGCATACATGTTCTATTTGATCAGGATGTCTACACTTCTGGATAAGTTGTGGAAATTGGATAAAAAGTTTGCAGTAAAATCAGGGAACTTATTTTCGTAAATTTTGTGGCCACCCGGTAATAGTAGTTTTGATAATCTGCTATCATTTACATATAAGTGTTTATTTCATTTACTATTTGAGGTTTGTTTTAAAAATAGTTTTGCTTTTGTGAATGCTAATTATGACATTAGTATTGTAACAGAGCTATGCTAGTGGCATTTAAAAAGCTTAAACACTGGTTGTAATTGCACATAAAAGTTGCCAATGCATATAAAGGATTTATATTAAAAACTTTATTTTGATCTGTATCACAGGTGCTTCTGGGTATGAATCCAGACAAAGGCTCAGTCACCGCAATGATGTTCCGATACCCTGTAGCATTCATGGTCTGCTCTACCA
Source organism: Linyphia triangularis (assembly GCA_963978545.1). Taxonomy (NCBI): domain Eukaryota; kingdom Metazoa; phylum Arthropoda; class Arachnida; order Araneae; family Linyphiidae; genus Linyphia; species Linyphia triangularis. The sequence goes on along the minus strand of OZ021724.1, from coordinate 54,072,641 downwards.
CTACCACGGGTCCCAGAGACGCCCAAGAGAACGTCCCCTAAAGCATAATACCGCCAGCACCGTCCTGTGTATGACCTACTGTACATTGAGGGAGCAACTGTTCGCCTGAAAGACAGCGTATCCTGCAGACCAGGCAACTCGATCAGGCCGATATCCTTGCTAAGGAGGGTTGCAGGATTTCAACATCTCCCTCTTCCACACTTATTTTTTTGGAATTGTACTCTCTGGAAAAATCAAAGATCTCGGAGGAGTGGAAAACACCCCCAACCCATAATTGGTACAAGGGCTCAAAATCAGGTTTGTCCCTTGACCTCCCGTGTGACAGACATACCCGAACTGTTCTATCAAGGCTTGCTAGCGGTCACATCAAGTGCCTCACTTTCAACGAGGGCAGGAAAACTTTCGCCACCTGCACCAAGTGCCAAAATCATCAGGCCTCTCCTGAGCACCTCTTGGATTACATGGGACTCTCTAAGGAGGGTCTCTTTAGCAATCCTCTCCTAGTCTTCGACTACCTTTTAGTCAACGAACTCGTGGATCTTGTCTCACTCCGTCAAACAGTGAGGATTAGCAACAACAACAGGCAACTCGCTCCCACACACAGAAGTAAGTGAAAGAATGATTCTTCAGACTCTCCAGCAGCAGTTAAATACCTTAAGTATGTTTACTGTGGTAAATTGGACATTTTATAAGATGGTTATTTTGTAGAGTCATAATTATTCAGATATAACTTGCATTGGTCAATTTTGAAAATTTATTAGATGTGTTCAATAATTTGTACATTCCGCAATCTAAATTTTTCCTTTTAGTATATTTTGCATATTTTTCTTAACTGAAAAAATAATAATGACTTTTATATGGCCTTAAAAGTTGCCGCAGCTTGTATTGAAGGATATAATTAATTATTCCTAGATACTTCCTAGAAAATTTTTATATTTTGTTTATTTAATAAAGTAATCTGAACCACTTTTCATTCGTGTGTATTGAAATTTTATAATTATGTATACTTTTATACTGTCAACTTTGAAAATTAATTAGATGTGTTCAATAATTATTAGATGTGCTTCAATAATATTTTGTTTATTAAATAAAGTAATCTGAACCACTTTACATTCGTGTGTATTGAAATTTTATAATTTATATTTATTAGATGTGTTTAATAATTTGTACATTTTTCATTCGTGTGTATTGAAATTTTAAAATTATTATTTATTAGATGTGTTCAATAATTTGTTCATTCCGCAATCTAAATTTTTCCTTTTCGTATATTTTGCATATTTTTCTAAATTGAAAAATTAATAATGACTTTCATATGGCCTTAAAAGTTGCCGTAGCTTGTATTGAATGATATGATTAATTATTCCTAGATACTTCCTAGAAATTTTTTAATATTTTGTTTATTAAATAAAGTAATCTGAACCACTTTTCATTCGTGTGTATTGAAATTTTATAATTATGTATACTTATATTATGTGTATTGAAATAAAATTATATTTTTATCAAATTTAATTTTTTTTACTTAATACTTAATACACAGTGTCATAAAATACATTTAAATCCTGTCGCGTTAAAAAATATTTTGAAAGTTAGTAAATTATTGCATTTTTTTAATGTTTTAATCAAATTGAAAGTCTAGGTAATCATAGTATAGATAGCCAAATAAATTTATTATTATAGTTTGATATAAGAAAAGACTGATAGCTATTAATAAATTATTTTGTGTGACATGCTCATTTTGTGATATATTTTTTACCTTTCTATTTATGTTGAAGGATTACCTTATTGCTTCGGAAATTTTTTTCGCTTTAATTTATAATGGGACATAGAATATTTTGCTGTGATACAGAATCGTACTTTAATTTTTATGATTTTCATCCATTGAATATGGTCATTATTACTAACAAAACCTTTAGCAGAACACAAATGCCTCCTTGATATTGTAAACTGTTTAATACTAAAATTAATCATATATTTTGTGGCAGAAGCTTTTCCATCTACAATTGTAAACTACTTTTAATATGTAAAGTTTCTTAATATTTTGCAAAAGCAAACCGTTCACTTACATTTGTAAACCTTTTTTGTCACTAGAAGTTTTTGTATAAGAAAAACTTCGCTTATAGGGGTAAACTGTTTCTTATACAGAAAAATTTCTGTGTATTTTATATGAAATTTATTACAGAAAGTTTCTGTGTACTTTACGGGAGAAATTGTATTTTATATGGAATTGACCTTATTCAACACAGAAATTCTGTTTATTTTACAGGTGGAAATTGCATTTTGTATGGAATCACCGTACTTAATACGGGAAATTTTAATTTATTTTACGGGAGTAAATTATTTTGCATGAAATTACCGTATTTAATACGGAAAGTTTACGTTTATTTTACGGGGATTAATGTTAGCAACCAGTCAATAACCGTTTTTAATACGAAAAGCTTCCGTTTATTTTACGGGAGAAAACTGTATTTTCTACGGAATGACCGTAATTATTACTGAAAGTTTCCGTTCATTTTACGGGGAAATACTGTATTTTGTACGGAATGACCGTAATTATTACTGAAAGTTTCCGTTCATTTTACGGGGAAATACTGTTGCAATCAGTCAAAAACCGTACTTAATACGGAATGTTTCCGTATTTTTTACGGTTTTAAACTGGCGACCCAGCTGCCAGTTTAAAACCGTAAATTTGACGGGATTTTTTTTGCAGTGTATCTTCTATCGCCTCAATGGGTCGAAAGTTGTGAAAATTGAACTAGAAATGTTTAAAATTCAAAAATTAATCATAGATTTTGTTGATCACTTTGCGGTAATGCTTAGAAGTTACTGTTTTTTATCAACTACACCTGTAAAAATTTTTAGAATTATGTGTTAATATCTTCTGCCGCCTCAAAGGCACCGAATTTTGAAAATCAAAGGCAATTTTTTAAATAAAAACACATAACACTTTCCTCCCCATTGTAAAACGAAAATTAACTTTATTCCAACTTTCAGACTTACAAATTTTTTACTAAAAATTCTAGCATGTGATTTCTGGATTCTAGGGTTGCTCCTTCCCTATTCTGCTGTCCAACTGCTTTTCCGGACAAAAGCAAGGGAAAATGACACAAATGAAAATTGTGGGCGCAGATTCGCTTGTTCTGCTGTTAACTTTGGAGCTACAAACCACATAGATCTCATGAACTTGCAAACTTGTTATGTAACATTACCTCTATTTCACAGAACGATCAGTTTTATGAAATTTTTATTATAGATATAGAACTGTGTGCCGGACGGCTTGGATTTTATTAAATATCCTTCACGCACACACAAGCAGTCGAGAAAATTGTAAAGCTAAACACTGAAGCCTCCGGAGAAGCAGTTAGACCGCAGAATAGGAATTCAGCAACCCTAGAATCCAGAAACCACATGCTAGAATTTTTAGTGATGTCTTTGGCACGACTTTGGAAGAACACAATGATCTGATAAATGACTACGAATATTGACATGCGCAGAAACGACATTACTCTCCAGTCCCCTTAATAAACAACCAAATAATCGAAGAGCACTCTTCAATAGCTCTTACTACAGCAGTCCTATCCAGTACAAAACAACATATCGAAGCAGTATTCCTTCCGATACTGGGTTATGCAAAATATACTGTTATCAAGCACAATACCTTCTGCTCCTTGAGCTGCGCCTCTAATATGTCGAGTGTTTGTCCGACGGGGGGCATGGTGTGCATGTGCGCGTGCAGCTTGGCCATCCACTGTTCGACATCCCTCCGTCGGTCATCGAAGTTGCGTCCGTCCGACAACATCCCCTCCAGCTGACGCTTGCGCTGCATCGCCTCCTCCCGAACCTCCTCCCACTCGCACTGCAGGTGCAGGGCTAAACACAAGGAAAACAACATAAGTGACAACACAGAATTCGCATATTGTACTAGAGCGAAAATCACTTGATACCTCAATGATTTCAGATAAGAAAAGATTCAGGCGCATGGGCTACACGAAGCTCACGCAGCGTCGTAGCTATGTAAACAGCAACATCTACAATTACGCCTTGTTACTTTGAACTTGGTCAGATAACGAGGCACTGACACATGATCTAATATATCTCTCCACATCCAAGAGACACTAATGGAAGGATATTGCATTGGTGACTGCTGCACGGTGGATTTAACGTGCAGCAGCCCCCATTAATTATACACACCAGTGTTATAAAAATGCGCTAATTCGATCCAACGTTGTTCCAGTCAGAAACACCTTAGCAATCCAAACCACTGAAGGGTCTCTGATGGAAAATATGAACTAGGTAGTCAGTAAAAATATGAATATGGCGAGGTTTTTTTTTTTTTTTTTTTTTTTTTAATTATTTATTTAAATAATATAAAAAAGCCAAATGGTAAATTACCCCAATCCATTTCAAATTTCGGAGCTATGACCAACCTTATGGTGTAATTAAAAGTTGCACATATCATCACACCCCCATCGTACACATACGATGTTTAAACACTAAAACATATTGATTTGTCACAAGCATTTTGCGATGAAAATCTTGGAATCAAACATTTTACACTGAGCTATTTTTCCTCTCTATTTTGATTACTTTTGTAGATATATAAATAATAATAAATAAAAAATAAAAAAAACTTTTTATTAAAATGATTTGTGGAAAATGATATATTACAGTGGTACTCATCAAGCTATTTAAAACATTTAAGCACCTTTTTTGAAATTTCGATACATTTATGAATAAAAAAAAAAAGATACTAAATCATTTCCTCTAACAAATACCCAACAGTAAGAAAACCCAAATACAAATTCATCAGAAGCTTTAATCTTACCAGACCGACACTACTTTAATGAACTTCTGGCCCTAGAAACAAGAGTTGATAAACTAAAGGTTTTCCCCTTTTCTTTGACATCGCAATTAACTTACTCACTATTTATCCTCATCTGTCTACATGGTGTAAAAACAACATTCATGGAAAAAACCCGACCATCTAAAATACTTCAATCATCGATCGGTTAAAGCTACTCTATTGCGAGAAAGATGGAGAAAAAAACACGTGTTGGTTATTCACATTGGGGGAGCTAACCGCGTCCGGAGGACCATTTGCTTTAAGTGACAAAAACGCTTTGGAATCTTTCCAAATCGCTTTTTCGAATTTTGAAAACCTACTCCTCCGATCTGGGATAGAAAAAAAAATATCTGGTCTCAAAATTTATGCCATCTTTTTTTGCAGATGGCCAGCCAGTGTGGAGGGATATTGGGGAAGATGGCACACTACAACGAAAATAATGGTCTGAGCTGTATTATCTTTAGAATGTTGCCATCGAGTTCAATTTATTTTCCATTTTTCCTTCCGGCACAGCGACTTTTAGTTTTTTTTTTTTTTTTTGTAAGTCAGCTATTCAATCAATTGAAAATTTTGAGCCAATTTTGATTCAATTTACTCTTTACTTTTTTTTTATTATTATTTTTTTTTTTTATTTTTTGGCAAAAAAGAAAGATTAAATATACCTGAAAAATTATTTCTGCAAAAGTTTATGCAGAAATAATTGTTCTGCATTTTAATATTGTTTTAGAAAATTATATTAAAAATAATTTTTACATTGAATAGCACCATATTTTAAGCATCTTTAATCAAATAAAAGAAGCATTTCCGATTATCAGATTCTCTCATAATCGATCTATTTAAATCAATTGAATTTTTCATAAATTACTACGAGCTCATATTTTTTACAGTTCAGACTAAGCGATGTCATAGAGTTAATAAACCTCACGTTAAAGTAATGGTGCAGTCGCGGAATGTAGAGCAATAAATTGGTGCGTATTAAAACAAGTGATAATTCGTTTAAGAGTTGACAGATGGGCGAAATAGTACAGAAGACTAAAAAGAAATGTTCCATCTGGACACGGAAACGCATCAAGCATCCTGCTAACAAATTAAAAGAAAGTTGTGAGCAACTTAACAGTTATCCTTTTTCAAATGTTAGATTAAAACTCAGTCCTTTACGTGTTTATCATTACTAAAGTAGTTTATGAGAATTACTGTTTTCAAAAGAAAATCTGCAAGAATTTAAATATTAGGGATTTAGAAAACTTCTTTAAAACTTATTCAAGTTCTACAAAAAAAATTTTACGGTAATTATTCTTTCAAGTTTTTAAATGCAATCAAATGATATGAAAATACATATCTATTAAATAGTCTCTTATGTGTAATCATTCTTTCTAATTTGCATTCTCGAAACACATTTTAAATAATTACTCGATGATAACGTTCAATACAAGTACATAACACAAGTGCAAACAATATTTATTAATTTTAATTACAGCTTAATGTACAAAATTAAATTAAATATAATGAATTAAAATGTAGTTAACTTAAAAGTACATAAATTCACATCAGTACGGAACCTGTTTAAAATGAGAAAATAAAACTACAAACCCTGTTTGAAAATGCATTCACGCCTTCCTTATTAAAATAATAACCTTGTTCCTCATAACCACTTAGCAGGCAAATACAGGGACAAGTACTCACAAGAACCTGGTGCTATTATTATAAAGTTAACAGTAACGCAAATACTGTCCAGAGACATGATTTCTCCTTATATCCTTGTGAGCTTAGCGAGATGCACAGCGTGGTCAATTTCGCTTCGCTCAGCAACACTTTAATGTAGGCGCATGAGAAATTTCCATTTGTGTCTGGCGTCATAATTAGAGCCTTAAAGGGGTGGGAAGAACGTTGCCGACAGTCGCCCAGAGAGAGAGTTTGCGCGCCCAAAATGGGATTGTAAATCGTTAAACCCATTTACAAGATTTGCCCTGACAACAGACCAAGATATGGACATAGACACCTAAACGAAGCTGTATCGCCCGAATCACAATTACCAACAGTCTTCGAATGACACTTTGAGAATACAGTATACTACCATGAATTCATTTGATAAAGGAGATATAACCAGAATGTCATATCCAAAAATATTAACCCCTAACCAAGAAAGAACCCAGATTTATTCTACCTTAGGAAACATAGTCCGCAAATCCCATCTTGCTCAAAATAATTCATTTTAATTCGACGAGTTCTACAACATCCTCAAATACATAGCGACAAAGATTCCAAATTTGAATAAAAGTTTTTGGCGTTGAAGATAAAGATTTGGAGAAGTAAGAAACTCCCTCTGATTGGGGAAAAACAGAAGAACGCGTAGGAAAAACTCGTTAAAACCAAGTTATTCGAAAGAGAAATCAAAATAAACAGAACAAAGAAAAAGTGTCAATCTCAGCTAAACATAGCCTTTTCTCCTTTTTTCAATAGTTAATCGATGTCTAGCTCATCGCAACTTTTCAGTGATCAATAGCAATGACATCAGAAGCCTCTGCGCAAAAAGCTGCAGCAAAGTAAGTATAAAAGAGAAAGTTCTTTGAAGAGGGAGCGAAGGACTTTGAAATTGAATTCCGCCTCAACGGATGCTGAGAGGGAAGGGATTAGATTCCTAGCGCTGCTGTGTGCGAAGATTTGAAGAAGCAAGACGCCGCCTATGCGAGTCATCAATTGAATTATTACCTACCATGTCGCATTATGCGCGAGGGTTCTTCTTTTCAGTCACACAAGGAACCGATTGATACAACGACGGATGGCAAGGTCTTGAAGTTGCTTCGCAAGAAAGCTTTTAAATTAAGAAAAAATATATATATGCGCAAGAATATATTCATATTTTGAAATGGAAGTTAAAAATAGGAATATTAAGAGTTTGGTAATATAATATCCGACGACTATTTCTTCAAGCACAGTTTTTTTTAACTCAGTTTAAAAGTCCAGACATGTCACCATATACATATGAGACCTCACAGATTTTCAATCTTAAAACATTTACAATTTTTTATTTATTTGGCATAAAAATGTGATATAAAAAAAAAAAATATATCCACCAACTACAACAAAATGAACAACAATTAAAAGTTTGAGTTAAAAAGTGTATATATCCTTAACAATAAAAGTCCACCCATAGGGTGGGTAGGTTTTTTTTTTTTTTTTTTTTTTTTTTTTTTTATACAGGCACAAGGACAGAGTTCTTCAAAATTACTAGCCTTATATTGGATAAGAGGAAGTTGGATTTACTTCTGCCGAAAACCTACTTAGTGCTGACAATTTCACAACGCAAATGTTTCAAAAACACATTCATACCTCTAGCTTCAAGTTCTTTATTGTAATCTCCTTTCTGCCTGAAATTCGCAACCGCTGTCAGTAGTTTTTTTAGCTGCACATTTTTTTGGTCTTGTTCATTCAGGAATTTCTGCAAAGATAAAAAGCAAATTTACACACTCGTACAAGATAAACCTCTCTATCTTATAATTAACAAAACAATCGGAAATATGACAAAAATAAATTTTACGTGGGAACTCGGATTTTTTCAACGATGCCAAAAAAATAATTACAGATTAATCAGTTTGCAGAATTTTTAAATGAACATTTAATATTCCATAGTTCCCCCGTTAATTTCAATTTGTGCATATAAGGGAAAAACTCATATTTAGAATGGATGACGCAAAAATTTCGTGGACGATGATGTCGGTGGGAAATTGAATCGATATAACTGTAATAAATGTTTTATAATACAAAACAAATGAACAGAAATGCGATCGGGTAATGTCCGGCTTCTACGTTAGATGGAAATCTAGTGTATATAAAAATCAATGTTATCTAAAGGTGTTCTATGAATTACACGGTTAGTCAACGGTATTATAAAAAGTCAGCTGCTTGCAAATAATAAAAAAATTTAATTCTAAATCATTTCATCAACAGATAATCTATTATAATCCAAGATTTCCGAAACTTTTAAAGTTATTCCGAATTTCCTTATAACGTTAAAATTTCAATTTATACAATGTAATAATTTTTTAAGAGCGCAATCATAGCCTTTAAGAAAAGTACTTTAATAAAACTCCATCTTGAAAACTTCAGTCATATAAAGTTAAAAATTAATAAAAATGGGAACAGTTTACCCAAGCTGCATTGCATATCCAAGTTCAATGTAAAAGCCACTAAAGACACCCACTAACAGCAAACACAAATTAACTGATCCAACCCCATTCTTACAGGAGCCACACTAACACACACATACAAACAAAATCTAAACCAATTCCCCTAAACTCGCCAAACAAGACTGTCTCGGTCGAGACCACTGGGGTCCAAACCGTGCCAAAATTACAGAAACCAGCACAAAGGACTGAAAGCAAAAAGAGAGCAAATGCAAGCCCCCATTCCCAGGGCTGCGAAGAAAAGGCAACAACCCCATCTAGAGGGGAAAGGGGGGGGGGAGGGGGGTTAGATGAAGAAGCCCCAAGATGTATTTAATCGGTGGCAACACGATCGATGGCCAGACGACACAAAGTGACCCACCAGAGGAACAAGAAAGTGCGCCCCCTTGCACATCCGATTGAGCGGATGCCCAACATCCGGAAAACTAATTCGCCATCCATCCTGTTAAATTACTTTAGAGAAGTTGCACACGTGACTGAAGGAGGATGATACACAGATGGAGGTTTTGACAGGATGTTTGGGTTAGGCGGATGTAAGTTATCATAGACCAGTTAGGAAAAAAAATGTGGAAAGCTTTTTTGAGAAAAGCCAATACAGTGAAACCGTAAAATTTCAATTGTCCAAATTTTATTTTTCGATATAAAATACAAAGATGTATCCAATCGTTCAAAATATAATTGCATGTTCAATAAAGGGTGGCATTAACCAAAAGTATCCACGAGGATAAAAAGTACATAGTTAAAAAAAAAATCATTAAATAAGACATTTTTAATAAAAAGGTGAAAAGTAAATCTCAACTACTTTATCTTTCCATATGCTCTGAAAGAAACTGGCTTTTTTATTATTATTATTCTGCTGATATTTGAAGGGCCACGGCAAAGAACGATCAAAGTCTAATTTTTTCGAAATCGAGGTTTTCCCGCCATCTGCAAGGTTATAGAAAATAGTTTAACTACGCAGGAATCCTCTAGCTTAGCAAATAAATATCATGGTACGTGAGATTTTGAGCCACCATTAACCTCAATCCTGATACAAGCCCAGAGACTTGGAAACTTTAAATCAGCTAGTCTGGAGAATTGAGAAAAACGGACTCGGATCGTTCTTTGGCGTATCCCTTCGTTTGGGAATGATTAATTAACCAAAAACAAAGTAAATCGTATTCAATCCTTCAACCACGAGGTTATTTGGATGCAGGTTAATGTAGCAGTGATTATCTTACAAACTAGTTAGTTGTAAGGCACCTAAGGCTCGTTGAAAAATGATGAATATAACAAACACTTTAATTTACCACACTCCATAACGAATTTATGCATTCACGTCCAATTATCTTTTATTTATTCATTTTAAAACAATCTCGGCAACAGGAAAGAGTTTCAACAATGATCAGTTTAAATTATTTCACTTACAGCGTTACAGAGTGAGTCAGTGACGAGCCTAATAAACAATTCTCGCATTTTATATATATATATATATATATTTCTAAATGTTTCGAAAAAGCCATAAACATAAAAATTTCTGCTGAATGAGCTTTTTTTTTTTTTTTTTTTAATTTGCGTTGGCGAGAAAACGGCTCATTTTGTTGGCATTGAACGTGACGTAAAGAGATCTCAAACATCTTGGCTTGAAATGCAGCAGCGGAAACCAGATTTGCGAGTTTCTCGCAAATCACGCAATAACCTGTACGGAATGTGGCAATGGTCTACTAACGCCAACTTTTTTAACGATAGCTATTTGGCAGAAACCTCACGATAACTATAGAAACACAGGGATCTCTTTACGTCACGAATTTTGTTGACTGTTTTGATCGGACTGGTTTTGGCTGGGTTTTGTGGCATTTTCTTTTCTTAATATTTAAATAACTAATTTTTTTAAAGAAGTTTTGTTTAAATATTTAGAATCAGAAAGAAATTCTTCATAAATATGTACTAATCTCACTCGTTTTTAAAAAATGCGGGAATTGTCCATTCTTATAGTAATAAACCATCTAATAAAATCTGTATGGGTAGGAGCGAAAATTTTACTAGTTTACCATTACAGTTTTTAAAACAATTTTAAAGCAAATAGATGGGAAAAACTGTAAATTAGGATACTTGTTCACGAAAAGTTTAAACTCAACTAAATTTATGTATATAAATTATAATAAAAACTATGAAAACTGCATTCGGATAAAGATCATACAAAGCATAGTCTCTCTACAGCCTATTGAGGGCTTGAAGGGTAGTAGATGTAGACTGTACACAATATCTAGACCACGATAAGAGATTTAAGCTATGCAGAGAACGTTGTCTTCAATCCGCTTATGGTTTCCCAAATTCAATAAAAAATATCGTGTCTTACGAGAACATAAATCAGTTTATTAAAAATTTAATGTCAAATAGAAAAGAATATGCAAAAAAAAAAGAAGAAAAAAAAAGAGAAGAGTATTTAGCATATAACAGATACTTATAACTAATACAACTATCTAAAACTCAAGAAACCTGGTGCATATTTTATCTTTAACAGGTAGTATTTTCTATTGCATACATCAGTAGAATAAAACAATACCTCTAAAATTAAAATGTAAAATAACTAAAGCTAGAGTTAACACGATATTAAAAATATTCATGTTATAACAAAACATGCAAAAAAACATTATATTACAGAGAGTGTAGGATTATTGAATGCAACAATTCCTTATAATTTGTATTTTTACATAAAAAAACTAGGATTGTGGAACATTGCACAACTTTCAATTACACTATATTAATGATGTTGATTTGTGTCATTTACCGTTTTTATATTTACATCATTCATTTAGAAAAAATAGCTAGTTTGGCGATATTTTTTGCGATAATTGTAATATAGGTCTTTAAAAAAAAATATTAAAAAAAAAAAAAAATACACTTTCGCAAAAATGGGAATTTTGGCGATATACTTTTCGGTAATTCTTACATTATCCTTTCTTATAAGTGAAATTGAGAAGAGGAGAAAAAACGATCGTTGATGAGGTATGCTCAAGGAAAGAAAACTCTGTGTTGAAGGCATTCGCTTTTCAACTTTTTACGCCATTAAAGCATTTTTACAGGAATTTCGGAGGTGAGGATGATTAGAACACCTTAAGACGCATTAGCACAGCGATGATTTTTATCATAATCGTTAGAGCCGTTTTATAGCAATCATTGAAAAATATGATTTTTTTCAATGGCAGCTACCATGCGCGATTTTGACGAAAACCTTAATGGTAGGTCCCATAGCCACCAACAACCTGCATACCAAATTTGAACATCGTAGGTTCAGGAGTTATGCTGACCACAGACACACATACATACATTTTTTCTATACCACTTTTTTGAAATCACGATGTTCCAAACGTGAAGAAATGCAAACAAAAAATCGAAAAAATATTTTTGACTTATTTTTACCCTCCTATGTATACAATTGGGTAATTGAAAGTAAAAAGGTAAAATAAGCTTTTTATCATAAAGTTTTAAGTTGATTCTTAAAAAAAAATATGTACGAGAAATACTGGTTAAAAAATATCCAAACACTTAAAAATAAAACAATAGAAATGTTAATTAAATATCACATCTTTAAATTTATACAATCATCGGAATCGTGTATTATTATTACATTACCATATGCCTAGCTCAAATTAAAAGCCCCTTTATTTAATAAAGGTATCACACTGGAAAATAAAGAAAAACTCACGAAACAAACTCTAAAACCAAAAGGAAAACCGTGATGTTCTCCAACGTCAACACGCCCAGATGATACGAGGGAAAAAAATGAAAAATTTCCTTCCCAATTGAACTACGGCAAGAGGATCAATGAAACTTAGTACATAAGAGAACGCATCCAATACAAATACACCCCTTTTGCCGCCTCCAAAAACAAAGGGAGCTCAGAAGCTATTTCAAGGGAGAAGAGAAAAATAAAACAGAAGAATAAAAGCGATAAAAGAAAAGAACGTTGACAAGCTCATTGCGAGGAGCTCTGTAGCACTGTCCACAGTTCCCTCTTATGAGAACAGAAAAAGAAAAAGACTTATTTTCTTTCCCAGGAATTATCTTAAGGGGGTGTGGGGAGACACATTGACAAGACCACATAATATCTTTCACCCCGAAAAGCATTTGCAATGCAAATCGGGCGGGTAAGGCATTAATGCACGAAAAAAGATCGGTTCGGAGATGAGAATCTTCGCCAATTCATAGGCTTATACAAGCAATTTGAGTTTTTGAGAAATGGGCATTCATGACAGTGAGAATATGCAAATTCATCAGGTAACGTTTATAACAATGTATCAAAACTGCAGTTTAAGATGCAATCCGGCGCGGGAGATTGGATAAAGAACACCAAGCAAAATAAACAATGTCCATCAATTGTATATTGTAGAAATAATTCAAATCTAACTTCGTCCAAATGCTTTCAGAATGCACACGATCATTCTTGCTATTATCACTTTAAAAGTGATGTGCCCAAATCTAAATCCAATTTTAAATTATTTCATTCAATTGGAATGTTTTAAAATGTTGCTTTGGGTTGAATCAGTAGATTTGAATATGTTTCGGAGTTAAAATGACATGTTTGCTTTTGCTTGAGAGATTTACTTTGAGAGGAAATCCTAGTAAGGATCATTTCCTATATTCGTTATGTTACAATCTTTTAGCCAAGTGCATTTAGAAACTACCTTGTATAAAACCTTGACATTTGGTGAGTAGATACGAAAAAGATAACTTATTGAAATGCATATGCAGTGGCTCCACCTGGTTCTGTCATTTGCTATTTTAATTATCATTTATAATAGATAGATATAAAAGGAAAACAATTTATGTCATTTCATTAGGTGACCATTTTTGTACCTACTCCCCAAATGTCAAGGTTTTATACAAAGTAGTTCCTAAATGCACTGGGATCAAAGATTGTAACATAGCCAGTACAGGGAATGATCCTTACTATGACTTCTTAAGGGGAGTCGAAGTTTAAGACATTTGCTTATCTTTCGAATATTAAAAAAAAACCTTAATTTAAGGAGCATTTTTTCAGCTCTACATACTTACTAATTTTATTAAAATTACAGGCTTATTCGACATTTTGACATATTTTGAGTGAAGCATTTTTGAATATTTAGTTTTATTCTTCAAAAAAAATTTAACGTCTAGTGTTCTAAAATAATCCTTTTTGGTGAAAATAAAACTGTATAATAACTTTTTTGAAAATATTTAAAAATTGCTACACTAAAATTGTGCAATATTGCTAAGAGCTATTAAAAATTGAATAAATGTTCCCAACATACCCAGAATTTTGAGATATGAACTATTAAAGTTAAAACGAAACTACGAATTAATGCAACAACAATTTTTTTAATGTTAAAATATAAAAAAAAAATATAAAAAAATACTCTTAAATTAGCGAGATTAAAACTTCTTGCATTGTACGAATCAGAAATGCTTGATGTTCTTAAACGCCCGACTCCCCTTAAACCATTTTCACTTTTAATAGAGTTTAACTTTGGCCAATTGAAAGTATGTGCTAATAATTTTATCGATTATTAGGCGACGTATTAGTTGGTATTCTTCCCTTACGTATAATGTCATAATCAGATGCAAAATCATAAATAATCATTTTATTTTAATGCCATAGAGTCAGAAATACATGCCAGTTATTTTACAACAAACCTTAACGGCTCAACAGTTTGAATTATTCCAGTCAGAAAACACGCTGAATAAAAAATAAGTGCAATTAAAAAAATTAATGTAGACTAAAAAAACGAAAAATGTTATATTCCTATTAGCAATCAGAATGTACAAAAGCACAATCCACACAGGGAAAAAAACAAAACTACACTAACACAACTTTTATAACTGACGCGTATGTATACGCTACAAAATGCTAGCAAACATAAAAACGAATAGGAAAAATTAAGGGTGAAAGGACGCGGTTATTTACAGATTGTCTGCTCCTTTTATTCAGTAAAAAAAAGTTAGATATACCCTATTCCGCAGACTGTTTCATTCCAGCAAATACGCGAGCGAATAGTTTCGGTTTCTCATAAGCCTCCAGCCCCAGATTAGAATGCGAGTGAGGGCGAAATGGAACCGGGATGAATTCCGAGCACGTGCCCGAGCCGGTATTTCTCATCCAACATCCAGGATCAGCCGCCTTCATACCACGAAATCCCTCACATTCACAAGCGCAGAGTCACGTCCTACCAACTCCCCCTCACAATCACCACGTTAAGTTCCTGAAGAATTTGCATTGCCAAAGACGATTATTCTAACCCTGACGGTTCGTTTTAAAAGTTGGTCTTACTTTTGCTATAGGGATGTGACGCACGGCTGAACGACCGCTTTTCTCTCCGTCACAAGTGGTGAATCTTCTGTCAATGGGACTTTTTAAACATTTTCGGAGCTTGTTCGAACTAGCACTAGTGCTCGAACTAGTTAGTAATGGTGCCGGATCTTTCAGAAAAGGAATCTCTAATAGACTGAGAGGCGACTGCAATTTTTGGACCCCATCGAACATAATTCTGAATTTTTTATAGAAATTGGAGAAAAGTGAGTAGATTACGAATCCACTGGTCTGCAGTGGCAAAAATGGCCGAAACTGGTCAAAAATCGACATATAATAAGTTGAACTAAATCCAATTGCCAAATGCGCCATAACTTGCCAGATAATGAGCATTTTTTTTTTATTTGGTAACCCTCACTCTTTAATTTTCAATTAAGAAGGTTGCAGACGATTCGGATGTGTGGTTATGACTTACTTGTATCTTTTACAAATGAGCCAAATTGGCAATAAACATTACGTCACTGATGACGTAACTGATGTCGCCAATTTGGCTTACTTTTAAAATATACAAGTTTTCCGAGCCAGATATCAGAAATCGTTTGCGCTTTTCTCATTGAAAATCAAAATGCAGTGGGTTGCCAGACGAAAAAGTTTGTTCTCTTTTTGGCAAGTTGTGACATATTTGGCAATCGGATTTTGGTTCAACTCATTCCAAGTCGATTTTTGATCAGTTTCGGCCATTTTTGCCACGGCAGACCAGTGGATTCGTAATCTACTCACTTTTCTCTAATTTCTATAAAAAAATCCAGAATGATGTTCGATGGGGTCCGAAAATTGCAGTCGTCTCTCGGACACAGTGAGAGACTAAAAGAAACGACAAGTGATATGTTGGATAGACAGGTATGGAATTTTAAATACACCGGTTTGCAAAATTGATTGATGGGAGTGAATTTGATGACGGCAGCAAATGGTTTACGATGAGGCCCATTTCCATTGGGACGAATTTGTCAATAAACAAAAGTGGAGAACATAGGTTACCGAAAACCTGTCTATATAACTTGCAAAACCACAGCCTTCTACAAAATTGACGATTTGGGCTGCACTATCTAGGTAAAGGGATTGTGGTGTCGCCTTCAAATAACAGATAAAGCTTCTATGCAGCGGAGTACTCTTTTGCATAGAGGTAAGACATGTGACTCGAGAAGCAAAAGTCCCACGATCAAGGCCCGGTGACCGCAGAAACCAGCTTCGTCGCAGGATTATAGGGACCCTTTTCCTGAGGGAAACGAGGGTGTCATTTTACAGCAATTTTTTGCCACATTTCAATATTATAAATAATTTTGCTAATTGGTGTTTAAAATTCACACCTGTCTATCCAACGTATCACTTGTCTCTTCTTTCTGTCTCTCATTGTCTCACAGTTATGTTGTTCTAAAGTTAGGGAGTCCTTTATGAAACACCCTGTAAAAAGCTGCGATGGAAAAATGTGTTGAAGAACCTTCGTAATAACAAGGTTGCTGTGAAATTAAATATTAATTATTGGCTACTATTGGATGTCATTTGAAAATCCAAATGCGTGTCATACGATTAAAAAATTAAAGAAGTTACTATAGTGTAAAGAATTTTTTTTTAATGAGCAAGAAACCTCTTAACAATAAACGATTCGTAAATGTTCACATACAAGTTCCAATGCGAATTCAATGCCCAAACTTATATCACATTGTTGGCTATCTAACAGAAAGCTAATAAAGTTATAATCATAGAGATTTGATTATTTATAAATAAAGAAGCGTCGAGGATTTGATGACATATTTTATGAGCATGAAAACTCCTTACCCTTTTTCAAAGATTTTTTAATATGATCGACAACTTTTAAAGGTATCGTTGGGACTGCAAGGGAAAATAACTGTTGCATTAACTCCAAAAGTAAATTTAAAAAAAACAAAAACATTTTAAGTAAATTTGGACTAACACAGAAAATTTCGATAGGTTTCTTCATGAGATTACTTCATAAATTAAAATATAATGTGTGTAAAACACTTTTCTTTCAATAGTAGGAAATTGTTTTAATAGAATTCGTTCAACAAGAACAACAAAAAGGATAAATAAATAATCAAATTTTTAATAAATATTGGATTAGTTATTTTATTAAATAAAGCATATGTCAATCCATAAAGAACACAAAAATACATTAGCCATTTTAGCACTTCAGAAAACGACATTGATCTCGTCTGTAAACCTAATTAATAAATGAAAGTACATCCGATTGCAGTAAACAAAAAAAAATATTTAAAACATCTTTCGAACAACAATGGCAATTTTGTGTCCAACATCAAGTAAGCCCAGCTTCGTTGAAACTAACTACACTAGAGAATACTCTCAACAAATCCTACTTTAGTTTACGCAGACTTTCCCAAAATGTCAGTCCTGATCCTTCCAAATAGAATGTCTACAGAGCTAACCAGATTATAAAATAACTTTTCACAAATATTAATTCCCACATGACAGTCAACATCTTTACTTGTAAAATTACTAACTGCAGAAGGAAACTGATCAATATTAAACAACGAGAACGAGAAAATTAGTCCAAGTTATCTTACGCATATAAATACATTGTAGTTATACATATCAGAACGTTCCTGATGCGTTATATGTTTAAGAAGACTGAACTATTCCTCAGAGAAATTAAACCTGTCAGCGAAAATTATATCCACTAACAAGAGAAATCATTGGGCTTTAAACCTTAATTGAATTAACGAACAACTAGTATCGGGAATAAGTTAACTAAAACTAACAAAGAACATATGGTTATTCTTTTATTAATTTTTAATTAGCTTCTAAATAGAAAAAAATCAAAGACACTGCTTGAATAATTTACAAAAAATTATAATTCGTATTGTAGTACACGTGTTTGTGCAAAAATCGCATTTATATAGTTTCTCTTAAAAAAAAAAACAAAAAAAAAACTTAAATATTGAGAATTGAGTTTTGGAGAACTTTACTATAATAATATACTCAAAATTAAAAACAGGAATTGAAATATTAAGGATTGACATAAGGATATTTATTATAATGAACTATTAAGTAAAAGTACCAAGATTTCATTGCGCAGTAACAAATAAAGAGACAAAAATTGTACTAAAAAAATTACCTTTCAAAAAATTGACTCGTAAAAATTAAATTCTTCCAATCGTATGTAACTGTATTCACACTTTAATTAGAAGTTTAATATAACTTATATCTTTTTTTTTTTCTTTTCTTTTTTTTCTTTTTTAAATATCTATTCAAACAGCAAATGTCAAAATACGTTTAACATAATAACCTTCTTCCCCCTCCTTCTTAACACATAAAAATAAATAATACACTTGATGACATCATCACAAATGGCATGTTATTTTAAGAAAATTAAATAATATAAATTAAATACTTTCACAAAATGAAAGTAATTCTATTTGTCAAAGAGCACGTTGTATACCAGCCGATAATTTACAAAAGCCTATTCACTAAATGCATTTCAAATGATTTTGCGAGAAAATCGCCTTCTTTTCCCATTGAATTCCTAAGGATTCGTTATTCTTAAGATTTCATAACTGAAAGTGATTATATATATATAATTTAAATCAGCTTATAAGGTTATAGATGAAAAGATGACCGAAACGGTAGCATCAATAAAATGTTGATTTTTTTTCCCTTCACATAGCTAATAGTGCAATTTTGTATTAATGTTTAAGTTTACTAGATATCAATCGCATTGATTTCTAGCAATTCAAACCAATAAGATGTCGAATTAGGAGCAGACCCAGACTAAGGTGGGCTGATTGTATTGACAAGGAATTTTAAAAAACTAAGAGTCAACAAACTGGAACACCTTGGTGAAAAAGACAACAGAATGGAAGATTGTAAAAACCTTGGCCCGCAAAGGGATGTCGAGTTAATAAAAGAAGATATTAATCGTATAACTAATAAATATACAATTTGATTAGTTAAGAAATATATTAATTAACATAAACGAAATAGATTAATTAACCCTTTTTTTTTATTAAACATTTTTCTTTAAATTCACGGTGACATCTTTGCATCCTTTTGAAACTTTTCTCACTAAAAAGGAATTACGATTTAATGGTAAATATAATTTAACTCGAACTTCATTTACTTATATACAGAGCAAATAAAAGTTTCAATATCAACGCCTAAATCTGTAATAAGCTAAAACCCAAGAATCATCGTAGATAACAATTTACCTGAAGCCAAGGCCAGTCAATATTTCCCAGACCATTTACATCAGATATCGTATTTTTACGATTCCCCGGGATAAAATAAGGAAACCAGACACCGGGGAACGCGTTTACACCTTTCAATTTCCCCGGGACTTTCCCAAGACTGGCTGTCTGACAAGCATCTCAAGACAAAAAAGGAAAAGCGGTCGCGTGCAGCCATTCGAAGAAAGCATAGCGGAAGGGGTGGAAATCCGGGCAAGAACGCCGCCTCCGTTATTTACCTTCACATAGTAAAACACATATACCAAAAAAATCGATACCCGGGCAGGGTTTTTTTTGTGAGTGTGTATTTGTCCCCTCCTCATCCACCACTGCGACCCTCTCTTGTATCTCAGGTGGTTCTTTTCCTTTTTTCTTGTTTCCTTCCGTTGACCAGCGGCCAAAAGTACAAAGAAATTTCGGACAAAAGGCAGAAGAAAGTTTCGTAGAATAAAAGAATACTTTCTAATACTTGAAGTTGTCGGGAGTAAAGATTTGTCACCTGAAGTGGGCCTCGCGATATTTTAACTAATCTGAGATTAAGTAAAATGAACACATTGAATTTCATTTACAGCGTTTCTTCATATGCTTTTTACTCAATAAGATTTTCACTACAGTCTATTTCTTTCATTCCATGAGTTTTATCAGAAAAAAATTACACTTCTGTATATAAAACTTAGAATTCCATTTGAATTTTAACAACGTATAAGAAAATTCTTACATAAATTAAATCCTGTATATTTAGTAGATAAAACATTCATAAATACTTAATATGAATTCAATTTGTTTTCATTCAACGATTATTCGTCTAACTACATTGAATCCTATCTTTACCAATTAACTACATAACAATTATGGATTTAATACCTGATAATGAGAAACTGGGATAACTATTTCAAAGTTGTAACTCTCACCTCATCCTTCCTTTAGTCCAAAATGATTTTAACAATCCGTACTTCAATCAGTTTCTTCAGGAAAATTATTCTAATGTACCGAAAAATATTGTTCAATTGTTACATTCCTGAAAACTTTTAATATGCATCCTTCAGTCTACACTCGATATCTATTAAATGAAGCCGTTAATCTATTAATAACACCAGCAGTAAGTTTATGAAACTTGTAATATATAATTAAAATGTATTAATATATCTTAAATCCAAAAAAAAAAAAAAGTTCGGAAATTAAATATTTTAATAATTTCATAATAATGAATATTTTATAGAATTCAATTAGAACTTAAATATTAAATTGATTTATTAAATTATTTTTTGTTTTCAGTTATTAGTAAATTTCCTATTCTTTTAACGTACTTAAAACTTTAAAACTCAATTAAGCAATAATACTCTAATATTCTATTTCCCACGTTAACATGTCTTTAAAATTTAGAAGTCTATCAAAAATAACAAATTATCTCCCATATTCGTACATTATGTTGACTTCTTTAACTAAACATAAAAATAAATTAATAAGTTTAAAAGTTATCATTCACTAAATCGACAAAATATTTAATCATTTATAAATAACTAAAATAATCCAAAATAGGAAGCCGAAGCGATATTAAAAGTGAACAAAACATCTTGAGAAAACACTCAGTTACTTAGTCGTTAGTTAGTATTAAGCGCATACTCCCAAAAAAAAAAAAAAAAAAAAAAAAACTTAAATAAGAGTCGAGACAAATTCCATTCATAAAATAGAGAAACTCGAATTACAACAAACACTTATCAGACATTCAACAGCTAGGAGTAGAGCGCCCTTCACGCAATTCAAGTGACTTGAGTAAACTCCTTACTGCGGGAAACAATGCGGAACTCATTAGCAACTGTAAGTGCAAACAGCGAATTCTTTATGTGTCTAACACTGAACACCTGAAAATTCGGTGGCAATTACTGGAGAGTAATAAAAGAAGCAAAGAGAGGGAATAATAAATAGAGTTGTTTAACAACTTGATTTTAAATGAAAACTCTTTGTCTTGAAAAGACGAAACTTTGTACGTTAAATGAAATATTTTTATTAAACATTCAAGATGGGATAATAACAAAGCAATCGAAGTTTCGTTTTCTGAGTTGGGGGTGATGTTTGATGCTTGACGAAAAGTAGATGCATGTTTTCTTTTAAAAAATGGCAGAATACCTTCAACATTCTAATGCATACATACACAATATATTTTGTCAAACAGATTAAATTCGAAAATTTGTAAACATCGATAAAAAGAGTTATCAGCTTTTTAAGAAAACTTAAAAGTTTTGATAGGTAGAGCGATTTCGTAAATCGACACGCAGTAAAACATAATATGCGACTGTGAAACAAGTTTCTTAGTAAAGTATTTTATAAAAAAAAAATAAGTCAAATAACTAAAAAAAAAAAAAAAAAATAGGGGTGTGGAACTTTGAATTATCTTCAATACTGGTCACTGCATTCAAGTTTGTTATGGATTCGATTAGTATAATTTACCGTTTTCGTTTCCATATATTCATTATTTTTTTTAAATAATGTTTGCAAATTATACATTTTAAAACATTGATAAAAAAAAAGCAAAAATGGCGAAATACTATTTTATATATATATAAATATTACATTATCCTTTCTTGTAAGTGAAACAGCTGATAAAGAGTTGTTGATGGGCAATGCTCAAGGAAAGAGAACTATGTTGAACGTTCTCTTTTTTCAACTTTTTACGCCTTTATCGCATTTCGACGAAAACTTCGTAAACGTGGAAGTTTAAAACATTTTGAAAGGCATTACCACAGCGATTTTGATCAAAATCGTTCGAGTCGTCTTTAGACAATTGGTTCATGAGTTATGCTGACTACATACAGACACAAGACTTTTTTTCTATATCACTTTTTTTTTTTTTTATCTCAGCACTCCAAAACGTGTAGAAATGCAAAGAAAACTAGGGATGTGGAACATCGAACAGCTTTCAATTGCACTATAATACTGACTTGGATTTGTGTCATTTACTGTTTTTATATTTTCAGCATTCATTTTGAAAAAGTGGCCAGTTTGGCGATATTTTATGCGATAATTCTTTTATAGATCTTAAAACAATATTAAAAAAATATCATAAAAATGATTTTGGGGATATACTTTTCGATAATTCTTATATAATCCTTTCTTATAACTGAAACTGGGGAGAGAAGAAAAAACGATTTTGATCAGGTATGCTCAAGGAAAGAGAACTCTGTGTTAAAGGTATTCGTTTTTCAACTGTTTACGCCATTGAAATATTTTTAAGGAAATTTCAGAGATGGGGACGTTTAGAATAACTTAAACCTTTCGAGGCATTACCACGGCGATTTTAAACAAAATCGTTGGATCCGTTTTTTAACAATTACTGAAAAACATGATTTTTTCAATGGCAGCTACCTTATACGCATGCGCGATTTTGACGAAATTAATGGTAGGTCCCTATTCCATCACTAACCCGCACACCAAATTTGAACATTGTAAATCAATTTGTTCGGGAGTTAAGCTGACCACCGACACACACAGAAATTTTTTCTAAGTCACTTTTTTGAAATCATAATGTTCCAAACATCGATATAGATGATTCCAAAACGTGGTGAAATGCAAAAATTTTTTTTTTTTTTTTTTTTTTTTTTTTTTTTTTTACCGAATCCTATACTTTCATTACTCTATGCATCAATATGAGTCATTGAAATTTAAAAAATGATTTATTTTTTTACCGAATACAATATTTTCATTAGCCTATTTTAATAAATGGGTAATTGAAAGTAAAAAACTGTAAAGACAAGTAAATATTATTCCTTAACAGGAAAGACAACCAATAACAGCAAACCAATTCGAAAGTTCTGTAAAACCAGTTTAATGGCAATATTAGTCTTTTTACAGGAAAGCAAACTAAATAAAAACTAATAAACTCAAAAGTATTCTGTAAAACCAGTTTCGTTGGAATACAACAGAAAAGCCAACTATATATTAAAAAGTATACAGTAAAAGCTACTTCCTGGCAGTATAAGTATTTAAGTAGAAAAGCGCGCTATCTAAAACTCTTCAAATACACTTCAACGTAAATACTAGTTGGCAAATTACAACTGGTCATCAAATTACAGGGTTCCCACTCTTATTGAAGAAAAAAATTCAAGGACTTTCAAGGACCTTTTTAAGAAAATTCAAGGACCTTTTTAGAAAAATTTAAGGACTATAATTTTAAATATTACATCAGATGTAAAATTACAAAACGGAGTTTATCGGTGGTCAGGGATGTAGTGGAGTGGAAACACGAGGCAACGGCGATCCTTTACATTTATAAAAGGCGGAATGACGTTCCCTCATCTAAAAAAAAAAAAAAATTTCTTCTTTTTACGTGATACTGAACTTAAAGCCAAGTAAACAAACAAAAACATCATTTCCTGGGAACTTGCTTTCGTCTGGGATCCACAACTTCAGAGCTGAGCAGGCAAGTTCTAGTTTTTGTAAAACACTTGAAAGAGGCGCGGCAACCCACACATGGCCATTTCTCCTTGATTAGAAATGAACTGACATATATGTTTACATCTAGCTATGATTCATTCAATAGCAATTATCCTCTTCAAAGAATAATCTGTATTTATGAAGGAATTCCAGACGTCAAATTTGTATGGTTCGTCGTATATACAGACTAAAACTTCCATACACAAATTCATGCCAATTATCTACATTTTTAAAGAACAAAACTGTGACCTAGCACATTCAGTTCTTTGAGCCCTTTCCTTGAAGAATATTTCGCCTCCTCTAATTTTAACGGGGACGCTAACCGATTTATCAACAAAAGTTATGTAATTTTTTTTTTTTTTTAATTTTTATATCACGGACGGATTTAATAAATTATTTGTAAACCTCTCAATGTACCTAAGAAATGAATTCGTTCAAGAGGAAAAAACAAATGACAATAAAGATGGGGTTTTTTCATAATCTAAAAAAGTTAAGCAAGCCTGCGGTTCTGACGGAAAAAACTGGAGTGCTAAATATCCAGATAGGTAAGAGCAGAATGTTGATATTTTGTATTAGCTTTTAAGGTGTTTTGAGATCACGGAATTATGCATTTATATTTTGTCAGATATTGGGAAATATTTTATTCCCAGTTATTGGAAAAATCAAATGTAACTTGTTTGAACATGAAAAAATATGTTCAAAATAGTATTGATTTTTAAATCCTTTATATTAACTTCGCTTTTGAATGTTTGTGAATTTGAATATGTTTAGTTCAACACATAAAAAATGTTGCTTGAATGTACAGTAAAGAGACTGGCTTCAAGAGCTCCGCTACGTTGTTGTGACAGAACTGAACAGTGGTTTACTTTGTTTCACTTTAACTTGGCAGTACTGATAATGCTACATTAGCCAAATTGCAGCCCTTCACAACCCAAAGTTGAAAAGGGGTTCCAAGACTTGCGCTAAGAGCGGAGGACTACTAAAAAAAGTAATACGTAGCAAAAATTAGTAATTTTAATAACACGCATTTTATTCAATTCTTACAAAAATAATTTTATAACAATTTTTATATTTTATAAAAAAAAAATTTAATCCGTGGGTTCCTTAATAAAAGCTGACTTAAAATAATGTTATTTAGTGCAGAAAACAATACGATTTTAATAGTTTGCACCCATACCATATAGAGCATCCTTACCATTTTTCTAGTGTTTTCTATACCCATTTTCATTGTAAGGGGAGCCAAAACTCATTCTTGTACACATAGCATTTTACTCCAAGGCCGGTTCTGTATATTTGATTTTCCTTAATATAAAAGTGCTAATGGTTTTGCAAATGGGTATAATACATCGAAATTGGGCTGCGAACAAGTAGGAAAGCAATTCAGATGTACTACTTTAAAATGCAAAATTAAATTGCTTTTCGGTTTGAGAATGGGAAAGTTTTACATTTACAGTTATTACAGAATTTATTCCATAAACGTAGCAGCAGTTCTTAAAAAAAAAATCATACAGTGGCGGCAATAAGGGGTATTATTATAGTAATATTAACAAAACTATTTAAAGTTGTCATTTTCACTCTCTCCCCCCTCCCCTACACACAGAAAAAAATATATACATTTGTAACAACACAACATAGCATTCCCACACTTTTTTATTTTACACTACACCACTGTCATTGGTCACTTAAAAATTCAAGGACTTTCAAGGACCTTATCCTTTTTTCAAGGACTTTCAAGGACCAAATTTCCTCAAAAAAAATTCAAGGACTTTCCAGGACCGTGGGAACCCTGAATTATAATGCAACGGACAAATTGAAAATTATCCAACACATCGTAATCATCTAGATGATTAATATCCTTTAATCGATGAACCTACATAGATTTTATTTAGGTCATTAAGAAAATGTGCAGTTCATCCGTTGTGATGCAGACGAAGTGATAATAGCAGAAAAATTAAAATTACGTAATTGCTAAGTCAGTTAGTGTAACTAAGAAAATGTAATTGGTTAAATCTATAACTTATGCAAATTCCAATTCTATTTTTCTATCACTTTTAGTAATAGTTTTTATTAATGCAACAATTATAGATAGTAGTGGAAATACAAGCTTCAAAGAAACAACAGTTAAAGTACTTAAATTCGAAATGTGTGACCTATAAAAGTAACTCGAAATCGCAATACCTATATTTGCAGTCTCAGCAGCAAACAGACATATGGTGCAGGTAAACTATGAATTAAGGGGGTTGGTTACTTTAAACATGATTCACTCATTACTATGTTTTCGGTGGTTTGATGTACCTTTTCTTGGGGACTATTACAGCTAGAAACAAAATTTAAACTCTGAAATATTCATTAATTATTGCTACTTACTTTAACATGAGCTCGCAGAAATATTTACCCACCTAAAAAAGTTAATAAACTCTAAACAATATATATATATATATATATATATATATATATATATATATATATATATATATATATATATATATATATATATATATATATATATATATATATATATATATATATATATATATATATATATATATATATATATATATATATATATATATATTTTTTTTTTTTTTTTTTTTTTTTTTTTTTTTAAAGGAACAAGAAAATATAAATGAAAAATCCCATGCTAAAGTAATATACAATGTTTGATTTATCACTACAGCAAATTTCAAATCAATATTATCATCAAATTTCAGTTCAATAATTTAGAGCCCGTTGTCATCCTGTGTCAATAGGAAAAAATTCGTAGAAATATTGATGACATTTTGTAGAAGGGCGATAGTAAATAGTAATTTTCTCAATTATGGAAGGGCAAATTTTAACCGAAATCAAGTATAAAATCTTACTTTTGTTATAACACATTTTCAATGTGTTTTCTTTTGTTAATAATGTTTGACATAGTTTATTAGGTTAATTTTTGTACAAAATTTATTATATATTAAAATTTCCTTTCAATAGAAGCTTGCAAACTTATCTGCAAATTTAAGTTCAGCTTAGAATTATTGGAAAATTTTAAAAAAGAAACTAAATATACTATCACATACACACAAAAGATAATCTTATTTCTTTCCACAAATGCCTCATATGAGATTGTTTTCGTGGATTTTTCAAATCAACAGTACTATACAAAGCAACATAAGAACATAGAAATACATTCATAATATATTTCAGAAAACTTCATTCAACTGAATTTCCAAGAAGTTAAATATCGAGGTGATCCCCATTAATTTGCAACGTAAATTAAACAAAAAAAAGCATTAAAAATATCTTATTAAACCCTTCCAAAGCAGAGGCGATAAATCTTCAAAGGCGCTACTTTCGTCAAGAGATACTACTTTTAGTTCATCACATTACGAAGCAGTTTTTCACTCGGATAATTACAGTTTATCAAAGATGGGTCCTATAAACCTTAATTAATGAAAGCGTCCCTAGACGAGATTTGTAATGGGGCGGTTGATTTCTTTAATCGGCTTTGGTTTAATGTCAAAAAATTTCCTTCCTTTAACGAGCATCTAAATAAATGTTACGCAAGTAAAAATTGTGATTAAGTTCAAGCTGCATCTTTATTCGACAAGTTTCAAAAATCGAAAAGAAAACGTTGTTTAGTAAAAAATTCATACTATACCTTAACCAAGTGGAAATATAGGAAAGTAGCTTAAAAAGCACGCTTATTAATTATTATATCGTAGAAATGAGTGCTCGAATTGAATTACGAGTAAACGCTACAGGAAATTTTATGAAAAAAAAAATTCCGCAATTTATAATAAAGAACTTTAAACGTTAAGACATGTATTTTGATTAAAAAGTAAACAAAATTGAATTTAAATATCGATAGTAATTATTTAACAAGAAAACGCTTTACTACACTGACATACGGGATCACAAAAAAAAAAAAAGGAAATCTGATTAATAAAACAAATATAGTATTTTTTTTTAAATTCCAATAATTAATGCAGATAGTGAGATGCATTCAAATTAAAATTTCAGTATTTAAATATAAATGTAACTTATTAAGCAGGATTCCCTTTTTACTTATTTAAATGAGATTAGATACATAGAAAAAATATCTTGTCATAATTTTAATATTAAATGATTAACAAAAACATCAACTACAAAATAGAAGTTTTTCATTTTAAAAGAAACTCCTTTAATAGCAAGTACTTCTTCCAAAATCAGAAATTTCTATATTTAAGTTGAAGCTTTTGTTGAAAGATGATTAATAAACAGTCTGAAAACCTAGTAGGTAATGATAACTCCGAAATTAGATTTCAAATGTATAAAAAAAAATTATTTTATCAAAAGTATAGCTTAATAGAAAATTAAAATTTACATACTTCATATCAAGATCTACATTTTCCATGATGAGTAGAAAAGCATGACCAACTAATATACGAATACATGGCACTCAGCTTATGCAAGCGAATTTCACACGCGCGCGATTTCATATAAAGAAATTAAGTTTATTTTCTTACCTAACAAGTCATAACCAATAAAACCGCACCAGGAACATTTTTTTAAACAAAATCAAAAACCAACAAGAAATAACTCAAATAACAGTGTCACACAATGTGAATGATATTCGATCGTAGACACTTCATCAAGATCACTTCCCTATCCCCTTCTATACATACAAGATGACAAAAAGATGATATTTCAGACGGAATCTTCATAGGAAACTAAAACAATAAACGTTCTCGTTCACAAAAGGGATGATATTCTAAAGACATTTCTTTCGCCATTAACCCAGTTATCTGGTGATTCTGAGAAGTACCATCTCAAGCAGTTTGATCTCTCCAAATGAACTTGAGACAAGGGTAGAAAGCACGCGGACGCGATTTAATGAGCAGTGACCTTCGACACGTCAGGCGGGAGGATAAATCACCAGCATTTTTTTTTTTTAACACACAACTTTCAAAAATAAAATACCAGAAGAAAAGCGACCGACAGTTGTTGGAGACACCACATTATTACCAAATGGACAAGTTTGTGGATTAGGTCACGGTGCTTGTCTAAATATATTAGAAAGCTTGACACTTCATACATTAGAAATTATTTGTGGTTAGTTTTCCTAACGTGGAAACATAAGTAGAGGGAGTTATAAAGAATAGTATTTAAGAAGTAAAATTGAGATCAACAAAAAAATATTTGCAAAACTAGAACTGAAAACTAATAACCAAATAACTTATTTCATCACACCGTGGAGATTAGATTTAAAACTATTAAAAAATTAAGAATTTTTCATTTTTATTTATAAATATCATTCATGAAGGTACTCGATAAAATAATACAATTTAACTTTTTAAAAAGTGCTTTATAGAAGTAAACTTGAGCGGAAAAGATTTACACAGTAAACTTAAACATGCTTTCGATGTACACAAGCAGTTATCGTGTATCGCTTTCTGAAATACGTACGCATTTTAGCTAATAAAATAGTAAATAGCCATAAACACAAAAAGTGTAATTCAGTTTATATGAAATTATTATTACATGTTAATGCAATCAAAGGAAAAAATAAACAAAGACAGCATACAGAAGTCAAATCAGATCCAACTTGAAAATTCACTTTTTTCCAAAAATCTGATAAGCTTATATATAACAATAATAATAATAAAAAAATAATAATAATAAAAAAAAAATACATATAATTCCAAAACTTACTCTTTTGAAACATATTTTCACATTTTAAAATCATCTAATTGTCTCAAAACAACAGTCTTAAGACCTTGTGATACTGATGACCATATTTTATTGCTACAATTGCAGAACGCCTACTGCATTTTCTTACTTTTTCACAAAGTACTACATGAACTTCTTAATGGAATACACAAACGCCTACACCCAAAACTAAACAACATGAACAAAGATATTACATTTTCCATTAACACCTACGCCATTTCACAAATTCAAAGACAGTTTTAATGCATTGCAACCCCTACGCAATAATCAAAATTAAAAATTTCATGATTTTTTTTTTTTTTTTTAATTTTTTTTTAAAGAACATAGATACAATAAACTAATTTTTCTTTAAAGAACACGGGTGCTTTCTGTTTTGAAAGAGAACAGTGTCGGTTACAGAGAGTTCAGAACGAAGCTTATTATGCTCGGAATAAAACAAACACTACCAGGAAGACCGCTGAAAAAGCAAAAGAAAGTCCACGAAAAATCTAATGCTCAGCAAACAAAAGGGGACACATACCAAAAGACAATAAAAAGAGATGAGATGATTTTTCGTTTTCTCTTATAACCATTAGGAACTCCTATCCAGTTATGAAGTAACTTAAGTAAAAAAGAAAAACCTTTTATGACAGCCATCGCATCTTCGCTCCCTCCCTTTAATAACGTTAGACACAGCTTTTCAGGTCGTCCCATTCTGCTGCTCCGACTTGACTAGCCATTTCTTACGAAAACTCCTGCTTTTTTTTTAACGCTTGTACTGCGATCACTTTCGAGCAACAACAAAAGGAAACGTAAGTAGTTAAGTTAGGGGAACAATGTTTCTCATTGTAACCTATCATTTCTAAGATGGAGGAAAATATTTCGATAAAGTGCATTGAATTGGAATCAATCAGATTTCTTTCGAAAAAGACCTTGGCGAAAGGAGTTAAAAATCGACAAAAAAAAAAAAAAATTAACAAACAAACTAACAAGGAATTTGTTAAACGTTTTGTAAAAGGCGATTCCATTCAAAGTGCACCAATTCATGTCCACCTGATGACTATTAATTGGCTTTCATGAAATTTGAAATGCATGTCACTAAATTTGATTAAACTACAATTAATACGATATAAAATTGTGTCTAAAAAAATCCATAATTTCAACTTTTAAATAAGTTATTGCTTTTAAAAGTGTTGATTTAGCCAATTGTGTGGCCATGTTTCTTGCAAGAACGAGGCACTAATAAAAAAAAATATACAATCTATATTACTTGAGTGAATACAAGTTTGATTCAACAAGCTTAATTCGGAGGAAAACTTTTCATTTATCTGTCTAAATGTTAAACGCGACATTTCTTTAGAGAATTTAATTCACTTAAATGAAATTAAAACCACAGAAGTATTACAAAACAATTAAATCGCCGAAAATAAAAGCTCAATTTCTCATTTCATCTTAGGGACAAACCAAAATAAATTAAAACAACTGTCACTTTTGCATCGCCCTAATTACATATTCAAATATCATACGAATCTAGTTTGTATTACACTAAAAAAAATACACTTTTTCTGACTAGTCATCAGCAGAAAAAGACAATTTATTTCAAAATGTCCATTCTTTAATAAGTAATACTTTTTCAAAGAATGAATTCCTAAAATTAAACTCAAAAAAATATACTTGAAATTTATTTTCATCGCAAATCTCACATTCAAATCAAATCTAACTCCAAACTAAAATTTTCAGTACAAAGGTTAACAAACCACCGACAGTAGAATCCCGCATGGATTCCAAGAACGAATAAGATTTACAAAAACCAAATATTAGCCAACTGGAATGCACACAGTAGATAACTTCTTATCACCACACACGTACATGAGAACCAAGTCAGACAAGAAA
Organism: Linyphia triangularis; assembly: GCA_963978545.1. Lineage (NCBI taxonomy): Eukaryota > Metazoa > Arthropoda > Arachnida > Araneae > Linyphiidae > Linyphia > Linyphia triangularis. The sequence continues at coordinate 54,041,096 of OZ021724.1, read as the reverse complement.
TAAAGAGGAGCCGCATGTTAGCAGAAAGAAAAATCCAGTTTAAACTCCCCCAATATCTGGAGTTTAAAATTCCATCAGACAAGACAGAGTAAATGAGTTTTCTTTTTGCCGCCCCCCTACGGCGAAAAGATATTTGGCAGTCTGCCAAGGGTCCCTTTTGACACCTGCTGCGGTACTCGTTAGTGCGCTGAGTTTGAAATGAATAAAATCCCAGCGCAGGTAATGGGCATCCATTGATTGAGAAGGAAGACATATACCGTGAGCACTGCAGGAAAGATCCTGTGAGGAATTCACTAAGAAATGGAAGAGCTTGTCTTATCAAGTTGGATTATAACTCTCTTTCAATGGAACGGATAAATGTCTCAAAAAGAAAAAAGAGTGGATATATAAACGAGTCACGTTATGAGAATCACCCAAGCAAGGTTTTAGAAATAAACCTCGCTAAAAATTTTAATTTTTAAAAATTGTTCTTGCGCGAAAAAATGTGCTAACAATGGGGAGGTATAATACATAATAGAATATTTTTCTCAGTAGGGTATCTTTATATACTGTCCAATTTGTAAAATTTTGCTATTCAAACATTTATATTGTTAAAAATACAAAAAGGGTTTTTTTTTTTTTTTTTTTTTTTTTTTTTTAATTTAAATGGGGGGGGGGGGGGAGTCAATGGTGTTTATTTACATAAATAAGTGAAAAGATATTCAAAACAAAAAATCGAAAATAATTCATCATTATTAAATACTTTCGTTTGTGAATACTTTGATACTGAATATTGAAGGGGGGGAAAAATGTATGAGATGATTTCTTAAAAAATTTCAAAAGATATTAAAGCATATACACTCGTAAAATAATTATATGCTAATCTTAATGTAAATTTGAAATATTCATTAGTTTTCAATAGACTTAGACTTGTAGAAAACTAACGAATTTTACTTAAGTCATATATCTGTACTTCAATCTGAGCAAACGGCCTATGTCTAAATTTTGTGTTTTTTGTTTTGTTACATGTAATTTCTTCATTTTCGATCGACCCATAATTTTGTAACTCATTCAAAATAAATTCTACAACATCTAAAGATAGTTATAGCAAATCATTATATTTTGTAATTAGGGAGAATTCTAAATCAGTCCAGTTAGGGGTTCTTTCTGTAAAATTATCCAATTATGACTTAAGACAAGTTTAGTTCTAAGACACAGCGCTCATAACAAGTAATAAATGTTTTCTGTCACCAAAAGCAAAATAGAAGACATTTTTTATTCTTCAAAATGCTATTGATATCAAATAAAATATGCAAAGCCAATATACGTATAGAAAAATATTCGAAGAAAATCAAAAAAAAATTCTTCTATTCATTGTATAGCCGATATATTTTAACAGTAAACATATAGAGATTCGATGGCTTTATGAATACACTTTAGAAAAAAAATCTCTAAATTTAAATCCATAATTAAAGGAAAATGCATATAGTAGGGGAGAATTTTGTACCTAGGGCCACCCCACTTTTATTGAATAATGTTAAGTTCTAAATTTTTTTACTCACTTGGGTAAGTGGCAACACACAATTGCTCTTTTGGCAGTCATTTTGAAATCTTACAGGAGAAAGATGTGGCAAGTTATAAGAGGAAAACGTTTTTATATGGTCTGAAGTAACATTTTGCATCTCGTGTCTTTTAATGTAGTTAAATACTTTTTTTTTTTTTTTAAATTATAGTAAATAATTTTGTTGTAACATTAAGTACTAAATGAGACGTTTAAATAAGTCCTTTCTCCAGGTGCATTTTTAGTAGAAGAAATTTTATATGAAATTACCAAGTCGTGCACCAAGGGCCACATAGTTTCTTATTGTATTCAAATTGCCAAAACCTTTTTTTTTTTTTTTTTTTTTTTTTTTTTTTTTTTTTCAAGTTATACTTGAAATTCACTAATAATTTGTAACATTGACATTTATTATAGTTATTACATGATAAACCAATGACTGATAATTACTTAATTATCTTTCTTTTACAAAATTCATATGTGTATGTGTGTTTCCTACTCATTATGAACTGAAACCTCACTTAAAGAGAATGGTCCTATGTACATCAGCTACTGAGGTACTAACAAGGTACAACGAGGTCTTTACGTAGGGCCATTTGTGAAGTTTCTTTAAAAACCTTCTATTTAACAGAATCTATTATTTTAAGTATTTATATTAATCCCAATGGGAAGTAATTACTATAACGATGTATGCATATCAGTTTCACGTTTTTAAACGGCTCAGTGGCTCATTTTTTGTACTCTGTACATAGGTCTCCCCTACATAAAAAAAAAATAGATCTAAAAACGCGGCACTGTTTTGCCGCCAAGTCTGACGTCAAGGCTGCAAAACTTGCAAGTGTATATTATGTTGATAGAGTTTAGTCCAGTTTTCGACGCCTCATAGCTCAGATATTATCGGTAAAACCCTGTTATTTTCAATTACCCATATGTATACATAGGGTAATGAAAGTATGTTATTTGGTAAAAAAAAAATCGATTTTTTGGCATTTCTCTACGTATTCGAACATCCTGATCTCAAAAAAGTGATATAGAAAAAATGTCTGTCTGTGTGTATGTGATCAGCATAACTCCCAAACAAATTGACCTACGATGTTCAAATTTTGTGTGAGGGTTGGTGATGGCACAAGGACATACCATTAAGGTTTTCGTCAAAATCGCGCATACGCACAGGGTAGCTGCCATTGAAAAAATCATGTTTTTCAGTGATTGCAGTAAAAGGTTATTTTCATTTACTTGCCTGAGCGTCGCGGGCGCGCGGTGTGTGTGTGTGGTTTTTTTTTAAACCCATTACAAGAATTATCGAAAAAAAAATCGCCTAACTGTCTAGTATTTGTACTAAATGAACGATAAAAATATAAATACAGTAGATGACACAAATCCACGTCAGTATTATATGGTGTAATTGAAAGTTGTGCGATGTTCCGCACCCCTAATTTTTGTATTGCCATCGTGTTGTACATGGAGAACATCAGTGGTAAATGTGGATTTAAAAAAAGTGGGGGATGCCCAAAAATTGGTGACAAGTGCAACCACCCTCCTTCCCCAACGATAAATTTTATAATTTTTTTATCTTATAATAAAAATATTAACTAGTAAGGAAATAATCAATACTTCCTAACACTAACATTGAACAAAGTATCCAAAATTTATTGCTATTTTAATGAATATTCTACGATTTAGTTTATTTACGTGGCAGTAATAGATAAAATAAAGTAATAATTCAACACTAAATACATAATTGTTTATTTAGATTTAAATAATGCTTCTGAATGTGCATACTTTCATGAAATAAAATTAACAGAAAACTTTCAAATGTGTTTTTTTTTTTTTTTTTTTTTTTTTTTTTTTTAAATAGCTTGTCTTTATATAAATTCAGAATAGAAATTTAACTTAAAAGAAAGTTCCTTCAAAGTTAAAAGTTGAGAAAGTGTAACAGTATTTGTTAATAAAAATAATTATTTCTTCATACAAAGTAGTATAATATATTTTTATAATAGTATGATATATTGATATGTATATAAATATCACAAATAAAGGTTTTTTTTTTTTTTTTTTTTTTTTTTTTTAAACTTTTGAATTAGCTTTAAATTACTTTTCTTAATATCACTAAATTTAAAGGTTAGTGTTATTTTTCTTTAGTAATTTTCAGACGGATTGGGTGTTTTTAAAAGTAGAGGGATGGATTTCAGAGGTTTTAAAAGCAGGGGAACGCATGGGTATTTTCTTGAAAAGTTGAGGACGCGTCACCCCGCGTCTAGCGTCCACCCACACTTCCAGCACAAGAGAACATGGTAAAAAAAATCCTTTGAAAGTCGCCGAAGTCAAAGTAATTTTGTTCTTCTTATTCTTCGGGTTGTAACCAAAACTTTAGCCAGGCCTACAGCAAAAACTATTAAATGAATTTTGGCCATTATTTTGTCATTCGTTTTAGCTTGAATAGAGGAAGGGCCTTTTGTATGATTTAGACAAAGTGCCGTTTGTATGTCTTAATGCGTACGAGAGTTTGTAGCCCCCAGAAGTGATCCCGGAAGTTGGGAATTTTAGTCAGGATAATGACTGATTAAAATGGGTCAAAGGATTTCGGATATTTATCTTTCACTCAACTTCCAGAAGTGACTTTGATACTTTAAGTGTAACTATTAAAACAGTGTTATTAGAAATCAATAAAATTTATTTATTATTTAAATTGCATGCTTAAGAAAGCTTTGAAAACACGTATTTGAATTTTGAGTTAGAAAATTACTTTCATTTTAAAATAAAAGTTTAACACATTAAGGTTAACAATATGGTTGTTTTTTAACAACGTACCTTCTGATAACTATCCTGCCACCTTAATGAGTGCACCACTTAAGTTTGCATACCTCAAGATGATATCAAATGTTTATTTATTTTTTCAAACTTAAAGCGAAAATTGTTTTAAACCCATTTCTTTAATTTAATCGTATGCAAAACTGGTAATCCTTAATTACTTCATGTATAACGCAAGTACTAATTTTGTTTGTTTGCCAAACTTGCTTTTCATTATAATTTATTTTTCACAATATGTTTGCATATTTTTGTACTCAAGTTAAAAACCACTAGAAGTTGTATTTAAAAAAAAAAAAAAAAAAAAAGGAAAAAAAACGCGCCAATTAAAATTGTTATCCAGGAAAATTTATGTAATCTAATGTTTTGCGGCAAGAGGCAACGTATAATTAATTTCTTTGGGGTATTTGTTCACAATGAACTATTTTGGGATTATTGGGAAAAACTCTCATAATCATCAGTATTTGATAGGCTAGAGTATTTATAGAATTAATCGTAATTCAGTGCTATGGGTACAATGTAGCTCAAAATAAACATAGGAAATGAGATTATTACCCAAAAGATGATATTAAACGCGGCCGCTTTTTTTTAACAACGTGTCGTTGATTTTTAGGAGTATTCTCTTATTAATCAATTCATTTAATTTTGTATTAAATTTATTTATTTGTAGCAGTTCAATCAATCAGTGAAATTGTTAAAAAAAGTTCACAATATAAAAATAAAAAATTACCAGATTCTAAACTTTCGTAAGGAGCTTAAAATAGCCATAATTTTATATACTATCCTTTTTACAACCAGATATGCATGCATCTGACGAGATACGTAGCTATTGATGATATCTCCAATACCACAACAAATGACATTTCTTTATATAGAATACCTTTAGAATATCTTTTTTACTCAGAATGTTAACTTTAAATCTCATTAATAAAAATTTTTTAGCTAAAATCATCATACGTGCTCTATGAGAGATTAGCTTTTTATTTTCATTCAAATCTAAACTGAAATAAAATACAAAGTAACATCACTAACACCACATTTTTACCTACATTTCAATTTCAGATTAAAATACATATACGCGATATCTGATTGTATCTCTTTAGAAATATTCAAAGTTCTTAAACAGAGTTTTTATCATTAAAGTTGGAAAGGGAACAATATCACGTTGAAAGAAAAATGTAAGAGTGAAGAACTGGTACTCAGAAGGAAAACGAATAAATGCTTACAATAGAAGAATTCATTAAAACGCTCTATTTGTTTTGTTCATTTCCACATAAATCATTAAATGCGTCAGCATGAAAGACATTTTTACTCTTTAAACCTCAAAAAGGAAGCGTTTCTACTAGTTTTTGAACTAGAACAAATATATATATATATATATATATATATATATATATATATATATATATATATATATATATATATATATATATATATATATATATATATATATATTTACACTAAATTTACTATTGAAATATGCACACAGAGTACTCTGGGATGTTTAATTTTAATAGTTGTGCGACACCAACACATTAAAGGTTCTTAAATATCGCTCCGAATCGGAAAATAAATAATAATACCACGTTACGAAAGAAACGTGAAAGTGAAAATGTATAAAGGAAGCAATGAACTTATAAAATTTCAAAAAAAAAATAAAATTTAAATCATTCTTTAGTTTCTACAAAACACACTGAACAAGTAACGAGAGACAATTTCTTATACAATTAAATAGCCCAAATATTAAAGAAAAATAATCTAGAATTAAATTAATAAAACAAAAGTCTCTCTTTTTATAGTTCAAAGCATAAAAGCATAATTCTATACCAAAAGACACACAAGCTATATTCTTTAATATCAGTCTCATCATCAGGTTTGAAAGAAGGAATACAACTTTAAAACCGAAACGTGATAAATTCAATCAAAATTAAAGAAGATGCGGTAAAAGAAAAACTTACCAATCCCTTCTTTGCCTCCAACAAAACCTATCGAATGTGTCATATGAGATACCATTCCTTTAAACCAACAAAAATCACATACTTAAAAATTAAAATAAAGCCATGCATATCATTCCTAAACAACAAAGAAAAGTTCACCTCCATTCCAACTAAGAAAAGATCACCATTTCAAGAAACGGAAACAGGTCAATATCAAAAGACACATCCAATGCCCGAAAACATCGCTCTTACCATCGTCGTCGAGAGCAGGAACAATAACCACGTTAAGAGAGACACAATAGTGAGAAAGTTTAAAGTCAGAAAAGAACCAAAGTTTTAAACAAAGTTCTTATAAGCAAAAGCACAGAGGAGTGGTATATAAAAAAAAAAACAGAGAAGAGAAAGTTTAGCTAAGTACTCACAGACACAAGCAGAGTAGTGTGCCGGCGTGCAAAGCAGGCCTGGTGAAGAGAGTCTTCAAAATTGGGAAAAGTAGGAGAGTTGTTGGCCCAGCCACTCCCGGCAATGGCAGCCTCCAGTGGGCCTCGAGGATCGATGGGAGCGCCGCCCCGGAGCATCACGGGAAGCGGGGCGACGGTTGCTGGGGCAACGCGAGGGGCGTACCCATGGTACGCGGGCAGGGGGGATGGGTGGTTGATGTCAATCACTCGGGAAACGTGAGTGGGATGGAATGGTGGGGATCACGGGATGAGGATTGAAATTAGGTTGGGTTCGGTCAGCGGTGGTATTGGGTAGTTAGCAGAATGAGAATTAAATGAAAAGGTTGTTATGTAGGTTAATGCTAGGAAATGATAGAAAGATTGGGATGTTTATAGAATAGATGTTGGGACATTTGGTGGGGACTTTCAAGCGTCTGAAGTATAGTAAGATTTTTAGACTGTAGCGTCTTCTACTATATATTTCAAAGAAGTGTCCAATTTCTTGTTTTGACTGAGAAAATTGTTTCCACACAGACAGTAAAAGAATATAATTTTTGTACAAGCTTATCACAACAGTGCAGTGCAGAAGCTAAATTTAGAATTATATTTTTCAACTAAAATAACTACCCGACTTTGTACTGGATTTTGGATATTTTTATCCATTTGAAATCAGCGTATTCCTATAACCTACATAGTGAAATAATGTACCGAAAAAAAAAGTTAAAAAAAAAAATATTTCCCAATTATTAAAAGACAAAAGTAAAAACCATTTCAAAATCTTTAAAAGAAACCAAGTTCAAAGCCTTGAAGGGAAAAAAAAAAAAAAGGTTACAACAGTTATAAATTGTTTTTAATGTGAACTTTTGCAATGTAGTCTCTTGAAATTCACCGATTCATTAATTATGAAACCCAATAAATTGCTAAGAAATCCTGACAAATCCTGTACCATAGCGGTACTGCTTGTGATAAGCGTCCACACACCTCATTTGTTTTTTTATTATCAATTAAGAGTTAGTTGCAAATTATTAATCAACTTTAGTCCTCTTTCTAGTATAATTTACTACAGTTTTTTTAATATATGTTTAACATTTTTATAAGAAATATTTGCTTCGTGGGAGGTGAGTGATACATTTAAAAATATTAAATAATTTCAAGTATCTTAAAAAGATTCAAACTTTTGATTGATAACAACTCGAAAACTTTCTCATCTAAGATAGTAAATATATTAAAAATTAATCACTTGGTGAAGATTTTTTACTATTGATAATAAATAATTTATGATAAGACTAAAATTTACAAATCTATATCTCACTTTCATAAAACTATATTGCAGTTAAATATTTATTTTTCAAGCTATTGTGATGTGAGTTACAAATAACGTATTTTAAAATATTACATAAACAAAATAACGGCTCAAATGTGTTGACACTAGTTTGGAAAAACCATTCCGATGTACAACTATACACCAATGTAGAACAAGGGAGTTTTTAATCCAAGAAAAATCGCTAACCCAATTAGTGCATATGAGAACTCCCATGTGAGATATTTCATTATTTACCTATAAATTATCTGGGCTAAAAGTGAACCAAAATAGAGCGTGAAAAAAAAAAATCCTATACAGCAAAATCTTTCGGGTAAAAGCAAAATTAAGAATATTATCAGGTTACTATTTATATTTTGAAAACACTAATATAAAATTGGGGATTTCTCACCTATGAATTAAAAAAATAATTAAATGAAACTGCAGTCCAGACATTAATAGTTTCACCAGATGAATAACGTAAATTATCTAAGTTCCCAAGCTTTCATGCTCCAAATTTCTTACCATTTGTATTAACAGTCAATCTCGTCAACAAGAAGTGGCTATATACATAGATCTTCATTTAAATAACACAAGAGTGGCGCCAGAATTTATTACAAGAACATTCTGAAATACAAGTATTTACATCTTTGAATCGTTTGGTGATATCGAATCGCTAAAAAAATAAACTCGTCATGTTTTGGAACTCAAATGGCCACCATAACGTTAATCTACGATTATAAGTACACATTTTACTAGAAATAAATAATTATTTTATGCTGTTCACGTCACTGTGTCTGAGGAGAAATTCAGAACTGTACGGTCAAATTTTTATTCAATAAATAGCCTTTACCATCCATCTCGCACAGTGCAAATCATCATATGGTTTTATTTTTTAGTTAACATTTACCCTTTAAATATAATGCAGAGAATCCAATGAGTTTCAAATGTTCCTTTTTAGAGTTATTTGGCTTTGTTCTTGTTCATTCTAAAAAATTAACCCATAAAATAATATAAATCCTTTATATGCATTGCTAACTTTTATGTGCAATTGCAACTCATTTAAGCGATTTTGAGCTCAGACCAATTTTTCATTGTGTTTGACTATCAAGATGAAAACCATCGATGCCGTGTCATTAGCTTTTTTTCCTTTTTTTTTTTTTTCCCCAAAATTTAATAGAATGCAAAGTCATCGACAACGAGTCTATCACCCTAGTTTCAATTTGATTTGAGTGTCGAACAGTGAGTTAATTAGTCCTCCGAAGATTTGCCCATAACAAATAAACACACGAAACCGAAGATAATATAGAGTAAAAATTAACCCATAAGTTTTTACTATAAATCCTTTATATGGATTGACAACTTTTATGTGCAATTTCAAATTGCTTAGGCCATTTTGAGTTCATATCGAGTTTCCATTGTTGTAAAGCAAGAATGACAAAACTGTTGGTTTAAGTTAATTTTCTCCCTGTTACCTGGCGATGAATTTTGCAAATCAAATAAATGTTTCCGACAATACTTCTTAAACTGTAAGCCGTATTTTAGACACAGAAAGCCACAACTTTGATTTGAAATAAACATAGAATTAAAAGTGAGAGGGTGAGAGAGTGCACTCCAAAATTGCTGCCACCTTCCTTCATCCAGCTGTAATGCACTCAAATTACATCCCCCTTAAAACCCCTCTCTGAGTTTTGGAGTTGTGCCATTCTGCAATAATTTCTTAGTGATTGTCAGACGATTGTGTATATGTAACGTACAAGTGAAAGGGTCAATGACACAGCGTAATACAGTAGAATGCGGCCACAGAAAGTGAACATCAAGCTCATTATTGAACGGGTTAATCACATTTAATTTTTTTAAAAAATGGTTACAATAACCTTTTTATAGCTAAAAGAGAAAAAAAATTGAGGAGTGAGAAAAAATAAGAAAATTGAAAAATAAGGACCACCCAAAAGAGCATAACAAAAAATAGCATGATATTGCAAAGTTCTTTTACACAGACCTTTTCTAAAAATTGAACAAAGTATAATAATTTGCACAGCGATTCAAAAATTTGAATAACATGCAGGGCTGCCACTGACTGTAAGCTTTGAAAATAGTTGCTTTAGTAGCCTCAGATGTTAAAAATAGTAGCCAAAATAGTAGTCTCACACATTGAAAATAGTAGTCTCAGACGTTGAAAATAGTAGCCTCACTGTTCATAACTTTTAATAAGATCGAATAAAACAGTAGATTTACATAAAACACGAAAACCCAGAAACACTCTTCTTTTGATTCAAAATAGTGTCTAAAACATTACATCCCATACGGTAAAAGGCATGTGTCTTTGGGGTGGCGCTATCATATTTATATACTGCTATGGAAGTTGGCAACTCAACCGTACTCCCAGAGAGCAACTAAGCAAAAAAAAAAAAAAAAAAAAAAAAAAGGATAAACTTTACGCAAAAGCGACGGTAAAAATCGATTGGCAAAACAAGAATTTTAACTTCCAAAGTCAAACAACTTTTTTTAGAAAAACAAGTATCATGTTTAAACAATTATACTAAATATTGACAATGACAATCAAATTTCAATTTCATAAGGGTAGTTTTTAAATTTTTAACAGAATGGTTACAGAATTTGCAAAACAAAATTCCCTGATTTCCAGAAAATTCCCTGATGAGCATCTCTGTCGATGTTATCATTTAAAAAAAAATATATATTTATATAATGGCTAAATAAAAATATATACATTTCACTATTTTGAATTACATTTACTTATCAAAGTATAATTGCAACAAAATATAAATTCAGGCTAAAAATCAAAATAAACGTCTTTAGAGCATGAAAAAGAATGGAAAACATTAATAAAAAAAATACAAAATTCACATAAACCAATTTACAAACTACACCCATGCTTGCTAACTTCAAGGAAAAGCAAAACTAGTACAATATTTTTCTTTTTAATTAAAAAAAAAATGAAATGTTATTTTCTTTAATATATGTCATAGGCAGTATAAATATTTACTAAACTTGGGCATGGATGAGCATGAAACTTGAATAATCAGCATTTTGCTATTCAGTCACAAATTTCACTAGGTACATATATTTCATGAAAAATTATGTGTTTTGGATTTTGAAGTTGAGAAAAGATAAATGACACATATTGCATGAAAGAAAGTCTTGAAATTAACAGCTTCTTATAAAAATTACTCATAGATATATAGAAATAAAATTTTATACAACAAAAATACTATCTTAAACCACAAAAGTACATATTAAATGAGGCAAAAAATCGTTTTCATAAAACATGACAAGCACAGCATTTGGCAGGGGGGGGGTGTAAGGATTTTTTTTAAAAATTCCATAACCCTTTGCAATGTATGCAGTAGAGCATTCAGATTTGATTTTTTATTATTATTTGGAGGGGGAGAAGGATACTTCAATTCTTTGTTTGATTTATATTAAACATATAAACCAAAAACACATATCACTTTCAGTTAATTACGTTAGATATAACGTTAAAATTAAAGTAAAAAAAAAAAAAATGAAGTACACTATCTAACCCATTTTGCTTATGAATGCCTATAGATTTGTTGCACATCTATAATAACACAGTGCTGTAAAGGGTTAATAAAAACTAAAAAATATGATGGAATCAATTTGAAATATTAAGGAATTTAGGGTTCCAATATATTCTATTGACAAAAAATGCAAGACAAGAAGAAAAATAATCATATCTGTAAAGGATGCAGTCAGATTTAAATTGGAGGATTTTTTTAAATAATAAATCTACTGGTGGTCGTGCTTCTAAATAACAGGATTACTAAAAATCTAACAGAAATAATACGTAAATAATCAGAGTTCTAATATATAATGTTGACAAAAAACACAAGGCAAGTAGAAAAATAATCATGTCTGTAATGGATGCAGACATATTGAAGTTTGGAGATTTTTTTAACAATAAGACGCCGGCGGACGCGAAGTTATAAGATAACCAAAAATCTTACAGAAATAATGTGTAAATAATTGTTCTAAGCATAACAATGATTTCAGAAAGTAAAAAAAAAAAAAAAAAAACACGGAACATGTGGTTGTGGGCCGAGGTGGGGGGATCGGTCGGTTTGATTTAGTTGCTGAGAGTAGAAAAAGTTCGGAAACTTAGTACACCTAAATCGACCAGCTATAAAAACTACATATATATATCGCGTGACGCGAGTCGGGATAGATGTCCGCACCCATAAGGGGTACGAGAGAAGGGAAACTCGAAAATTTCAAAATTCCCTGATTAAAGAGTAATTTTACGAAACTCTTTGACATTTCCCTGAATTCCTGGTTCTGTCGCCACCCTGTTTCAGCTACATTCAAAGTAATTAAATAAATTGCTTAAAAATTTAAATTATTTTATTTACAAATTTAACTACAACATTGAAATTCTAATCATTCTACATCGATTGACCTACACAGCGAAATCGTTCATCACATCGGCACAAATCTCCGACATAACGTCTAATAACATAAATACTGTTCATACTGATGGCACTTTCTTCCGAAGTTCAAGGCAAAGTCCACAAATTCATTTTTGCTTAGAGTAAATAAAGCGAAATAATTTGATATTTGGGAATATAATTGCGTATGCTGTTGCCTTGCACTTTGCACGGTGAAAGATAAAAACATTGGAACCCAACAGGTAGGTGAAAATGACCGCGTTTGCCGTCAAAAACAACAATCTTGCGTGAGATTACTATCATCGGACTAACTAAGTGACCACTCCACCCGCGAATATGAACAACTGTTCGGTAGTGTTCGCTCTCCCGCAACCTTTAAAAGAAATCACCATTTTGAGTAAGTACCTTAGTGCCGATTTTTTTTCGTCCTACCATCAGACAGTATCCAATTTCTAAAAAAATAGTCGCCTGAGTCCAAAAATAGTTGAAGGTTTTGTTCAAAATAGTCGTTTTGGGCCCTTTTTTCATTGAAATAGTTGCCATAGTCGCCTGGCCACTAAAATAGTCGCTTTAGTAGCCTTTTTAGTCGCCTGTGGCAGCCCTGAACATGGCAAACAATAATAAAACTCATTTAAATGAAAAACAGTTGAATAGTGGCATCTCACTTGGCCTTAGTAGCATCACGAACCCGATCTAGCATGCTATGCACTAATTTTTTGCAGTCACATTTACTGATAGTTTCCCAAACGGATTTTAGGCTTTCCAAGAGTTTATTTTTGTCCTATGGAGTTAAATCTTGAAGGTGTTTCTTCATTAAACCCCACTCTGTAGGGTTTAAATCGAGCAAATTGATAAGCTACAGAAGTACTTTGATTATAATGCAGGGGACGCACTGAGTTTTCTAAATAATTTAGATAGAAATTTTAGGGATAATTTCAAAAGTATTAGAAACATTTTAGGAATAATTAAAGTAAATTTAAGAATAAATTCCAAAAAATTTAAGGATAATTTCAGAAAAATTCAAAAGAATTTAGGGATAATTCCAAAAAATTAGGGATATTTCTTTTAAAGCTGACATAGGCTCTAAACACAGACATACTCTTTCCAAAGCTTTCAATAACGACTGTGAATTCACAGATCCAAGCCAATCCAATCCGCTAACCAAGTGGCGAGAAGAAGAGGAAAAAGGAGAAAAACAAGAAGAAGAGAGATATAGTAGAACATAGAGCATAGTAGAAAAGTTGATGTTTTTCTAATTGAAAAGCCTGCGAGCTAAAATATGTCAAACAAAAAGATCCAACTTAAATTCATTACTACCATTCGATTTCAAATTATTACATCCTTGATGTCACAGCTTTAATGGAGGCACCGACAAGATTCTTTGAAAGGTTGCTGTGCTAATGGGATGTGGACGAATCGAAAAATGGCGGATATTGTTCGAGTCGCAAAACGGGAAGTGGTTTCGTAGTGGGATAAGTACCTTTGAGGTTTTTTGGGGATATGTCAATCTAACCTTTTTGTGTAACTATATCCCCCAAAATGATAGCTGTAGGCTGAATATATTTTATGTACGTCCTAGTCCCAAAAAAATTGTGAAATCCCTTAACAGAAAGAAGTAGCATTGTGCAGTATATTTTTAAATACACCCTGTACTGTATTTAGTGAAATCTCTTCTTAATATATTTTATGTACGTCCTGGTACAAAAAAAAAATTGTGAAATGCCTTCACAGAAAGATGTAGCTTTATGCTGTTTATTTTTAAGTACACCCTGTACTATATTTAGTGAAATTCTTTCATGAATGCATCTTATGTACATCGGTCAACACCTCTGGTACACCTGCGTGTGAAAATCTTCAGTGTTGAAAAGTTGACATTTCATATTTATCTCTTCTCAAATTAAAATGGTTTAAAGGTTCTATAATGTGGTTGTATACCTTGTGTCATACTGTTGCTTCCTAATGTACGTCATAGCTGAAAAATTTAGTTTCGTTTGGCAAATAACGAACAAAATACCAGTTCCTAAAAATTCACACAAATAACAGTGTGTTCTAACTAACAGTTTTTGCAAATAACGATGTTTTCTGAATAATAGTTTTTGCAAATTATCGTGCCTTCTAAATAACAGTTATTCGCAAATAACTGTGAATTTGTTTACTGTTGTTAATTGGTATTTTTGGTCTGAATAGGTGTTCTAATATTGTGCTTTTATGTATGCTTCTTGATCAAATGAAAATGCTGTTGCAACGATATATTGTGTATTTTGATTTTAGAAGTTGAATTTAATCTTAAGTTTGGTTTACATAAAAAATATATCAATTTATTATGTATAAAATTTTAATGTGGTTACTTATATTCGGAGTTCTGTTCATGAAAAACGCTACTCTTGAAACGTACGAAAATACTTAGTTGGATAAATGAGGGTCTTCATAAATTGAATTTAATTAAAAAAAAAATTGGAGGGGAGGGGGGGGGGAGTTTCTTTACTCTTTGAAAATGTATTTCGGAAATGGCGTTTAAGGATAAAGACAGAAAAATTTACCTTTATAATTTAGCCGGAGAAATGGGTGAAACAGTCAGTAAAGATCTTAAAATCTTGCAGTTGAGAGGACTTATCCTGAATAGCAAAGAATACGAAGAGGCGTTCGTTAGAGCACTCTTAGAAGAAATAACATCCACTAGAATTGAAAAAGAGTTGGAGATGAAGAAAAAGGAAGATAGGGAATTCCAGTTGGGGAAGTTGAGATTAGAAGCAGACAATTTAAGAAATGCAGACGTCCCTCGTCAAGCCACAAACACTCGTGACGTTCAAAGGCTGTTATGCGTTTTTGATCCTAAAGAAGGAGATATTAGTCTGTACACCTCGTGTTATTCGAACGACAACTGAACCGTTCCCAGATCAACAAACCTGAATGAATTTCGTTTTTGTTACCAATACTCCCCAATGATGTTTCACTGTTGATCGCAAGAGAACCAGATGAGACTGCCGATGATTATGATTGCGTAAAAGAACTTTTGCTGAAAAAGTTCAAACTGCTGAGTCTGGAGCGACAACAACCAATGCATTATTATATTTTTTACAGCAACTAAAAAATAATAAAGCATCGTGGTCGGATTTCGCGTATGAAATAAGCAATTGTTTCCGAGAATGGCTTCGTGGGCTTCAGATTACTACCTTCGAGCAATTTATCGTTGTAATGGTAACGGATCAAATGAAACGCAGGGTCTCGCCCGATGTTACATTATTTCATTGATGAATGGACGGAAATAACCTCGCCTGAAGAATTTGCCCAGAAACTTGATGATTACGACTCTGTTCGTAGGAACCTTAAGAAGAGTCCTCATGTCGTTGAAAAAAAGGGAAACACTTCAACATTTAAACCGAATGAGTTTTCGGAACTTCACCAAAGGAAGCGTGGAACTTGGGAGAAAAACAAGCCAAATGAAAACTTCCAGAAGAGAACACATTTCCGGCAACAGAAATGTTTGATTGAAGGCGAGAACGCAAGTGCTACCTTTGTCAGTCTCCTGACCATCTAGGACTTCAATGTCCAGAGTTGGAAAAAAAAAAGCTGGTAAACCCAACGAGAAGAAAATAGCGCCTATGAAATTTGTGCCAATAATCTCAGAAGTATTCTCTAAAATAAATATAGATGCTTGTAGGCCGACTCATGACACCAAGTGGATAAAAGTACCTAATCACAGTCATGTGCTTATCGTCAAAATATCTGGATGCTATTCCAGTGACAGACATTGGATCTAAAACAGTTGTTGATGCCCTACTTAATATATTCAGCAGAATGGGTTTTCCCAAAGAAATCCAGCATGATCAAGGGTCATTTTTCATGAGCAACCTCACTGGAAGGATTTGGTATCAAAATTACTCGCAGTTCGGTGTACCATACGCAATCAAATCCTGGGGTACGCTTTCATAGGACGGTGAACAGAATTCTGAGAATCATGTGTTTGGAAGCAGGATCAGATTGGAAAATACATTTACCTTCAGCTTTATTCGCTTTAAGAACAACTACTCATGAAAGTACTGGATACACTCCTGCAGAGTTAGTGCATGGAAAGAACTGAGAAAACCCTGAAACACTTCTCTAGGAAAAATGGGTAGAATCTCAAAATAGCGAAACTCCTATGACCGAGTACGGCTATCAGGTAAAAATAGATTGAAGAGATGTCAAGAACTTACAGTACAAAGCATGACAGACATTCAAACGAAAAAGAAGTTATGGAATGACAAAAATACCATAAATCGGGAGTCTAGAGTTAATAATGCTGTTTTGGTTTTTTCTACATCAAGACCTTATAAACTGGCTGCCCAGTGGGTTGGACCAGGTACAATAGAAAGTAAGATCTCGAATACCAATTGCAGTCAAAATACCAGGAGGTAAAGATCGCTCTCAAATATATCATATCAATATGCTAAAGAAGTATTATAAATGCCAAGAGACAATTTTCTCACCTGTAACAAAGATGAAGGGTCACTGGAGAATAACATTGAGTTTCCCCAAATTGATCTTGACCCCAAAATTTACGATTTTGAAGAAATTTTTGAGGAAAGTGGCTTAAAGGACAGACTTAATGATAAGCAAAGTCACGAATTACAAGGCATATTGAAACGATTCAGAAAGTGTTTCTCTAGCATTCCTGGACTTACCAATTTAATGGAACATAATATTGAATTGTTTAAAAATAAAATTGCTCAGTTGAGACAGTTGAGCATCACCAAGACAGAACGAAATATTGAAAAAAGAAATTAAGAAAATGCTGGACTTAAAGATAATTGAATAGGCCGAATCTGACTTCACTTCTCCAGGGCTACCACAAGCGACTAAAAAGGCGACTATTTTCGAGGCGAGGCTTCTATGACGACTTTTTTCACCAAAATTAGCCTATAAGCAACCTTTTCAACATATTCTGATACTTTTTTTAATATTTGGTGACTATTTAGGAAAAAAATTGTGTTTTCATTTTTATTTACACAAGTAAAAACGCGTGAGGAATGTAAACGAAATAAATAATCTGAGTTCGGTCGTGACGTCAAAAGTAGGCGGTCTCTGTTCTTTAGGTGTGTTGCTTCCATCAATGTTGTTGCTCATTATTCAATTCCATCATTATTTCCATTGAATGGTAAAGGATTTCGGGCTTGCACTATACCAATATCAAGTTTCAGTCTTAAGGAAATTAACAGAATTTTTTTACAAAGCGATTTCAAACAGGGGTACAGCTCTGGAATTGTGAACATAAGTAGTTTTGGATTTCTAATTGGACTTTAAAAACCTAATGTTAAAATTTTAATTAGATCTTTTAACAATTTTTTAATTAATTAAAACTAAATTTAAAAGCAACTTCCGATAGGAATAGAGCTCTGAAATTTTCATCATAAGTAGTTTTGGCCCTTTAATTGGACATTTGACAAACCGAATGTTAAAATATTAATTTTTACAAAGTCATATCTAATCCATATCATATCTAATCGGATTATAGCTTTGAAATTTTCAACATAAGTACTTTTGGCCTTCTAATTGGACTTTTGACAAACACCATGTTAAAATAGTCTTAGAAGGGTGAAGGTGGGGTGAGTTGTGTTATTGTATTAACGGGGAACATATTTTTTGGTTCTTCACAAGGGAGGGAGTTCTAATATTAAGCGTTTTTGTACAATTAATCGTTTAGCGAATAACACAAACTTATGCTTGGGCAGCAATGAACCTTTCAGCGAGCGAAGCGAGCATGTTATTGAATATTTAATTTTTTTACAAAGCGACTTCCAGCAGGCGTAGAGGTCTGAAATTTTCAACATAAGTAGCTTTAGTCTTTTAATTAGACTTTTGATAAAGAGAATGTAAAAATTTTATTTATTATTTTTATTAATTATTTTTTTTACAAAGCGACTTCTAAAATTTTCAAGTGAAGTGTCAAAAGCTGAGACCTATACACAATGAAGGGTTTCCGCTACGTGGGGCCACGCAGTTGGTTCAAAATATAGTTTTTCAGAATTGTTAAGATATTAATTTTAATATTTAAGAATACTATTTTTTACACCTGATGCTGCTAAAGCAACTATCTTCAGAAAAAGCTGAGACCTATACACAATGACGGGTTTCCGCTACTTGGGGCCATGCAGTTGGTTCAAAATATAGTTTTTCAGAATTGTTAAGATATTAATTTTAATATTTAAGGATACTATTTTTTACACCTGATGCTGCTAAAGCAACTACTTTCAGAGCTATTAAGCTGTGGCAACACTGCTTCTCCTATGATTTTGGTAGAAGCACCGAATAGGGGCCATGCATCGATTATCAATGCCTTAACGAACTGACATTGACTCAATATCATCCCTTGCCAATATTGAGGATCGTATAGAGACAGTGGTATCAGCCAAATACATCGCCGTTTTAGATTTATCAAAAGGGTACTGGCAAATTCCCCTTAGCAGGAATGCTCAAAAACTTGCTGCCTTCATCACGACGTTCGTAACCTACCGACTAGAAAGACTTCCATTTGGATAAAAAAATGCACCCTATTTTTTAAATAAATTGATGACCAAAATTCTGAACGGATTGGAAGAATTTGCAATTCCTTATATATTTAGATGATATTGCAATTTTCTCAAACAAATTGACATTGCATTTGCAACATATTTTGCAGAGAATTTCTAAAGCCAACTTAACAATCAAACCATCGAAATGCAAGTGTGCACAAGATGAAGTGTTATACTTGAGTCGTATTGTGGGAACAGGTAAAAGAAAACCATTTGAATTAAAAATACAAGCTTCATCCGAATATCCAATTCCGAAGAGTAAAACCCAATTTCATGCATTTCTCGGCTTAGCCGGATATTATCGTGTTTACATAGATATGTTCTCTGCAATTGCAGCTCCACTCACCAGTTCTCTGAAAAGAGAGAAGAAGAAAAATTCTCTGGACCAAAGAGTGTGATGAAGCCTTCCAGATATTGAAGAAACTTCTAACAAGTCAGCCAGTATTGCACGCTCCAAACTTTGAACATGAATTCATTTTACAAACTGACTCATCTGACTTTGGGATGGGTGTAGTCAAGACCATCTCTAAGTAAACAGGCCCGAGCCATCGTCTTATTTTCCTGTGTGACGTCACGAGACGGGGCCCATGAAATAACTGATGGAACCCCAAACAAACATTCATTTCATTGCTTCGCTTTTGCTACTGAGTAATGAATTTCTTTACATTCTATTCTTTTACTACTTTAAACGGCCTTTCAATTATCTGCTAAAAAAAAGTCTGAATATATAAAACTAGGTAAGTGATCACCATTTGTTATTCTTTATATTTTAAAGACTAAATTTTTCTGTTAACTTGTATTATTTTGTTAAATGCTTCCACCAAAGCATATAGGTACCAGTAAGCCTGTTGATAACTTAACAGTTTATTCTTTTGTTTGTAACTTAAAAAATGTTGGTTTTAAAAAATATCAATAACATTTCCTGATTTTAGTGCATAGAATACTGGGACATCACCAAATTGTTATTAGTACATGGTTACTTAAATGTATACTTTTAGGAAATTGTTACTTTTCAAAACTTTGCCCAAGTTAAAATTACAGAAACATACGTTTCAAAATCCTCATCATCAACTACTAATATAACTTATGTGGAATTAAGATGACTATAATATTTATTTTTATGGCAAACATTATTATTTACTATGCTTTATTTAAATTGTATTCCCTTGTTTGGATTGATAATAGAATACCAATAAAAATACTACTCAACTAAATTTACTTGGCACAATTTCTAAAAATTATTGACACGAGGCATACAATATCCATAGCGTTGGTGGGATTTAATGTTGCCTCAGTTTCCATTTTCACATTTGTGTGATTAAAATTGCTGAGTTCAAGGTTTAAAAAATACATACTTTATCGTGTATTGACCATGTATTTTCTAATAAAAGGCCATCTTGGCTAATAAAAGGCCAAAACTTGCCTAATAAAAGGTGCATCGTTTACTAAGAAAATTGAAAGTTTAAGATATTTAAACAAATAAAAACCAAAATTACTATTTTACAAATACTAATATTTTACTATTTACAGGTATGCCACGGAAGTGTGCTGTCTCTGGATGAAACTCTAACTATAAAGGTTTGCCATACATTACAATCTTCTATTTTCCTAAGGATGCCGAAAAAAGAAAAAAGTGGATTCGAGTCGACTGCGGAATCTGTTGTTTGTATCAAGAATTTTCATGACCAGTTCATAATACGAGAGGATTAAGTTTGTTGTGATGATGGAAGCTGGTTATGCGTATAACGATCAAAACCGAAACTGTCGCCGGATGCATATTCAGATGGCAGATGAATGGGGGCAGCTACAATGTGTCTGCGCGGAAAATCTTGAAAGCAAGAGGAAACTTAAGATAATAAATCTTCTCAAGATCAATTCGTCTCAGAACGGTGTGTTTTCTCTAAAAAAACTTCGTGCATGATATGCCAATTCTACCTATTTAGTAAGTAATAGTGATTATGAGTTTTTGAAAATATTACTTATGAACAATACTATATTAATTTTGATGAGATATGAGTAATTATTCATAAATCGGGATATGTTGCTCGCCAAATTTCTTGTTGTCGCGAATGCATACAAAAATTTGGCAGTGATCGCGCCATGGTTTTTGAGTTTTCAGGTTTCCTGTATAAATATTTGGAGGTGCTTGATCGTGGGGATCTAACATATCCTACATGGCTTACTGTTCATTACTGTAAGAGTACGTTAAGGGTTTTTAATGTTATGCTCTGTGAATATTATGAAAATAAATTTCGAAGTTAGTCATGCCAACGGTACTTAATTATGAAACTAACTGCAGTTCTTATCATCGGGTGAAACTGATGATATTTCATGTATATGTGGAAAAACTGCATTGGATTTAAGAATACAGTGTGTAAAAGTCATGTCCAATATTTTGCTGAACAATTACTGCAAAATAAAAAATAACAATTTAGATGAAATGAAAAATAGGCAAATCAATGAAGTGTGATAAACGCAAGTTAAGTTCTATGAAAAAGTAGTATTTATTAAATATGTTGTTTTAAAATGTATATTTTGTGTAATAAAAATTTTTGAAATATAGTGTTTCAATTTTTATACATAAAATTATTTTAAATTTGAAAAACATCTATGGATCTTACTTATGCAAAAGTATGTAAAGGTTTTTTTTTATATATATTACCACTTTTCTATGAGAGCCTCTTTCATAAAGTCATGAAGTTATAAGTAAAAAATTAAAATAGATTTAAATGTGTTTTCAAGTTGAATTGATAACGACTTTTTGGTTATTAAATGCTTTCATAGTAATGTTTATTTATATAAAAAAATAACTAACTTCCAGCTGATTTATAACTTAAGCACCTAAAATATATTGAAAATTAATGTGTAATTCAAATCTAGTTCAATTTTATCAACAGAAATAGACCTAAAAATATATATATATAATACCTAAGTTCAGGGCTTTGTTTTGGTTACGATCAATGGCCCCGTTTCGTGATGTCACCAGCACCAGGTTTCACCCTGTTACACATAAAGACAGCTTTGGTGTAATGCTATAGAAAGATGACGACAGAAAAGAATACCTGGATCTCTATCTTAGTAAAATGTTTTCAGAAGTAGAGAAAAAGTACGGAACGAGAAAAAGAATGTGCTGCGATAATTTTTGCTATCAAGAAACTTCATTGCTTTTTGAATGGACCGAGATCCTTCACAATACGAACTGATCATAATCCATTGACTTGGCTTAGGTCTAACTTAGGATCTAATCTTAGACTAGTGAGATGGGGCTTTGGCATCGCAACCCTACAATTACCAAATAGTGCACCAAAAAGGGTCACTACACAATATGCTGATGCTAATTCCCTAATTAATCACTAATGCTGATTCGCATTTCCTAATTAATATTTAATTGACAAAATGTGAATTCGTTTAATTTTTAGTATATACTAAAAGCTATATAATGTATAATTTTATGATTTAAGATGTGATTTTTATTTTATTTGTATGTAGCTTTTTCAAAATATAACTAGATGTAAAAAAAAATGTGGTAAAGTATAAAGCCTATAGAGAAAAAGTTCTTCAAGAATTTTTTGGGTTGATACATAGTACATTTAGTTGTACTTTGATTTTGTTTTCTCTAACTGACATATCCTAGAACTCTGGATGTTTAAGAGTCCCCGAAATTGGAGAAGGTTAAAATTTTAGTTTTAGGACATTTGAACAGACTTTTAGTTTTAGGACATTTGAACAGACTTTTAGTTTTAGGACATTTGAACTGACTTTTAGTTTTAGAACGTTTCTTAAGAACTTTCCCATTTCCAACCCTGCAAGAGTTCCTCCGGGGAGAGGGAGTTGTGACGTCACAGATCCAAGCCAATCCAATCGCCAAGAGGCGAGAAGAAGAGGAAAACGAAAAAAGACAAGAAGCGGCGAGATGTAGTAGAAAAGTTGATGTTTTTCTAAATGAAAAGTCTGCAAGCTAAATATGTAAAAGAAAAAGGTCCAACTTAATTAAATTCATTACTACCATTCGTTTTCAAATTATTACATCCCTGATGTCGCACGGCAAAAAAAATGCAGATTAAAAAAATTAAATGGCAAACAACTCTTTTGTTTTTTGGAACATTATGGGGAAGAACAGGAAATTTTCGGGGGGTTTAATTTTTTTTAGCCATTAGCGAAAAAGTAAGTACAATTTTAGGAAGAAACACAAATTTAAGGAATATTAGGAAAATGTTCCAAAAATATGTTACTTTGCTTTCAAAACCACAAAAAGTATAAGGTAACAAAAATTTAAACAAATTACATAAACTTGGGCAGCTAATGCCATTTGAAATCACTTGTTCTAAATGGTTCAAGTTTTTACTTTGGTATAAAATAAGGTGCTGGTAAGTTATCTCAAAATAACATTTTATACTGTCCTTCCTCCCCAGAAGGTTGCATAAAAGGAATTTGTTTTATGACATTATAAATGTTACATAAAGGTATCCTAAATTCAGCATAAAGATAATACTAATTTTCATCATGTAGCAAACTTTTAGAAAAATGGAAAAAGTTTTGTAAATAGTCCTTATTTCCATTTCAATTAGAATATAACATAAAATAAATAAAACATGATAAAACTGTGCCTAGCAAGTTGTGGCCCAAATAAGAAGCGTAATAAGAAATGAGCCAGGCCAAATTACAAGTAATTTTTATTCAGCACTATTCGTTTTTACTTTTAATTTTTCTTGGTACCATGTTATTTAATGTTTTTGCATGGCACAGGAATTCACCAACACATAGAGAAGGGCAAAACTCGCAGCCCACTAGCTTTTGGAAATTAAAACTAGTGAATGAAAGTTACAACACTTACAGGTAAAAAAGGATAAAATTTAAACTATTCATTTAAGAAAAAAATAATTGTCTGATCATAATTAGAATTTCTTTAGCCAATACCCAGTTTTGAAAAATCAAGATTTGAAATTTTTTTTGCCAATCTTGTAACCATTTGTATGCAATTTGCATACTTCATAAATAATCCTGCTGGGAGCCTTAATGACATTGTATTCTTGATCAACCATATTAGTTCTCTGAACTAGAGATGTACCCAGAAATTTATTTTGGAAGCTTTATATTATCACCAAAATAACATGTATACGAACAAGATACACAATAGCAAACCAACAAAAAAAAATTGGAAGCAAAAGTGAATTGTGTTAAATATGAATAAGATGTAATTTAAGGGAGAAAATTTATGATTTCTTTTCATATATGGACTAACACCCTTATTGAGGACTGTTTACTTTGGCATTGCCTTTCCATAAGCTTATCATAACAGTAAAATGTAGAAGGTAAAATTAAACTTCAGCTTCTACACTGAAATGCAGTAAATGGCTAATACAAGTCAACATTCCCAAACAAAACTAAAAATATTAGAAACATGCAATAAGTCATATAATAGGTCTTCTTCAGACCAGTTCCTATACCAAAATTCAGCGAAAAGTACTGTAAATTGTGATCGAACTTTAAATTGCAACTCATATAGCCAAAACTACAAAGACTACATATGCAGATGAAAGGTCCCAGAAAGGTTAGAAGATAAACAAAAAATTCAACCCAAAATGATTGAAAATTAGATTGGAAGAGTGCTTTTATAGCAACTCTATAGGAAATTTGCATCTTGGCTGTAAATTGTGATTCATTTAACACCATGTGAATTGACTATCTATCGGCCAACCTTATGACTCAACTCAACCCTTGATGACAAATTTGTTCCATTAAAAAAATGCCAAATTAGCAGAACTTTTATTACCAAGCTAAGCAGCTACACTTCTGACAGATGTTAAACAGCTAAACAACTGACAAGTACTTGTAAACTCCAATTCAAGCAGGGTATCAGAATAAAATCATTGCAAGATTATAACATAATGCCATGAAAGTCAATGTAATCGTCTTTCTTTTTCTTCACAAGCACTACAGCCTGTTACAGGCCAAGGCTGTCTCTCCAATCCTTCTCCACCTGACTCTATCCAGCACAATAGCCCTCCATCGGTTCACTCCCATTTGTTCTAGGAACTATTCCAATCTATCAACACTATCAATCCATCTGGTGGGTAGTCGTCCCCTTCATTATTTGCCTTCTATATTTGAAAATGTAATTTTTTTGGTTGGGGATGCATTATCATATCTATATATATGCCACCAGCCATCAAATACGAGACCTTTTTACTATTTTCATTATATCGGGTTCACCATATTTTTTTTTAGATATAATAGTCTTTGCAATTTGGTAATCAACATCCAATCAAAAGTACTGAATTGTTGTGGATGTTTTAACTTAGTCCTACAATTTCACTGATTCCTAAAATTTGATTAAGGATTAGCCAATTTGCAAAATAAGCTATGTAAACTCAAAGAAAGTTTGCCAGAAAGACAAAATCATAACATTCTTTACAGTTTTAACAACTTTTAAAGTTTTATAACTTACAGTGGAAATTATTTCTTCTGCAAATTTTTTTATTATATGGATGGATGCTTTATTTTAGTTTTATGATATAGTAAAGAAGCAAATAGAAAACAAAGTGGAGATCTTCACTCAGTTTTAAAGTTTGTGTCTGGCAAAAGCACCAATCAAATGGTACAAGTTTACATCAGTGTTTCCCACATTAGGTGCCCCATGGCTCACTTTTGGGTAGCGAGCAAATTTTCTGGTGGGTTGAGAAATATATTAAATGGAATTATTAAAAAAAAATCAAACAAAAGAAATTAAAAAAGTAAATGTTGATCACAGGCAAGACAGATCCTTTGGATAAACTTTCTGTTACAAAGTGTCAGTAATTATCATACAAAAAGCAACATATTTATCAAGCACTGTTCTCTAAATTACTGTTCTTTAAAAATGTGTTGAAACTATGTGACACCCATATTTGTTGAAAAATATTTAAACCTTTGAAATATTACTGATAAAAGCCAAATTAAAACATATGGGAGTTCATATGTTCTGGACAGATATTGTGATCTGCTCACTATTTAAAAAAACTTTCATTAAAGTAACTGCCCAGAAAAATAGTTTTTGTTTATGAAGAGAATAGCAGACTGTTTAAAAAAACAAGTATAGTGGGATGCAATTGAAAGTAAATATAACATAATTTAAACTTCTCACTGACCAATTAACCCATTAGATAGCACATCTAACCATTTAAAATAATTAAATTTTTAATTAATGAGGATAACAAATATACTAACCATTGTTAAAAACATTGCAAACACTTTATAAAATAGAGTCATGAGTAAAAGATGCAAAATTTTACACAACTGTTATATTTATTGCTGCAAGAACTCAAAATCCATGAAAAAAATTTCATAACAAATCAAACGCAGGAACAAAATTTTCAAACGTTTTAACTTGATTAGTTAATATTTTTTTCAAACGAACATATTTACACACAATGATAAACAAGCTGTGATATAAATTATGCTTTTTTTTAAATCTAAAACTTGAATGCAAAAAAAAAAAAATTCCTCAAACTCAAATACACAATTACTACTACAGGCAATATCTTCAGAACTAAAAAAAAGGCACGACATATATGGATTTATTCGCTCAACAAGAAAAAAATAATTTTATGACACATAACACAGGTAAGTTGTAATAACTGAATTAATAGTAGGTTAGAGATGCTAAAATAACCCTCACAGTTATGTATTCAACAAGTAGTTCATTGCAATATACAGTGAAGCAATAGGGTAGAATCAATAAATGTCCCAAAGAGTGGATGGTGGATCAATTGCCAGTTTCTCCAAATTCCCACGCTGAACACAGAATAAAACAAAAGAAGAAAATCTTTTAAGAAAATTGCAATTTTATCAAATTACTTACCTGAACTTTTTCTATAACACCAACAATAGCATTCTCATCCATAACATCAACCACAAGCATTTGCAAATTCAAATCTTGACCTTCTAGCCAATCTTGTAATTCACAAAGTTGATCCGCCCAAATCTTGCTAGGTCCACTGGTGGGAAGAGAACCTCCAAAAGTCGTTCTTGATCTTCTTGCTATAAAAGGTAAAATACAATAAAATTACACAATAGTAACTCAAAACCATAAGGCACATGAATAAGAGTGTATATGAATAAGAATATTATAACATAAATTCATTATTTAAGATGTAATTTGATACAATGCATTAAAGAAAAAGTTAACACACATTGAGCAACAAATTCCAATTCTTTTGGAAATTAAAACAATAAATAAACATTTAACTGAATAATGTAAGAAATCTAACAAATGATTCATTTGCCAATAAAAACTAATTGAATCATAGAACTAGTATTTGCTAGCCTAATTGAAACAAAATTCAGGCACTCTGTTTATTTTCTTTTCATTTTCCAAATCATTCTTTTCTCCCTTTTACAATTTTTGCATCTGCATATTGCAATGTGTTAGTATGATTACTGAACTTAAGTTAATTATGCTGATATTCAACTTTTAAATCCACTGGAATTCTCTTTCAGCAGCTTCAACCAAAAAATATAAAATAGATTTTGACAAAAAAAGTACACAAAACTCAAATTTTAGATCTTTTTTAATTTTTGAATTAACAACAAAAAAGGACATTACATCAAATGTGTGGTGGTGAATAACAGGAATAAAAAATTTGTTTATGCACATAGCCCATGTATATTTCCACATCACACCTTCCTACTATCAACTTTACTAATTATGTTCACATGAATAGTAAGACTACTGAATGCCTAATGTGTGGCACATTACACATTTAGTAAGCAAAAGGTGTTGAAACTTGCTAGCACTTTGCATGCTCTTTTTTTTAAGCAAGTTGACACATTAACGATTGTGACAGTCTTTTGTCTGTTATGATTGGTGGTAGTTTTCATAAATCTTATTCTTAATGCAAATGCTAGGCTGTTACTCTTAAAAAGACATCCTGGAAGGCATAAGTATCTTGATCTAAATGGTAGCCCAGCATACCCTTTGAGAAGCTCTTGCACAAGAAAATATTCAATATAACCAACCACATTAGTTTAATACTGGCCTCGTTTAATACTCCACTCTAAACAAACACAACTTAACTACTAAATTGCAATGAAAATATCACATTGTGTGTGCTTGCACAATACCATGCAGAAAATCCCTATGAATTATACATAGATGTTAAATGTTCCAAGAAGGCTTTAAGAGGTTTCCTCTGTTCTTCATTGAAACATTATTGAACATGGAAATGTTCATACTTTATTGCATGTACAAAATAAAAACACACTTCAACTTCAGCTGCTATGTAGATAGTCTTATCCTTCTTGTCTCAATAGACTAATTATGTCACATGCTGAGGCCTAACATCTAGATCAACAGTTCCCAAACCATGGGCCGCGGACCACAAGTGGGTCGCAAGTAATGTTGTACTGGGTCATAGATGCTGGTCGAGAATCTAAGACAAGATAAGTACTATAGGAGCTTCACGGGTAAAGATAGGAACAATCGAGTAACTTGATTATTAGCAACAATCTTCGATGTTGTAAAGAGTGAATAATGCATGAATTCAACAGCATGGCTAAAGCTAAGTTTTAATCTAGATATTAACTGTTATGACAAACAATGTCAAAAATCCCATTGAATTCCTTTTTTTAACTTTGACAACTTATTTAGTTTTCTTATAGTTGCGATGCAAAGTGAATTCGATTAAGTTCTTTCTCCTTAAAGTTCCTTGTAAAAAATTATTGTTTAATCCTTCTTGTGAAGTATGTTTCACTAATTACTGAAACTTGCATGCACATATTCTATTAGCTAGTGGATCTCAGAGTCTTTTTTCACAAAATTGGTGGTCTGCACAACTAAAAAGGTTGGGAACCGCTGATCTATATCATTATTAGTTTTATGCATTTGACAGACCTTCCCTAGAGCTTTTGCCTAAATCATTACCTGAGGTATATGGATTATATATCTGTCATATTTGTTAATGAAATACAGTAGGACAAACAACTTACTTACTTTGCACTATTCCTATTATAGCTTGTTAATATCATAATAAATATATTGCTTTCATTGAAACATAATTATGAAACTAATTATAACCAACCTTCAAGAATAGTAGAATTAGTTGACACAGGTCCAACGGAATCTAGAACGATTGGAGATGGACACCTTTCATAAGGACGTAGTTTCTTCAATACTTGAGATAAGGCTGACCATTCGGACACCAAATTTCCAGTTGTTCTTTTTACAGTTGGTGACAAAATTAAGGAGGATTTCTGAGCTGCACATTCTAAGGTATTTTGTTGTTGAACTAGTTTTGATATCACAATATGATGAGCCACAACATCCTCTTTAGTTACCTTAAAACCATAAAAGAGTTGATTAAAATATTATTCTAAGCTAATAATGAGGTAAGGACTAATAATCAAATAAAATAAAATTTTATTTAAAAAAACCATTAGAAGCAATTTAAACTGAAGAAAAAGTTTTTAAAACACAAATTTTGGAATAGAGAATATATATATATATAAAATTTTATTAAAAAAAAAATTAGAAGCAATTTTAACTGAGGAAAAAGTTTTTGAAACACAAATTTTGAAATATAGAAAATATTTACTTGATAAACTTTTTAAAAAATTTATTGCTTTGATGATAAAAATACATTAAAAAAGTTTGACTTACTTTATTGTCAACAGAAACTGTTCTACCAGCACTGTACAAAGCAAGTTTATCTTCTAAATGCTTCCGTGCATCTTTTAACCAATCACTTTCAATTATTGACTCTTCTTGGAACTTGGAGAGTTCGTTGACATATACTTCTAAATTCTGACGTCTTTCAGGAAGGAGCCCTGTTACCTGAAATAATATAATTAGCTGTTATGCTTTTATAATTTAATTCTGGAATCAGATGTTGAATATAGCATGAAAGCATTTTGTTTATAAAATTTACTAAATCTTAATGGTACTTTTACAATAAAAATAAGTTGATTTGAAAAGCTTCCTAACATAATCAAGAGTTTACGATTTAAATAAAAATAATAACTAACATCAGAGCTTCATTAGTATAAACAAAATATTGAAATACTTTAGGTTCAAAAAGTTAAAAGATTAGCCATTTTTAAAGTTCATCACAAATATAATAAATAACCTTTGCATATCTTTGCTCTAATACTTCCACATCTTCTGTATTCACTAAAGATCCAGCTAGCATAATTGTTAAAAGACTACTTCGACGAGAAGGAATATCTTGTTCATGTTCCTATGAATAGAAAAATAATATAAAGTGAAAACGTTTCACAATTAAATTAGTTTTCTTGCAAAAATAGCCAATAACTGTAGAAAGAAAAGCTAAATCTTAATAATAGCTAAAAAATATTTAAATTATTAAAAAATAAAATTAAATATTATGTTTCACATACTTATGTGTACAAAACCTGTTTAAAATAATCTTTTGAAAGCTACTTGGTCAAAACACTAATTAAATCTACACAAACATAATGGCAGAAACTGCCAATTTAAGTTTAAATATATTTATTGTTTTTATATACAACAGTCAGCAGTCATAAAAGTATGTTTTATTTTAAACTAGAAACAAATATTGTTCATTACAGAAAGAGTGTCAAAACTGTTACAATAATTAAATACAAAGGCCATTTAAGTTTGAAAGAACGTCCAATTACTTAAAACTAATTGAAGAACATACCTTCAATTTTCCAAGGAGAACTTTAGCATTAGCAAGGTCAGTAGTTCGAGGTGTACAGCATAAAACAGTCTCTGTTTCTTTCAACCAAGCTGTAAGTTCTTCTATTTCATCTTTCACCACAGCTAAAGTTGATTTATCTTCTTCTAGCCTAAGAAAAATTATAAATTTAAGCAAATCATAAAGTAAAACTTAACTGAATTCAAAGTGAAAGTTAATAAGGTCCATTTTTACCAAGCCACATTACAACTGATTTTGATCAGAAGAAACTTTTATTTTAAAGAGAGGTAGTGAACCAGGACTATACTTTAATTATCTACTGGAAGCTCTGCCAAAATAAAATTTCACAAATCCATGACTTTCCATGACTGAAGCAAATAATTCTCAAGATATCAAATCATAAAAAAAAAAAAATTTAAATAATAATAATAATAACTATATGAATTTTACTAACACGAACATAGTAAATAAATCAATGTACCATAAAATGATTTTTATAAAGTTTTATTTTACATTAAGTTAAAAATCCTTGTTTCAGTTACTTCCAAATCAGAAGAAATAGGGAAAAATAATTTTCCAATCTTTGATATTTCAGTGTTAAAAATGCTAATAAATCTTTAATAATAAAGAAATATTTGAAGAAAGAGTAAGTTAATAATAATAAATTATATCATCAAAAATCAAATGTTTTGATATCAACAATGCAAAGCAAAAGAAAGACAGAAAAAAAAAAATTATGTAAACGCAGCTTATCAAAACTGTTTATATCAGTTTTCATAGTATGAAATTTCTTTCCACTCATGAGACCTTACTAGTGTGATGTCACAAATTTGGAGTTTAGATATATTTTCGATGGCCGTGGTTTTTAACTGCGACTGTTGTTTCCGTCAAAAGGTAAATAAAAACATAGATAAATTTTTGATGAGCTGAATAGCGACTATGGCATTAAAGACATTACAATTATGCAATTTTAATTAAAATGTTTAGAAATCCATGGTATTCACTGTATTTCCATGACTTTTGGCCATTTTTTTTAACAAAATCATATCTTTCCAAGACAAAATTTACCCAATGTCCAAATTCATGATTTTCCATTACATTTCCTGACTTTCCATATGTGCAAAAACCCTGTATATTTCACAGAACAGATTGCATCAAAAGCCGTTTCGACATATTTGCCTTTCATAAAACTAAGGTTCACTTCGACTCTGAAGCCCCCATTTATAAATGGATATATTATTTTATAACAGTAAAATATCTCCTACATACTTGGATTTCCTAGTTGCGAGTTCAGAAACAAGAGTTTTCCAACGCTTGTTCAAAGAATCCAATTGTTCTTGCAAAAGAATGGCATCTGGAGCGGAGCATTGGTCTAATACTTTATGGCCAGTGACATTTATGCTTTCCATCATTGCCATCTTCTCACTCACTTGCTTTTGAAGCATCTAAACAAAAACACAAGACTCTTTAGATAAAACTTAATATTTCACAAATAAAATATAGCATCCCAAAAATTTAAAAACACAAGCCATTGGTAAATCATTTCTTACTTAAAAAATAAGATATTTTACTTTTTATTTAAAGCATAAAACATTCTAAGACATGACATTTAAAATATCGCAATATAAACAGTAATTCATAATCTCAACTCTTGCAGAAAAATTAAAATCTACAGAAATATTTAAAGTATAATTGATATAGCAGAAATTTTCTCATACAGTTGCAACTAAAAATGAAAGAGATATAACATCATGTTTATTATGAAAACTGGGAGCAAAAATTATATTTGTACATAAAATATAATTATTACCTCTTGATGCATTTTAGCTCGTTCATAATCTAAATCACCATTTTGTAATCGACTATGAGCCAAAATTGTTTCGGAACTCACAAGCCATGATGTCATGCTACGTAGATCACCTTCGAATCCTTGCCAAATATGATGAGACTTTTGCCACTGCCTTTAAGGAAAGGAGAGGAAGTTTTATATTACTATTTCAATTAAAAATTGTTAAGACTAACATGATAGGTAACTTGTCTTCATTTTTCAAATGCAAAATTAAAGAAAATTCTTTCATTAAATTATTATAATGAATTTAATTTATTCAGAAAAACCTGATGTTTTCACCCCGACTAAATTTTTTTAACGAATCAACTTCTTCGTACAAACTAAAAATATTGAACAATTTGCAAAGCTTTTTCATGCTTTTTTATAAAATCTGCATTTCAAGTATGTAATAACTAAAAGGTATTTGAGTCTTATTAGAAACATCAATAAATTACCTTTAAAAATATATAATGAATGCAATACATTCAGTTGACAAAAAATACTTTAAATAAAGAACTTTATTAATTCTCACTTAAATCTTTCCTCATGAGCTTTATTTAGTTTGCTCCATTCTTCATTTAGTTTCTCAGAGACACGGTCAATTTGGGCAATATCAGTTTTTGAAGCCTTTTTCACCACATTTTCTTTTTCTACAAACACAAGTTCCACATTGGGTTTCAAGGCATTAATTCCATCCTTGATTGTCTGTAAAGTAAAAAATACAAATAAAGATCATTCTTCAGAAAATATACATATTTCAAAATATTCAATGATTTTTTTAATTGTATTAACAATGTATGTTTTAATCCACAATAATTTCTGCTTATATAAGCAAATTGTCATCTCGATGGACCCACTTGAGCTGATGAGTAATGTTTTTGCCTTTTTACCCAAATATCACACCAAATTAGTTTAGTTAAAAACTTATAATTTTTATGTTGTTTTTTATTCGTTTTAGAAGATTATTAAATGGAGAAAACTGAATCGCAATTAAAATTCACTTCTGAACCCAAATATAAAATGCAATTTTTTCAATAATGCCATCACATTTTATTACCATTTTATTTAAACTCAAACTTGTTTTTTACAACAGCTATGACTTGAATGGGCTATTATTTTATAGGAATAATAAAATATACATTCATGCTCAATAAATAGTGAAGATAAAATGCATTAATTTTTACTTCCTTACCAAACTTACAGCTACAGTATTAAGCTACAACTGTGCATATAATGTTTATATTTTTTTCTCTATTACTCTTAGAGAACATTAAATTTTGAACCTATTTTAAACAGTAATAATGATGATTAAACTTTTGCATAAAAAATAAGGTGATGATTTTTAGTTCTAATGAACAGTAGTTAAAAGAATTACAGTTTCAAAATCAGAAACTTTGGATTTAAGAAACATACTTAAGAAAGTCATTTAAAAATGCACACAAAATATTAAATCCAACTTTTTAAAGTATATATTTACTAAAAAAATTACAGGATTAGCATAGTAATAATTCTAATTACAATAAAACATGTCCAGTTCAATATAAATGTAAACAAAACATACCTTTAATGAAGCTTCCTGCCTTCCAAAATCTTCAAATTCCTTTCCTGCAAGTTCTGGCTGATTAAGTTGCCTATTAACTGCAGCAATGGCTTCTCGAACTTTATTACACTTTGCAATAAAATCTGGTACAATTGGGAAAGTGGATGTCTCAATAACAATGACTTGATTCTTATCTGTCTGTGTTAAAACAGATGATTTTTGTTTTGAAGCTTCAAGTTCATCTAAACGTATGCTTATCCCTGCCAAATGTGTTGTGGTTTCCTTTAATAACTGTTGCAAAAGTGATTTTGAGGCTCCAAGTTCAGTTGCTTCTTGTTGCAAATTCTCAAATTCATTCTGGAGACTTTTGGCTTCTTCTTCAAGGGCCTATGAAAAATTTATAACAATAAATTTATATTCAACATCAGAAAAATAAAACACATTAAATGAACAATATATATGAAGAATTAAAATTAGGGTAGAATATAAGTGGCAATTACCTTTTGCCGACTAACCGTTGCTTTCTCAATATCTTTAAAATTGGTCAAAAGGTATTGTAAACGCTCCGAAAGATTCTCGTTCTTTTTCTGAAGATAAGACCACCTACTAATTTTTTCATTTAAAATTTTGCCATGATCATTGGATTTTGCATTTGTATTCAACCATTTATCCTTTAATTCTTTAATTTGATTATTCAGTTTTACTGAAGTGGAATCATCTTTGTTGCCATGTAACTTCATCTCACGTTCTAGGTCTTTTATACTATCTTCAATAGTGCTTGATTTATCATGCATAACCTGCAAATAATTGAAATGGATAGTCAGAAGATGTGATACGTTGTAAATTAGATAAAATGCTGATTACAGGTAAAAAAATAAAAATATTAATACTTCATGACAAAGGGAAAGAAACTAAAGCTATTCAGGATAACAATGTCCTTCATTCAGAAAATGTATATAAAAGACATTAACAAATATAGAAATACTTTTAACGTTAAAACACTCAAGGAATACAGCAAAGGATAAGATTATTTACAGATATTTTTAAATAGATATTTAGTACAAAAAACGTCATTCAGCAACTAATAAGTTGGGGTTCTTTTTTTTCACCAAATGCTGGCAGAAATTGAACTCTCCAAATATTTAGTACAAAAAACGTCATTCAGCAACTAATAAGTTGGGGTTCTTTTTTTTCCCCAAATGCTGGCAGAAATTGAACTCTCCAAAAAAATTTTACCAAACACAAAAAATAATTTCATCTGTAATCATAAGGGTGGACAGAAAATTAAATTTAAAGAGTGACATACAAATTGCTAACTGTGTGGAAAATCCATAACATCTAAAATCATCATCATTAACAAATGATCCAAAAAATCTATTCGTAAAATTTAATTAATACAAAAGAAATATTTAAAATTTAATTAATACAAAAGAAATATTTAAAATTTTAATGTATATAAAAACAATAGTTATAGTGATTGATTTTTTAATTACAATAGCATTAATACCATTTAATTACAATCTATTAGTTACTTTATTACATTATATACAATGCATATGAAATTGTAATAAAGAGTAATAAAAGTATAAAAATTTGCATTCTCTGGTTTGGTTACATAGGACGTAACAGTAAAATAGCTACATAATGACCTCAATAAAACCTACAATGTAAAAGGAAGTTTGAATTTTGAAAGGTAGAGTGCCTTCCATAGGTTCTTTCAGGATGAATTAACCCTCATTTGCAAATTGGAAAAGAAAAGAAAGAAAGAAAAAAAAAAAAACATAGAAAATCCCACTAGAGCCTAATAAGCAGGGCTAGACCATAGGTTTTCGTAGCCAATATAAGTCTACTGATTTTTATAGCAATGTCTGTAGAATGGTACCTGAAATATTAACTCAATTCTAGACTTTAGTTCAGGCACTCTGATTGGTCAGTCAAAACTAAACAGGTTTCAAGCACTAGCAAACATTAGTAACAGACTGGTAAAACATTGACATGATATATATAATCAGGGTTCCCACTCAAATCACAGAATGAAAATCAATGACTTTTCAGGACTTAAATAATGTTTTTAAGGACCTTTGAAAATTTGTTTTCAGGCATCATGTCAATAAATAAATTTTTAATTAAGTATATTCTACCAAAAAACTTACAAATTGGTGCATGCATAGTACAAATATGTCAGAGAATTCTAATATAGTAAGGATAAGTGGCGGTCACGCAGGGATAGCGCCCGAGTTGTATTTTTATAAATTTTACAGTTGGGCACACAACATCTGCAAAAATTAATGACTTTTAAGGACCTCTAAGCATTTTTAAATACTTTTAAGCACCTCTAAGCATTTTCAAGCACTTTCAAGGCCTTGAAAACAAGTTTAAAAATATTAAGCACTTTTAATGACTGTGAGAACCCTGATGATAGTAGAAACCAATGATTGAATGAAAGAGGGAACATAAAGTTCTGTTTTTCAAAATACAAAAATGTGACTTAAATGTATGATTTCCATGCATAAATTTGAATACTATACAAATGGAAAATAAAACTCACCTGTAGCTCTTCCTTTAATTGTGAAACTGAATCAAACTCATTTATACAAGTTTTTTGTGAAATAAACACTTTGAATTCCTCCATATTAGCATTAGTTTTCCTGATTTTCGAACAAATTTCTTCTGGTCTTGGAGATCCAGGTTCGGAATTCGGAAGTACTACGGGTGAAGCTCTTAATTGTTCAATCGTAACCCTTTTGACATCTACTTCATGATTAGAGACCAAATTCTAAAATAAATTGCAATAATAGTTACTAAAATATTAAGCTATAACACCTCACATGCATTGTATTACACACACATTCGATTGCATAAATCTATGCAAATTCATTATAAAATTGCTAAATATATTTATGTTTTTCTAAAGTAATATTTTACACCATATTCTTACTTGAATTTTATTAGACAATATTTCAAATTTTTCTTCTACTTCAACCAATTCAGACTTAACAGCAAATTTCTCCTTCAATTTTCCCATTTGATTGCTGGCTTTAATTAGATCTTTTTTCTTTTCCTCAATGCTAAGAAGCTCTTCCTGAAGATGCTAGAAACAACGGAAATAAAAAGTGATCTTAAAAATAACACAGCTGCAGAATATAAGGAAACAAAATAAAATGCGTATAATAAAGACTAACTAAAGACCAAATTAATACAAGCAATTTTTATCTAAGATAACAAAACTGATCTCTTTAAACATGCAAGACAAAATTTGGAAAAAGAAAACCAAATAAAAGTAAGTTAATCATGCTGATAAAGAAATGTTACTATGAATCAAGCTCATTAACCCATTCCATGGCATGTTTTACTAGCCAAGTCTATAAATTTTCAAAAAAGTTAATGACACAAAAGTTGCATCGACATACACCATGAAAAGTTATGGCAGTTAAGGACTGATTGAGGCTCTGGGAAAGTTAGAATGATCTCCTCATATACACATGGTGAGGAGTGTTTAAAATGAAAGGGAAACAAAATGCAAATGTTGCACCATCCTGCCTTAAGGGTATTTTCCAAGAATATAATTGTTGTATGATCAGGACGGAATGAGTTAAGCATGCAAGATAAAGTTTCATTCAAAGAAAAAATAAATCACTTATTTAACATGAATAAACAAAATAAAACCTAACAGAAGACATGAATGTTAACTAATTAAGAAAACTATACCAACATAAATTTAGCTCAATAAGAAATTCATGAATAATCATTCCAAAATACAATTACATGAAAGAAAGTTGAATAAAAGCTAATGGAAAGAAAACAATGATAAAAGCAACATCTATCAAAGACAACAAAGTTAATCATTGAGCATGCAGCACTGTTTTGTTTTGATGAATCATTCAAAATTAAAGGAATATTTCAACATAAAAAAAGCTGAAGAAAACAAGCAAGGAAGGTATGCAGAACCTAGTACTGCAAGTAGCACCTCAAAAAGTCTAACTAAACTGCATGCAACACTACTATCAGTAACAAGAAAACCTACAAAATTAACAATTTAGGGCTAGATAATGAAAGCTAGTGATGTGAAGTGAAACATAAGTATACATATAAAGCTGAAAGGAAGCTAAAAATAAAAAATAAAATTTAAGACAACAAAACAACTCATGCAACACCAAATTTTATCAACAGGAAAACTAAAGAAAAATGGATCAACAACATGCTAAAAGCAAAACATAGGCAATATTTCCCTAAAAGAAACAAACCTTAAGCTTTTGATGTTGAGGATCAGAAAGTTTCTGATTGTGGGAAAGCTTCTCAAAGTTATAAACAAAGTTTCCAGCAGACTGCAACCAGTTCTTTACTTCAGCTAATGATTGAAAGAACTCTTTTGAATGCTCTTTTGTGCCACCCTACAATACCAACAAGAAAGGGTATGTGGCATGTGAAAAATAAGTCAGAGAAAGATCTATAGAAATAAGGAGATTAACAACCCTTCCAAATCTTGGAACCATATTAGTGTATATTACAAGAATGCCTAATTGCAAAAGCCACTAAGTGACTAAAAACTTATTTTAAATATTGCTTTGATTAATTATAGAAAGGGCTACATATTTTGCTGGAGTGGTAATTAAATATGCTTAAAGTCAAAAAAGAAAATAGTTTGATTTAAGAAAATCAAATTTTCATCTCAATCTCACAGTTAAAAAACTTATAAAAAATATTATTCCCAGCAGATGCTGCTATATTAATTCAAAAGTCAATCCATAAGTCACACAGCCTGTCTCAAAAAGTTAGTGGCAAATGCTGGTATAGACAATTCTGTAAGCTGCAGGTGGGAATGAAGTTTTTATTATTATTAATAGAACTTGTACAGATTCAAAAAAGAAAAAAATATTAAAAAAATTTATTTATAAATTAACATTCTATTTTGCACAAAAAGTATCAGTAAACAAATTAATTAATTATATGAACAAGTTTAAATTTATGTTTACATATTTTGTAAAATATTTTAACCCATTTCACCTACTCATTTAATATCAACCTGGAAGGGTTACATGAAGCAGAAAATTGAACAAGAAAATAGCCAAAGGGTTATAAACTTCGAAGCAGTAGAAAAAAATAATGCAAAAAGTGTTACCTTGAGTGTCTCAATCCGCTTCATTAATTTCTGCTCAAATGTTGAGTATTGATGTTGCAACTCAGCAATGCTGTCTTCACATCCTTCATCAGATGATTTAGAAGCTTCAAGTAAGGAATCTAAAAGATTTCGCTTATTTCTTGTTTCAGAAAGAATGTCCTAGAACAAAAAAAACTTAGTTAACAAGTCTAAAATAAATAACAATTTAAAATCGAAAATTTCAAGAATACTTTTCTATTATAAATATGATTAAACAAAACAACCATAACTGAGCAAATGTATGTTAAAAGTTTTAATTGTTTGCAAAACATCTTTCTTAAGGAAATAAATACACAGAGTTTGAATCAGTTTGTTAATTATTAAATATGTAGAATTGTTGACACTTACATTGCACAGTTGTATTTCTAATTCGCTAACATTCTTTGCCTTTTCAGGGGCACTTTTGTCAGCATCCATGCGAGCAGTATGAAGCCATTCTTGAAAATGAAAAATTTGAGCCTCAAGATTATTTTCCTTTTTGACAGCTTCTTCTAAAAGCGACCTGGATTCTGTCACCTATTAGTTATATAAAAATTAACAATAAATAAATCATAATTTTTTTAGAGGGAAATCACTGTAAATGGTTAATTAGGATTAAAAAAGAATCACGATTATTATGTTGCAATCCAAAAAAAAAATAAACTAAAATCAGCCATTGTACAAACAAGCATAGAAATGTTATCAACTTCCAAAACCAAGGAATTGGAAAACCAAAAACCATAGGAGAAAAAAACAAACAAAAAAAAAACAGTATAAAAGCCAACAAAACGACCAAACGCAAGAAACGGTTTAACCTAAAGCTCAGTTATAAATCTTCTTGAAAATCTTGCAGCTGGCATGTTAGTTTAGTTAGAGAAGCAATCAAACACATTTTAAAATAATTCAATATGCAACATGCAGTCTTACCTTACAGAAAATGCCTACCTTTGAAAACCCAGCTTTCATGCATTTTAAAACACAAAACCAAAAATATTCTAATAGAACCCAAAGAGGAACAATAATATTTCAATTCAGCGTTTAATTTCATGGCATGAATTTTTACAATACCAGAAATTAACAAATTCCTTTCGTTTGCAATAAAACATTTGCCTTTTTTAAAAACTTCATAAGAACTAACTACAGTCAAACCCCGTAAACGTGAAATCGCTTAACACGAAACCCCATTTAATGCGAAATAAAAGCAGCTTTCCATTTAATGAAGCTTAAAGTAACATTAACTTTTTCGTTTAGCATGAAATCCTGCTTAAGACGAAAAAAATTTTCTCTTAAAAGTTCTTTTTTTTTTTATGAAGTATTCTTCATTATTGAAGAGAAATTTAAAAGTGTTGTAAAATCATTCCACAAGTTGAAACCCTATAATACAAGAAAATGACCGAGTGATCAAATTTCAAGGAAATCACTGCAAAATTAACTGATTTTGGTCCGAATTTGGATGACATCCCTCAGTAATCTGATTTTGTGACATCCTGTGCCCCTCCCATATTCAACAATAAGTTTAAAAACTAAACTCAGTCTTTTTTGCATTTTGAATCGTGTCAATAAGAATTATAAGTAGCAATCGTTATCGATAGAAATGAAGGGGAAAATTTTAAATGAAATTAATGATTGATTCTTAAAAAAAAGAAAAAGAAAAAAATTGCGGCCAAGTATGCAATCGCCAACAGCATTCTAAACGTTTTCATTGCGCCAAATAAATTTTAAACCCAACCAACCAACAAAACGATTTTCAATAATCAGGAAAGAATTGAAGCTAATTATTCTGTACCTTCCAATTAAGATGTTATAAGGAAGCATCCATTTTAAATACACATATAGGTAAAAAATTACATTAATTAAATGAAAAAGTTTTAGGCTGTTAACATAAAATTTGGTTAATGCGGAAAATTTCGGCAGCACCATCGACTTTGCTTTAACTGGGTTTGACTGTATTTTAAGCGCAAGTTTAATAATTTATAAGTAGGTACTTATTAAAAATGTAAACAGAATATACTAAAAAAGAAAAATTGTAGTAGGAAAATCATACACATGTTTTTAACTATATGGCACAATTGTAAAAAATTATATTTAAATACATGAAGATGATAATGTACTTTACACCAAGTATTTAATTTGTGATACATAATAAGCTGTGCATTTTAAAATTAATCTTTATGATGTTTACAAAGAAAAATTACTAAATTCAAATATTAATTATTCCTCCTAACCAGACTCTTTCACCGATTTTCCAAAAACCATTGTAAGTGTACCATCAACACATTCCACCAATGGGATGCAAATATACACATTGGAAAGTCTCCATGCAAAAAATGCAATTCTCATCTAACCTTAGAACCTAGAAGATTGTATTGGTTCTTGTAGAAGTCTAAGCGTTCTTTTAGATCAGGTTGTTTTGTATCAGCTACCTGCCTTCCTTGGCGTATACACTGTTCCAGTTCAGGCTTCATTTCACTCAAAACTTTGTATAAATGCTATAACAAAAATTGTGTTTTATTCCTAGTATAACTTTAATGGTTTGGCTAAAAGTTAAATATTCATAATATGGATCTCCAAAGAAGTAAATTATTGAAGAAAATATATTCAATGAGATTCAATAACTCCAATATACAGTAGCTTTAAAATATGCTTTATACCTTCATTTAAGAAGTACTGGGTAGGAATAAAATAAACAGTAGTTGCGACTTCTTATACTTCTAAGTCAAAAATCTGGGTCGCTACAGTGAGAGAAAAAAATCTCATCTTTAAACGTAGACAGTGTGTACTTATGAAAGAATGGTGTAGATAATAGGCCCAGCTTATCCTAAACAAAACCAGCACAAACAATAAAACTGAATTGCATCAGTCAGAAAAATACAAGAAAAACAAGAATACAATGAATATTAAATAGTTTCAATGTAAGATAGATGTTACAGAACTAGCTGAATCCAAAAATGTTTTTAATTTTTTGCTTGACAGCAACAAAGTTTATAACATACAAAGATTAATAATGTTTGCATTTTAAAACATTACAGATGGATTTTTTTTATTATTTTATCCTAAAAGCACTACGATTGGAGATCAAAGACAAAACCTGAAATTATGTATGTTTAGTAATAGAAAATAAAACATATAAACACAAGCAGATTGTAATAAATCATGATTGAGATCCTTGTGTAATTTATTTTTAGTATTTAAAATAGCTGTTATTTATAAGTATTTTATAATGCCAAATACAAAAATAGTCCTATTTCCTATTCCTTTTTGTCTGATATTTAATAGGATCAATAGCAAACATTTTTATTCAACACTTTAATTTAAAACAGAACAAATTGAATGATAAAAGCACTTTTATTTATTTAGGATGTATACATGATACTTATTTCTAAACGTGATCAAAATCATTAATCAATGCAAAGTGATGAGAAACATATTACATACTTTTCATTGCATTTTTTTTTTAAGTTCTTTATTAATAAAATTTCATACAATACAACAAATAGAAATTATTGTCTCAGATATTCATACATTACCATACTGTTGATATAAGCATTAGAAATATACACTAGCTAAGAAATGGGATTGTGAAAACAACACTAAAAAACTTTACAAATAAGATTAAAACATTAATACATACCAAACATTTTTCTAATTGACTTTCAGAAGAATCAGAGTCTTCACTAGATAGTTGGATTGAATTTAGACCATCTTCAACATCGCTCAACATACTGCCAATTCTATTGAGCTTTGTCTCAAAATTGCTAGGCGTTTGAAATCTAACAAATTTTTCTTGCAACTCAGTAAACCTCTCCTAAAATATATATCAGTTAACTAGTGATTTGAGTGATGTAATTAAAAAAAAATTCAAAACTACCAACAGAACATTCTAATTTAAAAATAAATTAAAATAGAAATCTACCAAATTAACATTGCCCCTTTGTTATGAAACTATTTTTTCCCTTTTTTCTAGTCTTTATTTAACTAATCTTTTATTCAGAAGTATCAATCAACAAATAATGCCTACAAATGGATTAGCAAAAAAAACTTTGTTTATAAATGAGTATTAAGTGACATTTTTGAGGAAAGAATATAAAAATTTAAAGACCTACTGGCATGTGAAAATATGTAATATATGTTTAAAAAAATAGTAAAAAATTAATCTGGTATGTATACAAAGCTCAGAAAACTCTCCATAGATTACGCAACTGATTTTATTTATTTTATCTTTTTAATTATTTCAATTAAGAAACATAAACAAAACAAAAATTGCAGAAACTTGTTTTGCTAAATTTAGATTTAAAGAACACATCAAGGAAATATTATCAAGTATTAAAATTCCGAAATATATGTAAATATCAATTCATATCACACAAAAACAGAGGTTATAAACATAATCTATCATATAGAAAGAAGTTAGTTCAGTGTTAGCTTCCATTATAATACACTGATCAGCAAAGTATTAAAAAGCATCACCACCATTTCTTACAATGAGTCACAAAATTAATAAAAATATCAATAAAACATTAAGTTGTTGTAAATTTCCAAAAATTATCCTTGATATATGTGATAGCGCTAAAAAATACATGCTAGCACCATTGCTATGCAATTTTTAAATAAGAAAGAATTTTAAGTCAAAAAGATAAAAAGCAGATATCTTTTTGGCTAAAAGAATATTAAATTCTTAATACTTTGTTGACCACTAAAGTGACTAAAAGGTACTCATAATAGGACTTTACTTGTGTCTATTATTGAAAAGTATGGGTAAGAAAGAAAAATTAAAAAAGTATTTGAGTAGTCCTTTAGTAATGAATAATCTTTATA
This sequence comes from Linyphia triangularis, assembly GCA_963978545.1. Classification (NCBI taxonomy): domain Eukaryota; kingdom Metazoa; phylum Arthropoda; class Arachnida; order Araneae; family Linyphiidae; genus Linyphia; species Linyphia triangularis. The sequence continues at coordinate 53,997,122 of OZ021724.1, read as the reverse complement.
TATGATCTTAACAGATGGAGTCATTGCATAAATCAGCTTTGATCCCCAAAGAAATGGCAAGGGACAGCTGGTGAATAATTCACACAATAATGCAAAGCAGCTATTTTAATATACAATTTAACACAGAAAGGTGACAGTATGAAGATGGGATATTTATTGACACAAATATTGTTTACAGTTATACGAGCCAAGAGCACCAAGGGAAAAAAAACTTTTAACTGATGAAAGTAAATTCAGTCTGATAAGCAAAACAAACCACTGACTAATCTGGAAAATATGGAACAGTGTATCAGTAGGTAAACATTGAGAAAGTACTCGCTCATGCACCCAGAAGATAGAAGAAATATGGTTAGAACTCATAACAAAAATGTTAAGGATGAGCTGATGGAAAATTAAAATGTCCCTCATGCATATTGGGACATTTCATGATCTAACTTCATTGACTATATGCAGAACAATATGGGGCACTTAACCTCTGCTGAAATATTGAACAATTCTGATAAAGTAATATAGAGATATGCTGTCACAATAGCTTATCATGAACTTAGTATTAGAAAATGGTCATCTTACACCTTAATGTATCCCCATTCTATAGTTGAGTTTATTTTACCACAGTGTCATCAGCTGAATGCATAAAGACATCTTGATGTGAATTTTATTTATATAATGTGCTCCACTGAGGAGAGCTACTAGAAAGAACTTTTTGTTATTAAAATTGGCAATAAGTATATAGGATTTAAAAACCTATTAATAATTCACCTCTACAAGATGCAGTTGCTCTTCAAGTCGTTGTGCAGCTTCAATACGACCACGAGATCTATAACGTTCAACATCTTCTTCAAGAGCTTTGATGCTTTGCTCTTTCTCAGAAAATTCAGCTTCTAACTGCTGCAAATAGCACAAATATATTATTAAATTGAAAACAAAAAAGGGCAATTTATGTAACTTCAGTCCAAATAAAAAATATTATTAATTTGCAAAAAAACAAGGCATTTGAGCCACAGATTACTATTCATCATATATGATCGCATTTTATTTCTTGTATAAGAGTTATTAAGATAAGTATTTTGAAAGATCAATGATACCTCTAAATGGACTTGAAATTATTGGTCTGTTTGAACTGATCTAACAATATAAGATCAAGTAGAATACACAAAAAATTATACTAAATCAAGTAAGAAACTAACAATGCAACAATCTAAATAAAGAATACTTACAGCAAGTTCTTCAGGTAAATCTTGGGAAGAGATATCATTATCTAATCTATTTTGAAGAACAGTGTCAATATGAGATATCCAAGCCTGAACAGTTAGTATGTGCCTTTCACATTGCTGGGCCTCAGCTATACTATTTTCTAACAATTGCTGTCTGTCTCGGCCCTAATAAAATTACACAATTTGACTTTGATTATTTGTTGGGGCTGAAATAAACTAGTGCGGTTCCAGTAAACAGTCAGAATTGCATAATTATTAAAACTGATATAAAATTTCTGTATCACCAATATTCAGTATATTAAAAAGATACAATAAATGAAATTTTTTTAATTAATTATACAACAAAGAAAATTTAATGGAGAATCAATAAAAATTTTAATCGTACTTGGGTAAGTTTATGATTATAATTTTTTTTAATAATCATACTACTAAGTGAAAAGTTAAACATACATAGAAAGCACATTTTCAAAATATACTAATGTTTACTAACAATTTATTATTTAAATTTAGTAAAAGCAGCTTAAAAGATATTCTCATAAAAAGTCATTTGTATACCTGTCTACTTAAATCTTCAAATCTTTTAGTGACTAAATTCACATCACGTTCAACAGGAGTAACTAAAACATCATTTGAAAGGAGAAATTTCCCAATACTCTGTATTTTAGGTACTCTATCAGACGGATGATGCCTTAAATAGTTTTCCAAGTCCTGTTTTAAAAGATTCTAGTAAGCCAATTTTGTTGAAACACAATGCAAATTCAAACAAATATTAAATATTGAAATTGGGAAAAAAAGGCACTGACGTCTAAATTTTCAGAAATTTCTTCTGCATCAGCAGCAGATTCTGGAGACCTTTTAAGCTTCTTTTCTAAACGATCCAACCAATCATTTTCTCGCATGACCAAATCTGAAAAAAAGATTTTGTTGGTAAATAAGTACAGAACACAAATATTATTAAAATAAGTACAGAATATAAATATTCAGTTTCAACTTGAAACTTCAACATTTGAAATAACTTTTAAATCAATTCAGCAGACTGACATACGAACCTACTGTCATTTCTCATTGAGTTTTTACTTAATGCTGTGTGTTTACTTATTCAGTTACAGTTTTTACTTATTCAGTTACAGTTTTACTTATACTTTTTATTTATTCTGTCACAGTTTTTACTTATTTAATTAGATTTTACTTGTTCAGTTAGTTTTTATTTATTCAGTTAGTTTTTACTTATTCAGTTACACTATTTACTTATTCAGTTACAGTATTTACTTATTCAGTTAAAGTATTTACTTATTCAGTTACATTATTTACATATTCAGTTGAGAATTTTAAAAATTGTGTAAATAATTTAAGGCTAATATGAAATGACAAGAATAAACACAGTTATGTGAATTGCAAACATGCAAAATTTCTTCCAATCAAATACTATGTTCATTATATATTTTAAAAAAGTATTAACTTTTATAAACTGTAATACACAAATAATCAAATCATTTGCAATAAAAGTTTCTAAACAAAAAAAATTCCACAATCATTTTACAAATAGATAAAAAAATATCCACTATTAAAAACTTCTCTTACTACAAAACTCATTATATTTCACTGCCATTTCTTTATACTTCTGAGACAATTCCTTGGTCTTGGATGTAACCTCTTCCCACTTAGACTGCAAATTTTGGAAGTCTTGTGATAATTTTTCGAACTGATTTTGTTGGGATAAATTGCTTATATTCTTGAACGTTGATACTAGTTTTTCATATTCATGCTGTCTCCTTTCGATTTTATTTATTAAAAACTGAAACACAAAACATAGTATAATTACACCAAAACTTTGTACAAATTTCTACTCACAGTCATCAACAAGAAAGTAATGTAGATCCATTTCCGTGAGTTCAAATTTTCATTATCCATATATATATATATATATATATATATATAGCAATCATTACAAAACATACATTTTACAGTTACTAGCTGAATTCTGGCTACTTTGCAAATTGGTTATTTGGCCTTTTGAGATAGCACTTGCAAAATGGTTAGTCATTTGAAGAATTGGCATGGCAAAATTAAATGATCGGTCCATTTCAGTTAAGAAAAATCCTATAGTATGAAATATTACAACTTCTAGACAAAGCCATCAAACCCATGGCATAACACAGCATTAACAAAATTTCTTTTGGCAACTAGTAAAAATAATATGTTCTAGTCTTTGTAATACTTAAATGACTTGTTTACATTAAAAAAAACTACTTGATGGATAATAGAACGTTTCATTACATGATTTCAATTGGAAAACATAAACAAACCTGGAATTTTTTGTTCCTTGACATCAAGTCAGACGAGTTTGATATTGGTCCATCACTTGGTATTTCAGTTTCTAACTTCTGTAACCATGCATTCATATCAGACATTGCTTCACTCCATTCCTGACTTCCACTAATGGAATCTCTCAGCTTTTGATTTTTATTGTTGGATTGATCAACTATCTAAGTTGGAAAACAGCATTTATTAACATGTGTTAATATTTTTTATAACTTCCTCAATATATTTTAAAGCAAAACTTAAAATGCCAATACAAGCTTATCATCAATACAGCATAGTGTAGAAACAAAAATCAAAATAATATTTTTAGCCTCCTGCATAATTTATCAAGACAAATTAAAATGATGGCTGCTTGTACACTACATCCATTGTTTTATTCACATGAAACTGAAAGTTTTATTTAAAAATAGGTGTTTTCTGTTGTTAAGTTTTGTGGTTTCTTTCTATGGTATTAGGTGTTGGCATTGTAGAGAACACCTTAATTGTATAGTTTTATGCAAATACCAAGCAAAGTAACAAAAAGGGTAAAACTGAATTTTGGTATTGTTGGATTTAGCTCATCAGTACATAAATTATCTTTAGGTAATTAACTCAGCACTTCTAAATATTTTAATGCAATTACATGATTTTGATGAAGCCCTTAGAATCACATACTCGGATATTAATGATTGGTACTCCAAATTTTGACTTATTCAAGCATAGACATATTTTCAAAAACACTTTTTCAGACCCTTTATCCTTCAAAACACAAGAGATCTTGCAATTGTGCTTTGATATAGCTGATTTATTTTTACCCCAATACAATACTTTAATTAACATATTAGGTGATAGAAAGCAAAAGAAAAGTGTCAAATACAAGCTTCAGTCCCTTTCTTTTACAGGGTGTCTACTAAATTTCTATAGGTCCATTTAAGGACTTTTTTGGGACTTTCAAAAATAAATTCCTGATATGATTTAATATGATCATGTGAGTCAGTTAGATGCAATTATACTTTAAAATCACACTTTTCTCATTGCTTACAATCTAATCTTGAGAAAAGAGGACTCTAGTATCAAATTTCAGCTATAATAAACTGTTTTCTAAATAAAATTTTAAAAATGAAGACAAACCATAAATCATGTCAAAGTAGATGATATACCATTAAACAAATTCTATTTTATATTCATTATTTTGTTTTCTGAATACTTGAAATTTTCATTAAAATTGAAGGACTCAATAATTACTTTAAAAACGTTTCATAACGTAATTTTATTTTTATGTTTTATGCATCAAATGAAGTTGGTAAAAAAATTATAGTCCATCAATTTTTGTATTTAAACAAACTGTCTCTGAATGTGATTGGATTGGGGGAGTTAAACACTTTTCACTTTCTTTTCAGTTTGCATTATTTCTTTGTCTAATTGTTCAATTTCACCATTTGCAGTTTCCATTATTTGTAATTTTCCTTTCTTTAAGTTCAGCTGCAACCACCATTCAGTTACAGTATTCAAATAAAAACTTCAAATTTTCACAAAATTGCAAAATCAATTCATTATAAACTATTAACATGTAAAAAAAAAATTGCTTTCTATGGCATTTTTTTTTTTATATCTATACAGCATAAAAATTTATATCTATAACTAAAATGCAACATTGTTTTTCAAGCTAAAATAATTTATTTTATGTACAGGGTTTTTGCCAAAATAAAATATCACAAATCCATGACTTTTCAAGACTGAAACAAATAAATTTTCCATAACTCAAGATATCAAATCACCAAAAAAAAAAACCTATTTGAAATTTGCTAACACGATCATAGTAAGTAAATCAATGGACCATAAAATAATTTTTATATAGTTTTTTTTTAAATTAAGTAACAAATTCTTGTTTCAATAACTTCCAAATCAGAAAAAAAAAGAGGAAAATAATTTTTCTCTCTAATATTTCAGTGTTAAAAAATCTAATAAGTCTTTAATAATAAAGAAAAATTTGAAGAAAGAATAAGTCAATATCAAAAATGCAAAACAAAAGAAAGACGGAAAAAAAAAATTGAAATGTAAACACAAGCTTATCAAAACTGTTCATTTCAGTTATCATACCATGAAAAAAAAATTTTACCTATGAAACCTTACTCGTGTGATGTCACATAGCGTTGATGACATTACAATTACGCGACTTTACTTAATATGTTTAGAAATCGATGAGATTCACAGTATTTCCAAGACTTATGGCCATTTTTTTGCTCAAAATTATGACTTTCCATGACAAAATTTACCTAATGTCCAAATTTATGGTTTTCCATGAAATTTCCTGATTTTCCATAGGCTCGGAAACCCTGTACATACAATAGCAGTTAAAATTACAATTTTAAATAAGAAAAAACAGTAAAATTGGGCAATTGGGAATCATTTCTAGCACAAAATAAAATTAAAATTCTAATAATTCTGCATCGATTCAAACCAAACAGCGAAACCGATCTTCACGCACACACTAATTGACTAATTGTTGATGACATTACAATTACGCGACTTTACTTAATATGTTTAGAAATCGATGAGATTCACAGTATTTCCAAGACTTATGGCCATTTTTTTGCTCAAAATTATGACTTTCCATGACAAAATTTACCTAATGTCCAAATTTATGGTTTTCCATGAAATTTCCTGATTTTCCATAGGCTCGGAAACCCTGTACATACAATAGCAGTTAAAATTACAATTTTAAATAAGAAAAAACAGTAAAATTGGGCAATTGGGAATAATTTCTAGCACAAAATAAAATTAAAATTCTAATAATTCTGCATCGATTCAAACCAAACAGCGAAACCGATCTTCACGCACACACTAATCACGGACATAACGACTATCGTATCAGCAGCAACCCAGGAGAATGACACCAAAACGACGTTGCAAATCTCCGAAATAACTGCTAATCAAATGGCTTAATTCTAGGTGAAAATTGCCATTACTCCAACATAAATATCGCCTGTAGTGGCCACCACAAATCTCCGCAATTGCATTAAAGTAACAATCTGCAAAAATAAACGTCACATCAACATAAATATTAGCATTAGCGCCCAAATATATTGGTCAAAATCTCTACAATAGAGAAAACTATGTCAACGTAGCACTCAATAAAATTGGGTATCACAACCACGTAAATCTCGGCAATAGCGACAACTATAGATAAATCTTCGAAATAATGGTAATTATATTAGAGTACACTCGCCGAAAATAAATATCACAACATAAATCTTAGCAACAACTATCGTCAAAGCAAAGTAAATCTCTGCAATTGCAGCCCTTACATCGGCGTAAAGTTCAGTGAAACTATACACTTCACACCAACGCAAATAATAACGATAGAACTGGCAATCTGCCAGAAAAGTTATCATTACATTGAAGTTTTGTGGAAGTCTGCACGCACACAAACTCCAAGGTTGTATGACTTACAAGAAAGTCCAATAAAATTGTATTGCAGATTTGTATACATCAAAAAAGAGCTGAAATCTGCATTTCAGCTTACCTGAACCATATCTGACAGGTGCAATCTCTCCAACAGCATCAGTGACTATTATATCGGTGTAACACCCGACGAATTTGAGCAGCAAGCAACAACGTAATTTCCGGCAATAGTGCCTGCCATAACTATGAGATTAACAACCATTTTATTAGAGAAACGCTCAGCAAAATGGCCATCATATATCAACGTAAATAATGTCCAATAGAGGTTATAAAATTAAAGAGAACTGCAAGAAAAAATAGTCATTCATCGGTGATTTAGGGAGATCTCAACATCTGAAGGTTATGTGGTTGTCAGAAACTTTACATTGATCTTACACATGATCGAAATTTTGGTAAAAAAAACCCGGAGAACTTTGAAATTGAACCATGTTTGAAGAGAAAGGAAGGAAAAACCACTCTCTATCCGTGAGATCAATGGGACATCTGTAGAATAACGCTGATTTTCTTTAAAACTTGTTAAAAAAAAGTGGGAAAATATGAAAAATTAAAAAAAGGGCGGAAATTCGGCGATCGGTGGAAGGAATAGCATCTCTGGGGGAGACAAATTTTTAGGTCAAAATTTGCGATTTCTGTACTTTTTTCCAGACAATCGGACCAGTTTTTTCACTTTCGGCATATTTTCAGGACTATCGTGACATTCGGGACCAGTAGACAGTAGACACCCTGATTTTGTAATCAGAAGAGACAAAATCTAAAAATTCTGAAGTAATTCAACCAAAAATATTAAAAAAAAAAACATTAACATAAGTTGAAATACAATAGTAATTTCCAAAATGTAAAGTACATTATAAAACTTACTCTTAGCCATTTACGTTTTAGAGCAGATAATTGGTTTTTCAGTTCAGAAGCAAATGGGGTTTCACCTGCATTGTCTATAAGTTCCTGCCCAGTAGTTTCAAGACGCTCAACATTAGGTCGTAAGGTCTTAATATCATCTTGAAGAGCCTAAAGAACATAATAAAATCCAAATATTCTAGATTTAAAAACTGAACGAAGATAAAGAATTTTTAAACATAAACAAATGTTTTAAATTTGTTCTAATTTATGAATTTAAATATTCTTTAAAGCAACTGGTAAAAAACTCACATCGCTTTGTTCAAGCTGTGATTGCAAAGCATTAGCATCTCCCAGATCAGCTTCTTCAGACTCTAAAAATTTATCAACATCCTGCAACCAACTTAAAATACCTCCCATTTCATCCTAAAATAAGCATAAATTCATTATATCATCAAAAACTAATTTTAAAACATTAATTTTATTTTGTTTAAGATGCTAAATATTAATTTAGCACTTTTAAATAGTCCCTTTTAAACAAAGCATTCATACAGTATCAAGTTGTGAGTAAGCTATTTCATCGCAAATTCCCTAATAAAGTTATCAACTTCTTTACATAATTTTTTAGCCAACTGGACACTTTCTTACTACTTTCATATTATTTCAGACAAAATAGACAACAATGAATTTTAAATAGCTTAGTGGATTATTACTCTGGATGGCAGTTATTCTAATTTTGTAGCCTTCTTTCTGATATCCTGATTAGAAGCACATGTTATCCTTATATAATTTTAATAACACTTTTTTAAAGCAAATACACTTGAAGTTGTTATTTTTAAATAATTTTGATTAACATCGTAAGTCAAGATTCGCCGTTAGTCATACTAGAATAAGGCGATAAGAGCCACCAAAATCATCTTTATTGCCCCCCTCCCCCTCAATCTCTCAATTAAATATACACTTTATGTTCCTTTATAAATTAAACTTGTTAAGTACCTGAAACTGTTGAAGATTTGTAATGTATTTCTGTAGGGTTTCCAGCATGACATGGATTAATTTGCAAACTTCTGACCAAGTACTTTCCAAATGTTGGACACGATGATTAAGTTCTCCAAACCATGGAGCTTCAGAGTCTGTTTTCATTAGTTCATTTCTAGTATTTTTAACATACTCCAAATTAGACTCCTCCTCTTTTATTGTACTTTGTAATTCCTGTCAGAAAAAATTTTGAGAAAAACTTAGTGTATGCATTTATATAAATCAAAACAATTAAAATTTGGCAAAAACACTTTTAGAAGAAAAAATTAGAATTCAATTGAAGTGCAGCATTGATTATCTCATTTAAAAAAACTTTGGCCTCAAACTTACAATTTAAAAAAAAAAACTTTTCAGCATTTATAAATCTTATTTTTGAAATTATTTCTCCTAATGTACATATTTTCCAAATAAAAGTAATGCAATGATTTAATTCATACACAACTCTAAAAAATACTCTTGAAATATAGATTTCATGTAAGCACAGAACATTGTCATTAAAATATATATTTTATGTTCTACAAATGAGTTTTATTATTTGTATGTTGGTTGCAATGCAAATGGTACACTTTAAACTGTTCTTAATCTAATAAAATAAAGAAATAAATAATTCAATAATTGGAAAAAAAATCTTATGACAATTATTGTAAAAACTATATTTTGATAATGTAAACGTACAAAATGATAAACATACATTACTTATGAGGACTACAACAAACTTAGAATAAACTAAATATTTATGAAATTATATATTTAAAATTGACTCACAAAGCATTTCTGATAAATATTGTATGCTATATGCAACTTTTAAAAATGCAAAAGTTTTTTTTGGTTTTTTATTTGTTTTTTTTCTTTATTCATTTACTATTTATTTTTTCAAATCATTACTACATGTATGCAAGTTTAAAAACAGGGATAAGGAGTTGCAAACTCTGAAGAATTTGCTATTTATATTCTACCAATAAAAATATATAATTAAAGACCATAAGAATATAAAATAATTTGAATTTAACTTTTTACAATTTACCTTTAATTTTTCCATTTGCTCCTCCATTTGTTCTAATTCAGCAACTGATATCTGCTCAGAAATAAGAGCTTGGTGAACATCCACTAACCAAGTATCTAATGTTTGAGCAGCATGCATAAATTTAATTGGAGGAGCTTGCAACATGGCATGATTTAAACTTCTTTCCATTTCACCTAAATAAAAATAGAAACAATACAGTAATTTTTTTTTGCACATACCCAATTATTAAATTCTAATACAATATAAATTTTTTTAAAAATTACATATACTTTGAAACGCAAAAAAGATTTAAGTTGTTTGATTAAGAAGAGAGATCTCAAAAACTGTTTAAAGGAAATCAAAAAAATATACTAACCAAGTCGTCTAATCATAACATCCCATTCTTTGCAGAATTGATCTACTTCCACAGCAAAGGACATAAGTGAAGGAGATTTTTTTTTTACTTCATTTGTCTCCTTTTTTAATCTTTCAATTTTCTCCTCCTGCACTTGCAGAGAGGTGAGACGTAGCTGTGTAAAAAAAATGAAAAAATAATCCATAAATGGGAAAAAGAAATGAAATATTCAAATGCAAATTATAAAAAAAATATTTTGGCCCAAAACTAATGTAAAAAAGTAGAATAAAATTGTTACATATGCCCTTACATATATTTCACAATATATTATCAATAAATTCCCACTGGAAAAGACATACATTTCTGAATATAGTGACTTACTTTACATTGTTCAGCTACTCTTCTGCATTCATCAGGTTTTTTATCTTTCATAGAATGCTGATTTGTTTCCATCCATCTTCTTTGAGAATTGAGTATAAGCTCCAAAGCTTCTTTTTCACACCTAAGTCGATCTGCATCTAGTTGTATCTGTACATTGCGTTTCTGAATTTCAACAGAAGTGACGAGGGCCCTCCATCGTGACTCAACTCCAAGCATGACTTTTTGGATTTTTTGAGGATTCTCACCAACTAGAAAAAAGTCAAATCAGTCAAATTAAAAAAGATAATAAAAAAACACTTGATGTAAATGTGAAGTTTCATTATTGTTATAAAAGGACATAGAGTACTTACTTGATTCCAAATCTTTTATAACCTGATGTCCTTGAGTTAACAATTTTTCTACTTTGCTTTTTTGAGCTCTAAAATCTGCTTCAGTATCCTAATTGCAAAACAAGTCATGTTATAGTCATGAAATTAAAGAATTAAATAAAAACATCAGATACAACTATTATGTGCTACTTGTAACAAAAGAATATCCATGCAATCTGTTAATAGTACAATCAGAGACATATTTACCTTCATTTTTATGTATAGGTTTCTGATTCAAATTATGAAAATTACACATTCATAAAAACTTATGAAGTCAATATTAATTTTAAATAAGTTAGACTGTAAATTCAATAAAAAAGCTCCTTCTATGCATGTTTATACTGAAGTATTATAGTCTGGATACTAACCATACAATTTAGCAACATTTATGACTAAAACTTCCCTCTATTAAAGTTAAAAACAAATGATAAACAAAAAAGCCTGCAAATGTGAAGTATTTTTACATACAAAAACGTTGTCAAATAGAGGAGTTTAGCAAAAAAATGTTCATTAGAAATAAAAGTTGCAATCTGATATCACTATTTGTAGCCATGATGTCAACTACCCATTGAATTACTATAATAGTGTAAAAGCTAAATTAATATTTTTAGAAAAACGATATGATGTAGATTATTGAAAGGGGAAAAAAAGAACAAGAAAAAAAGAAAAGAAGAAGTGTGAGCAGAAGATCTTAATTGGTATGCCCTGGTACTGCTCTAACTATTCTAAAAAATCACAAGTATTAAATTTTTTAACATTCATAAGTGAATCGGTAAACATATAAATGAAAATACCATACTTTCATCAAATTAATACATATAACGTAAAATCATATGGGTGGAAGCAAAAACTATCAAGATTTCAAAGTTTAAATAATTGCCTTATTTTAAGGACCTACTATAGGTCTCAAAGAAAGGTTTAGGGTGCTATCGTAAATCATGAAATGTATATGAATGTATATCTATAAATCATTATTAAAAAAAAATTACTTCTAAAAGCACTTGTTGTTCATCCAAAGACAAAGTATCCCAAGGCGAAATATCATTTCCTGAGACTTCATAAGCTGCTATACCCATAGTAGATTCAGATCGATCTAACCATAAGTTGACTGCCTCATAATTTTCATACCACTCTTGCATCCTCCAACTATCCAGGCGTCTTTTCTTTGCTCCTCCTTGATCAGTTTCCTTGAAAAAATAAGTTTGAATGCATTAAAAATAATTCGTAACGCAACATTTTTAGCAAAATCTTTTTTTTTTTTTTTTATAAAATGCAAACAAATTATTTCAATTAACAAATTAAGATTTGTTGGTATTGTAGTTTTAAGAAAACCTTCATGTTATAAATAAATTTAATATCTGATTTAAGCTCTAAGTAAGTTCCCATCCTTAATATTAAATATTTTATTACACTACAATTAAATAATCACAATTTTATTTGCAAACACAATTATATATTGCATGCATTAATTGAGTAGTATGAAGATAACTTGACAATAGTTATAACCAACATATTCCTGGATATGTATGGTGATGGTAAAATAACAAAAAAACTGTGCAACCATTGAAAAGGTTCAATTTGATACAGCATAAAATGAATACAACTCTTAGTTGAGGACATTATTAGCATTAACATAGATATACTTTTTACTACAAGAGCATTTTAATTACCAAAATTTTATATTTCTTAATAAATTTAGTCTTCAAAATGTTTACTCATATAAAGAAATACTATGTAACAAAAGTCTGAATTTCTGTTTCTACCATTGATGTATACTTATCTCCCAATTGACATTTTACCAACAATGGTAAGAAACAAACAAAATTGCATCTACAAATAGGAATTAAAATAATAGCACATTAGAAAGTGAAATATGATATAATATGTAGAAAGTGTGTCAAAAACCTAAGGCAATTTCTAAAATTAATATAAAATAAACAAACTGTGCAGTAAAATGCATAGTTACACTTGACTGTAAAACACAATAAAACCTGATATTTGAGCTATCTTAGAATTGTCATTATTTACGTACAAGACTGAATATATCTATTTTAAAACAAAATTATATTTTACATTAAAAATTTTCTTAAAATTACAATTGCTCCATTCAATTTGAGAATGCCATAGTTTTTTGAGTATGTCCTAGAAATTTGCAAACTTATACATTAAAAATGACTATAGAAAAAAACTGAAATACATGAATACATTTGCAATATATTGTATTTTTCATTGAATTTTTATTCAAGGATTTTCTGATCAACAATTGATATGCACAGAAAAACATTAAACTATTATGAAACATTAAGACACACTTCACAGGATAAAAAAAAATTATCCTTACTTCTTGACTAGACTGAGGAGGTGAATGGGTAAGTTCATTTTGTTTTCTATTCAAAGAAGAGCTCTTTTCTTCTTGTATACAAGCAAGCTATTATAAGAAAACAGTTCAATTAGTATTATGAACATTAGCAGTTTAAATAGTTGAATATGTAAAACTTGTACCTTTTTACTCAAATCCTCCATTAAAAGTACAAGGGCATCCCACCGCTGAGTAAGTTTCTCTAATTTCTCAGTTATTTCAATGCCACCCTGTGAACCTTCTTCTAACTGTTCCTTAATTTTCTGTGCTCGATCTGTCAGTCGATTCAGCAGTCTATGATGAATGTCTAAATCTTGCTCGACTGACTAAAAACATAGAACAAAGTAATGGGATCCAAAGTAAAAATCATACATAATTTTCCTTAGATTAAGTACACATACTGAAGTCACCCCAATTATTTGAAAGGCAAATAAGATATTTTAAACTTTAGAATCAATTTCTGACAATTCAATCCATTTAATACCATAAAATAAAATATAACTTACAACTAATCATAAAAAAACATTTGCCATTAACTTCATTAAATTAACTAAAATTCGACATTTATACGCATATATTAATTATATTAGGTACTATAAATTAAGAAGGTCACAATCTAGTATAAACCTGTTTGTATGGCTAAGTAAAAAATTATAAAAGCATACATTTGAGACATAAATAGATGACCGAAAATCTTGTGTAACTACTCACATCCATTTCATCCTTCATGCATATAAATTCTCACATTATTCATATTTAAAATATTACATAAGAGGAAATAGTTAGAAAGTTGATACAAGCAGTTTGAAATGTATCTTGTGATAAACAATATAAAAAAGCAAGTTTAAATCCTAGAAATTGTACTAGAAACCTTGTAATGCATGTTTTTATCAGTAGATTAATGAAACTATTACGTTTCAGATTCAATATTAAGCATCAAGTAAAATAACTAATAAGGTGCTAGGATACATCAGAAAGAGTATCTCATCTAAATCTGAGGATATTATTTTGTCACTTTATAAAGGAAGGGTTAGACCACATCTTGAGTAAACACTGTTCTCACCTCACCATAAAAATTATTTTGCTTTAATAGAAAAGGGAACAAAAATGTTAGAGGGAAATGCAAGTTTAGATTATGATGCTAGATTGAGGAACTTAAATATGTATACAACAGGGTAAAGAAGGTTGATTCTACCAGATCACAAAACAGATTGTACAATAGTAAATAGTTTTAAAAGACAGCCAGATCTTAATTGGAAAATTGTTAAGAAGACTTAAATGGATCGACCAGATAGGCCTTGAGGCCTGCAGTTGGTCGTCATTTTTTGTACTTGCATTTTTATTGTTATCGAGAACAATCTTAAGTTTCTTAGAAAACCTGCTACAGATAAATAAATGAGCAACAATTATAACCACAATAATGCCTTACTTGTAAAAAATATAATTATGTATCTTGGATTTAATAGAACACACACATCAACACCACTTACTCCAGCAAACTGAACTCAATCTAAAACCTTTAACGTCGACTTAAAATCTAAGGTCTTAATATATAAAATAATTACTTGAAGGAGTTTCACTTGTTCAAGTAAGGCACGGCTATCACAGTCTGGTTGCAATGTGATTGTCGAAAGCTGCTGTTCTTTCCTGTGCAACCATTGGCTGAAACACAGCTCTTCATCTTCAAGTTGCTGCCATTCAGGAACTATAGACTGCAATAGGGAACTACGTTCACTAACAGTATGGCACACATTAGCCCACTGTTGCTCAATTTGTGTAAGCTGCTTCTTAAGGGATGAAAAGGCTAAATTGGAACAAAATAAAACTTCAGTTTAATGTCCAATTGATATAGAAATCTTTTAAAAAATTGGAATTTATTTGTACCTATTTGACTGCTATCTTCATCATTCATTACAAAAACTATTTTTGTCACATTTGCCATGGCATCTCGTTTACGGTCCACTTCTTCCATAAGTAACTGAAAATAATTTGATGTATAAAAGAATGATTGAAACTTGAAGTAAGAAGAATTTTATAAATAAGCAAATTATTGAAACTCACAATGCAATATCAAAAACAAAACATCTGAATTAAAAAAAAATCAAATCTAACAAAAATTATATAATGAAAATTTTGTAATCTCTGGTAATAGAGATATAAAAACCACAATTGAAATGTCACTGTCTATATCAGACAGACAGTAGAATATTACACTCCAGCAAAACAAAATATCTTTAATTTAGTAATTACCATAAATAGCTTTCCCTAACTTAGTATTTAAATAGAAATTAGGTTTATTATTATTAGTTATTTTAAAAAAAAGTAAAAATTAACTTAAACTGACAACTCTCATAAGCTTATTTAATGGGTTAATTATAAAGAATTAAAAATAGAAATGATGTATAACATGCGGAAAAAAAGAGATTCAAACTCACTTTTTGTTGTTCAACTTGTTGTTTGAGTCCTTCTAAATTAGGCCCAATGGCAGGTAAATGTTCCAATTTATCTTCCATTTCATACAACCATTTTGATATGTTATCAAGTTGAACCTTCTGAGAGTCCATAAACTTCTCATGCAACCTACAAACACGATTTATATATATATAAAAAGCATTTATTTTAGAGGAACAAAAAAAGTGTTGAAGAGAAAAATGTTATTTATGCTTAAAATTATTGAATTATATATAGAGAAGTTTCAAACCTATGACAAATCTTATGAGAAATTGGAAACACGCACATTGATCTTCAACCTTATGAAATCTAACTTATTTTACTAATTCTTAAAGTTATTTATAAAGTCTTCTACTTATAGATTATTCCCAGATTTAATTTTTGCAAGAAAAATTTACATATTCTATACTCAGTTTCAAAGGAAACCTTTAAACACGAGCTGAAATTTAAAAAAAAAATGTAACTTCAAAGGAACAAATGAGACAATTGAGAAGTAAAAAAATATAAAATATATATAAAGCCAAGGAAAATTCCTCTTCATAATCAAAAACGTATGTTTATGGCCTAAATACACCAAGCCGTAAAACTCGTTTAGCAAAATGTGTTAAAATTAGGAATTTTGAAGGGCTTTGCTGAAAAACCCTGATATTACTAATATATATATTAACCTCAATTTCTTGTGTGGCTCCAGAGAAATATTGCTCCTCCTGTGAAAGCAGTAACAAATTCCCATTGCTTTTCAAGTGGAGTTCAGTTACTATAAAGTATGTAAATTTTTGCTCATATTGTGTTAAAGTTAACTTTCTTAAGTGGAAAGGTCATATATTTTTTAGAACTTGTGCACAAAATTGATAGTTCAAATATTATTCCTTGAAATTAGTTCTAAGTGGCCGCTGCTCGGTTAATTGCCGAAAAATGTAGAAAGCACCGAAAAGGGGTGCAAAGCAAGTAAAGTTTTTGTTCAAATCTTGATATTACAAAACACATGAATTTAGTTTCCTATTAAAATATTCATTAATAGTATGAATTTTTAAATTATGTAAATAATTTGAAATCGATACAAAAGACTTTTACTGCTACTCACAACATAAGTTTTTTTTTTTTTTTTTTTTTTAATTTTAGAAATATAAGAATGTGCAAGTACATTCTTGCATGAAGTTGCATATTCCAATATATAGCAATGAATTACAATTGATAAACTACAACAGTCATTTTTCGGAATAACCTTCCATAAACTTAGTTTACTTTAACAGTGAAAATGGCATTTAAAACTCATACAAAAACTTGAATATTTTAACAATTCAATTAGAACATGCTGTTTATTTTTTAACCAGATAAAAGTTTTATGCAAATTAAAAAATTACACAAAAGAAAACCAAATTTACAAACCAATTCTGTCTATCAAGAGCTCTTGATCTAATATCTTGCCAACGATCATTCAACAATTGCATCTGAACAACAATCTCATCACGCTCAGCAGGAGTTATTTTTCCCTGAGATAAAAGTTGATTACCACTTGATAAAACTTTTTCAACTCCTTGTTGATGCTGTGTCAATTCTAACATAAATGCCTACAAAATAAAAGAAATAAGAATTATGAATACAATCATGCATGGAAGTAGACCACACGAAAGAAGGTTGAAATCTGCTCTAGCTGTACAACAATACAAAATTCAATTGCTTAAGATCAGATTTTAATATGGATAAAAAATATAAATGGCTTCAATAGGTAAATAATTATCTAAAAAGGCACATTTTAATGTAATTGGAAAAACCAGAACACAATTTTTTTATATTAAATTTAAAAAGAATTGGGTACCAAATTACATTGTAAATGGCAACAATAATCACTTTACATTCCAATGTTAATCCCATTGATTTTTCATAACGTATATTAAACATACATCACACAAATGATCAAATATTAAAAAATCATACTTCATGTTCATGAAACTGTTCTTTAATGCTGTCGAGATTATCAGGAAAACCATGTTCTTTCAGCTTTACTTCATCTTCAAGAAGCCAGGTCAACACATCTTCCAGAGTGGTTTGATATAAGGTAAGTTCATTACCATATTTAAGTTGACTTGAACCACCACTTTCCTATAATATTGAAACATTATATGTGAATAATAAAATCAAAGTTAGTAGTAATTAAAAGTTAGCATTACAGTTAAGAACTTTTGATAAGCAATATTAAAACAATTGCCTGGCATATTAGAACACTAATTCCTGAAAAAAAAGTATATTTCATTAAATATTCAAAAAGATTTACCCTTCATATGATTTTTATTCCATCAAGAACATATTTTATTTTTGTGTATTAGTTTTATTGTTAGTAAAAAGTGCACATTTTTTAATAGTCAGTATATAGTGCAATAGTGACAGTACAAAATTGAGTAAATATTAAAATGATGAAAAATTCTCAATACAAATAAATTGTAAAGAAACATAGTAATTAGACAAATGGTCCACCAATGGACAATTTATAAAGAGAATATATGAGTTTGAAAATTATAAAACTTCAAAGTTGATGCCAGTTTGAGACTCTGTTGAGCTTAAATGTTACAACAATTTTTTGTACTTAGCTTCAGTGCTAGAAGTGTGGGTAGACGTGAGGTGACGCGTCCCCCCACTTGTCCAGAAAATACCCATACGTCTCCCCACTTCTAAAAACACTGAAATCCATCCCCCCCACTTCTAAAACCACTGAAATCCATCCCCTCACTTCTAAAACTACCGAAATCTATTCCACCAATTTAAAAAAACATTCAATCCGTCTAAAAACTAAAAGGGGAGGGGGGGGGGGGAATATAGAATTAACCATTTTTATTACTTCTGCTTTTTCTGGCTGTTTGTTATTTTTTATACTTTCATTTTTGTTTTGTTTAAAGCAGATTCAGACAATTTTTCTTGGAAATGCACGGCGAATTTCTGCACCTGTTGTCTGGTATTATTGAAGAGTGGATAGAAAAAGACATATTTATTGCACTATCATTTCCTGTTTTGTCCTCGACCATTTACTTTAAAATGTTTTGCATTTTGTTGATTATTAGTAAAAAACTGTGTGTTCCTCCAACTTAACCATTAACTCTTACTTCTGATTCTAAACGGCATTTGTATGCGTAATCCATCTAGTACAAAACAAGATGAGATTGATATATTTGGCTTCAAAACTGTAAGAAAAATGACTCCGATACACGACAAAACATTGAGGAAGGAGCAGTGGAAAATGTGCAAGTGCATCAAGTTGAAGAGACCACATGGAGAGAGAATCTAGCACGTGGCAGCAACAGTAAGCAAAAACGCACTGCAGTAATGATTATCCAAAGTATTGGACACAAAATGATACGCACTTTCAGAAATACAACGAGTATCCATGGCTTACTTGTGAAGAACAAAAACTTGGATGCAACACATACAAAATGCTACTAAAAAACTTGAAACCAGAAAAAAACAAGGTTTGAAACTTTCTAACGAATGGATAGGGTGTAACATTTTGCCACATGGAGACAAGGAATTTGACTAACGAGAATCCTTAAGAAAGCAGATTTTTAAACTCAAAACCAGTAAAACTCATAAATGTGCAGGAAAAATTATCCATGAAGCCAAAACGAGAAAGCTGAAAAATGCAAACATTTCCTTTAAGAAGGTAAAATATCATTTTGCAATTTTTTTACTTTCAATTTTTGAATGCACGATACAATACTTGTATGTACTATCAATGCCAAAATTGTTGAAGCAAAATCATCTTATCAC
The DNA here is from genome assembly GCA_963978545.1 of Linyphia triangularis. Classification (NCBI taxonomy): domain Eukaryota; kingdom Metazoa; phylum Arthropoda; class Arachnida; order Araneae; family Linyphiidae; genus Linyphia; species Linyphia triangularis. Next base: position 53,977,594 of record OZ021724.1, on the reverse strand, counting down.
TGTCTTCCGAGTCATGTAATTCAAAATTGTATAATTTTTTTTATTTATTCCCGACTATATTTTTCAGTTTTTATCACTAATTTTGTTTATAAATTTCTTTGAACACTGAGCAATACTGGGCATGGGATATTAGATAGTACTAAAATTAATTAAGCATAAATTTTCTTCTTAAAAATATATACCAAGAGCATGTAGGGAAATGCAAAATGTAATGACACTGAGAAAAAGTTTTAAGTCACTGAAAAAAAAAACTATTTATGTCATAGTGTTATAAAAATGTATTATACTACTTTGTATAAAGATATAGGTATTTTCACTAGGTCAAATTTTAACTTTGGAGGAACTAGAAAAAAATATAAAGACAAAGTATTTTTTTTTTAAAAATTAGAATTCCTTATTAATTTAATTTTATGAAAGTATGCTTATTTAGAGGCAATATTTAAATCTAAATAAACAGTTATGTATATAAAGTTGAATTATTACTTAATTTCATCTCTTACTTCCAAGTAAAAAAATAAAGCCGCAGAATATTCATTAAAATAACAATAAATTTTAGACCCTTGTTCGTGTTGAACATTGTTTCCTTTCTACTAGTTAATTGTAATTTATTTAATTGTTATAAATTCATTGTTATTAGAAACGAAATTAAAAAATTTATCGTTGAGGGGAGTTGTGCACTTGTCACCAACTTTTGGCCGTCCCCCCACCTTTTTTTTCTCACTTCTACCACTGCTTAGCTTTATTTCAGAATAGTAATAATAATAAGTAGTAATCAGAAGTTTTAACAAAAATTGAACAGTACAATATAATTTATATCTTTTTCAATAAATAACCAATGAGAAACTCACATCAGAAAGGTCAACAGAATCCAACCTTCTTAGAGGTATAGATTGATTAGATTGATTGTGCAAGGATTGGAAGAAACACATCACGTACATCATCACAGATTTCTTATCAGGCAGACTAGTATTTACATCTAGAATAGTAATAAAATTAAGTACAGAAAAAAAAATTAATATTTAAATAAACATTGAAAAATGTAAATTGTTTTGTTTTTCCATTTTGAATCTTCGAAAAAATTATCCAAAAAAAGTTTAATTTATTCATTATTTTCTAAAGATTTAAATATTAACAAATTTTACCAGCAAACTATATTTAAAAGACTATTTTATAGAAAAAGTTCAATCTTTTTCTAAATAAAAAGGCAAAACAATTGCATAGATTGAGTTATAAATTACTTTAAAATAGCTAAATGATTTTTACCTTCAGGATCAAGTAATTTATCAATTCCAAGATATTTATAAGCTATTTGGAAAGCATGTTCCAATCGAGAATTTACATCATTACGCAAAAGAGCATCATAGTCAAACAATTGAGGCCTGCGAAAGAAATCATAAGTACAACATCACTTAAGCTGAATAAAAAACAGTTATGAAATACAATAACATATTATAAACAAGTATTACCTGAACCTATGAATAAGAGCATTGAACGCAAGTCCATCACTCCAACAAGTTGTGAAATTTCGTATGTTTACTCCAGAATACCTAGGAACCAATTTCATAATTACAAACTGAGCAGGTTTTGAAATAAACAAAATAAAATACTTAGTTAAATTGTTAGTTTACTTGGAAGTAGCATCTCGACACCATGCCAACAAAGTCTTCTCCAAATTTGTTTGAGGTAATTCATCAGAAGCACTTTTAAGGACCCCATGAACCTGATTGAGAATTTAAAAAAACATTAGTATCCACATTTTGGACTTTTATTTACATTTAGCACTATATTTAAATAATACTGTACCTGCCAATGCAAAATTATACTCCAAACCAAACCCAAAGTGAGCTTAGGGTTACCATCAACAATATCATTGGTACTAATATTAACTAGCTTTACCTGAAAAATAAGATAAAATATAAAAGTATTCATATTTTTTTAACAAAAAACATTTATATGCATTCAAAAGTATCCCTTCTTACATTGTTGTCCTTTAAAACTTTTAAGGCACATCCGACATTATTAAGGTGATGAACTCTCAACCGCCCTCTCTCTCGTCGCTGTAAAGTAAAAAAAAAGATATCAAAATATAAGAATTAGCAAACATTTCTTAAATGAATACGCAGAAAACAAGATAGATTTGCATTGAAGAAGCAAAAAACAGTAAGTAATCATGCCAGCCTGAGCTTCAAAATCAAAAAAATTTATGTGACAATCCAATGCACCAATCACTTAACCATAAGAAGATTAAAATACATACTATGCATTGAAGAAAAAAATAATATTTGTCACTTGACCAAAATTTATATTTAAGTCTCTCTTTAGAAATATATAAATTCAAAAAGAAAATATAATACTATAATAAATATAGATAAACTGGAAATTCTTATTTGGTAAAAAAAATTCTTCAATTTTTTCAATATGAATTTTAGCTCTTACAAAACACACAAGGATAATTTTTTAAACAAACATAAACTTTTGTAACACCTAAAAATAAAACTTTTAGCATAATAAAAAAAAACCTTGTACTAAAGAGTGTGAAATATATTTTTACAGTATATTCTTAATTAAAATTATCTTTTGTTAAATGTCAGTATGCTATGTTTTATTTAAATAAACGAAAACTACTGAGGACTCCTAGGCTACGAAGGAAAAGTTACCTAAATAATAATACAGTGCTCTAAAAACACCCATTGTCTACTGCTGAGATTTGGTTTTATAAATTTAATACTAGTGAGTTTTTTCCAATAACTGATTCAATAATTTGCTAGCATTTAACCTAAATATCTATTAAAAAATGTAATAAATATATTAAAAGAAACAAAAGCTACATATGACGGAAAGATTTAACAGAAATCAAATTTAAATGACTTACCAATTCTCTCCCACAAAGAACTTCCAAAAGTCCCAAAAGACGTGTTCCATCTCTCAAATCATAAAATAAGTCTTTCACCAAAGGATGATTACCCTGTTTGAACCAAATACATTGAACATTTTAATAATCAATTTATAACAGTATATAAATTAATTCAACTCCAATAAAATTAAGGTTGATACTTGCCTTCCCAAGCTGGGAATTGATCCATTTGGTGAACGTTTTCTTCTGCACATCTTCACGTTCGTCTAAGAAGAAATTATAACTTTCATTACTATGTGTAACAACTAAACAAAGTCTATCAGTTAAAACACAGTAATGGTCCTATAACTATCACATGCTAACCGTAATAAAAATAATAAGCCTCTACAAAAAGAATTGCAATCTAAATCTCTAAGAAAATAACTAGGTGTTGTACAAGCAGAATGGTCAGAAATAATTTATGAAATTTCAAATTTTGATTGCTAAGCAGCTGTGTTTCATTGATTTGGGATAATCTTCTCTGATGAACGCTATTGAGATTATTGGTAAAAAAAATTGTATCATGCCAAGTATATATATTTTTAGGCCATAACTTTTTTTTCACAATAATCTCAGTTCAGTTCACTGTATAACAAACTAGCCCAAAGAAATAAAACACTGCAGTTTTGAAACAGTTTAGATTTTTCATCATTTTTTGACCTCTAATTCAACCTGGCAAGAGTTTTTTCCCCAAAAAGTCATGTTGGCTTACCTTGGAGATTACATTTAAGTTGCTTTATGTGGATACATCAATGTACAGAATTACATGTCCATAATAAGATGAAATTTCAACACAGTAAACAACAGTACATATACAATGTTTTGGTGTCCTACCCAATCCCATTAAAATATCTAGTATATTGTCTTAAACACAACATTTGCATTCGAGGGCAAAATAAAATAGGTATACAAAGAGGTTGTACCTTTATTGACATCATCTTAACTATACTATTATCAAGGAATACCCAAGGATACACCTATTCTGATTTAAATGGAAAACCATACTTTCTGCTAGCAATTCAATATCTTTTTATTTTAATGCTAACCATATTTGGTTGTTGCATAACATCACATTTTTTAAACTGAAAGCTTTTTAGCTAATTTCAGAAATAAATGCAAAACTCAAGTCTAATACATTTGCACTCCATCAAGGAAAACTATGTAACTGAAGAGGTACAAATGCAAAAGTTAAATAAAATTTTCAAGAACAAAATTTCAATTTAATATATTATTTGTTGTATACAACAGGGGATTCATTTTTATTCTCATCACTTATTTCAAAAGATTTTATAAAAGTAAGAACTGAATTGATATTTCAGATAAAATTGCAATATTTTTGATAAACCAATTTCCTAAAACGATATTCTGTAATAGACAACAGCAAAAATTATTTTCTTGTTATTTTTTTTAAAAAATAGTTCCTTATTTAAAACTGATCACTTTCAAAGAAATTTGAAAATGTTTTAAATTGTGTCTCCCAACTAATCACTAATGTCACCTTCCGATCTATGACTCATGCTTGTATGGACCCCCCAATTGTAAACAAACAAAATGTAAACAATCGGCTGACAAGTCAAATGAGCAACGATCGTCAGTAGTCATTACAAAGTCACAAATTGATGCATAACTAACAGAAATGAAATGTTTTTTGCGTACTTCCCGAAACGTTATGCCGGCTGTAATCTGATTTACAGAAGTGATAGATAAGAATGTCCCAATGAATGGGTGTGAGACAGAGATCGGACCATGCAGGAAATAAAATGTTTGAAAAAGATAGCTAGATTTGGAAATTCCATCGATCTAAATAGAAAGACAACAATTTTAACTCACCAACAAAAACAATATCCATAATACACGTGGTTTCTAAAACCACAACTGATTGAAAGTTTTAGAACTTGTACCATGTGTGCGTGAACAATATGCCATGTTAAAGTTCGATTCGACCGTGGATTGTTTTTTGTGAAGTGATCTCGTCCGACAGGCTATAGGGTTACCATAATTGATGTACCACCTTGGCTCTTGGCGAAAGATTGGAGTTAAAAAAAAAATTCAAAAGGTACATGTGATGCCGTAAAGATAATTTTCGTTGGCATTTCGCGTAACTCCACAAATTGAAATTTTGTTTCCTTCAACTATTTAACCCTACTTTGATAAAGAAAACATCAATTTTTTAATAAACTTACTCTTTTTTTTTTTTTTCGATTACGGAGTTGTATTTTTTCAACAACTTAAACGTTTTAAAATCTGATCTATTTTTGAATGATGGAATTAAATTATTTCGAGAAACGGTCGTTGATGGGCAATGCTCAACGAAAGAGAACTCTGTGTTAAAGGCATTCGTTTTTCAACATTTTGCGCCTTTATTGCCTTCTTACGGAAATTTCAAAGGTGGGGATGTTTAGAACACCCACACCTTAAAAGGCATAACCAAAGCGATTTATATCAAAATCATTACAGCCGATTTTTGGCAATTACTGAAAAACATAAATTTTTCCATGGCAGCTATTTTTTGCACATGCGCAGTTTTGACGAAAACCTTAATGAAAGGCTTCATGACCACCACTAATCCGTTTACAAAAGTTGAACATCGTAGGACAATTCGTATATATATATACTAGCTGAATACCCGTGCTGCGCTACGAAATTTTACCATTAGCATTTTAGCGATCAAAAGACATTCATGTATTCTACACTTCAGACGTTTGCTCCCATTTCGATCCCGACAAATTGATTTATCAAAATATGAACTTTCCTTTGTTGACATTTTAAACGAAATTTATAATTGTGAATAGTAAACTGGTATAGTTTATTGTGTTTATGTTTGCTCTTAGTTCTAAATTTCAAAGTAGTAGCTGTATTGGAATTAAGTTAATTAGACATTAAGTTAATCCTCGTATAGTTTCAATGTTGCGTCGTCTTTTCATCCCTTAAAAATTCGTTAATCGATATTGGAATGACTTATTTTTTTAACATTTGCAAAAAAATATCAGAAAAATGACTACATTGGAAGAGGAACATTCGGATATCCCTCGTTTGGAACATTTAACCCCTTCTCGACCCCTTAAAGTTGGTTAATCGAGAACAGAATAGCTTACTTTTTCTATGTTTAATCTTTTTTGACATTTGTACCAAATTTCCGAGTTGTGACCATATGGGAAGTGGTACATTCGAATATTCCTCGTTTGGAACGTTTAACCCCTTTTCCACCCCTTGATCCACCCGAGATCGGAATAGTTTACTTTTTCTGCGTTTGTCTTTATTGATATTCACACCAGTTTTCAGAATTGTGAAAATATGAGAAGTAGGACATTCGAATATATCGCTCGTTTGGAACGTTTAACCCCTTTTTGACCTCTTAAAATGGGTTCATCGAAATCGGAATAGCTAACTTTTGCTATGTTTACCATTGTTGACATTTGTACCAATTTTTAGAGTTGTGTCCATATGGGAAGTGGTACATTCGAATATCCCTCGTTTGGAACGTTTAACCCCTTTTTGACCTCTTAGAGTGGGTAAATAGTGATCGGAATAGCTTACTTTTTATACGTTTGTTTTTGTTGATACTTGCACCAGATTTCAGAGTTGTGACGAAAGGGGAAATAGGACATTCGAATATCCCTCGTTTGGAACGTTTAACCCCTGTTCCACCCCTTAAAGTGGGTTAATCGAGATCGGAATAACTTACTTTTTCTTCGTTTGTCTTTATTGATATTCTCACCAATTTTTAGAGTTGTGACGAAATGAGAAGTAGGACATTCGAATATTCCTCGTTTGGAACTTTTAACCCCTTTTCGAGCCCTTAAAGTGGGTTAATCGAGATCGGAATAGCTTACTTTTTCTATGTTTACTATTGTTAATATTTGTACCAATATTTAGAGTTGTGACCAAATGGGAAGTAGGATATTCGAATGTCCCTCGTTTGGAACGTTTAACCCCTTTTCGACCCCTTAAAGTGGGTTAATCGAGATCGGAATAGTTTACTTTGTCTATTTTTACCATTGTTGATATTTGTGCCAATTTTCAGAGTTGTGACTATGTGGGAAGTAGGATTTTCGAATGTCCCCCGTTTGGAACGTTTAACCCCTTTTCGACCCCTTAAAGTGTGTTAATCGAGATCGGAATAGTTTACTTTTTCTATTTTTACCATTGTTGATATTTGTGCCGATTTTCAGAGTTGTGACTATGTGGGAAGTAGGATTTTCGAATGTCCCCCGTTTGGAACGTTTAACCCCTTTTCGACCCCTTAACGTGGGTTAATCGAGATCGGAATAGTTTACTTTTTCTATTTTTACCATTGTTGATATTTGTGCCGATTTTCAGAGTTGTGACTATGTGGGAAGTAGGATTTTCGAATGTCCCCCGTTTGGAACGTTTAACCCCTTTTCGACCCCTTAAAGTGGGTTAATCGAGATCGGAATAGTTTACTTTTTCTATTTTTACCATTGTTGATATTTGTGCCGATTTTCAGAGTTGTGACTATGTGGGAAGTGGGAGAATTAGTGATGAGTGAGTCAGTGAGTGAGTGAGTGAGTCAGTGAGTGAGGGCTTTGCCTTATATATATAGAGATATATATAGTTTTATATTGTCATAGGATATCATATTTTTACTAAAAATGAAACAAATTAGTAACAACTTTATATTTTTCAAATGTGAATTCAGAATCTAAAAAGAATTGACAAATCAGAAAAAACAAAATTTGTAAACTTTCAATAAGTGGTTAATGTAATATAAATTAAGGGAAAATAAAAGCAAAATTACTGTAAAGGGAAAAAAGTCGGTTGTAGGTTGCACAGTTAAATAATTTGTACAATTTAACGCTTTCCATTATAAAACAAAATTTCTTAAAGGCTAAAGATAAAATATCAAGCCTACTTTGACTTAAACGGTTTTTAGAACTATTAATTAACTATTAATTAAATTAATAACTATTAATTAAACTAATAAGTATTAATTAAATTAATAACTATTAATTAAATTAATATTTTTTAAATATTCATACATAATATGAACAGGGCCGTCGCTAAGAATTTCGGTTGGGGGGGGGGGGGGCGTTAGACATCATTTTGCTGAAAGTAAAAGTTAAAATTATCAATAAAGATGCTAATACATAGTTAATTAATTTTTATTAATGTAAAATCAATTATAATTAATTTTAATTAATATATAATTGATTTTAGTTAATGTATAATTAATTTTAATTAATACATAATTTATTGATAATTAATACACACTTAATTTTTAATTAATTATTAATTAATGTATAACTAATTGTTAATACATGTTTTACTTAATTGTGAATTATTTTATTTAATGTGGAATTAATTTTAATTAATGTTTAATTACTTTTAAATTATCGTCTAAACGTAGTTAATCTAAAATTTTAATTAAATTCCCATCGCATTTTAGTTAAATTTTCTTCAAATCAGTTGAATTCATTTCATTTTAATAAATTACTCCTTTCTTCCTGAACAAAGGATAATTTTTTAAAACGTTATTTTGTTTGGGGAGGGGGGACGGAAGGACATTTATCACGTGCAGATAGATAGTAAATTATTTCCCACATTCTTAAACCAATTCAGTGACCTAAGTAGAAGAGCTTCATTTCGATTCAATTTTTTCTAAATTTTCAAATTGCAGTTTTGTATTAATTAATTAAAAGCGTAAAAATGGCTTTTCAACACACTGAATTAAATAAATGGAAAATACCGATCACAAATAGGCGAGTTTTTAATTTAGAATTGTATAAACGTTGATGAAAAAAATTCTGGAAAAGTTCTTCCTTGTAAAATTCTGGCAGACTATTGCTATTACAGAAAATTACCCATGCGAAGCATTACGATTTTTATAATGTAGATGTAATGTCAGGGACATATAAGAAACATGCACTTGCACTCCCTCCCCTCTGGCTTTCGAAAAATAAAGTTATGTGGAAGAAAAATAGTAAAATTTATAAGAAAAAAATATTTATGCATAAATTTATCAATTCGAACCAGAAAGTTAATGCACAACTATTAACTAATATCCAATTAGGAAATCGAATTGCCATTTTCGAAAAATCAATGATTCAACAAAAACTTTTGTCGCCTTTTCCTGTTTGTGATCTGCATCTCCATGAAAATAATCCTGTCAGCGTCCATGGACTATATAATTGCATTGCAAAATTTTTAAAAACGTTTTGTTAATTATTTAATTTTTAAACACTTTTTAACACATTTTCCTAACCAAAAAAGAAAAGAGGATTTTATTTTTTCTTGAAAAGTATATTAATAGTAAAATTAAATTTTTTAACAATTAAACACAGGAACTTACTTCTTAAAAATAGTTGGAGTACATATTATTACCAAAACTGCTGTTAGATTGAATTTTATGATTTTTTTTCTGTTTTCGGCAATAATTTCGTGAAATATTACTCGTTTTTTGAGGGATAATAATTTGTTCAAGAAGGAAAGCAAACTTAAAAATGCTAATTTTTTCTAAGCTGGACTAAAAATGAAATAGATTACTTTAGCATTAAACCAAACTATAATATTATTTATATGCAGAAAGGTAAATTATTCTCAACTAACTCATTAACCTTATGAACTTCGAATTTAGTGGCAAAATATTCAGATCTATAAAAAAGCATACCGTAATTTTTACCACAACAATTCAAACTAAAGGAACAGTACCTATGGTTTTTTTTTTTTGGGGGGGGAGGATATTCAAATCTAGAGTGGTATTCCGATCTTGAGGAAGGACAAGATGCACACTTGATCTTCGAAGCAAAAGAAACGTTACTGTCAGCATGAGATTTCCAAAAAACTACCCCCATTTCCTATCCCACTTTTAAAAGTTATGATCCTAATTTGATATCTACTGATCCAATTTGAAATATTTTTAAAGGTATTTTGACTAATCTAGTTTATCTGAAACACACTTTCCTTCCAATATTTAGTGTAAAAAAGTGTCGAAATCGAGGATAGGCGTGAAAGAGTACTTCACAACTTGCAATAGTCTGAACCTGGTTGTACCAGACAACGTCGGGTTACAGCTACTTGAGCACGGGAAACGTCAAGAAATTTAGATAGTATTATAATAAACCTTTCAATATTTTTCCAATGATTATTTTGTTGGATAAATACGATATCGCCTTCCAGTTTACAGTTGGCATGTATTATTTAGGCAATGCATTTTTAATATATATATATATATAAAGTATATAGCATTATGTATGGAGCTCTTCTTGACATTAATTGCAATAGTTTTGTAAACTAAAGTCCATTTTTTTGGAAGTTAAAATTAAGGTATTTTGAAATTTTGTGTAAAACATTCAATTCACAAGATGTACAATATAAACTTTACGTAAATAACGTTTAATGTGTACGTTAAGGATTTAGCGGCGTTATTTGACGTATGACAAATATGTCACCAACTGTAACACATCAAAATTATCCAATGTCAAGAAGATATCAATGATTACTTTACTGTTCCTGCCAAAAAGGAAATACTTACAAAATTGCCGAATGTCAACTTCTGCATTGCGATCAGGATGTTTTAATACTATTGACGATTTTAATTATTTTAATTTTTTCCATTCAATTTGTTTTGAAACATGATTCACTAGGCATTATTAAAAAAAGGAATGAAATCTCAGAAATATGCCAACTGCCGCCTTTCTAAAACATTTGACGGGGTGAGATAATGAAGATACCTATGATTATATTTGGATTCGCAGTCAATAAATGTAGGCGGAGAAAAAGACACCGACACCCCATTTCTAGAGTAAAAATGCCGATTCGTCAAACCCGGGTCGCGATGCATTTCGGTATTTTTAATAATTTTTTACTTTTTTTTTTTTTTTTTTTTTTTTTTTTTTAAACTTTTTCATTCAATTTGATTTTATTGTGGATCGACTTAAAAAAATAACTCGATAAAATTTCGAAAATTAACCGACTGTGTTCAACTTTTTACATTTTTTGGGGGGTGCGACGCCCCCTACGCCCCCCGTTCGCGACGTCCCTATATATGAATCTATACTTTCTTTATATACAGAACCCACCGGGATACATGCCGGTGGCATATTACCATTCCCTACTCGCTGTTGGGTCACAGAGAGGAAACAAGCACTTTCATTGGTTATTTAGCAGGTGTCGGCAATGACGTCACCTGCGAGGTGGAGGGATTTAAGTCGGTTGCATATCCGTCGATTGCGAAACTTTTTTTGGATTTCTTTACCATTCGGAAACTTCGCAAGATATTTCAAAATTGGGATTTACTATTTTTTTAATTAAAAACATTGAATACATTATTTTTTCAATTCTGCTGAAAAGGAAAGTATTTAGAACTTAAGAACCACTTAAAAGAAATAATTCATTTTGTTCATATGCTTAAAATAATTGTTTTCTAAAGAAGAAAATTATGAATGGTTCAGAAAGTTATTTTCGAATGTTTCCGTTTTTCTACTTATGTTAATGAATGGGCAATAAATGAGTACTACAGTGAGTATCAAAATATGTTTGGAAAGAACTTTTAAGCCTATTTTTTTATTTTTTTTTGGTTTAAAAAACATTTTTTTTTTCTTCTAAAAATAACAAAAGTTATCATAATATTAAATAAAATTGCGAAATATCATCCACGTACTTTGTTTATATATATATATATATAAATATATATATAATTATATTTAATGGCATCTTTAAAGCATACCATGGAAGATTGTAATTCATTAATACTTTTAATAAAAATTTATTAAATATAATTTATTTTGTGAAGTTTTATTAATTGTATATTATGTATTTGCTTTATATTGAATGTATATTAGTCTATTAATATTTTTAATAAAATCCTATTAAATGTAATTTTTTTGTGTATTCGATTATTTATATTGGTTTTTGTACAAATTAGGTAAATGATAGTCATTTGTAGAAAAATTAATAAAGCGGTCATAAAGAAACTTTTCGCAATCATATCTTTTGCTCGCGTTATATCCTAGTATAACAATATCTAGACTGATAACATGCTGCTATTTCTGATGGCTTCATTTATATTGCCTTCTTATAGATGTGTCTCCTAAATACGTTACTTTTATCGGACAATGGTATATTTACCAATGTAATTATTAAAATATATACTTTTTATGTCGAATAAAAGCACCCCAAAGTAACAGTTTGATATTATAATAAAATTAATTAAAAATTCATATTAAAAATTATTATTATAAAGTGCTAATAATATTAGCACTTGATGAATAGTAATTTTTAGTCAGCGTGAAATGAAACAAAAGCGAACAAAATTGAACACGAAAGGGAGAAAGAGAGAGGGCAGTGAGTCAGTGACTGGGCGTGATATCATTGCCGACACCAGCTAAGCAACCAATGAAAGTGCTCTTTCCCCTCTGTGACCCAACAACGAGTAGGGTATGGTAATATGCGTCCCTGTGCGCTCTCCCCACTCAACGTCAATACAATGAGAATGGAGGAGAGGGTGAGGTATGGCAAATGAACGAACAGTTGCTAATAGTGGCAACAGTATAATCGGATCACTGGAAAAAGCAAACGAGAAAGAATAACACAATGCATTAAGCAATATTTAGGTATCTACCAATGCGATTACATGAAAAAAATGTGTCTGTGTCATCAAAGCAGAAGATCACACGGTTGCACATTAAGGTTGGTCAAATTTAAAAAAAAAAAAATTAATTCGAAATAGTATGGAAAAGTTGCTAAATTTAAAGACAAAAGCAATGCAACAAAAGCTTTGAAATCGGTAAATATCAACAAAAACGCGCCAATCGATTCAAGCTGGAAACTTTGATATGGACTGAAGCCTCACTTAGAGAGAATTGCCTTAGGCCCTTAGGTACATCAGCTACTGGTCCTAGGTCTTGTACCTAGGGCCATTTGTGAAATTTCTTTAAAAACCTTCTATTTGACAGATTCTATTATTTTAAGGATTTATATTAACTCCGATGGGAAGTAATTACCATAACGATGTATGCATATCAGTTTCACATTTTTAAACGGCTTAGTGACTCATTTTTTTGTGCATTGAAAAAAAGCAGCCCTATGTACACAGGTCTCCCCTATATATTAAACTTAGTACTCGTACAGCATTCTAAGCAAAATGCAACTTATTCACATGAATAATTTCCGAACTTTACAATAAACGCAGAAGAAATATGAAAGAGAAGATCAATACAAAGGATTTTATTTTGTACAATGAATAAAGGTATTGCTTAATATTTGTGAGGACTGCGAAAGGAGATGGGAGGGGGGGGGGGGAGTCTCGGCTTTTAGCACTTTTTAATTCTACTCTTTCGTCGCCATTGCATTATATTTGTCTTAATTGTAGACTGTTTTAAAATTGCAGCAAATGAATATTAATAATGCCCACAAAGTTGGAAAGATGGACAATGCTCTCCTCCCCACATTATATCTTCGCTCGCGTCAAGTAAAAGTAATGGTGACATCGATGTCGAAAATGAATTCAATGCCTGCTTTCTTTACTACATACTGCTCAACCTACAAACAGTTTTTTGTTTTTTTTTAATTATTATTATTATTATTATTGCGCATGCTCAAGTTTTTTAAACTATTGAGAAAACAACCTTTCCTCTCCTATAAATATAATAGCTACACAATATTTTTGGAAACAAAAAAAGTATCAAGACTCTAAAAAATATCTGGCTCATACGGGTTTATTTTTAAACAGCTCAGTAGGAACAATTACATTTGCTGAGAAAGCATTTTATTAATGAATCATCATAAAATACAATCCGTAAATATCGCGATTTTTTTAGATTGAGACCTAGATATTTAGCATCAAACAAAGCGATCACCCGGTGAAAACATTATTCTACTTAAACCTTTAATTAAAAAAAAAAAATGTTTTAGTTTACATTCAGTGAAATGCGTTATCTTGAAATAAGAATCTCTTATAATATGAACAATGCATGTGAAATCTAAAAATTTATAACACGGACAAAGATTTTCCATGTATGTCTTTACATACCAAAATAAAGATCAATATTCAAAATCAAAAATTTGAGACTTGATGCTCTAATGTTTGATGCCCTCGATGCCCTTTCTTGTTTTATAATTTTTACGACACCAAGTCTTAAAAAATGTTTTTCCCCTAAATTTGTATGTAGTTATTAGAATGCAATATATATATAATTCTAAATACGATTTTTGATATTTTACTGACCAGGAATTGTCTATATATTTTTAATAACATGTATACGACATACTGAATGAATTTAACTGCTTCGAAATCTTTCAAAATTAATGGACAAATAACCACTGCTTGGTTTCAGATCAAATTCAATAAGTAGATTGAGGATGAGATGTTGGATTTTAAAGCAGTTTTTATTTTAACTCTTTGGTAACAAAATGTCCTATTTACAAGTTTAACTAATTTCGATTGGTTGGTTGTTTTCAGATTATCTAGCGCCGTCAGCAACACGAGGGCTATAATGCTCCAAAACATTCGTCATTTGACAAGCCAACATACATTTACAAACACCCATGCCTTACACAGGACTCGAACCCGCAACCTCGTGATCAAGAAGCTAGTATGCTAATCACTATACCGTTTGGTCGGCATTAACTAATTTCGAAAGAAATTATAGAATTATTCAATCGTGGGGATGTAGAAGCTCAGAGAGTAAGAAAATACTATTTTAAGGTGATGCCTCAAATTAGATTTTTTTTTTTTTAAATCCTTATATTAACTTCGATTTTGTTTATTTGTGTGTGGCTGCCGGACAAATCTGCTGAAGCCTATATTATCCACTTGCCGTCATATGATTGGGTTGAAACTTGGCATATAGATTAGATGTCAATGAAAATGTTTTCTGTAAAAGTTTGTAGGGGCTGTCACTCTCACTAAAAGGTCGTTTTTATACACGTTTCTATAATTATTTTGGAATACTAATAAATCTCATTTAACCGACCACTGTTGAAACTCTTTCCTGTTGCCAAAATTATTTTAATCAAATTAAATAAAAGATCATTGCACGTGAATGTATAAATTTAATATGGAGTGTGGGCCAGTCAATTCTACGTTGCGTTGCGTGATAACGCTGTAAGTGAAAGAATTTTGACCTGGTTGAAAATATTTCCTATTGCCAAAATTGTTTTCATCAGAATAAATAAAATATATTTGGACAAGAATGCATTAATTCACTTTCATTTTTACCACATAAATTTTGAAAAAAAGTTTGCCGTATATTTTACTGATACAGACTTTTTAATATTTAAAATTAGATGCAAATATCAAGCACACACTGACATCAGAATCAACCCTATTGCAATGAATATAAAAGTTGGCAATGTATATAAATAATTTATATTAAAAACTTTGTTTTTAAGGGTAACATTATTATTATTTTAAATCAATGAATATCTCTGATAGTTCTTCCCTCCAGGTAGCTCACCCGCACTTTGCCGTCGGCAGGGTTACAAATCACTAATTGTGTAGAATCAATGATACCCCTAATTTTAAAAATGTGATCTCGTCGACTTACAAGTCTAACTCAGTTTTTCAGTTGTAGAATTATTAGCTTATCCAGGTTAGAATTTTATATTCTATCTACTGGGAAAATACACTAAGAAATGTTTAAAATGTATTGTATCATGAATTCTTTCTAACAAATACTCTAAGTAATTTTTTAATTTTGTTCTCTTCGTTTTTAAAAAGGTGTTTTTTTTTTTTGTTTTTTTTTTTTTTGTTTTTTTTTACTTCGGGTGTTTTAATTTTAATCTGGCGATCTAGAAGGAACACTTGATCGACGACGAATTTCATCTATTTAGTTTTGAACATTTTGCTGAAGAAGGAAATTTAATGAGTCCCCAACTGTTACAAACACTTCGCTAGATGCTGTGAAAATTTGCAATTGCAATTCGATATTTTTATAGTTTTTCGATTTTTAACTTTTATAATACAATCCGTCCGGTTTAAAAGTTTAACTTTTATAATGCTTATGATACACGCAAAAAAACTAGACGCACTAGGTAGCGAAATACAAATAACTTGCATAGAAATTTTTACATGAATGACTATTTTAGCCCTAAAATATCCAAACATAAATTGTTCATTAAGTATCGTACACAGCCTGAATTTTTTTCCGACCCAGATTAACATCAATTGCTCATACTCTTGTGCGGATGATCATCAAAATCGAACCTTCTATCTTTTCTTCTACATCACCTAATTTCGATTCTCTAATATTCGCTTTCCTATAACTTCTGGACAATTACAATTAAAGGGCTGAAACAAAGTGAGGATTTTAAATCTAATGCTCAAACTAAATCCAATAATCCTTACGTGAGTTTAAAACGATCAACATAAAGGTGTATACAGCAGGAAAGTTTATATTTATTTATAGTGTATGTACCAGTTTTCTCCGTTTCGATTGAAACAATCACATATACCTATTCAATCAAGACAACAAACGGACCGTAAATTGAGTTTCAAACAAGAACTTAATGACGTCACTGAAATGTATAGATGAATGAAGAGTCATTGCTGCGCTTCCTTGATTCTCCATTTCATGGTTCCAAAGCGGTATTTTTTTATTTATTTTTTTTATTTTTTTTTTCCTTCAATTTTTTTCCTACCCTAGATTATTTTTTACAAAAGGTAATGAATTTAAAGCATATTTTCAGTTTACGTAGGACTTCAAACGAGTCACATAGATGGCACAACCTTTATTATTTGCTGATATTGAAGAAAATGTGTCATTGAAAACATTTTAGTTTAAAAAGTATGTATGTACAGTGGGAGAAGTGGTGAAAAAAAGTGGGGGCACCCAAAATTTCGAGACAAGTGAACCCCTCCCTTCTCGTCTTTTCCCGTCTTCAACGATAAGTTTTAGAATTTCGTATCTTATAGTAAAAATATTAACTAGTAAAGAAATAACTTATACTTTCTAACTTTAACTTTAAAAGAGGGTTCAAAATTTAATGTTATTTCAATAAATATTCGGCCACATAGTTTTTTACTTGGAAGTAATAGATAAAGTTAAGTAATCATTCAATGCTATAAACATAAATGTTTAATTAAATTTTAAATTATACTTATAAATGGGCATACTTTCATGAAATTAAATTAATAGAGAATTCTAAAAAAAAATTTAAATAGCTTGACATTATGTGAAACAAGAATAGAAAATTAACTTAAAAAAAGTTCCTCCAAAGTTAAAAGTTGACAAAGGGTAACTGTATTTGTTAAATAAAAATACTTATTTCTTTATATAGAGTACAATACATTTTTATAATAATAATAATAATATATATATATATATATATATATATATATATATATATATATATATATATATATATATATATATATATATATATATATATATATATATATATATATATATATATAATATATATATATATAAATAATTCATATAACTTTTATTAGTTGAAAATGAGTACGATTCTATTACCTAGAGTTTTAAACTGAAACTAATTACTCCTACTATGCTCTCCAGAAAACTGTTTTGAAAGTAGTGGAACAACCAGAAATTGGCCCTCATTTTTCAAATTGTACTTTGAAGGAATCGATATGGTTCGCTTTTTCTCATCACACAAGCACCGTCCTGACAGCTTAATCAGGATTGATCTTCAACTTTATTCCGTTTTTATTCCTTTTCTATTCTAAAATACCCTCCCCTTCCCATACAGTAATGCGAGGTTGTTTTATATAGTCATTCAACATTCCCTTTAAATACAATCCTCCGCCAACTCTTTCCCCAAGCTTTCCCCTGCATACCCGCTGAAAATATGTCTCTTTTTAAAATAAATACCAAGTTTATTCTTACTTCTCTTCCAGCGGTTGAAGTTAAAAAGAGAATAATAGGAACCGTTGGCCCCTCACTTTTTACACTTTTTGTTTTTGACGGTAGTATTGTTACAAATATGGCCCTAAAACTTTTTGCGATTTCTGGTTCCCAATCTTCCCAACTCTTTCCTACTTAAAATGACATTTGCTTTTACTTTTATTCTGAACCTAATAAATGCTTTTAATGAAGTTTAATAAAAGACTTCTTATACTCAACATTTCCTACACTAGGAATAACTGAATCCAATGCATTAGTAAATCAAAAACTTTTCTGGTTCATTTTTTGATTCACTGAAATTGTTCCTACTTGTTATAAAGTCATTTTACAATGTAAAAACTTTTGACTGCAACTATAAATTTATTATGGTTTGGAAACCATGTACTAGGGTGAGAGAAAGAAAAGTTCAATGTCTGTTCCCTCTTAATGACGTTTCAATAAGCTGTATACACATGTCATCATTATGTCAATGCACTCTGGGAAGTTGAAGATGTGGTGAGGAAATTAGTCATTCAGATTATTTTGCAACATTTAAAAAAATTACGATTTATAAAACCGTAAAAATCATAAAAATGTGAAAAATCATTAAAAAAATCGAGCATTTAATGAAAAATAATTCAAATAAAAGTGAAAAATGCTCATGTGGAGGGAAATGTTATCACTTGGAGAGGAGAAAATTAGAATCTTGGGTGCAGGTAGAATAGTGGATGCTTTCAAATATGGGTTAGTTAACAAGTATCGAAACAGCGTATATTTCCCAGAAATTGTAATCTTTAAGAATATATGAAGATAAATGGTATAAATGATAAACAGGTACTTGTTTGATTATACTACAATTCTAAATTATAAGTCAAATAAATTTAGTTTTCAATATTTACTCAATTATAAAGAGCTTTTGTATTGATACAATGCTATTTTGCAATTGTATTAAAATAGTGTAGATAGTTTCCTTTTAAAATATTTCAATAACAGGTCCAGCTTTTAATAATTTTCCATATTGTATTTAAGTAGTAGAGAGAGTGTCCTTTCAAAATACTTCAATAACAGGTATATCTTTTAAAATTTATGTCAGTTACTTAGAAGCAGAAGTGAAGACAATCGCTCGTGAATTTCATTATTAAACTTGGTTATAAAAATTTAAGAAAATAAATACAGAAACAGTAAATTTTTCGTACGGGGAGGTATAGTAAAAAAGCTAAATTAGATTGATATTTTTTAATTTGCTGAAAAATTCCTTAAATGAACGATTTACTTTAATTTTACACAATTCGCACTAAAAGATGATTTAATAAAATAATTAGAAAATCATGTTTAATGCTCTTATCTTTAATTACATATGTATTTAAAAATTTCCTCTAGCACATCATGGTTACTATAATTAAATGATTGCTGGATGATAGTCTTGTCACGCTGTACTTTTTAAGAACATTTTTAGGAATTCGCAAAAAGGGGGGGGGGGGGAGGTGGAATGACTTTTCACTACCTTTATACATAACAGTCAAAATTCAGTCACTTCTGAATATAATTTATGGCTAAAATTTTATTTTCTTTAACAGGGTTCCACTACCTTATTTTGTAAAAGAAAATAACTTAATTTCCCTATCAAGTCTCGATCACCCATATTTTTTCATAGATCTATACTAATGCAAATTTATAATAACGACACAACAAACTTTTTATTTACTATATTTACAAAAAAAAAAAAAAAAAAAAAAAAAATAGAAATTATCAAAAACTAAATTTAATTAATTTATTGCACAAAAAAGGATTTGTTTATTAATGTTGTAAAAATAATAAAATTAAATGTAACTCTTTCAGATCTAGGGAGATTTAGTTGCCCGGTTGTAGTTTAACAATTATTTCACAAGGAATCAACCAACGTTACGAGTGAAACTAAATGCTTCAATTTTTTTAAAACAAAAAGTTTAAGGTTAAGAAAAATATAAAAGGAAACTTTAAAAACTTAAAAATGTTGATGGTGTAGCATTACTGGTTCCGAAAGAAAATAAGTAATAGATATTAAAGTATATTTCGTAGAATTTCTTAAAGTTATTCCGTATAACTTCTTTTATAATTTAAAAAAAAAATCATTTCCTTAATTTATTAAAACTTTATTGATATTATATTTCGATACTTTCTAATAATCATATTTTTCCTATTGCTGCATACCCTGTTGAAATACACCAAAGGCTTCTCAAATGGAAATAAAACCACAAAACTTATTCCTAATATTTTGAAAACAAGGCGTGAAATTCTCTCAGATTAACTATTCATACATCAAATAATCTCAGTAAAAGATTATTGAAAATCAGAAGAAAAAAAAAGAATTGATTTTTTAATAATATAGAATAAACAAAATGGTCTGTAATCAAATATTCAAAATTACTTTCAGGCACAACTATTTTTTATCACTTCCGGAATGTTTTTGAAATTCAAAATAATCGGTATTACAAGTGAATTTGTAATGCTTCAAAAATATTGTCCGATTTTCATTTTAAATAAATTTCTTCCATTGTTGAGAAATTCATTTAAACTCAATAATCTTTTGGGATTTTTATAATGCAGCTTATGAAAAAACTGATAAAAAAAGAAAAAGATAGTTAACTTTCAATTCAATAAGTGTGAGGAAAGTTGTTTATTTCAAGTGTTTCGAAATTTGGTGCTTAAACAATAGTTCTGTATTATTTTAGTTCAATGTGCTTTCAGCAAGCCTCAACGTTTCCCAAGAACGCTCCAAAATATTTAATTGTTAGAATATCACTTATTCAGCATTCAAGAATTTGTTAAAGCAATCCAAATTTTATCAAAGTAAAAAAAATATTATCCGATAGAATGTTAAATATTTTATTTTAAAAACCTGATCGAAGCCAAATTAAGGTATCTATTAAGTAGTGAGTATTTTAAAGAAAATAATTTAATGGCGTTTTTTAATTGAGGAACGATAAATTACTTTATAAATTTATTACATTTATGACAAATGATAGTTTTCGCTAAAATCTATTTTGTATGACAATTTGTTCAAACCTGTACAAAACAAACTAAATTTGCTTAAAAACTGTTCGAAATATAGTGCAGTAACCTTTACACATTTTGCTATTATTAGAATTAATTTATTTTAATAATATTTATTTTGATTTTAAATATTTTTGATACCATGTTTTGATAATATAGAAAACGTTACTCATGACAATCAAGATCCCTACCCCATACTATAATATCGATAATAGCATATAACACAAAAAATATTAATTAACAATTAGATACAATTTAATCAACTCTATAATTTTAATGCCTGTTTTAACTTCTTCAAAGTTAAATCAGTCAAACGTTATATTGATTATACCGGTCTTTCAATGAAATTAAATTATTTCAAGATGATCGACTT
Source organism: Linyphia triangularis (assembly GCA_963978545.1). NCBI lineage: Eukaryota > Metazoa > Arthropoda > Arachnida > Araneae > Linyphiidae > Linyphia > Linyphia triangularis. Next base: position 53,956,485 of record OZ021724.1, on the reverse strand, counting down.
TTGTGTTTGTGTAAAAGGAAATCCCCGAAATTAAGACAGAAGGAATATCTATGATGTTTTGATATTTTCACGTGGGAAATAATATTTTATTTTTAAATAATTACTTTGCTATTGACAAATATATATAAGAGAGATTTTTTTTTTATTTATTTTTTTTATTCTAATTAGAATTCATCAGTAAGCAGCATTGTACAGAAGCGCGCAAATAAAGTTACATTTCGCGACTTTTATTTATTTGATTTTGTGACTTAAGCAATCAAAAATATAAGATTTTTAGTTTGAAAATAAAGGAAAAATTTAAAAGATTATTTTTTTATTGGTATTGGGGTATATATCAGAAGAAAAATAAACTCTTGATTAGATTTATTTCGTTAGAAAAGACTGTCTTTAAGTTTTATTGTATACAATATTGTTGCTAAATTTTATCTTTTTAAGTTAGAATACTAAACAGTATAAATACCCATATAAGATAGTTTACGATTAACTTCAAAATATGATATCTTTCAAAATAATTCTCTTAAAATAATACAATTATACAATTTTTTACCCAAAGTTTATCAGAGAAATTCGTCATGAATAGTTTACTTCTAAACATTATTTGACAAGATGTAAACACAAATAATGCCAAAAAAAAAAAAATCGCGTAATAAATTTTTACATTATGAAAATAGAAATACAAAACACTGTTAAATAATTTTAAAATGGAATTATTGAACACAAAATAATGAAATTAAATTATGAGAAGGAAGAGTAAAAATTATTAATTATTTATTGGTTCATCTAAATATAAGAATTTTTTTTTAAATGTCTTACCTTGTCTTTTTTTCCACTTTAAAACTGCAGCAAGAGACATGCCTTTTTTTTATGAAAAAAAGATATCTATCCTACACTATGTACTTTATAGGTACTAAATTTGTTGAATTAAAACGAAATCGTGTAGTAAGTTTTTACTTGACTGGAACAGTTGCCTCATACATATTTCTTGCACAATTCCGTCATTAAAGTTCCTTTAGCGAAAATTTAACCAAAAATATCCAATGTTTCGTAAACAATAAATGATAATGGATTTATATCATGTTCATTGATTATCTCTTGATTAAACAGAAGAAAACATTTCGATTTTTGTTGAGTTTTTATAATTTCCAATTAAAAACTTTTGGAATACATAAACGGTGGAGGCACAAGAAGATTCTTATTATCTTCTCTTAGCTATCTGACGATTGTATTTAACCACATTGTTTTAAATTAATTCTTATCGTTCTCATCCTCATCTATCATTTTCGTTTTCCAATCGGAAGATAATATTAAGTTAAGTTATTATACAAACTACATTTTTTAGTATGTAATGTTAAGTGTATAATTTCATTAAAATAAGTATTTTTCATCGAGTATTGTATTCATTATATAACTTTTCAAATATAGTTACACATCACAGAGGTATGCGTGTTTTCTAAAATTTCACCCAGAAAAAAGTATTCATGCACTTGAATTACAAAAAATATCCTTATGTATTTTGAAAACTCACCACGATAAATTGTTCAATCAAATTTGTTTTTTCTCTCATAATACATTGGAAGTATTTTCTTACTTTAATCTAGAAAATTATGAGTCGATCGCATTTCTCTCAGTTTTAAGGATTAGAAAACCTTCCAAATCAGCCTTTTCTTAAAGTTTAATGTAATACATTTCCGCATTTATTCAAAAAGAAACAAATTTGCTTGTTTACCTGAAAATATAACTCTCATTACAATCTTTGCATCCATATTTTTCTTAAATAATTTCCCTAAGTTTTGAACATTACAAACTAGTCGTCTTTAAATACAAATCAGTAGACATATAAATAAAAAAATTATTTAAATATTTGAATAAAATCCAATTATTTGACATTTCTTCTGCATCCCATATGAACGCTGAGCCGCATCTTAATTCCATCCGAAACACCCCACATCAAAACCAGAACAAGCGCTTCTGCAATTTCCCTGTTTACATTCCAAAACATTAAGAGTTGCCATCACTTCATTAGAAACTTTCTGTTTACGTCTCACAAAAAACACAGTTGCCAGAATTCCATTTGAAACTCCATAAATGTAAAGTCATTTGCATCGAACACACATCTCGGTCATTTCGAATTGATTGGGCGCCAATTCTGACATCCAGTTACGAAACGAACAGGTACAATATCGCGGTAGAGGCACGGGACACAACTCTAATAATCGTCTGGTGACGACTTCTCGAAATAACACTGCACACATTTTTTCGTCATCCTTTTCTTTTGTAGGACAGGTGGTCATGCGTGAAGAGAACAAGGTTAGTAGCCAGTAAGAGTATTCTTATAATGGTCCCTTCTCGCCATTCAATTACGTCATAAAACAGTCACTTTATCATGAGTGGTCGTCCGTCTTTCTCTACACGCTGCTAATGTTATATTTTGTAGACCATATCAATCTCTGTCAAGATGTAACTTCAAAAAGTTGGATTTCAAAGTGGCGACAGTTATGTAAAATTTTATTTTGAAGACAAAATAAAAATTATTCTATTTTTCAAGGCATCCTCAAAGGATGGTGCTACAGCAAAAGTGACCATGTTTAGGAAATGAATTGTTAAATGTAAAAAAACATATATTTTCATTTAAATTTTGATATTACTATTTCTGCATATCTAGAAAAAGAAATAATATGTTTAGAACTATTAGTTAACACAGATATTGCATTTGGAAATAAATCGCAGCAGCCATATATAAGACAAGAAGACGAAGATCACTTTTAAATGAGAACAACCAAAGACCATCACCAAACAACCGACGTCACCACAAGCCGTACTAGCACCATAATAAGGAATTGGACTGTCTCACGAAGCAATAATGGCGAAATGGCAATCTTATGACGTTATAGGTCTAAAGGAGTATTATGAGACATACTTTTCACTGTGTCTACTAACTTTATGAATGGAGGGCGTGCATGCGTTGTCATGACGACGAGAGTCTCCAGGGGCTATCACTCTTTAAATTTGCAGTCATCTTCCATCTCCGCCCTCCTCCCAAGTTTTCAATCTACACACTCTAAACCGAGGGCCGCCATAGTTAAAGGGGAATATGATATCGAAATATGTATTCAGTGTAAAAGTAACCGCCCTCATCTCATCAACATGGCAAAAAACACCTGCGATTTAATAACAACTTTATTAGTGAAAGCAACTCGTGCGTGTCTTTTGATTTTCTCCCAACCGAAATCGTTGTGTAATCGCTAGAGTAGGATGTAAAAAGACAGTTTATTTGTTAGTATCATACGCAAATTGACATCATGTTTGTATATAGCTTCCATCTTGATCAAAGAGTGTTGTTGACGCAGTCACTATAATACATTTAATAACAATAAATTTAAAGTCAACAAGACAGTGCAAAAAAAAAATCAGTGTATCGATGTATGAAACTAACTCTGGTTATTTATAGTAATATTAAAAAAATATATATATATCGAAACCATTTAATTATAAAGTAATTATTTTACTTATTCGACATTTAAAAATACGAATTCATTTTTAAAGAGGAATTATTGAATTGTAAGGAGTGGGATTTCCAGATGCTCAAAGTAGTTATTAAGTTCATAAGATCTATTAAACAAAATAACAAAATTGTAAAACTTACTCAACTCATTTTAATCATCAGCTACTTTAGTCGATTAGCTAAAATTCAATGATAAAAGCTTCCTGTCGGGAATCTCGAAAATTAATTGTTTATTCATAATCAAAATGTAATAAAAGCGATTTAGTTTGCGCAGCACTTTATACTTCTGAAATTGCAAATATTTTTTACAAAATATTCAATCGTGAATATGTTATGCAATTTAAAATGAGCATTGCAGTTTTTATAGTAACAAAATTTGATATTCGTTAACTGCTCAAGCTTTTAGTTTAACTTGAGTAGAGTAATATAATTAATTCCGCTTTTTGTTATATTTAGTTTTAAAACTAACCTCATTTCATAATTTAAATTTTTAACAACAATAAAACTATACAAATTATATTTAAAACCTTAGTTTTTTACTTCAATATTCGGGTTTCTCACTTTTTTTTTTCCCCCCTTTTTTTTTTGCACAGCATTAAAAAAAAAAATCATTCAATTTTTTTTTCTTCAGCGCATACAAAACCACCTTGGCTGATATGTTCAATTGTTGTTTATATTTTGACGTAAAAGGTGCGGCAGAAAAAAATACTTTTTTCAATGGGATCATCAATCATCAATTGAAAACAATACATTCCAAACTCAACGTAGGTTTCGATAAGGAAATAGCAAAATAGTTCACCTTCCATGTCGTAAAAAAGTTCATAGTTTATTCCAATCCATAACTTACCAAGAATATAAACAATACAAATCTCAGTTCAGAAAAACACATTCGAAAATATCTACTGTCAGTGATGGCGATGGGGTGATAAAAAATGTCAAAAGATGGGGGTTGAATAGAGTTCAAGAAGAACTGTGAGTGTAAATACCATCTATATCGATGGTAAATGCTTGAGACAAATGCGCTTCCTAAACGCCTTCAGTTTGTTTATAACAATTTACAGGATAGGCTCTAAACTTTATAACCCTAACAGATTTGGTACAAAATTTCAGTGGTATGAATTAATTTTATTCATACAAAATAAAATTAGGATCTGAAAAGGTTAAAACTCTAAAAATAGTTTTAGACCGGATATAAGGCATTATAATCGAGAGTTTTCAATTTCCAAGTAATTGAGTTAAAAATGTAATAATAACTTTTATGAAATAGCCATATCTGTTATAAATGTATTTATCTTTATGCATATCTTTATGCATATATATATATATATATATATATATATATATATATATATATATATATATATATATATATATATATATATATATATATATATATATATATATATATATATATATATATATATATATATATATATATATATATATATATATATATATATATATATATATATATATATATATATATATATATATATATATATATATATTATAGCCCCCTAAATAAGCCACTTCTCTGACCCCTAGGGCACATATTCTGCATCAATTATGATTAAATTTCAGAAATATGTTGTAAACTAATGAATATATTATATTAGGATATATAGTTTTAATATACTGGCTAAATCTTTCATCTTATTCCTCACTAATGACTCCTAAATTTTCAAGAAAATGGTTTTAGTGACTGTAACCTTAACTCAACCAACCTTAATACTCATATTACAACCAAGGGATTTTAAAGTGTTAAGCATCTTGTGTACCAGTCAACATAATTTCATTTTTACGTTTCCCCAGAAAATTTCTGACAGCTGCAACAAATGAAATTTAGGCTTTTCGCTCAGTCTTTTTCATCGAATTTACGAAGGCAGGATCTTTAATAAGTTGTCTTATTTGTGGTCCATGATATATTCCTGCTTTAATTTTTTCCGCACTCAACTGTGACATCCCCTCTATCTCCCTATATATGCAAAGCCAATCAATGCAATTTTATCAAGAATCTTTCAAAAACTGCTCCATAAGGTCCAGCTTAATATGTAGTGAAGGAAAGATGATTTTCTCTTGTTCAACTAAGGGATCGCTTATGACATTCTTTTCCCCAACTTCCATGTTTTCTCTGTTTGACCACTCTTTTTTAACCCAGTGGTATGTTCTATCTCTGCTATCACAGAAATACAAAAAGCAAGGATATTTTGTGTAGCCATTTTGCTGTCCAAGGAGACAATTTACCATTTTTTAAGTCCACACAAATCATTGATGTTCATGAATGATACTTTATCTTCTCCAATACCAAACATATATTTACACATACAAACATACACATACAAACACGTACAAACATATAAATACATATATTTTTCATTCATTTTTGTTGAGTGAGCAATTTGTATTGAACCACATTTGTTCCCATTGTGAAAAAGGAAGGACACATTTCAAACTTTCCATTGAGCTGTTTATAAATCGACGCTAATTATCTGGAAATATTCAGGAAGACCCATTTTTTCTAGGAGTTCTCTAATTTCGTGATAAACTACAAGATTGTCTTCTTGAGAGAAGAAGACTAGCAGATCTTTTTCTCTTGTGAGATAAAAACTAATTTTGGTTCCTTGTTTCAATAATTTTTTTTTTCTTTCGACCTGGATGCCAGAAATCCAGCAATTAAGCTTCATTTTGAAAAGTCGAGATAATTAATACTGGTTGAAATATTGAAGAATTGAAGATATCCTATCATAATCATTATCATCATCATTAACATCAGAAGGATGATCAGAGGGACAATACTCGCTCTTACAGAGCTTTGGTAGCTGGTAAAACGTTGGTATCGGCACTTTCTCTAAATGAAGGACCGGGCGTCTTGCAGAGACTAAATTAGGATAAGTCCACTTGCTACAGTTGTTTCGATTGATTCCAGTAATATATACTAAACAGATATAATAGCTAACTCTTGCATGTGATTTAGAACTACACAAAATGAAATTAGAATTGCACATTTCATGTAGAACTGCAAGTTAAAGAAGCACTGATCTAAAAAAAGTAGAGCTGATAGCGAAAAACTCATTTCATATTCAGATTCTGCACCCCAAATATAGCTAAAATCAGTTCTAAAATCTTGGGCACAAAAAAAAATTATTTTTTGTTGGCCTGCGTCGTCTTTCTGTACACTGAGCATGATGGATTTACATTCAAATAATTCCGCTAATCAGGAAGTTCGGGGTTTTTTTTTTTGTTTTTTTTTCCTTCAGAAAAAAGGAGGGCAAATTGAGTCGGTCAACCAAATAAAACTGATTATTTAACAATTTCGAACTATCAGCACAGTCGACCTTCATTCTTATAAAACTAAATTTGAAATTTTAAGCTCAAAAAATCTGAAACTATCTTATCCTCGAATAAGAATCGTCACATTTTTTTTTTTTTTTTTTTTTTTTTTAATTTAAAGCAGCAGAAAAAGAAAGAAAAAATCTTAGCGTAACATCTCACGACGCTCACCAATGTAAATGTATCACGGTTCATTTTACGGTTGCAATAATGAAAATAAAACCATGAATGCACCGAATAAATTTGGCTCAGAGAAACACATTCGACAGCACCGGAAGTCAGTTTATGTCCATTCGCCACGTTAATGAACGTGTCACGTGGCAGTAAAGCATCCGCACAGTGGCATCTCTACATAATGACTCAGGCGGTGCTTTGCATATAGCCGAAGAAATAAAATGAGAGAAGGAAATAAATCATTCATTTCGGAGCAGAGATAAGAGTTTTGCTTTCCCAATGTGGCTGACAATTGCAGAGGTGTCACTTAAGTTCTGTTCCAAATTCAAAATTATGTTTATTTTTATTGTTTGAAAAACCAGTTTGAATCAACACAAGGAACAACACAAGGTTGAGGTTTAAAATGTATTGAAATATTTTAAAGGAAAGAAAAATTTTAAAAAGAAATTTCGAATATGGTTGTCTAATGAAAATAGGTCAAAGAAGTATACATAAAAATAAAATAAAAGAGAAAGAGGAAAACAGGTAATTTTTAAGCTTACAAAAAAAAAAAATTGACAATAATGTATTAAAAGAAATATTATTAAAGTTGGATGACAATCGTAGTAAGATGGTTAAAAGTCAATTTAACCATTTTTGGCAGAATATTTTAAACGTTGATTTAAGATTGATTTGAAGGAGATATTTTTTTAAAAATTGTTTATTTATATACATTTTTGATTAAATGTATAAATTGCTATGAGACTTCCGAGATATTTGTCCAGGAATTGTCTAGAAGTTGGAAGTGGAACCCAATGTATGCCTCGTCTTTCTTTTTTGGTCCCTTTGCAAATTGCATAATAAACCCTTCAACTCGTTTTTCAAAATATCCCTTCATCTCATTACCCTCTAAGGCAAAAAATATCCACGTTCCCCCTCGTCAGCACCATACGTGGCAAAAGAATTCCTTTATTTCTCTTAAATACTAGTCCCTTCAAAGTTTACCTCCCTTTCACCCCGCAAACGACCTACTCTTTAACAAAAAACGTATTATCCTTTTTCATTTTTTTTTTTTATTATTAATTTTACATACTTCCGCTTTTCATTTAATTTCTAAACAAGATATATATTGAGAGAAGCCATTAGTAAATTCAGAGGCGTAACTGTTGGGCCCGCAGGTCTGTCAATGCGGAGAGGAGATTATATAAGAAGAAAATTGAAACTCGACCTGCTAAGTTGAGTCAATGAAACATAAATGGAATTCCTTCAATAATCTGCTGACGGCTACTTACTATCAAAGATATGTTTTATAAAATATATGTTTTGGATGAAGAATTGTAGTTTGTGATGAATTATACCTAGATATTTTTAATTATTATTTCAATGATAGAAATTATACTATTTTCTTGCGAAATCAAGTGGTGTATTTATTATTTAAGTGTTATTTTTCAATTTCAATTCGTAACCATGGATTAATTTCTAGGAGCACGTTTGTTTGGAAGATTCTGTATTTAAAGTGTGGTTAAAATTTTCTTCGTTTCATGCTAATAATTTTAGACTTTAAAAAAAAAATTGAGTATCAGTATTTTTTTTTTTTTTTTTTTTTTTGCGATAGGCGCCAAACAACATCGTTACGTCACTGAGTAAATTCAAGGTACACAAGATGTTATCAGACGAAACGGTCGTTTCGCCGCCAACCTTAAAAAGGCAGAAACGACAGTAAGTATCTATTCTCTGCATAACTTCCAGCGAAAAAGCCGAAATTGACTAGTTTCTAACGCGCTTACGAAACTTAACATAATTATACAAAAAATACCGTAGATTCGTCTTGGTGATATCTTTCAAAGAAAAAAAAAATTGAGTACCTATGACAAAAGACAACGAAGAAAAAAAATATTGAAAATTCCAAAACGAAATTAAAAAACGAGTTCTAGCCCGATTTTGATGTAAAAATTTAGACAAACGTACAGCCCTAACTAATCTATAGAACTTCAAACGGATTGAATTATAGGATGCGGAATGTTTCAACTTAAAATCCTACGCTGGTTTGAACTTCATTAAATAATTCTTTCTATTTTTAATTAATTTAAAACCACTTTTTTTCATTTCATAATTTGGCGACAGATAAAGGCGATCAGCTTGTAATTGAGGTTCAGATATATATGCCAAAAGTTGCCAAACAGGTTTGCTATCATTTGGAAGTTAGTTTTTCCGACATGTTAGGCTTAAGTGAGTTTTAACGTAATGTTAAAGTATAGGAGAACGAATTGGACTATAATTATATGGCTTATAACATCTTTAAAATTTAAATAATTTAATTTTTGAAGAGACAGAATTAAAACATTTTAATTTCGGGAAATCTCCATTGAAAAATTGAAAAGAATCACATTTTGTTGCAAGATACTATGGGCTAAATACAAAGTATAAATGTGGAGGTTATACGAGCTGACGTCACAGTCAACTCATTACGGAGGACTAAATAAACCACGCATTGCGATTGGCTAATGGAATTTGCAAAAATGTCATTCGTTTTTAAAGATGTGTTGATTTTTACTTTCCGTTGTAAAATGAAATTGTAGAATCATACATCATCAAAATTGTAATTTCATAGTGAATTTTAAAATTGTTGTTAAGAAAATATTTTAAATTTTGTCAAATATCAATGGGTTATTATGTGAACCAAAATAATGCTTGGTATAATAAAAATAATTTATACTGCAATATTTATTAGACTGTAAAAAACTTGTAATATTTATTTGTAACAATTTATTAGTATAAACTTTCAATGGGATGCACGCTCTGGCCTTGTAAGTTAAAGGTGCCGGATTTGATTCCTGGGTTAGGTGTGGATGTTCGTTGTGATTCGGAATCCACGTTAAGCTGTGGGTCCCGGACTGATTAGTCGTTATTATGCACCAAAATAGGTCGTTGTGCTTACAAACTAACCAATCGAGCTGAAACTTGGCAGACAGGATCTTTGTCAATGGCAACGTATTTCTTTAAGTTTTGGGAGTTGAGTTGCCATACACAAGTTTCTAGTACTCGTTCGTGGTAGATTTTGATGGTTACTGCCGTCCGCATTCAACCAATTTGTCAATTTTCAAGTAGATTTTGGCATGCAAGATATCATTGAACTCAACTTGAAGAATTATGAATATTCATGGTACCAGGTGTACCATAGGTGGTACTACTTCTGGTTTATCAATTTTGAAGATAAATATGGCATGTTGGGTGTCGTTAGGCTTGTCTTGAAAAATTATGAATGTTTAAGGTACCAGGTATAGCATAGGTAGTACCACTTTCGGTTTATCAATTTCCAAGATAAATATGGCATGTTGGACTTTTGTTTTGATGAATTATGAATGTTTAAAGTACCAGGTATGCTATTGGTACCACTTTCGGTTTATCAATTTTAAAGATAATTATTGCATGTAAGGTATCGTCGAACTCAGTTTGAAGAATTATGAATATCCCTGGTACCAGGTTTACCATAGGGGATAAATAGAAAAACGATGAAACGGACAAATTCAAAAAAGAGAAGTCGTCAGTGTTTAAAAAAAAGTTATGATATCCCCCAAAAAAACACTTTTGAAAAGTAGAAGAACCACCAACCTCAAAAACACAAAAAACTTTCTTACAATAAAAAAATCATAAACATGATGAAAATTTTCAGCCACAAACACAGTGATATAAAAAAATGGCCAACCTCTGATTAGAACTCTCGGTTGTGACTCGCTTACGAATGTATGCTTACTTAATTTATTTTTAACATTTAAGTTCCGCTCCAATAAAAATTTACGCTGCTTGAGGTTGGCGCCCGTCTTAATTACTAACCTTTAAACCCCCCCCCCCCCCCACACATAAAAACTTTCCAAAATGTATGTATCAACCAAACAATAGCTTACCATAAAACTTTAGTTTCCTACTTAAAAAATTCTTAATAACGATTCAAATGCAAGCGTTTGAGCACAGTTTCTCTATACTATTTTGAAAATTACACGAGCATGAATATTTACACGACTTTGTATTTCCTACCCATCCAAATGAAATCATAAACTCGAATATTCGTGCAAACATCCATAAATTAGTTTAAACGCAAGCATTGTTAATATTCCTATGACGGGCGCCAACCTCAAGCAGCGTAAATTTTTATGGGAGCGGAACTTAAATGTTAAAAATAAATTAAGTAAGCATACATTCGTAAGCGAGTCACAACCGAGAGTTCTAATCAGAGGTTAGCCATTTTTTTATATCACTGTGTTTGTGGCTGAAAATTTTCATCATGTTTATGATTTTTTTATTGTAAGAAAGTTTTTTGTGTTTTTGAGGTTGGTGGTTCTTCTACTTTTCAAAAGTGTTTTTTTTTGGGGGGTTAAAACTACTAGAATTTTATTAGTCTTGAAGTTGAGAGGGCAGCACTATACGGTTTTGGCGAGCTTTCATTCAACAATCAGCCTTGCAGATTCGTTTCGTTATCGCTCTTAATGAATATTCCTTTCGGGAATTTTGTTCAACGAGAATGATCGAATAGTAAGGTATGTAAAATTAAGAATCCCAATTTTTTTTGTTCGCTACTGACCTTCAGACATTAATACAAGTGCTCATTCCATTCGTATACAATACTAAAACAAATCCATTCGTTCTTTTCAATTACAATCTTAGATTTCTATTTGTCACAAACTTTTCTAAATGAGTGTTTTGTTTGCTTGTCTGGATTTAATTTTGTCGTAAAACCTGTCTGGAACGACGTTGAAGTGACGTAGAAAAATATCGTTGTATACAGGTTATTGTTGAACGTAAAAAACCTGTCTATAACGATAATGTGATGGCTTAGAAATAATAGTGTTTTAGGCAGGTTTCACTCAGACAGTTTTGAGCATCCACTATTTATGAACATATAGCAATGCATGTATGAACATCTTTGCATTATATTTAGAGAGCTCGATTTTACTTTATTTAATTAATTTAGAGGTAAATATTTTTATACAGTAATTTATACAATTACTAATTAATTAACAATAACTTAGCAGTTTAGCTGGTTGGGGACAGGAGCGTACTGGGACACAATATCGGCCCGGTGATTTTAGATTTATGCCGGCCCAAATTTACAATATGGTCATTAATCAAATATTAATAATTATAATTAATAAAAAATAATTCCAACAATTAATTAGTTGTAATAATCAGCATATTTATTATTTAAATATTTATATTTAATAATTATTTTCAATAATTAGTTTTATTATCATTTTCTATAATTTTTAAGTTTTATTAATTTTGATAATTAAATTGTTTTAATAATTATAGTTTAATTACATCAAATTGTCTTATTTATAACATCTTTCAGTGAACTTGGTTTCTATAATCCATTATTGTTTGTTGCAGAAACTAAATAAAAGAAGCCTAAATTGCAAAATAAAGAATGTCCAGGTTATTACAAAATTACATCCGAAATTAAAATACATGTTTTTTTTCTTGAAAAGTTATAAAATAAGTAAAAACTCGTAATACTATTATATAAAATCTTAGTGCATTTTTTTTTTCTAAATCTGAAATTTAATGCAATGGCCTTTTTTTTAAAAAGTTAAGGAAAGCAACTACTTAAATTGAAAAAAAAGAAAAGGAAAAACTAAACAAAATTGTAACTTTCATATTAGACCAGCCCATTTATTACAGACACTGACTGGCCCGGTGATTACACAGGACAACCCTATGGCCAGTACGCCCCTGGTTGGAGATGTTACGTTTTTTTTTCATAAGAATAAAATATCCTGGTCAATACTTCGGTCATTACTCGGCACATCTCGCACATTAAATTAATTTGAAGAAGGAATTAACTAATGAATTTATTTTTTAAATGAGGACATTTAGACGCCAACTTTTTACCTTTACCATGGGGCGAGACTCGATGGATAAACTAGATGGGAAGGATGAGGGTATTGGCCCTAAAATTTCGGATACCACTTTTTTCATGATCTACCTACTGAATATATTGAACTTACTTCTATACCACGCAATAAAACAGTCTCAAATTGTTTGATTTATGAAGCAAAGTTATTTGTATAAAATTAGTTCAGAAGCATTTTATGGAAAAAGTAAAAGAGCTCTTGCCAGTTAATTCTTCATTACCAAATAATTTATTTCAATATCATATATTATTTTAAAATATATACTTTCATATATTGCACTAAAATAAAGAAAGCAAATTTTAATAATTCTAGATAATAATAGGGTATTTGACAAATTTTCAAAATATGTTTTAAATAAAAGGTATGCACAAAATAAAAGACACGTATTTTTTCTTTTTTCAAAATAATGCCGCAAAACGCTAAAAATTGCCTTTTAAAATGCAAGTAGAAGCCCCGCCCCTAAAACGCTACTCAAAAACCCATCTGACTGTGTGACGTCAACCTTGCATAAACAACATCGCAATCGCGAGTGAGTTTCCAGGGCGAAATGTGTTTTTCTTTTGATTTCGTTCCAAGAAATGTTTCACCGGTATCGGTATTATGCAGTACCCCGCTGTACAAGTACTTCAATTAAAACTCCAGAAAAGTTGTTTACACATGTGCCCAGGAAAGCAGACATACAAAAAAAGTGGTTAAATCTTGCAAGAAGATAATCAACTTAGTTTTCACCACAGACTACGATTCACTTCTGTGAAGATCATTTTGATGCAAGTGATACTTTATTTAATTCTTTTAAATGTTTTAACTACACAATATTAAGTTTATGTACTGATGCACTATTGAAATATTTTTTTTTTTTGGTAAATTTGAAACCAAAATATTTGTTTTGTTTACATGAATTGTTTTGACAAAAACCTTTTTTGTCTGTCATATTAACCTTTAATTACTGTATGTGGTCTGACAGACTGCGAGTCATTTTTTGTAGAATGCTTCCAACCGCCTAAAATATTTAATCTTTGACTTTAAATTAATTTTTCCAATTCTTTGTTACTAAAATTTTAAATTGATCTTCACCAAATTTTTTGGAGCAGTATAAACCACGTGTTGCTCTTGTGCCAAAAAAGATCAAACCACCCAACCACAGCAGTTAACCCTTTATTTACTGATTTTTTTTAAAATTTGTACCGACTCTTTTAAATACTTAATGTTTCCAAAAAGAAGCAATCTTGTGCTGTCATTCAATAGGTGAAGAACAAACTTCATAGAGACTTCAAAGTCCCTATGGGTTTCAAAGCATTTAAATCAGTACAGTACCATAAGAAATGCAGTACAATGACTGGATTTATAAGTACCGTCAGTAGATAAAGGGTTAAAGGATTTTGTTTATGATAATCTTGTGTTTCTATTCACCTCAATGCATTATTACTCGTCTTTTTCACCTTTTTTGTCTTCTTTAAATAATATCAGCTATAAACTATAACGAGTGTTCCGTTTCATCCCTTTCTGCGGGGTGATTGGTTGGTTGGTTGTATTCAGATTATCTGGCGCCGTCAGCATCACGAGGGCTATAATGCGCCGAAACATTTCGTCATTTAACAAACCAACATACATTTACAAACACCCATGCCAAACACGGGACTCGAACCCGCAACCTTGCGGTCTAGAAGCCAGCATGCTAACCACTATACCGTTTGGTCGGCTCTGCGGGGTGAATCGGAACAATATGAAAAAAATCAAAATAAATGCAAGTCACGTTTTTTCCAACATTTTTGGGCTTGATCATTATAGAAGAAGGTAAGACCCACGTTCCTAAGTCAAAAATATGTTCGTTAACGATATTATTACACTCTATTTTTACTTTGAAAGTTGAAAATTGTTCCTTTTCACTCCGTTTTAACAGTACTCAGCGGATTATATTAATTGCTTTTTTTTTTTTATCTTAATGTTTTTATGATTATTATAACTGTAAAAGGGGGCGTTGTTGTTGCTTTTCTAATTATAAGAACTGTGAGAATTGTTGATACTTACACAAATGTTTTAATATTTCTAAACTCTACAGATTAAAATTCTGAGCTTGGCTTGAAAAAGAACCCCACAATCAAAGCATCTATTTTGGTTAAATTCGAAATGTGTGCCTTTACAAAACCATCTTCCAATGTTCCAATAACACTTCTTAAATTAATATTTCCTAAAAGTTACCTTCAATGGTCATAATTAATCATAAAGTAGGAAGAAAAACGAACCAAGCTTAAAAATAAACGTATGAAGTTGTTTGTTCACAAACTTCCACTCCACAATATTGACGTCACATTCTGGGAGGAGCTTAAGCGATCGTTTCTGGTCACATGACGAAGCGCTCAGAAAACCATTTTTTAGAATTCGATTTATAAAAATTTGAGCAATTATTTCGAGTGGAAAATGCTTGCATTATTATTACTTCGTTAAATACTATGTATATGCTGCATTTGGTAATTATTTGTTGATGGTGTCAAATACCCTAAACCACTGATCTCATCATTACAAAATTACTTATTCCAATATCATACAATAATTTAAAATATATAATTTTATGAAACTGCACAAAATAGCTACTACACTTACTTGATTCTCATTTGGGGAAGAGGGGTGGATAGTTTCAATGTGCCTACAAATACTTTTGTGTTAACTTTCTATTTTTAAGGTATATATATATATATATATATATATATATATATATATATATATATATATATATATATATATATATATATATATATATATATTTTTAGAACAATACAAAACGTCCTTTTAGCGCAATATTTTATGTTGGAAAAACACATTCATTTTCGCAGATTTTTGGAACGGGGGGGGGGGGGATTATACCATTTCCCTCACTATTGAGGGAGCACGGGGGCTATGTCCTCCTTTACGTAGTTGGCACCTATGGATGCGGAGCAACAAATATTTCATTAATTATCTCTTTATGATTTAGTGTTGATATGGAATTTTCTTTCCATATTCGACAAAATGAAAATAGCAAATAAATTTTTTGCTATTGATAATAACGAGATGTACTATAATTTTATTTTACAGAAAAAAATGCGTTTCTATTTTATAAAAAGTCTGAAAATGACACTTGCATGCATGTATGTTTGAGTCCATCTAACGAGTTCAAATGCACATCAAAAATATCTGGTAATGTTGAAACAAAAGCTTTTCAGTAAAATTAAACCGATTCGTTTTACAAGTTCAACTAGGGGTGTGGAACATCGCACAATTTTCAATTACACTGTAATGCTGACGTGGATTCGTATCGTTTGTATATTTTCATTCTTCATTTAGAATAAAAGGCCAGTTTGGCGAATATTCTTGTATGGGTCTTAAAAAAAAAAAAAAAAAAAATAATAATAATAATAATAATAATAATCCGCCAAAATGTTGATTTTGGCGATATACTTTCGATATCCTTTATTATAAGCGAATCTGAAGGGAGAAAAACGATCATTGATGAAGTATGCTCAAAGAAAGAGAACTCTGTGTTGAAGGCATTTGTCTTTCAACTTTTTATGCCATTAAAACATTTTTACGGGAATTTTGAAGGTGGGGATGTTTAGAATACCTTAAGAGGCATTACCATGGGAATTTTTATCAAAATCGTTAGAGCCGTTTTTTAGCAATCATTGAAAAACTTGATTTTTTTTCAATGGCAGCTACCTAATGAGCATGCGCGTTTTTGACGAAAACTTTAATGATAGGTCCCAAGGCCACCACTAACCCTCATACCAAATTTGAACATCGCACGTCAATTTGTTCGGGAGTTATGCAGACCACACACACAGACAAAAAAAAATTCTACATCTTTTAAGTATCAAAATTCAATAAATTTTTTAGAGGGGTGGGGGGAGGAGTCAAAAGTTTGATTTAATAACAGCATAACACAAACACAGGAATACAGACACAAATATTTTTCTTAATAACGCTTCTAATTTTAAATAATTCTATATACAGTGAAACTTGTGTGTAACGATACTGCCTTCCGCCTATGACAATAAACCTGCATTTAACGAAAATTTCTTTGGTCCAAGCATAAGTGCTATTCAATCAATGCATTTTGAACCTATCTACAGCGACAAAATAACGTTGTAGATGCACCTGTCGATAACGATAATTTTATCTCTGTAGAGAATATGTAGAATATACGTATATCCCGATTTTTAATTTTTTTTTTTACTTTCGTAATTGAAAGTAAAAAAATAGAATATACTTATATCCCGATTTTTTTTTTACTTTCATTACCCTATGTATATACATATGGGTAATTGAAAGTAAAAAAATAGAATAAACATATAACGATTTTTTTTTTTTTTTTTTTTTTTTTTTAACTTTTATTACCCAATGTATATACATATGAGTAATTGAAAGTAAAAAAAATCGGGATATACGTATATTCTACCTGTTCTCTAAAGAGGTAAAATTATCCTTATCAACAGGTGCATCTACAAAGTGATTTTATCGCTGTAGACGAATTCAAAATGCATTGATTGAATAGCAATTATGCTTGAACCAAAGAAATTATCGTTAAATGCAGGTTTATTGCCATAGGCAGAAGGCAGTATCGTTACACATAAGTTTCACTGTATATAGAATTATTTAAGAATCTAAGCGTTATTAAGAAAAATATTTGTGTCTGTATTCATGAGTTTGTGTTATGTTGTTACTAAATCAAACTTTTGCCTCCCCCACCCCTCTAAAAAATATATTGAATTTTGATACTTAAATTCTCTTGCCAAGATTATATTTTTTAAAGAAAAAAAAGCACTTAAGTTGTGTGCTGCTGCTTTTTCACTGTGATAACTATGCAGCAAAAAATGTTGTATAGTAACGCAAAAAAAAAAATCCGAACGATAACTATATCTGATTGAGGAAATAACTAAAGTCAAGTACCGTTATAATAAATCATGGAAGGTCTTTATTAATTGTATATAATTTTTTTTTTTATCGTGAGAGGTCATCTACATATTAAAACTAAACCAAACTTTAAAAAGTTCAATGGCCACCTCATAATATTATACCATATTTAAATTTAGAATTCCAAAAAACGTCTAAATACCAAATTTCATAATTTTTCAATGAGTGGTTAGTAATTTAAATGCTGTAAAAAAATGGTAAATTAATGTTAAAAAAAATTGTTTATTTAGCCTTAAATTCTTAAATAGTTAATTTATTTTAGCAATTTTTGTTTCAAACGCTGATTTATTACAGGCCAAACATAAATAGCATGCAACTTTTGTTTGAAACAGTCTTTTAATAATTAATTATTAATTAATAAAATGAGTTTTAATTTTTTTTAAATAGAAACACATTCTTTTCCCCCTTTAGAATTATCATGGTCGAAATAACTTTTTAAAAGCCGTTACACAAAACGTTACAAAATATTGATCTCAATATCTTGTGTTTCTTAAAAGATTTTTATATAATATAACCCACAAAAACAAAGTTTTTTAATATAAATCCTTTATATGCATTACCAATTTTTATATTCATTAACACAGCGCTGATTTTGCAAACAGCGCGGGCTTTGTAATTGCATCTAATTTTAAATATCCAAAACATTTCTATCAGCAAAATGTGGAACAAACTACGTTTCAAAATTTATTTATTAAAAATGAATTTATGCTCTCACATCCAAATATCATTTATTTATTCTGATTAAAATAATTTTATTATTTAATTATTAAAAAAAAATATTTGGAAACAGGAAAGAGTTTCAACAATGGTCGGTTCAATGATGTTCACCTTTAAGTGACAGGAACAGCCCCAAAATTTGATAGAATGCATTGTCATCGGCATTGAACCTATCTGCCAAGTTTCAGCCCGATTTGGTGACGGCAAGGAAGTTAATTAGGCCTCCGCAGCTGTCTCTCCCATCGACAAACATACGAAATCGAAGTTAATATAAAGAATTTAAAAATACACCCAAAGCATTTAATAATTACGAATTTTTTTTCATTTTGGCATTATGAAAAAAAGGGTTCTTAAATAAAACATATGTTTAATAAGATTATAATATTTTAGGAAAATGAAATGATACTTATATTTATTTATTTTGTAAGATATAGAGGTGGGGGGGGGGATATAGCTGATTTTAATAAATTTCCAAAAACACATCAAAATTTACTTTTATAATGACGACATTCAAAACATGGGTTACTTTGAATCATCTCACGATCATACATTATTAAAAGAAATGAATGAAAATTTAGTTTTTTTTTTTTTTTTTTTTTAATTTACCTAGATTTGTCCATAATAGAAAAAAAATTTGACTTATAAAAAAATTGGCTTAGCGAAAACATGTTTTGTTGAATATATTGCAATACACATTTTTGAAGAAATTAATGGCTATTTAAGGATTTTAATTTCACTTTTAAGTATCAATAGCACATTCCGCGCAGTGGCCAGATTGGCGAAGTTTGGCGCGAATCAAAATAAAATACATTTTGACGTTTATCTAGGTTATGATCGCTATGCCAGAGTCCCTTTTACAAGTAAGATTTGACATTTTGTTCTCTATTTTTAATAAACGCACGTCAAGCGCATCTTGAAAGACATTGTCATCAAAATTCAAATCCATCACAAATACTTATTATTCTTTTAAGTTTCAAAGGAAATTATAGTTTCAAAATTTATGTAGAAATTACATGGAAGGAAGATGTAGAAATTACATGAAAAGAAGCGCTTGCAACATTCAGTAGGGGAACATAAAATTTCCCCACATTTCTAAGATAAAATGTACTTCTATTAATTATGTATAGACCTTGAGATCTTATCCAAAGAAGGCAAGATTCCACATAAAAGACATTTTCGCTCACTTCTGATCTGGATTTGAGCCAAAATTACTGAGTGCCTAATTCTCTCTGATAACATCATGCCTCTTGACACAGAAAAAAAACATGGAATTCATTTGCAGCTCGTCTTACCATATCAGCCAAGATAACATTTCTAATTTGCATAATTGAATTAGACAAATGATCCCAAAAATTATTTTTTATATTTGTTACCTTTTTGTTTTTGTTGGCAAAGGCATAAGCTCCGTGAGACCCTTAAGTAATCCCTGTGGGTGTGTATGTAACTAAATAGTTGTATGAAAGTCAATGCTCTAACTCATTATCTTGTCACTAATTCTTCCGCTTCCCCCAACGACGATACTCATAGAAAAAGTAAGCAACTCCGATCTCGATTGGCTGTCAAAAAAGGGTAAAACGATCCGAATATGAAATATATCAATGTAATTCCAGACGCTGAAAATTGGTAAAATTTCGTAGCGAATCACAGGTATTCTGCTATGTAAACTTCTTGAATATATATTTCGCGCATGTATCAGCTAAAATCAATTTGTCTTATAAGATTGGTTGGTTTTCTTTTCTACTGGAGGGACTTCCAGAGAGACATGGTGCGAAGTGTAACAACAATACCTAAAATTACGCCTTGTAATTTTGAACATACTCGGTCAGATGACGGAAGAACAGACACCTAAGCTAGCACCTTCCTCCACTTTAACGCTTCAATAATGAAAAATTTTGAGGCCTTGACTGACATTCGAATATAAAGCTGGAGGTCTTATATTCGACTTGAGGCCATTCGAATAGAAGGATCAAATCAATCGACTATTCATTTTACATGCCTTTTTTTTATGGCAACATGACAGCTGTATCCTACAATCATAAGATCAGCACTAGCGCTATAGCTAAGAGAGAAAAAGTTGAAAAGATATGCTATGATGATGTCTCAAATACGGTTTCTTTTGAATTTTGGCATCCATGAAGATTTTAATTCTTAAGTTTTGGTCAATCTTACATATCTTACTTACACAGATAATATTATCTTAAATGGTACGAATAAAAAAGTTTTTAATAGAGTTTAAAAATAATCTAAAAATATTATAGTTATAAGATGCAGTCCCAATGTTAATTTGAGTAGATAAAAAAAACTTGGTAAAGACGAATTTAACTTAAATTTCACTTTTAGTATGATAGTTAGTAAAGCCTATTAGCAATAGAAAAATCAAACTTCAATAAATAGAATTTACTAACAATGTTTGTTTGAAAGTTTTATATAGGTATAATTAATGTATTAATGGTCTTCAATAGAAATTCTGGTTTTAAATAAGTCAAATCGTCAAGGAAACTCATTTCACAAAACTGTTAAAAAATAGATTACAGGTTCTCGGGTTTGGACTGATTTCTTACATAATAACTGGAATTTGAAATGCAGTACTTCTTGTATGCATTGATTTCTTAATCTAAATTGCTAACTTACGCGAAAAAAAAAAGCATACTTTAATAGCACTTTTTTTGTAACCGCAGGGTATTTTGCTTAAAACTAATATTAAAAGCTATGATATTAACTATTTACGTTCCTTCTTATAAAATTACATTGTATCATGTTTTGAAAAAATGTCTAATTTGTTTTATCCCCTGTTCAATTATTGTAAAAGGAATAGGTTAAAAAATTTTAAGAATTACCTATGTCGTTATATACAAAGCAAATAAGCATTTAAAAATATAGTTCACAAGTAAATCATTTTACGATATTTTGTTACTATATATTTTACTTGATAACTTTTCTAAGAATACCCAAGCTTTGAAAACTATTTAAGCTAATATTTTATACAGCTTTTCAAAAAAAAATTAATGCTATTTCTAGAATATTTATGCTAAGTAAAAGAGACTGAGAAACATCTAATGAATGCATATTTATTTCTCGCCACCTAAAAATTACACTGAATATGTATATGAAAAAATAGAGCCTCTGGTGTTCAAAAGTGGAGATATAGTAATAAACAAAATCCCTTTTAGAAAATATTTTCGAATGACAATAATACGATTTCATATTCAGATAGATTTCATTTTAATTATGTTCGAAAATGATTACAAATGTCCATGACAACCGACTATAGTTGAAATATTTCCTGTTGCTGAATTTTTTTTAATAAATAAATAAATTTAATCAGAAGAAATAAATGATATTTGGATGTGAGAGCATAAATACACGTTCATTTTTAATAAATAAATTTTGAAACGTAGTTTGCCGCACATTTTGCTGATAGACATTGTTTTTGATATTGCCGCTGTATTAATGCATATAAAGGATTTTTTTTAAACTCTGTTTTTATGAGTAAAATTATATCGTAACTAATCTTAAAAATTGTACAAATATCTCATGCAATGAACCCTCAAAACAAGATCTCACTTTTAAAAAAGAAATTCTTCAAAAAGGAAGATTATCATTTCGTTGTATACAAATGCAAGTCTGGGTTTCAGATCCATTGGGTCAAATTGGTTAAGGCAGTTTTAATGTTATAGTACTATTTGAGAACCGGCTGAGTGGTCCTATAAAACATGCAACTCTCAATTATTTTGTCAGCAGAATAGAAATAATTTTGTAACAATAACAGAGGTTTGAGTTGTTGAGAACTGAAGCCAATAGGATAAAATTTGTTTGAATTGCTTATCTGTTCAAATAGAAAAATCCTGGTAATTTGGCCTCGAAAGATATCACACAAATTTTTCTAAAAACATACGTTTTTATTTCGATAAAATATATTTTTTTACATAATAATGCTTAATAGCCTTTATAATACGGGGAAAAAGTTTTATTGACAAAATATTTTATTACGGAAAAGACGGATGATCATGATTAAAATCTTGAGGGTTTGTCTTGAAACAAAAATTCTTTAGAACGATATTATTTTAAGGGGGGGAAAAGTATTTTTTCACTAAAAGGTGCTACATTTAAAATCAAATATCAAAAACATCGGTTACAACGCCATATATCAGGGTTGAAAAGAAACTGAACTGGAAAGTAAAAAGGTATTGCCATGAAAAAAAAAAAAAAAACTTTTCTGAGCTACTTTAATTTTGGCCAACCTGTATTTCTGCACTAACTACATTTATCAAAATGACTTTTATCTGCTCTGAAACATCAGTGTACCTTAATGTAAAAATCTTTTTCAAATGACTGATAACTCACTCCTAAAAATACCCTTAATTTAATTTCACGAAATCACAAAAAAAAAAAAAACGGCAACAAATCAACACCAGGTAGAATATACACTACGGAATCGGCCTTTCAACTTGATTCTTCGCAGCTTTCACGAGACATCATCTCTCTCCAAAAAGAAGATGTAAAAGTCACCTGCTTAACAAACGTTAAGCCCTTCTTTCTTCTTTTTCTTCTGTTATTACAAGTCACATCACCGTCAGCGGGATATTTATAGTCGAGTCTTCTTGAGAAGCAGCCGCACCTAAAAACAGGTACTGTACACAACTCGGACACTCTCACCGGAGAAAATTCAATTAGAACACTCCACGGCTTCTTTCCTCTTTTTCAATCAGGCTTAAAGTATCCGCTGAAACATAAAATTTTCACGCTGTGCTAACTTTTATAGTGTTTGTTTCGTCACGTAGACCCATCTTCCACTTTGTGGGTGACGGGTTTATTATGCCTTCCTCTTGAAAATTCCAACATCTTTGCGGAAATATTGCGATTACATACAACAAGAGTTAATGCAGCAATGAGGAAGTATAAATGTTTAATATGAGATTGCAATTAGAATTTTATAAACCAGGAAGCGGGACTAAATGTTGAAGAAGCTGTACGCCACTGAAGATTGGCTCATCTGGAAATTCCAAGACCAAATCATTTTTGTGTGCAGACACTTCACGCTAAAATCTTAATGTATGCTATTGAATGTTTGCATAAAACCATAGGAGAAAAAGGACCTGAAGATGACTAATTTCTCTGAAAAAATCAAAGTATTTGGCTTTTAAAATGTATCGCATTTGTTTTACCTGCATTCTCTTCATTACATCTTATCTAAAAAAAGATGGTGTCTATGAAACGAGTTAGTGATGTGAAACACTCAGAGTGGAAATTCCTTCTATAGACTATAGATATAATATTCGAAACCCACTAATTTTCTTAAGTGATTTCATTTCCATAAAAACTAAAGGCCTCACTCACCACAAATTCTCGCATATAGTCATAAAACCACAACTCTAGAATTTGGTACACATATCGACAAGGGCAAACATAGTAAAAAAGTAAGGTATTCCGATCTCGAATAACTAATTCAAAGGATCTAACTAAAAGAAGTTAAACTTTCCAAACGAGGAATAATCAAAAGACTCAGTTCTAATAAGATCTTGTTGACATTAGCACCAACATTTGTTACAAATGTCAATAAGGTCAAACATAGAAAAGTAGGCTATTCCGATTTCAATCGACCAACTTTCAGGATTCGAAATGATGTCAAACTCCAAATTTCGAGTGCATAAATGTCTTTTAGTTACTAAAATCCAAATGGTAAAATTTCGTAACCACGGGTATTCAGCTTGTCATTTATATTTGCTTGGAATGTAACTAAATTAAGTTTTAAAACTTTCTCTTTTCAAAAATACAACCACAGGCAAGAAAATATCTAGAATCACTAAACACTTTTATACTTTCAGCTTTTAAGAAATATAAAGTTTCTTAATTAAAGTAACTTAAAGAAGTAGCTTATGGAAATTAAACTTGTTTGCAAGTGTTATCTTTCGTTTTAAAGTAACGTCAGCGTCTTTTGAGAAATATAATGCTCGGTAGTAACCCAAGGGATACCTTTAAGTTGCTTTCACCTTTCTATTCTTGGTAAAACTTGTGCAATTTATGGAGGGAGGAATTAAGATAGCTAAGTTATTTTAAAGAACTACTTAGAAATGACTATTTCGACAGTCATCTAACTTTTTAAAAAGAAAAGAAAAAGAGTATTGTGTAGACATTCATCGATGAAAAATTACTTTATAGATTGACTTTCATAGATTCTAAAGGCATTTTTATAATTGCATTTTATTTATCTGTACGCTTGAAAAAAGATAAGATACTATTGAAAATATTTTAAATGAGTTAGATAAGAATGAAAAGATAGGAAACGAATTTAGAATTTAGGTACTAAGACTAATTTGAATTGACATGCCAAATTTCTAAAAATTATACTGAGTTTAACGTTTATTCACTATATAAAAACAAGTTTGCATTTTCTATGAAAATGTTCGAAATAACTGAAAAATGTTTTACAATTTTAAAATTGTTGCAATTGTCTGTAAAAAGAGTGAAATTGCGTAACTTCAAAGCAAAGCTGTTACTAGGCTTTCATTTCAGAGGGAAGAGGGGGTGAGGGTGAGAAAAATATTTTTACGCCTCAAAAAAATTAAGGAAGTTGTGATAAACCAACTAGTCAATTTGCATTGTTAAGAATTTTGAAAATTGTATCTCCGAGTAGTTTAATATATCACAAATATAATAGTGTTTAATGTGCGTAGTTTAATACATATACAATACAGAGTATCCGGACTAAAAGTTTCCAAAGGTTTTATTGCTTATTTTTACGGAATTACCCATTAGAACGAAAATAAATTATTTAAATAGAAAGAACTTCTCATGAAGTTTTAATATCAATAGATTTCGTTGTGAGCATCTTTTGTAACACGATATACGTCTCATTGATAATCCGGTTCCCTCCAAGTGTTTCGTAGCATATCAAGAGTTATTAGACGAATTGCTTGAATGTTACGCTTCTTTAACTCATCCACAGTTACAATTTTTTGTTTATAAACAACGCATTTAATGAATCGCAAGATAAACATGAGCCGTAACAGTGCGCTCTTTGAAGAAAAATGGACCAATGATGCCATTTGCGTACATTCCTAACCACACATTCACTTTCTTCTTTTTTTGTGTATCCCTTTCTTTAAAAA
Source organism: Linyphia triangularis (assembly GCA_963978545.1). NCBI lineage: Eukaryota > Metazoa > Arthropoda > Arachnida > Araneae > Linyphiidae > Linyphia > Linyphia triangularis. Next base: position 53,930,818 of record OZ021724.1, on the reverse strand, counting down.
AAAAAAAAAAAAAAAAAAAAAAAAATTCTCAGATGGATTTCAAATCCACAGAGAATCAGTCTATTATATTCTAATGGTTAGTTCTTCAATAATTAGCCTTAACTTTTCGATACTTTTAGCACTGACACCCTGTATTTAATGGAAAATATCTCGGGTGGCGTATGAACCTTATAATCTCCTCCCCCCCCCCACCCCCACTGGACACGGCGTTGCTTTAATGCAAAACCATAGATCGACTTACAAAATTATGGGCCCAGGAAAAAAGAACATTTAGGACTCTCCCAACGTATCTTAAAATAAAATTACTAAGTTTATATGTATTAAGCACACAATGCAAAATAAATAAATCTGCTTTAATGCAAGAATTATATGCTGCAAAAACTTATAATATAAAAAATTTCTGTAGCTATTTTTGTATTATAGGTATTGAAAATTTAAAACCAAATACTTAACTTTAAATTAAGTATATCATTATAAAATTAATGTTAATGATGCAGTACTTTAACAAAGCTTCTTTTACACGTTTCTTGTTCTTTTCTTTCTTTGCAGATAACTAAGTCCTATTCATTTTATAGAGCGAACCCGTAATGATTACAATGTCAAGAAAATGTGAATAAGACATTCGGAAGTATCCATAGACGACACATCCAAATGTAATTGGTTTTACATTACAAACAGATACAAGTTTGCGGCTGTGATTATTGCAAAAAACGATACAAGAAATACGAGATTGATTCAGTTGGTTAAAATACTAATTTTGCCAAAAAAAAAGTAAACGATTAAGAAAAATCCTTAATCAGTTGTTAATTTATCTTTAACTTTTCCAAATTCTTTTAGCTTTATAAGAATTTTTAAAAGGCTCATAAGATGGAGGCTCCTGAAAATGTTGTCCAACTTATATACTCTTTAGGATATGTAAATCGTATCTTTGTTGAACACTTTTAGCGGACGATTGGAAAAGAAAAGAGAACTTACCGATCTTAAAACGGAAGCGTGTGGAGAGAGCATGTAAAGTATAACTTTGAAGCATGAATTTGTTATAAACTTTTTTGAAATGCTACCATGCAATGTTTGTTGATAATATTTCTGTACAAATTGTTTGTTGTTAATTGTAAAACCATTACATTTTACATAAATTTAACAATAGTAAGTTATTCCAGAATTGTGTTTTATTTAATGCTAAATAATTTTGAAATTTTATTATATATTTTTCGGATACGCCTTTGAAAGTTGGAAAATTAGGAAGTTAACAGATATTTTTCTGTTAAAATCTATGCGAATGAAAATAAAATCAACACCCCTGTACTAAGAAAAGAAAAAAAAAAAAAAAAAAGAAGAAAAAAAAAACGAAGAAAAAAAAAAAAAACACCTCCCTCAAATGAAAATTAAAAAAGAAGCATATATAGAAAAAGTTTGTTAGAGAATTGAAATTAACAATACAAGACCATTGACAGCGGCAACGCATCAATCTTTGCTACCACAACAAATTAAATAGCATTTATAGTGAAATTAGATACTAACAAATTATATAGCAAAGTTATATTTAAGTATAATACGGTGAAATAATCGATCTGAACTTTATAATTTGTTTTAACTTGAAGGAACCGGCTTATATTTAATATGTTTTTTTAATCTAAAGGCAGTGATAAAATAGTTTTACTACGAGTTTACTACAATAAAATTCTAAATGAAAGTTTAAAATGGAGTTTCATTATATTATTAATTCTACCATCTTACAGAAAACTTCTTATAATAACAAATAGTATTTAAAGATTACAAGTTGTGGGTATGATGTATAGAATCTTCAAAACAAACTCATCGACAAAGTATACTCACACAGAAATTTAAGGTAAAAATAAACACTAATAATTAAATTTTCTTTGAGATAAACTTTCTTTTCATCGAAAAGTTATCTTACAATGTAAACAAAAAATAACAAAAACACGGAATAACAATACAAGTCGGAAATTTCATTTGAGTATAAAAAAAACTTTATGATGCGAAAAAAAAACAAAAAAAAACCCGATAGGAACTGAAACTGCGATTGCATTGTTACAAAGAGGGGGAAAGAAACTTCGTTCGCACCTCCAGCTCACCTGTCATAACTTTGCCCGGTCTCTGAAGGAGAAATTCTTTTTTAAAAAGAAGAAAAAATCCTCCCATACTGACTCAGCGAAGCACAAAAGCCAAAATCTATACTTACATTCCTCTTCGTGATCATCCATCTATCTTTTTGTTCAAAAGATGGAATCATGAGGATGTCTCAAATTCTTTACTGCAGAAAAGAGCCGAACGGAATGATTCATAGCAAGGGTCACTCGTGTTAACTACATGTACTACAGCTGTGATGGTCGTCATCCCGTTACCTTTCCTGGCGAGGAAGCACTTGACGGAAAGAGGCTGATGTTATGTTTGAGAAGAGTTTCTGGAGTTGAAGTGTGTTCCTGTGGAACTATGGGAGAGAGACTGAGTTCGAGCTGCACAAGGTAGATGGCGCCACGAAACAAATAATGATTTCTTCAAAAAGTCCGTGAAATTCAAGGGAAAAAACCGATTTATTGTCTTCTTTTCTTCACTCTACTTATGGCTTTGCCCGTCCAAGATAAAACTACAACTATTACAAACATATGCGATATGTTAAATGGGTGGTTACGTCGAGACGAAATTCCATCCAAATTAATGCAATACATTACTATATAGTGCTTTCAAAGTCATTGTTCAAAAAAGTGGTTTTGGAAATAGATTTGCTTTGTACGAGTACAGCCAAAGAAGTTAGTCCCTGGATTTTGAAAATTAAAAATAATGTTGGAAAAAAGGGGTATAATGTACTTATTTACTAGAAATATATTTGATATAGGTTTTTTTAAATATTCAATGGATAAGACATTTAATATATGATTATTAATTTAAATTTCAGTAAGATATCCAATTGAAAAATCCAAGGTTAAATAAAAGGCTGTCTAGTGTCTATGTCTAACCAGCAGAACACCAAAAAGAACGTGCTATGGTGTTCAAATTTGGCACGAATGCCAGTAGTACAAGTGGGACGCAGGGGCGGTCATTATAACTATTTAGATATAAGCGAAAACGCCTTTCTGTGGGTTATGCTTTTTCCCATGTTATCAACATTCTCTTCGAAATTCCTGTAAAAATGCTCTAATACGGTGTAAAAAGTTACATAATGAAAACTGTATTTTCCAATAGTCAACATCTTTATATATATGAAAATTACTTTTTTAATTTCCCGATGTTTCTGCTACCTCTGCAATTAGATTTAGAAGTTATTGGGAAAATAAACATTTGAACATTGAGCTTCGAATTTGAAAGAGCTATGGAAGAACTTAGGCTTTAGAAAAAATTTATAGTTCGAATTTTTTTTTACCTCTGAAAGGCTATCAATATATGTATATATATATATATATATATATATATATATATATATATATATATATATATATATATATATATATATATATATATATATATATATATATATATATATATATATATATATATATATATATATATATATATATATATATATATATATATATACACTCATTTCCAAAAGTTAAGCACGGAGAGGCAAAATGCGAAAAAAAATTTAAGTACTACTTTGATTAACACGAAATGTTGCAAGTAAGTAGCTCTATGTTTATTCATTAAACAAAACAAAGAATTACAAACAGAGATAAAAAAAAATATTGAATTTTCATAAATCATAAGATGACGTAACATTTGCGTCATTAACCAAATTATCTTTAAATTCAAAACAAACAACAAAAAACTATTATAATAGGGTATGTGAGCACCCCTCATCTGTATACAAAGAGTACAGAGTGTAATCATGCTTGTTACGAGGTGATCAACCACCGCAGAGTCCAGTAATCGCCATTATTCCTGTTGGGCAGTTTCTAAATCTCTGAGAGAGGCTGGAAGTGGGAAACGTCTTCAGCACGGCCGAGGATATCCCAAAAATTTTCAATTGGATTAAGGTCCGGCGAGTAAGCAAACCACTCCATACACGTAATCTCCTCACTCTCCAGAAAGTCGTCAACGATGGCAGCTTTATGGGGACGCGCATTATCGTTCATTAAAACGAAAGAAGGACCAACTGCTGCAGCGTACAATACCACAGTGGGGTCTAAGACTTCATCGCGATACCGAAGAGCCGTCACAGAACCTCGCCTGAAGATATGAAGGTCGGTGCAATATACCAATGAAATCCCTGCCCAGACCATGAAGCTTCGGAATGCGTGATGTTCTGGCGCCAATTGCGTGTGCCTTGTTCCCTTCAGACACTTACACGCTTATCATAAGTTGTAGGGCAAATCTGGACTCATTCATGAACATAACGTTGCCCCAATCAGACACAGTCCAATTCACATGCTGGTGGCACCACTTTAATCGCGCCCCTTTCGATTGGACGCGTAAACGAACATAAACCCGTGGTACCCGGCCGTACAGACCATCATCATCCCCTTTGATGGATCGTCTCCCCTTCTTACAGTACTTTATATGGTAAGATAATATTTATTTTTATTTTTAATAAAATGTTTTTAATCTCATTTTTACATTAAAAAGTCTCAAACATTTTTTGCATCTTACTTTCATTTCAAAACCATATGTCCTGTCTTCTTACCCTTTTTACTTATTAGAGAATAATAGGAAAAGGTGAGTACATGATAGAGTTCTGGAAATAACCTTCCTCTAGAGAATTTAATCCTTGTGCAAGTATATAGTTTTACCGGCCAAGAATTCAATTTTTAATATTTAATTTAAATAATTGATACACTAGAATTTGTTGAGGAATGGTCTCGAATCAAAGAATGGTCATACTATTTCTCTCACAAGTACCACATAGACATAATGTTTTATTATTTATGCCACAATATCGACCGAAGTGTTATTTTAAAATATGTGAAATTTTTTCCCATGTATAATCACTGTTAAATTCCCGGCGACCTATAAGACCAAATTTTTTGTAATCTTATAATGATTTCGGATACAATTTAGTTGCATCGCTATTTTTTGTAAGGCACAAAAAGATCTAAAAGATCTCTGTTCTGCGCAAAAATTTCTTAACATCTAATTATTATACTAGTCCCAAGGGAGAAGGCTTTAGAGAATAGTCTATTAAAGGGAATTTCTTTGCATTTCAAATACGAATAGGAGAAGTTTCGAATTTTGAAAACACCTACATAGAAAGCACCATTCTCGTAGACTTATATTTGAATTACTTATATTGGAAAACAGGAAATTACTTAGCGCCGACGCTGAGAATTGAACCGGAGTCGTCTCACGTGCAAGGGGAGATGGGAGAAGGGGGGGGGGGGGAGGGGTCTCTGATTCACGAGTTTGACTCGATCACTGGACAGAAGATACAAAGGAATAAATTTGATGCATACCTCCCAAAACTTTCGAGTTGAAAACTATATAGCACATTTCAATATTCGTTTGTGACCACTCCAGTAGCACAAATCCGCTGGCCAATATTGGCTCATCACTGGTAAAATATACTGGAAGTTGTGAAATGTTGATACAGAGTTTTAAAATGGAAATATAATGTTATAAGAAACGATAAAGAGATAAAAACTAAGTTTTGTGATGGTTTTGACATGTTTATTAAAAAAAAAAATTATATATTTTGGAACGATGTTCGAGCTTCAGCATGGACTGACCTATCTTCCCAGAACCCCTGTTTCTGACATTGGTCATTATCGCTGTACTACCTGTGTATCTGAATATACTAGTAAAAATATAAAAGTTTTCCGCCTATGATTGAAAAGATAATATAAATACCTAAAATTTTTACATCGAATTTTTTTAACCTGAATTAAAAATAAAATTTAATGCGTTTCAAATGTAATCTAGTATACAGTCCCTAAAAGTAGTCTTTTAAAAAAAACAAAAAAAAACAAACATTTATCCTAAAATATCGAAAACCAAGGATCAAAATAAAAAGAAAAAATTTCTTAATGTTTTTCGACCTTAATAAATAAAAAAAAATTATACTTAAATAATTAAAAAAAAATTATTAGTTAATAACATACTGTTTATTACAAAAGTTGCATGCTATCTATGTTTGGCCATTACGTTTTAACTTTCGTTTTGAAACAAAAATTAATTATTTTAGCTATTTAACAATTTATGGATAATAAAAAACAATTTGCCTTTTTAGCATTAATTTGTCATTCCCTTGTCATTATTTAAATTACTAAACTCTCATTGAAAAATTGTGAAATTTTCATTTTGCCTTTTTTTTTTTTTTTTTTGAGATGTTGATATGCCGAATCTAAAATATGCATAATATTATGGGATTACCATTGAAATTCATTTTAGTTTGAATATGTATATGACCCCTTGGGGCAAAATAAACTATATATAATTATTTAAAACGTTCTAAGAATTGCATCAGTTCTTTTCTTTTCTTGTTTCATCAATTAGAATACAAGATATTATCATCGTTCGAATTTTTGTGTATGTACTGTACATGTTTGAATATGGCTCGGTATCTGTATCTGACATACAGTAACACAAACGTGTGTAAAAGCGGCCATTTAGTAACATCCCCAAATACTTGAAAGAATGCATGTCATTGACAACGAGTTAATCTGTCAAAGTTTCATTTCGTTTGGATGACGTTCAGTGGGTTAATTAACACTCTGAATATTTTGCCCGCCACAAACACACACTCAAACCAGTGGCGTCTCGTGGGTATTAAAAGTGAGGGGGCCCAAATTAACAATTACATGTCAGGGGGGGGGGGGGACATGCAAATATCAAGACACATGAATTTCATGTAATTTTGTAAATGTTACTTAAATATATATGGGAAAACAAAACTACAAGATTATTAAACAGTTAAATTATCTAAGCATACTGATTTCGTTTGAGAATGGACGACGTCAGGAAGGGTAAAATGAATGCACTTGCATCTTTTGCTTTTGAAAATTAAAAATGAAGCGAAGAATTCCTAGGCAAAAAAGTAAAGTACAGGCTTCAAATTATTCAATTGAAGTTAAAATTACGGCATATCTATTTATAAATTGTTCCGTAAGAAATCCGATACTCATTCACGGTTGAAAATTCCTGGTTTTAAGCTTTACCCGCTTTGCACCCTTTGGTATGCGATCTGCACCCCCTTGCCACTGTCACAAAAAAATAAGTGAAAGTATGAAAACCGATGTCACTCAATTTCTATTCTGTATTTAAGAAAAAGAAAACAAAGAGTCAGGGAAGAGCTATAAAATAAATAAAGTCAAAACCTTGGATAAAAATTCTGTAGAAATCACAGGATAAATTTTTTCATCAAATATTACATGAATCATAGAAGGAAAAAAAAAAAAAATGCCGACAGCAACAATTTTATTTTTCGTAACTTTAGAGTAAATACTTAAATAAATAATTTTATAATGTTTTAAAATAATTTAAATAAATCATTTTACAGACATCGGTATTGCTCCTAATATTCAAGTCAATGATATTTCATGAATCAATTCATGCAAAATAATTTTGGCTTAACAGTAGAACTAATGAAAAATGCCATTAACTTAGAATGTGCAATATTTATAAATTTGCAACCAAAGTCAAAGGTATTGTTATATTGACTAGTTCAACAGTTTTAATTTAAATTCATGAAAAAATGAATAATTACTTGATTTGAGGGTGAATAATTACTTGAAAAATGCATTGCATATGCATCTCAAATTTGAGATGTCTACTTACATTGAAACCAACCGGCAAAAGATCCGATGGGGCTCGATTCGACGACGTTTCACATGTGAATTGAATATATTGCCTCTGATCAATGAGTTTTGACATAGCGATAGTTAAAAATAGGTGTTTAACCATGATTCTTGATATTTTGAAAAGAAGTTGAGCAAACATGGAACTCGCTTCAAATTTTAATATTTTATTTAATTCAGAATTTATTTTGAGAATTGGATCCTACCTGAGTTAAGAATAAACATCGTTTCTTCAATTTTAAGAATGCACAAATTTTATTTGACAATTTCAAATTGCTTGTATGATTTTGCTTTTTAAAGGTTCATTGTAGGTTCATGACTCAGATTCTTTACTAAATGCTCATGAATTTTTTTTCTGGTAACAGTAACTAGGTTTGCTTTATCTACATTTGACATATTATTTGGGAGAGAGGAGGGGGGGGGGGGTTGAAAATTCTGTAACTCTGACGTTTATCTTTTAACTTTAACACAGCATTATACAATGGCTTAGTTCTAGTGGAGCCACTTATTTAGAGAAGAACATTTTTTATTCTCTGTATAGAAATTCTTCCGTTGATGGCATCGGATTGTAAGTTACATTAATAATTTAATAGGATATCAAACATTAATGTGAGACAAATCACTTCTTCCGATCATATGGACGACATTTAAATACTCAAACATTTTTCGGGAAAAAAGTAAATATCTAAGTAAAAACAATTTGCAGAGAAAATCTTACTCTTACATTTTGAAAAACAAAGAGCGAAAATGAATGCAATGGATATTTATTGTAGCCACTTTTTTCGCACCGTCATACTAGAGGACCAACGTGCAATCGCCGTCTCTACAAAAAATGGCCATTCCTTTACAAAAAAGTCCACCCCAGAGCAGAGCGATCAGGGATGTTTTAGAAATTTTGGTATTTATGCTTTGGCAAAACAGGATGTCACGTGAAAGTCGCAACATTATATGTCCTATCGGTTTCAAATTCAAGGTCGTCCGAAAAAGGGGTCATTTTGTCCCCAGGAAAACTAGCATCTTTAAGAGAAGGGTCGCTTTTTTGCAGTAATGATAGTGATTGATTAAAAAATTTTCGAGTTTGTTGCAAGAGCTCCATGCTCCCTTCACAATAGTTAATGTCTAATGACAGAATAAATAAGTTTTAAGCTTTTTTTTTTTTTCTTTCTTTCTTTTTTTTTTTAAATATTAAAAAAATCCCACAACAAAACAATATTAACAAGCATATATGTAAGTGGGGCCAGAGTCCAAAAAAGTGAGGGGGCCCAGGCCCCCCCCTGGCCCCCTGCACCAGCCGCCACTGATACAAACTAAATCGAAGTTAATATACAAGATTTAAAAATTGCTTTAATTTGAAATTTGAAACATCATCAAAAAACAAGATCCTCCCTTACCAGCTTATCGAAAACTTAAGCAAGCACTTCACTATCAATAGTTAAAAAACGAGAAATAATGTAGGAAAATATCTGTATAAATACATTTAAATGTTACTCTGTCCTATTAATATTTAATTATTTCACCAAGCAAACCGGTATTACTACTACTCTTCTGAATGAGAAGGGTTCTTTTACTCCGTTTCAGCCCAAAAGGTAATGGCTTTAAATATAAACTCGGCAACACCCAGACAATAAAATCTTTTTGTTATGTAAAGAACTACCTACTACGTCCTGAGCTTTTTAAAACATCGTAAAAAATCTTTCTTACCATTATTTTAAATTAAATATTTACTTACTTAGGCCGTTGCTTATTACCAATAATTTTAGAAGTTGTTTTATTTCTACTTGATTGTATACATGTTATGTAGGAAAAGAAGATTAAAATTTATATTTTTAAATTTTCCAATTATTTTTAACTATAATATTAATAGTAAAAAAAACCTCTTTAAATAAAATACATTTTGTTTTATTAATGAAAACATGCAAGTAACGTCATCCCCTTTATTTTCAAAATTAAAATTGGTTTAAAATCATAAATCTCCTTCTTAATTTCTAAAATTATACGCAATTTAGAGAACAAACACACAAGTCTAGTTTCATTTCCCTACAGAAATAGCATCTAAAGAATAGTTTATTTAGAAAAATTATAGTTTAAGAAATCTATGAGTCTGTAACTATAATTTAACAATAAAAACCAAATTGTCTTTCGATTGTTATTGTTTTGGGGTCAATTTTCTTATATCTTTAAAAAGAAAGGAAGAAAACTGGATTGAAGTGAAATAAAAGCTAGACAAAAGTGCAATTACATAACAATATATCTGGATGAAAGTAAAAAACCGTTTTGGGGTCAATAAAAGTTTACTTTTTAAGGTTATTGATCTATATAAGATAAATAAGATTTTAAATATGGGTTCTTTTCAGTGTTCCAAAAAACGTAGTAGTATTTCTTCGATGACAGCCTGCCCATTCGAAACATTCAAAGTTGAACAACCCGGAAACTAATTGGAAGATTTAAATTAAATTTGTCACTAGTCCATAAATACTAAAAAAAAATAAAAAATGGGGGGTATTCAATTTAATTCAATTTAAATGAAGCTACACACTAGAAGATTTCTAAATATTTTGTTTAGTAACTAACCATCTTAAAATACCTAATAATACTTCTAACCCCTTTTTCCCTAAATTACAGATAGAAAATTTTAAAGTTGAAAGTATTCGAGGTAATTAAAAATCGTTTGCCACATAAGCAAGACATGACTATTGTGAAGGAATGACTTACCATGCCGTTTAGCACTAGTTATTAACACATTTCCCTGTATCGAACTAATCGAAGAGTGATTATTTCCTATTCACAAACTGTTTTTGTTGTTTAAATAATGAAATTGATTTTAAAACTACACAGATCATGTTCACAAATTTGAACAGTTTCCTTTACATACTTTATAACTTAATTCAAACAATACTTTTTGCCACCACAACACCTCATTGAGATTGTTAAGTTGCAATGATGACCAACTAACATCCAGCTGCCAAACTATTGCTAAAGAGTTTATCCCATTAAATAAAAATTGAAATTGAACATAAAAACACTACTCACATTGAATGTTCCTGATTTTCTGCGACAGAAAAGCATCTTCATCACAGCACTGCTCCATCCAACCACCTGTAAAAAGGTTTGCCATTTATCAAAACCATCGAGAGAGACAGACAGCAACTGTGTGCACCGCTACCCTTATTACAAGACCAGTGCCTGTCGTCGAGACAATTTGCGGTGGCAGTCGGAAACGGCCTGTTCCCGGAAAGAAGCTTTTGTACGACCATCTTCTATTAACGAACCTTAATAGAGTCTTAATGAAATCTAGGGTTGGTATGGATGTTGAGATAGAGATATTCGTCGATACGCGTTGCGAATCTTATAGTAGAAATATATTTGGGGGGTTGACATTACAAAGTAACACAAGAGTTTTTAATTTTTACACTTGTGTTTATTGCTCTTTTTGAAAGTAATTGTGATTTTAAAAATAAGGTTTCGAGATTAAAACTGGATTGCTCAACGAAACCAAATAGGATCGTTATTTGAGAAACCTGCGTTTGAAATGGGCCAAATCCATTTTTGAAAAATAATCAAAAATATTAATATTTTGTTACAGTCTCATAATCCAGAATATTCGACTGAGAATAATATAGTATGAAAAATTTCAGGCAATTATATTTTCAAGTAAATATCAGCCGTTTAAACGTGGGCAGCAAAATGTTTCCAATTTTGAACCAACTTTTCTAAAAGGACATAGTTCATATTGAATTCATTCATTTTTGCCTAAGATAATAAAATGTTATAAGATAAACAGTGAATCGAAAACTCTTCCACTGTCAGTCTTATTAAATCAACAAGCATAACGAGATGAAAAGGGGGGGGGGGGGTTCCAAACAGATACAGTAGTTTCATTCGATCCATTAAATAAAGAATTAACAAATAACAACCTGCAAATAACAGTATGGACATTTTAAACTTTAAACAATCACCTATTATTAATTTCAATACTAGACAATTTCGTGTGGGGGGGGGGGGGGGGGTCTTTCGAGCTTCTTTTCGGAACTTCACTGGTGTGTGGATGGCAAAAAAAAACAAAAAAACAAATAAGACGTTAATTTGTAAAAATAAACTATTTGCACGACAGTTGGAAATAAGTCCATTAAGGAACGTAAAAAATTTGCGCAAGTAATTAATTGAATGGTTAGTTTTCAAATATCGTCACATGAAAGAGAGGGGGCATAAAGTCGGGGATTCATTTCGAGAGAAGTATTTGGAATTCATTTGTTAAAATGGGTAATGCAACCAGGGAACAATTCCAATTGACTCAACATTGGAACTAACCCCATAGACACGATTGTTGATGTTATTAGATATTAACATTTTTAATAATATGTAATAATATTTTATTTATTATATATTATAATATTATACTTTATATATTAATATATTATAATATTTTATGTCATTGATCAAACGTACTGAACAGAGTATTAACAGTTACACACAATAATTCAGAAGTTTTCAGTCATTTTGGGCCTAGTTACTGGTCTTATGGAAAATAAGCCCTTGAACAACAATGAAGAGATATGTTAAGCATTTTAAACAACACCTGTACTAGTCATGTATTTATGTTTGATCCTTTTCCTCGTCAAACAGAAATATTGAGTTTTACAAAGTGCTTTCGAATTTCAGTCGACATTTATCGACTGAGAAAACTATAGTTGCTTTTCCTTAGCTTTATCAATATATTGCTTAAAACTTGAGATAATAGTACAACATGGTAGAATTAGTTAAAGGCGATACGCACAGTCACTTGAACTATAATCAATGTGTCTACCTCAATAATTGGAATTCTAAGCAAAAAGAAAGGGTAATAATTGTAACTAATTCAAAATCCGGAAAAAGTAAATAAATAAATAAATAAATAAATAAATAAATAAATAAATAAATAAATAAATAAATAAATAAATAAATAAATAAATAAATAAATAAATAAATAAATAAATAAATAAATAAATAAATAAATAAATAAATAAATAAATAAATAAATAAATAAATAAATAAATAAATAAATAAATAAATAAATAAATAAATAAATAAATAAATAAATAAATAAGTAAATAAATAAATAAATAAATTAATTAATTAATTAATAAATAAACTTTCGAGCCTGAAAACTAAACTGCAGTGGCATTCCACAGAAACCGAAATCTCATTTTCACACTCGACAGTATCATATTTAAATCATCATAATTATTAACTCAAAATATAATAAAGTATTTATATCTTAGAAGATATAAATACTTTATCTAATTAGATTAGTAATTTTAGACCATGGAAATGTTACCTTATATCTTGATAGAACAGTGCTATTTGACACAAAAAATTTCTTCCACGTGACACATGCCCTCTGAAGTTTATTCAATTAAATGTTGACTAAAATGTTGCATAAGCAAGGAAGAAATATGTGCTAAGTAAAAATTACATATTTTAAGAACCATTTCCTTTCAATATTTCTTGTTAATAATAGTTAATAGGTTAGCAGAGAATAGATTCATTTGTCTCAATCACACAAGTCAGACATGTAAATCCTCGTAGCAATTAACTCATTAACTATAAGGAGTAACATGTACTTTAGTTGTACTGAAAACTATGCAAATTATCAGTTATCATAGCAGTTTTATCCTGAGGAAATGCAAATTTGAAGGATAAATAGCGCAATTAATCTTAAAGAAGAAGTCGAAACTCGTCCTGCATGGAATGGCCCTGTACTAATTTGATTTATGAATTAAGGATAAATTTGCACTAATATAAACTATGTCCTTAAAATTAAGATCTTCTTCATGTTGAGCATATATATTACTCAAATGAATCCATATTCAAAGTTAAATGACATTGTAATTTCTTGGCAAACGTATTATTGTCACCAAATATATCTCAACGTCCAAAATGGTACTGAAGTAACTTTTCATAAAAAAAAGAATAAAAATAAAACCTATGTGTTCAAATATTAAATAAAATACTTGTATAAAAGATTTCTTGATGAGTTGTTTTGCTGATAAATCAGCATGTTTTATTTACGGATTCGAAGTTACACTACTCCATTTTGCTGGGTGGCTCATTAATTGCAAACCGCTGGGTTTCCTGCCAAATCACCTTCTTGCGTAAAAGTATTTCTGCAAAGATGTACATCGTTACGCAATTGAAAAATAGTTTATTAATCTCCTCGATATAAATGAAATTCAGATGTTGAAAAAATATCCTGATGGAATCTACTTCTATAAAACCTCAGTGTCTTTCCATCTTTGTTAAATTGTCAAAATTTTGAACGTAAAATTCACTCAGCGTTTCTCCACCCATTACCACTTTAATTAGTATATTAAATGTGAATGGAAATTCTTGATTAATAAATTAAAGTGTGAAATATGAGCTTTTCTCCAAATGTACCTTCTTGCATTTACATGCGTTACAGAAGAAATGTGCGGCTTGCTTCTAAAATTCAAATTAAAAAGTCATTAAAATTAATTAAAGACAAAATAGTGACATTCGTAGAAAAAAACTGCCAATGTATCAAAATTAGCTCAAGAAACAAAAAATTTTGAAAAGCTACATAGCTTTTCGCATCCGTCTTTGATACTCCACTGTAAGGGTGAATAAAATGATCTAAACATCTCTTACTGAAAAAATTGTATCGAAATATAATTAGTAAATGTTGTAGTACTCTACTTTGAATCTTTTACAATAAGATAACATTTATTATCTTGAAATCCAAACGCTATGAATTCTTGAATCGTCTTGATTACTTTCCAAATTCGTTCGTCACATTGTCAAACATTGTCTTTGTTCTCTTTCACAGATTCTCTATGAAAGCTAAACATACATACACAGTCCTCTCAGTTTCCCGTATCAGTAAATTCCCTAAAAAATTATTTTTGTGAACATTATCGTGCACCAGCGATAAATCAACAATTTGAAACTTATTCTTTTTACTTTCAAAAAGAAGTTGTTAAGGAATGTGTTTCTTTTGCTATCAGAGATAAGGCCATCAGTGTAAATTGTAAAAATGTTATAAGTGAGGTAAGGAATCACAAAAAGTGTTATTTTCATGAATAATTCGTTTTAAAAGCCACAATATGTATTTTTTAGTTTTATATAGTCCCCATTGGAGGGAGGTCAATTGCAAGTGTGTATCTGAAATAAAATTACAAAGGCAAAGAGAAAATAACCATCTTACTCTAAAATGGAACAAATTAAAAAGATTTTCAGATTGAGTCTGTCATATCTTTTTTCAGAAAAATGCTGATAGCAATGCTCATACTATCAGTTGAACCGCACCTATTTAGGAAGCTCAATTTCCGTTGTGTCTACTTATTTTTGAAGGTAGAAATTAACGTATCGCCGACCCAGGGTATTGAACCGGAGTCGTGTCACATACTAGGGGTGTCTGTTACTAATGAATTATTAAAATTAATTTTAAAATGTTTATATTTTTGCTACAGAAACTAAATGCTTTCAACTAAAAAAGAAAAGACCAATAGGAAAAGTCTCTTAGTGAAAAGAATTGAAAAAAAAAAATTGTTTAAGGGCGTGTAATACTATAACATAAAGACGTTTTTTCTAGCTACAAAATTCCTAGCTAAAAATCTTGATATTAAAAGCTTTCATTGACATTCCGAAGCAAAACTTGGCATTGATACCCCAGATGGCATACGGTACTGTTTCAAAAGACAATCCAGTTGTATACATATTTTTATATAGTACAGTCTACTCGCAATAACTAGAAGTTCAAGGGACTGACCAAATTCTTTGAGTTATCCGAAGTTCGAGTTATCGGAAGTCACTCGGAAGTTTTTTTTTTTATTCAAGGCATATTTCATCAGAGACATCTTTTGCTTCTTCATGTAGAGTCCAGAAGATAATATTGAGTTTTGCTTTAAACTTTTCTAGCCATCCTGCACTTGCTATAAATCCTTCAACTTTTAGTAAACGGGCCAAGTCCTTCGCCTTTTCTTTTACATCACCTCACTAAAAGGGATTTTGAAATTATGACTTCGATATGTTTCTAACCATTTTAATAGAGCAACTTCGACACCACGAAAGGCACATACTGTCACTCATTTACACGATGGATCAAATTTCGATGCATGTCTTCTCAAAATCGTCTTAGTTTTCCAAAATGGTTGAAAGAGTATTCGGAGGAATTTTGTACTTTAAATCAAAGTCTTTCTTCTTAGATCGGAGATTTTGTTCAGTTTCATTGATCAATTTAAACCTTTCGAGTTTAACTTAGCATATTCAACTTGCGTTTTGACATTATTCCGAGCCAACGTATTTAAACCAACACCATTGACTCACACTTTAAATCTGGAATGGAATGCAAAGGCAAAAGCCCATTTGCTTTCTATAAGCGTCAGAGCAAAGGGGTTTTTCCTGGGTAACAAGTTAAATTGTAAAAACGATGTAAGGACAAAAAAAAAAAAAAAAAAAAAAATCGTTTTTTTTTTTTAATGATTGTTACGATAAAAAAATTCAAAAACTTCGACTTAAAAGTTGTTCACTTCGAGATATGGAGATAACTTTTTGTTCAAAAACATTAATTTGTCTTGGGACCTAATGAAAACTTTGAGATAAACGAGCATTCGACGTATGAGACTTCGAGTTATAGCGAGTTGACTGTAATATGCTTTTGTTACTCAATAGGCCTACATTCAATATGTCCGTGGATTATTTTTCAAAATTTTAACTTTAATTAAAAATAATGCTTTATAATCTTGTCAAATATTATGTTTATGTTGTAGTATGTTAGTGTAATTAAGAAATAAAGTTTGAAAATGAAAACTTACAAATTTTTTCCTTCATTAATTTTCCTTCTTCAGAAAAATTACTCTTGAATAACCTTCGTTTGGAACGTTTAGACCCCCTTTTCGACCCTTTAGAATGAGTTAATCAACATCGGAATAGCTTACTTTAGTCTATGCTTGCTGTAGTCAACATTTGCACCAAATTTCATACTTTCAAATATCTCACGTTCGAAACGTTTGACTCCTTTTCGATCCCTTAAAGTTGGTTAATAGAGATTAGAATTACTTTTTCTATAACTGTCCTTGTTGACATTTGCACCAAATTTCATTAATGTGATTTTAAGGGAAGTGGTAGAATTAGCGATGAGTCAGTGAGTGGACTTTTCCTTTTATGTATAGGGATTAAAGTCCAATTTTCTCAATTTATAGAACAATTATAAACTGCACAATGAAACAATACATTAATAAACTATGTACTGCTATTCGGTATGAATAAAGTAATGAAAACCGTTATCTTTTTTTATATACACTAGTTGACATCAAAATTTAAGAACGAAATAGTTTATCCTTAATAACTTCTCAGCGGAACAGCATAGGCAGCAGAATGAAATTCTCATCAAAGAGCTATCTTTATGTAACATAGTTGCAAAACGGAAATACAAATTGTACGTGAGGATATATGTAAAATAATGGAGTACCATTAGTCTGCTCCATTACAGATGCATCCCTAAAAAAAAACACCCTCGTCTCCAAGAATTGACTTTTAGTTCGAGATATGATTTTTCCTATCATCAATGTTTATTTTGCATTGTATTCTCATACCTAACATGAGGAATGAGGATTTTTATGAGGCATGATGATTTTTATGAGGCATGATGATTTTTATGAGGCATGATGATTTTTATGAGGCATAGTGGTTAAATTGCTGGTCCCACCTTTAGAACTGTCATGAAGAGATGGAAAGTACCCAATACACCGAATGTTTAAACAATTCGTCTCATGGAAGCGTCCCACACATGTTTGATAAAGTTTGGGTTAGAGGAGTGATCTGGCTTAGGTATAAAAGCGATGTTCGTTTCTTTTAATCGTTTTTGTAATGCAACAGTGTCATAAAATGTGCCATAAATATCAATAAACATGAGTTAAAAATCAATATTTCACCCTTATAGACTTGCCTAAATCTAGATAACGTAATTACAGTAAAAAAGTCGTTTTTAATTATTTTTGGCTTTACAGGGATGCTCAATACTGCAATCTAGGAATTGCACCCAAAGGTCAAAACTTTTTAACATCAGATAGTTTTTACTGAAAGAATGTATTCAGTCTCATGAGTATATGAGTAATATTGAACGTCATGATATTACGCGGTAAATACAAATTCCAGATAACGATTTGATGGCGAACAGTTTTGGTCTTAGTTTGCTATAGGTTAGATTGCTTTATAAAACTTCCCAGTAACGCAAAAAATAATTAAAGTCGATTTTTTTACTGTAATTACGTTACCTAGATCTAGGCAAGTCTATAATGGTGAAATATTGATTTCAAACTCATGTTTGTTGATATTTATGGCGATTTTATATCACTGTTGCATTAGAAAAAAGATTAAAAAATACGAACATCGCTTCTATACTCAAGCCAGATCACTCCTCTAACCCAAATTTTATCAAACATGTGTGGGACGCTTCCATGAGACGATTTGTTTAAATATTCGATGTATTGGGAACTTTCCATCTCTTCAAAACAGTTTCTAAAGGTGGGACCAGCAATTTAACACTATGCCTCATAAAAATCCTCATGTTAGGTATGAAAATACAGTGGAAAGTAAACATTTATGACAAGAAAGATCATATCTCTTACTAAAAGTCAATTCTTTGAGTCGTGTGATTTTTAATAGGGATGCATCTGTAATGGAGCAGACTAATGGTACTCCATTCTTTTACATATACCCCTACGTACACTTTGTATTTCATTTTGCAACTATGTTGTTTTAGTTATCGTTATGTTGCATAAAGATAGCTCTTTGATGAAAATTTCATTCTGCTGTCTGTGCTGTTCCGCTGAGAAGTCATTAAGAATAAACCATCTCGTCCTTAAGTTTTGTCAACCAGTGTAGTTATTAGGAACACAAAATAATGATTTCAAATAGGGAAACATTTAAAAATAAACCAATAAAATACTCTAAATTCTTACAAAGCCTGCTAGTAATTCTAGTAAAGTGAAAGAAATTGCTGCAATTTAAATAGTAAAAAGAAAAATGAATAATGTCAACTAGAGTGTGGTAGATAATTCTGATTGATTTTACAATGGAAATTACAACACGAGATAAACAAGTTGAATTGTGACAGTAACTGCCATAAAAAGGTAGTTTTTACTCACGTTCGTCAAATATTATCAATAATACAAATATTATTAATTACGTGACAAGTCCAGATAACAAGAGTGTAGAATTTAGCTGCATTTAATGACTGAAATTCCCCCTGCTAAGGTTGACAACTTGCAGTAACAGAAACCCAGCCAATTTAAAGTCTTTTTTTTTTATAAAAAAAAAATGTCGCTAATTGGCGAGTCTATCAATGGGCTTGTCAAAAAAAGTAACCGTACCTCAAAATTTTAATCCTATCTTAGTTGCAAAGAATTTGGGAAATTCCCATGAAGTTACCATGGAAACACTCTTACGATGAAATTGTTAAGCCATTCCTGTTAAATTTTGACGTGGGTTATGGAAACTCGTATCTCTGAGACCTTCCATTTGACATATAGTTCGTGCCTGTTGCACTCGTAGTTTGTCCGGGAAAATTGACCTCTATCGGATAGACTGAGTCTTCGTATATGCTTCTCATAAAATTAGTATTGGGCAGAAGCTAAAAGTATTGATATAGACATCGGTTTATAGATATTCTTGGTAGCATGATGTAAATTAATTAATCGTATTAATAATGTCCAATAACAAATATTGACTTGATCATCACGTATAGTATCCCACAGAAAGTGTGCTTCCAAGAATTCTAACTCAAATTAAGTTATCATTTAGTCATGAGAAGGAACATTTATATACAAAATACTATTGTTATGAAGATAATTCAATTATTTACTCGATTTACCGTTCTTTTAGTGGAACAAAACAATTTATACGACAAAAAGTTAAGAAAACGTATTTTTAAACATAAAAATTTCATTTTCATGGGTTAAAGGAACATCAGCACTGAACAGAAAATTTCCGAAAACAAACAAAGCTGTTCAAAAAGAGTTTATTCACTTTGGGTTTTTTGTCACCATCACCAACCTAAACATATAACTATATAATCACAATAATATCTTTAAAAATAATTTCGAATATTCAATTCAAGTAGTAAATCACTAAGCTATCGTGAAGTCAGATATTTCGAAGGCGTTGTGACATCATCCGGCGTAAGAAGTAACGTGGTTATAATGTTAAACATTATGTTTATCATCCGAGGAGAAAAATAATTAAAATCAAACTAACTGAAATTATCTTATCGCACATAAACTGGAGTAAATTTCAGAAAGAAAGAAAAAAGATAATCAACTATAGAATAAGCCAAAATAGGAACTATGCATGTGCTTTTAATAAAAACATGGAAAGTCTCAAACTCAAAAATTGCAATTTTGAAAGTATAAAAAAGAAAGAAATTTAAATAATTTTATCGCTGGCAGAAAAGCGTTTAGGGTAAAACTAAACTTTTATAGAAAAAAGTTTGCTTTATATTTTTAGGGTTCCATCAATTATAATTATCAAAACACACTTTTAGTTCTCCTTAAGAATTGCCATGCTAAAGTTATGACACTTGCTCATGCGTTCGTAATAAACTACAAATCAATCGAAATGCAAATGATACATCGAGGCTCGTGAATCAGTCTTTTGTATCAAATAGAAGGAAGTCTACAATTTAAAGACACACTCACCTAAAGAAAGTTCGAAGGTTAGGCACTCTGTTCTGTGGCATGTCCTCTCGATAGGGAAAGTCGAGAAATTCTGACGCGGATTTACAACCTGACTGACCGGGTCGCCGCAGTTGGGATTCTCGTAAGATGACGTCGTACTGGGAGGAGAGAGGCCCTCCAATTATTAACCCTCTTTTTACCTGTTTCTGATGGCAGCACCATAGACAGCACGCTAGCGCAGATGATAATGTAAATAATGTTGTCGGATCTTGTTCATTTTGTCACTTTTATTCATCAATGGAATACCGTGGTTCGCAATTTTTAAAAACATATTTTGGCCTTGATTAGAGCACGCGCAAAGGATTATCTTGCTGATTAACACTAATATATATATATAGAGAGAGAGTTTTTTTTTTTCAAAAGAAAGGTTATAATTTTAAGTGTGTAAAACGGATAGGTTTCTTTCAATATTTTCTTACTCGTGGTGTTTTGGAAATAGTTCGTAAACTATTTATTGAAGAGTTTCTATAAGTTCGTTTTTTCTATAATCTTTGGAATCAGGTACAATACAAATAAAAACCTGTTTTGGAATTTTCTTTCAAAATTAAAATAATGTACACTTTTATAAAATTAAAACAGGATGTTTTAACAATAATCAATATTATGTGCTGTGATATAATTGAAAAACTTCCTGCTTTAATTTTATTAAATCAAAGTGTACATTTATTTATTTATTTTTTGAATTTCGAGAGCTAATTTAACTTTTTAGTGTTTGAATTCAGCTTGATTCCAATTGTATAAAAAACGCATCTTAGGATTTTATCCAGTATATCAGGATATTTTGAACTTAACCCCTTGCCTGTGACGCCAGAACTCAATTCGTGCATCGCAAATGCGCCAATTTTGGAATGCCCGACCAGAGTTCGGGCAAGAGAAAAATTGGTGCTTCAATTCCCTTAAGCCTGAACTCAGTTTAGCAGTACGGCCCTCGTGTTGCCCTTGCGCCTTTAAATCTCAATCAATCCAAAAAAAAAAAAAAAAAAAAACATTTTTAGCACGTTTTTCTCAAGTATATTCAACAGGCAAGGGGTTAATTACGTTTTCCAAAGTGACCTTACCGATTTTATAGCATTTCTGCCATGTAAAGTAAATCTATAAATTGGAATCTAAAGTACCAGTAAATTCCATTACACATTTTTTTTTATTTACATTTCGGGTTGCACGCACAGCTAACCTTATATCATGCAATTCGTCAAATATCATCTAATGTAAACACTGTCAGTAACTAATTTGGTCTTGTTTTAAAAAAGCCAAACCAAGACGTTTATTCAGAACCGCAAAATATGTCTTTCACTTCATAATTCCGCGTATTTGTTCACTTCAAGATCATCTCAACTTGTGTTTTGTCTTATAATTATCCACAATCATTTTATAATAGTTGAGAATAAGAATATAGTCCAAACGATAGAGAGTAAGTGATCTCAGCCTTTAGTTACGAGGCACCCCACCTCCACGCGCCTGATGAAAAAATTTCCAGAACACAAGCTGCCGACATAATGTTGCAAAAGATTTGTTGTAAATAAGTCCACTATAAAAAGAAAATCAACAACATTTGATTTAAAATAAAAAATAAAGTTCTTTGGTGTTAACATTTAATTATTTCTTTGTCGATTTCGTTGCGTCAACTGCTGTAGATAAAATTGAAAATTCTTTCATTGAATGAGTGTTGAAATAAACGGTATCACTGTTGCTGTATTGACAAAAATATTGCATTATATTTATCGTGCCGCGGCTCTTCAAGTTTTAACTGAACTTAAAAGTAAACTAATAAAGCAATAAATGATTGTAAATTTGTGCTTTTGTTTGGGTAAACTCATTATAAACTTACTGCGTAATTTCCAACCCGAGAAATAATGAAAACGCTGTGATGCATATAGAGAGCAGAGAAGGGGGAACAACTGGTAACACTGTTCTCAAATATCAACTTAAAAACATCATCCCCGCCACCCCCTAGCATCTTATCAGTCGCAATTAGAGGTCGGAAATATCGATCAAAATAAATATCGATACTATATCGTTGCATAGAAAAAAATATCGATAAAATATCGATATATCGATACATGATTTTTTAATATTTTTTTTTTATTTTTAATTTTGCCAGAAACGAAGTTTTTCAGAGCAAATTACTACTTTTCATTCTTTTTGTAAGCTGACTACATTTCCAATTGAAATTGATCTATTACAAAAGAAAAAGTTATGTTATCGCTTAATTGGTCCAATAATTTTAAGAAAAATTTAGATACTTTTCAATAACTTTTATAGGCAACGTTGAATATTTTATACATAATATTTCTACAATGTAAATAACTGAAAAATTAACAGAGCGATATATATATATATATATATATATATATATATATATATATATATATATATATATATATATATATATATATATATGCCAACCTATATATATATATATATATATATATATATATATATATATATATATATATATATATATATATATATATATATATATATATATATATATATATATATATATATATATATATATATATATATATATATATATATATATATATATATATATATATATAATTAACACATTTGTTCCAATTTTATTTTAATTTTCAAAAGCCAGGTAGGTGCACCCCCTTGAACCTTCCTGTTGGCACCCATGATTATGAAGTGTGTGGCAAAATATTGATCATTGGTGCACTTTTAACTGCCTCTCAGCCAAGTCCAAATTTTAGTTCTGATGCTTTTGAAAAAGGAATAGAGAAAATCGAAAAAATACATGGAACTACAAAACGATCATTAAAAAAATAAAAATGTTTGAAAATATCGATTTATCGGTGACCTTTATCGATAGTTTTAATATCGATATTTTTTTTAAATATCAATACAAATATCGTCCTATTGATATATCGCCGACCTCTAGTCGCAATATGGAACAATCAGAATTCACTATTTTTTGTTACTCTGAAACCAACGAACTATAATGGCACGGTGCAACAACATAGTTATAGTAACAACAGTTGCGATCTGCGATCGATGGTCATAATGACCATTGTGAATCGTAACCAGTAGCGGCCCGTGGTCGAAAATGTAAAACAGCCGGAATCATGCGACTTTCCAACACCCCCCCCCCCCCCCCAACCACACACACATTTTCCACAATCATCATGTACAGTACCCAAAAATAAAACAGAACGATGGCTATATCTTCGGTTCTAATTATCGTAGAATCTTACGGTTTGCACCAAAATGTTTTGCTTACGATTTTCTATATATCTGATGCAATTTTTTTTCTTGAGGGACCGTATACTAAGTAAAAGTAACGCTATCTTTGAAAATTTCAATACGAACCCTTATTTTTTATCATTTCATTCGATTCAGAATACATCATTTACCCTATATACCAAATTTCAATGCATTATGTTGAAAAACACGTCACTTATGAGCGAAAATATTTCGACCATTTTTTGACCGATCTTCAGGGAGAATTTCCATAAAACGAAAGGTATTTTTAAGGTTCTTCACAGCGGGAGAAATCGAACGGTTAATGTGGCGCGTTTAACGAAGATTAAAAAATACAAGTATTAGTCTAAAATTGCATAGAAAGTACTTGGATTTATAGTGTCATGCTTAAGATTAATACAAAAATAGCAAGTAAATGCAAAAGTAACATAATTTTTTTACAACATTAAAGATGTGCATTCTTCACACGAAATAAATAAAATATCGAAAACTGTAATTGCAGAAATATAACGAATACTACTGATAATTAGAAAATTAATAAATATTAAATGTAGGCATTAGTAAACAGTATTTAGCAAAGCATGAATATTTTACAGAAATATTTCACTATAAACACAAATGTAACTAGATCGTTGAAATTATTTATAAAATGAAAAAGTCACATGATTCGGTAAAATTTTTAAAGGATAACTTATTGAAATTGCTTAAAAAATGTTGTTTTAAATAAATGGAATTTAAGGAAGCAAATTAAAAAAAAAATAAAAAATTGATAGTTTACAGAAAAAATAATTAATAATTTAAAAAACTAAAAAACACTCTTTAATAGAAAATCAACCTAAAAAGTAGAAAATAATCAATAGATTAAAAAACTAAGATACACGCTTTAATAGAAAAGTGAACTAAAAAGTAGAAGATAATTTTAAATAAGTTTGAAATAAGAATAGAGTGATTAACAAGAAATATTTATTTTATCGTACAAAAGCGTGGGGTGCTTTTTAAGATATTTTCATAATGGCTCTACTTTTACCAATATCTGTCATTAAATATTTACAAAAATTGACATCAAGCACCCCACGCTTTTTTACGATAAAATAAATATTTCTTGTTAATCACTCTATTCTTATTTCAAACTTATTTAAAATTATCTTCTACTTTTTAGTTCACTTTCCTATTAAAGCGTGTTTCTTAGTTTTTAAACTATTGGTTATACGATAATTAAACGTTATGCGATTTTCCACACCTCTAGTTTACCTTGAATTAATCTTTGATAGTTTTCAAAAGTCGTCTACTATACGGTCCCTTAAAGTGAGCGTTTTTTACATTTTCTCTAAAAAATCGAGAACTAATAGTCAAAATGGAAAGAAAAAAATTATGGGGGGGTTTTAGACCATGGTAAAGTTAATGAAAGCAAAAAAATATATGTTTCTATTAAAAAAAAAATTTTAATTGCTTTATTAATTAATAATTAATTATTAAAAAAGAAATTGATTCAAAAGATGATTGCTATTTATGTTTGGCCATTTACAAACTACCTTTTGAAAAAAAAAATATTGAAATATATTAATTATTTAAGTATTTATGGCCAAAAAACCAACTTTTTTTTTAACATTAATTTATCATTTTCTTTTTATCATTTAAATTACAAACCATTCATTAGAAAATTACGAATTTTCGCATTCTTTTTTAATGCTGAATCCAAATATGGAATAATATTATGAGGTTGCTATTGAACTTTTTAAAGTTTGGTTCTGTTTTAATATGTAGATGACCCCTCATGATAAAAAAAACTACACACAATTATTAAAAACCTTTCACGAATTACAACGGTACCTTTTGTTTGTTATTTCAACAATTAGAACAAAAGATATAGCCATCGTTCTGTTTTTTTTTGGGGGGGGGGGGGTACTGTACAATCACACTTGAACTTTTTTTTTAAATTATCATTTTAAAAATAGGATTTTTTTGCACTTTAAAGTACATAATTAGTAATGATGTTTAAACGAAAAAAAAATCAGTTTTATTCAAAAATTAATTAACTAGTTAACATTTAACTCGTTATAATAAGCATATTTTTGAACAGTGATTACTCGAGTTTATTGGGGCCAAGAAAAGAGATTATGGTTGGAGATTATTCATAATATCGTATTCTTAATGTTATGAATCTTCACCTAGTTTCTAGAACATATAGTTTTTTAATAGAATATTTTTAACATTGAAAGTAGAAAAAATCAAAATTTCTCTAAAAACTTTAGCATTTAAAAACTTAGCAAAATTCCTTTTCTTTTCTAATCAATTTGACTGAGGTTCAAAATATCTAATAGTTAATGTAGATTTGAATTCTCAAATCATTTTTCAAAAAGATTATATCAAACTTCAGTTATCACTGTTTAAATGAAGTTTCACGTGCCAAAAACACGACTTTTTAGATGAGTACGTCATGAAGCTAGCGAGGCTCCTTGGTTTGAAGCGTCATCTGCCTTCCTCTCACTCACGAATGTTTGTTGATATACACCTCCCATTCTATATTAGTCTCTAAAATGTTTTGTTCATATTTAATTTGTGCCGTCCTTTCGTAATTAAAACCTATTAGCCAAGATATAGAGAGAACTCTTGCCCTTCATTTTATTACTTGTTATACACGAATCACGAAACTTAACGACTTTACGAACGAACGGGGAAGCCGTCCCACAGAGTTTAAAGTATTAAAATTTATTTTCAGAACAAAATAGTACTTCAAACTAATAAAATAACTCTCTAACCTTTATATTATATCATTATCATGCAAGAATTCCATCTGGAGATTATTTTAAAGCAGATATTCTCAAGGGCAGCCTCTTCATTTTAGAAAGTTGTAAAATATATAATTTTAGTTTTGTACTAATAAATTTAGATACAGCCCGGCTGCAGTGGCTGTAGTAGCCGCCACTGCATCATACCAAGGGTAGATATAGCATCGAATTATGAATGCAAACAGTTCTGTCTCGTTGGTAGAATTTCTAAGGAAAATCTTGCAGTTCTTTGGAAGTTGGCCGTTATAGGTCTCAATCTCAGCAAAATAGTACTTCAAACTAATAAAATAACTCTCCAATCTTCAAATGATACCATTATCTTGCAAAAATTCCATTGAGAGATTATTTTAAAGCGGAAATTCTCCAAGGCAGAAGCTTCATTTTAGAAAGTTGTAAAATATATAATTTTAGTTTTGAACTAATAAATTTAGATGCAGCCTAGCTGCAGTGGCTGTAGAGCACGAGCTGCCACTAATCGTAACTGTTGTCGATTACCAACTAAACAAAGTGCACTTCTAAAAGTTTATCAGGGATTCTTGTGGATTTTTATCTTGCGTCAAATGAAAAAAAAAAGGTTGTTAAGAACTTTGTAAATGTAAGTGAAACAATATGAACTGCACTCTTAAGTGGTTTTGAAAGGAAGAATACCATACATGCAGGGGCGTACTGGGGCATAAAGTCAGCCTGGTGATTTTAAATTTGATGCCGGCCCAAATTTTCAATATAATCGTTAATTAAACTTTAATAGTTATTGTTTATAATAAAATAACTCCATTAATTAATTAATTAATTAATTAATTAATTAATTAATTAAATATTTTTAATAGCAGCTTAAATATTTATATTTAATGATTACTAGCAGTGTGGCCCTGCGCTGCTAGATTTTCCAAGAATTTTTTTAATGTCGTTAAATTTTAATGAAAACAACTTTTAATCGAATTTAAAATTTGTTCTCTACAATCTCCATATACTAAAGCTTCTGTGTAACAAATTTCGCACCTCTAGGTGCAAAACTGTGGATTTGTATAAGGTTCAGACGTACGGACAACTCACTTTTATAGATATAGATTTATATTCAATAATTAAAAAGTGTAATGAATTAATTTTGATACTTTAATTTTGTAAGAATTAGTTTAATTAAATCCAATTTTATCTGTATACTATTTTTACCTCCCTTGAGTGAATTTGATTTCCATAAACCATTGAGAATTTGTTGCAAAACCTATAGCAACGCAATCTAAATTTCAAAATTAAGAATGTTCATGTATATAACTAGCATGTTTATAAAAAAAATGACATCCAAAATTATAATATATATTTAACCTTAAAAGCTATGAAATAGGTAAAAAGTCGTCATACGATAATATATATTATGTATGTTATATTTGGAAAATACATGTACTGTATCATATTAAAGTAATGTGTAAAATATTCAGAATAAAGTGATTGGGATATGAAGACATTGGGCTTTTTGAAAAAACGTTAAGACAACTATATACATTGAAAAAAAAAAAAAATCTTAAGTATCGAAACGGCCCATTTTTTACAGACACTGACCGGCCCGGTGATTGCACCGGACAACCCTATGGCCAGTACCCCCCTGCATACATGAGAACTTAAGACATGACAATTGACATAAAATTTTCCATAGAATAGATGAAAATAATTGCATTATCTGATGGAAATAATGCTTTTTATCTATTAGCTTCCAATGAAAATTCTATTTTATACCTATCTGTAAAGAATCAATGAAATATATGTTTGGTAAGAATTGAGAATCATTATGAGAGTTGATGAGAAAAGATTATATTCAATATATTAATCCAACCCCGATGATACTGTACAATTACGATGAGATCCCAACACTTGCCTATAAAAATAAGATCTATTCTCGAACAGTGAAATTCCCGATTCGAGCCATATCGTGTAAACCAATAAGAGATCATTCATTATATAATAAATTGTGTTTCTTGCGCGTATTAAGACTACTACTGATTCTTGCTCATATTGCGACCACCAACCACCATTATCAAATACAAATATACAAACACAAAAATTACGACCAACTATAGGCGCAAGATCTATCAAGGTTGGCCCAATAAAACTTTGCTGAACAATTCCTCAGTATAAATCCAGCTTTTTTTTTAAAACTGTTGACTCCGATACAATTTATGATGTGGTCCGGCAGCTTGTTTTGCTTATTAATCACTCTATTGAAAACTAATGTTCCCTGGCAAAAATAATGTACGTTGGCGTTCGTTGAGGCTGAACCGAACCCACGATCTCTAAATCATGAGCTTTATTTTCGCCGGCCACCTTGCATCTTTTTTTGCCGCTCATTTGTTATTGTGATTTGTGAATGACCGCGTGCAGAAACGTTTACTGTTTTGCTGATGGCAGGGGCGCCCTGCCCATAGGGTTGTCCAGGGTAATCACTCGGCCGGTCATCGGTCAGTGTCTGTAAAAAATGCACCGGTCCGTGGAAGTTTTTTTTTTTTTTTTTAATTTTTTTTTTTTTACAATTTAATAGTTGCTTTTCTTAACTTTTATATAAAAAGGTCATGCATTCAATGTTGCACTTAGAAAATAGATGCACTAAGATTTATATACTATCGCATTAAGAGTTTTTACTTATTTTATAACTTTTAAGATAAAATATACATCATCGTTTCGAATATAATTTTCTAATAACCTGGACATTAACCAGTACTAACCTTTTCTATAACATGGGCATTCTTTATTTTGCAATTCAGATTTCTTTGATTTAGTTTTTGTTTCAAACTATTAATGGTTTATAGAAACCAAGTTCATTGAAATGAGTTATAAATAGTAGAGACAATTTTATGTAATTAAACTAATTATTGAAAGAATTCAATTATTAAAATTAATAAAAGTATAAAATTGCAGAAAACTATAATAAAACTAGTTAATTATTGAAAATAACTATTAAACATAAATATTTATGAAATAAAATTTATTAGTTCTCAAAACTATTTAATTATTAAAATTAGTTATTAGAATTATTTTATTAATTTCTAGTTGAATACCCGTGCTTCGCTACGAAATTTTAACATGTGCAATATTTTAGCTAGGTGTGAGGCCTTGCGTTGAGGAAATCCGTCATTGGTGTATAGGTCCTAATTTTTGGCGCTTCGCTAGCAGGAAGATTCATCGCTACGCAAAATCGAGCTCGCTCTGTTCACTGAAAAGTTAATTGACACATAAGTACAGACTTACTTCACTTACTGAAAGGCTAATTACTATGCAAGAATAGGCTCGCTTCTATCGATGAAAGGTTCATTGTTGCGTAAGCATAAACTCACTTCACTCACTAAAGCCTTAATATTAGAAGCCTCTCCCCTGTCGAGTTCCCCCCCCCCAAAAAAAAAATCCCCGTTAATATAATAATACAACACCCCTTTAAGATTATTTCAGCACGTGTTTGTGGAAAGCAAAATTAGAAGGCCAAAACTACTAATGTTGAAACTTTCAGAGCTCAGGCCTATTAGAAGTCGCTCTTTGTGAAAATATTAATTACAAAAATTAATCAAAATACAAACTAAAATGTTAACATTCTTTTTGTCAATAATCCAATTAAAAGGGCAAAACTACTTGTGGTGAAAATTTCAGAGTAGTAGCCTTATTAGATATCGTTCTGTAAAATATTTATTAATTAATTAAAAAAAATTAATTAAAAAAGAACTGAATAAAAATGTAAAATTCTGTTTTTCAAAAGTCCAATTAGGAGGCCACAACTACTTGTGTTGAAAATTTCAGAGCTGTAGCCCTATTAGATATCGTTTTGTTAACTATATATTAATCAATTAAAAAATATCTAAATAAAAATTTAAAATTATGTTTTTCAAAAGTTCAATTAAAAGGCCAAAACTACTTATGTTGAAACTTTCAGAGCTGTAGCCCTATTAGAAATCGTTTATTAAAATATTTATTAATTAATTAAAAAAATTAAGTAAAAAAGAACTAATTAAAAGTTTAAAATTATGTTTTTAAAAAGTTCAATTAGAACCCCAAAAGTACTTGAGCTGAAAATTTTAGAGCTGTAGCCCTATTGGAAATCGTTTTGTAAAATATTTATTAATTAATGTGGGAGCGAGCGAGTGTGATGATTTTGGGAGCGAGAGAGCAAACGCCATGGAAGAAAAAAAAGAAAAAAAAAAAAAAACTAAATAAAATTTTAAAATTCTGTTTTTTAAAATGT
Organism: Linyphia triangularis; assembly: GCA_963978545.1. Lineage (NCBI taxonomy): Eukaryota > Metazoa > Arthropoda > Arachnida > Araneae > Linyphiidae > Linyphia > Linyphia triangularis. Next base: position 53,900,106 of record OZ021724.1, on the reverse strand, counting down.
CCAATTAGAAGGCCAAAACTACTTATGTTAAACATAAAAGTCGTTTTGTAAAAAAAAAATTTAGTTAATTAAGAAAATTAATTACAAAATAACTACTAAAAATTTTAACATTCTATTTTTCAAAAATCCAATTAGAAGGCTAAAACTACTTATGTTGAAAATTTCCGAGCTGTATCTCTATTTGAAGTCCCTTTATAAAAAAATTAATTAAAAAAGAACTAATTAAAATTCGAACATTCTGTTTGACATATGTAAAATTAGAGGGCCAAAACTTCTTATGTTGAAATTTCAGAGCTCTAATATAAATTTAAGTAGGTTTCTGTAGATCCACAGAGCCACAGACGGATAGACACACAGCTTGTTTTATTATTATAGATAATCACTAAGATTTAATTAATGATTATATTGAAAATTTGGTCCGGCATAAATCTAATGTCACCGGTCCGATATTATGTCCCAATACGCCCCTGACTGATGGTGTATTGCCAAATTTGAAAACGATTCGGTGAAACTTGACTTTAGTATAACTTTTTTCGAAGAATTCCCTATCAGACAGAAAATGTAACTAAGTTTAGTTACTGATATTGAATTGCGGTTAGAAATTTTGGTGACCGATAAGTTCGGATGAATTTCGATTATGGACAAGAATCATCATTCAGTGATTGTTATTAAAACCCCTGTTACCTGCAAACTCCAGTTGGTGAAACATTCATACCTGTATTACCTGTCTGCAAAAGTTGGAATACGCATAAGTGTTTTTCCATCAACAAGAACTACTTATCGCTCTCTTTGGCATCTAACAATTTAAATCCTCCTAACGTTATAATATTTACGATTTGCAGTGATGTAATATTTACTGATTACTACTGATATTTAGTTATTCCAAAGGCCTGAGTTTTGCACAAGCCGAAAAAGTAACAGGGTTGGTGTCCCAAAATTTTCAAAAAGTTGTTGCGGTCAGCAGAAGTCTTTTAAAAACAAAATCTCAAAAAAAACAAAAAACATCAGATTACATACAGGATGAATTTTATTTTGAGTGATTTTCTGTTGGGTGAATTTGGGCTTTAGAAAATGGTTATCAATAAACTTGCAGACTAAACACGAAACTGATTGTTTGGGCGGGTTATTAATCTCACTGGAAAATCATTCACATTTTTCTTACTCTTGTGCTTGCCAATAGTTGTTACAATGTATTCAATGATAAAAATGCATTATTGATTAGTTTAAAGTTATATTCGGTGACATTAAATGCGAAAGTCGAATATCTGAAACCAATTTTGATTCACATGATTTTTTTTTTTTTTATAGTATATAGAATTCTAACAGGTTATATTTCAGTAATTGTATAAAATACTCAATATTATTTTAATCGTTATGTTAAAATTTTTGTAACATCTATTCTTACACATACTGTTTTGGACCATGTATATTCGAAGAAAACTAATTCCAACAACCAGTCAGTAATTATCGGAGCAACCCCTCCACCTAATTTTTTTTTTTTATAGTAGGCTCTGAAAATATATTGTACTCACAGATCCTGAGAGATGCAAGTCAGGCCTTGCTTATTTCTGACAAATTGTAAATATGTTTGAAATAAAAGATATTAACTCCTTAAAAGCGTTTGTAGGAAAAATTTTAAATTCTGTGCTACAGCTTCATAATATTTTGAGGATTTGGAAAAATTACTCGATAAATAAACTGAAAGAATGAAAATTTATTGGAATACATACAAACGAGTCTGGTTGCATAAAGAAGTATTATTATTGTTTTTGGGTTTGTTTATTTATACAGCAATTGTAATGCGCGCATAAACATATAAACATGCTATTTCAGTTTACGATCTATTTATTTATTTTGGTCCTATATGGAAAATATTTATAAAATTTCACAATGCACATTTTATGAAAACTTATGACAATTTAATGAAAACCTTGCAAATTCCTAATGTGAAAAAAATACGATACATTAGTTAATAAGCTCCTCAAGGGCGCAAACGATAGTTAATTTCCACTTTTTTACTGTAATTTGGTTAACTTGATCTAGACAAGTCTTTAATAGTGAAATATCAGTTTCTAAATCGTATTTATTGATACTTATGGCAAATTTTACATCACTTTTGCTTTGGATAAACAATTAAAAAAATATGAATATCGCCCCTCTAAGTAAGTCAGATCACTCCTCTCATCCAAATTTCATCCAACAAGTGTGGGACGCTTCTACCATATGCTTGGTGGAAAGATTTAATGTATTGGGAACTTTCCATAGCTTGCAAAGAGTTCAAAAGATGTGACGAGCAATTTAGCCTCTACAATTCATCAAGAAACTCATATGTTAAATATGAGAATGCAGTGCGAAGTAAACGCTGATGACAGGGAAGATCATATCTCACACTAAAAGTCCAACTCCATAAATTGCGTGATTTTTAATGTGGATGCATCTTTTTACAACTGCACACTAATGGTACTCCATTCTTTTGCATATCCCCCAATGTTAGACTTTGCATTTCAATTTAAAACTGAGTTGTTTTGCTTATCGTTATGTTACATAAAGATGTCTCTTTGATGTGAATTTCATGTGTCTATGCTGCTCCATTCGGAAGTTATTAGGGAAAGTTTGAAATATCCTTTAATTTTGCAGACCAGTGAGTGCAGACCAGCAGAGCTCAAACATTTACAACTTTTCAAATTAAATGGCTAGGAGAATTTGAGTGGCTAGCTTTTTCTGAAGAAAAATCCGGATCTTTTTGTAAATATTGCGAAATATTTTTGCACTCCAAAAATATAGGAAAAGGAGTTCACCAAGTAACAAGGGAATTATATAACACAGGCTTTCAGTAATTTGAAGAAAATGACGAACATTTTTTATCACTGCTGAAGATACAGAGCCAACTGTGGAGATAATGACCTTAAAGACCAATTAATGAAAAGAGCAGGGTTTTTTTTTTATTTAAAAAAAAGTTAAGTAGTAAAAAATGTAGAGGTAGTGAGGAAGATAAGATTAACGAGAATGCAATTAGTGTTAAATGCACACGTTTTATAAAATTATCCGCTATCATACAACATACAATAAAGCATTAGTTCACTTCAGTTATAAAAGTAAACTGAAAATATAAAAAAATAATGACTAGATTGGTTTGTCTCAATATTTCGTTTAAAACATCTTGAAAACTATCCTTATAATCATTAAATGAAAAAAAAAAAAAAAAAGTGCAAATAACAGTAAGTTTGGTCATACTGTCCCCTCCCCCCCCCCCCCCCCTCACTCACACACCGAAATTTCAACCGAAATTCGTTACTGCCCTATAGAGTTGCAGGACAGACGATACAGGCGTGAAATGTCCTTTGTAGAGAGTTTTATTTAAATTAATGTTAACGATTTGAAAAATGTATTTATGAAAATAACCACATTTTTGTTAGGATGAATTTTTAACCTTCCTTTCTTTATTGGCATACCATATGTTGATAGGAAACTTTTCCTTCGTATGACTGTAACCTGAATCCACTTTACAGACTGATTCAAATATTTATATATATATATATATATATATATATAATATTTGAATCAGTCAATTATTTTTAATATTTTCATCCATATAATTATTCAAATATTTTTATATTTTTTTATATATATATATATATATATATATATAAAAAAAAAAAAAAAAAATATTTGAATCAGTCAATTATTTTTAATATTTTCATTCATATAATTATTCAAATATTTTTATATTTTTTTATATATATATATATATATATATATATATATATATATATATATATATATATATATATATATATATATATAAAAAAAAAAAAAATATTTGAATCAGTCTTTAAAGTGGATTCAGGTTACAGTCATACGAAGGAAAAGTTTCCTATCAACATATGGTATGCCAATAAAGAAAGGAAGGTTAAAAATTCATCCTAACAAAAATATGGTTATTTTCATAAATACATTTTTCAAATGGTTAACATTAATTTAAATAAAACTCTCTACAAAGGACATTTCACGCCTGTATCGTCTGTCCTGCAACTCTATAGGGCAGTAGCGAATTTCGGTTGAAATTTCGGTGTGTGAGTGAGGGGGGGGGGGACAGTATGACCAAACTTACTGTTATTTGCACTTTATATATATATATATATATATATATATATATATCCAATCTCCAAGAGTGGGTCGTGCCACTTCCTGTTCCCCTAGTTTATTTGTTCTACTTCAGTTTTTTTAGAAGTCTTTTGTAGTTGGTTCTCTTACATATGTACGCGGAGGCAGGAGGTATCCACAGTCGAGGAAAAGGTGACGCTTTTGGCTCCTCCCACTGGTAACACCGTGGACCACCTTGACTTGGACAACCTTGCTCCGCTCCCGCTCTTCCAAACCCGCGAGCGTGAGCGTGACTGTAAATTTGTTGTTAACTCTGTGAATGCTCTTTGAAAAACGTGGTGGAAATTCCAGCGTGGTTATTTTCTTTTAAGGAAATTTATTTAGTGCTTGCTTTCTTGTGATTTATCACTCTTATTTGTGAGTTTTCCGTTCCTATTTGAATTTAAAGTGTACCTATTTATATAGGTTATTTACATTCTTGTAGACGTTTACAGCGTATCCTTACTTTGTTGTTTACTTGCGTTTAAAAATTGCTTGAGTTCTTCTTTTGTACATTTTATTTGCTTTATAATTTTATCTTATTTTCTAAAGTGCATAGTAATGTTCCGATTGCTTCCCATCAATCAAACAAAGATAAACATTATACTGTTAAACAAGTCTGTAAAGAGTGTCCCATAATTGACCACTGCTATTATAAAGGCAATGAAGTAATTTGTCAAACATTATGCAGTCATATATATAATTGTGCATGTCCTTCCAAAAACAATTTATGCAAACACATTCACAAAGTTCATTCTGTGTTAATTCGAAAAAATCAAGTAACCTCTGTAAGTAATTTACATGCTACAACGTTGTTGGAAGAAATGGATAATAATAACACTCACACAAGTTTTCATTCTGATAAACATGTTGATGCAACTTGTATTCCATGTAGAAATGAACTAAGATCAGCCAAATGCGATACAATATGTGAAGAACTATCAAAATTAGTCCAAAGTAAACAGTTACTGGAGTTTGTGCTAATAAATGTACTTAAGATATTAAATTAATTAGTTTCAAGTTGCAAAGGTACTTTAAGTATAAAAAGTATTACAATTTCTTCAAATGGCATTCCAAGTTAGCACCTAATCAAATGCTTACGCGTCAAATTAAATTGATTTTTTTTAAAAGCAAACATAAGAAAACTGAAAACAAAAACCTTAAATTCCAAAAAAGTACAGCTTAAAAAGATGTTTTAGTTCAGAAAACATTGATGATGCTTATTATTGTGGTTTTCCTCCACTCAAACTATTTAAATCTTCAAGTGATGTAATTCAATCTCCCTTCTCATATACTATAGAAGACGTTTCTAGGTCTTTTTCTGTTAGTTTAAGAGAAATAGATTGTCAATAAAATTTAGACATTTATAGTATGAGTTACATTTCCCTTAAATCTCTTGATAATTCTATAGATGATAACTTAAAAATGCTTAACTCCCCAATTTGTTAAAGGATGGCTGTATGATGAAATTGTTGATTCTTTTATAATCTTGTTGTGCAACGATAACTGTGAATTTTCATGCATTACATCAAGTTTTTCTTTGGTTATGTGTTTAGGAAACAACCTGTGCGATTTTGATCTTGCAACACCAGTTATATTTTTTCCTGTTTGCTTCACTGATCATTGTGTTTTAATAGTTTTAAATAAGGTAAATAAAGTTATCAAACTATGACCCAAAGCCTAACAACAATTACCAGGTGTATTTTAATCATTTTAAAAGTTCTTTGGCAAAAGTGGGCATAAAAAATTTACATGAATGGACCATAACTTCACCTCATATAGTTCAGCAAGATTATATCATTTGTGGTGTGTATGTTATTATGTACATCAAATAATGCATGGATGTAATTTATCCAAGTCCTTCAATCCACACACGTTTAGGTCATATATGTATTATGCTTTGCTGAGTGCAGTTCCGTTGAAGTTTAGTAATGATGAAAATTACATTTGTTCTGATAACATTCAACATGAAGTTTCTCAATCCAATGTAACCCAACCAAAATAGCTCTATAGTTTCTCAATTCAAAAAAAAAAAAATGAAGATAATGTCTCGAATCATGTAATCACCATAAATGGTATCACAATTACTCAATATATGCTTAAATCTGTAGATCCTTTCCCTACTTCTAATGAAGAGAGAATTTTAAAATTAGCTTCCCCTTGCTTTAAAAAGGGTTAGTTGTATAATTCAGTAATTGATGTATTTATTTATAATATAACTAAGCACAATTCAAGCATTAAATCTATGAATTCTGTACTTTCATTAGAAATGCTAAACAAATTTGCTTATAAAAATCTGGGAAATGATCTAAAAGAAATTGAGCTTTTATTAATTTCTATTAAGATAAATTCTCATTAGGTGTTGCTACTTGCTTACATTAAAAAGTGTGAATTTCAATTTTTTTATCCATTGAGTAAGCAGATTACTAGAGATTTCATGAGTATTATAAGTAAGTGTGTTTTGTTTCTAAATGATTTGTTAGGCATTTCATCTAAGTGGTCAGTTAATTGTCCTCGGCATGTTCAACAAACAGATAATTTTAATTGTGGTCTGTTTATATGTTATTATGCTGAACAAATAATTAAAAACGCCTCATTAACCAAAGAATTTAATACTTATCCTTTTAGGGAATATGTGTATAAAAACATAGTGGGTTTGTCGTGATGAAAATATTTTATGTATGTGTTAGTAATTTACACCTATGTTAATTAAGTAAGTACATTTTTAAAGCAAGTAAGTACATTATGTAGTAATGGTTATATTGCATAAGTCTTGCAGGGAAGAGGCTGGCACCTGAGTTAAAAACTAAACCCCTGTTCAGTCATACTTATGCAATAAGAGGACCCGCAGGTGTCAGGCAATAATGCCGTCAAAAGCCTAATCCAAAATATTAATATGCATAATTAAAGTTTTTTAGTGTGACTCCTTTAAATAGATATTTCATTTTTAAAATAATTTTAACAGAAACATTGTGCTTGCTCACCATTTCAACATTGAAAATTAATTTAATTAAATTATTATTTTAATTTTATTCCATATGTTAAAAGCTCTTCTGTAATTTTTTTTATCAGAATGTGTTCTCATTTCTCTTGATAGAATTATCTCTTGAATTAATTGATAACACCACACAAAAATTAGAAATAAAATGAAGCTACTTTATTGTGTCAAATTACTTATGTTTGTTTTATTTATTCAACAGCGTAAAAGAAGCTTAATCAAGGACCATTTCTAGATATCTGGATCACCATTTAGAGAGAACATGTGTATTATTGATACGCATATGCATACATTACAAGAGTTTGAATTTTGTATATATTGTTTTTTATTTTAAATAATAAAATTCTTAAATAAAAGATGCTTTGTTTATTATATTCATTAGCGTATGCTATAAACTTCATAATTATTTTTGTAATGTGCCAATTATATAGCTCAATATTACCAGTTGTTGCCTATTATTTAGTGTGTAACAAATATATTCAGACCACCTCTTACTTGTTAATTAAAACCTTCAAACATAAGAGCACTGGAAACTATCAAATTCAGCATGGTAAATTGACACCTTAAACAATTAGTAATATATTTTCTAAAATTTATTATTATTTCTATAATATATTATTAATAGTTCCAAGGTTTTTTTAAACAAGCTCCAAATATTGTACACTTGTGAAATTCAAAAGATGATCTTTTTACTTTTATAGTAAGTTGCATTGATTTAGGTTAACAAAAAATTATGTTCTCCTTAAATTGATTGGAAAATTTCCAAAAGAAAGCAATATGCATTTATTGGTAAACAAAATATTCATTTCAATTTAGTAGAATGTGGTTATACAGGAAATCAGAAAAAGCTGCATTTCTTAAAATGGAATCTTTATTCATCTTTTTTTTTTTTTCTTTTTTTTTTTTTGCCCGATTGATATGGATGAACAATTTTAACTCCTTACCTTTAAAACATTCACTCCTATGAGAAAATTTTTATCATGGAATATTTGGATATAAATTCTAATCACCAATAGTGGAAATACTTATTTATTTAATGGGATATAAGATGCAAATTTTTAAAGGAATTTTGAGATTTCTGGGAGCGTAATAATTATTGTAGTTAGAAAAACAACTTTTAGAGACGATTTTTATTTTAAAAATATCTGTATTCTGATTGTTTTAATTTTTTTTCATATAAAACAATTTTTTTTTTCCAATTTATATTTTGATTATCACACACTTTCAGTATATTTTTAGAGTTTAAATCCAAAATTTCAAATAGTAAGGCCCATAAGTTTTTTCAAAAGTCATCATCACTTTCTAAAAGTAATTTAAATCACGAAAAGTATTTATGAAAATTTCGTGCATTTATAACAAACTGTTCTAGAGTTATATCGATTCAAAGTTCGCAAGATGATGAAAATATTACTAAGAAAAACAGACTTAAAAGTTGGTAATTATTGAATAGTAAGAGTTTAATGCAGGTTGAGTTAAAATTTTAATTTCATTGAACTCGAAAATATCAATATGTTTTGGAAAAATAATTTTTTATAACATTTTGTTACCCAATGGTGGGGGAGGGGAACAACTTAATTAACATTTTCCCAGGCAAATGTGAATTAAAGTTACAAAATCCGCAATTAAATAAAAAAAATTATATATGGGCCTCTGCCTCTTAAAGAGCTTGCCCCTACACCTAGGGAGCTGGTATGATTGGACTTAAGAGAGAATACAGGATATCCTATATTTCCACTGTTCTAAGCTGGAATTCTATATTTAGTAGATTTTTAACTCATTAGTGTTCATGGATACTTATAATAAATGTTCTGATACACAAGATCCGAAAAATGCTCAGTATATTTTATTTTTTTCATTACTTGCCTGGGTTAAAATTGAAAAATTATAGAACTAAACTTCGAAAGAGGAAGGGATAGGTGATTGATCACTGAGATTCTAACTAAATTAGGACTCTGGCTATAATAGATTCTCAAAGCACATGTAAGCGATCACATTTATTGGTATTTTCATTTTAAATTTGTAGTACATATAACCATATTTGTATATGCATATTTTCTTTCATATACGTAGAGAAACTAAACTAAAGAACGTTATTTTTCTTGCTGAATACCCGAGCTTTCGCAGCGAAATTGAAACTATTTTCAGCTTTATGGAAAGTAGACATTAAAATATTCCATAAGTGGAATGTTTTTATCTCTTTATGAACTCTTTACATATATATATATATATATACATACAGAGAGAGAGAGTTACAAAATCCTCAATTAATTAAATAAAAAAAATTTGTATATGGCCCTCTGCCTCTTAAAGAGCTCGATATATATATATATATATATATATGTCCATTTTTGTCTTATGGAAACGTGAGATATACTAATATTTTCAGCTCACAACTGATTATTAGATTTGAAGTAGGGCTTTGGGATAGTAAAAATTTGCAATATTTTATTCTATAGCTGTTCCAATTGAGGTTAGTTGAAATTGTAATTGTTTAGTGTCGCTTTTTATGGCTTTAAGAATGTGTGTACGGGTTTTCAGAGTGAATTCTAATTAAATTGAGACTCTGGCTATAATCTATTATAGCCAGAGTCTCAATTAAAAAGCATATGTAAGCGTTCTCAAAAGCATATGTCATTTATTGGTATTTTCATTTTTAATTTGCAGTACATATATAACCATATTTAATGGGAAGTAGGAAATTGGTGTTTTAAGATATTAAAACCTTTAAAATAAGTTACTTGAGATTGGAATGGCTTTAACATTATCTGTTTTACTTTTGTGTTAGCATTTGTTCTAAGTTTTAAAGTTTTGGTTGTATGAGAATTGGAGAAAAGTAGTGATAAGTGAATTAGGGCTTTAACAGGACCAGTAGAATATTCAATTCTTAGCGCCGACACTATTGTACTGCTGTAAAAAAAAGTAACCACTATAGTGATTGCAGCAGATATATGCTCTGCGACAAATGAAGAGCATATTGGTAGGAAATTCCAGTCTTTTATTATTAAAAAAGCAAATATGAGCAGATCTCCGTAAAAGACCTTTCAAAAGGCATTCCAGATGTGGTGATTCAGTAAGAGCGAGATGTCGTCACGATGCTTTAGCGAAGTATAGCTAAATTTATATTAAAATAGAAGTAATATGCATATTTATCAAACCCCATTTTTGTTTAAAATACGTTTCAAGGAGAGAATCCTTCAAACGTATTTTAAACCAAAATTCCCGTTGTTAATTAATTGTGATTTCATTATAAACACTTTTTAAAGCACAAAAAAACAGATTCCAAACGGAAATTAAAATAATACAGTGAAATTATTAAAGTGAAATTCCTGAAATTTAAAGGAAAATATCTATCTATCTTGAAGATGAATTGCCCATCTATATCCAGGCCTTTAGATATCTATCCCAGCCCTTTAATGTAGGGGGTCCACCACCACTTTGACGAGGTTGTCCAAAGCGAGGTGATCCATAGAGCAAAGAATAGGAGCAGAGGCGGCGTTTCCCATTGACCTTCATTGGAGAAAAACATTACATGTTTTGAGGCATCATGGGTAACATAATTCCAAAAGAAACAGCAAACGCCTTGCGTACTGTGTAAAATTTCGCATTTTAAAAATAGCGTTTTATCCACTAATATATGAATAAATCTTATGAAAAAATTCACATATTTTCCTTAGAATGTATACATTATGCTGCATTAAGAAGAAAAGAAGAAAGTTTCGGATAATTTTATTAAATTTGACTTCAAGAAGTTCACCTATTTTTGTCCGTCGACGGTAAAGTGTGGGGGTCATTCCAACACATTCTTCCCGCATCCGTGACGGATCGTGGCCGCATCATTCGCCATACAATTACCGGTGAAATTATAAATTTGAATAAAGGAAAAAGTTTCGGCTCAACAGGTTTATTTCTAACTATTCATTAAAATAACAAAGAATAGTAATTTTATGTTTTTGAATAATATTTAAGAAATTGAAAAAGTAATAGCATTACAAAATATTCTTTATTAAAATTCTTTAAAACACAACAACAATGGCAACAAAACACATAAAATATCATCTCGATCTGTCTTCATGATGCAAACAAACGTATCATATTTTTATTTGTTTTTTAGATATTTTAAAAGGTATTTAGTTTAGTTATGAAAGAACAAATAACCCATTAGCATGAATGTACACTTTTATTAAAAAGAACTTTTAACATCTTTAAAATGTTATTTTACAGGCGAACATATTCTTCATAAGTTCACCTTTCAATAATTACAAATAAAAAAACTATTACTAGATAACGAAAAATGGAAAAATATTTAATAATGAAAATCTCATTATTTAAGTATCATAATGCTTATTCAAATAATTGGTTTAACATTTTTTTTAAATACTGATTTAACATTTTTTTTTTTTTAAATCTTCCTTCCAAGATCAAGTTTTTGTGTTGAAGCTTAAACACAGTAGAATATCATGGCTTTGAAAAAGTGTAAAGAAAAATGTCATCTCTTATTTTGCATACGACTAAAATTAATGATAATTGATAAAAATTGATAATAGCAATTTCATAAAACGGAAATCCCATTTAGCAATTAACAAATGTTCAAGAAATTAAATTTTTTCATTATCTTTCCAAAAATTTAACATATTTTGTTAATGCATAATATTTAGCACATAATTTTAATGTATGTTATAATAACTATATATTGTAGGAATTGGACAGATGTATAACATAATTACACATTCACAATTACATAGCTGAAAAATTTTGTATTGTTAGGTAAACATGTAAATATAACTTTCGGTTTCACTTTTTCATCTTATGGGAAACTAATTCTTTTACACAACAAGTTCTTTATGAACTGTGATTTTTATTTATTGAATGCACTGCATCATATCATTGACTGGTTTCTTAACATTGAAACCAAAGTAGAGAATCAACAATGTTTTTCCATTTCCGGAGAGAAGAGCACACGTGCTTTCATTCAAAACTTGATCACCTAACGTGACTCATCCTTCCTCTCCAGAAAATACTGACTTCACGAAAACAATTCTTAAAAATTCAGATACCTCAATTGCCTCTTCTAAAGTGGTAGTTATTAATTAATTATTAAATGGCAGTCTGTAGGCTAATTGAAATTTAATCGAAAATTCCGCGATACACACAATAATGAAGGAAAACGAAACGAGTACCCACACGAACTTTCATTTTGAAGTCATTCAAACACAAATAAATAGTTTTAGAAACTAAAATCAATGCAAACTATAATTAGACAATGTTAGAAAAGAACTTACCTGTAAAATGATATATTTGTAGCTGTACATACTATTTTTGACGGGTGATTTGTGCATCTAAATGCGAAGCAAGCAGCCATTGTCTATACAAAATGCGTTTATGTTTTGGAGATCTGTGCCCCACAATTCCTCGCGCGTCTCGGTCAAGGATTTGGAGGTTTACGATCAGTCTGCTTTATCTTTGGTCTATGAGGTGATCCTCATCGAGCGATCGACAGTGAAGGAAAAGGGGACGTTTAGCTCCTCCCAACTGGTAACCGATGAGGACCACCTCGCTTTGGACAACCTCGTCAAAGTGGTGGTGGACCCCCTACATTAAAGGGCTGGGATAGATATCTAAAGGCCTGGATATAGATGGGCAATTCATCTTCAAGATAGATAGATATTTTCCTTTAAATTTCAGGAATTTCACGTTAATGATTTCATTGTAATATTTTATTTTTCGTTTGGATCTGTTTTTTTGTGCTTTAAAATGTGTTTTATAATGAAATGACAATTAATTAACAACGGAAATTTTTGTTTAAAATACGTTTAAAGGATTCTCTCCTTGAAACGTATTTTAAACAAAAATGGGGTTTGATAAATATGTATATTACTTCTATTTTAATATAAATTTAGCTATACTTCGCTAAAAAGCATCGTGACGACATCTCGCTCTTACTGAATCACCACATCTGGAATGCCTTTTGAGAGGTCTTTTACGGAGATCTGCTCATATTTGCTTTTTTAATAATAAAAGACTGGAATTTCCTACCAATATGCTCTTCATTTGTCGCAGAGCATATCTACTGCAATCACTATAGTGGTTATTTTTTTTTACAGCAGTACATAGTGTCGGAGCTAAGAATTGAATATTCTACTGGTCCTGTTAAAGCCCTAATTCACTTATCACTACTTTTCTCCAATTCTCATACAACCAAAACTTTAAAACTTAGAACAAATGCTAACACAAAAGTAAAACAGATAATGATAAAGCCATTCCAATCTCAAGTAACTTATTTTAAAGGTTTTAATATCTTAAAACACCAATTTCCTACTTCCCATTAAATATGGTTATATGTACTGCAAATTAAAAATGAAAATACCAATAAATGTGATCGCTTACATATGCTTTTGAGAACGCTTACATATGCTTTTAAATTTAGACTCTGGCTATAATAGATTATAGCCAGAGTCTCAATTTAATTAGAATTCACTCTGAAAACCCGTACACACATTCTTAAAGCCATAAAAAGCGACACTAAACAATTACTATTTCAACTAACCTCAATTGGAACAGCTATAGAATAAAATATTGCAAATTTTTACTATCCCAAAGCCCTACTTCAAATCTAATAATCAGTTGTGAGCTGAAAATATTAGTATACGTTTCCATAGCTGTACATAAGACAAAAATGGAATTGTAGATAAAGAGATAAAAACATTCCACTTATGGAATATTTTAATGTCTACTTTCCATAAAGCTGAAAATAGTTTCAATTTCGTGGCGGAAGCTCGGGTATTCAGCAAGAAAAATAACGTTCTTTAGTTTAGTTTCTCTACGTATATGAAAGAAAATATGCATATGCAAATATGGTTATATGTACTACAAATTTAAAATGAAAATACCAATAAATGTGATCGCTTACATGTGCTTTGAGAATCTATTATAGCCAGAGTCCTAATTTAGTTAGAATCTCAGTGATCAATCACCTATCCCTTCCTCTTTCGAAGTTTAGTTCTATAATTTTTCAATTTTAACCCAGGCATGTAGTGGAAAAAATAAAATATACTGAGCATTTTTCGGATCTTGTGTATCAGAACATTTGTTATAAGTATCCATGAACACTAATGAGTTAAAAATCTACTAAATATAGAATTCCAGCTTAGAACATAGTAAATATAGGATATCCTGTATTCTCTCTTAAGTCCAATCATACCAGCTCCCTATGTGTAGGGGCAAGCTCTTTAAGAGGCAGAGGGCCATATATACATTTTTTTTTATTTAATTGAGGATTTTGTAACTTTAATTCACATTTGCCTGGGAAAATGTTAATTAAGTTGTTCCCCTCCCCCACCATTGGGTAACAAAATGTTATTTTTCCAAAACATAGATATTTTCGAGTTCGATGAAATTAAAATTTTAACTCAACCTGCATTAAACTCTTACTATTCAATAATTGCCAACTTTTAAGTCTGTTTTTCTTAGTAATACTTTCATCATCTTGCAAACTTTGAATCGATATAACTCTAGAACAGTTTGTTATAAACGCACGAAATTTTCATAAATACTTTTCGTGATTTAAATTACTTTTAGAAAGTGATGATGACTTTTGAAAAAACTTATGGGCCTTACTATTTGAAATTTTGGATTTAAACTCTAAAAATATACTGAAAGTGTGTGATAATCAAAATATAAATTGGAAAAAAAAATATTCTGTTTTATATGAAAAAAAATTAAAACAATCAGAATACAGATATTTTTAAAATAAAAATCGTCTCTAAAAGTTGTTTTTCTAACTACAATAATTATTACGCTCCCAGAAATCTCAAAATTCCTTTAAAAATTTGCATCTTATATCCCATTAAATTAATAAGTATTTCCACTATTGGTGATTAGAATTTATATCCAAATATTCCATGATAAAAATTTTCTCATAGGAGTGAATGTTTTAAAGGTAAGGAGTTAAAATTGTTCATCCATATCAATCGAGCAAAAAAAAAAAAAAAAAGATGAATAAAGAATCAATTTTAAGAAATGCAGCTTTTTCTGATTTCCTGTATAACCACATTCTACTAAATTGAAATGAATATTTTGTTTGCCAATAAATGCATATTGTTTTCTTTTGGAAATTTTCCAATCAATTTAAGGAGAACATAATTTTTTGTTAACCTAAATCAATGTAACTTACTATAAAAGTAAAAAAAATCATCTTTTGAATTTCACAAGTGTACAATATTTGGAGCTTGTTTAAAAAAACTTTGGAACTATTGATAATATATTATAGAAATAATAATAAATTTTAGAAAATATATTACTATTTGTTTAAGGAGTCAATTTACCATGCTGAATTTGATAAGAGTTTCCAGTGCTCTTATGTTTGATGGTTTTAATTAACCAGTAAGAGGTGGTCTGAATATATTTGTTACACACTAAATAATAGGCAACAACTGGTAATATTGAGCTATATAATTTGCACATTACAAAAATAATTATGAAGTTTATAGCATACGCTAATGAATATAATCACAAAGCATCTTTTATTTAAGAATTTTATTATTTAAAATAAAAAACAATATACACAAAATTCAAACTCTTGTAATGTATGCATATGCGTATCAATAATACACATGTTCTCTCTAAATGGTGATCCAGATATCTAGAAATGGTCCTTGATTAAGCTTCTTTTACGCTGTTGAATAAATAAAACAAACATAAGTAATTTGACACAATAAAGTAGCTTCATTTTATTTCTAATTTTTGTGTGGTGTTATCAATTAATTCAAGTGATGATTCTATCAAGAGAAATGAGAACACATTCTGATAAAAAAAATTACAGGAGAGCTTTTAACATGGAATAAAATTAAAATAATAATTTAATTAAATTAATCTTTAATGTTGAAATGGTGAGCAAGCACAATGTTGCTGTTAAAATTATTTTAAAAATGAAATATCTATTTAAAGGAGTCACACTAAAAAACTTTAATTATGCATATTAATATTTTGGATTAGGCTTTTGACGGCATTATTGGCTGACACCTGCGGGTAATCTTATTGCATAAGTATGACTGAACAGGGGTTTAGTTTTTAACTCAGGTGCCAGCCTCTTCCCTGCAAGACTTATGCAATATAACCATTACTACATAATGTACTTACTTGCTTTAAAAATGTACTTACTTAATTAACATAGGTGTAAATTACTAACACATACATAAAACATTTTCATCACGACAAACCCACTATGTTTTTATACACATATTCCCTAAAACGATAAGTATTAAATTCTTTGGTTAATGAGGCGTTTTTAATTATTTGTTCAGCATAATAACATATAAACAGACCACAATTAAAATTATCTGTTTGTTGAACATGCCGAGGACAATTAACTGACCACTTAGATGAAATGCCTAACAAATCATTTAGAAACAAAACACACTTACTTATAATACTCATGAAATCTCTAGTAATCTGCTTACTCAATGGATCAAAAAATTGAAATTCACACTTTTTAATGTAAGCAAGTAGCAACACCTAATGAGAATTTATCTTAATAGGAATTAATAAAAGCTCAATTTCTATTAGATCATTTCCCAGATTTTTATAAGCAAATTTGTTCTAATGAAAGTACAGAATTCATAGATTTATGCTTGAATTGTGCTTAATTATATTATAAATAAATACATCAATTACTGAATTATACAACTAACCCTTTTTAAAGCAAGGGGAAGCTAATTTTAAAATTCTCTCTTCATTAGAAGTAGGGAAAGGATCTACAGATTTAAGCATATATTGAGTAATTGTGATACCATTTATGGTGATTACATGATTCGAGACATTATCTTCATTTATTTTTCTGAATTGAGAAACTATAGAGCTATTTTGGTTGGGTTACATTGGATTGAGAAACTTCATGTTGAATGTTATCAGAACAAATGTAATTTTCATCATTACTAAACTTCAACGGAACTGCACTCAGCAAAGCATAATACATATATGACCTAAACGTGTGTGGATTGAAGGACTTGGATAAATTACATCCATGCATTATTTGATGTACATAATAACATACACACCACAAATTATATAATCTTGCTGAACTATATGAGGTGAAGTTATGGTCCATTCATGTAAATTCTTTATGCCCACTTTTGCCAAAGAACTTTTAAAATGATTAAAATACCCCTGGTAATTGTTGTTAGGCTTTGGGTCATAGTTTAATAACTTTATTTACCTTATTTAAAACTATTAAAACCCAATGATCAGTGAAGCAAACAGGAAAAAATATAACTGGTGTTGCAAGATCAAAATCGCACAGTTGTTTCCTAAACACATAACCAAAGAAAAACTTGATGTAATGCATGAAAATTCACAGTTATCGTTGCACAACAAGAGTATAAAAGAATCAACAATTTCATCATACAGCCATCCTTTAACAAATTGGGGAGTTAAGCATTTTTAAGTTATCATCTATAGAATTATCAAGAGATTTAAGGGAAATGTAGCTCATACTAAATGTCTATATTTTATTGACAATCTATTTCTCTTAAACTAACAGAAAAAGACCTAGAAACGTCTTCTATAGTATATGAGAAGGGAGATTGAATTACATCACTTGAAGATTTAAATAGTTTGAGTGGAGGCAAACCACAATAATAAGCATCATCAATGTTTTCTGAACTAAAACATCTTTTTAAGCTGTACTTTTTTGGAATTTAAGGTTTTTGTTTTCAGTTTTCTTTTGTTTGCTTTTTAAAAAAATCAATTTAATTTGACGCGTAAGCATTTGATTAGGTGCCAACTTGGAATGAAGAATGCCATTTGAAGAATAAATTGTAATACTTTTTATACTTAAAGTACCTTTGCAACTTGAAACTAATTAATTTAATATCTTGAGTACATTTATTAGCACAAACTCCAGTAACTGTTTACTTTGGACTAAGTTTGATAGTTCTTCACATATTGTATTGCATTTGGCTGATCTTAGTTCATTTGTACATGGAATACAAGTTGCATCAACATGTTTATCAGAATGAAAACTTGTTTGAGTGTTATTATTATCCATTTCTTCCAACAACGTTGTAGCATGTAAATTACTTACAGAGGTTACTTGATTTTTTTCGAATTAACATAGAATGAACTTTGTGAATGTGTTTGCATAAATTGTTTTTGGAAGGACATGCACAATTATATACATGACTGCATAATGTTTGACAAATTACTTCATTGCCTTTATAATAGCAGTGGTCAATTATGGGACACTCTTTACAGACTTGTATAATGTTTATCTTTGTTTGATTGATGGGAAGCAATCGGAACATTACTATGCACTTTAGAAAAATGAGACACAAAATACAATTATAAAAAAGATAAAATTATAAAGCAAATAAAATGTACAAAAGAAAAACTCAAGCAATTTTGAAACGCAAGTAAACAACAAAGTAAGGATACGCTGTAAAAGTCCACAAAAATGTAAATAACCTATATAAATAGGTACACTTTAAATTCATATAGTAACGGAAAACTCACAAATAAGAGTGATAAATCACAAGAAAGCAAGCACTAAATAAATTTCCTTAAAAGAAAATAACCACGTTGGAATTTCCACCACGTTTTTCAAAGAGCATTCACAGAGTCAACAACAAATTTACAGTCGCGCTCGCGGGTTTGGAAGAGCGGGAGCGGAGCGAGGTTGTCCAAGTCAAGGTGGTCCACGGTGTTACCAGTGGGAGGAGCCAAAAGCGTCACCTTTTCCTCGACTGTGGATACCTCATCCTCATCGGTTACCAGTTGGGAGGAGCTAAACGTCCCCTTTTCCTTCACTGTCGATCGCTCCGGAGGCAGGTGTTTAGTCACAAAGTCCTTCCTTTCCACCCTCTGCTCGGGGGTTCAACCAACCAACCATATATATATATATTCTGTAAGCCAATCACAATACTCATTTTATTTTTATAAATATCTAAACACTTAACTATGATGTCATCAAATATAAATTCCATTTTAGTAATTTTTTTAAAAGAGAAACTGGCATCAAAACTAACATCTTATGTTTACACTTCTGGTATATAGCTTATTTAGTTATATGTCGTAATTAATAACTCTTCGTGAGTCAAATATTTCTTCAACTGTTATTGGTTATTTTACATTATTTTAGTTTAATTGAAAATCGATATATGCCCAGCCTGAAGAAATGGCAGTAAGCATTTATATTGTGAGTAAAGCTGGGGGCATGATTTATCAATATGATCATAATTGTGTTCCTATAGAATATGAAAAAACATTTAGTTACCCATTAGATGTGGTTTTAGAATTCCTGAACAATCGCGTTACTGTAACGTTTGGACAGGTGGATAACATTAAAGGTATGTAATTCAGTGACTTTAATCTTCAAGTTCTATGTATAAGCTGTACTAAAGCTCTAGATGATATTTTATTAAATTTAGTGGCTTTATTCAAAAGACAAAATTTTGCACCTCATAGAGTTGCGAGTTAGTTTTTATCTTGCAGCTAAATACTGTAATCTAACTAGAGGCATATTATTTGAAATGTGGTTGATGGCTACTGTTATGAAAGTATCATGGTAAAAATTCTAAACAAAATCCCCAGTGGGCTGTTGTAAAAGCTTATCAACCAGGATGTAACCATTATTTCGCATTTTGTAACTTCACATCGAAAGACATTGGTATCCCAGATAACATTAATAAAAACAATATCCAGAACATTGTATCAGATAAAAAAAAATTGAGGTAAAAGTTTTAAAATGAGTTTTTCTTGATCTTTTGATAATTTTTTTTGTTACACCAACAAATCCAGCAAATGAAAATATTTCCACAATGTTTGACACTAGAAAGAATGCTGAAAACGTAAGCAAAAGTACTTGCATCATGTGTTTAGCTAGGTTGAAAACTTCTGTTTCTCACAATAAAGGTAACCCAACATAGAACAAATTGGAAAAAATAAATAACCCAATTTGTCAAAAAAAAAGAAAAAAAGACAGGAATCAAAATTTTCCTTTCTTTTTATAAAAAATTATGCTACCGAAAAAGGTTCAATATTTAAGAAAATTTACACTGGACATAAATTATTTTGTTAAATTCGACTTAATAAAATTCTATTATTGAATGTTGATATTCAGCTAGTTTTGAAATGAATGAGAAATTTTTAATATTATTGCTCGTATTTTATATTCTAAATTTAAAATACAAAAAAAATTACTGGCTTTAGTTTTTTGTGCTTTTTAAAGAAAATTCTATGAATAACAATAGTTATTTTCGTAGGGATGTATTCATATTTTGGATGTGAATAATTCAATTTTATTGTGAAATTGTTTTAAACTATCCAAAATGAAATAAGTATTCTAAGATTTTTTTATTTTTTTTTACAGTGGGGCACATTGTCTTATCCATCAATGGCATTCCTGTTGTCGGACGCAAACTCAATGATGGCAGAGATGTATTTGAAGTTTTAAAATCTGTCGAAGACTATCCCATTAGCATAAAGTTTGGTCGTCCAAGATTGGGGACTAATGATAAAATTGTTTTAGCCAGTACTTTTCATTCGTAAGTAAAATTAACTGAGGTGTTAAAAATACAAAAGTTAAATTACCTGAATGTTAAGTTTGAGATTTTTCTTATCCTAACCTTATAGAAACATAAAATATATTTCTGATGTAACTTATATAAAAAGTCACTGACACTTTCTAAAAACAAAAAGATCTTAGTACATATGCATCCCTATTACATCTACATAAAAGAAACATAATTTTTTGTGTTTAAAGTGACAGAATACTGACATTAAGTTTTCTTTTTGAAAACTTAGATAGAAACTTGGCAGAAAGAATAGATTGATAACTTGATAGAATTAGATAGAAATACAATTTATAAGTATTTTTCAGTGATATTATCAATTGAAAGTTCCAATTATTATTGCATAAAGTTAGGTTCTAAACAAACTTCATATTTTTATTACTTTTACAATAAAAAATTATTGTTTTTTCATATTGTAGCAAGAAATTAACGTAAAAGTATTAAAAAGATTAATTTATTATGCACTTTGAAAAGAAAATTATGGTAGTTTATCGTTCATCATATATGTTTTAGACTAACTAAAGAAATTACAAAATTATAACTAGTATGATATTTTCAATCAGAAATACAATATCATGTAGGGATTTAAAGTTTTCATTGTGTTTAATTTATTTTTTGTGCTTTTAATACCAGATTATTCGCTATTGCTTCTCAATTATCTCCAGAACCACATTGCTCTGGTATTGAAGTATTGGAAGCTGACACTTTCAAGTTATATTGTTATCAAACTATCACAGGTAATATAATTTTAGTCAATGTTTAAAATATCACTTCCTCTCTCCTGTTTTAACCATAAAATATAGTTGACTTGTGACAGTAACTGTTACTAAAATGCTGATTTTACACTTATTTCTATTGCTGTACATCAGGTCCAGATGCCAGTCTGTTACTACAGAAAAACTCTTATCAATTTGATTTTTTTCATAAACAAAAAGAAAAGTCACAAATTTTTTGAGTTTGGCAGCAAATAAGTAACATCCGAAATATTAAAGTTCTAATCTGGTACCTCTATTTTGAGCAAAAGCTATACTACAGTTACTCTGGAAGTACTGTTCCAGTCAAAATTTACATTGCTTACAGTTGAAACTTGTTATTCAATTTTATGTAATCCTATTACTCTTACTCAGATTTTCAAAATGATGATACATGTCTGTAGAAATTATAGTTTAGGAATAACAATTTGGAAATTCAGTTCTGGCCACAATTTCTTGTACTTTCAATTACAATACAGATTATTTATGACAACGCATCTCAACTAGACCTTTCATTTGCCATATTGTATGTGTAGCATTTGTAGTTTTGTCTCGAAATGTTGAGTTCAGATAGAACTTTTGCATAACTTTTCTCTCTATTAGTATAGTGTAGAGGTTAAGAACACTGTTAATCCTGTTTAGGAGAATGGTCTGTAAACAGGATTTGTTAATAGCCTCAGAATATATTTTACCTTTAAGGATGGCATATGTTTTAGTAATTGACTTATATTTTAACTCATCTATTTATAGTTAATTAAATAAAAAAAAAATAAAAAAAAAAACATTAACTATAGGATACAGTGTTAGTAATAAATTTAACTACCTATGTATTTCCATTTTTTTTAAAAGTATTTTAGTGAATTTTATTGAAATACTTTGGGCAATTCTCTGCTGTAAGCACGAGACATTTTAGTTCTTTTTTCTACTCATAAACAAATTAGAATTCTAAAATTATTATCAATCTAGCAATTATGCTTTTGTTTTATATAGCTCTACTTGGTGACAAAGTTATATGGAAAAATAATTATTTTAATTAGGTCAAATATGCATTTATATCATCTGATGCATATTTGACCTAGTTAAAATAATTATTTTTCCATATAACTTTGTTTTCTTAATTTTATAATTCTTATATCTGTTTACGAGTAGAAAAAAAAGCCAATATGTCTCATGTGTCACCCAGAGAATTGTCCCTTTAAGTTTTTCAATCCATAATATTAGTTCAGATTGATAGCATTTATGGAATTACTACCTTAAACAGATTTAATATATTTAAGAGTTAGCTTGATATCACCTAATAAATGCTTCTTCGACACAGTACATAAGTATTCCTTCCATGAAATTTTTTTATTGTTATTTATTATAAAACAATAATTTTCAACTTTTGGAATTATTACAGAGAGTTAATAGTTTCATAACTAGTGCAATATATGTTATTCTAAGTTATATATTTTAGATTTTCTTTTCTGATGGTCAAATGAAATAAAATTACACAAAAGTTACCAAAGAAAATTCTGAATGAAAAGAAAGGAAATTATTATACACTGCTTCAAATTCAAAAAGTGTGCTAGTAATATCAAGTAAAAAGGCACCTTTGATGTTTGTGGAAAAGTTCCATTGTAGTACAGGATCTGGTTACATTACAATTCTACTTAACTGTCATTTATCTCATGCAAACTCTCACCCATTTCAACTTTGACTCTGCAAAGGTTATTTGCAACCTCATGAAACTTCGTTGGTGACTTGTTACATATCATCAAATCAGACAAATAGAATAAAATGTTCTGAATGTGTTAAATAAAGTATTAGTCATTTCTTTTTATATCATGCTTTTGGATCCTTTTTTTTTTTCTTTTTCCCCCCATCCTTTGTTCAATCTAATTCCAATGCTTTTTTCAAAATTCGTACTTAGGCTCTATTTTACCATTTCTATGATTATGCTAATCATTGAAAATTGTCAAATGTTAAAATTCTCTAATTTATATTTTTCTTTCATTGCAATGAGATAAATAGTTGACATCCAATTGTTAGGATAGCAGATAAAACATAAACTGCAGACCTAATACGATTTGGAATTATTTATATAAGCTACTTTTTAAATAATATTTGTCTGTAATTAATTGTGCTTTCGAATTTAATTTGAGGATTTGACTTTTTTTAACCCAGAGTTGCTTAACATTTGTCTAACTCACATTAACATTAACAAATTGTTAACTAATAGATGCAGATATTACTGTAAGAGAGATATTAAAAATTAAACTAATTTCTGCCTAAAAAACTACTGCTGGTCCATTCCACAGAAACACAGTACGTGACAGTTAGATTTAATTAATAGACTTGGGATTTAAAAAGTTTGTGACAAAATTCTTGTGCTTATAAAATCACCCCACTCAAGTGCTATCATCAGACTATCACAAATTCTTAAACTTTGTTCTTACGAAAAAGATCTACGAGCAAATATAGTTTAAAAAGTAGTCTGAATGTCCTGCATATCACAGTGGAATGGTTCTGATGCTTTTAAAAATTACATAGTAAATCAGAAAACATTTCTGTAATGAATTTAATTTCATATAATTTAAGTTTAGTTAAGCAATTTAAAATTCTATCTTGACATATTTTTCAGCTTTCTCATAAGAACAATTTCAATTTTATTCATATAATTACATGGTTCATACAGATTTTCAAAATAGAAAATAAGGACTTTTTAAGGACTTTCTAAGTACTTTGTTAACTTTTTAAGGACTTCAATTTTCTTTGGGATTTATACGAATTGAAGGGGTGAAATTGAATGAAAAGAAAATGTTAATGTATATTAAAATTCATGAATGAAATTTCTTTTAATTCCTAATGATTATGATCAATCATTGTGAGAAATGGATATACTTTTATTAAATGTAGTTTAAATATTTTTGAAATGCAATGTAAATTATGCATATTTTTAATAACTTCTTGTTTCCGAGAGCACTTTTAAAGCAAATTGTAAAATTTCGTAACTGGTTTTCTACCATAATTTCTACAATATTTTATTTTCTACCACGATGAATACATTTAATTTATTGATTTAAAAAAAAAAAATTTACAATGATGCTCAAAAGGGAACAAATTTAAACTTCTTCAGAAAACCTTTTCAAACTCGAAAGTCAAATGACATTAAAATACTGAAATATCAATTAAAAATGCTCCAGTCCCACCTCTGTTGGAATGTGATTAAAAGAAAATTATTGAATAAAAAGAAAAACATCTACAATTTGTAAGATTTTCATCCAATATTCATTTGAAATGTGGCTACAGAATTCTAGCAACAAAATTCCCTTACATTTCACTGATTGCCAGAAAATTCAATGATGTCTACCTGTTGACGTTATCATTAAAGAAACGATAAAGAAAATAATGGCTAATTTAAAAATATACAAATTTAATAAGTAAATGTAATTCCAAATAGTCTAAGCATAACTGCTCCAAAATAAATTTACGCTAAAAATCAAAACAAGCATCTTTAGAGCATGAAAAAGAATGGAAATCATTAATTAAAAAATTAAAAATTCACACATATCACTTTCAGTTAAAACATTAATTAAAAATTCACACATCACTTTCAGTTAATTGTGTTCAATAAAATGTCCACACAAAAAATCGAGAACAGGATCTAAGCCTTTTCGTTTTTGAAAGCTTTTAGGATTGGCAAAACAGTAACACATAGCTATAAAGGGTTAATAAAAACGAAAAAATCCGATGGAATCAATTTGAAATATTAAGGAATTTAGGGTTCTAATATATTCTGTTGACAAAAAGTGCAAGTCAAGAAGAGAAATAATCATATCTGTAAAGGATGTAGTTAGATTAAAATTAGAAGATTTTTTTTAACAAAAAGGCTACAGTCGGCCGCGCTTCTAAGTTATAAGATAACTAAAAGTCTCAACAAAAATAATACGTAAATAATTTGAGTTCTAATATATTCTATTGACAAAAAACGCGAGGCAAGAAAAAAAATTAATCATGTCTCTAAAGGATGCAGTCAGATTGAAGTTTGAGGATTTTTTTCTAAAAATAAGGCGTTGACTTCAAGGCATCCACTTCACGTGACGCGATCCGAGATAGATGTCCGCACCCGCACGGGCAATGCGAGAAAAGAAACTCGAATATTATAAAATTTCCCGACTTGAAGAGTAATTTTACGAAATTCCCCGACATTTCCCTGAATTCCCAGTCTGACGCCACCCTGAATTGTATAAAAATAGCAATTTATAACTGTAAAATTTAGCTAAGAATAAAGTATTTATAACCAACTCCAATGCAAAACTTTCGAAAATTTGATCAACCCCAACCGTTTAACTTTACTTTTAGGCTTAGCCATTGTTAGACAGGAGGTAGTATTTCTCCAAATTTAGCCGTGCTTTTTGCTGGCTATTAAAAGTATACCAGATTCATGATATCACAAAAAGAATATTTTGATTAAAGAACTTGGACTATGTCTTAAAATATGTTAATTTTTATTTCCAAAATCAGATCAAATTCTGCGTAAAACTACACTTTTTTTTTCATACATACAGCTTTAAAAGTTGTGTATATATAATTTAAATCGGAAATAATCCGGGATTTTGATTGCATTCATGTAATTGTTAATTTCAAATATTAAAAGGAAGTTCAGAAATTAATTAGCAACAGCTAAAATTACACAAATCGTTCCCCTAAATTTAGTAAGAGAGCATCGCGATTGCGCGTATCGGCGCGGAAATATATTCTTTTTAAATGCTTAGCAAAAAAGATTTAATGGTTTATACACCTTAAAATAACTTTTAAATTACCGTGTCCAATAACTTTCTTCTCTATTTTGAGTAAGAAGGCATGGTAAAAAAAATCCAGAGAAATACACTTAATCAAGATACGTATGAAACGGGCATACGTGCTAACTAACACTTGTAATTCTTGGGACGGCCCCCAGCAATGCACTTATATATGATGCACCTGGTATCAAAAGCCATTCATCAAAAGATTTCAGCGAGTCACTGGTCTGTGCGTGGAACGTTTGAACATGAATGCGCATGCGCAACAGGCGATTTCGGTTGGGGTGATCCGCATATTGCATTCCATTTAAAAAATGTTTTTTTTTTTAAAAATAAGTGAAAAGATGCTATTTTCAGAGAAAAACTGCTTTTTTTTTTAAATAAAAAAGGCAGGAAGGACGAAAACACTTTGGATGATCTCTGAATTTCGCCATTATTGGTTTTTAACTTGGAAAAAAATAAGGACTTTTAAGGATTTTTTAAAAAAATAAGAACTTTTAAGGGCCTTAAACTTTTTTTCGAGTTTTTAAGGACTTTTAAGGACCGTACGAACCTTGAATTAGAAAAATAAGTTTAAAACATATCAATCTAAGTATTTTATTCAATTTTTTTTATACAAGGCGAGACCGAAAAGTAAGGTGACGTCATATTAATCACTGTATTATATATTTCAGATAAATACATCACTGTCCTTCAAAGTAGTTCCTGCCCTCTACAATACACTTCTGACAACGTTCATACAAGTTCTTGAAACTTCTGAAAAAGTCCTGCTTTGAGACTGTCTTAAGTTCCTTGGTAACAGCAGCTTGAATGTCTGAGATGCTTGAAAATCAGTTTCCCTTCAGTGCCAATTTCAGTTACAGTATTACACCCTCCTTATTCCCCTGATCTAGCGCCATCAGATTTTTTCCTCTTTCCACAACTGAAATTGGCACTGTATTGAAACCGATTTTCAAGCATCTCAGACATTCAAGCAGCTGTTACCAAGGAACTTAAGACAGTCTCAAAGGAGGACTTTTTCAGAAGTTTCAAGAACTTGTATGAACGTTGTCAGAAGTGTATTGTAGAGGGCGAGAACTACTTTGAAGGACAGTGATGTATTTATCTGCAAATATATAATAGTGATTATTATGACAACAGTCACCTTACTTTTCGGTCTCACCTTGTATAGATATATTATTTTATTGTTTGCTTCTTTTTTCAAAGGTGTCAAGTTTATGGTTGTGGCAGATCCAAAACAGACTGGTGTGGAAAGTTTGTTAAAAAAAATTTATGAGCTTTATTCAGATTATGCTCTCAAAAACCCTTTCTATTCTTTAGAAATGCCAATTAGGTAAGTATAAATGAATATCTGATGGTAAACTTGTTTGGCACTTCGAGCCTAATGAATTCTTGTGTTGTTCATATAATTAGCTATTTACAAGTGTGTAATCAAATACATTTATTATAGATGATACATTTTTATTTATAGATGTGAGTTTTTTGACATAAATCTTCAAGCTGCTGTAGATCAAGTTGAAAAAACTGGCATGACAAACATGTAAAAAGTTCCCAACCAGAATTTATTAGAATTTGTACAGTTCATGATTTTTATAATTATGTATTATTGTTTATTATATTATTCTACTAAATGTAACATATTTTATTTAATAGCATGAGATATTAAATGTTCTTTTTAGAACACTGAGTTTTATTTTATTGGTATAGTCGATTTTTTTTAATTAAAAATTTAGGTTGCTAAGTTTTAAATTACTATTGCATCAGCATCATGTTTTGCATATCAATATAGTATTAAAAATCTGACATCCAACTAGCTTCATTCTGTACACTTGTACTGAAACAAAAAAAAATAGTGTTTCATTATTGTAGGAATTCAGAAATATTGGCAGTTTAAATTCTTAAATAGCTTATTAAATATTATTGATGTGCATTATACCAATATACTGCTACACATTGTCAAAACATTCTATTGTAAATACAATATAAACTAGAAAAAAATAAACAGAATGTGGGAAAGTAAAAATTTAGTAATAAAAAGTTGTAGGATTTTAAAAAATTCCATCGTAAGAATTATTTAAAAACAATCTAAAATATTGTGACTGATTGAAATCGAGATCTTCGAATTGATTATTAAATTAACCCTTTCCCAACTAGTGATGCCAAATAACTTCGTTCAAATTTAAACTTTCTACAAATTTTTGCAATCTAAAATTTTTAAACTTTAAAAAGCTTTTGAAAAAATGAACACAGGGTTCTGATTTCAGAATAAAGTTTTTCAAACTCAATAAAATTATTGTAATACTTGGAGGACAACGTTCTTAATAAAATATTAAACTTTTTAATTAGATTAACATCCAATCCTGTAATCTCACTACACAGTTTCGATTTCATAAAGAACCTGCGAGTTGTGTTCCCATAACCAGATTTTGTGTACAATAAGTCCCATGTGTATTTTAAACTTTTGCTTGTATTGTTCTGAATGTTGTTGCATACTAGATTCATCGTCATCACCTCGAGCTTGACACTTTTTTTTAAAAATCCAATCAATAGTTAATGTGTAACAAGTACTCATAAAAAGTAGACAAACCGAAACCATAATGTTCTATTTTCACAATTACGTCTTTTAATTCGTCATTTTGGTAGTAGCACCAAAGGTAGAAATTTTTTGTGGAGAACGTGTGCCAGTCAAAGCATTGCACACTTTCCATCTATCATTCCGAGTAAAAGGTCGGGTTTACGTTCTTACTTGTTAATTGTGATTTATTTAGTATACGTTTATGATATTTTTTTAACAAGTACTTTGGCAGATAGGAAGGAATCTTTGTTACTTTTGGTGCATTTATTACACTTTTCACAATAGAAACTTTTCCTGATAAGACAAGGGTTGTAGTTCTTGGTGAATGCCTGTATGGTTAAGTTTGTTGAGCAACACACATTATTACTAAATTAGAAATATCTGAAAATAGCCCCCTCTCCTCAAATGCATATCCTGCTTATGCCACTGTTCGACTTTATTATACCTAGATCCTATGTGTTTTTTTTTCGAAGTTGAAGGGGGGGGGGGGGGATTTGGGCGGTCCTAAATTGTGCTCAGAATAGGGCTTGGTCCCAATTGGCTTAAAATGAAAAGTTCTTGATGTTAACAAGGAGGGATTCAATCTGCAAAGGTACCCGGCAAATTTCACGCAGTTAACTTTAATGTACTTAATGTCTGCCTCTCTAAATGGCTTATACAACTCATTATTTTATCTGTGCCTCCAAGTGCTATTGATGTTCACTGCACCCAGAATCTTTATTAAAACCTTTCTCTCAAAGATAGCAAGTCAGTCTTCATGCAATTTTGACATAGCCCAGGTTTCTGAATCATAAGTGAGCACAAGTCTTATAACGGTTTTACATAGCACAATCTTTTTTTTTCCATTTTACTAATTTTGAATGCAGAAAATTCCTCAATCCATTAAAACAACGATTTGCAGCGACAATGCGTTACTTTATCTCAGTATCTAGCTTGCTCAAACAGTTTACATTTGAGCCAAGGTAATTGAAGACGGCACGATCAAATTTGTGATTTTCAATTTCAATGAAATTTAGATTTACTGCAGACTTACAAATAGGCATATATTTTGCTTTCATTGACACATAAGTGTATTTTTGCTGCAGAACTTTCACTGGCAGTAAATGCCTCTATTAAAGCTTTTACAGTTCTGGCAAAAAAATAACAGTCATCAGCGTACACAAGGATTTGGACTGACTTGGTGAAGATGGTTCCTCTAGTATTGATACCAGAATCCTGGATTGACCAATCAAGGACTAAATTGAAAAGGATGCAGGCAAGCGCATTACCTCGTCTTACACGATTTTTTACTTCTTAAGTATTCAGTTAAATTACCAGATAATTTAACACAAGAAGATGTTTGACTTAAAGTTATTTTTCTGAGTCGTATTACTTTTTCTGGAATTCCTAGTTCGCCCAGAGCCTTTAAAAGCATTCGCCGATTAATGCTATCGTAGACAGCCTTAATTCTCTACTTCATTATATAATTGCAGGGCGTTTAGCGTTGGTCCCTTAGAGTACCTTTTTTTTATTTTGGTCCCTTTTGTCCCCTTTTTTTAACGTTTGGTCCCTTTAGTCCCTTTTTTTAAAATATATTTGTACCACGTGACCAGCATGTGCCATTTCGTCAAGGTCAAAGGTCATGTAATCGTTTGGTAGCTCGTAACCATCACAGATTCTGCGGACTACGTTTTTTCTTTTGATATATCAGGGTTCCCATGGGTCCTTGAAACTCCTTAAGAACTCTTTGATTTTCGATTTCTAGAGTCGAATCCTTGATTTTCTTCGACAATATAGCACGGTTTTTAAGTGTTAAAATAAAAGTTTCATTTAAAATTTGCGACTTTAAAAATAGCATTACACTTAAATCAAAGTTTTTTTTATCTAACAATTAAATATAGAGTTTCATGGACGGTTTTCAATCTGGACTTGCGTTATTTAAATTTTGTCTAGTACTTGACGACGTGACAGAAAGATATTGTTTGCAAAATGCAAACAGCTTTTTTAAATTGAATTATATTTAGCAATGAAATGTATGGTTTTATGGACGGTTTTTGATCTGAACACATTTTTTTGAATTTCATCTAGTACTTGACCACGTGACCGATCGAGATCATTTTTTAATAAATGTAATTAGATTTTTTTTTTTTCAAATTGAGTTTAATATATCTAATAATTAAATATGTATTATGTAGACTGTTTTCGATCTGACGTGTTTTTTTCTTTTTTTTAAAGTTTTGTCTAGTATTTTATACTACATGATTGATCGATATCGTATATTGATAAATGCGATCAAAATATTTTTTCAAATTGAAGTTTAATCTATAATAATAACAGATTTATGGGGTCCATAAAAAGCAACTTCCCATATAGAGCTCTGAAATTTTGTACATCTGTGGTTGTGGTCTTCTAATTTCCAGACTTGCAAACCAGACTGTCAAAATTTTAATTAATTTTTTTAAAAAAAATTTGTATGTTTTTAGCCATACAATCCAAAGTAATACCTGCAGAACTTTGAAACATAAGTGCATTTTGCAAATACAACTCTATAATAATTAACATGATTGTAAATGTAATTTTGCAATAAAGAGGATTTTTGTGTTAATATTAGTTATTTTATGAACTTTTCTAGTTTGTAGAATTGGTGCATAATGAATATACTAGGTCTTAGAAAAAGAATTTGGTCCATGAAAATCTCGATTTTTATTTTGAAATAAAGAGTGGGAACCCTGGATATGCTTTGATGAATTTCAGAAACCGTTAAGTTGTACCGGTACTTTTTTGAAAGCCGGCATGATGGATCAATACTTTTGATGATCTTTTCAGATGTATTTTTAAGATTTAATTGTTATTTATTCTATAAACTAACTACTGTTAAAATCAATTTCTGTTGTATTCTGCTGCGGCTTATACTGTCATATGTATCTATTTTAAACTGTGATTATCAGACGTCGATTTAAATATACCATCATCTTGTTGAGACACCACTGATCAAGTACGGACAAACAAACGTGAAGGGCAAGCAAAACAGGCAAAAAAT
The DNA here is from genome assembly GCA_963978545.1 of Linyphia triangularis. Classification (NCBI taxonomy): domain Eukaryota; kingdom Metazoa; phylum Arthropoda; class Arachnida; order Araneae; family Linyphiidae; genus Linyphia; species Linyphia triangularis. Next base: position 53,868,273 of record OZ021724.1, on the reverse strand, counting down.
TTAAATAGTTTAAAACTTTTTAAAAGGATAAATGCATTAAAACCACAATGAAATTCTTAAAATAAATATTAGTAACCTAAAAGTACATTTGTTTGTCATTTAATACATTTTAATTACTATTTTATTATTTTATGATGTTATTATAACATCTTTTTTAACCTCAACCTAAATAGTTCAATAAGGAATCAATTGAAATTGAATTCTTAAACTTTTTCAATGATAAGTAACAGTCACTTTAAAAAAAATTTGAAAATTATAATTTTAAGTTTACTAATATAATTAACATGTTTCAGCCTGTACATGTTTTTATGTAGCTCTCTTAGTTTGAATGAATAAGCACTTTTTGGTGTTAAATATAGGTTTTCTGCAGATCCTAAGAATTCTAGTGTTCAATCATGTGTTGAAATAATCCGATGCAAAGGTGAAATTTGCACTCCAAAATTTTTATTTGCGTTCTGTCTGTTTACAATTTAAAAATGTGTTAATCTTTATTTTCGAGTGTTTTTTTAGTAATATACAGTCAATAATTAATTCTTTTCTTTTTAATGTGCACTCCAGATGAATGTTTGGAGTGCAAAGTTTGCACTTGGACAAATAATTTTTAATTCAACCCCTTAAATTGTAGGTACTGAATACTAGGCATTTTTTTCTATGCTATAAAAACAAATTTTGTTTAAAAGTCCTTTTTTTTTTTTACAAGTCCCTTTTTTTTTATTTTTGGTCCCTTAGTCCCTTTTTTTGAAGTTCCAAGCTGCTAAACACCCTGTAATTGAGAGAAGATTACAGGATACAGGAGAAAATAAACAGCCTAATTTTTTGACAAGACATTATTTTACAGGGTTGTCACTCATGAAAAGTTCCACACAAATTATGCAAGATTTTGTATTATTCTAAAATAAGATTGAAGATAAATAATGTACATGCAAACCTTCCTAAGTATTAAAAAATAATTAATAAAAAATTAGGAGAAAACGAAAAAAAATTCCTTAGCCGAATGTATATTTCATAACTATTAATAAACTCAATTTTTTTTTTCTTAAAAATTAGATGTTTACATTTTTCCTAACTTTTGGAGGCCATTTTAATTTTTCCTGACAGTTTCAAATTTTTCAGGTGTTTAGCAATCCTATCTTAATATGATAAATAATTTTTAATCTAAAATATTACTTACTAGTAGTATTATTCTACAGCAAAAAAACTTATATTTTAGAAAGCAATAATAAAACGATAAAAAAAGGTTTCTTAAAGCTCAATGTCTTTGTAAATCTCCTACAAACTGTGATACATTTAAGGCACTGCGGATAGATACAAAGGGAAAACTCAATATTGGATTAAAAAAAAATTCGCCATCCGAAACCAGACCCTTCACAGATTCTACAGGTATAGTTTTCATATCAAATTCACCCTTCTTTCCCTCTTAAAATATGCAGAAAATGGTAATAAGCTGCATAAAAACTGCCTTATGAGATAACTCTTCAAATGTGTTTTTCTGAGAACCACCTTTTGTTGAATTTGCCTTTGTATCCGCAACGCTTAATTTATTTCCAACCTATGCCATCAACTTATGTAAAACCCAGCAATCAAATTTAAAATAAAAACTATCCTTTCCCCTTTGATAATTTGTAAATTTAACTTGTTTGTATATTTTCTTCTGGTGTTTATTTGAAGTTTGGGTCTGAAATTCACTTTTACACACCAAGTCATAATTAAGTCCTTTATCCATTACTTTTTTTACTTCAAAAACACAATATACCCAACTTTAATTTCCCATATGATGCACACTTATGTATGCAAGTTACCCCAAGTAACAATATGAATAGAAGGGAGGCTAATCAGATTTATCTTGATTTCATATTGGAAAGAGCAATAAAAATAAAAAGGGCATCGGGTAGCTTTGATACCGGGATCTTTGGGATCAGCTTAAATTGTAAAAATTTCTTCTCGCGTTGAAAGACAAGGATAACAGTAAATAAACAACAATATGCTTTATTTTTAAACCATATACCTTTAACTTAAAATGATATTTCATTTCAAAGTAAAAAAGTATTTTAAATCATATTCAAAATAATATAAATCTCTTTGTAGTTTTTTTAACACAAACATCAAACTAGATGTCACAATCTTAATACTTGTGTTGTCAACTAGTTTTTAATATTGGTGTACCATCTACATATACATGGAAAGAAATGCACTTCCATTACCATTCATTATAATCATAAAATAAATAAGGGTCATCTTCATCGAGATCATAATCATCAATATCATATCCATCATAATCATGTTCATAATCAGAGTCTTCATGTTCGGGAAAGAAATCATCTTCGTTACTATACATAGAATGTAATTCACTTTCGTAATCAATGCATGTAATCTCCACAAAACTCCTTGTGGTGTTTCTGAGTAGTTGAATATTGTAAGTATCATCAGGAGTTACGTTTTCACACGAGTCTATAGTTAGGGATTTTAGAGATGAACAGGTCAAAATAATAGACTCCAACAGAGGTACATCGATGTCACAGTAATAGAATCGCAAGTGTTGTATGTCATTATTTTCGCAATACTTCGCTAATTTAGTGTTCATTTCTGAATTTTCGAACTTGCAATGTTCAAAAGATAACTTTTCTAATTTTTGGCTAACTTGCAGAACACTATTTACTGAATCTTCGGCATATTGGTCAGAAAATGTAAGATCTTCCAAAAACAATTCATAGAGATTATTCAAACTCTTTTTCTTGGTATCTCCTAGAGGTTGAAAACAAACATTCGCCAATACCAAGTTCTCTAATTTCGGGCAACTTGATATCAAGGTAGCAACTGAAAGATTAAAGCCTTCAACCTGTAAACTTTGTAATTTAGCACCATTTGATTTTAAAAGACTATTCAAATCTAAATGAGAGCGGTCAGAACTAGAAGCACACTCGATAGTCAAATGTTCCAATTTAGAAAATCGAGAAATGACGTTGAAATACTCTTCCTTTTTGTCGACTTCAATGCAAAGAGTTGATATGTTTGGACAGACTTCAGTCCATACATGCAAGATGTTAGCTTTTGGAATGGAATCAGATTGAACATTAGACATTCTGTTCAAAAGATCAAGCTTAGTTAAATTATACTTCTTGACACTACTCAAAGTATTATTTTTAAAATTATCCTTATGCATGGAATATAATATATATGGCAAATCAGAATGATGTATAACCTCTAGTGAGGGCATGTTCTTTAGCAAAAAAACTACACCAGGTTCTGTCACAGATGTATCTTTGAAAGACAAAATCTTAAGAGAACATTCTGTCAGTTCTTCACGTTCCATACATAGCATTTCCAGCCCTTGGTTTGTGACATCTCCACTATAATCAATGTTCAGTTCAGTTAATTTTTTGCAAAAAATAGCAATGTTTTTTAAAGTCATGTCAGTGCAATGTTGACGGATATGAAGAACCTCAACATTTGGCAAATGGCATATTACTTGATTCACAAACTCTGGAACATTCTCATCCCAAACACTGCTTGGAACATCAAAAGAAACCTTTGCAAAGCCCTGCAAAAAATATAATTGATTAAAACAATTTAATGAATAGAAGTCTTGAGCATTAACAAGAAACAATTTATGGAATAGAATAAATTAATCACAAGTATAGATAGCTTTGAAAATCAACCAAAATGAAAATTACTAAACAAGAAGCCCAACCTAGTAGCTCTAGGAAACATATTCTTAAAATCCATTAAAATATGCTCTAAGCTGTTCAATACCTATAATAAAACAGCAAAATAGCTATATAGCGAGGCAATAAAAAGCATTTATTAAAATGGTGTCAATCCTACGCCAGGGCAAATTTAGAAATCGCCTCCTCTTTATTTAAGAAACCAAAATGCCTCTAAGTCTGGAATCATTTTCCAGAAGATTACTAAGGATCAACTTACTCTATAGTTTCTCCAAACCTTTATCATCATCAAATTACAAGATGGATGTCCAACTCTTACGCATCAAAACCAAGTTCTAATTTTACAAAAATCTTAAAACAAAGTTCCTACACATTTTTCCTAAAAGAAATGTAGCACTACTAAAGGACTCTTAAAGAATATTTTTTCTTTTGGTTTTTAACAACTGTAAAATTGAATTCAAACTGTGGGTAAATTTGAAGTTTTATTGACACTTTACAGTAAAATGACATAATAAGTGAGCATAGTAAAATTACCTCATCATTTTATTGCAAAAGCAACGAGTGAAACTCAACATTGGTTTTCATACAACACTGTACACTTATCATGTGACTAAAGTTATTGTTGAATATAATAATATTGTATCCTTTTTTATTACTTTTGTTTTTAATAGCACATATCATTTATCACATATTGTTTACTGTTAGAACTACTATGTAGAAGTCATAGTCAAATTTTCTTAATTGTAATTTATCTTCTAAACAGCATAAACATGACTTAAAATATATTTTTACTAAAATATGTGTTGTAAAATAAATACTATAATAGATAAGAGTAGTAAAGCAGAGGAAATAAGTATATATTTACGTAACTCGATGTTTACTTAAAACTTTTAACATTTTTGCTGCTTTTGATATTTCACAATGGTTGGTTGGTTGTATTAAGATTATCTGGCGCCGTCAGCAACACGAGGGCTATAATGCGCCGAAACATTCGTCATTAGACAAGCCAACATACATTTACAAACACCCATGCCAACACGGGACTCAAACCCGCAACCTCGCGGTCTAGAAGCTAGCACGCTAACCACTATACCGTTTGGTCGGCGATATTTCACAATGAATTACAATTCTTATTAAACCAATAATATTATTTTAATTAATATGTAAGAGTTATAAAATTAAACATGTTTTCTTTAGTAAAAAGTACCTAAATGATTAATTCATGCACAATTTTTTATGATTAAATTATACAAGAAGGGAATAAGTATTCCCAAGAAAATGTAATGAACAAGTAATTTCTAAAAAAAAAAAAAAAAAAAAAAAAAAAAAAAAAAAACTTTGTTAAATGAATTTCAATTTAAAAAAAATAAAATAATAAGGATCTAAGGGGATCTATTCAGTAAAATGTTTATATGAAGAACTGAAAAATGAGATAAAGAAAATTCTTTACAATATTTTTCTTAACAAAAATCTAACTTTTAAAAAAACTCTTACATGTTGTCAAATAACTAAATATTCAATTAAAAAGATCAGAATCTCTATAATATATTTCTAGTATGAACGATTTTAAATGTTAAAAAAAAAAAAAAAAAACTAGTTTACAGTTACAGCTGTCTTTGCTGTAGGTAAAAAATATATTTTGTAAAATCGGAATTGTTGGAAAAGATACCCAAACATTTTCAACTGTTACAGTTACATTGCTGAAAAAAGTATCTAGTTCAGTTATTTTTTTAATCAAAAGCAACTAGTTAAGAATTAGTCAGGAAGCTAACTTTGTATGTATGTAATAGTTAGACCTGAAAATTGAAATTTTCAAGTAGTAGCCAGTAGACACTTTTAGGTTAGTAGCCACTTCATCAAAGTCTTTTTCTTCTTTTTTTTACCAACCGCCCAACAAGGGAAGGGGCGGTTGGGAATATACCTTTTACCTGAATGTATGCAGTAGCGCATTCAGACTTATTATTTTATGGAGGAGGATGTTTCAATTCTTTATTTGATTTGTATTAAATATATAAATATAACTAGGGGTGTGCAATATCGCATAACTTTTAATTACAGGCCAGTTGGTTGGTTGTTTTCAGATTATCTGGCGCAGTCAGCAACACGAGGGCTCTAAAGCGCAAGAAACATTCGTCATTTGACAAACCAACATATAATTACAAACACCCATGCCTTACATGGGACTCAAATGCGCAACCTTGCGGTCTAGAAGCCAGCATGCTAACCACTATACCGTTTGGTCGGCAATTACAGGCCAGAATGGCGATGTTTAACTTCCCAGATGGTTCACTGTCACCCGATGATGCCCTGACTATTCAAGGTGACATCAACAAAGTCATTGACTCAGAGGATGTCGCCCTAGAGGCCCCCAGATTTTAAATTCGGGTGTGCTGAACGGTGCTTTGATGATCCACTGTGCTAATGACTACACCGTTGCTTGGTTAACGAAGAACTACAATGGTAGGATTGTAGACCAAGATCTAAAAGTCCAGGTGAGGAAAGCATCGGACCTACCGAGACCCGTGAAGATGGCTCTCAAATCCCAGGATATACTCACCACAGATGGGGAGGTCCTGCTCAGGCGAATTGCCCGCTTGAATCCAGGCCTCAACACTCCTGAGTGGAAAATCCGGGAAAGAAAAGTCGTCGGTGACCACGCTTACATCCGGTAGATCATCGAGATGGATCTCAAGTCCTCCAAGTTTATAAAGGAAAAAAACTTTGAGATCTTCACGGGGAGCTTTGGGAAAGGATTGCTGAAGATCATTAGCGACCCCAATGTTGCTCGTGTGTCTCCTCCGTCTGCTGCTGTGGGTAAACCACTGGCGGAATCCAGCGAAGCGGCCCAACAGCCCGCGTTGGAGACCGCCGTAATGAAGCCTCCTACTGAATCTGATGGTGTGGTCGTAAGACCCGCATCGGATGATGCTATGGAGGAATCATTGGCACCTTCGGAGAAGGACGTATGGGTAACTCCAGTGATGCCCACCACAGAAGCTATGGAGGTTGTTCCGAATCAAGAGGATTGTTTGTTTGTTTGTTTGAGGTTTTATGGCGCAAAGGCAACACAAGGGCCATGCTGCGCCAAAACAAAAGATAAAAGAAAAACTAGGATGGAAGATGAATTATAAATATGATGAGAGGTGACAGAATATAATTTAAGAATGTTAAAAACACATTTCTAAAATGATGAAGATGTTAATAAAATTTTAAAAATGGATATGTTTAAAACACTAGATGTGATTTAAAAACCCGATTGATCTTAAAAATGCAAAAAGATTTGGATGGGGAGTTTCCCCAATCAAATCTTGAAGACTTAAACTGGTACATTTAAAAAACCTAAGACGATGTGACTGGAACTTTGGACAAGAAATTAAAATATGAGCCACAGAAAGATCGCAACGACAAGTATCGCAAACAGGTGGATCTTCTCCCAGCAATAGGTGTCGATGCGTCAATCGGGTATGACCAATGCGCAGACGAATCAGGTTGACATCTGTCCGACGCATAGGATTAACTGGCCATTTACGAAGATGATTTTTGATGAAATGAAGTTTGTTATTAACCTGCAAATCCCATGTTTCTTGACGTAAGGATAATATGAACTTGTGAATTGATGTCTTAATATCTTGGTAGGGAACTGGCTGCTGCAGCGGGATTGAAGCCGCTTTAGCAGCAGAATCAGCCAATTCATTGCCTGAAATTCCCATGTGACTAGGTACCCAGCAGAACAATATAGTAAATCCTTTCCTCTCAAGTGTGTGTAACTTTGACAAAATGTCAAAAGCAAGTGGATGGCTATTGGTTTTAACCTGTTCCAGACTTGACAAAGAACTTAAACTGTCAGTATACACACAAAATTTGCGATTGTGGCAGAGTGAGATATGCAGCAGTGCACAAGAAATTGCTGTCATCTCAGAAGTGAAAACCGAGCAGGATTTATGAAGTGTAAAAGCGACTGTGGATGTGTCGGACACAGTACCACAGCCAACACGTTCACCTGCTTTGGATCCATCAGTAAAAACTGCTTCATAGTCAGCATACTGAGAGCGGTGATCACAAAAGATTTGTTGCAAAATTTCTGGGGCAGTGTCTGCCTTGCAATACATCGCAAATGGATTGAGAAAGTGGATAGATGGAATATCCCACGGTGGAAAGGATTGAGTGATAAATGTTTGGGTAACTACGTCACTAAGAGCTGTATCCATCAAGATGGATTTCGCTCTTTCAGAAAGTGGTCGGATGTTAGATGGACGAGCATCATATAACCTACCAAGATAAGTATCAAGTCTCAACTTACGTAAAGGGTGAAAAGGATCAGACATAATTCTACAGTAGTAGTTGGCGCTTAATTTTTTCCGTCTCAAGTCAAGTGGAAGTAGACTACACTCTGTCAACAGACTTTCAATGGGTGAAGTGCGAAATGCTCCTGAACAAATACGGGCAGCAGTGTGATGGACAGTATCCAATCTTCGTAGAAGGGATACTCCTGCAGACCCATACGCAACACATCCATAATCAATGCGAGATAAAATTACAGATTGGTAAATACGCAGCAAAGAAGTGCGGTCAGCACCCCAAGAAGTATTTGAGAGTACTTTGAGGATATTAAGCGACCTATCGCACTTCTTGCGCAAGTATAAAATATGTGAGAGAAAATTCAACTTGCTGTCGAAAATGACTCCCAAGTATCTTATCTGATTCACAACTGGGATTGGAGAATTGCGTATGTGGATTTCAGGGTCAGGGTGAAGACCCCTCCTCCTACAGAAGTGGATGCAACTGCTTTTAGATGGTGACAGTTTATGGCCGTTTTTGTCACACCATTCTACAAGTCTGTTAACAGCAGTTTGTAACTGACGTTCAATTAAGCGCATGTTTGATCCTTGGCACGAGATTTGCAAATCATCAACATACAAAGTTCCATGAACAAAGGGTGAAAGGACATGAAGGATGTTGCTGATATGAAGATTAAAAAGGGTGACACTTAAAACACAACCTTGAGGAACTCCCTCAGATTGGTTAAAATAATTTGAAAATGAAGTTCCAATGCGAACTCTAAAAACACGAGATGATAAAAAATTTTGAATAAAAAGGGGCAGATTACCCCTAAAACCAAAATTAAATAGAGTTTGCAGGATACCATATCGCCACGTATGATCATACGCCTTCTCAATGTCGAAAAAGATTGAAACTAGATGATTCCTCTGCACAAAGGCATTACGAACATCTGTTTCTAGTTTCACGATGTTATCAAGAGTGGACCGCCCTCGTCGGAATCCACTCTGGAAAGGTGAAATACATCCATCTTTTTCCAACATGTAAGAGAGTCGGGCGTTTACAATACGTTCAAAGGTCTTACAGAGGTAGCTCGTTAATGCTATCGGTCGATAGTTCAGAGGATCCTTGGGATCCTTTCCAGGTTTCAGAATGGGGATTACAGTAGCTTCCCGCCACAAAGTAGGAAAGATGTTCTCCTTCCAGATTCTATTAAAGAGAAAAAGGATGTTAAAAAGAGAATCTGGGCTTAAATGGCGAAGCATTTGGTAACTGATCCCATCTGGACCTGGACTGGTGTTATGTGCTTTAGATAAAGCACTCTTCAATTCGTACATCTTAAGGTCACAGTTGTAGGAATATTCAATATTGCTTTTGAAATTAATTCCAGTCCGTTCAGCTCGATTCTTAGTCACAAGAAAAGCAGGACTATAAGAATCGGAACTGGATACACTTTCAAAAGTTTCACCGATAAGGTTAGCAATATCTTCAGGGGAAGAGAACACAGCAGCTCCGGTTTGAAGTATCGGACAAGAATAATCCGGATACAAACCGTTGGCTGCTCTAACCTTCTTCCACAACTGCTTGCTTGATGTTTTGGATGTAATCGAAGAGACAACTTATCCAAGAATCCTTCTGACTTTGACGTCTAACCTTGCGAGCAACTGCCTTTGCCTTTTTAAAGGCGATAAGGTTTCCTGTAGTTGGGTATCTGCGGAAGATACCCCATAGCTTCTTTTGTTTCTTGTATGCAGACTGACAATCTGCATTCCAGTATGGTTTACAGTGCCGCAGTGTTCTAGGTGATGTCTTAGGAATGGAGGAGTCAGCGGCATTTAAAATTGCTTCAGTGACATTTTGGACAGCAGTATCAACATCCTCACTGTCCACCATTGTTCCCGATATAACAGCCAATTCAGAAAATTTATCCCAATTTGCCCTATTGTATTTGTAAGTAGGTAGACGGTTGGTCACGCTACTACCTGCATGGGAAATGAGGACAGGGAAGTGATCACTGTTGTGTAGATCACTTCCAACAGCAAAATTCAAATATGGAAAAAGTATAGGGGAACAAATGGCTAAGTCAAGTGAATGGAATGTTCTAGTGGGTTCATGAAAATACGTTTTCTCCTCATTATTCAGGAGGCACAGACAGTGATCAGATAGCAACTTTTCTATCTGTCTCCCACGAGGGTTCGTATTAGCATTACCCCACAGAGTACTGTGTCCATTAAGGTCACCGAGCAGTAAAAATGGTACTGGAAGCTGATCAATAAGGTCATTCAACTCCTCTTGGCGGATGATAGCATGTGGCGGTAGGTATAGGCAACAGACTGTGAGAAGGGACTGTAAATGAAGTCTCGCAGCCACAGCCTGTAGAGATGTGCGCAGTGTGAGTACAGTGCTGGGGTAATCATGAGAGATAAAAAGGCAAACTCCCCCAGACACTGTATTACTACGGGTAACATCTTTTCTAATGCAACTATACCCACGGATCTTAGATATACAAGAATCCTTCAAGAGGGTTTCTTGAAGTGCCAAACATGCTGGATGATAAAGTGAAATGATGTTCTTCACATCATCCTTCCTAGACCTAAAACCGCGACAGTTCCAAGAAACAAAAGAAGCCATTAATTATTAAAAGAAAATTTTAAAGGGGGGTCGGGATCTTCTTCAAGGATCTCATCGTCATCAGATGGGTATAATTTCACCTCATTTGAATCTCTAAGAGAGCCAAGGATGTTAAAAGAGTTGGTAGATTTATCTCTTAGAGTAACACCCTTTGCTGATTTTAGCTTTATTGCTTGCAAAGCTTTGGACTTTGCAAGAGATTTTTTAACTATTATTGGTTTTTTAACTATTTGTGAAGAAGATTCCCTTTGGGGTAATCTAGTAACTGGCAGTGAAAGGCTCTCTGTCTGTGTGCTTTTCTGAGACACTGACTTTTTACAAGCGTCAGCATATGCAACGCCAACACGAGGAGTCCGGGCCTCTACCTGTTTTTTTGCCTCAAAGTACGTCAAGTTTTGGTTGGCACGAACGGTTTGTATCTCTTTCTCCTCAATCCACTTGGGACATTTCCGGGAGAAAGATGGATGAGCTTGTGGCGGACATGTTCTGGTGCATTCACACAAAGGCAATAGCAATGGGAAATCTCAATCAGCAGCATATGGTGTTTTCTTGAGTTCCTTTCTCAGAAGACATTCCATTCCAGGTCATCCATACCACCCAACTTGAGATTTTTCCCATCCTATTATAAAAGATCCGTATCCCACGTGGTACCAAACCAACCAATGGTGTACAGCCTTTTCCTCATTCTAAATTGATTCTTGTTAAAGTAACATCTCTGTTTGACACTAGGCTACGAAAATTCATGAGCACCAGACATGCGGCCTCATTGCTCCTCTACGAAGTTTCTGATCACTTGTACATAATATGATTTAGTTTATTAGAAATAGAATGTAGCCACGTAAATAGTGTGATTAAATTGTTTTGTTATCAAGATCCAGCCCATGATTTATTCAATATTTCATAACAAGAAAACAACCTTCTGATAGTCATTTTTACCGGGGATCTTGTTACGTATCACTTACATTACCAACACGCAAGACCCCGGCAGTGGTAACCCGGACAAAGAACTTTCCTGTTATCTATCGTGGATGGTGTGACAAAATCCGATAGCACCATTGCCCGTGACGTATCTTCTAGTTGCGAAATACCCCTGACCTACATTTGGTTTGGAGATTTCTTTCAATCCATCTTCTATGAAACGGCAATGCTCTAATTCCAACTTCACCACGGAAACTATGGCCTGACATCAACACTCCACCCCGGGAGAGCGAATTCCGTCCCCCGGCTCAACTACAGCATCATGGATCTCTCTTCCGTCCAAGCCTGATCCCACTCCGAGACCACCCAACCCAAGTGTCATCTCAAGTTTCACAAAATCGCTTTGCAACACTTCTTCCGACACCGTTGCAGCAGTTTTTTTTTTCTCCGCAGCGCTCATCTTTCGTCGTTCTCCCCATCTGTTTCGCAGCGCAGTGTTCATGTCGACGTATTTATACGAAGCTGGTGATCTTTCTGTGCACGTTGTTTGTGAAATTAGTGAGTTTTGAAAGGTGAAATACCCCGCAAAGTTTCTATTCACTACGATTAAGCATTTAGAGTTATTATACCAGGGTGGTTTTATTTTCATTTATACTTTATACTTATATATTTACTTGCTCATTATGGTACACCATTTTATCAGTTTCCATTTATTTTATGTGCTTATCATTTCTGTGTATTATTGATATTATATTTTTATGTATTAAGTAATTCATATTTGTACTATCACTATGCAAGGAAATAATGGTGACGAGGGGGTGCACAATGTGGACCCACCTCAAGCCGCTGCAGTAGCTTTAAAAATCCCTAATTTCTGGCGAAATAATGTTTCATTATATTTCAAACAAGTTGAATCTGCTTTTGAACTATCCAGAATAACATCTGATGATACTAAATATAATGCATTAGTAGCAACTATAGATTCAGATATCCTAGCGCACATTTCGGATGTTATTTTAAACACCCCAACAAATGATAAATATAACACTCTTAAAAATCGTTTAATAGCGGAATTTGCCGATTCTGATAGCCAACGGATTAAAAAACTTCTTTCTGATTTACCGTTGGGTGATAAAAAACCAAGGCTTTTGTTAAGAGAAATGAGAGAGCTTTCATCTGGTCAGTTGACAGATGATATTCTTAGAAATCTTTGGATGCAACGATTGCCTAAACAAGTGCAATCTATTCTTTCTGCTTCATCAGAAAGACTTCAGGAACTCGCTATGCTTGCTGATAAAATTCATGAGGTAACAAGCGATTCCTCGGTATTTTCTTTGGCAACAAATTCTGGTCAAAACTCTGTCACTGATCAGGTCAAGGCCCTCACTGCTCAAGTGCAAAACCTAACAGAAAAAGTCGAGAAGCTATCATTCAATCGATCTCGTAACTTCTCTAAAAACAGATTCCAGAAACGAAATTTATCCCGATCTCCTAGCCGCCCACGGGATAACTCATATGATAGTACATCAGGCATGTGTTTTTATCATGCTCGTTTTCAGGATAAGGCAAAAAAATGCAATGCTCCATGCAACTACACCCCTCAGGGAAACCTGCAGTAGCTGTTATGGGCGGGTTTTCAGCTAGCAAACAAAATGCCCGTCTCTTTGTCTTTGATCGCGTTTCTAATCAAAAATTTTTAATTGATTCTGGGAGCTGTGTAAGTTGCATTCCAGTACCACAACATTCCTCTTCCACACGCGCAGAGTTTTTGGAACTTTTTGCAGCAAATGGTACGAAAATTCCAGTATACGGAACAAAGCGTTTAGAATTAAGTCTAGGTTTGCGTCGTCAATTTTCTTGGGATTTTTTAATAGCAAATGTTTCCCTTCCAATTATAGGAGCAGACTTCTTACAAAATTTTGGTCTTTTGATAGATTTAAAGAAGAAACAAATAATTGATCCAACTACTTGGTTGCATGCATTAGGAAGTATTCGTTCTTCAACACAGGAATCTATCACAACTATATCTGCCAATGATCCCTATCACAAAATTTTAAAAGAATTCCCTGATATAACTAACCCTTCTTTGAAGATTCAATCTGCACCCCATGATACTGTTCATCATATCTTAACTCGTGGCCCTCCTGTACACTGCCGACCTAGGCGGTTACATCCTAAGGTTCAGGATGCCGCTAGAGCAGAATTTGAATTTATGCTTTCAGAAAACATAATTAGACCCTCAAAATCTAATTGGGCTTCCCCTTTACACATTGTAAACAAAAAACCGGAAGGTATACGACCGGTTGGAGATTACCGCTCTTTAAACGCTAAAACTATTTTTGATTCCTATCCAATTCCATATCTCCATGACTTTTCTCACGCCCTTCATGGTAAAAACATTTTTAGCAAAGTGGACATTTTAAAGGCTTATTTTCATATTCCTATTGCTGAGTCTGACATTCATAAGACAGCAATTTCGACGCCCTGGGGTTTATACGAATTTTGTAAATTAAATTTCGGTTTGAAAAACGCGGCACAAACTTTTATGCGGTTTATACATGAAGTTCTGCGTGGCCTAAAATTTTGTTACGCGTATCTTGATGATATTTTATGTTTTTCGGAAAACGAAGAACAGCATAGGGAACATTTGCGCCTTCTCTTTGAACGCTTAAATGCTTACAGGCTAAAATTAAATGTAACAAAATGTGTATTTGGAGTACCAGAAATCGGATTTCTAGGACATCTAGTTTCCAAAGAAGGTTTGAAGCCGTTATCAAACAAAGTAGAAGCCGTACTTAAATTTCCGAAACCCACAACAGTATCTGAGCTCCGCAAATACTTGGGTTTATTGAATTTTTATAGACGTTTCTTGCCAAATGCAGCCAAACATCAAGCTATTCTTAGCAATTTTCTAAAGGGTTCTAAAAAGAAAAATGATAAACGACCTATCACTTGGACATCAGAAACCGAAACAGCGTTTGAACTTACAAAACAGCAGTTAGCTAATGCTGCATTATTGGCTCATCCCGCTCCAAATGCTAAGCTCGTTTTGCAAGTAGATGCCAGTGATTATGGAATTGGAAGTTCAATTCAACAAGTAACAGAACACGGTCTCCAACCTCTAGGTTTTTTTTCACGTAAACTTTCTGACGCGGAATCGCGCTATAGTGCTTATGATCGTGAACTTTTGGCCATTTATTCTTCTGTTAAATATTTTAGGCATATGTTGGAAGCGCGCGAATTCTCAATTTATACGGACCATAAACCGTTAATTTACGCTTTTAATCAAAAAATTGAATCTTGTTCGCCACGGCGAAATCGGCACCTGGATTTCATATCACAATTCACAACTGATATCAGACATATACCAGGTTCACAGAATGTAGCAGCCGACATTTTGTCAAGGATTGCTGCAATCTCTATGCCCACCTCTATTGATTATAATGAGATAGCTTCCGCTCAAATAACTGATAAAGAGTTAACAGATTTAATGTCTACTTCAAATTCATTGCAATTTAAAAAGGTGTTACTTCCTAATTCCGATGTTGAATTAATATGTGATGTGTCTACAGGAAGGGCAAGACCTTTCATTCCTACTGCCTATAGGCAACATGTTTTTCAATGTTTTCATAACCTTGCCCACCCTGGTATAAGACGTACATCAGATTTGATACGTACTCGTTTTGTATGGTCATCAATCAACAAAGATTGTAGACAGTGGGCAAAAGCATGTTCGCAGTGTCAAAAGAACAAAGTACATCGTCATACTGCAGCCCCTTTTCAATCCTTTCCAGTGTCATCGTCACGATTTGAACATGTACATATCGATCTCATCGGCCCATTACCACCTTCAAATGGCAACACATATTGTCTTACTGCTATCGATAGGTTCTCACGCTGGCCCGAAGCTTATCCTATTCCAGATATCACCGCAGAAACTGTGGCAAAAGCATTTGTCATGTGTTGGATATCCAGGTTTGGCTGTCCAGCAACAATCACTTCAGACAGAGGTGTTCAGTTTGAGGCTGCACTGTTTCGATCACTGTCTAACTTCTTGGGCGTGACCCGAATACGTACCACGGCGTACCATCCTCAAAGTAACGGGTTAATCGAAGAATTTCACAGACCACTAAAAACTGCCCTGAAGTGTCATAGCGATTCAAAATGGTCAGAATCCCTGCCAATTGTGTTGCTTGGTCTCCGAACTGCTCTTAAGGAAGACATCAAATGTTCTACTGCTGAAATGTTGTACGGTTCAACGCTGCGACTACCATCGGAGTTTTTTCACTCATCTGCTACAATCGACCCACTCTCATTCGTGGAACAACTTCGTTCCCATTTCCAAAAATTGCAACCAAAGGCAACCTCAAACCATGGGTCAAAAGCGACTTTTGTGCATCCACAACTGCAAACTGCGACACACGTTTTCATTCGTTGTGACTCAGTGAAAAAACCCCTTCAAGCACCATATGATGGACCTTATGAAGTACTTAAACGTGACAATAAAGTATTTCAACTTAGCATTCGTGGCAAAAAAGTGACTGTTTCGATTGATCGTTTAAAACCTGCATTTCACATCAACGACGCTACCTCTTCAACTACTTCTGTGCAAAGAGAAATGACTTTTGCAAATAGTTCTTCTAACGCTAATGACTCAGTACAACCACAGAACACTCCGACAATCACAACACGGTATGGTCGACGTGTACATTTTCCAAAATATTTCGTGTCATCAGTATGAAGACACTAGAGGGGGAGTACTGTGGCGGACATGTTCTGGTGCATTCACACAAAGGCAATAGCAATGGGAAATCTCAATCAGCAGCATATGGTGTTTTCTTGAGTTCCTTTCTCAGAAGACATTCCATTCCAGGTCATCCATACCACCCAACTTGAGATTTTTCCCATCCTATTATAAAAGATCCGTATCCCACGTGGTACCAAACCAACCAATGGTGTACAGCCTTTTCCTCATTCTAAATTGATTCTTGTTAAAGTAACATCTCTGTTTGACACTAGGCTACGAAAATTCATGAGCACCAGACATGCGGCCTCATTGCTCCTCTACGAAGTTTCTGATCACTTGTACATAATATGATTTAGTTTATTAGAAATAGAATGTAGCCACGTAAATAGTGTGATTAAATTGTTTTGTTATCAAGATCCAGCCCATGATTTATTCAATATTTCATAACAAGAAAACAACCTTCTGATAGTCATTTTTACCGGGGATCTTGTTACGTATCACTTACATTACCAACACGCAAGACCCCGGCAAGCTCCTTTACAATTGACGCACTTTTCAGGTAGGGTGCATGTACTACTACCATGGCCACTTCCTGCACAGCGTGCAAAGATTTCAATTTCCCCGCGGCAAGCCGTTTGGGAATGTCCAAATCTTTGGCATTTAAAGCAGCGAAGTGGGTTCGGTATGTACGGTCGGGTTTTACAGTTTAGATACCCAGCCTTAACGTGTGTTGGCAAAGTGGGAAGATCAAAGGTTAATATCAGATGTTTTGTAGGCAAGATATTCCCATCTTTGCGTATAGTTATGCGATGCACTGCTGAGACTTGTTGGTCACGTAGATGGTCTAAGATCTCCTCCTCCGTTGTATGAAAGAGATCACTCTCAGATATTACACCACGAGATTTGTTGAGAGAGCCGTGTTTAGTAACAGCCACGGGAAAGGTTCCAAAAGATACTAACTTTAAAATATTCTTAGCCTGGGTTTCATTTTTTACTTCAACTAAAAGGTCACCAGACCTTAGTTTTTTTACTGAAGCAGTGTCTCCAATCTGGGATTTTAATACTTTTTCAATTAAGAAGGGAGAGACCTTTTCAAAGGAACCCTCCTCTCTCCGAACAATAAAGAATTTAACAGCAAGGTGATTAGAATTGTCTTGTCGATGTTGCTCCCCTCGAGGGGGAGAAGAGAAAGAAGTTTTGTTTGCCATGAAATAAAAGGAAGATAAATTCGGGCACTAGAGTCCCACCCACCATGGAGTCCTCATTATCGGGGATAGAGCCTGCCGGCAAGCAACAAAAATCATAAAATAAAACAAAATATCAACAAAACTTTTACGCACAGCATGACTCTACCGGGTTAACCAGTGCCTATACGCAAGCAGTCCATCCCTGAAGAAGTCTCCACCCTTTACGAGATTCCCAGCAAATGGACTGATCACTTGATCCCTAGCCGCCGACGAAGTTGGACGACCAGCCGATTGATGCACACGGGACCAATGTGCACCTCCCGTTTATCTGAAGCAAGGGCCAAAGTAGTGTATTGGGACAGTATGTCGTCCCTCAACTACCAGGATCCCCCTTTCCAGGGACACGGGTCTCCACGCACGGCAAACACGTGGGTGATATAATCCCCGAGAGAAGCTGATAGCAACAGAGCGGCACAAAGCTTCTCAAGGGGAGCCCTCACCTCTGAAGAGGTAACCACAACGAGGGAAGGAAGAGAAGCCAAACAATAAAAACAGAACCCAAAAAAGAAGGCAAAACAGAAGGAGGGATAGATCACTGGGGCGCCCCGGGGTTGTGAAGCCCGTATTTACTTTGAGAAAGTAAACCCCCTGAGGGGCCGAAAATCAAGAGGAATCGATCCCATCAGTAAGTATCAGAGAGGAGGTTCAAGAAACCCCGTCTCTTTCTAGTCCTATTAGTGATTCTTCTGGATCACTATATAAAGTTTTTGGTGATCTCGACTTCTCAGATTCGGGATCCGATATTACAGTTGTGTCTGTCTCCCCCACTAAGGAGGACACAGCACTAAAAGAGAAGGAATCTTCTGATTAGGGTGACAGCTATTTTATTCTTAATTTATGTCCGAAACCCAAAAGAAGACGAGCAAAACCATCAAGGTTGCTCAAATCAATCTTCATCATAGCCGGTCAGCAACTGCTTTAGTCAATAAAAGACTGGTTGAAGGAAGGATAGACATTGCCTTGATACAGGAACCCTTTGTCAACAAGGGTAAAATCCTAGGCCTAGGCAACTGTGGGAACCTATTCTTTGATCGCTCAAGTAGTAAACCAAGAGCTTGTATAATTACAAATAAAAATATTAATGCTCTTCTTATAGCCGACCCACTGGATAGTGATAATGTAGCTATCAAGTTAATCAGCAAAAATGGAGATATTACTTATATTATGTCAGTATATCTTCCATATGAGGATGAAATTCCGCTAACAACTTCAGCCAGAGGCTTTGTTGAGCGTTGCTCACAGTATGGGATGAAGGTCATTGTGGGTTTCGATGCTAATGCACACCACACCATTTGGGGTAGTACTAATTGCAACAAAAGAGGTGAGGATCTAATAAAATTTTTCTTAAGCAACAATCTATATATCCTCAAAACTGGTAATAAACCAACATTTGTTACTAGCAATAGAAAGGAGGTTATTGACATAACCTTCTGTAATAATAAAGCAGTTAACTGCATACAGGATTGGCTGAATGTATTACACAATCAGACCATAAACTAATCCAAATGTCCATTTCAGGCCCTGCACTAATAAATCAGCAGGAAAAACGGAATCCCAGACACACCAACTGGGATTCCTATCGGAAGGACCTTCGGCTTCTCCTAGAAGGTAAGAGCTTTAATTTTCCTTCACTGGTGGACCTGGAGCTGGCGGTTGACTCTGTACAACGGTCCATCCTCCTAGCCTACCAGTTAAATTGTAAAGCTGTCACAACTGGGATACCAAGGCGAGTTCCTTGGTGGAACAAAAACCTCAGTATATTACGTAAAAACTGCAGAAAGCTCTTTAACAGAGCCAAAAAACAGGTGAGTGGTCAAAGTATAAAGATGCACTCACTAGTTATAATAAGGCCATTAGGAAAAGTGAAGAAGAATCGTGGAGAGACTTCTGTGGCCAGGCGGACAATATGCAGCTAGACTGACCAAAATACTGTCAAAGGACAGTCAGTGCCAACTGGGTTCCATCAGGAAGGACGATGGCACATACACGGAAGATGGCAAAAGTACACTAGCGGAAATGCTTAGAGTACACTTTCCTGACTCCACAGTCGCAAAATCAAGTGACATGCCTGCCATTCCCAATCTTACACTATCACGTAGTAAAAAAGAAGACTGGGTTATGGCTAAGAGTATAATTACTCCAAATAGAATTGCATCGGCTATTAATTCATTCAAGCCCTTCAAATCACCTGGAGCTGACGATATTATACCAGCTCTACTCCAACATGGCAAAGATATTATTATGCCACACCTATGTAGAATCTTTAGATCATGTATAGTATATGGTTATATACCACATGCATGGAGAACCTGTAAAGTTATCTTTATACCCAAACCAGGAAAGTCATGCTACAATGAAGCCAAAGCCTTCAGACCTATTAGCCTGACATCTTTTCTCCTTAAGACTCTGGAGAAATTGATTGACAGGTATATCAGAGATGAGGTTTTAAAAGCTAAACCCTTATCGAGATTTCAACATGCATATCAACCTGGGAAATCTACAGAAACTGCCCTATACGACCTTGTTACGGTACTAGATGGGGCAGTCAATGGAAAGGAAATAGCCATGGCGACCTTTCTGGATATTGAGGGGGCTTTTGATAAAGTTCCAACGAATGTAATCAATAATGTCCTTCTCAAAAGAAATGTTAATTCAAGCGTATGTACCTGGATTAAAAATATGCTTGAAACCAGATTGGCTCAAGCCTCCCTTTTGGGAGACTCGCTCACTGTGGAGAATTGTAAAGGATGCCCACAAGGAGGAGTGCTGTCACCACTACTATGGAGTCTGGTGGTTGACGAACTCTTAAACAGGATTAATTTTTTGGGCCTGCATTGTCTAGGTTATGCTGATGACATAACACTGGTCGTAAGAGGTAAATTAAAGAATACTGTAACTGACCTCATGAGCACTGCTCTAAAAAAGGTAGAAAAATGGTGCAAAGAGGTAGGATTGTCGGTTAACCCCAGCAAGACCAACCTAACAGTGTTCACTAGGAAAAGAATACATGATATGCAAACCATAAAATTCTTTGGGAAACCACTTGCATATTCAGATGAGGTTAAGTATTTAGGAGTTATCTTTGACAAAACCTTGACATGGAAGCCACATCTCCAATACAGCACCAGCAAAGCCAAACGAGTGTTCTGGGCCTGCAGACGTGCTATTGGAAATAACTGGGGCTTGTCACCAAAAATGGTGCTCTGGATATATACAGGAGTGATTACTCCAATGATATCTTATGGGGCCATTGCCTGGGGAAATAGAACCCATAATGAAACTGTGAAAAAAGAACTCACTAGTTTACAAAGAATGGCAACCATTGCAATTACAAATGCAATGAGAACTACTCCCTCACAGAGTCTAGAAATTCTCCTAGATTTTCTACCACTACACAAACAAGTGGAATTAGAGGCTGTTTTGTGTTCACGATGGCTAAAACTCATGGGTTTACGGAAAACATCCTATGAATTACCTTTGTTTAAAAATATTCAGACACAGGTAAAAGAACATCCCTGTCTAACTATGAGATCTGACTGGATGTTAAAGCAATATTGCTTTAGAGCTAAATACAATATCATCTTCCCGACCAGAGAGGACTGGAGATTTCCCTCCAATCTGACTAGGAGAGGAGATGAAATTTGGTATACAGATGGTTCAAAGACATCTTATGGCACTGGTTCAGGTGTCTTCTGTCCTAACAGAAAAATAAAGCTATCTTTCTCTCTGGGCAAGTTGGCTACTGTATTTCACAGTGGCGAGGCGTGACTTTTCGTAGTGGTCATCGGTAAATCTTTTCCTCCCCCCCCCCCCTCCCATTGCCCGCCCTGTTCTCAATCGTTACTACATGCATTTGCATACAATAGTGATAGACAAATGTTCTCAAATTTTACATGTATTAAGGATGTGGCACAAAACTTCTTGTTAAGCTAAAACACATTTTTTTAAATAAGCCCGCCTGACATTTTAAATTTCATTCACTTCAATATTTTGCATTTCGCGCTTTTTACTAGTAATCTTCCTTTTACTGATAACTAGCCAACTTGATTGTATAATTTCGCCACAAATGACTGAAATTAGTGCTTATTTCTGTAGCTAAATGTAAATAATTTTCAGTAGGATGTTATGAATAAAAATAAAGACATTTAAATGAAAATAATGATACAAAAGATTAATGGCATAAAAAATGTATTTATCAAACTAAAACTTAAAATAATAAAATACCCATAGTAAAACATTGTAAATTAAATATTATTATTTATAAAAATTGTACGAGCATTTTTATTTATAATATTTTATATTTGGAGAGTGATTTAAAAACAATAAGTAAATGGTTAAAATAACCAATCAATATTTTGACACATATACATTGGGTCTTCCAATCCCACCACTATATTTCCCTATTGTAAAGTTTAAAATTAAACACTTATTTATACTCAAGTTTCGGGTCTTTGTTGCAAACTTTTCTATAACTTGGTTATAAAATTTGCCACTTTTTCGAAGTGTCACCAACATATCTTTTTCAATCGATAAGAGAGAAAGGTTGCTCAAACGATCTTGATTTTGAGTAGAGCGTGTTTTTCGTGATTCTGTCCCAATGGAAATCGGCGAAAATTATGATAACGAACCTCGAACATAAAGAAACAAATATTAATTGACTAGTTTTTTTATGTATTAAATAATTATTTATAAAGAAGAAAAATAATCACTGCTTGTTAAAATCTATAAAATAGTAACACATTTTAATAAATTAAATTCTGATACATAATGAAAGATAATTATAATGAATAATAAAACATAATTACAATAAATATTGAAAACTTGAACAATAATAATGTTTTTATTGTAATTTATTACAAGTCCTTACCCCCTCCCCCATCTCCGTTTTTGATCAATACATACTAAATGCATTTACATACAATCATGATAAACAAATATACACAAATTTAGTTGCCGTTCACGAGAGGATATGTAGCCCTTCCTTTTCAGCTTCTCAAAATAAAAGTTTAAAACGTAACGGCAAATTTTAATCCAGACTCAATTCATTCGATTGCAGAGTATGGAGTGTGGATTGAAATCGTATCGCAAGCCTATATTATCAATGAAATTAAAAAAGTCACACAAGTACATAAAATCTTAAATGCAAACATTCAAACAAAGGTGCCCATGAGAAGAATTTATAAAATTAAAAAAAAAAGTATTAATTATGTTCTCCCCGTCCAAATTTGATGAATCAAAGTAAATTTAAACTAATTTGAAAGGTTCACTGGCAGGAGACATAATAAACGTTCTAAAAAATGCGCCTAACCGATGTCCCGGTTAATCTAAATAACAGTTTCAGATTTTTAATATTTTTAATTATTAAAATACTTTCATCAGTATATTACCCAATCATATGTCACTTAGAAGTCATCTAAATTGTATATGGAAGAAATAAATTACATTGGAAGTAGTACATATAGTATTAAAAAAAAAAAAATAACTTTAAAATCTTTTATCGCCGATTTGGAGATATCACGCCAAATGTCAGGAAACCCTATCGCAACCCTAAACGTATTCGGTATAATCTCCGATGACCTGAGAGCCCTGTCGACGAATCAGATTCGCTGATTGATGCCTTCACAAACAGACTGTATACTGAAATTATAGAGAGAATGGATTCGGGAAAATGCCCGAATCTCATATAGAGGGCAGCATGAACGAAATTTCCTTTAATGGATTTTTTATCACTTTCTTGTGTAACTTATTAGGAAACAGTTATAAAAATGTTTTTTTAAAGAAATACTGCCCAGAATAATTAAGAATATTGTTATTAAATTGAAAAAACCCTCCAAAAAAAAAATTAATAATAATTTTTTTTTGTTATTTTTTTACGTGAATTGTTAATTTTGTACATGAGATTTATGCACTCATCACCGAATCCAACGATGACCGGGCCCCTCGCCACTGATATTTCAGGCTGAGGTTCTTGCAATTACGGCATGTGCCTACAATTGCCTAGATAGGGGGGTTGTTAAGAGGGTCATAAAAATTTTCTCTGACAGCCAGGCTACACTAATGGCTTTAAAGAGTCACTGCTTTACCTCTAAAGCAGTGTGAGAATGCCACAATGCACTTGAAGACCTAGCTGAGGGTAACAAGGTTACTCTTCTCTGGGTCCCTGGTCATTGTGACATTGAAGGTAATGAAATGGCAGACCAATTAGCTAAACAAGGATCTGAATTATCCTTTGTTGGTCCAGAACCTGTTTTGGGTCTGCCCCACAATGTGGTCAGGAAAACTATCAAAAGCTTTTTATTGACTGAATCCTATCAAGCATGGCTTGAATTTAAAGATCAAAGACAAGCCAAAGAGCTCAATCAACAGTCACCCTGGAATAGATCGAGGGAGCTAGTAAAATTGAGCAGAAAAGAGATCAAGGTTGCTGTAGGCCTTTTAACTGGACACTGCCCCTTAAATAGACATCTTAATCTGATACGTGTTATAGATGACCCACTATGCAGAGGCTGTCGTATGACAGAGGAGAGCTCTATACAGGTGTTATGCAATTGTGACTACTACTCTGCCCAAAGATTTGAACATCTGGGATACCATTGTATCGACCCCTGGGAATTGTCAAATGTTCCAATCAGGTCTATACTGAAATTTATTTCAGCAACCGGTCTTCTTTAGATCAAATAGGGGGTTTCAGTACAATAGACATCAGTCGCGGTGCTGGTACTCGATAGAGTCACCCCCATTCATAAGTCATGGCGATGTTATTTTTTTGCAATAATTCTGGTACGGGTCTTTTTTTTCTTTCTTTTTTTTTTATTCGCCGAAATTGCGATAGTGGAAATGTACTTTTCGATAATCCTTATATTATCCTTTATCATAAGTGAAACAAACTGAAGGGAGAAGAAAAAAAGATCGTTGATGAGCTATGGTCAAGGAAAGAGAACTCTGTGTTGAAGGCATTCGTTTTTAAATTTTTTACGCCATTAAAGCATTTTTACGTGAATTTCAGAGGTGGGGATGTTTAGAACACCTTAAGAGGCATTAGCACAGCGATTTTTATCAAAATTGTTGGAACCGTTTTTTAGCAATTATTGAAAAACATGATTTTTTCAATGGCACCTACCTTAAGCGCAAGCGCGATTTTGACGTAAACCTTAATGGTAGGTCCGATGGCCACCAGCAATCCGCATACCAAATTTGAACATCGTAGGTCAATTTGTTTAGGAATTATGCTGACCACCGACACACATACAGACAGACAATTTTTCTTGATCACTTTTTTGAAATCAAGGTGTTCCAAAACATGGAGAAATGCAAAATAAATATATATATATATTTTTTTTGACTGAATGCTATACATTCATTACCTTATGTATAATACATATGGGTAATTGAAAGTAAAAACATATCCTAGTTAATTGTGTTTGGTAAAATGTAAATAAAAGTACCAAAAAAAATTAAGATCAGGAACTAATCTTTTTCACTTATGGATGCTGTAAAGATTTATCTAAGCGAGTGGCAATAGCCGGATGATTAAGATTTATCTAAGCGAGTGGCAACAGCCGAAGTGTTACCCGGGGAACGAAACCAGAGAAGAACAAGATTGGATTTGGCATGGAAAAATATGATAGTCTCAATAATATTAAATTTAAACAACTTCTTTTAAAAAATTAATAAAAGCGCTACCTTTGTAATTCGTCGTCGTTATTTCGAGAAATCGTCACAGTCTAATTTGGTGGCAAGCGTTGGAATCCGAACTGGTGAAGAAATTCAGTGCCGAAGAATATTCGAATTTAACAAGACTGACAGCCATTTTGAAGTAACGGAAGAAAAGTGATCTTGGGTTATGTATCCTTTCCTTGCCGTTGGTTCAGTGCTTAATTATTTTAGGTTATAAGGAATTATTAAAAAAAAAAAAAAAGTCTTTTTTGCCAATATATATTTTGTTTAAAGTTTAAGTTTTACTGTGACTTACTTATCAATATATAGAATTCTTTTATATCTGTACTAGAAATCACTGTAATGTTATTGAATGCTATGCTGGTTGTTTAAATTTGTTATGGAATTAATTTAGGAATATTATTTGAGAAGTTGTATAAATGAAACTTTAGCTTGGCGATATTTTGAGTTTGCTGGTATTTTCTTTTTGTGTATTGATAGAACTTTTGTTGGCGATAAATTGGGCTTATTAGTCTTTGATTTGTTTCACTTTATAGAATATGAGTGAAATAGGTTTTTTTTAATTTTGTCGAACACGAAGTAAAATTTGAAACGTTAGTTCGAAAAGTATGGTTTCTGTGGTAGTATTTTGAGAAGTTATGTGTATACTTCTGTAATCGCCTGAACAAAAGTTTTCATCATATTATTGGAATATTGTATTTGAGTGAATTCAAGAATATCGTTTGAAATTTAAAGTTCATATTATTGAAATATTAAGTTTGCAGTTTGGAATTAAATTTGAAGTTTAGAATTTTAATTTTAAGTGGCATTGGTTTTCTTTTTAAAAAAAAAAAAAAAAAATGAGAATTAACGATTGGCATTTTGATTGATTTCCCTTGTGAAAGAAAATGAGTTATTTAGGGAAAGGTAAGAAGCAAGATTTGCTTCAAATATGTGAGGAATTGGGTGAAGAGGTGGATGCTAAAACTAAAATACCTGAGATTAAGCGAATAATTTTAGGAAGTGAATATTATAATGAGGAGGAGGTTAGATTGATATTTGATCGTGTGATTGAAGAAAGACTGAGAAAAGAAGAAAGAGAAAGGGAAAGAGAGAGGGAAGAAAGAGAAATGGAAAGAGAAAGGGAAGAAAGAGAAATAGAAAGGGAAGATAATTTGGCGCGGGAAATGAGACAGCATGAGTTAGAATTAAAAAAGCTAGAAATTTCCCAAACCGAATCCCTACCTCGAACAAACCATGTATCTGAAAACGGAGTTCCCAGGATTCAATTGACGCATATATTGCCTAAATTTGAAGAAAAGAGGGATGAAATGGGGTTATATTTAATTAACTTCGAAAGAAAGGCAGAAATGGCCAAAGTTCCAAAAAGAGATTGGACTGCTTATCTGTTGGGTGTACTTCCTGCAGAAGTTTCAAACATGCTGGCTAGAGAATCGCCTGAAAATTGCAAATGACTATGAACATGTGAAAACTCTTCTTCTGAAAAGGTATAAAATGAACAGCGAAAAATTGAAGTAGTGTTTCTACAGACACCAGAAAACGGCAGATAAAAATTGGAGAAACTATTACCACGAGCTGCGGAGTTATTTTACCGAATGGATTGAAGATATGAAAGTTGAAACTTTTGAGCAACTGAAAGATCTGATTATTGCTGAACAAGTAAAATTTCGTGTGCCTCCAGAAATCAGAGAACACTTTTTAGATAATTGGATTAATATTAAAGATCCAGAGTATTTAGCAGAGAAATTGGATGACTATGAAAGCGTCAGAGACAGTTTCAAAAGAAAAGAAAAGCCACCTAGAAATAATTCCAAACCTCAGGAAGGACAATACCCTAAGGACAAATTTAATTTCAAGAGAAATGCTCCATGGAAGGAAGATAAATGCGATGAAGGTGAAAGAGAGAAAAGATTTGAGAGGAGGAAGCAGCTTAGTTGTTACGAGTGTGGGTCATTTTCTCATTTGAAGGCTCAATGCGATAAACTACGAAGATGTTACGAGTGCGGATCTACCTCGCATTTAAGACCTAACTGTGATAAACTCAAGAAAAGCGTTGAAACAGTAGCTGCTAACTTGGTTCCGAAAGAAAATTTTAAAGATGTTCTTGAACCATATATCAGTCAAGGAAAAATAAATGGCATAGAAATGCCGATACTTCGTGATTCCGGAGCATCAATTGACCTGATCTGCAGAAAGTATGTAAAACCCTCAATGTTAACTACAGAAACGGTATGGATTAAAACCCCATTAGAAGAAAGCCCCATTTGTCTGCCTTTAGCTGAGGTTGAGATAGACTGCGCTTATGGGCACATTGTGACAATAGCAGCTGTCATCAGAAATTCTTTAGATCAAGGAAGGTACCTATTAGGAAACCGAACAATGGAATTATTTACTGAAGTTAACCAGAATAAAAATTTCGGAATGGATACAATTAATGTCATACAAACTCGATCTTCCAGTAAGACGATGGTAGAATCAGAGATGCCAAATTCGGAACCAGAAGCAAGCGATTCAAGGGAAAATGAACAATTTGGAAAAGAAATTGGTAATGATAATATTTTACCGGTGGCAGATCTTTCAAGTGCAGAATTGGAACTTATGAAATTAACCCCAGAAGAATTTTTAGACGCTCAATTGCAAAGTGAGGATCTGAAGCCCCTATTCAAAGAAGCAAAACATGACACAGACCCTGAAAAGCATAGGTATCTGACAAAAAATCAAAAGCTGTTTTTCGTGAAGAAAGATAAAAAAGGAACAGAACGACTTTTGCTTGTGGTGCCGGAGAAGTACCGAAAACAGATTATGGAATTCTGCCATGAAAGAACGGCATCTCATCTGGGAATAGCGAAGATTTTATTTAAAACGTTCTACTGGCCAAACTGTTACAAAGAGGTCGAAACTTTTGTGAAATCATGTGATCTATGTCAAAGGGTAGGAAACCCACAAGATAAGAAGAAGGCACCACTCAAGATAGTTCCAGTTATTACTGAAATCTTTTCAAAAATAAATGTTGATGCTGTGGGACATTTACCTCAAACCCCATCAGGGAATCAATACCTCATTACTGCATTGTGCATGTCTTCAAAATATCCCGATGCAGTCCCTGTGGAAAATCTGAAATCGACCACAGTAATGGACGCCCTACTCCAGATTTTCAGCCGAATGGGCTTCCCAAAAGAACTACAGACTGATCAAGGAACGTCATTTATGAGTGCACTTACTTGCGAATTTTTAGAAAGATTTGGAATTAAGGTTGTTAGAAGCTCTGTACACCATCCGCAAAGTAACCCAGTCGAAAGAATGCACAGAACTCTGAAAAGAATTCTTCGTGTCCTCTGTCTAGAATCTAGTTCCGAATGGGAAAATATTTTGCCTCAAGCTCTGTTCGCGTTAAGGACTGTGACTCATGATAGTACAGGCTTTACACCAGCTGAGTTAGTTCACGGAAGAAATCTGAAGACTCCGCTTGTATTGCTCTATGACAAGTTAACAGAAGAACACCAAGAAGAGGATTGTGTTGTAAACTATGTGTTTAAATTAATAAATCGTATGGAAAATTGCCAAGAATTAGCAATACGGAATATGGTAAGCGCCAAGGAAAAACAAAAACTTTGGTATGATAAGAAAGCGGTAGAACGACAGTTCGAAGCGGGCGATCTCGTATTAGTTGTAGCTTCTTCAAAACCCAACAAGTTATCGGTGCAATGGATTGGACCTGGGGAAGTAGTTCGACGGTTATCGGATACCAACTATGTGATACGGTTTCCCGATAAGAACAAAGATCACGTTTACCATATTAATATGCTAAAGCCCTATGTTAAAAGAGTAGAACACTTAAATCTTTTAGGCCTAGAAGAAATTAAAGGCAAAAGGGAAGATGAAGAAGAGGAGATACCAGATCTTGGCCTTGCTGATAGATCTAACAAGTCAGCGTTGAATGAACTTTTAAAGGACATAAGATCAAAATCTAAACTTTCAGGTGCACAACAGAATCAACTTGAGGAACTTTTAAACAAGTACTCTGAACTCTTTTCAAATAAACCTGGTTGTACAGATCTGGCTGAACATGATATTGAGTTGGAAGTAGAAAAGCCAATTATCGCAAAGCCATATCGAATGTCTCCAAGACAAACAGAAATTCTGAAGGCCGAAGTCAATAAAATGTTAGAACTCAAAGTAATTGAACGAGGAGATTCGGATTTTACTTCTTCTTTAATACTTGTTGAGGTTCCTGGAAAAGATCCTAGACCTTGTATTGACTATCGTCGTTTGAACAAAGTGACCAGGACACAGTATTTCCCTATACCAAATATAGAACAACTTGTAGAGAAAGTGTCATCAGCGAAATATATCACTGTTCTCGATTTAACCCGTGGTTACTGGCAAATACCATTGAGTGAACGGGCCCAGCGATATGCTGCCTTTGTGACCAGCTTTGGTACCTTTAAGCCATTAAGGTTACCATTTGGGCTCAAGAATGCTCCTTATTATTTTAGTAGAATGATGGCTGGGTTGTTGCAAGACTGCGACGAATTTGCTGTACCTTACTTAGACGACGTTGCAATTTTTTCGAATACTTCGGAAGAGCATGTGAAACACTTAAAAGAAATTTTAATAAAGATGAAAACAGCTCATCTCCACATAAAGCCTTCGAAGTGTCAGTTTGCTCGGGAACATGTCAAGTATTTGGGCCACATAGTTGGACAAGGTGAGCGAACACCTGGAGAACTTAAAGTACAAGCCGTTAAAAATTTCCCCAGACCCTTGAACAAAACCCAAATTAGATCATTTTTAGGTCTTGCTGGTTATTATCGCCGATATATTCCCGATTTTTCTTTAATTGCGGCACCATTAACAGATCTACTAAAAGGGAAGAAAGTTAAATCGTCTGTGGATTGGAGCAGTGCTTGTGAAGATGCTTTCGAAGAATTAAAGAATCGACTTTCGGAAAAGCCAGTATTATTTAGCCCCGATTTCACCATTCCATTTGTCATTCAGTGTGATGCTTCGAACCTTGGACTAGGCGTGGTGTTGTCTCAGGTGAACCAAGATGGTGAAGAACATCCTATTATGTACTTGAGTCGGAAATTTTCTCCTGCAGAACAAAAATATAGTACCACCGAGAGGGAATGTGCTGCCATTGTTTATGCGATTCAGAAATTACGATGTTATCTTGATGGGCAGCTAAAGTTCATCATTCAAACAGATCATAATCCGCTGGTCTGGTTAGAGAAAAATACAGGGACTAATCCGCGTCTGTTGAGATGGGCCCTCACATTACAACCATTCAATTATGAAGTTGTCCATCGTAAGGGAAGTCTTCATCGAAATGCCGATACCCTGAGTAGAGTTCCTTAAACATTGATGTAAGACATTGACTTTGTACATATTTTTATTTATTCTTCTTCTTAGAACCTAAGTATTATGGGTAGGCTTATTTATTTAAACTTGTAATACTCTACTTAAATATTATAATTTGGCAGTAAAATACTAATTTAAATTAGTGCACTGAATCCAACTGGCGGTATGAACTCTTAAGACTGAAAGACTTTAAATTCTAAGACTTTTTCTCTTCAATAAAAAGTCTTCTCTTGGAGGGGAGGAGTCTGTAAAGATTTATCTAAGCGAGTGGCAATAGCCGGATGATTAAGATTTATCTAAGCGAGTGGCAACAGCCGAAGTTTTACCCGGGAAACGAAACCAGAGAAGAACAAGATTGGATTTGGCATGGAAAAATACGATAGTCTCAATAATATTAAATTTAAACAACTTCTTTTAAAAAATTAATAAAAGCGCTACCTTTGTAATTCGTCGTCGTTATTTCGAGAAATCGTCACAATGCCTATAGATTTGTTACACATCTGCAACATAGAGCTGTAAAGGGTTAATAAAAACGAAAAAATCTGACGGAATTAATTTGAAATATTAAGGAATTTAGTGTTATAATATAATCTGTTGACAAAAAACGCAAGACAAGAAGAAAAATAATCATGCCTGTAAAAGATGCAGTAAGATTGAAGTTAGAGAATTTTTTTTAACACTAAGGCTATCAATGACTGCACTTTTAAATTATAGGATAACTAAAAATATAAAAGAAATAATACACAAATAATTAAGGTTCTAATACAGGGTAGCCACAAAATTCAGAAAAAAAAGTTCCCTGATAATTCCCAGAGAGATTTCTAAAAAATTCCCTGATTTTAGAGCAAACTTTTTTTCAAATTTCCCCAATTTTCTTAGGTTTTCCAGATGTCTAGACACCCTGGTCAAATAAAGCATGTATGCCAAAGAGATAATATGCAAATTTTTAAAAAATAGTTTTGCTGTTGTGAAAAGTTTAAATTATTCCGTAACATTAAATTTCTAATGGCTTACCACTACAAATCTCCATGTAAATAGCGCCAAAATATGGATGAACATGCCTTAAACAATACAAAATTTTCCTGATTTTCATGAAATTTTAGAAAGTTCCCTGACATTTCCCTGATTTCCTGGTTCTGTGGCCACTCTGTAATATATTTTATTGACAAAAACACCAGGCAAGAAGAAAAATAATCATGCCTGTAAAGGATGCAGTCAGATTGATGTTTGAAGATATTTTTAACAACAAGGCGGCGGCTGTACCCGCATGGAGAATGCAAGAAGGGAAACTCAGAAATTTAAAAATTCCCTGACACTTTTCTGATTGTCCTGAATTCCCGGTTCTGTCACCACCCTGTCAAATCATGAATCCATATTGTGAATGAATGGATTTTAACGGCCTATACGCACGTGATTACAAGATTTCAAGAAAAGAGAGATTTTCCTTAATTTGGAAATTTCGGTACATTCAGTAACAATTAAAAGAAATCGTATGTGAGGAGAGAAACGAAAGGTGGCCGGTTGATTAGTTTATTTAGTCGCCTCATCACGTCGTTTAATCGACATGTGGCGACTTGATATTTTCAGGTCTAGAAATAGTCATTGCTAACTAATAAGCCTTTTCCACTACAAGCAACTCTTTTTTCAGTTTTAGTACTTTGCCACATGTTTCATACTCAGGCGCGGATTTAGGGGGGGTGCGGGGGGTGCGACCGCACCCCCCATGAAGTATCTCGTCTAAATTATTTTTAAATAGCAGTTTCCACCGAGTTCAAAGTAAAAAAAAATTTGAAATTTCATTAATAATTGGAAGATATATTTTTTATTTGATATCAATATCGATGGGAAATCAGCAAACAAAACTAAGCTTTTTCTGATATTTTTCATGCCTCATTAATACAGATTTTTAAGCCACCTAACCGAGTTCCTTATTTCATTACCCGTAGAAGGAATGGGCTTGAGACTTGACGAGTAGATCGGGATTGTAATGACCTGCAATGTACCGGTCAACGAATCTTTACACCTGGTGTGATTCTCAAATTAAAAAATTTCTCACAATACCATTAAAAAATTTCTCAATTTCAGCACGATTTTCTCATTTGGGAGTATAGAGTATGAGATGGGACCAAAGACTGACAAGTTTTTGATTGCAATTAGCATTCTGTAGGTTTACTTCTTGATCAGAGGTCAATTAATTATAAAGGTTTAATATCGGGGTGCCATCGCACCCCCTAAACTTCATTCTATGTACAAAAAATCGTGCACTAAAATAACTTTTGAAAAAACCTGTGATTATAATTGGAAAATAAAATGCCTAATTCGTAATTAAGAAAATTTCTTTGATCAAATCAGTATATAGCATTATTGCAATTCTACGGAATATTGTAAAAACTTACAGTTCCGATAAAGACGCTATCACTAAATTAGGACCAGGAAGTTTCCCCTCGTTCTCTTCAAAAAATCTTAAAACAGCTCAGGGAAGGGGGAAAAAATGACCCCTTCTTTGGGTGACCTTGAAACTAAGGACACAGACAAAGCAATAAAACTTGAGGGGTCATACTATCCCTTCCCTTGCACGTGACATTGCACCATTCACATATGTGCTTTGAAAATTACTAAAAAGCCTCGACTCTGAGGTGGAAGTGATGGAATGGTCTTTCTTGCTTGAGTTGGAGTGTGCTTGCGATGTCTAGACCTAGATTGTTTGTTTCTTCGATTGGTATGGCAGTGCAAGATAATTGACAGTAATATATAACCATGATAAGATATTTTTAGTGTTACTATTTATTTTACAAAATGTAATATCATTAACATTTTGTTTTAGTTTAGGCATTTGCTTTTTTTTTTCTAAATATGTTTGAAAATTTCATTTTTGACTGAATGATCAGAAGTAGTGATTTATCCCACATTCTCATATTTGGTATTTTGTACAATCATCAACGTAACTCTCAATTCAATACCATCAGTATATGAATAGATTATAATAAAATATTCAATTCTTATAAAAATAAACTGATTTTACTGGATTAACCCATTGTATATGCACCCTTTCATATGCAAAATCATAAAAGTCTTTTGATAATGTCAATCAAAATTACTTTCTTAAATTATAAAAATGTAATTTATCCTTAACAGTTTAAAGTGAGTTCCATAGAGTTTTTAGCTTTTTTTTTTTTCAAAAAAACAAATATTGAGGATCCT
Source organism: Linyphia triangularis (assembly GCA_963978545.1). NCBI lineage: Eukaryota > Metazoa > Arthropoda > Arachnida > Araneae > Linyphiidae > Linyphia > Linyphia triangularis. Next base: position 53,834,551 of record OZ021724.1, on the reverse strand, counting down.
AGCTAAACAAGTTTTTAAATATTGCTATGCTCCAATCTCTCTCTCAAGATTCATACTCGCCTACCATGCGAAATGTCACCGGATCGAGCAATATTTGGTGCTCTGTAGTCTGTTTTCAGATTGAGTAAACACTAGAAATTTTGACTAGTAATCTGACGTCGATTGTTGAGCTAATATTTCTTAATAGTTTTCCGAGGTTTCTCTTATTTAAGATGCAAATGAAGTCCATTTTCCCCTTGAAAGACCATCTGGCATATGTTCCCTGCTTTGTAAACAAATTAATCAGAATCTAAAGTTGTCCCGGTGCATTGCATTATCTTGTAGTTATATTCTGTATTATTCTTGATTCTGTATTAGTCTCCCCCCCCCCCCTTTATTTTTAATATGAAGATTTGTGTGTTGACGGTTTAAGATGGGCTTTGAGTACATTTTCTTAATTTAAGTTCTCTGTAAATCATATTTGTAAGAGAAAGCATACATCAGTTATGTTAAACCAATCTCAAAACTTATATTAAAGTACAGGTTGGGTATAGTTAAAATCCATCTATTTAGAGCATTTTTGGTAACTTTAAGGTAAAAAGGGCTTATATGGCTGTTAGCTTTACATGCTATTCCTTATAAATTAAATATTAAAACAAAATGAAATCACTCCAATGAAGTTTTAAATATATTGTTGTTCTTGGAGCGTAATTATCAAAATTCCCAACAGTTATTTCTTTAAGTTTTCATTTGAAAATTTTTATGATAATGTTTATAAAATGTTTCCAGATTTTCCCAGCAGTACTAATACAAAATTTCAAAATTATTTACTAATTTCTACTGACTCCGGACTGATCTAAACAACACCAGTTTAACTATGGTCCGCCTTCACATAAAAAACTTTCGATGCTGTCATAAATAAAGCACACGTACCGTTTGATATTAGCAATCTTCTAACCAAATTAGAATCATATTAAAATTTTAAAAGAAATTTATTCTGGATTAATATAGAAAATCTTTGTAGATTTTGATACTAATATTGTTGATGCGTATTTAACCAATAAAAAGAAAAGAAAGTTTACATGATAAATAAGAAGAAAAAATCTTGTAAGAGCCATAGTAAAAACTATCTTGTATTCGAATATAATTTTTTTATTAAAAAACTGTACACACACATTGAGGTGAACGGACTCACTCTTTTTTTTTTTACTCTAAAGTTCAAATATATATTAATTTAGTTAAAGCAGTCTTAGTGCATCAATATGTATAGTGTTAAGGTAACTAAACCTTAATTAGATTTTTTTTTTTTTAAAATTTTATTTCTTATTTTACAAAATGTGATATTTCAGTAACAATTTTGTTTATATATTTTTTTTTTCCGAAAAATGTTTAAATATTTCATTTTTGTCCGAATGATTCAAAGTATTTCATTCTCATAAAAATTAACTGATTTTGCTGGAATAAGCATTGTATCTGCACCCTTTCATATGCAAAATCATAAAAACCCTTTAACAATATCAAACAAAATTACTTTCTTAAATTATAAAAAAGTCATTTATCCTCAACAGTTTAAAGCGAGTTCCATGTTGTTATGTACTTCTTTTCAAAATATTGAGAATCATAGTCAAACACGCTTTTACTTTCAATTACCCATATGTTTACATAGGGCAATGAAAGTGTACAGCAGTCAGTAAAAAAAAAAAAATCGACCCCCCCCCCCCCCTCCCTTACCATTTTCTTAAGTTTTGAAAGATACTGATTCCAAAAAAGTAGTCTAGTTAAAATGTCTATGTGGTAAGCATAACTCCTAAACGAATTGACGTACAGTATTCAAATTTGGTGTACGGATTAGTGGGAGCCATGGGACCTACGATTAAGGTTGCGCATTCGCATAAGGGTGAAATCAAGAATCTAATGCCTCTTAAGGAGTTTTAATCGTCCCCACATCCGGAATTCCCGAAGAAATCTGATAAAAGCGTAAAAATTTGAAAAACGTGTGTCTTTAACACAGAGCTCTTTGCCCTTGAGCATCGTCCATCAACGATTGATATTTTTCTGTTTTTCGCACAAGAAAGGACAGTGTAATGTCTATTGAATATCATCACCAATTTCGCCGTTTTGGAGTTTTTTCTTATCCCATGTAAAAATTATTGCCAAAAATATTGCCAAATTCTCCATTTTCATTTAAATGAAGAAAAATATGAAAACAGTAAATCATACCATATCAAATTTGAATACAATGATAAATATTATAGTGTACAGTTATAGTGTATAGTCTCAAGTTTATGTAACTTATATTTTAATTTACTAATGTGATGTCAAACTGAGTTGAAAAGCCTTATTTAACTTCGGAAATTATTAAAACCTTATAAATAAAGAGTTTTGCGTACCTGCAGTGTTGTCTAAAAATGTGAAAGATCTGCCGTCTTTTTCTGCACTAAATGATTTATGATGTTGAATATATTGGTAAATTAACTTGTATAAAAAAGTTGAATTTTCAGGGTTGTTGAACTTTTACACTTCACCTGAACTGCATAAGATTTTTTTTTTTTGCGCTCTTAAATACTTTCCTCTAATAAAAAATACTAAATATTTATAATTTTATTTTATATTACATTTTCGGGGTAATTTTTTGTATGGGGTGCAAAAGAGGATAGTTAAACCCTCTAATTTTTATCTTTCATTGAACCCTTGATGATACCCCTCCCCCCTGTCCCCCAAGTTGACACTCATGGTCATAATCACACCCCCCTTGATTGACCTCTAAATCCGCCCCTGTTCATACTACATACAATAGATAAGATAAAACTTATGGATGCATTAGAAAAATTTATTTTGCATACTTTCAATTAGGAGAGATTATTAAATAATTTATAATAAAAATTAATATAAGACTAAAGTTTTTAAAGATAAGGTAATAACATAAATTTCTGTAAAAAAAAAATCTAAATTTACAAAAAAAAAAAAATCTTAAACTCATCAAATTTAACTTTTTTTTTCACACTTCTATAAAAGAAACTTCTTTTTCAGACATCTGCAGCCATGAGTAAATATAAAGATGATTGGATGTTGCATCGCTGTTAGTAATTACATAACTTAAAAAGAAACTATATTTAAAAGTTAAGCTATTTAAAAAAAACTAAGTAGTTTCAAAATATTTAGAATAACTAGTTAAAACAAAAGAAACCAACTTTTAATATTTCAGACAATTTAAAGTTCAACACTTGAAAATTATAATTTATTATATTAAACAAAACTAAAATGATTTAAAGTTACATACTTTCTTATTACACCTTCTGACATTACACAAAATAGACGCAAAAACATTGTACGTTTTGTGTTAAGACAGTTAGCATTGACTCTCTTTTGCATTTCATTTGTTTTATATACTCTGAAATCAATATAGCCACACAATTTCAATTTTATTGATCATCCACAATTGCCTCCATTTTGTCCCGAAAATCCTTCAATTGCATGTGACTTTCCCTCTTCAAAAAATAAACATAACCATACCAATTTGCTTCCTTAACAATTTATGATAAGAGTCCAAAGTGGTATGATCTAAGATAAGATAGAAAGAAATAGAGTTTTTTTCCAACTCCCAACAAAGGCTATGATAATAGAATATGATACATAAATAAGTCTGCTACCCTTTACTGAATTAAGCATGATCTTAAAGAAGTACCAATAACCATGTAATTTCACATAAAGAAGTTTTTCGTCTTATTTGGCTGAGATTGGTAACCTCTGATGAACTAGCCTTATACTTTTGGATGTAACTAATATTTTTTCCTTGAAGTAAATTTTCAAAGTAACTGGAAAATTAACATAAGTTGCTATAACTAGTTCAATTAAAAAGTTACTCAATAAAAACTAACTACAATTAAATTTATAGAAAAGTAGCTAATAAAGTTACTAATTTCTTCTCAAGTCTTATGAATGCAATATACATTTAAAAGACAACGCGAAAGCTATGTCATTGTGAAATTTAGTAATATTACAATTTTAATTTTTTTTTTTAATAATTTAGTTTTACTTTTATACAGGTTAAAGTATAAACCCATGATTAAGATTTATTTCATGATCAAGCTGTATTTTATTGAATTTGATCTATACAGTACATAATATATACAGATGATTACATGTGCAGCCAAATTATTTTAAATAGACATTAAAAAAAACACTGAAAACTAAAATTTGGAATCGAACCTTTTCCCGCTCATTCCCATCTGTTAATGGTATCTCACTACATGAAAAACAATCAAGAGTTAAACTTTTCCTTTTATCAAGTAAAGTAGGCCGTATTATTAAGGGCGTACATACTGTTCTTAATCGTAAATAAATTCTTAAATAATCCAGGATGATGTTGTGTGTCGTATGGGTTCAACGGTACTAAACACGTAAAAATGAAACATATATTTATTATTGGGTAACACCGTAAAGAACGGAGCGCCTAGACGCGCGTCCGATCTATTTTAATTGCGTATACAGAGAGAGAGTTACATGGGAGGGGAAGGGGTTTTATCTTCTTCCCACGCATGCGCGCAGGCAGCAGAACACTTATTCGTAATTCCCAACATACTCCCACCTTTGGAGTTTTTTTCAAATATAAAACTACAAATTACACATGATACAAACTCAAAATCAAATATTAATATAGTAAACCAATATAGAATTTACAAACAAAACATTCTTAACTACAATTAAGATATTAATATAAGAAACACAGATACACTTTACAGACGGCAGGGTGGTTTAGAAATTCGGCCACTTCTAGTTTTCAAAATGTTGTTACTAAATAATGGTTCATTGTTATCATGAATAGGACTGTCCAGTTCTAGTCTATACAGTCTTTGGACAGGCCTCAACAGTTCAGTAGATTCTGTTTTGATTCGAGCAAGCCTCGTATGGCCGTCTTTGTCTGGCATTAATTGCAACACTCGAGCCAAATTCCAATAGATACGTTTTCTGTTCGTATCTTCTAATAAAACAATATCACCGACAGAAATTGGGTTTTTAATTTGTTTTTTAAGAGATTGTTGACACAACTGTCCTAAATACTCGGATCGAAATCTTGATCGAAGTAATTCACGTATTTTTTGTAGATGTTTTGAACGCTTACTTAATTGAGCGTGATCCACTTCATCAATGTCTGGGACACCTGACGTTGTTAATTCATGCAAAAACATGGATGGCGTCAAAGGAGAAACTGTGTCAATATCTTCGGACACATAAGTTAGAGGTCTGGTGTTTATAACTCGCTCACAATCACACAAAATAGTAAGCAACTCTTCATAATTAAGTGATGCACGTCCCAATATTTTTCTTAATATTTGCTTAACCATTCTGACAAGTCGCTCCCACCATCCGCCCCACCAAGCAGCGGAAGGAGGGTTAAACTTCCATTGAATTTTATGCTCTATGGCTTGTGAACTAACATGATTCCAATCAATGGCGTTCAAAACTCTACTAGCACCTAAAAAATTCGAACCGTTATCGGAATATACTATTTTCGGACGGCCACGACGAGCAATGAAGCGTCTTAGTGATTGTAGGAATGCCTCAGTAGACAAAAGAGTAACCAACTCAAGATGAATCGCGCGATATACTGCACAGGTGTATAGAACAATATATGCCTTTTGTCCGCCTTTAAGGTAAAGAGGACCAGCCAAGTCGACTCCTACAATTTCGAAAATTGCTGCATCGCGCACTCTGTCCGCAGGTAAAACTCCAGGTTGAGCCTCACCTCGGTCACTTGTAAAACGCTGACACTTAACACATTTTTTGATACAATCACGAATTGTTTTACGAGCTTTCAAGATCCAAAATTTTTCGCGTAAATTTGACATTAACATAGAAGTGCCTGCATGCATATAATCCTTATGTACACTAATAATCAGCAATTTCACAACGGGGTGCTTTGAAGGCAAGATAATAGGATACTTAAAATCCCGTGTATCCTCTCTAAATACAATATTAGTTTTAGCTCTCAACAATCCATCATCGTCTAACACTGGTTTGAGATTTTTTAGTTTAGGATCAGAGCAACCCGTGAATGACTCTTGCTGAATGAGTTTAAACAAATATTTTTCTCCTCTATCTATTTCATTCAAAGACAAATATTTCTCACAGTTATTATTAATTTTCTTTGACTTATCATAAAACCTTAAAATCCATGCAATCATTCTTACTATCTTTTTATACGAAGAAAAATATTTATAATACCAATTTAAATCATCCACAGATTTGGTCAAATTCGTAACAACTGTTTTACGCATTTCTGAATTAACTAAGCATTCATCTGGGTTTTCATTTGACTTAGGCCAATTTTCCTCACTTAGAAGAAGCCAATCTGGTCCCTCCCACCAACGCCGTTCGATTAATTGTTCCACTGAACAACCCTTGGATGCTAAATCCGCCGGATTGGCTATTCCAGGAACATGTTTCCATGCCAAAGGAGAAGTTAAAGATTGGATTTCTTTAACACGATTTTGGACAAAAATTCCCCAATTTAAATTACGTTTAATCCAACTTAGAGCCGTGGAGGAATCAGTCCAACAGTGGATTGCTATCTCTGAAAGATGGAGATCACTTAAAATCGAATTTAAAAGCCTAGCTCCTATGGAACAAGCCAAAAGTTCCAAACGAGGAATAGTGGTTGGTTTTAGAGGGGCAACTCTACTACGTGCACTTAATAAATTGACCTTAACCTGTTCATTTAATTCAAGGCGCAAAAATATGCAACAACCATATGCTAATTGACTTGCATCGCAAAATAAGTGACAACTTAATAATTGATTACCCGGTTCAATATTCAACCACCTGGGTATCCGTATATTCGTAAGCAAATGCAACTGAGCAAGCCATGTCTTATATTTTTTAGCTAAATTCTCGGGGATTACATCATCCCATTTAAGCTTTAACTCCCAGGTTTTTTGTAGAATAATTTTTGGTAATAATAATACGGGTGCGGTAAATCCTATTACGTCAAAAACTTGATGAGCTTTAGACAATACAACTCGTTTCGTAATTTGCTCTTGTATCTCGGATACTGGGTCAATTTTGTAAGAAAGAGTATCTTTATCCGTATCCCATAACATACCTAAAACAGTGACCTCATCCTCATGTGCTGACTGCTCCAACACCTTAAGAGGAACATTGGATTGCCACCCTCGTAAATTGAAATGTCCTTTAGACATAATTATTTGGGACTCTTTAATAAATTTATCCATATCCACCTCAGAGTTAAGACTCGTCAAACAATTATCCACGTAAAAAGAGGGTCTTAAAATTTCAGCCGATTCTCTTAAATCATCGGAAACCGTATTCAAATGATAGCGTAAAGTAGCTGCCAATAGAAATGGACTGGAGGTTAAACCGAACGCTACACGTTTATGTCGATATGTTACCAGTTGGTCAAAATTGTCTTTCTCCCACCATAGGAATCGTAAAAAATCTCTATCGCTCTCTTGAATTCCGATCATACAAAAAGCTCGTTGTATATCACTAGAGACTGCACATTTATATTCTCTAAATCTATTAAGAATAGAAGGAATTTGGGAAATCAAATTTGGACCCGTAGCTAAACAATCATTCAGTGACAAAGAATTAATTGTTTTAGCAGACGCATTAAAAACTGGTCTAACTTTCGTAGTGGCATTATCCTTAAAAATCGGTCTGTGAGGTAAATAATGTTTTCCACTTAAATTTGCATCTAAATGTTGATCAGTCACTTGTTCAATAATACCAAGAGATAACCATTCCTCAAAAACATTATCGTAATACTTCATTTTATTTGAAGCAATTAATTTCCTTTTGGTGGCTATCGCAATTTTTTTTGCCAAGAGAAAATTTGTTTCTAACTGTTTCTGATCATTAATCCATGGTAACGCTACCTCATATCTACCTAGTTTATCAATTCGTAAACTGCGTAAAAAATATTTCTCAGTCTCCTGAGAAAGTTGAGTCTCATCCTTCAAGATGGGATCACAAATTCCCAAAGAATCGAGGCGCCACAAATCAGTCAACAAACTATCTTTCGTTAAAAGATTCACTACATGAGATGCAATATTCGTTTGTATAACACTCTCGTGAGTAATGACTGTATTTTGATGATCGCCCTCATTAATATTCGGTTTGGTGCCCATATTTCCAAAACATCCCATTAAAGTCCATCCAAGTTTACTGTGTATTGCGATGGGGCCAGATGTTAAATTTATAACCTTACCAGTGAGTATTTTTGACAAGTAATCGGCGCCAATCAAAAGCTTAATGTCTGCTTTGGCTCCATCGTTTATTGCGAAATCTGAAATGGGAATATTTAATCTTTCGCATTCTTGCGCAATACTGAAAGAGGAAATGCGATTTATTTTTGAACATATCTGTGGCTGATTTAACACAGAAATAATACATTTATAAGATCTATCAATATCACTTATTTCAATATGAAAAGATTCGTATATTCTTTCACGTACTTCAATACCTCCAAACAGAGATTGTTGCAATGTTATCTGACTTTTAGATTTAAAATTTAAACTTTTAATTACATCATCACACAGGTATGAATTCTGGGCACCAGAATCCAAAATTGCACGTATTAAAATCTCTTCATTACCATTATGTAATCTAACAACTAAAGTTTGTAACAATACATCAGAGAATTGTGTTTCCTTATTTAACGTAGTAATTGTAGAACGATCTGGTTCCAACGTAAGATTTTCCGTTTCTTTCACGGGCAAATCTGGGCATAACACTACAAAGTGTCTTTTTTTACAAATAATGCATTTATGCTTAGAAAAACATTTATCCGAATGGTGAGATAACTTCAGACAAACAAAACAGGCGTTTTTTTTCCTTACAATATTCTTTTTCTCTACCAAAGACATGGCAGAAACTGTGTCACAATTCTCTGAAGCATGCGACTTTTCACAAAAAATACATTCAATTTTTCTAGATCTATATACATTAGAATCATACACATTATTTTTTCCTGACGTACTTAATAACTCATGAGCTACAGGATTATTTTTATTGCGGGAGTTATCAACATTTCTATTATTTTGTTTCTTATAATTTACATAATTATTTTTATTAGAATTATTGTAGGGGGCAGTAAGAGGAGTGTTAAAAGATCTGGCCATTTGTATTCTAGCCTCACTTTCTACTTCAATTTTTAAGAAATCCATCAAAAGATCAAGATCAGATTTATTAGTATTAACATCAACCTTACCTCTGTTACGTTCCCAGGCTCTTATCACTTCACTAGGGAGAGCGGATTCTACTAAAGGATATAAAAACTCAGCGTAATTATTTTTTGTTACATTTAAAGCTTCCAGTGCTCGTAACTGAGTTTGCAATTTATCGTATAAAGTAGAAATATCCGTATTAGTGGTCTTATTCATCACAAGCTCCAGAATATCTCGTATGAACACCTGAATCAAAACTTTGTCTTGCCCGAACCTTTCTTTTAAATAAGTAACTGCATGTTCGTAATTCTCTCCACTTCCAGGAAAACTGGAAACGATTTCTCGCGGTTTGGAGTGCTCTTTTGTGGATTGTAGAAGAAGTTGAAGCTTGTATGCGGGATCAATCTGCGGATTTTCATGTATTTTTTGAAATTGCGCCCAGAATGTGATCCACTTCCTGGGGTCGCCATCAAACTTGGTTATTTCAAACTCCGGCAGCCGTTGTAGATGAGACGTAGGGGGTTGTCTGCTGGGGCCATTAGAAGGGCATTCGTTGGTCGTGATGGACAAGGTGGCCTGCTGGTTAACTTGCTGGAGAAGTAATTTCCTTTTTGTTCTCGCCGTAGACAGCTTTTCTCGGTATTCCTCTATGGCATCGTACTCCGTCTCGAATTGCACTTGATCCACTCCAGTGGTCTGCATCTCTGCTAAAACCGCTTCATCTGCTAGCCGCAGTTGTTCAGCTCTTTCCAATAGCACGTCCATGGAAATCTCCAGTTGCACTAGATCCGGTGGTTCGGTCACTAAAAGACCATCAAACTTGGTCAGAGCACGAGTAAAAGATCCTCTACTCGCCGCTCTTCTCTGCTTCAGATTTTCATGAGACATGATGATCACAGCGTAATTCTATCCAATTAACCGTATCACCGACACGTAATTCGTAATTGTTAACCGGTTATGCAATCTAGTTCTACGCACATAAATATTCGTAATCCATAAATTCGTAAACAACAGTTCGTAAGTGCATAAAATATGTCTACCCAATTCGTAGCAGGTACCTATATTCGTAGTAAACGTACTAACGTCATCCCGGCAGGGATGCCAAATGTTCTTAATCGTAAATAAATTCTTAAATAATCCAGGATGATGTTGTGTGTCGTATGGGTTCAACGGTACTAAACACGTAAAAATGAAACATATATTTATTATTGGGTAACACCGTAAAGAACGGAGCGCCTAGACGCGCGTCCGATCTATTTTAATTGCGTATACAGAGAGAGAGTTACATGGGAGGGGAAGGGGTTTTATCTTCTTCCCACGCATGCGCGCAGGCAGCAGAACACTTATTCGTAATTCCCAACACATACACCCAGCGGCGGTGAAAACGCGCTAAAAAAAAGAAACAATTTTTGGAAGGGATAATAACAGAAATTAATAAAATAAAACATTACACATTGTTTATTGGTATTTCAACTTTATAAAAAAAACTATTATTATCATTTTTAAAAAAATTACAATATGAAAATTTTTTCAAAATTACACCAGTTTGAAAAATAGCATGTTTTTCGTCAAAAATTTCCCACTTAAATTGCTTATAAAAAAATTTGTAATTAAAAATACGGCTTGACAGACTGTAGCGACATCAATTACGAACATTTAAAAAAAAAGTCCCATCCAAAAATATTAAAAACTCTAGAAGTTATCGTGTCGACCGTCCCGAAAAAAGTAGTTTTGAGAAAAATGTGTTTAAAGTTTTAAGTCCATTTTGCTCAGAGTCGAGCTCAGCTAACGCAAGAACTTTAAGGATTTGTTTATTTTGTTAACTTACCTCTATTCTCCCATTCCAGCTTCATATTGTACACCTTCCACGCCAGTAAACAATTGCTAAATTGTAAACAATTGTCTCCGAAATAGAAAGTAACAGCCAGCTGACTCAACAGACAGCTACATGCGCGCAGCAAACTCATCATGAGGTCACATTTTTGATCATAACTTTGGATCTATGAGGAATTTTTGCAACCAATTTTCACGGAAACACGCCTAAAACTATAGAGAATAATAATCCGTTAAAAAAAATAATCGATTTTTTTAAAGTTCTGGGTGTATGTGACCCCTTAAGGCATAGGAAGCATTTAACAACACTTATGGACATTAAAAAAAAGTTAAAATGTCTTTGTGCATCCTATTTTGTAAATTAAACCCTGCAAATAAGCTGACCAAGTTACAACTTACATGTCCAACTGCAGCAATCCGTGATCTAATGACTTGAAAGGTACATCCACTGTTCACGAGTAGTCTAATATCCAACTCTTTTAGATGCTCATTAATAAGGAAATCTAAATGCCTGTCATCTAGCAACTCTTCTCCTGTCAGATCCAATATGATGCGGGAAGAATATCTTCGTTCTAAAAGTGAAAGCACATATTGTAAAGCTTGCAGTTTTTGTTAAATACAAATGTACAATATTATATACACAGAGAAAGTATGTAAAGTTAAACACAAAAAAGGCTTCATTTTCCAGATTCAAACAAAACAGGTATTTCAGCCTCCTAAGACTAATTGGGCCCAAATTTAGATACATATTAGGTACAAACATGAGCATTGCCAGGTAGCTACAAGATGGAGCAGTTGTACTTTTACTTTTTGAAAACTAAAATAAAAATAGAGATAAGTGCTGAAATATGCAGCAAAAGTATTTTATAGATTTCATTCAATAATTTTACATTAATTTTCTGTTTAATTAATAATTTGTCAGAAAATTCAATCATCTTTTTTGAACCAAGGCCATCTTGAATTCCTCTATAGATAATTCTACTGACAGCCATAGGTACAAAGATAATTGATATCATTGTAAAGAATTAGATAATAGTATATAAAAACTACTGAATCTACTTTCTGAAATATTAATTTTATTTCACTCAAGTAAAAAATTACTAGAGTAGTAGTCAGAACATGAAATCAGTTTCAAAAGCTTTGTAGTTATTTCATGGAAAATGTTAGTAAGAGCACCAATTATCTTTATAAAACTTTGTATGCAGTATCATTCGACCCTTAATGTCTGTTAAAATCATAAGAGTTCTTACCCTTCGATCCAAAATAAGTTAGCTATGTTACTTATATTTACTTTGGTTAGATGCTGTTAGACAGATACCAGAAAGAACAAAAACAAAATCACCAAATTGCAGCAATAACTCATTCAAACTAAAAACCTTCACATGATTTATTAATACCAACAACAAATGATAAACATTTAGGTTTGGTGACAACAGTGCCCTGGTATTCGGCTAACGGAAAAATACCACAAGTTTTATATAACTAATGAATTATTTCTTTTTAAATCATATAAATTTAAAGCACTTATCTTAATTATCCTAAAATTAACTATATCTTAAATTATATCACATTTGTACCAAAGTTTGCACGAAGCTAAATTAGTTTAATTGCGGAAGTTAGATACAAATTTTTTAAATATTCCATAAATGACAAATTTATAACCTTAATCTGACTTATTACTTCAATTTTTAGCTAAAAATATTACCAAGGCAATTTAATTCTCTTGGTTAGCACTTATAAAGGTCCTTCCGCCAAGATAATTAAATTCGAAAATTCAATTTTTATGTCCATGGTATTTTAAAGTATTACATAAGAAAGACATTACTATATTTTAAAAAGTGCTGCAACTTGGGGGGAACAAGCGGGGCATGGGTGCCGGCAGGATTATTTGCAAGGGGGTGCAAGACTACTAAACTATGTTTAAATCATTAATTTGTCGGAAATGTTGATTGCAATTTCTAATTAAATATTATTTGACAATTATTCATTTATTTTCACATTGATAAGAAAAATATTCCCAGTGTATATTTTTTAAACCCTTTCTTCCTTAGAATTTGATACCAAACAGAACCATGTTGAAGAAACTTTCTTGTACAAGAAAAATTGGTAAAAATAAAATAAAAATTTATATTGTAAACAATTTTTGTATTTTCTATGTGTTTTTTTTTATCTGTGAAGTAGTTCTCTCAGTATTCAAATAATATTGTTTCGAACAAAACAATCAGAAGAGACAATAAATAACCCATAAAGCAAAGTTTTTAATATAAATTCTTATATGCATTGCCAAATTTTACGTGCAAATGTAATTTTTTGAGCTCAGATCCAATTCTTATAGCGTTTAACCACTACGAAGAAAACTATTCCGAACTTATTTACTAACTTTTATACTTATTACAAACTTTTTTTTTACCCCCAAAACTTAGGTACTGACTATATTGTCATCACAACGGGTCTATCTCCTAAATTTCCATTTGTTTGGATGGCGGCAAATGGGTTAATTACCTTTCTGAAGATTTTGCCTCATCAACCTTAATATGGAAAAGTTTCAGTCACTGAATATCACCAAATTGTAAATGTTTAAATTAAGCTTAGTGTTTGGATAATAGAATGTGAATAAAAGCAGATAAGTTGGACCTAAAGTTATAGAAATGTGCTTAAAAGAAGTAACAGCCCTAAAACTTGATAGAAAACATTGTAATCGACAATGAATGTATCGAACAACTTTAAAGTTTCAGCTCTATTTGATAACGGAAAGTGGGTTTATTAGTAATGTGAAGCAGCACTAGAAGCGTTTATAAAAACGGCCTTTTAGAATGTATGGACATCAAATCTATCTGCCAAGTTTCAGATTCATTGGTTGAAGGCAAGTGTGTCAAATAGTCATCCGAAGTGGCAATAGTAGCGTTGGTTAAAGCGGTCTTTTAGTGATAGTGGCAGCGAAAGAATGCATTATCATGGACATCAAACCGATCTGTCAAGTTTCAGCTCTATTGGATGACGACAAATGGGTTAATTAGCCCTCCACAAATTTCACAGAACACCACACAAATAAACAATACAACAGAACAATATTTTATTTCTTCCAAGTTAGAGAAATAATTAAAAAATCAAAAATGGAACATAAAGGCATTATAGAAAAAGATGAATTGAATTATAAAAATAACTATCTTATGTATAATGACTAATAAATAAAAATCAAAACATTTTCTAGAAATTAAGAGAAACACTTATAAATTATTATTAAATAAAAGGAAAAAACTCTTTTGCCCATCTCCAAAAATATTAGTCAAGTGGTGCCTAAAAACCACCTTTCAATTGCAATAATTTACTCAACTATAACAAAATAGGAAACAAAATAATAAAAAAAAAGATATGGATAGCAACATTGAACCGAAGTTTCAAAATTGTGTATATGTGCTTTTTTCTCTTGGAATTTACATGTTTTTTCCAATTTCGTTTAATCTTTAAAAGCCGGGGGGAGCAGGAGCACCCTCTTGGCAGAGCCTATGGCCATGGGCACCAAGCTGGAGGGGCACCAAAATGGAGAAAAAAAACTTTTTGCTTGACACTAAGGTAACTACCACAATGCATTCGATTCTCCAAGAATACCAAATAGATTACTTCAAAAAGTTGAAAGTTTTAAACAGCATGCCTTGGCAGATGATAACACTGTGAAAACGGCACCTCCAGCAACCTTTTTGACATATATTTAACTACACAGACTTGAAGGGTATCCAAACCTGACCACAACATTAAATAAATATTTTAACTCTTCATGTAACGATTGCTTCAGGCGAAATAAGTTTAGCAAATTGAAAATTGTTAAAAATCACTTATGAAGTACAGTGAAGCAAGATAAACTAATAAATTTGAACATTATTTTCATTGAGCACAAGAGAGCATCATCTATTTGCTATGATGATGTCAACAAAATCTTTCCTGTAAAAAAGCCCAGAAGTTTAGTTTGAATCTTTGACTTTTAGGATTGAACTAACAATTATACTTATTTATATACAGTAAGTGTATAAGCTATTAATATTACCTGTTATGTAATTGATAATAAATAATATCACAAGACTTTCTGTTTGTATTTAGCTTATCGTTTCCAAAATTTGAAAACTATTGCATTTACAAAACTGAACCTGAACTAATTTTAAATAAGATAAAATAGACAGGACTTGGTGTACATCAATCTTAATCTGCTCCGGGCGCCAAAAATTCTAGTTGTAGCCCTGATTTTAAATAAGAAATATATTACTATATTTTAAATAAAAAATAAATTACTTTGTTTTAAATAGGAAACACATTACTTTGTTTTAAATAGGAAACAGTACTCTTAGATTAGCTGGGTACCAGTTGGCTCCACCAAATGCAAATGTATCGTCAAGTCTAAATGTTTAGAGGTTGTTATGGTATGTAACCTTAAAACAATTTGTGATTGGAATCATAAATGATTTGAAGGTGTTAGTTTGGAAGAGTTACTGCTGTAATTTGGCGGTTTTTATCTGGTACCCGTTTAGAGTACCGAGGAAACATACAACTGAGTTTTAAAAACTATGGATGTGGAACATCGCACAACTTTCAATTACACTATATTACTGGCGGGAGATTATGCCCTTTAGCGTTATTATATTTTCATCATTCAATTAGAAAAAATGGGCAGTTAGGCGATATTTTTTGTGATAATTCTTGTATGGGTTCTAAAAAAAAAACCTCAGTCAAAATGGTGACTTTGGCGATATACTTTTCGATAATCCTAGTATTAAAAGCATACGCTTTTCAACTTTTTACACCATCAAAGCATTTTTAAGGGAATTTCGGAGGAGGGAGTGTTTAGAACACCTTAAGAGGCATTACCACAGAGATTTTTATTTAAATCATTAGATCCGTTTTTTAGCAATCACTGAAAAACATGACTTTTTGAATGAAACATGATTTTTTCAATGTCAGCTACCCTATGCACATGCCTGATTTTGATGAAAATCTTAATGGTAGTTTCAATGGCCACCAGCAACCTGCATACCAAATTTGAACATCGTAGGTCAATTTGTTTGGGAGTTATGCTGACCACAGACACAGGCAGACATTTTTTCTAGATCACTTTTTTGAAATCAGGATGTTCCAGAATGTGGAGAAATGGGGGAAAAAAAAATTGCATTTTTTTTTTATCGAATGCCATACTTTCATAACCCTATGTATTACATATGGGTAATTAAAGGTTAAAAAAAGAGAAATTTCTTATTTTGTAAGAAAAATTACCATGTGCTAAATTAAGTTTTGAACAGCATATTATTGCGATATTTATCTTTCGATATTTTTTAAATATATTAATTACAGCATTCAATTAAAATCATTCGTCAATCCTTCAGTAAGATTTTGGTGTTTACCAGCTTGTTACAGTAGGCTTCGAAAAATAAGAGTTTCACAAAAAAATTGTAAGAGGAAATTTCAAATTGATATCTTTATTTTGTTTCTCTAACAAGAGATCTCTGTTAAGTTACAAATAAATTACAAGTTTACTTCATAAACAAATTCTAATACTTTCCCAAACAAATGAAAGATCATTTTAATATAAGTTGGTTGTTTTCAGATTATCTGGCGCCGTCAGCAACACGAGGGCTACAATGCGCCGAAACATTCGTCATTAGACAAGCCAACATACATTTACAAACACCCATGCCCAACACGGGACTCGAACCCGCAACCTTGCAGCCTAGGAGCTAGCATGCTAACCACTATATTGTTTGGTCGGCCATTTTAATATAAGAACAAGGACACTAGAGGGGGTACCCTGTCATTAAAATAGATGCCAATTTTTTATTCTTACAAATATTTATCAAGTATTTTTAAGAAACAAGTATCTAGGTATCTAACATATCAATAAAAGTTAAAGTTATATCTACTATTTGTTAGGAAAAAATATTAAGCCTAAATTTGATTGGTTTAATGTTTTTTTTTTAGATTATCTGGAGCCGTCAGCAACACGAGGGCTATAATGCGCCGAAACATTCGTCATAAGGGGAGTCATAAGACAAGCCAACATACATTGACAAACACCCATGCCTAACACGGGACTCGAACCCGCAACCTCGCGGTCTAGAAGCTAGCACGCTAACCCTATACCGTTTGGTCGGCTTGATTGGTATAATATTTTTTCCTACCAAATAGTTAGTCACTAAATGCATAACTAATAAACTTTTTTAGTGAATAACATACTATTTCAGAAAATATCCATGGATTAATGATTAATCATATTCACTAGGCAAATGAGCTTTTACAAAACTCTAAGTTTAACTTTATAGAGTTCAAAATTTGATTATCTACTATTTTTTAAACGAACATATTGTTGTTACGTGTAACTTTCAAAGCGCACACACACAAGAGAAACTATAAAAACTCCTTACGCAAGAACTGTAAGTTTCTAGAGAGAGTATCATCTTTAGTTGTAAGAAAAGCAGTATTGTACATTTCAAAATTCTTCGTAATGCAGTCGATGCAATTTTCTTTTAATGATACAACTTGAACAACTTTATTATATTGCACTTGGTTATAATCAGTATCACTAGCTTCACAATCACTCAAATTAACTACTTCTTCATTTTCAGAGTTTACTTCCGCCATTTTATTTATTGAATTATTAGCTGAAAGAAAGCAAAACTTTATTTTCGCTTTTTTTTTTCTCCAGTTCATGCAAACTTTTCAAGTTAGTGTGGTCACTGGTCAACGCAGTTTCTAAAGTTCAGATCACTTGCATACTTGTTTACTTTTCGGAAATATGAATTCTCGATATAGATTCTGGTGCAAATCAACAGTTAAGGAATTACATGGTAACCGAGTTGATTAATATTTACGTTTCAGTCATCTGTATCTTTTACAAGAAAATTAAATTCTTACTATGATTGGCTAATAGAATGTTAAAATTTCAATTTGTTCTTAAAGGTGTGTTGTGATTGGTCATAAACGCGGAAAAAAAATAATAAGTGTTGCCATTTGTATCCATCACAAAATAACGCTTTGCATAAGATGTCCGATTTGATTTTATCTAGAAAACATCAGTGGACAAATTGTGAAAATGTCATCCTTATGTTTTATTTTTTAATTTGCAGGGTTTTTTTTAATTAATTTTGCGACTGCCGCTGGCCGTTTGTCGGTGATAACGGAGGAATACATCTGATTGGTTGATGGGAGTCGCTGGAGCTTAGAAAAAAGAAAGAGCCTCCTTCCTGTCCAAGTGCTCAAAGTGCTTCCTTAGAAACCAATAGAAGAAAATATTGCGTACGAAGTTAAAATAATAATAATAATATTCAACTGGGCAAGGGGTCGACTGGTCATAGATCCGAAGCTGCATGCTGTTTTCTCACCACTAATGAAACAATTTTGGTTTTAGATACTTCATCTTTTATGTGATAATCACTCAAAATGAAGAGCTCAGCTAGTTCGCTGGATCACGGAAACTCTCCCCATTGTTGCCCAAAAACCCTTAATAATCTGTTAAGTTATACTTAAACATTTGTAAAATAACGTTTTCACCCAGTGGCGGCTCGTGAGTAGTAAAAGTGAGGGGGCCCAAATTAACAATGGCATTGGGTTTTTTTTAGGAAAAGAGGGGGCGGGGGGGGGGGGGGAATGAGTGCAAATTTTAAAATACACGAATTTCATACAATTAAATGTTATTCAAATGCACATAAAACAAAGCTATAAGAGCAGTTAAGGGGACTTGGTACCCCTTGTTTTCACAAAAAATAATAAAAATATAAATTTTCTAATTTTTGCTTTTTTATAATCTTTGATACCTTTTTATTCTGGTAAGTTATTGAGCTGATCTGATAACTGCAATTGAAGAAAAACTACATTTTTATGGAGAATTTAGCATTGCTGTAATAGCTCCTTTTATCTTTCGAACGCATTTTTCTCAGAAAGGGATTTTTGAAATTCCTACCTTACTCAAAATGCTAAAACTGCAGCAAATATGAATGAAATGACTTGAAATTTTTTTTGTCATTTTTAATACCTATTTGACAAAAATAGGCATGGATTATTGAATAAAATGAAAACTTTTTTTTTTTACAAATTTAATTGTTGGAAAATACCTTTTTTTACATATAGGTACAGTAATTATCGTTTTTCTCGAAAACTGTTTTACTTATTCTAAATCCGATGCCTAAAAAGTTAGACAATATTACTAGAAACATTTTTTTTTTTAAAAATGAGGACAAAATATGGATGAAAAAGGAAATAAAATTTTAAATTTGATGAATTTTTGTTTAAATTCTGAAAATTTAGAGCACTGTAAAGTTTTTTTTTTTTTTTTTTTTTTTTTTTTTTTTTTAATAAAATTAAATTTTTTCTTAGTAATACTTCCAAATATGCAAAAATTATAATTTTAAATGGTTAAATAAAAAAATAAAAAGTTTGAAGGGTACCAAGTTCCCTTAAACAAATTATCCAAATAATTTTTAATAAAATATATGTTTCAATTAAATAAATGATTATAACACAAATTCAACACTGCAGCATTTCGTTTGAGCCAATGGCTTATGAAAATGAACCCCATGTCCTATGGCTTTCGAACTTTTATGGCTCATGACTTTCGAAAATTTAAAAATGAAGAGAAGAAAAGTGGTGAAATTTTCTGAAAAGTATGGATTTTAAATTATTTATTTAAACATAAAATTTATGCATATTGATTCATTAATATTTCAGTTCAAAATTTCATTACTCAACAGAAAAAATATTTTCAATCTTATATTTTTACTTTTTAAATTTTTTGGTTGTTTACTGTTCAGTCAGAGACCTTTTGTCACTTGTGGAATGTACCACAAAAAATTCGTTTATTGTTGTCCTTATAAATGGATATTTCAGGCAACTGAATGAGTTAAAGATAGCTAATATTCTGTGTGGGGAATGTCAAACACATTTATATGGATCAAAATAATGTTTTAATTGCAAAAAAATAATAAAATAAATCTTGTTTTTTGTTGACCCATAAAATGAAGTTTCATTGCTATACCAAAGTAAAAAGATGCTGAAGGTATAGTGGGTCCTATGTCTGCATACTCAGAAGCGGATTTAGACGTCAGTCAAGTCAGTGAGGTTGCTTCGATGATAATTTTTTATTATTAGGTTGTGAAATAGGATGGGAGGAGGGAGATAAGGACAGCCTAATTTTACTTGCTGTATAACTGATTTACCTAATCACTTCTAAAATCGAATGAATTAAAAAGAAAAATTATATTCTGTATGATAATTAAGATAATGAAATACATAACCAATTGAGTTCATCCATGAGAAGGGACCTAGGATTACCTGGACACAGGGCCTGATCATGACAATTTGGGGCCCAAGGCCCGGACACATTCGGAGGGCCCCTTTTTCAAATGCGTAATATATTGGAAATGAGCTTGACACCAAGTCAAATGAATTAACATTAAATATTGAAAAAGTTGATAAATTAATATTAATATTGTCTCTTAAAAGTTATTTTTTTTATCACAAATTTTAAACAATCAAATTTATAAATCAAAAGAGGAAAAACTTTGTTATGTATAGTTTTGCGCTATCACAATACAAATCCCAATATCTTCAGTATCATTCACAACTTCAGAGTCGACATTTGCTGATCTCACAATAAATCCATCAAGATTTCTTTTAATTTTTTTTCCCCACTCTATCTTTCAAAAAAGCTTGTTTTTTACGTATTTAAATGATGGTTTGGTATATTTGAATAAATATACTCTGGGATACTAAAGATGGTTCAAGATCAATACAAAATGATTTTTATAAAAATATATTTTTTATGAATAAAAGATATTCACACAGCTTTTGTGAGACAAAAGTATAGATTTACATCCAATTTCGGGGCCCCCTAAAATCATGGGCCCAAGGCCTGGGCCTTGTGGGCCTAGGCGATGATCAGGGCCTGCCTGGACAGAATGCGTCTCTAAATATTTTTTGAAAAATCATGATTCTTTTTAAAAATTTATTTATTAAGGAAAGCTTACGCTTATATTTGAAGTATAAAGGGTAAAATTAAACGATCTCACCGAGTTTTTTGTTGAAAAATTAATTCCCTCTTCACCATGAGCAGTTAGAAAGTGGGGCTCCTGGGCCATGGCGGAGCAGGGATGAGGGATGATGACGTCACCGGAAGTGTGCGTGACCGGATATGACGTCACAGGAAGTGACATTACAGGATATGCCGTCACCGGAAGTGGAATGGAGTTGTTCCCCTCCTGCTGTTGTTTTAGTTTCGGTTCCGTTATAAGCTGTTTGTGTATGACGTCACAGTGGGTATGACGTCATAATGTGTTTTATATCAAAGTTTTGAGCGGTGGCAACACTTTTTTTAGTTTCGGTTTATCTTTCAGACGGGGTTGAGTTGTTCTAGGACTGCTTCTTAGCAAATAAGTTAGAGTGATAGGCTTTTATTGCGTGACGTCACAGTGGGTATGACGTCATAATGTGTTTTATATCAAAGTTTTGAGCGGTGGCAACACTTTTTTAGTTTCAATTTATCTTTCAGACAGGGTTGAGTTGTTCTAGGACTGCTTCTTAGCGAATAAGTTAGAGTGATAGGTTTTTATTGCGTGACGTCACAGTAGATATGTCGTCATAATGTGTTTTATATCAAAGTTTTGAGCGGTGGCAACACTTTTAAGTTTCGATTTACCTTTCAGGTGGAGTTGAGTTGTTTTAGAGCTGCTTCTAAACGAATAACTTAGAGTTATAGATATTTTTACTAGTGCATCACAGTGGGTATGACGTCATTCATGATTTTACAAAATTTACTTTTAAGACGATGGCAGCAGTAGGAATATGCTAAGTTTTAGGCGGGATGGAGTTGAGTTGTTCTAGGGCTACTTTTAAGTGAATAACTTAGAGTGATAGGCTGTTTTACCAGTGACGTCACAGTGTTAATGTAGTGGGGATGACGTCACGATTTGCTTTATATCAAAGTTTAAGGAATGGCAACATTTTGTATCCTGATATAGCTAAGTCTCCTTTGATTGGTTGAAATAAAAGCTCACTTCTGATTGGTTAGAATATGTCACGTGATTTCAAATGCTATTCTCATTGACTATACAGTTTAGTAAGACAGTTTTCTACTAAGTTTAATGTAATTGCGGCGCCATCTAGTGGTAGGAAGGAATATAAATTACATAGTTTATAACTTTTCATGCTTAACCATTAAAAACTTCAAATACATGCAAAGATAATATACTAACACAAATGCGTAAAGTTTCGGATTGAGTGGATTTTTTTTCTATAAGTGCTTAACACATTTAAACTAATGTTGAGAAATATAATCGCAAGACACTTTTAAGGAATCAGGTTTAATCAATGTTAGACACATAAAGTCTCATTATTTTCTCAATAACAGTATGAAATGTAAATATAAATTAAAATTTATGAGAAGAAAAAAATTTAAACTTTGATATCTTAACATGAAAATTTCTTTTACAGAGCTTAACATGTCATTAAAAAGTTTTTTTCTTTTATTGTCATAGGTTTTGAGGGATTGAATACACAACAAAAGAACTTAGACTAGAATTAATTTTCAATATTCAGCAACTGAAACCCATTATGGAAGTTAAAGCAATGATTTTACAATTATTTTTAGGTTGAGTTAGTCTGACCCTGTTGAAGGAATTAGTAGTTGTAGTGTGTTCACACGTGAGTTTGCAATACAATATTAGTAATATACATTTCCAAAAAAACGAAATATTTATCACTTTGAATAGAAAAATGACGATTTCTTTTTTATTTATGTAAGTATTATTCTCAATTTTGTAAATTTTAAATGTATTATCCATATTTTATTGAAGAATTTATATTTTTTTTTCTTCTTCTTTCAGAATGGTTTAGGAAAAACATTTCATTTTAGTCAGAACAATGTTTTCAAAGAGATGGAAATACGCAACTTTCCGATATATCAACCTTCAAATACTTTGAAATTGATTCTATTTGTTACAACCGGTTGTAATTTAAAGCTATACTGTACTATGCGAGCGATATTATATATCTTAGCTACTTACTGTCTATGTTAAAATTTATATTACCATTAAACTTGTTAGAAATTAATATGTCTATGTTAGTTATATTAATCAAGATAGTTTTTATTGTACAATGATACTTACTTAAGTTGATGAATGGCAACACAGAACTAGCTGCTAATGCTGAATAGATATGTGATAACTGATTTTGGATACTCTAATGTTTAAATAAGAGAGAAAAAGTAACATACTTTAACATCTTACAACTAAGAATTCAAAAGTGAACATGAAAATTTACTTTACGAATAAATATCATGTCTTTAAAATGTGTACGAATATCACTAAATAAGAGAAAAAAGTAACATACTTAAACTCTTTACGACAAATAACTTTAAAATTAACGAAAAAAAAACTTACTTTACACATAAAAATCACTTTAAAATGTGTAAAAATATCGCTAAATAAGAGAAAAAAAGTAACTTACTTAAAATTTCTAAGATAAATATTTAACCTTTACGCGAAAATTCCCTTCATGTATAAAAATCACGACTTTAAAATATAACATGCAAGAGAAAAGTAACGTACTTAAACTTTCTACGACAAATAACTTTAACATTAACGTAAAATTTTACTTTACACATAAAAATCCCGATATTAAAATATGTAGAAATATCGCTAAATAAAAGAAAAAAAGTAACACACTTAAACTTTGTACGACAAATAACTTTGACATTAACGTAAAAAATGTTCTTCACATATAAAAATCACGACTTTAAATTTGAAATGTAGGATGAAAGTATAACATACCTATAATTTCTACGACAAAGAATTCAAACATTGCCGTTCATGTCTTTAAAATGTATAATGACAACTCTAACTTTTAGAAAAAAGAAACACTAAAAATTTACAAGGCAAAGAATTTAAAATTGAACGTTAAAATTAACTTTACATGTACTATCATACTCTTATATCAACGATAAATAAGATAAAAAAAAGAAACTCTAAAAATTTATAAGGCAAAGAATTCAAATAATACGCGAAAATTTACCTCACATATAAAAATTATGTCTTTCAAATGTGTAAGAATAACGCTAAATTAGAGAAAAAGAAATATTAAAAATTTATAAGGTAAGGAATTGAAACAATACGCGAAAATTTATTTCACACATAACATTTTTATCTTTAAAATGTGTAAGAATAATGCTAAATTAGAGAAGAAAAAAAAATAACATACTTAAACTTTCTTCGACAACAATTTAAACAATACGCGAAAATTTCATACACAATTATTTTCTTAGGTTAATGTTAAATAATGGGAAATTTAACAGAATAAAAATTTCAAAGATAAAGAATTTTAACCTTTACACGAAAATTTACTTCACATATAAATATCATGTCTTTAAACTTTAACGTGACAATTTACTTCTCATATGCAATTAAACTCTTAGGTTAATGTTAAATAAAAGAAAAAGTAACATACTCAAAAATTTCTAAGATAAGCATAACGTAAAAATTTCATATCATGTGTTTAAAATGTAACATATAAGAGAAAAAAAAAATAACATACTTGAACTTTCTATAGCAAAGAATTTAAGCGTTAGCGTAAAAATTTACTTTACATATAAAATTCACGTCTTTAAACGGGATGATAAGCATGTGACGGTAATTAGCCAATCAGGTTAGCGGTAGGTGATACGCCACTTGCCGGCATTTTTAGACCGGAGGATGAGTCACGCTAAAACTTGTTCAAACAGGTCGGGAGACTTGTACAGCAAGAACAACAGCATCGACGCGCAAGCAGCGGGTGATGCTGCGGTGTGTCAGCAGGTCTTCGAGATTATCGTTTTCCTACTTTTCCTTTTTCATAATGAAATGTTTGTGAAAACTTGGAATGAATGAAGTGGATTTCAAAGACACATTATAGTAAGTGAAGGTAGAATTCGCATGGACTTTCTTCCAAAAAGTATGATTCACTTGGAGAATTTAAGATCATTTCTACTTGAAAACTTTTCTATTGTCTAAAACATTGAATATTGTTCAAACTCAGTGAGATTATATGATACAATACGGGTAAAACTTAACAAAAATTTTACATAGAAGAAAAATAGTAAGAGATTTAAAATAAATACTAGTTATAGATACTCCAAGGAAAAAAATTCACCTCTACTTTTCAATCGGAAAATCAATGCAAGTTGGAAATTTATGTTACTTCAAGAAAGACTTAGACAATTTACTTTGTAATAATATACGTTAAGGTGTCGTATTAACTCGTGCAATACATGCTGACTAAGGTTTATTTTACTTATCTAAGAAAGGTGAATTGGGGGAAAATATTAAATAAATTGTAGATATTAAATACATTGTAGATATGCATTTAAGTTTTGAAAATCACCTGCAAGACTTTTAAAACATCTTAAGAAAAATTGAAAGAAACTTGCGAATTATATGTAAACTATATAACTTTTTATACTCTGAAAGGAAATCACAAGTAATTTAGTTAACTTTTTTCATGGTAACACTCATATTCAACGACATGTTTTTAAAATTTAACCTTCTTTACATGATAATAGTTATAAATTTTTTCAATCTCAGATGCGATATACTATTATTTCTAGGGATGGAACGGATGTGAGTTTTGCCGGATACCGGATTTCGGATATCCGGGGCACCATGTCTACCGGATACGGATATCCGAAACGGATTTCACCGGATATCCCGCCGGATATTCGGTCTATATACTAAAAACGATAGTTATACGATATGCTATACGAAAAAAAATGGTCATGATATGAAGTATCAAGTAAATTATAATTAGTGGTTAGCGCACCGCACTGCATGCCACAGGTCCATGGTTTGATTCGCGGACTGGGCAAGGTTGACTTAGCTGTTTATACCTGAAAGAAAGAAACTGAGGAGGACCATGCATGCTTGGGAACTAAACACTGGGGTTCGACGTCAGAATGACCATCTGACCGGAACATCTGCTATGTGACACACAAATGCCACAGTCAAGAAAGCTGAAAAGCCGTCTTTAAATATAAACTTAAAAAGTTTCGAACCCAAAATTCATCAACATTATGTTATACCATATTTAAAATATATATTTAATATAAACAAACATAATTAGTACTTACATATATTTGTGGTTAAGGCTTTTGCTTTAGGATCATCTAAACTCCACAATATTGGTACAAATAATGTCGATTCCAATGTTGTCTGCGTGCATTTCTTGTTTTGATGAATTGTTTTTTCTTGTTCATCAATATTTGATGCATTTAGTGAGTCTTTTAAGCTTCGGTGAATTTCCTTATGCACACTCATTAAATGGTTCCATAAGGGTTTTGTGGAAAAGGATTTTGGGCTTTTGCCGCGCACAATATATTTTTTAAACGATTCTGTGGAGCAAGTAACACATAGGGCTTTGCTCTCGTCCTTTCCATTAATTTTAAAATACTTCCAAATGGGTGATTTTAAATGAGCCATTATTAAAAATTAAAAATTGGATTGTAATTGGAGAAAACTATGATTGAAGACATTCTAGAGAGCTAAATATAATTCCACGTTGTGGCGCTGCGTTAAAGACCTAAAAATTACAATACTTCATTTTACGTCAGAAAAAATATACCAGCTTTCAACTTCTGCCAATGAAAAATCAGAAATTAGACCATACCATTCACAGCATAAAGGGGTAGGGTATTATCGTCGATAGAACGAAAAAAAAAAAAAGCATTGAGGAGTGCGCATTGGCTATTTATTGCTTTTTACTCGCTAGCAAATGTCAGAAAAAAAGGAGGAAGTGATAGTAACTAAAACTCTTAACAAGTAACTTATGTTATGGAAAAAAAGTACTATTTATTAGTATTTCGGTTCGTGTTTTACGGAGAAGCATTAAAATATAACATCTGGAATTAATCAGATCATAAACTTGGAATGAAAAGAACATAAACTTGGAATGAAAAGAACATATTTCAAAACACGTATGAAGGATGTGTATGAAAAAACATTTGAGGAATGGTTTATGCTTATCAACTCGGAGCCAATAATACGGCTCCTCTTTCAGTGAATTGAAACTAAATGCACCTGCATCTTCTAGCTCATCTCTGAAGTTAGGGATATGCGTAAGCATAGTTCTCACGAAGGAACTTTTTCGTTTTCTAACTTGACTGTAATTTATGTCCAAGAAAAGAAAAAAAAAAATAGTGTAGGATGCGGTGTCCTCTTTGTCCGAAAAAGATCATTATTTTTTGCAAAAAATTATTTCTTGTCGATAACTGGTGGCCGGATATATAGCCGGATATCCGAATGAAATTATCGGATGTCCGGTATTTCAAATCGGATATCCGACGGGGTTTCGGATATTGAAAAATCAGCCGGATATGCCGGATATCGGATATTTGCCGGATATCCGTTCCATTCCTAATTATTTCTAACATATATGTTACGAATTGTGTAAAGTTTTTAAAACTGTATATGCAAATCACCAATCAGGAACATAAATATCTAACATCAATCAAACAAACTAAAA
Source organism: Linyphia triangularis (assembly GCA_963978545.1). Classification (NCBI taxonomy): domain Eukaryota; kingdom Metazoa; phylum Arthropoda; class Arachnida; order Araneae; family Linyphiidae; genus Linyphia; species Linyphia triangularis. The sequence continues at coordinate 53,807,036 of OZ021724.1, read as the reverse complement.
TAATAAGATATTTTCCTTAGTGGAAATAGTTAACTACTCATGTGATGGAATATACTTAGAAAATTTAAATACTGAAAAAAGTTTGCTAGGCAAACTTAAAGAATATTTTTTTTTTTCTTGTGAAAAACTAGCATAAATTTGGAAAATGTAGAGTTTGTTACTACGTAAAATTGAACATCATCTGGACAAACTAAATTATACATGAATTTTTTTTTTATTTGAGAGGTGCTGACAATATATCATTAATATAGAGATTTTTAACTTCCACCCATAATTTCTAAATAACTTATACATAAATTTCAGAAAAACTGAAATGGAATGTGTTTTACAAGAGGCTTATTTTGTAAGATGAATATTCAATATTAATATAACTGAGCAAAGTTCATTCCGGAAAAAACTTGTAAAAGATACTTATATTTTGAAAATAGTTTGAAATATCCTTTTAAATTTATGAATGCTTGCTTTCGAAAGACACAAATAAAACTGATATTACTCATGATAATTAACACATACATAACATTAGTCAAACAAAGTGAAATTTTTATTGCTTGTGACCGATAACTTTTCAGTGAAGCAGAACTTACATAGGAAATTTGTGCAAACTTTTTCAACTTTTAAACCAAGTATCATGTAAAATTATAAATTACGATAGGAAATAGCATACTTCAGAATCGGAACAAGTCTTGTAGTTAAGCTAAATGTATTTCTCAAGGAATTGAAAGCATACCAGAGAAGTCCTTATCATTTCGCATCTTTTCTCATGTTGCAAGAAGACATACTTTGTAAAATATTGTCTTAGCACTTAACAAAAATCAGTAAAAATAAATATATTTTCTATGGCAAAGATAAAACTTCACAACTTAATTACTTAAATTTAGCTAAGTTGCATATGGTTTATTCACATAACTCGCATGTGCTTTGAATGTTGAAATATATTTGTTAGTTGAAATCAAACTCATCGAAAATAAATGCTATCTACATTTTCAAGTCGGAAATTACTATTAAATAAACTTTACATGTAAGATATTATCATGTTAAAAAGAAAAATCTACAAAAATGTAAATGATAATTTTACTGTTGATACATAAATGATGAATAATTTATGATTTTATTCTAGGCAAACGTTTTATTGTCTAACAGAGAACTTAAACTTTAGCAGAAAAACGAAAAAATACAATGTTTATATCCTATCATGCTTGTCGAAAATTGAATTTATTAGCTGTTGTAAAAGATTTTTATTGTCCAAATTTCTATAGTTCTTCCCAGTGCAATAATATTAAGTTCATGTGTAATGAGTAGGTTTTTTTTTGTTGAATCTTATAAATTTAATGAAATTATTATGACCTAAGAGATTGAGTGAACTGAATAAATCAATGACGTAAATTTAAACAGTGACTTGAACTGATACATACTATAACTGTAAAGAAGTATGACAAAGTGATAGATGAAGTGAAAATAGAAGTTGAGTGAAATGTGTTGAAAAAAGTTGAAGATGACAAGAAATTCATAAATGAGAATTATCATTGACTTATATTAACTTCGTTTTTCTTGCTTATGACAAGAAAATACACTCTTGTTTATTAAGAACCAACTTGATATCTTATCATAGAATGACAATGATGAAATATCTATACATTAAAAAAAAATACCAAACTTAGACATAGCAAATTTCTTGAAATTCATGTATAATGTGAGAAGTTTTACTGGAAATATATAAGATACAACATTGAAAGATGTGAATGTTTCGAAGTACTTTATCAGAAATAAAAAAAAAAAATATGCGCTGAGGTCCGCTATAAAATTTTTTAGGAGAAAGTTTAAACAAAATTTAAAATCAAACATGCTTTTAAGTGGGAACACATATATTAAAACTATAGCACATTTAACAATTTATATTATGTCATCTCAGTTGGTATCAAACTGAATAATATGAAAAACAACCACAAACTGAATAAACATGAAAATTATCAATATATGTGGAAAAGTTTCCTTTTTTCACATATAAAAAAAAAAAAATAACTCAATGACATACGTTAAGATCACGAAACATGCGTAATCATATACCGATAAGAGCAACCAATGTTGCGGGGAGATATTCACGTGATGGACAATATCCCATGAATAAATTGAGTGATTTAATTTCTAATGCTAATTCCAATAGTATTCCACGTAACTTCAACTTTATATGTTACACTATAGATATATTTATTTTTCAAATATATTGACTTTCGAAAAAATCATCCTTCAATATAAGAATGATCATAGTAAGAATAAAAGAAAAGATACTAAGCATTGATTTAAAGTGTATTTATTTCAACTTAGCAACAAATCATATGCGTGAAACGAAAATTGCCTCGAACCAAAGTATAACTATCCAATTTCATTGATTCCTACAAGGAAATTTTTCTCATCTAGTAATTGAATTTTTTTTTTCTCGTACACATTATAAGTGTTGTCCAATCAGGTGTAGAATAGCTGAAGATATCCGACCTCTTTCTAAATATTAATAAGTCACTGTTGAAAAACTTATAAAAATTTCAATTTACACTTAAAGTTTTTTTTATATATATATATATTTCAAAGAATTTTTTCAAATCAATATATATATTTAAATACTGAAACTTATTCACTTCAATAAATGTATGTTTAAGTTATAAAACTTGTCGTATGTATTGAAAAATTGTAACTTTTCGTCTTCATATAAATCGATAACTTATACACTAGTTCTTCATCAATTAATCTTCTAAGTAAATCTTTCAAAGGTAAAAACATACCTATAGCTTTGCATTTGTAACAAGTTAAATTGTACATGTTTCTCGTGAAATTAAAATTTTATATGTTTTTCATGAAAATATATAAAATTTTGTAACTTTCACATGAAACATGTACAATTTAACTTGTTACAAATGCAAAGCTATAGGTATGTTTTTACCTTTGAAAGATTTACTTAGAAGATTAATTGATGAAGAACTAGTGTATAAGTTATCGATTTATACGAAGACGAAAAGTTACAATTTTTCAATACATACGACAAGTTTTATAACTTAAACATACATTTATTGAAGTGAATAAGTTTCAGTATTTAAATATATATATTGATTTGAAAAAATTCTTTGAAATATATATATATATAAAAAAAAAACTTTAAGTGTAAATTGAAATTTTTATAAGTTTTTCAACAGTGACTTATTAATATTTAGAAAGAGGTCGGATATCTTCAGCTATTCTACACCTGATTGGACAACACTTATAATGTGTACGAGAAAAAAAAAATTCAATTACTAGATTAGAAAAATTTCCTTGTAGGAATCAATGAAATTGGATAGTTATACTTTGGTTCGAGGCAATTTTCGTTTCACGCATATGATTTGTTGCTAAGTTGAAATAAATACACTTTAAATCAATGCTTAGTACCTTTTCTTTTATTCTTACTATGATCATTCTTATATTGAAGGATGATTTTTCGAAAGTCAATATATTTGAAAAATAAATATATCTATAGTGTAACATATAAAGTTGAAGTTACGTGGAATACTACTGGAATTAGCATTAGAAATTAAATCACTCAATTTATTCATGGGATATTGTCCATCACGTGAATATCTCCCCGCAACATTGTTTGCTCTTATCGGTATATGATTACGCATGTTTCGTGATCTTAACGTATGTCAATGAGTTATTTTTTTTTTTTTATATGTGAAAAAAGGAAACTTTTCCACATATATTGATAATTTTCATGTTTATTCAGTTTGTGGTTGTTTTTCATATTATTCAGTTTGATACCAACTGAGATGACATAATATAAATTGTTAAATGTGCTATAGTTTTAATATATGTGTTCCCACTTAAAAGCATGTTTGATTTTAAATTTTGTTTAAACTTTCTCCTAAAAAATTTTAGAGCGGAACTCAGCGCATTTTTTTTTTTTTTTTATTTCTGATAAAGTACTTCGAAACATTCACATCTTTCAATGTTGTATCTTCTATATTTCCAGTAAAACTTCTCACATTATACATGAATTTCAAGAAATTTGCTATGTCTAAGTTTGGTATTTTTTTTTAATGTATAGATATTTCATCATTGTCATTCTATGATAAGATATCAAGTTGGTTCTTAGTAAACAAGAGTGTATTTTCTTGTCATAAGCAAGAAAAACGAAGTTAATATAAGTCAATGATAATTCTCATTTATGAATTTCTTGTCGTCTTCAACTTTTTTCAACACATTTCACTCAACTTCTATTTTCACTTCATCTATCACTTTGTCATACTTCTTTACAGTTATAGTATGTATCAGTTCAAGTCACTGTTTAAATTTACGTCATTGATTTATTCAGTTCACTCAATCTCTTAGGTCATAATAATTTGATTAAATTTATAAGATTCAACAAAAAAAACCCTACTCATTACACATGAACTTAATATTATTGCACTGGGAAGAACTATAGAAATTTGGACAATAAAAATCTTTTACAACAGCTAATAAATTCAATTTTCGACAAGCATGATAGGATATAAACATTGTATTTTTTCGTTTTTCTGCTAAAGTTTAAGTTCTCTGTTAGACAATAAAACGTTTGCCTAGAATAAAATCATAAATTATTCATCATTTATGTATCAACAGTAAAATTATCATTTACATTTTTGTAGATTTTTCTTTTTAACATGATAATATCTTACATGTAAAGTTTATTTAATAGTAATTTCCAACTTGAAAATGTAGATAGCATTTATTTTCGATGAGTTTGATTTCAACTAACAAATATATTTCAACATTCAAAGCACATGCGAGTTATGTGAATAAACCATATGCAACTTAGCTAAATTTAAGTAATTAAGTTGTGAAGTTTTATCTTTGCCATAGAAAATATATTTATTTTTACTGATTTTTGTTAAGTGCTAAGACGATCTTTTACAAAGTATGTCTTCTTGCAACATGAGAAAAGATGCGAAATGATAAGGACTTCTCTGGTATGCTTTCAATTCCTTGAGAAATACATTTAGCTTAACTACAAGACTTGTTCCGATTCTGAAGTATGCTATTTCCTATCGTAATTTATAATTTTACATGATACTTGGTTTAAAAGTTGAAAAAGTTTGCACAAATTTCCTATGTAAGTTATTTTACTTCACTTAAAAGTTATCGGTCACAAGCAATAAAAATTTCACTTTGTTTGACTAATGTTATGTATCTGTTAATTATCATGAGTAATATCAGTTTTATTTGTGTCTTTCGAAAGCGAGCATTCATAAATTTAAAAGGATATTTCAAACTATTTTCAAAATATAAGTATCTTTTACAAGTTTTTTCCGGAATGAACTTTGCTCAGTTATATTAATATTGAATATTCATCTTACAAAATAAGCCTCTTGTAAAACACATTCCGTTTCAGTTTTTCTGAAAATTATGTATAAGTTATTTAGAAATTATGGGTGGAAGTTAAAAATCTCTATATTAATGATATATTGTCAGCACCTCTCAAATAAAAAAAAAATTCATGTATAATTTAGTTTGTCCAGATGATGTTCAATTTTACGTAGTAACAAACTCTACATTTTCCAAATTTATGCTAGTTTTTCACAAGAAAAAAAAAAATATTCTTTAAGTTTGCCTAGCAAACTTTTTTCAGTATTTAAATTTTCTAAGTATATTCCATCACATGAGTAGTTAACTATTTCCACTAAGGAAAATATCTTATTATTTTAGTTTGTTTGATTGATGTTAGATATTTATGTTCCTGATTGGTGATTTGCATATACAGTTTTAAAAACTTTACACAATTCGTAACATATATGTTAGAAATAATAGTATATCGCATCTGAGATTGAAAAAATTTATAACTATTATCATGTAAAGAAGGTTAAATTTTAAAAACATGTCGTTGAATATGAGTGTTACCATGAAAAAAGTTAACTAAATTACTTGTGATTTCCTTTCAGAGTATAAAAAGTTATATAGTTTACATATAATTCGCAAGTTTCTTTCAATTTTTCTTAAGATGTTTTAAAAGTCTTGCAGGTGATTTTCAAAACTTAAATGCATATCTACAATGTATTTAATATCTACAATTTATTTAATATTTTCCCCCAATTCACCTTTCTTAGATAAGTAAAATAAACCTTAGTCAGCATGTATTGCACGAGTTAATACGACACCTTAACGTATATTATTACAAAGTAAATTGTCTAAGTCTTTCTTGAAGTAACATAAATTTCCAACTTGCATTGATTTTCCGATTGAAAAGTAGAGGTGAATTTTTTTCTTTGGAGTATCTATAACTAGTATTTATTTTAAATCTCTTACTATTTTTCTTCTATGTAAAATTTTTGTTAAGTTTTACCCGTATTGTATCATATAATCTCACTGAGTTTGAACAATATTCAATGTTTTAGACAATAGAAAAGTTTTCAAGTAGAAATGATCTTAAATTCTCCAAGTGAATCATACTTTTTGGAAGAAAGTCCATGCGAATTCTACCTTCACTTACTAATGTGTCTTTGAAATCCACTTCATTCATTCCAAGTTTTCACAAACATTTCATTATGAAAAAGGAAAAGTAGGAAAACGATAATCTCGAAGACCTGCTGACACACCGCAGCATCACCCGCTGCTTGCGCGTCGATGCTGTTGTTCTTGCTGTACAAGTCTCCCGACCTGTTTGAACAAGTTTTAGCGTGACTCATCCTCCGGTCTAAAAATGCCGGCAAGTGGCGTATCACCTACCGCTAACCTGATTGGCTAATTACCGTCACATGCTTATCATCCCGTTTAAAGACGTGAATTTTATATGTAAAGTAAATTTTTACGCTAACGCTTAAATTCTTTGCTATAGAAAGTTCAAGTATGTTATTTTTTTTTTCTCTTATATGTTACATTTTAAACACATGATATGAAATTTTTACGTTATGCTTATCTTAGAAATTTTTGAGTATGTTACTTTTTCTTTTATTTAACATTAACCTAAGAGTTTAATTGCATATGAGAAGTAAATTGTCACGTTAAAGTTTAAAGACATGATATTTATATGTGAAGTAAATTTTCGTGTAAAGGTTAAAATTCTTTATCTTTGAAATTTTTATTCTGTTAAATTTCCCATTATTTAACATTAACCTAAGAAAATAATTGTGTATGAAATTTTCGCGTATTGTTTAAATTGTTGTCGAAGAAAGTTTAAGTATGTTATTTTTTTTTTCTTCTCTAATTTAGCATTATTCTTACACATTTTAAAGATAAAAATGTTATGTGTGAAATAAATTTTCGCGTATTGTTTCAATTCCTTACCTTATAAATTTTTAATATTTCTTTTTCTCTAATTTAGCGTTATTCTTACACATTTGAAAGACATAATTTTTATATGTGAGGTAAATTTTCGCGTATTATTTGAATTCTTTGCCTTATAAATTTTTAGAGTTTCTTTTTTTTATCTTATTTATCGTTGATATAAGAGTATGATAGTACATGTAAAGTTAATTTTAACGTTCAATTTTAAATTCTTTGCCTTGTAAATTTTTAGTGTTTCTTTTTTCTAAAAGTTAGAGTTGTCATTATACATTTTAAAGACATGAACGGCAATGTTTGAATTCTTTGTCGTAGAAATTATAGGTATGTTATACTTTCATCCTACATTTCAAATTTAAAGTCGTGATTTTTATATGTGAAGAACATTTTTTACGTTAATGTCAAAGTTATTTGTCGTACAAAGTTTAAGTGTGTTACTTTTTTTCTTTTATTTAGCGATATTTCTACATATTTTAATATCGGGATTTTTATGTGTAAAGTAAAATTTTACGTTAATGTTAAAGTTATTTGTCGTAGAAAGTTTAAGTACGTTACTTTTCTCTTGCATGTTATATTTTAAAGTCGTGATTTTTATACATGAAGGGAATTTTCGCGTAAAGGTTAAATATTTATCTTAGAAATTTTAAGTAAGTTACTTTTTTTCTCTTATTTAGCGATATTTTTACACATTTTAAAGTGATTTTTATGTGTAAAGTAAGTTTTTTTTTCGTTAATTTTAAAGTTATTTGTCGTAAAGAGTTTAAGTATGTTACTTTTTTCTCTTATTTAGTGATATTCGTACACATTTTAAAGACATGATATTTATTCGTAAAGTAAATTTTCATGTTCACTTTTGAATTCTTAGTTGTAAGATGTTAAAGTATGTTACTTTTTCTCTCTTATTTAAACATTAGAGTATCCAAAATCAGTTATCACATATCTATTCAGCATTAGCAGCTAGTTCTGTGTTGCCATTCATCAACTTAAGTAAGTATCATTGTACAATAAAAACTATCTTGATTAATATAACTAACATAGACATATTAATTTCTAACAAGTTTAATGGTAATATAAATTTTAACATAGACAGTAAGTAGCTAAGATATATAATATCGCTCGCATAGTACAGTATAGCTTTAAATTACAACCGGTTGTAACAAATAGAATCAATTTCAAAGTATTTGAAGGTTGATATATCGGAAAGTTGCGTATTTCCATCTCTTTGAAAACATTGTTCTGACTAAAATGAAATGTTTTTCCTAAACCATTCTGAAAGAAGAAGAAAAAAAAATATAAATTCTTCAATAAAATATGGATAATACATTTAAAATTTACAAAATTGAGAATAATACTTACATAAATAAAAAAGAAATCGTCATTTTTCTATTCAAAGTGATAAATATTTCGTTTTTTTGGAAATGTATATTACTAATATTGTATTGCAAACTCACGTGTGAACACACTACAACTACTAATTCCTTCAACAGGGTCAGACTAACTCAACCTAAAAATAATTGTAAAATCATTGCTTTAACTTCCATAATGGGTTTCAGTTGCTGAATATTGAAAATTAATTCTAGTCTAAGTTCTTTTGTTGTGTATTCAATCCCTCAAAACCTATGACAATAAAAGAAAAAAACTTTTTAATGACATGTTAAGCTCTGTAAAAGAAATTTTCATGTTAAGATATCAAAGTTTAAATTTTTTTCTTCTCATAAATTTTAATTTATATTTACATTTCATACTGTTATTGAGAAAATAATGAGACTTTATGTGTCTAACATTGATTAAACCTGATTCCTTAAAAGTGTCTTGCGATTATATTTCTCAACATTAGTTTAAATGTGTTAAGCACTTATAGAAAAAAAATCCACTCAATCCGAAACTTTACGCATTTGTGTTAGTATATTATCTTTGCATGTATTTGAAGTTTTTAATGGTTAAGCATGAAAAGTTATAAACTATGTAATTTATATTCCTTCCTACCACTAGATGGCGCCGCAATTACATTAAACTTAGTAGAAAACTGTCTTACTAAACTGTATAGTCAATGAGAATAGCATTTGAAATCACGTGACATATTCTAACCAATCAGAAGTGAGCTTTTATTTCAACCAATCAAAGGAGACTTAGCTATATCAGGATACAAAATGTTGCCATTCCTTAAACTTTGATATAAAGCAAATCGTGACGTCATCCCCACTACATTAACACTGTGACGTCACTGGTAAAACAGCCTATCACTCTAAGTTATTCACTTAAAAGTAGCCCTAGAACAACTCAACTCCATCCCGCCTAAAACTTAGCATATTCCTACTGCTGCCATCGTCTTAAAAGTAAATTTTGTAAAATCATGAATGACGTCATACCCACTGTGATGCACTAGTAAAAATATCTATAACTCTAAGTTATTCGTTTAGAAGCAGCTCTAAAACAACTCAACTCCACCTGAAAGGTAAATCGAAACTTAAAAGTGTTGCCACCGCTCAAAACTTTGATATAAAACACATTATGACGACATATCTACTGTGACGTCACACAATAAAAACCTATCACTCTAACTTATTCGCTAAGAAGCAGTCCTAGAACAACTCAACCCTGTCTGAAAGATAAATTGAAACTAAAAAAGTGTTGCCACCGCTCAAAACTTTGATATAAAACACATTATGACGTCATACCCACTGTGACGTCACGCAATAAAAGCCTATCACTCTAACTTATTTGCTAAGAAGCAGTTCTAGAACAACTCAACCCCGTCTGAAAGATAAACCGAAACTAAAAAAAGTGTTGCCACCGCTCAAAACTTTGATATAAAACACATTATGACGTCATACCCACTGTGACGTCATACACAAACAGCTTATAACGAAACCGAAACTAAAACAACAGCAGGAGGGGAACAACTCCACTCCACTTCCGGTCACGTGATTTCTTGTTACGTCATATCCGGTGATGGCACTTCCTGTGACGTCATACCCGGTCACGCCCCCTTCCGGTGACGTCATCATCCCTCATCCCTGCTCCGCCCTGGCCCAGGAGCCCCACTTTCTAACTACTACCATGTATAATTGTAGTTTTCTGTCTATTTTCTCTGGCTCTCCCAATTTAATTTACCGTGATTCCCTTGTACACTTGCGCTGTAGAAAATTCCAACACTTCTTTCGACAGTTCAAGCTCGAGATCGACTACTTTTGCCCAACACAAAAAGTGGACCATTCCTTATAGAATTGCAGTAAATTGGTACCCCTGCAAGAGAAAGACAACCCCCACTAAAAAAAAAAAAAAAAAAAAAAAAAAAAACAGGAAGTGAAGGACCTGGTTACAAGCTTTAATCTATGTTCTTTTCAAGGTCTCCGAGAAAGGGGTCGTATATCCCTCAAGAATTGCGTCCCCGCGGATAGACTTCAAGGTCATTATGATGGGGTCTGGGAGGGATGGACGGGAGTGGTGTTTATTGAAATGGTTGCGATTGATTGACATTTTCTATTGCTCCACGCACAATAGTTAATATTGTGAGGTTAATAACTGCTTTCAGTCTTGCATTTTTAAAATATTTTACAGAAATTCCATAATAACATTATCAAGTATATATAAATGGGATCAGGGTCCCAAAAAGTGAGGGGGCCCGGGCCCCCCCTGGCCCCCTGCACCATCCGCCACTGTTTTCACCTCTTCTACCAAAAAAACACATTTAGATAACAAAATGTCTGATATTCAAGGATTTAGAAAGATACATGCAATTTTAAACTAGAAAACTGCCAGTAGAATTTAAAGTCCCTATAGATCAATCAATATTCATTGAACTTTTTATGCTAAGGTTTCATAAAAATAGAAGGTTGAATTTAAAACTTGTGAAGTATATTTTTTATGCACAGATCAATTTCATTTATGAAGTCACTTTTCATTTTTAAAACATCATTTTTCTCCATGCATTAAGAATCGAATAGATAGTAAATAAATCTCATTTTAATGCTTTAGTTCATTCACTTCAAATGTAATAGCAATAAAGTGAATTAAAATTGCAGATACCCCCCCCCCCCCCACAACATTGAAAAAGTTTTCATCTAAAAATTATTTGACAAAAACACAATAATATTTACATGTATACCTCATATAATGAATACTTTTTTATACTTTCATTCCTATTTTAATTGCTTTTTGGTGACCGATAATTGAAACCCAATATAATTTAATTGATATTTTATGGCTTAAAAACCATGCACACTTAAATTAAAGGTCACTTTCTGCAGTGCATATATATAATAAAAACATAAATTTAATACAAGCTGTTTATTATAATACATATTTTATTTTACATATTTTATCTTCCTTTGAAGTTTCCACCTCGGTGAAGAAAACGAACCTGAAATATAAAATTGTTCATTTCTGTTTTAATTAAGATTACATTAAAATTTAAAAATCAAATTATTGCATCAAACTTTTTCTAGTCTTTAGCACTTTTTATTTTATCCAAGCTCTTTTTGTAACGGAACTGCAATTTGTTGTCAATAAATCAAAAGAAATCATGCAATGCAGCATTTACTGCCAATAAAGAAAAACAGAATTGCAAAATGAAAAACAGAATTTTGCACAAAAGCATAAGATTGTCAACATTTTGTAAAATTTTTACATCAGAAATCATTTTCTACTAACAGTTAAGAAAACCATTTTAAACTGGTATTTGAATTTCAATCGCATACATTGAGCATGTATGAATTCAATTTATATAAAGTCAACAAATACATTTGAACCAACCTCAACCAAGCACACAAAAAAACTATGAATTGTGAAATAAATGCTAATGCTTTTTTTTTTTTTTTTTTTTTTTATAAACTCGTTCATTTTTCCTTAGCCGTTTAAAATTTTAATAAATAACTTATAAGAGAGAAAAATCTCTTTTAAACTGTTAAATTAACCACCAAATAAATTCAAAATGAATAGTAAAAAGTGTTGTTGAAAAGTCTGAGATAAAATATAAAATACACTGTTGCACTTGAAAAGTTATAGGAACTAATTTAGAACAAAGTGTTTTTGTTGTTTTTTCTTCTGAACTAATTTCTCAATTATAAGCATATGACAAAGGTGATTTGTACAAAATTGTTTAAAGAAACAGATAATTATTATTATTATTATTTTTTTTTGAAAGACCAAAGATTCGCCATTGCTAATTTTTATTTTAAAATATAAATTATTGTAACATCAAATCGAAATTGCTTGGAGCGTTACCTAATTGATTGTCATATATTCTTACCTGGCAGAGAAAGTTTTCACGCTTTTTGGTTTACAAATAAGTTTTTGCTTGTTTCTTTGTGGGATTCCAAAGAAAGAGAATCGTCTTTGAAACGGGCTGGAATATTAGTATGGCTTTTCTGTGTTAATAAATTTTCATCTTCTGAAGAATCACTCCCAATGCTAGATATTGAACGAGCAAGCTCAGCTTTATCTTATGCATGTTAAAAGGAATCTAAATAGGAAAATTATGGATATATGCTATCTCAAACTAGTTGCAAAACTTCATATACAATTTATTTATACAATTAAATATCTTACTTAGCGCACTTATAGTATCACTCACTAAAAAACCAATCTTCAGTTTGGGAAATTAAAATAGGATATTATTTAAATCTGTTAATAAATATCTGTTATTCATGTCCACAATTTCAAAAATCTACACCATTAAAACTTGAATTGATAAATAGATCAATAACTTATGAAACATTATTTGTGATACCTTTAATTATTTGTATACCCTATACAAAAATTGTAATTTACTTACTGTATGTACAATAGATTTTAAAATTAAACGTTTGCCATGTTGACTTGAGGGTATATATTCTTTAATCATGTAAATCCCCCCCCCCCCCCATTCATTGCAAACTGCCAAAGACAACTTTTGTCTGAGATGAACCAAGATGAAGGAATTACTTCTATGGGTTCTCCATTTCCATCAATGAACCCTACAACAGTATGTATCTTTATTTTAAACTGAACAGAATAACAAATTAACTATTGAAAGGCCATACTGGCATTTTACTGCCGAGGGAAGGAAGCTACAACTATTACACTTTTCACCCCAAGACAGAAAATTGCACTATGAATAGCGCTAACAATAATACTTGATTACAATATTTGTTTACTTTTCAAATGGAAAGTCTTTTCTTTAAATGAAAAAAACATTTTTATTTTATAAAAACAACATCTTGCACAGTGTGTTTAGATTAACACAAAGGAAGCTAGGCATTCAAAATATATTTTTGTAGATATTTCAAAAATTTGCATTCATTGCTCTTTTCTGAGTAATCAATAATTGCACAAGACAGACCTTTTAAATAGGGGAATGTACATACAGTAAAACCCTGTTAACTCTAAGTCGATCTGGCCACTGAAATTGTTCGCTTTAACCGAATTTTGTGTTAAACAAATAAATTAAAGTTAAGTTTTAAGTACGGAAACCGCTTTTCCTTCGCATTAAATGTGATTTTATGTTAAGCAATTTTGCGTTAACAGGGTTTGCTGTATTTTTTTAAAAATAGGAGGCATAATTACAATAGTTATACATATTGTTAAAATTGTCATTTTTTAGAACAATCATTTACCTTTTATGCCAAGTGGTTGATTGAGATAATGCACCCTATTCCACACCACCTTTGAGATTGAGTAATAGGCGTGTTTTAATTTAATGTGGTTTCCTCAATATGTGCAATTCACAATATATTCTATTAACAGAGCTGCTAATCACGAAGCTTGGATATTCAATTTTATAAGGAGCAAATATAGGAAATTCTGCAATATAAACTAACGATAACAAATACGATAAATATTTAATATTTATAAATATTATAACTAGAATGTAACATGTAGTATAAGTATTTCAATGATGAGCATGATTTGAAACAAGCAATGGAGAGGGGGAATGGGTAAATGAGTGTTAGTTTGCATCCGAATAAGGACGAGATAAAAGCTCGGATTTCCTAAAATCTCTTAATCTTGTCCAGATGACATAAAAGCTGAAAATCTTGATTATATTTTAAACAGTATTAAATAAATAATTGAAACTAACTTGATTCCTTATCAAGTTTAATGTGAATACCAATCACCAGGGGCGTACTGGGACATAAAACCGGCCCGGTGATTTTAGATTTATGCCGGCCCAAATTTTAATTATAATCATTTATCAAATTTTAACTTTTTTTGTTAATAAAATTCCACCACTAATTAATTTTAATAATGAAATATTTTGAATTACTAATACATTTTGTTATTTAAATATTATAATGAATAATTAATTGCGATGATTATATAAATTTATTTATAAATTTTTATAATTGAATTGTTTTAATAATTAGTTTAATTAACAAAATTTTTCTCTGTTTTTAATCCTTATATCCCCTTTGAGTAAACTTGGTTTAATAAAATATTGATAGTTTGTTACAAAATAAAACAATATCTAAATTGTAAAATAAAGAATGCTTAGGTTTATAAAAAATGTTTATAAGAAAATGACTTTCAAAATTATACTATATACTTAACTTTAAAAGGTATAGAATAAGTAAAGAGTTGTAATACTAGAGATCTTTGTCATTTGAACAAATATCATTGCTGTTTGGTTCTGTATCTGCACACGTAGATGAAACTTCTAAAGTTTTGTTTAAATGATTATTAATCTCAGTAGTGTCGATTGCTACGTTATGATTTGTCACAATATTTTGATCCGTTGATCCAAAGAATATATCTTTTATAGATAAACATTGCTTTGCAAGACATTTTCTTTTTTTACCGTCCATTTTACCAAATTAGACAAAAATCTGAATAAATAAAAACTGTCGTCGTTAAAAAATACTTTAAAATCCATTTTGTTGCAAAATTAATCGAAAACTTGGAACTTTAAAAAATTACGTGATGGCGTAAAGTTAGGCGTAAATTATTCAAAATTATTGAGGAGAACAGGGAAGGAAAGAAGAAGTTCAGAGTTCAGATATAGAAAAATATGTGATGGATCATAACATGCACAAATTCGTGACAATACTGTTATAATTAAACGTATACGTAAATTGAGGAACTTGCATATATAAATAGGTTTATAAAGTTTTAATGCTTTGACATTTCAGTTAGTTTTTAGCAAACATATCTTAACTTTCTAATTTCTTCAACAGATAACTTTGATTTCTACGAAATATATTTTAACGTGTTATCGGTTAAACTCGTGAAGATTTTATTCTTTTTTAAATTTACCACTACTTAATTTCTTTTTTTAATAATTATTTTTAAACAGTTCATAATGGAAGATTGTTTGGCACTTACCCAATTGCCATTCAATTCTATTTAAATAATTTTAGACAAAATGAAACTGCATTACAACACAAAATTAAATAATTACCCCTTGTCTATGGAGTGAATCAAATTATCTACATAAAATCGTATACTTATGATTATAATAAGAGATGTATCTCTTATTATTTATAAAAATGGTTTAATAATTTTCATTTACAATTAAATCACTCTCAATAACATCTTAATTAATAGTACTACATTTTTTAAAAAAAAAGATTATACGGACTTAAAAAAATAACTATATGAATGGAAAATGTGTAATACAGAAAATTTAATTTTTCTGATTTCGAAAACAAAACGTATAAAAAGCTTAGATTTTGAATTGTATTCTAAACTCACTATGTCAGGCAGATCACTAACACAATGCAATGTTAAATATGTGTTTACTTTCGTATTAAAAAGTTATAAATCGTCACAAACATGATCCAAAATGGTTCAGTTAATCTGGAGTTATAGGCGTAAATAAACATTGATAAACGTTGAATTTTATACGTATATAGAGAGATAAAATTTAAATAAAAATCTTTTCTCTAGTAAACGTAATTTTACGTATGAATTAGATTAATTCATTTCAAGTTTTTAAGAATTAAGAACCATTATATATAAATAATTTTAAATAAAGACACTTACTTGAAATGTATATTTGAAGTTTTATGTAATCAGTTGCAACATTTTCGTTTGGTATTGACTATAGTATGTAATTGCTACCAGCTTAGCTTCGCATGGAACCATACCAATTTGTGAAATGGAAATGGCCTCTAACAAAACAACGACCACTCTTTTCTTGGTGTTGTGACTTGTGTTCCATCATTTGTCAATTCCGTTCGACTAGTAATGTAATTAGAGCTAGAGTCTTTACCGCCTCGAAAAATTGACCCCCCGAGAAGCTTTACTTAAAGTTTCTGCTTTTAAGATGTCCGAACAATATATACTCTGTCGCCAACGATCTTGGGGGGCCATTATAGTAATGAGTTAATAGCCCATATACGACTGGACTATGCGGGTAGTCTCAAATCTCCTTGGTTCTTTCCTCACCTCGGGCGTTAAGTAGCAGTCATCGGCCGCTTCTCCACAATACCCCATACTTTTCCTAGAAGACCTTATCTCCCCGACTAACCAAAAAAGGGAGCGAACGATGGAAACAATTGGGATTCAAATGCAATGGGTTAGAAAAAAGAAGAAAAAAAAGTTCAAGAAGACGATTACTTATATTGAAAAAAAAAAGAACGAACTTCCATACCTGACCGGCCCATTTTTTTCAGACACTGACCGGCCCGGTGATTGCACCGGACAACCCTATGGCCAGTACGCCCCTGCCAATCACCTTTGTCAACATTGATTTTGTAGATCAAACCATGCCAAGTCGGCAATCAAGTATGGTTGAAATTAACGAAAACCTACAATGCAATAAGTAGGTATCGAAACATAACCACATGAAATCGACAAATTATTGTGACAACACTTACCAATATTAAGTTTTAGATCCAATTTTAATGTTACAAATGACCGTCGAGCCGGCGACGTAAACAAACTTCCCAAACACACATCCGGGCACTTCAGTTGCTTCAGCCACTCGGTGGCGATTCTTTTTGAGAAATTCTGCGCATCGTTTTGTATCGGATTCGGCCGGTTTTGGCCGTAACTCGAGATCGTTCCAAAATACATGATTTTTTTTAAAAAATGCTTAAAAACGTGTTAAAAACATCACAAAACATATTAACACAAACCTTCCTTTCTTATACATAAAATATTTCAATTTTAAAACTGTCCATCAACCTTTTAAACTTTTGAGTATCGTCTATCCAATATTGGGCGAGATTGGGCAATATCGGCATCGAACGGTCGATTTTGCGCCGTTCCACATCGGGATTGGCCAATGTAGGGCTGATATTGGCCAATACTGCTGTGCTACTTGGGGCGGCGTTTCCCATTGACCTTCATTGGAGAAAAACATTGCATGTTTTGAGGCATCATGGGTAACATAATTTCAAAAGAAACAGCAAACGCCTTGCGTACTGTGTAAAATTTCGAATTTTAAAAATAGCGTTTTATCCACTAATATATGAATAAATCTTATGAAAAAGTTCCCATATTTTCCTTAGAATGTATACATTATGCTGCATTAAGAAGAAAAGAAGAAAGTTTCGGATAATTTTATTAAATTTGACTTCAAGAAGTTCACCTATTTGGCCGTCGACGGGAAAGTGAGGGGGTTCTTCTAACACATTCTTCCCGCATCCGTGACGGATCGTGGCCGCTTCGTTCGCCATACAATTACCGGTGAAATTATAAATTTGAATAAAGGAAAAAGTTTCGGCTCAACAGGTTTATTTATTTCTAACTATTCATTAAAATAACAAAGAATCGTAATTTTATGTTCTTGAATAATATTTAAGAAATTCAAAAAGTGGTAGCATTACAAAATATTCATTATTAAAATTCTTTAAAAAACAACAACAATGGCAACAAAACACATAAAATATTATCTCGATCTGTCTTCATGATGCAAACAAACGTATTGTTATGAATTTTTCCACTGAGGCAATGATGGCACAGTTTTTAAGATAAAACTGCTATTTATTCACTTCAGAAATATCACAAAAGTTATTTCAAGAACAGTACAATTACTATCAGACTTCAACACAAGTTCCAATAAAAGCACTTTCGAATTCAGCGATTATACAAGCTCACTCCAATAGGTAAACAAAGCGATCAGCTTTCAACGAAGTCCGAAGTCAATCTGAAAACTTTCCCCATCGCCGGTCTTTATATAGCAGGCACGTGAGAACATTCCCGAAATTTCCAGCCAATTCATCGAAAAAGAAACATCTCGAAATTTCTCGATTGCTTTAGGTGTTGCCCCCTTTTTCTAACTTGTATAATCGCTGTTAATAAAAATAAAATAAGATAAAAATAAATTACAATAGAATTTTAAAATAATACGTCACTATTTACACTATATACAGACAATTTGTGCAACAGTATCATATTTTTATTTGTTTTTTAGATATTTTAAAAGGTATTTAGTTTAGTGATGAACCCGCATGAATGTACACTGTTTATTAAAAAGAATGGGAGAATTTTAACATCTTTAAAATGTTATTTTACAGGTGAACATATTCTTACTAAGTTCACCTTTCAATAATTACAAATAAAAAAACTATTTATAACTAGATAATGAAAAATGGAAAAATATTTAATAATGAAAATCTCATTATTTAAGTATCATAATGCTTATTCAAATAATTGGTTTAACATTTTTTTTTTTAATATTGATTTCAATTTTTTTTTTTTTTTTTTTTTTTTTTAAATCTTCCTTCCAAGACCAAGTTTTTGTGTTGAAGCTTAAACGCAGTAGAATAGAAGGGCTATGAAAAAGTGTAAAGAAAAATGTCATCTCTTATTTTGAATACGACTAAAATTAATGATAATTGATAAAAATTGATAATAGCAATTTCATAAAACGGAAATCCCATTTAACAATTAACAAATATTCAAGAAATTAATTTTTTTCATTATCTTTCCAAAAATTTAACATATTGTTAATGCATAATATTTAGCATATAATTTTAATGTATGTTATAATAACTATATTGTAGGAATTTGACAGATGTATAACATAATTACACATTCACAATTACATAGCTGAAAAATGTATTGTTAGATAAACATGTAAATATAACTTTCGGTTTCACTTTTTCATCTTATGGGAAACTAATCCTTTTACACAACGAGTTCTTTATGAACTGTGACTTTTATTTATTGAATGCACTGCATCATATCATCGACTGGTTTCTTAACATTGAAACCAAATTAGAGAATCAACTATGTTTTTCCATTTCCGGAGAGAAGAGCACACATGCTTTCATTCAAAACTTGATCACCTAACGTGACTCATCCTTCCTCTCCAGAAAATACTGACTTCACGAAAACAATTCTTAAAAATCCAGACACCTCAATTGCCTCTTCTAAAGTGGTAGTTATTAATTTATTATTAAATGGCAGTCTGTAGGCTAATTGAAATTTAATCGAAAATTCCGCGATACACACAATAATCAAGGAAAACGAAACGGGTACCTACACGAACTTTCATTTTGAAGTCATTCAAACACATATAAATAGTTTTAGAAACTAAAATCAATGCAAACTATAATTAGACAGTGTTAGAAAAGAACTTACCTGTAAAATGAAATTTTTGAAGCAGTAAGTACTATTTTTGACGGGTGATTTGTGCATCCAAATGCGGAGTAAGCAGCCATTGTCTATACAAAATGCGTTTATGTTTTGAAATTATGTGCCCCACAATTCCTCGAGCGTTTTCGGTCAGGGATTTGGAGGTTTATGATCAGTCTGCTTTATTCTTTGGTCTATGAAATTTATTCGAAAAGGAAAGTAGAAAGTGTTGCCAGATACATAAAACATATTTAAACGAAAATAAGTGATGCCACTCAACTGTACACAATACAAATTGAAAGCTCGATTCTCAACAGTCTCCTTCGAGCATGAAAATAGACATTGTTTACATAGTTTAAACTGAGGTGCTGGAAGGGCCTTTGTCAAAATGTCTGCTCGCTGCTCCTCACTTCGCTGACATACCCTAATTCAAAGTAACCCTTTATAAGAACTCGTCGTGGACAAATTTGTATCTTTGGTCGATGTGCTTTGTGCGTGCGTGGAACATTGGATTTTGATGTACTTGATAGTACTCTGATTATCAACTTGCAGGATTGGTAATGAGCCTCGCAAATTTCGAATTTAAAGCTTCCGGACTTTGTTCAGTTAGCTGACAAGACATTCTACAAGCCAGGTCGCATTGATGCTTTAATAGTATGCGAATGGGAGTTACAAGTGTTTAAAAATTACACATTAAAAATAAACGACCTCTTCTTAAGGGACTCTGTTTTTAGATACATAGTTTCCGGGTCAGTATCTAAACCTAATTTTTCTGCCCAGAAACATTGCTACTTTTAATTCATGACATAAACTTGATTTTTCTGCCCAGAAACATTGCTACTTAATTCATGACACTGAGCCAGATGATGAAAGTTTGAATCGTTTCTTCGAGCTGTAATCTCATGGAATCAGAGACGATCCCAAACTTTTCGAAGAAGACCAGGCCATGAACATTTTCAATGAAACTGTTATTAAATTCAATAATGGTCGTTATGTTGTGAGTTTTCCATGGAAGTGAGACTGCAATGAACTTGGCAACAATGTCTCTGTCATCAAGCAACGTTTTTAGAGTACTGTGAAACGACTTCAACCAAATCCCGAGATGAGGTTTAAGTATCTAGAAACCCTTCAGAATTATCTCTCTCAAGGCATTATAGAGAAGGTTGATAATCCTAGTTCGGTGTGCAATAATTCTGTTTATTACTTACCTTATCATACGGTTATGATGGATAGCATTACTATTTCTACGAGACTAGTAAATTGAAAATCTTTACGAACACACATCAACGAATTAACACAATAACAAGTCCCCTATTGGCGAGATCCCACAAGAACTACACACTTTGGTAAACTCCTAGTCTGAGTGCATGAGTTGGCGCATTTTTAAAAAGTTAGCTACAAGGTCAATATGGCAGCATTCATATTGACAGGCTAAAAAAGGTTGCCAAATTTAGAAGTTTATCACCTAAAAAAAGCACCGAATATTTCAACGAGGAACTTTTACGTTTTTTGGTTTTATTTTTAAACTAGCTAAATACCCGTGCTTCGCTACAAAATTTTAACATGTGCAATATTTTAGCTAGCTGTGTGGCCTCGCTTTGCGGAAATCTGTCATTCATGTATAGCAGCCAGTTTTTGGTGCTTCCCTCGCATTAAGGTTCATCGCTACGCAAAATCGAGCTCGCTTCGTTCGCTGAAAAGTTCATGGACACATAAACACAGGCTTATTTCACTCGTTAAAAGGTTTATTGCTATGCAAGCATAGGTTCACTTCGCTCGCTGAAAGGTTCATTGCTGAGTAAGCATAAGCTCGTTTAACTCACTAAAATCTAATTGCTAAGTAAAGACTTCATATTGAAAACCACTCCCTTGTCAAGAAAAAAAAAATGTCCCCTTTAATACAATAATACAACACCCCTTTAAGATTATTTTAACCGGTGTTTGTGGAAAGCAAAATTAGAGGCTAAAACTACTAATGTTGAAACTTTCAGAGATCTAGGCCTATTCAAAGTCGCTTTTTGTGAAAAAATTAATTG
This sequence comes from Linyphia triangularis, assembly GCA_963978545.1. Lineage (NCBI taxonomy): Eukaryota > Metazoa > Arthropoda > Arachnida > Araneae > Linyphiidae > Linyphia > Linyphia triangularis. The sequence continues at coordinate 53,785,218 of OZ021724.1, read as the reverse complement.
AAAAACAAATTTAAATTTGAATATTCTTTTTGTCAGTCCAATTAGAAGGCCAAAACTACTTGTGTTGAAAATTTTAGAAATGTAGCCCAATTACAAATAGTTTTGTTAAATATTTGTTAATTAATTAAAAAAAAATCATTTAATTCTGTCTTTTAAAAATCCAATTATAAAGCCACAACTATTTATGTTGAAAATTTCAAAGCTGTAGCCCTATTTGAAATCGTTTTGTAATATATATATTAATTAATTAATAACGAACTAAACAAAAATTGGAAATTCTGTTTTTCTAAAGTCCAAGTAGAAGGACAAAACAACTAATGTTGAAAATTTTAGAGCTGTAGCCCTAATATAAATCGTTTTGCAAAATATTAATTAATTAATCAATCAATCAATCAATCAATTAATTAATTAATTAATTAATTAATTAATTAATTAATTAAAAAATTAATTAAAAAAAACTAAATAAAAATTAAAAATTATGTTTTTCAAAAATCCAATTAGAAGGCCAAAACTACTTATGTTGAAAATTTCAGAGCTGTAACCCTATTAGTAGTCATTTTGTAAAATGTTTATTAATTAATTAAAAAAAATTAATTAAAAAAGAACAAAATAAAAATTTAAAATTCTGTTTTTTAAAAGTCCGATTAAAAGGCCAAAACTACTTTTGTTGAAAATTTCGGAGCTGTAGCCCAATTAGATATCGTTTTGTAACATATTTATTAAGTAATTAAAAAAAATTAATTAAAAAAGAACTAATTAAAATTTTCATATTCTGTTTATGTTGTATACAATTCGAAGGCCGAAACTACTTATGCTGAAAATTTCAGAGAACTACTCCAATTTTAAGTAGGTTTCTTTAGATCCACAGAGCCACAGACAGACACACACACAGCTTGTTTTATTATTATTAGTCCAGGCAATTTATGATTGAACATGAAAAAAATTGCAACAGAAGCTTTTTTAATTGATTTTTAATCAGTTATCGTTACTGAACAACATATCCAAAATCGGACAAAATTGATCCATGGGAACACCTCGAAAAATGAATTTCAAAATGGCGGATTCCATGTCACATGATGGGGATGATTAAGCGCAGTTTTTCCCGCTCAACACCTCCTCAACCATGATATTTTAATCACGGATGTTAGATTTAACACAACAAAATGGTAGGTTATTGTGTTTAGAATTGCAAGGATTTTTTTAAAAAGGAGGACATTACATTTCACAGGTAAGAAGGTGTACAGGTACAGGCATACATGATGTATTTTAAATAATAAACATATCTTAAACAGTAGATATCTTACATTGTTGCTTAAAAGTTTGTTTAATGTCAGAAAATGTTAAAAAAAAAAAAAAAATTAATCGTTTTCTTCACTTTCATTATATTTATAACTGTTGTGGTTTTTACATCCATTGATTTGGCATGTTCCACAAGCTGTTGAACAGGGTAGGTCATTATACTTGCATCCACATGTAGAGCAGATTTTTGTGCAGAAACATCGTATCATATTGAGTAAACAATCTGGAGCTGATGGTAAGTCGCCGAGTATTGGGTAGTACGAGTAAGTTTTTACATACCAACCCCATTCTTCTGGTTTGATTCTTTCTTTAGTACCTTTCCATATATTTATTTATAAGTATGTTGGATAGCTATGATATTTTTTTTGAAGAATCGGTCGGGGGCAGACGTTCCAGTGCAACAAATGATTTTGCTGTAGTTACCTTCGCTACTAACATTTGAAGGCGCACTTAGTCTGTGCAATTTAAAAACCGGCAGTCGTAAAAATGAAGCATTTCTTTTCTACCAGTGACAGTGATATCTGAATGTTGACTTGAATCAAAACAAAATATGTTTGCAGCTCTGTCTCCTTCATCGTTTTGGCAAATGCTGAGGATTTCCCAATTGAAAAAATTCTGAATGTGGTATCACAGCCCGTAAAAGCATGCTGACACAACAAAAAATTGCAGCTTTCACGACCTAATATAGATTGTATGATGTGGATATCATATACTAGCTTCGGAGTTGGTCCATGTCTTATATCACTTCGATAAAATAGCTTGAATCCCTTATCCTTGGCGTGGTACAGAAGCAGAATCAGTAGATCGGTATCTTCCCCTAATATCACAGTGGTATGACCGTGTTCTGAAGATGAAACTTACGTACAGTGTTCAAATCAGTATTTCCATCTGTATTATGAACAATACAACCTTGTTTCTTTAGCAAGTCACCAATGAAGGCAGTTAGGGCTTGCTTGTTCTTTCCATTGGCTATAAAATGTTCCTTTTTGCCAACGAATTTCATGCATGAGCTAAAATTAACATCACTACTGGTCTTTGTTTACAGTCGTCTGTGAGCCCCATCCTTGATTGTAGGGGACCCAATGTAGCCATAAAAAACAATGACTTCTTTTCCATGTTTTAAGAGTGATTAAACATACGACATTGCAATGTTTTCGTAAGTGTTATTGCTGTACCACGAAATTCGATGTAAGAGAGATCCTCCATCCAAAATGTACCTTTCCGTACTTTCCACCTTGTCAGATTCTTCACTATCAAAATGTTTGGTGTATTTATTTGACAATTGCTTCTGCTAACTGTGATTTGTCTGCTTTTCTCATTAGGGTTTGCGATTCAAATAATGCTGCAGGATACGCACAAAGCTCATACCGCATGATATCAACAAGATTCATATCAGCACAAATAACAACAGTCATCATTCTTTGGAAAAGTAGTGCTGGATCCTCTTGTATATCTAAATCATCTTTACAACAGTCAGTTTCAGCAGATCCTAGAGTTTTCGCTTTATCTGACCTTTTAGCAGAATACTTTCATACATCCTTCCCTATTATTTCTGAGACGATTTTTGCACCAAATAAGTGCAACTCGTCAACGTTAACTTCTTCTTCGGCTGCTACGCCTATAACAATATTACAATATTACGTAGAGCAGAATTAAATCGGGATATGGATTCTAGTACATTGACCAGTTTTTTTTTTCTTTCTTAATGTCATTGCTGTCCCTCTTTTGTCTGCTATCTCTCATTTCTTTGTATTGTTCACTAGTTTGCATGGAAACTCCTGCATACTCTTCCATAGTTAAATTTTTAATTGAACAAAAGGGCACGCAAAACAATTATGTAGCCCTCTGATTTTTTGTAAGTTCACTTCCTCACGTTCGTCTTCCTCTGCTTTTCAGGGAACGCATAAGCACTTGCACTATTATAGATCTGATCCAAGTTCACCCCATAATTTGTCACTTCTTTTTATCACAAATTTATCTTCCACAAACATTTTATGAACCTTTGTATTTTCAGATAGTATAGTTGAAACATTTTCTGCAAGTATAGGTAGAGTGACTTGAGATAATTTACATGACCCGCAGCTGTTATTTTAGGGAGAATCTCAAGCATAGCATATAAGTGCAATTCCCAAGAACCTATCCTGTCAGCTGTTATCAAGGTTCGTACAACACTGATCATTCGCTGGTATTCCAACCAAAGTTTACTTGTTCTCTAGGAAGATGACAAGTGATTCTTCTTTGTCTCCTAAACAATCTCAATCTGAGCCAAAGCATCACACAGTTCTATGTCATTCTTTTTTTGTTTTGTCAGGTTGTAATATCATAGAACAGACCACAAGTTTCCTTAACATGACCATGAAGATATCTATGTTCATCATGAGGAAAAAACTCTTAAACCAGCAGGATACTAAGCGCTGCATCTACAATCATGTGTCCTCGTATCGCCCTGTAAACTTCTTTTCCAGTCACCATGTGTAACACAGCATTTGATCTATAAATTTCTTGAAGCACCTCAAATAATATTCAGGAGAGTAAATTCAAGAAAATAACTAAAAACTACGACTTAATATTATGTGTGGTCCTTTATTAAGTTAGCATGTATGTTTAGCTCATTTTCAAGTGTAATCGATGCTTCACCAATATGACTTTGTCTTTAAACACCGATACTCTAAAAACGAAAGCATACAGAAAACAGAAACCTGTACACATATCTGTACCTGTATACTTTCTTACCTATTAAATGTTATGTATTCCTTTCTTAAACAAGATCAATGCCATTCTAAGTACAATGTACAATAACCGACCATTTTGCTGTGTTAAAGCTTACATCCGTAATTAAAATATCATGGTTGAGGAGGTGCTGAGCGGAAAAAAACTACGCTTAGGCATCCCCATCATGTGGCATGGAATCCGTCATTTTCAAATTCGTTTTTCGGGGTGTTCCCATAGATGAATTTTGTCCGATTTTGGATATGTTGTTTAGCAATGATAACTGATTAAAAATCAATCAAAAAAGCTTCTGTTGCAATTTTTTTCATGTTCACTGTATTTTTAATTTAATTTGCCTGGACTATATAGAAAAAAGTACAGAAAAAATCATGAAACACAATACCCTTCTTTCAAAAATTTGAGTTCGGATAGATAGTTAAAAAAAATATTTAGTTTTTTACTTTGCGATTTGACGGGAAAAGCTACTTTTGCGTGTCTTCAAAGCACAGATGATGAACCACTCTAAAACCTGTTTTAGACCAGTTTCCTCCTCGGATTTTCGACGAAATCTATGCGTAACTACGTTACGGGTATTGATGCGTTTTTGGTCACGTGACTTTTGCTTTAATTTCCAACTCGATTTTTGACTAATTGAAAGCATAAAGATAACATTCGTTGGATAACACTAGAAAATACAAAAAATATTCCTTTTAATCACTTGTGCAAGTTCCTCATTTCAAACTTTGAAATAACTCGTTTTAATTTACTTAAGAGCGGTTTCGGCAAAAAAAAAAAAAAAAAAAAAACTATATCAAATCACGCTTTGAAAAACAATGCATTGAAATACAGTAAAATTTCAGATTGTTAAACGTAATTTCAGTTTCAAACATTTGGTTTGAAAAAATAATCTAACACAATATAGAATATACTAAAATCATTTATAGAACAGTCACGAGTAAAATATGTTCTGAATGCTAAAACATATCCTACGAATTACTAATTTATCAAAATATTTCTACTCCTGTTGCAACAAAAACGATATAATAGATTAAAAACTTCAAGAAAACGAAATAAGCAAAGAAAAACTTACCCAGATATATCTCTACTAGCTGAATACCCTTGCTACGCTACGAAATTTTATCATGTGCGTTTTAGCGATCAAAAGACATTAATTTATTCTGCACTTCAGATGGTTTGCTCTCATTTAGATCCCGACAAATTGATTTATAAAAATAGAACTTTCCTTTGTTGACATTTTATCCAAAATTTATAATTCAGTATATATATTGAAAATGAGACATTTGAATAACCCTCGTTTAGAACGTTTAACGCCCTATGGTTCTTTTTAATAATTTTAACTAATAACTAATTTTACTAATTTTTTCTACATTTGCACCAAATATCAGAATTGTGACAACATTGGAAGTGGGTCAGTCGGATATCCCTCGTTTGGAACGTTTTACCCCTTTTCCCCCACTTAAAGTGGGTTAATCGAGATTGGAATAGCTTAATTTTTCTGCGTTTGTTGAGATTTGTACCAGTTTTCAGAATTGTGACCGAATGGGAAGTGGGACATTCGAATATCCATCGTTTGGAACGTTTGACGCCTTTTTCCATCCCTTAAAGTGGGTTAATCGAAATCGGAATAGTTTACTTTTTCTATGTTTGCCTTTGTTGACATTTGTACCAATTTTCAGAGTTTTGACCATATGAAAAGTGAGACATTGGAATAGCCCTCGTTTGGAACGTTAACCCCTTTTCCACCCCTTAAAGTGGGTTAATCGACATCGGAATAGCTTACTTTTTCTGTGTTTACCATTGTTGATACATGTGCTAATTTTCGGAGTTGTGACCATGCGGAAAGTGGGAAAATTAGTGATGAGTGAGTGAGGGCTTTGCCTTATATAGAGAGAGATATTAAATATCTCTATATATATAAGGCAAAGCCCTCACTCACTGACTCACTCATCACTAATTCTCCCACTTCCCACATAGTCACAACTCTGAAAATCAGCACAAATATCAATAATGGTAAAAATAGAAAAAGTAAACTATTCCGATCTCGATTAACCCACTTTAAGGGGTCGAAAAGGGGTTAAATGTTCCAAACGGGGGACATTCGAAAATCCTACTTCCCACATAGTCACAACTCTGAAAATCGGCACAAATATCAACAATGGTAAAAATAGAAAAAGTAAACTATTCCGATCTCGATTAACCCACTTTAAGGGGTCGAAAAGGGGTTAAACGTTCCAAACGGGGGACATTCGAAAATCCTACTTCCCACATAGTCACGACTCTGAAAATTGGCACAAATATCAACAATGGTAAAAATAGAAAAAGTAAACTATTCCGATCTCGATTAACCCACTTTAAGTGGTCGAAAAGGGGTTAAACGGTCCAAACGGGGGACATTCGAAAATCCTACTTCCCACATAGTCACAACTTTGAAAATCGGCACAAATATCAACAATGGTAAAAATAGAAAAAGTAAACTATTCCGATCTCGATTAACCCACTTTAAGGGGTCGAAAAGGGGTTAAACGTTCCAAACGGGGGACATTCGAAAATCCTACTTCCCACATAGTCACAACTCTGAAAATCGGCACAAATATCAACAATGGTAAAAATAGAAAAAGTAACCTATTCCGATCTCGATTAACCCACTTTAAGGGGTCGAAAAGGGGTTAAACGTTCCAAACGAGGGACATTCGAATATCCTACTTCCCACTTAGTCACAACTCTAAAAATCGGCACAAATATCAACAATGGTAAAAATAGAAAAAGTAAACTATTCCGATCTCGATTAACCCACTTTAAGGGGTCGAAAAGGAGTTAAACGTTCCAAACGAGGGACATTCGAATATCCTACTTCCCACTTAGTCACAACTCTGAAAATCGGCACAAATATCAACAATGGTAAAAATAGAAAAAGTAAACTATTCCGATCTCGATTAACCCACTTTAAGTTGTCGAAAAGGGGTTAAACGTTCCAAACGGGGGACATTCGAAAATCCTACTTCCCACATAGTCACAACTCTGAAAATCGGCACAAATATCAACAATGGTAAAAATAGAAAATGTAAACTATTCCGATCTCGATTAACCCACTTTATGGGGTCGAAAAGGGGTTAAACGTTCCAAACGGGGGACATTCGAAAATCCTACTTCCCACATAGTCACAACTCTGAAAATCGGCACAAATATCAACAATGGTAAAAATAGAAAAAGTAAACTATTCCGATCTCGATTAACCCACTTTAAGGGGTCGAAAAGGGGTTAAACGTTCCAAACGGGGGACATTCGAAAATCCTACTTCCCACATAGTCACAACTCTGAAAATCGGCACAAATATCAACAATGGTAAAAATAGAAAAAGTAAACTATTCCGATCTCGATTAACCCACTTTAAGGGGTCGAAAAGGGGTTAAACGTTCCAAACGAGGGACATTCGAATATCCTACTTCCCACTTAGTCACAACTCTGAAAATCGGCACAAATATCAACAATGGTAAAAATAGAAAAAGTAAACTATTCCGATCTCGATTAACCCACTTTAAGGGGTTGAAAAGGGGTTAAACGTTCCAAACGGGGGACATTCAAAAATCCTTCTTCCCACATAGTCACAACTCTGAAAATCGGAACAAATATCAACAATGGTAAAAATAGAAAAAGTAAACTATTCCGATCTCGATTAACCCACTTTAAGGGGTTGAAAAGGGGTTAAACGTTCCAAACGGGGGACATTCGAAAATCCTTCTTCCCACATAGTCACAACTCTGAAAATCGGCACAAATATCAACAATGGTAAAAATAGAAAAAGTAAACTATTCCGATCTCGATTAACCCACTTTAAGGGGTCGAAAAGGGGTTAAACGTTCCAAACGGGGGACATTCGAAAATCCTACTTCCCACATAGTCACAACTCTGAAAATGGGTGAGAATATCAATAAAGACAAACGAAGAAAAAGTAAGTTATTCCGATCTCGATTAACCCACTTTAAGGGGTGGAACAGGGGTTAAACGTTCCAAACGAGGAATATTCGAATGTACCACTTCCCATATGGTCACAACTCGGAAATTTGGTACAAATGTCAAAAAAGGTTAAACATAGAAAAAGTAAGCTATTCTGTTCTCGATTAACCAACTTTAAGGGGTCGAAAAGGGGTTAAATGTTCCAAACAAGGGAAATCCGAATGTTCCTCTTCCAATGTAGTCATTTTTCTATTATTTTTTTGCAAATGTTAAAAAAATAAGTCATTCCAATATCGATTAACGAATTTTTAAGGGATGAAAAGACGACGCAACATTGAAACTATACGAGGATTAACTTAATGTCTAATTAACTTAATTCCAATACAGCTACTACTTTGAAATTTAGAACTAAGAGCAAACATAAACACAATAAACTATTCCAGTTTACTATTCACAATTATAAATTTCGTTTAAAATGTCAACAAAGGAAAGTTCCTATTTTGATAAATCAATTTGTCGGGATCGAAATGGGAGCAAACGTCTGAAGTGTAGAATACATGAATGTCTTTTGATTGCTAAAATGCTAATGGTAAAATTTCGTAGCACAGCACGGGTATTCAGCTAGTTTTTTATAAATTAAACTGTTGTTATCTGAAAGATGGCGGCCGCTCATTCGTTGCCAATTCAAAAATACACAAGAACCCAGGGAAGTTAATAATAAAAAAACACACGTAGATAATGCAAAATTTTAAAATGTGTAATTAAAAACTCAACCAAGTAAAAGCCGCAACTTATTTGTTGGAAGAAAGTCATTTAAAAGAATTAATCAGATTTCACAATCTTAATGACGTTCCACTTGGATTTTATGCATGGCATGTTGTCGGAATGCCGTCATTGTTCACATCCACGTTTTCCTCACTTTCGCAAGGGGAAAATAGCCTTCCGGAGGAGAGGAGAAGCACAAAAAATGAGTTTTAGTAGTTTCTAAAACATGATGTATCAAATTAATTTTTTATCATCCACCGATATTTTTAATACCATCCGCAAGAAAAGATTTCAAGATCATAACCATATTTTTTCAATGGAAAAAAATAAATATTTCAAGTATTTATTCAGATAGAAGAGTAGAGGTAAAACTTTTTCCCATTGGATTACCATTCCGGAAATTTTTTAAAATTTAATTTATTACTAATTAAAAATTCAATTTTTTTTTCTTTTGATACTAAACGAATGCAGAAACTACTTATGCTTAAAATTTCACAGTTCTCCTAGCACCAGAAATTAAGATACACGCGACACAGAATTAAATCCCTTACTTTTTTAAAAATTTATAGAGATGTTGCATGTTGCTGAGGGGACATACACTATCTACCAATAAGTAATTGGACACCTGTGATAAAAGAGATAAGCACAATTTATTCATATTCAATAGGCGGTAGATTTTCCACTTCAGACAATTATAGCCTTAACCCTACGGGCATGCTTTCCACAAGTGTTTGGATGATGGACAGTGGTATTTTCCTCCACTCGGCTTATTAAGACATGTAAGTTCGTCCACCGATTTTGGACGGTTGCTGCACCCTTTAATTCAGTGATCCAACTCGTTCCAAAGATGTTCGATAGGATTCAAGTCTGGACTCTGGGCATGCCAGTCCAGTCGGTTCACCCCGTTGTCATCGTACCAATCCACGGTGGACCTCGCAACATGACAAGTGGAGTTGTCATCCTGGAAGTAACAATGATCGAACTCGTAAAATTGACACAGCGTAGGAAGCACATTGTTGTCTAGAATAGTGGAGTAGGAGTCGGTGATGAGTCTACCATGAATTGGGATAAAGGGTGACGTAGATCAGGACAGCAGATATCCTCATTTGCATGGGTGTCTAAATACTTATTAGTAGATAGTGTAGTTGCCAGTTCGTACAATGCAGGAAAAATTACAATTCACACTTTAAAATAGATTACAATTTGTACTTTAAAATGTTAGTTTTTCATTAAAGATTTTATTTGCAGATATTAGCTACAGATTCTGAAAATTTATAATTGTATATTTTGTCATCAAACTTTGGTTCAGCAAAGTTTTGCATGACTTGTGAATTGCAGACCCAACTCCGGTCTTCTTTTTCAGGGAAAGCAAATGCAGTTACTGATTCATTGCATTTTTTGAAAAATATAACTTCGATGTTTTCATATTCAATTACAATAACATGTGCTACTAGTAATCTGTCATTATTTATAAGCAGCACTTTTTGCAAATGTAATTTTTTCTATAAAAAATAAGGCGAACCCGATATAATGATATAGTAAAAGTGCCTCGTATTAGATGGCTGGGGCATATATATATATATATATATAGATATGATAATACATCTCCAACCAAAACAATTATATTTTTAAATATAGAGGGCAAACGACGAAAAGGACAACCACCCTCCGGGTGGATTGATAGTGTTGAAAAAGATCTAGGAAATATGGGAGTGAACCGATGGAGGGCCAAATGAAGAAGAATTTGAGGAACAACCTTGGCTTGCAATAAGCTGTAGTGCTTTCGAAGAAGAATTCTTTTAATAGATTTTAGAGCCTAGTTGTGCGCCCCCTGCTTGATAAAACTCGCTAATTTCTGAAAAAGAGAAAACTGTTTTACAGGTTATGGGAGTGAAGTTTTGAACTTCAATACTAGCAGAATGTTAAGTCACCCATTTGGTTCCTACCGGGATTAATCGTTTTTAGAACAAACACTCATGTTCGCATTAAAAGAAACTCTTAAAGCAACTTTTAGTAAGTCAACATCGCTACGCGGATGGTTCAGGCGTTCTGCATTCTCTGTCCAGCTTCTGCGTTCCCGGCTCGGCTTCTGTGCTTAAAACGGGGATACATGCTGAGATGAAACTTGGTTAAACTTTTTCGGGAGAGTATTTATTTTTGGATCCGCACTTGGCATATTCGATACCGAACCAGATTCCTGGTTATTCGTTACAATACGCATTCTATATTAACTTGGATGGAAGTGTTATGAATGTGATCTAGGAATTCATTTAAATTTGAGATAGCAGAAATAAATGCTGTTCCGTCGTTTTTATTTCCTTTTTTTTAATTATTACTTTTGTTAAATAATAATTAAAAAAAGAAAATTAATGATAAACTGGTCATTCGAATGTCATCCAGCTGCTGATTTGGTGAGAGTGGTGCTTGTTCATTTCAATGCAGCGTATTTTATCAATTTGCAGTGAACAGTTGAATGGTTTGGCTAAAAGAACCGATAATATATAAATGATAATTCTTAGGTTATTATCGCAATGGCTGGTGTTGTTGCACAGAGGAACTATGAGCTAAATTCTTTGAAAGATAAATTGCAGTTCTTGTTAATCGTGGGGAGGCAGGCATAGGTTTGGCAATAGGTTGGTTGGTTGTATTCAGATTATCTGGCACCGTCAGCAACACGAGGGATATAATGCGCCGAAACATTCGTCATTAGACAAGACAACATACATTTACAAACACCCATGCCTAACACCGGACACGAACCCGCAACCTCGCGGTCTAGAAGCTAGCACGCTAACCACTATACCGTTTGACAATAGGATTCGCTGTAATAGTTTTCACGAGACAGATCAGTCTCTAGTCCAGCGTTAGCCACTACGCGGACGGTTTTGACCTGCGACAGATTTTTCGGCGGCACGCCGACAGCACAGAAGATTTAGAGAAAAAAAAGAAGAAAAAAAAATCAAATTTCATGGTATGGACTTTTTTCATTGAATTATTGTAATTTGTCCGAAATAATATGTGTCAACTGTATAGAACAGAGTTCGCCATTACTTTAATTATAAATGATTTCTGAAAATGGGGTTAGCTTCTTCATATAGTTTCTTCGGGCATAGTTCTCCATTACGCCCGTAGAAACTATATGGAGAAGTTTTCAGCAAGATGGCTTTTAAAAGGAATAAATACAGGAAAAACAGAGGGTCCAGTGCATGAAAAATTTTCAGATTATTCATGGGTAGTTTACTTATGTTTATTAAGATTTAAATTCTCCTTTTTAAAATGATACCTCATTTGTAAATATATCTGATTCTAAAATATTTGTAATAATTTTTTGAAGTAAACAAAATGTAAAATTCTGTTTTTCAAAAGTCCAAAACTACTTACGTTGAAAATTTCAGAGCTGTAGCCCTATTAAAAGTCGTTTTGTAAAATAATGTGTTAATTAAGTAAATTAATTAAAAAATAACTAACTAAAATTTAACATTCTGATTTTCAAAAATCCAATTAAAAGGCTAAAACTACTTATGTTGAAAATTTCAGAGCTGTATCTCTATTTGAAGTCATTTTGTAAAAAAAAAAATTAATTAAAAAAACGAATTAAAAAAGAACTAATTAAAATTTTAGCATTCTGCTTGACATGCATACAATTAGAAGGCCAAAACTTCTTGTGTTGAAAATTTCAGAGCACTACTCCAATTTTAAGTAGGTTTCTATAGATCCACAGCTCATTTTATTATTATAGATATAGATATAAATTCAAGACATAGATGTTACTGGCAATGTATTAAATCCGACATTTTATAGAATACCTAGGCCATTTTATTTAGTAAAACTGACCGAAAAAGTATGAAACGATTAAACTTATTGCCTAGACATTCTATGGAACGCCAAATCACAAACCGGCAAAATATAAAATACGTCTAATATTTTGTTTCGAATATCACGTGATATTTCAAACGAAATGAGGCATGACTTTTATTCCTCCGCGCAGGTTCAGACTTTGCCTTTTGTTCGGAAGAGTCAAAATACTCGATTTTACTAGGACTTGTTCAACAAAAAATGAATTTTATACAGTGCTCAATGAAAATGGAAGAGCAAGATATAGTGTTGGAGAAGGATTCACAAGAAAGTGACCCTTTTTTCATAGTTTGCTAAAGAGAATTAGTCCTTCTATTTAATGACTAGGCATTATATACAATCAGGGCACGATTTATAAAAAGAATTACTATAGGCACAACATAGTAGACGGGCCCCCATCGGCGATCGTTGATGTTATTTAATAAAATGACAATTTCGATTACCATCTATTAACATTTTGATTAAATAGTTGTTGAGATATTATTTTATTAACTAAGTTATTAAAATATATGTTCATATTTTATGACATTGATCAAGTGTGCTGAACAGAATATTGATATTTATTTCATAATTCAGAATTTTCAGGTACTTTGGGGACCCTCAAAATTCAGAGGCCTCAGGCATGGGCCTTATGGGAAATTAGGCCCCGTATACAATGCCTAAGTAAAGTATATAATAATTCTCGCACTTCATACTTAGCCTAAAAATGCCAGGCATTATATAAAATGCCTATGTATTCTATAGAATACCGGATTTTCATACATTGCCGCTAACATAGATATATAAATGATGAACATACACACATACATATAATTGAAGAATTACAAATAAATACACAAATTGAATAAAAAATGAAAACAAAACAGTTTAATGTATGACTTATGACGTATACAGAATTCAATATATTACAGTAAGAAAGTCATGTTATAAAAAAGTGCAGTAAATATTGTATCATGAATTTCCCATCAACTCTTGCAGACATCCAACAGCTCCGAAATATCCCTAAAACAGAAATATTAATTATTAAAAAAATATATATTTTAATACGAATTTAGTCCTTTATTGATTTAGAATACATATATTTAGATACAAAATGCAACAAAAATTCACAAATTTTAATTTTAAAGTTAGTTTTAGACTATTAACTGAGCTCGAAGATAGCACTCGAATGACTGCACAATGTACATCCCTTCGTGAAAAGCAATTTTTCATTTTTATCAGATTTTCAGATCCAATATAAATTTTGGTACAATACTGTATTTGGTGATTCATGAACCAGATTAGCTTCTCTTGCTGAAAAGGTTCATAGCTACGCAAACCCAAACTAGCTTTGCTCGATAAAAGTTTCATTGCTACGCAAGCACAGGCCTGCTTCGCTCGATAGAAGGTTCATTTCTAACTAAACTTCATTATTAGATCATCCTCCCCAAAAGTCGAGGGAACAAAAATCTTCGTTTATGCAATAATATAACCCCTCCTCAACTGTCCGAAATTTTGTTCAAACCCTTATCTTCTCCCCTCCCCCCCCCCCTCAAGAAACACCCCAAGTAGCACAGCAGTATTGGCCAATATCAGCCCTACATTGGCTAATCCCGATGTGGAACGGCGCAAAATCGGCCGTTCGATGCCGATATTGCCCAATCTCGCCCAATATTGCGGATAGACGATACTCAAAAGTTTGAAAGGTTGATGGACAGTTTTAAAATTGAAATATTTTATGTATAAGAAAGGAAGGTTTGTGTTAATATGTTTTGTGATGTTTTTAACACGTTTTTAAGCATTTTTTAAAAAATCATGTATTTTGGAACGATCTCGAGTTACGGCCAAAACCGGCCGAATCCGATACAAAACGATGCGCAGAATTTCTCAAAAAGAATCGCCACCGTGTGGCTGAAGCAACTGAAGTGCCCGGATGTGTGTTTGGGAAGTTTGTTTACGTCGCCGGCTCGACGGTCATTTGTAACATTAAAATTGGATCTAAAACTTAATATTGGTAAGTGTTGTCACAATAATTTGTCGATTTCATGTGGTTATGTTTCGATACCTACTTATTGCATTGTAGATTTTCGTTAATTTCAACCATACTTGATTGCCGACTTGGCATGGTTTGATCTACAAAATCAATGTTGACAAAGGTGATTGGTATTCACATTAAACTTAATAAGGAATCAAGTTAGTTTCAATTATTTATTTAATACTGTTTAAAATATAATCAAGATTTTCAGCTTTTATGTCATCTGGACAAGATTAAGAGCTTTTAGGAAATCCGAGCTTTTATCTGGTCCATACTCGGATGCAAACTAATACTCATTTACCCATTCCCCCTCTCCATTGCTTGTTTCAAATCATGCTCATCATTGAAATACTTATACTACATCTTACATTCTAGTTATAATATTTATCAATATTAAATATTTATCATATTTGTTATCGTTAGTTTATATTGTTCCTTATAAAATTCAATATCCAAGCACCGTGATTAGCTCTGTTAATAGAATATATTGTGAATTGGGCATATTGAGGAAACCACATTAAATTAAAACCTAAAAGGTGGTGTGAAATAGGGTGCATTATCTCAATCAACCGCTTGGCATAAAAGGTAAATGATTGTTCTAAAAAATGTCAATTTTAACAATATGTATAACTATTGTAATTATGCCTCCTATTTTTAAAAAAATACAGCAAACCCTGTTAACGCAAAATTGCGTAACATAAAATCACATTTAATACGAAGGAAATGCAGTTCTATGTACTTAAAAACTTAACTTTAATTTTATTGTTTAACACAAAATTCGGTTAAAGCGAACAATTTCAGTGGCCAGATCGACTTAGTGTTAACAGGGTTTACTGTATGTACATTCCCCTATTTAAAAGGTCTGTCTTGTGCAATTATTGATTACTCAGAAAAGAGCAATGAATGCAAATTTTTGAAATATCTACAAAAATATATTTTTAATGCCTAGCTTCCTTTGTGTTAATCTAAACACACTATGCAAAGATGTTGTTTTTATAAAATAAAAATGTTTTTTTCATTTAAAGAAAAGACTTTCCATTTGAAAAGTAAACAAATATTGTAATCAAGTATTATTGTTAGCGCTATTCATAGTGCAATTTTCTATCAGGGTGAAATAGTTGTAGACTTCCTTTCCTCGGCAGTAAAATGCCAGTATGGCCTTTCAATAGTTAATTTATTATTCTGTTCAGTTTAAAATAAATAAATATACTGTTATAGGGTTCATTGATGGAAATGGAGAACCCGTAGAAGTAATTCCTTCATCTTGGTTTGTCTCGGACAAAACTTGTCTTTGGCCGTTTGCAATGAATGGCGGGGGGGATTAACATGATTAAAGAATATATATCCTCAAGTCAACATGGCAAACATTAAATTTTAAAATCTACTGTACATACAGTAAGTAAATTACAATTTTTGTATAGGGTATACAAATAATTAAAGGTATCACAAATAATGTTTCTGTAATGATCTACTTATCAATTCAAGTTTTAATGGTGTAGATTTTTTAAATAGTGGACATGAATAACAGATATTTATTAACAGATTTAAATAATATTCTATTCTTTTAACAGGCATAAGATAAAGCTGAGCTTGCTCGTTCAATATCTAGCATTGGGAGTGATTCTTCAGAAGATGAAAATTTATTAACCAAGAAAAGCAATACTAATATTCCAGTCCGTTTCAAAGACGATCCTCCTTCTTTGGAATCCCACAAAGAACAAGCAAAAACTTATTTGTAAACCAAAGAGCGTGAAAACTTCCTCTGCCAGGTAAGAATATATGACAATCAATTAGGTAACGCTACAAGCAATTTCGATTTGATGTTACAATAATTTATATTTTAATATAAAAATTAGCAATAGAGAATCTCTGGTCTTTCAAAAAAAAAAAAAAAAAAAAAAAAAAAATTATCTGTTTCTTTAAATTAATTCTTATCAATTTTGAACAAATCACCTTTGTCATATGCTTATAATTGAGAAATTAGTTCAGAAGAAAAAATAACAAAAACACTATGTTCTAAATTAGTTCCTATAACTTTTCAAGTGCAACAGTGTATTTTATATTTTATCACAGACTTTTCAACAGCACTTTTTACTATTCATTTTGAATTTATTTGGTGGTTAATTTAACAGTTTAAAAGAGATTTTTCTCTCTTATAAATTATTTATTAAAATTTTAAACGGCTAAGGAAAAATGAACGAGTTTATATATATATAAAAAAAAGCATTAGCATTTATTTCACAATTCATAGTTTTTTTGTGTGCTTGGTTGAGATTGGTTCAAATGTATTTGTTGACTTTATATAAATTAAATTCATACATGCTCAATGTATGCGATTGAAATTCAAATACCAGTTTAAAATGGTTTTCTTAACTGTTAGTAGAAAATGATTTCTGATGTAAAAATTTTACAAAATGTTGACAATCTTATGCTTTTGTGCAAAATTCTGTTTTTCATTTTGCAATTCTGTTTTTCTTATTGGCAGTAAATGCTGCATTGCATGATCTCTTTTATTGACAACAAATTGCAGTTCAGTTACAAAAAGAACTTGGATAAAATAAAAAGAGCTAAAGACTAGAAAAAGTTTGATGCAATAATTTGATTTTTAAATTTTAATGTAATCTTAATTAAAACAGAAATGAACAATTTTATATTTCAGGTTCGTTTTCTTCACCGCGGTGGAAACTTCAAAGGAAGATAAAATATGTAAAATAAAATATGTATTACAATAAACAGCTTGTATCAAATTAATGTTTTTATTATATATATGCACTGCAGAAAGTGACCTTTAATTTAAGTGCATGGTTTTTAAGCCATAAAATATCAATTAAATTATATTAAGTTTCAATTATCGGTCACCAAAAAGCAATTAAAATAGGAATAAGTATAAAAAATTATTCATTATATGAGGTATACATGTAAATATTATTGTGGATTTTTGTGGATTTTGAAAGTAATTTGAACTAAGTAAATAAACAATTGTTACTACTTAAGGGGACATTCAAATCATATTAAATTTTAATATTTTATTTAGACATTAGAACATATTGTATTGCAGCTAAAAATAGGAGTCATTTACAACATCAAATAATTTAAAAAATCTAATTACAAATAAAAATACAATTTTAAATTATTCTTAAAAAAAAAAAAAAAAATCATTTGGTTTAAACCATGCTCATCGATATTGCCCAAGATTGCACATCAATACTGGCCAAAACTACTCCTCGAGATCGGCCAAAACTACTTATCGAGATCGGCCAAAACTGCTCTTCGAGATCGGCCAAAACCGCACTGCGATATTGGCCAATATTGTAAAAATGTTAGCCGTTCGGTGCTGGCCGTTCCGACATTACCCAGGATTGGCCAATCTTCCAGAGCCCCGGTTTCCGACATTGGCCAATACTGCTGTGCTACCTGGGACATTTTTAACTTTTTCCCGGTAATAAAACAAATACAATAATATATCAACCCCCCCCCACAAAAAAAAAAAAAAAAACCTTTCGAGAAAACCTCTAGTATAATCCCAGTGAAGCCAATTTAAACTTTTTGTTTGTAAAAGGCAAAGTAAGAAGGTCAAAACTATACTTATGTTTATAATTTCAGAGTCCCACGCTTATTGAAAGTTACATTTGTAAAAAAAAAAAAAAATAACATTCTGCCTGACGAAAGTGCAAAAAAAGAAGAAAGCCAAAACTATTATGTTGAAAATTTCAGAGTCCTACGAAAATTGAAAGACACTTTGTAAAAAAATTAAATAAAAAAAAAAAAGCTAATACAAATTTTACAGTTCTATTTATGAAAATCAAAATTACAATGCCAAAAACTACTTACTTTTAAAATTTCAGAGTTTTAAGCTAATTGGAAGTCACTTTGCAAAAAGAATTAAAATTTTAACGTTATGTTCGTCAAAAATCCAATTAAAAGACCAAAACTACTCGTGTTGAAAATTTCAGGGCACTACACCTTTTGGAAGTTGCTTTCTAGAGCCGAACAGACACACAGACTATTTGATTTACTATTATAGATGTATTTTTACCTCGTGCTCCAGGAATAAGGCCTTCAGTGCTCCTCTGGACCAAAACTCCATGGCGTAAGCGAGCAATTTCATGGATATTGTGTTGTTCCGCAAAAAATTGCCTACAAATACGACCCTCTGTATGCCCTGTAAAAGGAAATGAACATTCAATGAAAATCGAAAGGCAGCGTTATTGTTTCAGCAAAACATTTTAAGACATTTTAATAAACATTATAGGTACTGCTAGGCGGGGAGGGACAAGGTAGTGAACTTGCATCCTTGCTTTTGAAAAAGAAAGTACAATATGCAAGAAAAAGTAGCTGTGTTAAGAAGGATTTTAAATTATTCATTTGAACAGAAGGTGAATTCATTAGAAGCATTAATTGACCTTTCATTTGTAAGTGGAGTATACTCGTTTAAAAATCAAAAGGTTTGAACTAAAATTTTAGTCGCCTTCAACTTCCTGGAAATTATTCTGCCGCTGAACACCGCTTAGAAATTTAAGCCGATATGTGGCCAAGATTCTAAGGATAAAGATCTATAGTTAGGAAGATAAATACATATTATCGCATAGTATTACTAGTCTTTGGTTAATCTATAACCAGGGATTTAAGTTCATAACGCGTTATCCTTTTGTAGAGGCCTTTTATTTTTGAGCATCATGTAAGGGCTTTCTACAAAGATTAATTTCTATTAAATGTAAAACAAACAGCAGTTGTTCAGAGATTTAGATAAAGTGGTAACTGATTTTGAAACTGAAACTTATAAAATAAAAGAAAGCAATTTTACCTCATTTAGAGCAGCCATTCTAGCAATTGATGCGATATTATTCGTAATCGTAACGAGTGTGGCTCTGGCTAGATCTTCTCGGCTGGCTGCTTCTCTTTTTTGTTTGCAGTTCATATTGCCGAAACTGAAAAGAATTATTCATGTTAATATAAAATATTACAATTTTTCATGGTATAAGGATTAGTTTAATCTATTTTGGATATTAATGTGGACAATAGAATGTGGAAAAAGAATGTAAAACTGAAATCAGTAAAAATTTTACAAAATTACGATAGATTTTAAATAATTGATGTTTACTAATACTATCACAGAGGTGTTAGCATTAATTAGCACTTGTCAATTATTTAAAATAATCTATCGTACTTATGTGAAAGTTTTATTGATTTCAGTTTTGCATTTTTTTTTTTTTTTTTAATTTAATAATCTAAAAAATATATAAATCTTCATTCTAAATTTTAAATATAAAGAATATTGATACAGAGTGGTTGGAAACAACTCCCATTGGTGGTCTCCAACCACTCAATTTTTGATATTCTTCATCCTGAGAAGTAGAATCAAGATAGAGAATTAAAAAAAAATCCAATTCGATTAACCCCATACTTTATAATTACGTCTTACATTGAGGTATTAGATAATGGAATTTGTCAGAAATTTATAAAATGGAAAAAAGGGCCTACGCTGAATTTCTATTCTGATGCATTTATTCTATTATTGATTACATGATGACTACATTCTTTCATTCTGGAGTCCGATTTTAATTAGCGCGTTTCATAAAAGCCAAACGTTGCTAAGAATTTATTATAAGCCATAGTCTATAAATGTTACTCTATTTTCACTTGGCTGTTTTCAAATACAACTACAGTCTTAAATACTCTACTGAAACTCTAAAATAGAATTGCAAATAAATATGTATGCAGAAATTAATGAAATCAAATCCAACAAAGATCTGCATTATACTAATATATTTACACATATAATTAAGGGCTCATTTAAAGTGAGTATAGTACAGTAAGCAAAAAGTCATAAATATTTTAGGGTATAAAATCTTGTAGAAATGCGTAAGTGTGAGAATAGAGTTTCGAATTAAATTCATCAAGGAATGGGAAAATAAGAAGCATTTTTTCTCGAATTTGATTCCAAGAATACTTCTCCCTTTTCAGCCCTCATCTGTACATATTCCTTCAAAATTCAACGATTGTGCTAATTTTAATACTTTTGCTTACCGCAACAGACTCAGTGTAAATGATGATTCGCCAACGACACTTACTCCTCAAGCTTGTTACATTTTTTACATTCATTTAAGAAGTTAGCAGATTGCGCGCAATTTCAGTAATTAGCAAATAGTTGGTTGGTTGTATTCAGATTATCTGGCGCCGTCAGCAACACGAGGGCTATAATGCGACGAAACTATATAATGCGCCGTCATTAGACAAGCCAACATACATTTACAAACACCCATGCCTAACACGGGACTCGAACCCGCAACCTCGCGGTCTAGAAGCCAGCACGCTAACCACTATACCGTTTGGTCGGCAATTAGCAAATAGTAAAAAACTCCCTAGATTTACGTATTGCGTGGGCATCAGTTGCAAAAGTTGAAACAATTGACAACTATTTCGGTGAATTATAAATAAAACAAGAGATGAATAATACCTGCTGGCGACAGTATTTCCTCTGAGATTGAACTTGAGATAGTCTCCACCGTAAATGTCCTTTACTAGTTTGTCCACATTGGTGCTGTCTCCACGTTCTGCTAGAGCAATAGCTTCCTCAAAGGTATCACATCCAGTCAATAGTGAACACAGGCCGAGAAACGTACCTCCTCCAAGACTGGGGAGAAAGAAAAAATTAAGTTTAGTGAACATTTAATATAACCAACGTTCAAAAAAGGTATGTTCATCAATTATTTTTAAGCTAACATTAGAATCCTTAGTTTTTAAAACAGATGTTCGGTAACAAAAAAAACAAAAAAACTATCCCTACATTAGTCCCCTAAGCCCTCATAATTATATAATGAGGGCATTCCTGCACTTGACAAACTAAGATAACATTAGAATCCTTTTTTCTTCTTTTTTTTCTTCTTTAAACTATCCTTCCATTCAAATTAGTAGCACAAAAATTAAGTACGGTGAGGATTGCCTAAACTGACTCTTTCATGAACAATTAAAAGAAAACATTCCTACATTGATAATTTACAGGTAAAGAAGTATACCAAGAAGACTGCTTTGAAGAACATACCTGGTTCCCGTGACACGCTTGTACTCATTCTCTGAGTATACGGCCAGCATGCTGACTCCAGACCCTATGTTGACCACCAGAAAGGGATAGGGGCGGCTGAAGTCAAAGGGGGCTTTCTTGCACTTGTCGTCGTCCACTGGATGACTCCAGTAGTAGCACTCGCGGGGAAAGTTTCGCTCCACAAACTGGATACCGCGGATCAGGGAGTCGAGTTCATCGAACTTGTGGATTTTCAAGAGGACTTCCTACCAGATAAATAAAAAAATACATGTTACTGATAAAACAAGCTGCGAGAATCGTATTGGTGACAAAGATATTTTTTGGGGGAGAAGGGAAGGATATCGTATGTCGTCTTCGAAGTATAAAATTTACCAAAAAAAAAAATATGTTGGTTTAAACATTGTACTTAATTACAAAAGCAATTTTTTAAATATGGTTCCACTATTCCACTATTAGTCTAATAATCAGAGAATCTAAATTAAAAGAGTGAAAATTCATGATGATGAGCCGACCAAACGGTATAGTGGTTAGCGTGCTAGCTTCTAGACCGCGATGTTGCGGGTTCGAGTAACGTGTTAGGCATGGGTGTTTGTAAGTGTATGTTGGCTTGTTTAATGACGAATGTTTCGGCGCATTATAGCCCTCGTGTTGCTGACGGCGCCAGATAATCTGAATACAACCAACCAAATCATGATGATGATCATTAAAACTTTAAAATTTCGCTTTTAAGTCAAGCTTTCCAAAAATTATTATTTACTAACGAGTGCGAGGACTCCTCTAGGTTGTTCCAGAATAACACAAACTCCAATCTCCGTCAATGGAAATTAAGGTAACGTTAGATACCATTTACTTAGCCACATATAAAAAGCAAGTTGTTCCATTCTTCAATCATAGAAGTCACCCCCCCCCCCTCACCCCACCCTCTATACTTAGCTGCAATTTGTATAATTTGCACACGACTTTTTGTTTAAAGGTAATAATATTTTTTCGTTTTTTGCAAACGGTAAGTACATAGAAATAACAATTAAATGATTTTCATTTCCTGAAATTTGATAAATGCGACCTGCACCATTTTGAATTCTGCCGTTTTTTAAGTTGCAAGCCGCTGGTTCACAGCCTTCCTGATTTTGTTGTAAGTTTGTTTGTTTTTTTGGTTTGGCAATGAAAGTTACTTTTTTATTAGCTTTTAAATATTTTTATTTTTATATGGTGGCAGTTAAGGTATTAACTAAGACAAGCTAAGCAACTGAGAGTGAATTATGGGATGAATATCTGAGTTTTAATGTATATTTGCTTCAAATTTATCTAACGGAAACATTTATGTCAGGGGCAAATTATAACACTTGTTCATTTCTACACGAGGCATAATTAACTGAATAAAATGTATAAAAATAATATATGACAAATAAAATAAATGCACTTTATAAAAACGTAAATAATGTTAAAAGTTTGATAGAAAACTTTTAACTTGTCAATAACTTTCATTGTATTTTTAAACTTTTTCTATCTGTCTCTTTTTGATTTGATATTTAATGATAGTCAGATGATGATATTTATATCTGCGTTTACATTTTACTTTTCATGCAGTTTTAAACTTTCTAAATAATTTCATCGATAATATACAGCAAATAAGTATAAAAAAACTTCAAATACTAAAATATTAATTAGAAATTAGAGAATATTTGCACTTATTATATTAATTTTCTGAATATTGTCCATAGAAAATTGTCCCAGAAAGTAGGTTTAGGACAGAGGAGCGCTATTACTAGATGCTATATGTTTTCCTAGAATAACTTAGCAGAGCATTTCCTGTTGAAAAAGATGTACCTTTTCAAAGTCTTCTTCGAATTTGAACGCACCTCCACCGGTGGCACATACTGTACTTGAAATAGTAGCTATTTGTTTGGTCTTGACGAGTTGAAGAAATAATTTCATTTCACTTGTAGGAAAACGAATAAAATGCAGTGTTCCTTGCCGTTTATTTACAGTCACGTTGTTCATCTAAAATGAAAACAAGAATCAGACATGCAAAAAGGGATCCTGAAGACTTTGATACAGATGGCTAAATTATATTCATTTCATATTTTATATAAATAGAATTAAATCTAAATACTATGCGAATAATTCAATTCGTGCCTCGTTACAGCATTACGGTATTTTCTTCTGCAATTTTTTGTTAGTTACACTAGGGCTTAAAACAATGAGTTTAAATAAATTGTGATGGGGTATTAATTGAAGTAATACTTTATTTTCTTTCGTGCTAATTCCAATTAATAAAATGAACTTGAATTAAGCGCTAGTCTGACGGTTGGTAAAATTCATGGTTTTTAATCATGATCTGTATCTCATTTTTTTTAATTTTATTTTCTTTTTGTATTACTAGCACAGAAAATACAAGTCTAAGCTTAACTGCAAGTAAGGAAAAAAGCGGAAATTTAAGGGTAAATTGGGAGAATGTAAAAAATATTTTGTCGTTATCATATATAGTTTCAAAACTAAAACTAAAATCGTTTTATAAATTGTATCTTGATTTACAGTAATATTTATAAAAAAAATCGGCGCACTTTTTATTTAAATATGAAAAAAAAAATAAATTAATTTCATGTATAGTACCTGTAAGTGTGCGTCTCTGCTGCCGGTGTTACAGAGTGCAGCTCTGCCTTTTACGAATTCTTTTATGTTGTGGTTTTGTTCCGCCTCTTCTGTGCTATCAGTGGGCTCAAAATAGACGACTTTAACTAAAGATCCTCCGATATCGATACCGAGCCATGGCATAGCTAAAAGAAACAATATATTAAAATCTTTTTGAGCAAAACTTTTTGCATTAAAAGTTTTCCACATTAAGATATGAAATGCCCTAATCTATTGCATTTATGCTTACTTTATAACGAAAAAAATAATTGCTGGTAAATTATTTTTACATGAAACACTTACGTAGGCAGTCGCTCGCAGCAGAAGAAACTTCAGCAACGGGACTCATACTACGAACACCTCGTCTTCGAATCGTCAAGAATGCTTTTATTTCGTCTGCCGCACTTGGAGCAGCCCTGAAACATACAATATAGTACATTTTAAATAAAGAAAAATAAATGTGTAGTTAATTGTAACTTGATTGCATTAGAAGTTCTTTATATCAATTTTATTTTATACTAGATGAACGATCTAGCGAGGCTTTTGATGTGTATTAGATCCAAGCTTTTGACGCTTCGCGAACCCTTAGGCTCGCTTTGCTCGTCAAATGATTCATTACTACACAAATCCAGGGCTCAAAGTTTTCTCTGTTAATACAACGTCCCCAACCTCATATCTTCAAAAACAAATGCTGGACTATTTAACAATGTTGCAAATTAAACACCGAAGTGTTGCTACTATACTAGGCTACCATGCTGTCATTTTGGGAGTTTGTGGAACTGGCGATGAGTTGTAATATTAAAACTTAAGAAAGAAAATAAATAATTAAATTAAAACTAATTAAAATTTAACATTCTGGTTGTCAGGTTCGCAATTCGATATTCAATACACGTATGTCTGAAATTCAGAGCTCTCCAAATAGTGACAGTTAGTTTCTATAGATACACAAAGACATATGCTTTCTTGTATTATTATAGATTTATAATTTTACAATATACTTTTAAGCATACGAATTTATTGGGGGACCAAACGAGGTATTGATGAAAATGAAAAGCCTCGAAGCAGTATATATGCCAAAAAGAATTTTCAAAACAATAATAATTTTCTTGCAGATCAAAGAATCTTTTTTGTTATACAACATTTCTAAAAAAAAGTTGCAGGTAAAACTGATGCCACGTTCTTGCCATGCAACAAAATCTGAAATGTTTAGCAATTTTTAAAGTAATTTTATTTGTTAATTTTGTTTTACAGCATATTTATATTTTTATACAATAATGCTTTATGAAACTTTTTTGAATAATTCACTGACAGTCAACCTACTCAGAACTCAATAATAGTTTTTGACTGGAAAAAACTATTATTAATTACTAGCAAATGACACAATAAAAAAGCAATAACACAAAAGATGGCTGATTGTTGAATGTGCTTCGACAAGTCAATAAGTCAGATCAATATTAGAAATGTGCGTTCTTTTGGCACTCCTTCTATTTACTACTCCCAGAGGCGGTTCGTGTACTACAGCCAGTGCAGCCGGGCTGCATCTAAATTTATTAGTTCAAAACTAAAATTATATATTTTGCAATTTTCTAAAATGAAGACCCAATTTCTATTGTAAATGTTAAAAAATCCGATAAACAGTAAACTTTTTGCCTCAATATACAATTCACAAGGGGGAAAAAAAAAACGTTTCCAATCAAGGTGATCTTCCTTGGGATGGCAGATACGAGTTGCTGAACCTGATTGACTTCTTGAAATAGTCGCGGAATTTACAAGTTTAGTATAAGATTTTAGTAACCAGACATTGTGAATGATATTTGCATGTTGAAAGTTAAAAGCAATCATTCTCAGAAATACTATTATCTCATTATAAATGAAATCCATAAAATAAAAAAAAAATCTTTAATTAAAAATCTATCTCACACTTTTAACATTAAGTACCAATCAAAGATAAGCCGTAATTTTGCAAATTAAAATTTATCGTGTGTATGTAGTTCGTTAAGTCATACGAACTAAAAACTATTTAAAAAGTTACTTTTACTGAAAATATCATTACTACTTCGAGATAACGGATTTTTTATTAGCTTTTTACCGTAATTAAGTGTTTTTTTGTTGTTTTTTTTTGGTTCAGGAAATAGTTTCTGAAGACAGAAAAGAACACGTTGCATAATCCAGAGATTCGGAAGTCTGAAACACCCGTAAAAATAGCTAATTAAGGAAGTTTTCTCATTTTACGTCACAAAGGTAATCACTGATTTTAGCATTTGGATTTCTTTTTTATTGTTCCTGCTAAATTAATTAAGTAGTACAATGTGGCATTCCTATTTATAGATGCAATTAATTTGAGATGGGAAATCAATTTGTGAATTGTGTGTTATGAGTAAAAAATATTTTTTGAAATTATGAAATTTAATTTTATAAGAAATGAAGAATGTAAAAAAAAAAAAAAATCCAAGACCTATTGTACGGATCATTAATTTGTTTAACGGTTATTTATGATTTATAACGCATTTTGTTTGGAGTCTGTCTAGTGGTGGTCGTCGTGGATGAGGAGTATTTTTAGAAATTGCCTCTAGGCGTCAATATTTTATTATTTTATCAGTTTTTAGATTATTTATCTATGATAGGGAAAAAAACACAATTGTTTTTGTTTCACCGAATTACTGTTTCTCAGTTGTTCAGAATCAAATAACTCTTAAAGATTATTTTCTTTTATCATATAATATAGTAAATTATTAACATATCCCTTCTTATAGGTACGGACACGATCTGTAAAATTATTGAGTTCTCTTGTATAATTTGTAAAATAGTATCCAGTATAGTTCTATCAATAAATATAAATATATAGATCTAGAGAGGTTTTCAGTATAATGCCATTAAACTATACATTAAAATTCTAATACTAAATTAAGTAGTTTTAAATATGCTATATTTATTAGTTTTAAATACATTATATTTAGTAGTTTTAAATATTTAGAAGGTGTCCACCTAAAATATACATTGCCAGAAAAATTTCATTCACACAAAAAGAAAAAGAAGGAAAAAAAAAAAAAAAAAAAACTTTTTAATATCCCGCTATGTTTTTAACGGAAAACGTCTTTGACTTTTAAAACTAAAAAGAGTTGGTTTTTAATATGAAATACGACCTTCTCTAACATCAGTGTTTACCCTAGCACTGTATTCTACCATCTAACATAGCTCATAATAGTTCGTTATGAGCTATGGTGGAGAAATTTCCATTCCTACCTTCAGAGTTGTTTTTAAGTAATAAATAATTCCCAAAGCATGAAAATCTTGCCACAAGATCCTCGAAGCGTCCCACACATGGTTGATAGAATTTGGATCAAGGTGTCTTCTCGCATACGTTAAGGAGTTCGCGGTTTTTTATCCTTTATCCTAAGTAGATGCGATGAAATTAAAATATTCTATAAATATTCATAAATACGAATTGAAAACCAATAACTCAACACAATAGGTTTGTATAGGGTTAGTACGAGTAATTACAGTAAGATTTTCTAGTATCTCACGCGCACACGAAAAGTTTAGTACGGCAACACGTTTCATCCTAAGACCAAAATTCTCTTACCACCAGATTTTCTTTACTGACCAGAGTTTACTACCTTATGAGTTATGTTAGTCAGATAATCTGCAGAATGTGGGAATACATTACGTAGTAAATACCAATTAAAATAGATGGATTTAGAGGTAAAAGAGTTTTGATCTTGTATTGATATATGTTGAATCATATTGTTCTGAGATCTCAATGAATGTATTGTTGCGTGGACGGGTTCGAAAGATTTGAAGCCAAAGCAGATCAAAACTTGCAGAAATTTATTCCAAAATAACTCTTCACAGTTCTCTTACAGCTCTAGAACTTCTCGTTCTAGTAGACACAATACAGCTCTTTTCACCTCAATAGAGCACAAAACAGCAGTTAAAAACTTGACAACAACTGCTAAATCGCCGCAAAAGACAATACAATACAGTTCGCTTTAGAATGCTCAGTATCTCCAGTCAACTAATTCAGTGACTCAAAATCCAAGAACTAACTCCTTCAGCTCATGGCTGGGCTTATATATAGGGGAGAAGAACATACGTGAAAATTCTAGAGATAGATATTTGGAGAACTTTCCAGATCGTAGTCGAAAAGTCCTATACATGAACATGGGGACCGAAAATGTCGCCAAATGGTCGCCAAGTTTGGCGACATTTGGCGATTTCTAGCCAAATTTGGCGACAAAAATTAGTCGCCAAAACCATCGCCAACTTGGCTCTATCTCGCCAATTTGGCGAGATTGCCATTACCATAATGTTAAATGCCCTGCTCCTTAAAACTCGCTTCCCAGAGTTACCTCTGTAAAACTCGTTATCAAGCGATAACACCCATATTGCCGGGAAACAAACTATTGCATTGCCTTATGCGAAATGTACAGAAATTTATCTATTTACAAAATTAACACTACGAAATATTTACAAATATACAAAAATTCGTAACAGTATGAACTATTTAAACTAAAACTACTACTACTACTTCTATTCAAGTCTATTTTAATGAGATACTGGCTTCGAAAACATGTCTACGGACTTTCATGGCATATTTTATCACACTATTGATATGGATAAACGATTAAAACCCACTGGCGGTCATTCACGTAAATATGCACCATTTGATCCTCAGTTTTTCCAGCAATACACAACATTTTTAAATTAATAAATAAAATTTAAAATAATATATTTTTTAAATATTTTTATTAGGATGATAATTTATAACCTATCTAAAACAAATGAATAAAAAACCATTTTAAAAAATTATTTATTTTAATTAGAAATATAATTTAAAAATTATTGCAGGGAAAACAACTGTAAAAGTTCGCCCATATCCTTGACCGTCAGTGGGTTAAACAAATTATTACTCGCACTTCTATGCGTAATACCTGGATCTAAATTCATTAACCATGTGTAGTAGTACTCTTCGGATAGAGGCCTCTTGTCATGGTTCCTTGTATTTGAAAGTTATTCCAACAGCGCTCATAAGGAACTACACACTAATTATAAGAATACAATGCAAGGTAGACAGTGATGGTATGAAAAACATATATCCTATGAAAGACCAACTCTTTGAGGTGTGTAATTTATACGTGGATGTTTCTTGCACAACTGCCCACTAAAGGTTCGCTATTTTTTAACATAAGCACCCCCCTCCCCCTCGGTCCCATTCCCCACACACACACATACTTTATTTACTTTGTACTTATTTTGGGACTGGTTTGCTTTATTCGTTATTTTAAAACGTAAATATGTCACTTTCATGTGAAAAAGCCTTCATTGAAAATTTATTTGTAAAAAACTGACTGTCGTCAAATTTTCAACAAGAGTGTGCTTGTATTTCCTCTTCTAATTAACAAGAAATTATGATCGAAAATATCATAATAAAAGGCTTTGCTGTAGGATAAAACATCGTACATGATAGTGATCTTGACTCAATTTTCAATTGTTGTGGACGTACTTCTACTTGCGACTGGCGAATTAAACGAAACGGTCCAATTGTTATGAAAATAAATGTAGTGAAAGAAGTCTTTTAATACGAAAGAATGTATTATCATAGTCGATCTGTAAAGGTAATAATTCAAAGGTAATTTTTATTGGATCTGAAACGCGCACACTTTAATGAAAAAACAATTCTAATTTTCTTTTCATAATGTAGTTTCCTTGTGCATTCTTTAGAATTCCAGATTTGATTGATTGAGGAAAGCTTGTACTGTTACACAAGGAAGGAATACAATAATATTTCAGATGAGTGAAAAGCTCCAAATAAAATTTCATTACCAAAAACGCTGAATCGGAACATACCGAAAATTTCTGTGAATAAGTATTAATTTTTCAACAATATATGCTTCAGAAATCAGTTTACCACCTACTAGAAAATATGACAAATGTATATTGACTGATAATGCATTTTCAATACTAAAACTTAAAGGCACTAACCTTTGTTTTTCAAAATATAACCTTTTATGATGGGCTACAACAATCAAGCACTATATGAACAACTATAATAATTCAATTGTAATATTTCCAAAGTTCTCGCTTTTTAAACCTAATATTGTATTAATTTTCTTTGGTGAATGGGAAGTATTACATTTCCTTATTCGTATCGATCGTGCCATGTCTCTTAATGTTGCGTTCAACACAAATGGAAGTAGAACAAGCTTCGTTTTCCGCCCACTTATAAATTGATTTCCTAACTTCGCCCCAACAGGAATATACATCGTATAGTGCAATCCAATAAACACATATGGAATTCTTAATATTGCAGTGTGGGTAAGATTTCTAACGTTCATCTCGAAATTTTATCCGAGAAAAGAAATGAAATAGGTCGTCAGAATTTTTTAAAATTTGCATAGCTTGTGTTCATGATAACAAGTTAGTCACAAGTTACACATCCCTTAGTAGTACATCAAAGCTGATCAATATCGCTTAACATTGGCCAATTCCTATGTGGAACGTTGTAAACTGGTCGTTGCTATAGATATTGGTCAATCTCACCCGGTGCTGGATAAAATGTACTGGAAATTTGTAAATGTTGATGAACAGTTTTAAAATTGGAAAATGTTATTTATAATAAAGTACGGAAGGCAAAAAAATATGTATTGTGATATATTTTGTTTAAAATGTTTTTAAAAAAAAAAAAAAAAAAAAAAAAAATCGTGTACTTTGAAATGATACGAGAGTTTGATCACAATTGGCTAATTTTCCAAAAACCTTGTTTCCGACATTGGTCGTGCTAACTGAGATGTTCTAGGTTTTGAAAAAAATAAAAAAAAAATTAAAAAAAATTACCCAATAGTTTTCATTTTGGGATCTAACACTGCAAAATTGAAGAATAAATATTCCGAAAGCTTCCATTGTTCTTTAGAAATAGTCAGAGTTTTAGAAGACAAATCCAATTTTTAAATAAATTTTGTAAATAAAGTGCATTTACATGTAGTCCACATTCGCACTTGGAACATTGGGGCATTTCAAAAAGAATATTTATTTTGTGTCCTTCTATCGGGAAGGTAGTTTATAAACAACTTAATTTAAAAAAAAAAAAGCAAAAAAGCAGGCAAGTTAACAGTATCCCGCTATTTAAACCATTAGGCTATGATAACTATTCGGAAGTAATCCCAACTAGTGAGGGCCGAACAGAAACATGCGAATAGTGATCTGTTTGTCCATTTTTCATTATCTGTTAATTTTCAAATTAGATAAAACAGCAATATCAGAACAAATAGTGTTATAGTTATAGTTTGGTTTTAATAAGTGAATGATGCCACGCAATAACGGTGGAGTATTTGAAAAGGCTAAGTGGTGACCAAAAGCAGTAGTGGCTGGGTGCTAAAAAAGGAGAAAAGAGATAGGGGGCAAATTGATTACATCAAGACGGCTAGCTGAGGATATGGAAATATTTTTCAAACTCTTTCGCCATACCACATCATCCCTGAAATTTTAACTTACGTTAAAAAAAAAAAGCAACACATTTATGTCCGCTTATGAAGGTAAAAGCTAATGAAACTGAAAGTTTAATACATAATTCTTTTATTCATACATAAGTAGAAAATTCAAATGAAATATATATGGAATTGTCACAACTCTAAAGTTAAAATCAAACGTTATTCTGCACCTAAACAGGTTTGATGCTTCTTATTATTTGGTCGATAGCTTGGCCTATACATATTCATTATCAATTTATTTGGTTTATGCTAGTTTAATTAACAATATTTAAAAGCATTTTTCAATTCGAAAACTATAAAAAGTTTATGACAAATATAAAAGTGAATTCCTAAAATGTTAAGATTTTCTGTCTTCTTTTATCAATTTAGACGTTTTTATCATACATCTATCGTACGTTTGAACTCCAAGTCCAATGAAAATTTAAAATAATTGTATTCGTATTTTTTCTTCTATAATAATTTCCCCGCATTCAATCAAGTTCAAATTGGTTTTCTCCATAGAAACAATAAATTACTAGGTTTCGTTATTAAAATAAATGACTTACGTAAATAGTAAATGCTGTAAAATTGTACTATACAACTGAAACAACTATAAATTTTGTTTACTTTTCACTATAGTTTTATAAGTAGGTTATTCATCCACTAGAGACAGTCGCATACTTTCATTCAGAATTAGATTTTTTCCCTCTCTTTTTTTAGCTTCTTTTTTTTTAAACTTCAATTTTAAAAAAGGCCACCTCTAAAGAGATTGAACCCAAACAATGTTTGGCACAACCAAAACCAAATTTGAGCAATAAGCGAAAATCCTTTAATGTCTTTTGACGTCCAATACCCAAATTAATACCTTTAATCAGATACCTTCAAAGTAAAATCAAACCAATCAACAAAATAGGCAGTGGTCTCTATACTCTTCAAGCATTCACTAGAAATGCTGAATTTTTCACTACAAGGAACACATGTTGTGATTCGTTATGATAACCCAAGGCACTTCCTGTATTCATTATTCGACTACAAATAAGTAGATTTATCAAAGTTTCATCTGACCGTTGATTGAAAAAAAAAAAAAAAAAAAAAAAAAAACTAGGGATATGGAACATCGCATAACTGCAAAACTTTCAATTACAGTATAATATCGGTTATTGCATTAAAATTCATGGTGTTACTTACTGTTTTCGTATTTTCATTCATTTAAATGAAAATGGCCAGTTTGGCAATATTTTTGGAAATAATTTTTACATGGACAGGGTAAAAAAACAACAACTCCAAGTTGGCGACATTGGTGATGTTATTTAACAGACATTACATTGTCCTTTCTTGTGCGTGAAACAGAGAAAAATGAATCGTTGATGGGCGATGTTCAAGAGCTTAGTAGGCTATGTTAAAGGCACTCGTTTTTCAGTTTTTTACGCTTTTACCACATTTCTACTGGAATTTAGTAGGTGGGGGCGATTAGAACACCTTAAGAGGCGTTAGCACATAAATTTTAATCAAAATCGTTACGAGTCGTTTTTTAGCAATTGCTAAAAAACATGATTTTTCATGATTTCGACCTTATGCGCATGCGCAATTTTGACGAAAACCTTAATGGTAGGTTCCATGGCCACAACCAAGCCGCACACCAAATTTGAACAACCTAGGTCAATTTGTTCAGGAGTTATGCTGACCACAGACAGACATTTTTTCATATATATATATATATATATATATATATATATATATATATATATATATATATATATATATATATATATATATATATATATATATATATATATATATATATATATATATATATATATATATATATATATATATATATATATATATATATATATATATATATATATATATATATATATAATTTTTTTTCTTCTTTTGACCAAATGCTATACTTTTATTACCCTATGTAAACATATGGGTAATTGAAAGTAAAAACAATGTCAGCAATTATATAAAACTTTAAAAAAGTGGAAGATCGAGGATCAGTAACTGCGCCCACAAGCACTTCGACAGACCACATGTTAACACCTACAACGCGGCACACAAATAGTTTCTAAGGGAAAAGCAACTTTAGTACCGTCTGAAATACATTCACATCCGAAGGTTTACTCCATAACATTTTATAGACCATTAAAAATCTGAGTAAATTTCGAATAAAAGAATTGAATGAATTTCCTGGCAACCTATGATATAGTTTATGGAATTCAATAACTTCATTTTGAACTCAAAAAGTATGAGGGAAAATATTAAAAGCTATTAAATAAACTTATAGTAAGAAACATTGTATATACAGTTGTAGTATAACGGCTTGTCGTAATTTTTGTTTAAACTGATTTGAATACGTGACGCAAAAGCCTCAAGTTCGCGAATCGGTACGCTGGATATAACAATAATAACCTTTTTTTTTACATAAAGCATCTCATTGAATAATTAGTAATCTAACATAGAGCAAAAATCCAATTGTCAACTTTAGCCAGCATAACCCGGATGCATTGTGAAATGGAAATTTCAAAAAATACTAACATATTTTAAAGTACTTCGGCCAACTTGAGCTGGTCATTTCCCGTATTGACTACACAATTTACGAAGTGACTAAATTTCGTCTTAGGACGTAAAAAGTATTAGTTGACGAAATAAAATTGTTCTTAATATTTTACGGAAGTCATACAAATCAAGACACAGAACATTTCCTTCGGTTGTGCTGATAATAGTATTATCCGTTAAAGTGTCATTTAAACAATAATGAATAATCAGTATGATTTTTTTATGGTGCATAAAATTAATATTGTTGTTTGCGCCAATACCAAAGAGTATAATTTTTTTACAAATCTATATAAATTTTCCGTTTTCAATTTCGTAATAGGAGCAAACTGATCCAAGAAGACAAAATGTTATACGAAGAAATATGTTAACGTTACAAATGGCACGTAGGAATTAGAGGAAAACTACCCAAAATAACCCCCAGCCAAAAATATGCCACCACACTAAGATTTGAAAAGCACGTTTTTTCTATGTGTAGAGTTGTCATCGACTTTCCTGGATCATTTCCTATGTTGCCAAGAGGAAGATGAAGATTGATAAATTAAGAAATGGGAGGGCTAATTCTATTTCTCTTTATAAGGTAGGTGTTTTAATGGCGTTTATTTCTGAGGTTTACTCAATGAAAGCTGCAAATACTTTCATGGAATTTTTTTGATCACGATAGTGGAGAACATTCATTAAATATATACACACACATAAAAAATAAGTCGAATGTTTTGTGAAAGGAAAAAAAACTTATTTTTGAAAATAATTTTATTTTGATGGGGAAAAAAAAACAATGTAATAAAAAATCTCCTACCACACGCACACAAAAAACTGAGTTGAGAAGAATATTCGATATTTAGCCATTAAAAAATCAGCTGGGAAAAGAAATCCCATATACTGTTTCACCAAGTCGCGTGGTTATATATATATATATATATATATATATATATATATATATATATATATATATATATATATATATATATATATACATATATATATATACATATATATATATACATATATATATATACATATATATATATACATATATATATATACATATATATATATACATATATATATATATATATATATATATATATATATATATATATATATATATATATATATATATATATATATATATATATATATATATATATATAAATTAACTTTTATAACCCTTTAAGAAATGATGCAATTACAATAACTTATTTTTTTAACCTTCAATTAGGTGGTAATCAAAAGGTCGATGAAGCATTCAGAGAAATATATTTGCTGTATCTAATAGGGTGGTTCGAAAAAAAAAGAAGAAAAAAATTGTTTTTCAAACGCATGAGGTGAAAAAAGTTGATACACATCTTGATAAGAAAAACTGTAAAAAAATAAAATCTTCCGATCGCGCATTCACCTCAAAGTTTGGAGAAAATATAAAAAATAACTATTTTTCCTAATTTTTTTTCAATTTCTAAACGTTATATATTTAAAAGGCAATAGTTTGCAATGAGTAGTGAAAGGGTGGTATAACACAGGAAAACACTATCTATACACTTTTAAAACACATATTAATAATTAAAAATATTCAATAATAAATTTTTTTGTCAAAAAAAATGATTTTTATATAAAATGAATACTAACGTTATTTTTTACATATTTTTGTTAAAATTGTTTTATTTACTTCAAGTATTCACTTCAAAGTTTTGAATAAATAAAAAAAATACCCTTTTTCCATCAATTTGTAGAATACACCAAACACTAAATTATCGAGGTACATTAGTTTGTATTGTATGGAATGAAATAGATAGAACTTGGAAAAAAAATCAAATTAATAATTATTCAATAATAATCGTTCGCGCATAACCTTTGAAACATTGATAAAAACTTTGTTTTGGCGGGTTTCAATCTGGGTGGCTTTTCTCGTGGTGCCTTCTCTTCCTTTGAAGCTCATAAACTTATTGGCTTATTCATTGGATCATAGCGCACGTGGCTGTGATTGGGACTGCCATTAATACTGGCTGGAAATAATCTGACAGATCAAATTGCACGTTGGGAGACCACTACAGTGGGATATATGCCCTCTATACTTCAATGAACTACCATTCAAACGCCTATTTAAACGCGTAAATAGTACTACAACAAGACCAACATCTTTCAGTGAGATCAACAATTGAAGAACTGTGAAAAATGTCCCTCGATTGATTTTTTACGTGTTGAATGTTCAATTCCTCAAGCTGAGATTGAAGTACTGAGCACAGATCAGTTATATCTTGATATTTTTGCGGCGATTAGATCAGGCAATGACTTAGCAGCTCGTAAACTCAATCCCCTTTCACATTCCAGATGGCTAACAACACAAAGTAGAGTACTTAGAGTATATGCAAGTGAATGTAAACCATTGGATGAACTCAAGCAAGTGATATTCTTTACTTTAAATTGTTACATGTTACATTGATTTCGAATTAAAAAAAAAAGAAGTTACTTTTTTAAAGGACCTAAGAACATATATGTGGCAATTTGATTGTCTCGATACCTCCTCGAATATTTATTGGAAATTTGAAACTCAGTTATTGAACAAAATGCTTTCTTCCCTCACCCAAAAAATTTGATTTCGGTAATGATTTTACACAAAAGAAGAGATGTAAGAGAACTAAGGAGTCAGGTTCTGAAATCGCGAGAACTTTCCTAGAGAAAGACTATCAGGCATTTCAAGGCAACCAAACTAAACTTTATTGCCACTGATTACGTGGATATAATTAATTGGAATTCTTGTAATAGGACTCCTCCATTGTTAAGAGTATCAAACGGACATTAGTCAGTAAAGACTGGCCCATCCGAGGTAGCACAGCTGTATTGGAGGAAACAGGGGAAGACTGTTAGATTGACTAGTCTGGCCGAGCATAGTTCCAAAATACACGATTTTTCCTCAGACAAACAATTTAAAACCACCTCATAATTTTGTTTCTCATAAATACAATATCCCAAGTTTAAAAATGTGCATCGGCGTATCAAAACTACTTCTATATTTTTGGAATTTTTCTATATTTTGGACCAGAATTGGACGAGATTGGCTAATATTGTTTCTAACGACCGATTCACAACATTCCACATCGGAATTGACCTATGTCTGGCAAAATTGGCCAGTGTTTCTGTGCTACTAGGGACCAATAAAATCAGACTTCAACTCGTTACCATGTTACTCACAAGTTGAGGAACGATTATGTAGAGAGACAAGACAAAAAGTGGGTGGCGCTGACGCAAAAGACGTTCGGACAACACTTTCTTTTTTTAAAGTTCCATAATGTCCAACTTTTCTACAAAAGTTTCCATCCAAGTGCATCACTGGGATAGAAAGCTCGAGAAAAAAGTTAACCAAATGAAAAAAACAAAACAATTTTGTTCAAAAAATTTTACTTTTGTGTATTTTTAATTATTAATAATATATTTAATAGTATTTTTAATTATTAATAATATATTTAATAGTATTTTTAATTATTAATAATATATTTAATAGTATTTTTAATTATTAATAATATATTTAATAGTATTTTTAATTTAATAGAGTTTTCCTGTGTCATACCACTCTTTCACTACACATTGTAAACTATTGCTGTTCAAATATATATCGTATAGAAATTTAAAAAAATTTAGGAAAAATAGTTATTTTTGTATTTTCTCCAAACGTTGAGGTGAATGCGTGATATATATACATATATATTCAAATTATTTTTTCAGTTTTTCTTATCAAGATGTGTATCAACTTTTTTTATCTCATGCGTTTCGAAAATATATATATATATTTTCGAACCACCCTAGTATCTAAGCACTGTAGTATGTTGTCTACGTATCGGACCCTTGCTCAAAAGTTATACAACTCAAAATTCACTTTTGAGTTAAAATGTGTAGAGTCTGTAGAGTATCGCAGACTACATAGACTTGAATCTAGAAAAATGGCATAAGTCGGTTTCAAATAGAATTTAACTTGTGCCGTTCAGCCAGCTGCAAGTACAGGCAATCTGCGATTTTATACACTCTTTTATTAAAAATAAAAAAGCTTTTGTAACAAGGCAGTGATATATCGCCATTGTATAAGTTATAGCTTAGTATTCTATTTTACCAAAAATGACGATAGTGAAAATATGATTGTAAATACATGAAAAATTATGTAAAATTGTGATTATTTAAAAAATTTTAGAAATTAAAAATAATATATATATATATATATATATATATATATATATATATATATATATATATATATATATATATATATATATTTTAAATCGTCTTAATTTGTTAGTCCATAAAAAGAGGCCGACCAAACGGTATAGTGGTTAGCGTGCTAGCCTCTAGACCGCGAGGTTGCGGGTTCGAGTCCCGTGTTTGGCATGGGTGTTTGTAAATGTATGTTGGCTTGTCTAATGACGAATGTTTCGGCGCATTATAGCCCTCGTGTTGCTGACGGTGCCAGATAATCTGAAAACAACCAACCAACCATAAAAAGAGCATTATTGGATAGGATTAACCATGCGGTAGTAGTATAATTAGTTTTCGATAGAGCTTCCCTTGGAAAGCAAGATCAGGTGACCCGCAAAAATAGTCTTAAATAATTTGAATGTATATAAATGTCTGAAAAACTGCACAATCACGAAATTCGATTCATTGTACAAATGTGATAAATTTTCCCAAAACTGGAATTCAAAATGAACAAGTAAGACTGTGGACTTGCTCAATTCCAGATTTCCATAAAATTTTCTGTCCAACTAAAGAAAGAAATCTAATTAACTTACACTCCTAATTTGTTTTGCTCTCAAGAACATTTTTTAAAACAATAACAAAACCATCAAAGAAACTGCACACTTATATTTTCTAAATAAAAAGAAGCGGAACTTTTCGCTTAATTAATAGTACCTTAGTAAATACATTTCAAGTTAAAGAGTTATTTTTTACTTTAAAAAATTAAATGTTACGATTTTTTCTGTGATATTTATAACATTCAGTACTTCATGCCTAAGTTCCCTACGCTTGTAAACCATTTCTTTCTTTTCTATTTATTAAAAAAAGGGATGAATAAAAAAAGTCCTTCTACAAATACGTGTAAACATCCACTGTGGCCATGAGGTATCATGTTTCAAGACCAACTGGTCAAAGAACTCACAAGGTGTAGCATTTAACAAATAGTGCTGAAGCACTTTACGGTCAAGTGCGCACACAGAATATGCAAGAAAGCTGATTTCGTAGGAAACAGTTAATAACTAAATATTAAACTTCATCCTGAGCATCAAAATGACTAGGAAGAAAACTAGCGATAAACTTTATATAACATTAACCGTTTATAGCAGCGTTCGCCACTAACTTTTAGAGACGGTCCGCATGACTTTTGTTGGAACTTTCCGCGGGCCGCAGATAAACGCCAATAAATATATTGCTTTACTACATATGTTCAATGTTAGAAATGTGATAATTACAAAAGATTCAACATTATAAAACAATTTTGATAACTGAAACAATAATTTAACTTTTTTATATTAATAAAATAACAATTGATATTTGATTCTTGTTTCAAATAGTTAAAAAAAAAAAAAAATTCTTTACATCGTAAATCAAAGTTTTGAGAAGT
Organism: Linyphia triangularis; assembly: GCA_963978545.1. NCBI lineage: Eukaryota > Metazoa > Arthropoda > Arachnida > Araneae > Linyphiidae > Linyphia > Linyphia triangularis. Next base: position 53,745,295 of record OZ021724.1, on the reverse strand, counting down.
TAATATTTTATGACAAATATTACAATGTGACTTGACATAAACTCATAATCAATAAAGATATTTAAACCATACCCCCTAAATCTTCCATTACAGTCGATGTTAATTGCGGGACGATGACGGCCAGTCAGCTTTTCACTATCTACTTTGCGTTTAAAACTAATGTTCGAAGCCATTATTGCACTGGAGTCATAGAGATCACGATACTTCTTTTCACGTCAAAACAAAAGAGGCCAGTATGCATTAAAACACTCAACTCCTGCCCATCACATTTAGAAAAGCAGAAATCGAATTGTGCCATTCACGAATCGAGGTGGTAGGGTATCATAGGTACAAAACTAAGCAATTCGAAGGAATGCGTCATTGGTATTAATTCTAACAATTGATTTTTTTATTTTTTCTCGTTGGCAGTCTCAGGAAAAAAAAAAAAAGGATTTTTCATATTTACTGACGCGGGACACTTAATGGAAACCACGGTTTTTGGTACATACTATTGTAGACAAATTAGAATTATTTCCACAAAATTTGATTTTTGCTCTTCTGTACTGCTGGCGGGCCAGAGAAAAAGCTGTCGCGGGCCGAATACGGCCCGCGGGCCGCCTAGTGGCTGACGCTGGTTTATAGGGAAAATGGAAGGACATAATACTTTCTTGAAATACTGGATTAAAAAAACTATTCGAGTTTAATTGTTAAGTCATTCTAATGAGGAGATAATTTTAAATCATAGATAGAAAATGAATTGAATGGTTAATTTTTTAATGAATTATAATTAAAACTCACGAATGCAATGTTCAAAATATCAGGTTTTAGAATATTAAAGCACCGGATATCATTATTTTGAGAACAGTTAATTAGTTGACGTTTGGCAAAATATAAACCGCTTCAATAAGTTCATGTTACATTGAGTGCAAGTAATTTAATGCAATTGTTTTTCACGAATATGTGAGACATTTATTTTAGCCTTAGTATAACAGTAATTGAACTTTCAATAATTGGCCAAAGAACATGGGAAAGGATTATGTTCTCATTTGTTAATCCCAAATTAAATTATAAAATACAATTTTAAGTTGCAAAGCGAATAAATTATTAATTATTTTTATCGTATGAAAGTAATTTTGTGTTCCTGAAAAGAACAAAGATCCAAAAAGCCATTTTTTAAATAAACAAATATATATATATATATATATATATATATATATATATATATATATATATATATATATATATATATATATATTGTTACGAATTTTGTATATTTGTAAATATTTCTGTAGTGTTAATTTTGTAAATAGTAATTTATGTATATTTCGCATAACGCAGTGCAATAGTTCGTCTTAGTTTGTTTCCCTGCAATGAGTCCCTTAATGCTTGATAACGGGTTTTACAGAGGTAACTCTGGGAAGCGAGTTTCAAAGGGCAGGGCATTTAACATTATGGTAATGGGAATCTCGCCAAATTGGCGAGATAGAGCCAAGTTGGCGACGGTTTTGGCGACTAATTTTTGTCGCCAAATTTGGAGACCATTTGGCGACATTTTCGGTCCCCATGTACATGTATAGGACTTTTCGATTACAATCTGGAAAGTTCTCCAAATGTCTACCTCTAGGAGTTTCAAGAAGGTTCACGTACGTTCACCTCCCCTATAAAAGCTCAGGGAGCGGGTGATGGAGTTAGTTGACTGATTTTGAGTCACTGAGTTAGTTGTTAGCTGAGTCCATTAGTTGACTGGATACTGATTAGTTCTAAAACGAACTGTATTGCATTGTCTTTTGCGGCGATTTAGCAGTTGTTGTCAAGTTTATAACTGCTGTTTTGTACTCTATTGAGGCAAAAAGAGCTGTATTGTGCCTACTAGAACGAGAAGTTCTGGAGCTGTAAGAGAACTGTGAAGAGTTATTTTGGAATAAATTTCTGCAAGTTTTGTTCTGCTTTGGCGTCAAATCTTTCGAACCCGTCCAACGCAACAATATATATATATATATAATATATACAGAGAGAGAGACATGAGCAAAATTCATAGGAGTCCAATAAAGATGGAAAAGATATACAAAAAACCAAAATTAATTTTTTCGTGATTTACAAAGATTTCAGCTTTTTAAAATTTTATAATATATTTTTCGGTTTTACGAGTTTCTCAACAAAAAAAGTTCGTAACTTTTGACAGAATAAGAATAGACTCAAAAACTCTGTGGACTGGATCTCAAAATATAAAAATATCCCATTCCTATAGTTTCATTTGGTGCATTATAGTATTGAACCAAGTTCGTATTGTTTTATCATTGAATTCGCTATTATTTACTGCACTTTCCGGGATCGCTGGGGTAAGCGTAGCAACGTAAATAAACATTCATAGCGCGGAGGGAAAGGGGAAGAAAAAAAAACACTACATTTCTGGAAACAAATTGAAACATTCTCTGGCTGAAGCTCGGAACATTTTGCGTTCGTTTTTCTGCTCGTAAAAGTATTAGAATCATAAACTTAAGATAAACCTTTTCCATAATACTACAGGTGACAAAATTTTAAGGAAGAATGCTTATTTTAGATCCAATATATATTCAAACCACCTGACACACTGATCACGCAAAAAAAAAAAAAAAATGATGTTCAAGACAAAAGTTTAAACTTTTTGGAATTTATAAGCAACAAAATTATGAAATATATATATTTGAGCTTATGCAGCAATAAACCTTTAAGAGAGCCCATGCTTGCATAGCAATGAACCTTTCAACGAGGGAAGTAAGCCTGTGCTTAAGTGTCGAACTTTTCATCGAGCGAAGCGCCAAAAGCTGGGACCTATACACCAATGATGGATCTCCGCAACGCGGGCGACGCAGCTAGCTAAGAAATTGCACATGGTAAAATATTGTAGCGAAGCACGGGTATTCAGCTAGTTAATTAAATATTGTGATGCTTGTAATTCTCTCAAAACCAACTTATTTCTCAACCACAAAACTTAATATTTATTAAGTTTTGCTAAAAGTTCAATTTCGCTTAGTGTAGTTATTTGTTAGCATTAGAAAGAAATAATAAAAGCCAATCCATCTAAATTAACAATCTTTTTTCGGAATACTCTTAAAAATGGCAGGCAAAATACAAGTTGACAGTAAACTTAGATTTTTTTTAATGAGCGGAAAGTTTGGTAATTACGTTGATAGTAAAACTTGGGAAGAAGACTGTAACGTAGGATGCAAACTTTTCTAATTAAAAGATAATTAAGTTATTTAAAGTCAAAACTTTTAGTAGATATCTCGCCCTTGAAAATTTGAAGTGATACATTGTACACATACATACATAAGTAGCATTTAGTTGCATAGTACTTTAAAACTTTTTGAATGCATGTCTGGAATTTTGCAACAATTGAATTTGTAATATTCTTTAAAGTTAAAAAATTCTTGCTTTGTGATTAAGAAAGGGAAATGTTTATTTTCCCAAAATTATTATACCGTAGACCTCGGTAAATTTGGGACTGACGATGTAACTTTAGGACATCGAGTAGTTTTTTGCTTTTGAATTTCCCGCCAACATCATGCTTTATGAATTGGCAACCTATACGCCCGTCCATCTTGCGATTTTAAAAATATTCCTCTTTAAACAGCAGAAGACTATTACAGACGAGCTATCTTCATTCCGTACTTAGATGACATTCTTTTATCTCAAGAAAATAGATTTTGAAGAAACTTGAAAGACGTATACCATTAACCACCGACAGTGCAGAATTTGCTGTCATAAAAAATCTGATATATTTTATGAAAGCGATTTCCTGGTATTCAAGACGTCATCGAAGCAGAATGGGAAATATGGAAGACAAAATATATCTTTATCCATCCATCGTTTAGAAATCGATAGGCATTGATACTTTTGCAGAATGTTCTGAACACATATATCCGAATATACGGCAATTATTAAAAATTCTGTGTATTCTGACAGTTTCAATCGCAACTTCTGAAAGAAGCCTTTCAACTTAACGTGAATTAAAATTATAAATAAGAAATTCTATGAGTGAAACAAGGTTGAACGGACTGGCACTTTTGTCCATTCACATAGACTTAAAAATATCCGATGGTTCTAGATAAAATTTCAAAAAAAGCTAGAAGGTTGGACCTAATATTGTGAACAAGTCATTAGTAAGTTGAGTATCTCTTAAAATAATAACGTAACTCTAGGTTTAATTTGTTCTTAATTCATAAATCAAAAATTTAGATTAATTAAAATGTGTGTTAAAGAATTTTTTTTTTGCTATTTCACTTTCATCAAACATTCCAAACTCATTACATTAAAAAAAAAATATTAAGACTGTCTCAAACCCCTCCCCCGAAACGGCGTGACTGGATACGCCACTGTACAGGTTACTAGTGGCTATGGGACCTCTCATTAAGGTTTTGGTTAAAATAGCGCATGCGCCTAAAGTAGTTACCATTGAAAAATTTATGTTTTTCAGCAATTGCCAAATAGCGGCTCTAACAATTTTGATCAAAACCACTGCGGTAAAGCCTTTTACCGCATAGTGTTCTCTTCTCTTAAGCAGATGGTGACTGGCCCATCAATGACTGCTTTTACTCTGTTGAACTTACAAGAACGGATCGAAAAACGTATCGCCAAGGTTTTTCTTCTTTTTCAGATAGTGTTATAATTATTGTTTATTATATAATAATTATTTCAATTATCATAAAAAACATGATCATTCTGGGCATTTTTTTTTTTATTTTTTTTAATTACTGAAAATATGAAACCAGGAAATTGCACCAATCGAGAGCAAATATAAATGCAATGATCAGTTATTAAGTTTAATTGAAAATTGTGCGATGTTCCACACCCCTAGTTTGAAATAGTTTTAGTTCTATTTATTTATTGCAATAAGGATAAATAACCAAAAATATATTTTTAAAAAAAATCCACTTCATCATATAATTTAAAAATTTGAATAAAAAAAACTTAAAATGTAATTAACATTCTTCCTAAGTATTAAAGTAAATAACAATGACAGAGAAAAAAAAAACATATTATGAAGTATAAACAAATACAATCAATGTAAAAATATTATACAACTATACAAAAATTAAGATTGCGAAAAAAATTCAAATCAAATATATTAAAATTTACTAAAGCTTTATTTTTAAAAGCTAATTTTTAAGTAAACAATATTTGAAACTTGTTTTCGACTTAGATCAAAATGAAATCGTCATTAACAGAAAAGAAGTACCAAACCAGTTGTACTAGACTTGACGTACAAAACCTGAAGTTCGTCGCGCTTATTCAGAGTTGGCCGAGTTGAGTCAGATAACAAAACCAGAACTTTAAGCATTTTGACAGATCTTCGGAGGGTTATCATCTTTTTGCAATATTGAATTGATTGAAAATTAATGTCATGAAACGTTACAATAAATAGTCACTTGCTGAGTTTGACTAATAGAAAAGTAGACGAACCAACCAGTTGTGACGAACAAAAAGTGGAAGCTTGTTCAAAGATTTAAGGAAATGATTCAGTTTAGATAACAAAACCAGAAGTTAAAAGATTTTACGGGATCAACAGAACACTATCAAGTATTAAAAAAATTAAGTGCATCGTAAATCAAAATTTTGTAAACACCGAATCATTTCCATTATGAAGCTTTACATGGAATAACAGTGTACTTACCAACTGGCTCGTCTCTGGTCAATGTACATTGTAGACGCATCGGCATGCAGACAACACAAATCCATTGTCATGTTCCCGGGTCTCTTGTAAAACTGAATTACATAAAAGTGGGGGAAAATCTGAAAGTCGCGCGCTTTTATGCTCTCTTGACATATGCGACAAGATAGGAAAATAAGATTTTTTTCGAACGTGAGCAAGCGACCTTGGAAGTGAAATCTCCAATCGTACGCTTTCTTTCAGTTGTCAAATAGAAACGAAAGGAAATGTTGACTTTTGAGTTGAAGAAGCTACCTGCTTCTTCGTGTCGTCAGCAGCCACGTGATTCGACCCCGTTTCTGAGATGAGGTCGGTTCTCTTAATCAAAGGATTTAGCTTGGAGGCACGGATGAATGAATGTCTTATTGGACTCGTCGATAGATTTCACTGTCAGTATTTTGAACAATTTGTTTCGCAGATGATTAAATTTCGAAAATGTTTCTGCACTTTTAAATAGTCAGAGGGTTGACGAATTACCCCGACCTTATTTTTAATATTAAGAATTTTTCTTGCTAAAATGTTTGGGTAAAATCTTCTGAGGTATTTTTCAAAACCTGTTTAGTGCATAATTTTACAGCATTCGAATTTTATTTTTATGGTAGGAAAATTGGCGTCATGCAAGTTAAATCCGTACATTATTGAATTTAACATCAAACGAATTGAATATATGTCCAGTATGGAATTTTAGATCCTACAAGTTAAGTGAAGAATGTAAGGATGTAAGGTTTTGCGTATAGTGTAGAAATTTACATCCTACAAGTTAAGTATGTTTAGTTTAGAATTTTAAGTTAGAAAATTTGAATATGTATAGTATGGAATTTAAAAAAAAAAAATCTCGAAGAATTATAAAAGTCATGAATTACTACTAAATTTAAATGTCTCAAGTACAACAAAAATTTCTAAAGAAATTTCTGAAAAAGTTTAATTGAATGTTCACCCGTTTCATTAACTCTAAATTTTGTGAAACCAAGACAAACGGGCGATTTTTAAAAGGAATAAATTCAAGGCAAACAAGACAAATTGTACTTAATGCAGTCATTGTAATCAATAGAACTATAAAAATTAAATAATAAAAGTAGGAAATGTTTTGAAAGTAACCTCAAAGCTCAAGTCCTCGCACTTGTCCCGTGCATCAGCTCAAATCATGTATTTTTTTTAAAAGCAAATATTTTTTTTTATTTTAATTTCTCTAAAACTTCATATTTTCTTTAAAACAAAATCAAAAACGGCTATGCAACTTTTCAAAAAATTACAAAATACGTTACGTTAATATTAGATAAATACACATATATCGAGCGTGATTACAAATCAAAATTGTAAAGTAAAAAAAAAAAATAAAAAAAAAAGAAACACTTCAAATTATATAGTTGTAAAATTACAGACTTGCATTAAATATGTTTTTAACAATTATGCAATATATCTTAAAAAAGAAAAACTTAATAATGTTAAATTAAGATGATGTAGTTAGTATGTACGAGTGTATGACTATAAATTTTCAAATGAGTGATATCTACGAGAAGTTTTTGCTCTAACTGTGTTTAATAACTTATTAATTTCAAAAAGGGAATTAAAAAGTCTATGTTCTTTAACTGTTATTGTTACAGTCTTCTTTCCAGGTTTTACTATTCGTTAATTAAAACAATAATAGCTAAGTTAATAGTTTTCTGCAGGTGTTAGAACTTTTAAAGAAAGATGGTTAATTTAAATGGACTGACTAAGCGTAATTGAATTTTTAGCAGGGATGCCATATGCACTATACTAACAAATCAAAGTTGGTGCAATCGGCAAAGGTACCTAGAAATCTCAAAAGCGGTCGATCTGAGAAGTGATTACTCTAATCGGTTCGTCCTCAATTTATTAATACATGAGTAATAAAATTTCTTGTTTTAAATATCTAAAATAGATGATATAAAAATGACAGATAACAAGGAAATCCGTTTGCATTGAAATGCACAATATTGCCACATGCCCAATTCTTGCTTAAAGATAATATTTAAAAATACTTTTAAAGTTAGCTTGTATTTTACAACTATATAAAAAAAAAAAATTTAATTATTTTTTCAATACTTAATGATTTCGTAAGTGGTTGATAAATGAGGTAGTTTGGAGAAATGAAAGCACCAGTCTATTAATTGAAAAGAGATAAAAAATACAAAAATACATGGAGACCAACAACAAGCTCAAGGTTCAACAGGGTTGGTCGAGTAAAAAAAAACACACGCTCGTCCGCAAACAAGCAAGCACATACAAATATAAGTTCCTGATCTAGCCAGTCAATATATGTATGAGCTGGTTTTAAAATGTCTTTGTATAAATTTGTAATACCAAAATAAATCATTAGTTTTTTTGAAAAAAATATAATTAAGTAGCACAAAGGGTAAATATCCTCGGAATAATGTATATAATAATGAAAAACCTATCTATCAAAACATTCCAAAACTGTGAATACTCTGGGAAACTACTAGTATAAAATGTATAGAAATTAATCTAACAAAACACATAACCTAGTGTAATTGTTAAAATATCACCGTTTTTCATACACAAAAGTAGTATATAATCAGGCCACTTTTTTGTCCAACAAGAAATCTTTTTTTTTTTTTTTAATTGATTTACAGAGCATTATTAAGATCTACCCTGATCTTTATATATAAAAGGTAAAACCCTCACTCACTCACCACTAATTCTACTTCAAATGTAGTCACAACTCTGAAATTTGGTACTACAGTCAATAAAGGCAAGCATAGAGAAATTGTGCTATTCCAATATCAGTTAATTAATTTTAACGGATCGATAAGGAGCCGAAGCGTTCTAAATGTGGAAGATTCCAATGTTTCACTTGTAATGTAGTCACAACTCTGAAATTTGGTGCTACAGTCAATAAAGGCAAGCATAGAGAAATTGTGCTATTCCAATATCAGTTAATTAATTTTAACGGATCGATAAGGAGCCGAAGCGTTCTAAATGTGGAAGTTCCAATGTTTCACTTGTAATGTAGTCACAACTCTGAAATTTGGTGCTACAGTCAATAAAGGCAATATAGGCAATAAAGTCAATAAAGGCAATAAAGGCAAGCATAGAAAAATTGTGCTATTCCAATATCAGTTAATTAATTTTAACGGATCGATAAGGAGCCGAAGCGTTCTAAATGTGGAAGATTCCAATGTTTCACTTGTAATGCAGTCACAACTCTGAAATTTGGTACAAATGGCAACAAAGGCAAGAATATGAAAAAGATTACTGTTCCGAATTAAACTGTTCCGGACTTGGTGAACTAACTTTCAGGGATCGAAAAGGAGTGCAATGTTTCAAATGTGCGATACCCAATTTTCTAATTGTCCATTAATCCAGGTGGCTAACGATTGTTACAGATAAAATATGCCTGAATGTCTTTTAATTGTTAAAATGCTAATCATAAAATTTTGTGGTATTTAGCTGGTGTATTTTATAATTTTAGTGTTGATAACTTCAGGGAAAAATAAACGTGAGCGTAATATTTTCCCACCGTGTCCCGTGCATCATATTGTTATAAACGTAAATTTGACCCAGTTAAAATATACGTTTATAATTACTTAAAATAAATATAAAAAAACATAACTAGCTTTTATCAAGTTTTCAATTCTAAAAGAGTAGAAAAAAGAGCGGAAGATTTCTTGTTCGTCAGCCAGAGAATTGCTCCATTATATTGCAAGAAATAAAACTAGAACTTGCAACTCAAGCCGAAATACTTAAAATGGGTGAGTTGCACACTAATAATAAAGTGTTGATATTAGTAATAACATCAAGCTGTATGTTTTACGAAAACATTCAGAAAAACTATTATTTACTACGAATGAGTTAAGTTACATAATTTTATAAAATGATACGACATTCAATTTGGTGGCATATGTCATAAGTCCAAATTTATACATATCTAATTATATGGACAATCCAGAAAGGCCTGATCGTTTCAAGAGGAAGGGGCTTCAGATCTCCCCCCCCCCCCTCCCAACTTATTTTTTAATCAGTAAACGTGGACTTTTTAAATCTACGTAGTAATAGAGAATGTATTAATAGAGAATGGTCAATGGCTAATCGAAAAATCTTTTCTTTCATAAAAAAAGAGTTAGGAATTGGATTTCATAATCATTTTAATTAATAAAAAAAAATAACTAATAAAAAAATAACGAAGTCTCCAGATTATGAAATTCCGATACAATACAATTATGACAAATATCCCTATCAATATAATAATTATATATTTCAAATAATAGTTTTCAAGAAATGTCTTCCTTGAGTTGTATTGATTTTGTATACTTTAAATGTTTCGAAATACCAAGTATCTAATTTTGAAAATTTATCCAATGCCTTATTTTAATATTTTTGAAAATATTCATAACATGCTTTTATACAGATAGACACATGATTTTGAAGAAATATGTATTCAAATATTTTATTTTTAATTCTAAAGCAAAATTCTTTTAATTAAAAAAATTGTTTAAAATTCATAATATATATATATATATATATATATATATATATATATATATATATATATATATATATATATATATATATATATATATATATATATATATATATATATATATATATATATATATATATATATATATATATATATATATATATATATATATATATATATATATATTTATTTATTCTGAAAAGCTTGAGTTTAATCAAATAAAAGTGCAATTCTCTGGTATACGCAAAGGACATTTTGACTTTTTTCTGCTCTTAAACTGATAAGAATTATAAAGCTAAGATAAATCTAATAGTCATGTTTTTATTTTATATATTTTTTTCATGGGGCAAAGTTATATAGAAAAATAATTACTTTAACTAGGTCAAATATAAATGTATATGTACAGTTGTACACCGAAATTTCGCAAAAAAATTATCTGCTTTTAAAAAATAGTTCATATATTTCTGAATAAAATGATGTTTTTATCTTATTACTTTAAAGATCAGAAAGCCCAAAATTACCTGTTATTTAATCATCACTAATGGGTGTAGCGCATTGAAACGTCTGCTTAAAGTACGTTTTTCGAGCACTAGTGTTTTTCAGAGATGTTGCAAATTCAAATCGATATATCTCCAGAATCATTAACAATTTGCTATTCAAATTTGTGAAGCATTTAATTTATATAGTTCTAAACATTTTCTTTTCACGGAATTTTATCTTTTAACAGCTGTTTTAAAATATAACACTTAGCTGAAATCATAACATTAAAAAAAAGCAGAAATCTCAATACTTTAACTTTGATATTTTTTTTTTATTTATTATTCACCCAGCAAAATTCTGCGAAGACAATATTTTATTTATGTATTAAAAAACTTCTACTTTAAAAAAAAAAAAGTTTTCTACTTGAATAAAAAACACGCAAAAAAAAATTATTATGGATTTTTCTTTGTTTTTAATTTTTAAAAAAATTAACACAGTATTTAAACAAAATATCTCAAAGTCATATAAATAGTATCTTAGGTATAAGATAAATTTTTGGAATAAAAATATTTATAAATAAAGTTTATTATTATTATTATTATTATTATTATTATTATTATTATTATTATTATTATTATTATTATTATTGGTACTGTATCCTTTAGTAATTATTTTTCCACATAACTTTGCCCCCAAGTAATATTATATAAAACAAAATTATAACTGTTAATTCATCTTAATTTTATAATTGTTATTTGTTTACGAGGAGAAAAAAAAAGCCAAAATGTCTCGCGCGTACACCAAAGAATTGCCCAAAAGTGTTTGAATATTGCCTGAACCAAAAATTTACTTCGTCGTAATTTTGAGAAAAAGACACATAAAAAAAGCAACTTCTGACATAGGCTTCGATGGATCCTTTCGGCTCTCTTTCAATCATGGAACAAAAATTATCTTGAAGTGAAACTTTTTTATTGCATTACTGCTATACTAAGCACAGAAAAAGTATCAACAACCGAGCTCAAAATGAGAAAATGTGGTTTAAAGTTTAATAACTTCATGTCCTCGATGCTAACTTTTGACTAACTTATTAACTTTTCTAATATTTCCCGTGCAGATAAGACCATCAAACTTCACTGTTACATTAGAACAAATTACAGGAACAACCTACAATCAATAACTCAATTAGGCCAAAAAATACATGTACTACATTAATACTTAACATGGCAGATTAGTTCATCTGTGAATTTTTTCGATTTTTTTAGAAATCTAATAACAAACTTTACTACTCCGCCGTATTATTATTTGTTTCAAATGTTTTCTTTATGCATAGCATTGTCTGTGGTTAAATAAATATATACAGAATACAACTCTACTGATTAGTGGTAGTTTATAAAAAAAATAAGTCAGTTTCGTCCAGACAATTTGTCAAATAAAATTACACATTATTTTAAATATTAAAGGACTGGCCTTTTAGTCATTTTGAATGGCAATAAGTCATTCATCAACATAAAATTTAATTTTCATAAAAAAATATCATACATATCTTATTTTGTCAAATTGCCTATTCCGATGCAAGCAGAAAAACAGTCCAAAATACTTGAACACAAAAAATAGTTTAATATCCAAATCTTAAAAACTTTTCCCTTTAGTTAATTGATTTTTAAATCCTTCTTTTTCTTTATCAAATTATCACTTTGAAGATTCAGAGGAAAGTCATATAAAAAGTTAAATACGCAATCATCTCGAAAGTTCAATCAAAACTTTCTTTTGTTAAGAACTTGAATTGTCAAAAAAAAATGGGAGCTAGGTTTTATTATGTACAACTTTGGTAACAGTATTATGTACAGCTTTGCACCAACTTCCAGGTCCGGGCTATATGTGAAGTAATACATTAGGATATTCAGGTGGAGAATTTGATTCTTTTTAAAGTTAATTATTCAAGATCGGAAATAGGATACTTGGCAAATTTTTATCTTTGTTGTATTTGCACTAAATTTCATTTATGACTCTGACAAGTGTGAGAATTAGTTATGAGTCAGGCTCAGTCAGTGAAAGAGAGAGAGAGAGGTTTTGCTTTTATTTAAAAATCTCAATACATTTTAGTATTTTTGTCCCTCACAATAAATATTTGATTAAACATTAATTTTGCAAGTAATGGCAATTAATGGTGTAATTTTTTTTTTTTTTTTTTTTTCAAACTTATAATTTTCAACTTTTAAAAATGTTTTAGAGCATTTTAACAAATTACATTTTCACTAATGCGCTCCAACAACATCACTCATTATAATGAGTAACTCAACGAAACAAGATATTCAGAATTTTTTTTTTTTAAAAAAAGAGGCATTTAGGATATTGATATTAATATTTAAAATCAAAATATAATTGAAGTCCAATTATATCAGAAAATGAAAAATAATAATATAATAATAATAAGATCGCACTGATATCTAGCAAGGTAGATTCCTCATTAAATGTTTTTAGAAAATATTTATTTTTAGAATTCACGTTACGATCATGAACATTTCACTAAAATACTAACGTTAAATCTTGTATTTCGAAATATTTTCCTTAAACAAATTTAAATCATATATCTACACATAAAGCGTATCGTTAAAAATATTATTATGAATTGTATTATTTTCAACCAGAATCGTACACCAAATTCAGGACCCATTTTAGAACATCCTTGGAATCTATATGTTTAGATTTCCTATAAAAGTTTACACTAATTGGTCTATTGGTTATCTATAAAATATGATTATTTGGAATACTGTTTTCTGTATAACAATTGCTATAAGATGTGTTTGATAAAACTTTTTAATAATAAAAATACTGTTTTTAATAACAAAAAGTTCCATTTTCATTAGACTAGTGCTACGGGTATCGAAAATCTTTCAAAATAATTTGAATTTCATAAATTTTAACAGCAAAAATTGTTTCTAAATATCATTCAACAGTAATAATTTGAGAAATTGAAACGACATTTGACGTTTACTTTGTGATTAACCCGACACTGGGGCCAAATAATAAATTATTTATGATGGATTTTAAATGAATTTGATTTATCTGAGTAGAAATTTCATAAGATTAAGTTCAAACATGAAATCCAAAACACCTAAGAGCCTAATTTTCCAAGTTGTTAAATTATCACGAGACAAACTTCCACGTGATCACCTAGACATCACAGACTGATCAGAAGCTATTTCCTGTAATGCTCAACTTTTCAGACAACTGAAAACACCATTAGCAATGTGCGACATCAAGTCATTTTTCCCAAAAAAATCATAAAAGAGAGTCGAATCTTATTACAAACAGGCTGGAAATGGTAATACAAATAAAAAAGTGACTATGCTGTTGATAAAAATAACCGCTTCGAATAAAAATATACATAAACTATAAAAAGAACTTTGAAATCGATACGCAATTTAATTGATTGTTTGAATTGTTGCACGTGATAGTGACGTCATTCGAAATACAAGGGGCCTTTCCGACTAATCATTTTTTCTTAAAACGACTGCAAAATAATACGAAGGAATTATAACATTATTAATGTTACATTAAAAATGATGATGACATTAAAAAGTAAACGATGCAAAATTAATACTGAAAAATATTAGGGTAGAAAACTGGGTATAATTATAGAAAATAAAACGATTTGTTAATATAGTAAATAAATATTGGCGAGATAGCAATAACGACGGCGAGTCATAATAACATTATTGTCCATTAACTTTACTTTGAACGTTTGCAGCACGTGACAACATTTTGTGTGATCAACGAAAATACCTATAACGATATTACCCATAAAATTGTAGCTGACCTTACCTATTAAAAACTGGTTGATGTTGAAAACATTTTTCAGTGAAACATTCTTTTTATAGAACTTTCCAGCTGCTCTGTATAACATGTTTTTTGTTAATCATATTTTCTTGCAAAAGCTTTTGAAAGACGAATCAAAACGTTTTTGTAATTGGAAAGTTTTACCTTATGTTATTATTAGAAATTGGTTGATGATTAAACACATAATGCATCGAGTCAGTTTAAATGAAAATGTGCTCTATCTTTCTTCATTAAATTAAAAAGTTCTGTCTAAAAATTAGAAACTTAAAAATTTTTGTAATTTTTTCATGATAAAATATTAAATACTTAAAAAAAAGAAAAAAAAGAGGCATTCTATGTGCTAAAGCTTTTTTATGAAGGAAGAATTTTGGGTCACACAATTTCATCAAGACCTTTAATTTGATGTTCGGCTCATTTCCGTAGCACTTGTAGTTTGGTTCGAACAAGTTGTGTGTTGACTTCTAATCAAAACGTCGTGTATTTTAGGTTGACTTTTGAAAAAATCATTCATTTCGGCCTCAACCCTTCTTGTCCTCACCGATGATAAGATCTTTAATGTCAGGGGTGCCGATTCCCCCCCCCCCCCCAAGGTCCATGACGCACCCCCTCCCCCTCATTTCGACCCCCCCCCCCCGGTTTTGAATTTTTCCAGATTTTAATATTTCTAAATTTTTGGTACTAAAAGATGTATTCATTATATTATGTTGGAATTCTTTCGACAAAATTTTGAAAGTCGAAAAAGTCACTATCCTAATTTCTGAAATAAAGGCTTAATTAAAACATCTGGCCTGCATTGAACTGTTTTCTTTAGGGTGCAAAATTTCAATAAATGTAGAAAATATATAGGGTAACATATATTGTCAGAAAAAGATTTAAAACAAAGTATTGTATTAAAATACATAACAAAAACAAATAAAAATGTGGATTAGTGCTATTTCGTTCTTTTTATACCCCCATTTTATTTTACATCAAATCTATTTTAAAGCAATGTCCATTACTTTATTAAATTTTTCCAAAGAAATTAAAACCCAAAAGTATGTGATTTTTAAGTATAAAACTAAGTTCTGAAAGTTATATATGAAATACACATTATGATAATGAATTTCCTCTTATGATATGAAAATGACAATTTACTCACTCTACGTTTGGTTAAATATAATTTTATTAAGTTTACAAGGACCCTTTCTGGATTTGAAATAGATAAAATACTCATATGTTTCAGAGCATAGAATGAAATTCTACAACTGTGGGTAAAACCTAAATGATTTTAACAATATATAGTTTCTTAATAAAATGCATGTAGCTTCGATTATTTTGGATAAAATTCTCTACAAAAAAGGGTCCAGATGCCTCTTTATATGGATTTTAAACTATTTATCAGAATATAAAAATAAAAATAAAAATTAAAAAAAATAATAAATAAAAAACGTTGATTAGATTTCCTCATGAAACATTAATTAACATTAAAAAAAAAAAAAAAAAAAAAAAAAAAAAACTAAATTTGAAGGAAAAAAAAATTACGAAGTATACTCCACTGAAAATAATCCAAAGGGGGTTCATACTCTAAACGACTTTCTTAAAAAAGAAAGTGTTATATAACAGTGGGGTAGCACGCACATACAAGGCAGTAAGAGTTTTACTGAAACCTTTAATTTTCCAAAATATTTTTCTGTTCACACAATGACCAATTTAAAATGTATCACATAAAGTGTCTTATATCCAGGGAATTTTGTCGCTTTCTCCAGTTTTTAAATTGTTTTAATAGATGAGGAGCGAGGGAGGTGAGGCGAAGCATGCATACTTCCTTTATATGTCTTCGCCGGGGCCGGGCAGCATTTAAGCATACCTCACATTGATTCAAACCACTGAAGGGAATGAGAGTGCGCCATTGGCTGATCCGTTGCTTTCATGGAAGGCGCTAAACACCTGACAAAGTTTACTGTGTTGACACAGAGAATTAAATGCATGTTTTAAATCTTGAGTTTAGGAACTGATTTTAAAATTGCGGATGTCTTATAAATGATAATTTTATTCCTAATTAATGTGTTACTCCAATTGAATCTAATTAACTGCTTTTAACAACAAAGTATACATTTTGGATATTTATCAAGGAAAATTATGTAGCTGGAATATGTTTTTGAAACCAAGTTTTTTTTTTTTTTTTTTTTTTTTTAACATTTAGACATGAAAGAAAAATAAGGGTAACTCAGAAACTCAAATGCTATTTTTGAAATTATAAATTCTTATTATTTTATTAATAGTCATTTGTTTGTTGCCATTATAAAGAAGAAACTAAAATATTTCTGAACTAGCTGAATATCCGTGCTGCGCTACGAAATTTTACCATTAGCATTTTAGCGATCAAAAGACATTCATGTATTCTACACTTCAGACGTTTGCTCCCTTTTCGATCCCGACAAATTGATTTATCAAAATAGTAACTTTCCTTTGTTGACATTTTAAACGAAATTTATAATTGTGAATTGTAAACTGGAATAGTTTATTGTGTTTATGTTTGCTCTTAGTTCTAAATTTCAAAGTAGTAGCTGTATTGGAATTAAGTTAATTAGACATTAAGTTAATCCTCGTATAGTTTCAATGTTGCGTCGTCTTTTCATCCCTTAAAAATTCGTTAATCGTTATTGGAATGACTTATTTTTTTAACATTTGCAAAAAAATATCAGAAAAATGACTACATTGGAAGAGGAACATTCGGATATCCCTCGTTTGGAACATTTAACCCCTTTTCGACCCCTTAAAGTTGGTTAATCGAGAACAGAATAGCTTACTTTTTCTATGTTTAACATTTTTTGACATTTGTACCAAATTTCCGAGTTGTGACCATATGGGAAGTGGTACATTCGAATATTCCTCGTTTGGAACGTTTAACCCCTTTTCCACCCCTTGATCCACCGGAGATCGGAATAGTTTACTTTTTCTGCGTTTGTCTTTATTGATATTCACACCAGTTTTCAGAATTGTGAAAATATGAGAAGTAGGACATTCGAATATATCGCTCGTTTGGAACGTTTAACCCCTTTTTGACCTCTTAAAGTGGGTTAATCGAGATCGGAATAGCTTACTTTTTCTATGTTTACCATTGTTGATATTTGTGCCGATTTTCAGAGTTGTGACTATGTGGGAAGTAGGATTTTCGAATGTCCCCCGTTTGGAACGTTTAACCCCTTTTCGACCCCTTAAAGTGGGTTAATCGAGATCGGAATAGTTTACTTTTTCTATTTTTACCATTGTTGATATTTGTGCCGATTTTCAGAGTTGTGACTATGTGGGAAGTGGGATATTCGAATGTCCCCCGTTTGGAACGTTTAACCCCTTTTCGACCCCTTAAAGTGGGTTAATCGAGATCGGAATAGTTTACTTTTTCTATTTTTACCATTGTTGATATTTGTGCCGATTTTCAGAGTTGTGACTATGTGGGAAGTGGGATATTCGAATGTCCCCCGTTTGGAACGTTTAACCCCTTTTCGACCCCTTAAAGTGGGTTAATCGAGATCGGAATAGTTTACTTTTTCTATTTTTACCATTGTTGATATTTGTGCCGATTTTCAGAGTTGTGACTATGTGGGAAGTGGGATATTCGAATGTCCCCCGTTTGGAACGTTTAACCCCTTTTCGACCCCTTAAAGTGGGTTAATCGAGATCGGAATAGTTTACTTTTTCTATTTTTACCATTGTTGATATTTGTGCCGATTTTCAGAGTTGTGACTATGTGGGAAGTGGGATATTCGAATGTCCCCCGTTTGGAACGTTTAACCCCTTTTCGACCCCTTAAAGTGGGTTAATCGAGATCGGAATAGTTTACTTTTTCTATTTTTACCATTGTTGATATTTGTGCCGATTTTCAGAGTTGTGACTATGTGGGAAGTGGGAGAATTAGTGATGAGTGAGTCAGTGAGTGAGTGAGTGAGTGAGTGAATCAGTGAGTGAGGGCTTTGCCTTATATATATAGAGATAAATGACTACATCAATGCGACGTATAAATTTTTTAGAGCCTTTTTATTATAATAATTTGTATGGCACATATGTAGAATATGGCATTTCTTCGACATGATTTTATATAGGTGTTGTTTTTTTCCGGATAAATGCTGTTTCTGGAAACAGATTTTAAGTTTTATTTTAATTTGATACTTTATATTATTAACATTTTAACTTAATTTTAATGTTATTTTAATTTTATTACTATTAGTATTTTAATTTAATTATTATTAATATATTAATCTTATTACTATTAGTATTTTAATTTAATTATTATTGATATTTTAACCTTTTATTCCATTATTATTTATATTTTCATTTTGACCCTTTTTGCTATTACCAAATAAAAAATATCGTCAAATCTCCTATACTATATCTGTTCCATTTTTATAATAATAATAAATGTTAATAAATATTGAGCTTTTTTTAATATTGACTTGTATTTAATAAGAAATATTTTAATGTGCAGTCTAGTATTATATTAGATTATAATATTGTGAACATAAGTTATGACAATTAATTTATATTTCTCTATTTTATGATAGTTGAAGTTATAGAAATTATAAAGATGTATATTCTATAATTTAACTGTAAGTTGGTTGGTTGTTTTCAGATTATCTGGCGCCGTCAGCAATACGAGGGCTATAATGCGCCGAAACATTTGTCATTAGACAAGAAAACATACATTTAAAAACACTCGAACCCGCAACCTCTAATTTAACTGTAAGTAAAAAATAAAATATAATATTGTTATGAATTTTTCCGCTGAGGCAATGATGGCACAGTTTTTACAGTATAAAAATATTTATTCTCTCTTCAGAAAACTCACAAAATTTATCCACAGGCAACAGTGTAATCGCTCACAAGCTTCAACACAAGCTTTAGCAAAAACAACTTCGAATACAGCGATTATACAAGCTCACTCCAGTAAACAAAGCGATCAGCTCACCTCCAAGTCCAAAGTCAATCTGAAAACTTTCCCGTTCTCCACTCTTTTATATACAAGCGCGTGAGACATTCTCGAAATTTCCAGCCAATTCATCGGAAAAGAAATATCTCGAAACTTCTCGATGGCTTTAGGTGTTGCCACCTCTTTCTAACTTGTATAATCGCTATTAATTAATAAATAAAATAAGATAAAAATAAATTACAATAGAATTTTGAAATAATACGTCACTATTTACAATATATACAGACAATTTGCGCAACATTTCCCCCTTCTTAAAGACTGCACGTCCCGCGCAGTGAAGTCCTTAAGAGGAAAGGCAATTCAATCACTTCTACTATAATATGGGGCTAGTCTATTGTTATGTACAACTCTAGTTTTACAGGAGGGTGTCCGTTGAATCCTTACCACGACGTCGTTGATCTTCTTAAGGACCACATACTGCCCTTCCCAGTTCGTCTGGAGCTTAGGGGAGAGTCCTTTCCGACGTTTAGGATTCCATAACCACACCTTGTCACCTTCCTGGAATGAACGTTCCGTGGCCTTGGCATCGTAGCGGACCTTCATGCGCTCTGTCATGATGTTGATTCTTTCTCTGGCGAACCGATGTACGGCTTCTAAACGTGCCTGGAGATCATCTAGATACTGGACAGGCGAGGAAGGGGTGGCCGGTGGTCGTCCAAAGAGGAGGTCGCAGGGTAGTGTAAGGTTTCTTCCGAAAATCATTTGAGATGGTGTATATCCGGTGGTCTCGTGAGTAGCACTTCTGTAGGCCAAAAGGAACAATGGAAGTTTCTGATCCCAATCTTGCTGGTTCTTGGAAACAAACAAGGAGAGATGATTCAGAATCGTTCTATTAAATCGTTCAACCATTCCATCGGATTGTGGGTGCAGGGGAGTTGTACGAGTCTTTTCCATGTCGAGCAAATCACACAGCCCAGTGAAGACGGCAGAGTTGAAGTTCGTCCCCTGATCGGAATGTATCAGCAGGGGTACGCCAAATCGGGAGATCCAATTCCGTACGAGGACTTCTGCTACGGTTGTGGCTTCCTGGTCCGAATCGCGTATGCTTCTGGCCACTTTCTAAAGTAGTCCATGACAACTAGGATGTATTTGTTGCCATTAGTTGTGTGAGGTAGGGGGCCTAAGACGTCCAAAGCAATTCTTTCGAATGGTGCTCCTACGTTGTAACGTTGCAACTTTCCACGAGTTCGGGTCTTCGGTCCCTTCCGCTAATTGCATGCATCACAGGACTTGCACCACTTCTCCACGTCGGATTTTGCTTTGTCCCAGAAGAATCTCTCCCTGACTTTCTGAAGAGTTTTCGTGACACCAAAATGTCCTCCAGTAGAACTGCTGTGAAGTTCTTCTAGAACGTTCGTAACTCTAGAACTTGGAAGGATTAATTGCCACCGGAAGCTTTTGCCATCATCGGACTCCCATCGACGGTAGAGTACTCTATTCTTCAAGTGAAAAAAGTCCCACATAGCCCAATATCTCTTCATTGTTGGGCTATAGCCTGCAATTTCCTGCCAACTGGGTTTTCCGATAGCTGCTTCCATGAATTCAATTAGAGGTTTCAAGTCCTGATCTTCAACCTGACTTTTTCGAACATTCTGGTCACTCCAAGGGTCCAAGTCTGAAGTAGTTGAGTTGGTAGTTATTTTCCGAACGGCCAATGTGTTAACCCCGAATTTAGACTCGGCATTGGAACAAAATCGACAGTTCTCCGGACATGGTCTTCTAGAAAGAGCGTCTGCATTCCCATGGAACGTTCCTTTTCTGTGATGGATATCCATGTCGTATTCCTGCAGGCGCTGAATCCACCTTGCTATTTGTCCCTCTGTATTCTTGAAATTCAGCAACCAAGTCAGAGACGCATGATCAGTTCTTAAAAGGAATTTTCGGCCGTACAAGTAATGATGAAAGTGCTCAACGGCTTTTACTATTGCCAGTAACTCCTTTCTTGTGACGCAGTAGTTCCGCTCGGATCTTGACAGGCTCTTACTAAAATAAGCGATGACTTTCTCCTGTCCTTCAATTTCCTGGGAAAGAACGGCGCCCACTCCCTCATTGCTGGCATCTGTATCCAAAATAAAGTCCTTGTTAACATCGGGAAAAGCCAAAACAGGCGCGGATGTTAAAGCGTTCTTCAGTTGATTGAAGGAGTCGTCACAGTCGGCAGTCCATAGGAACTTCTGCTTGCTCTCTGTTAGTCGATGCAAGGGTCTGGCGATCTTGGAGAAACCTTTCACGAATTTACGGTAATACGTGCACAGGCCTAGGAAGCTTCGCAATTGATGAACGTCTTGCGGTCGAGACCAAATTTGCACAGCATGGATCTTGGCTGGATCTGTGCTTACTCCATCGGATGAGATGATGTGTCCGAGATAACTGACTTTCCGCCTAAAGAGCTTACATTTTGATGGGCTAAGTTTCAAGTGGGCTTCCCTAAGCTTCAAGAACACGTTCTTCACATTTTGCAAGTGTTGATCAAAACTCCGCCCGGTGATAATGATATCGTCCAAATATACCAGACAGGTCTCGTAGGAAAGTCCTCTAAGCACAGTCTCCATTAGTCGCTCGAACGTAGCCGGTGCATTACACAAGCCAAACGGCATAACTTGAAACTGCCATAATCCTTGACCGGTAGTGAAGGCAGTCTTCTCACGATCGTCGGGATGTATCTCCACTTGCCAGTATCCACTCTTCAAATCCAAAGTCGAAAACCACTGGTTCCCCGATAGAGTGTCCAAAGTGTCATCGATTCTTGGCAGAGGGTAGCTGTCCTTTTTCGTAATTTCGTTCAGCTTCCGGTAATCCACACAAAACCTGGTGGAACCATCCTTCTTTCGAACGAGTACGATTGGAGAGGCCCATGGACTTGAGGAGGGTTCGATAACTCTATCATCTTCCATTTCATGTAACAATCTCCCGACCTCCTCTTGTTTTGCGAAAGGAAGTCTTCGAGGATGTTGTTTAATAGGTAAATGGGTCCCAGTATCGATTCGATGTTGAGTAAGCTCTGTTCTTCCTACATCTTTCGATGACATGGAGAAAATGTCTTGAAATTCTTTTATAAGGTTTCCGACAATCTTCTCTTGCCTTCTTTCCAACCGAGAGTCTTCGAGAAGCTGGTCCACTAAATCCGCGGGTGGTGCGGTCGGAAGCTCGTTCGATGCTTGTAACAGGTGTGCAAGTGGCAATTTCTTCTCCTTTCTTGATAACTCTCTTAGAATCACCGATGTTGGCCATTCTCACATGCAGAACCTCTTGAGAGAGATCCACAAGCGTCGCTCCTACTACCACTCCTTTCGGGACGCTATTCGATGATGGGAAGTCCGTTACTCCAAATCGGAAGGCCTTCGGGAGCTCTGTTGAACCTTTTACAACCAAATCTGTCATGGAGGGGATGGTGATGTCTTCAAGAGCTACTATTCGATATGCACACGGCTCTTCCGAGTCCAAACCGAACAATGGAACTTCTTCTTTCCCCGTTTGAAGCTCGCCTTTCTCGAAATTCAAAGTAATTCCATTTCTCTTTAAAAAGTCCAATCCAAGAATACATGGGTCAATAATTTCAGCGACGTAAGCGGTGTGAGTGTAGGTGTGAAATCCAAAAGAGATGTTGACATTTAATTTCCCATGCACAGAAATTTTGTCACCAGTCACAGTCTGTAGTGAAACTGAAGGCGCCGTGTAAAGAGGTTGGCTGTACAGGCGCCGGGCTACATCCGTCCGTAAGATGGTTACATTTGCCCCTGAGTCAACTATTAGACGACAGGGAGTTCCATTGATCTTGCCCTCCACGAATAAACCATGGTTTCCTCCTTGAAGGGATGAGATGTGATAGAGGCTGAGTGGGGCACCACCTGCTCTACACGGCGACCTCCGCCTCGCGAGATAGCCGCTCTTTAGTTTAACTGCTGAGGCTCGGACGAGGGTCTGTCCCCTCTCCTGTCCAATTCAGGGCAATCACGTCTGAAATGTCCTTCCCGGTTGCAGAGCCAACAAACCACTCTAGTTTTTCGATCCCTTGAGCCAGGAATATTTCTCATAATTCGCTCCATCTTGTTTTCCAGTTCTTGAAACTTCTTCGTGAAAAGTTCAGAGGAATCGTCTGCCAATGTTCCACGTACGAAACGCCGGTCTTTTCTAGAAGCTTACTGTGCGGCTTCTACTATCATGGCATAGACGAGGGTGGACTTCAGATCTTTGCTGTCTGACATCCTGGTAGCTTGCTGTATGTCGGGATCTTTGATGGCATCCACGAAATACTGAAGAGACAGGTTATCTCGTACGTCCGAGGGACAGTCTGGGAAAGCGAGGAGCGACAGTCTTTCTATATCCGATGCCAATTCTTGAAGAGTTTCATTGGCCTTCTGCTGTCTCACTTTCAATTGCAGTCTGTTGTAATCCTTTAGATGCTGCTCCCCAAACCTTAACTCCAACGCACTTGCCAGCGCCACGAATTCTCCACGCTTCTCTTCAGGTAGTGTCTGTAAAATGTCAGCAGCTTCACCTCGAAGAGATGCTGCGAGATGGAATGCTTTCGAAGTATCGTCCCAACCATTCGCAGAAGCAATCATTTCAAATTGCGTTTGATAAACGCGCCAAGACGACTTCCCATCAAAAGGGGCCACTTTGATGTTAGAGCGCGGCGCCATAAAGGGGATGGAAGCGTTATCCCAATTAGGTGACGCTATGGCCAGAGCTTCACGCGTTTCCATTTTTCGCAGCCTTTCTTCTACAACGTCAATGAATTTGTCTTGCTCTTCCTTTAAGGTGGAAACTTTTTCTTGCATGGTGGAAACTTTTTCTTGCACGGTGGAAACTTTTTCTTGCACGGTGGAAACTTTTTCTTCAACTTCATTTCTCACTGTCTTAAGATCTTCTCTGACATCCAAAATATCCGCCTTCATTGATTGAAGAACACTCTCTGTGCGCTCCATAAATCTATCAACGGACGCAGAAGATGATTCTTGCTTGGATGCTAAAGCTTTAATCTCCGATGATGTAGCGGCAATTGCGGCGGCGGTGGACTCTTGGCCGGCTTTTATTTCTTTCATTTCGGCTGTGGCTGTTTCTTGGCAGGCTTTCATTTCGGCTGCGGCAGTTTCTTGGCAGGCTTTCAATTCTTTCATTTCGGCTGCGGCGGTTTCTTGGCAGGCTTTCATTTCGGCTGCGGTGGTCTCCTGTCGGGCCTTCATTCCAGCAATCATTTCCATCAACTGCTTCATTTGGTCTTCCATCATTCCTCTAGTAGTCGGCATTCAAGATGACTTGACCCCACTTCTGACACCACTGTTATGAATTTTTCCGCTGAGGCAATGATGGCACAGTTTTTACAGTATAAAAATATTTATTCTCTCTTCAGAAAACTCACAAAATTTATCCACAGGCAACAGTGTAATCGCTCACAAGCTTCAACACAAGCTTTAGCAAAAACAACTTCGAATACAGCGATTATACAAGCTCACTCCAGTAAACAAAGCGATCAGCTCACCTCGAAGTCCAAAGTCAATCTGAAAACTTTCCCGTTCTCCAGTCTTTTATATACAAGCGCGTGAGACATTCTCGAAATTTCCAGCCAATTCATCGGAAAAGAAATATCTCGAAACTTCTCGATGGCTTTAGGTGTTGCCACCTTTTTCTAACTTGTATAATCGCTATTAATTAATAAATAAAATAAGATAAAAATAAATTACAATAAAATTTTGAAATAATACACCACTATTTACAATATATACAGACAATTTGTGCAACAATATAGTTCGATTTTTCTTTCAATCCACAAATTAAAAAGAAAAATAATATTTTTTCACACAAAGCGTCTTCACTGAATATTAATTATCACGACACTTACATGGTAAAAATATTTCATAAAAGCTAAATTGGGATTTGTTAAATTTTGATATAGATGGCTCCACCATTCAAATTTTAAATTATTATTACAAATCAGTTTTACGATTATTTTTAAGTATATTACAATTTTGAAGTCACAAACTAACTTAGTGCGATTACACAATCATCAAACTTCATTAAAAAAGCTACATCAATAAGAAATACCAGCAAACATAACTTTTCCCATTTAACAAGAATATGACTTCGTCGAATTCAGCGCTGGTCTTAATACTGTAAAAATCGTCCACCAAGGATTTTTTTTCATGCAATGATTTAACGTTGCTTGTAATAAAAACAATATCTTCCTTTTTTTTTACAGTCATATTTTCAAAACAAACGAAGAAAATAAGAATTTTCTATTAGAACTATCAACTTCCCATTCCGCATGCAGCCGCCATTTTGTGTGGGCGTTTCTTCTTCGCAGACTGACAGGAAAATTGACCAATGGCGCACTCTCTTTCCCTTCAGTGGTTTGAATCAATGTGAGGAATGCTTATATGTGGCCGGCTTATTATTTTAACAGATTTAGTAACCGATGATGCTTTGAATATATTTTGTCAAGTTCAAATAAGTCATGTTCTAGTTTGGCTTTTCAATATCTAGCAACTGTCAAGCAAGTATAAATGTAAAATTTGGTGATCTTCAAGCAACTTAAAAGAGCCATCAACCAATTTTTTAATAGAATATGTTGCTTGTTTGCCTTTTCTAGAGTGTTCAAAAATAAAGTTCCTATTCTCATTCATTTCTTATTAAGGCGAGATGTTCTCACTCAGATCCTTTCAATTGGTGTTATAAAAATTACAAGCAATAGAGAAAGAATTGAAAGTGCCAGCACACAATTTTTGTTTTTCAAAAATGTTATTTACAAGGGTTTCGGTTCGCGTTTCATGAAGAACCATTCAAATCATCGATGATTCAAATATGACATCTGGAAATTATCAATTACAATTAAACATGATAGGTTTAAGCCGTCTATGGTTTAAGCTTTGGATGACTCATAATTAGCCACAAACTCGTGTCAGTTCAATTCTAATGAAGGATTTGGAAGCAACTCTTTAGTTTTTTTTTCAACTATATGTTACCGAGGAGAAGGGATGGGGTCTGATTTATGTGTTATATATTGGGTTGTTGATAGATATGGCCAAGTGAAGTTTCCAGTAAAGAAGCGAACGCCAATCCTTCACCCCTGGTTACGGCTAGAATTTTTATTGCGTCAAAATTTAAAAGTAGTCGGCAGCGAATTAAAATTTCTTGTTTAACTCCCTCCCCCTCACTTCCGACGTTCATGGAATCATGTAATTAGGAGGACCTGTTAAACTAAAAAAATTAATTATCGGATTCTTCTCCCCTTTCAGACTCGATTTGATATTTTTCTAATTCTTTAATTTTTATGTCTGTTTATTTTAGAAAGGTTGAAGGGGTAGAGTTTGAGGGAAGAAATAATAGTCCGAGAGGCGACTGCAATTTTTGGACCCCATCGAACATCATTCTAATTTTTTTATAGAAATTGGAGAAAAGTGAGTAGATAAGGAATCTACTGGTCTGCCGTAGCAAAAATGGCCGAAACTGATTAATAATTGACTTGGAACGAGTTGAACTAAAATCCGATTGCCAAATATGTCATAACTTGCCAAAAAGAGAACAAACTTTTTCGTCTGGCAACCCACTGCATTTTGATTTTCAATGAGAAAAAGTGCAAACGATTTCTGATCTCTGGCTCGGAAAACTTATATCTTTTAAAAGTAAGCCAAATTGGCGACATCAGTTACGTCATAAGTGACGTAATATTTTTTGCCAACTTGGCTCCCTTTTAATAGATGTAAGTAGACCGTCGCAGATATCTGAATCGTCTGCAACCTTCTTAATTGAAAATTAAAGAGTGAGGATTACCAAATAAAAAAAAGCTCATTATTTAGCAAGTTATGGCGCATTTGGCAGTTGGGTTTAGTTCAACTTATTAAAAGTCGATTTTTGACCTGTTTCGGCCATTTTTGCCACGGCAGACCAGTGGATTCGTAATCTACTCATTTTTCTCTAATTTCTATAAAAAATTCAGAATGGTGTTCGATGGTGTCCAAAAATTGCAGTCGCCTCTCAGTCTATAAGCAACCTTTGCATTCCCCCCCCCCCCCCTATCCCATTACATACTTTTGAGTGCGATAATCGACTCTGAGGTCGGAGAGGATAGTATAATTTAAGGATAAGACCATAAATATATTGCTACATGATAAAATGAAGGACTCCCACCCTTACTGACAACACTGATACTGTTACATATTAATTGCTAGACTCACCCTCCCACCCCTTAGTTCTTAAAAACACTGTTATATAGTTAAAGTACTTCCACCCCAAACCTTAATGATGATAGTGCACAATAAGCGGTAGACCCCTCCCCCCCCCCAAAAAAAAAAACTTTAAAGAAACTGTTGTATTCTAAATTGCCTCCCCCCCCCCCTCCCCGATTTTTATAAATACTATTACATAATAATGGTAGGATCCCTCCCCCAGGTTTTAAAGATAGTGTCACAAACTAAAGGGTTATAAATCCTCACTCATTTACAAAATGTTATTGTTTTGTTTACTTTATCTTATTTTTTACGATAAATCCTAAAATGTTCCATTTTCTCATCACCCCCCCCCCCTCCCCCCAAGTCACAGTTTGCGTCACGAAACGCCTCTGTAGACACCTGTTAATATGATGTATGGCATGTGTCTGTTATATTTGTAAATTATAACTATGAACGGTGTCCTCACACTGACGAAATCGAATGTCAAAAATAGCTAATGTACAAAAGAACTAAGCACATCAGGAGTGGATTTTAAGGGGTAGTGCGATCACATCTTACTGAAATACTTTTTTTTTTTTTAATTCTATAGCAGTTTTACAATTATAAATTTTTGAAATCAGAATTCGCATATTTTGTGTATGTATTTAAACTTACTAATAAAAATTACAGAAAGAAAACAGAAGAGAACTGCATCCCGTTGTTGAATTCTCAAATTACGAAATTCTTCAATTTCAACACGGTTTTCTTTTCCCATCTATTGGTAGATGAGACGAAAGTAATACATTGTTGTACGTTAACCTTCAGTATACGTCTCTTTCATTATCAGGAAACAATCCATGGCAAAAGAGAGCTTCATCTGATGAGTGTTAAATTTATATTGTGCACGAGTCTGTCTAGTGCACGAATGAATGCTTTTTGAATGCTTGTAACTTGGCAATGGTAAGTGTAATTTATTTTTATTTATTTTTTTCGTTTGGAATGATTTTGAGTAACTAAAATGATAGAATGTACGTAAAATAAGTATTTTTAATGGTAAATAAATTTGTGCTGTCAAGTATCAAATAGTGTTGTGCTGTCACTTGGCATATTATCAACTGAGTTTTGAGTATTAGGAATATAGATCCTGAGTTGAAATAGAAATCGGCGTTTTAAGTGAGTTATCTTTTCGTGATGGAAAAGTTAAAAGCTTCTCGAAAACAGTATAGAAGACTGTTTATGATTGCTTACAATGACTTTAATGAAACTGAAACTAAGTTATCCAACAAAAATAAAATTTTGAAACTGAAAGTTATAGAAGGCAAAGCAAAATTAATGGTGAAGTGTGAATATGAAGTTAGAGAACTTTTGTTTACTTCTCAAGCGGAGGAGGAAGATATTGAAAAAGCAATAGATAAATCAGAGGGCAATATTGACAAGTGGAGATTTTTAGAGAATAAATTAAATGATCTTATTGTTGAGAAAAAAGAACGTTCTGATGGGGCATCTACAGTTTCAGGAACTAAAGGTACCATACCTAATAATTTCTTCCATTACCCTAAAATTAATTTGCCCACTTTTGATGGGAATATCAAGAATTGGTTGTATTTTTGGGGACAATTTCAAAAAATTGATCTTTATCAATTTTTTGATAAATATGCTTATTTATCTCAAGCAATGGAGAAAGATTCATCCGCTGATGAGTTGATTAAAAGTTTTCCACCTGGTGGTGACAACTATGAAAAGGTGGTGAAACAGTTATAACTAAGCTTGGTAGAGAGAAATTACTCATAGAAGTTTATGTTCGAGATCTGTTATCCATTGTGTTATAAAAACATAAGACACAAAAACTTCGCTTCGAAAATTGTATGATCAGTTGTAAACTAAACTTAGAACTTTAGAGACTTTGGGGGTCACAATAGATAAATATGCTACAATGCTTTATTCCCTTGTTGAGTCAGTTCTTCCAGATGAAATATTGAAAGCATAGGAACGATTTAGAGCTGCCCATCGACGAGAAAAGGAGAAGTCAACAGAAGAGACACCCCTTTTGAGTGAGAAAAAACTTACTAATGATCTAAATCGCCCACTTGACATTCTTCAAGATGAAGTGGGGGGGGGGGGGGAGTTGTTGATAGCCAAGCAAAGTTTTGACCAGTGTAAAAAGACGAGCTTTTTCTATAACCGCCAAGAGAGTAATGAAAAGAAATTTAAACCCAGAGTATCATCAGCAACTGAGCTTTTGGCTTCAAATATAAATAAGAAGAAATTCTGAATATTTTGTTCTGGGGAGCATAATTGGTGGAACTCCAGAAAAGCACCCAAATTAACTTTACAAAAAAAACGAAGTGCAGTTGAAAATGCCCATTGATGTTTTTTGTGTTTAAGAGATAATCAAGGTGTAAAAGATTGCTGTTCGAAAATGGATTGCCAATTGCGTTCCAAACAATTAAACAAGCCAGACATAAATATATTGTGCTGTTGTTTATAATCTTGAATGTAATGTAACTTTTCGATGTTTAAAATTAAATTTAACACAACTTTTCAAGACTTAATAATGATTGACCCGCACCAGAACGTTCTTTGTAATATTCCGAACTACTACGTCGGTAGACATTATAACCGAATTCTTGAATCCACTCACGTATAAGTTTTCGTCATGCCCGGAGATACTCCCCAAATAGAATTTGCAAGAATTGTGGTTCATCCGACACCCTTCTGGAAAAACCATCGATATAGATAAACAACTGGATAGACTGCTTAACGCTGGGAAAATGAAGCCGTTGGCAGATGCAATTGGTGGGATAAAAAATACGGTTTGCAGAGTATTGAAAATAAAATTTTGGGTTGTACACAGCAGAAATGTCAATAATAGACCTTAATTATAATAATGTGCAAAAATATATATACTCTAACACGTTACAAGGTTTTTCGCATTCCCATCCAACTATAAAAGTGAACTGTGATTGGTTAATCATCGCACCAGCTTAGCAATCCCCGGCGCTTTTTTCTCTTTGCATTGACAATGGAGCAGTCTATCCAATTGTTTATCTATATCGATAGGAAAAACCGGCCCACATTGCGGTTTGAGCAAATTGAAGCACAGTTTAGTGTTGCTCAAATTACCGCCGACGAAACGAAGTTCTTCACGGTAGTTTCGGCGTTGGATGGTGAGAGTTTACACTACGTTCAGGACATTGTCCTGAAACCTCCCGACACAGAGAAATGCAAGACATTAAAAACAAAGTTGATCCACGCCTTCTCCGAATCTGAGGAAAGCCGAATTAGACAACTGATCAAAGGCTTGGAGCTGGGTGACCAAAAACCATCCCAACTGCTATCCCGGATGAAAGAACTCGAGTCTACACATTTAAGTGAAGCTATGCTGAAGTGCTTGTGGGTAGAACAGCTTCCATTCAGAACCTAAGCTGTTTTGACTGCCATCTCAAAAAAATTGGACACTCTCGCAACAATAGCAGACACGATTCAAAAGATGAAAGGTTTTTCCCAGATTGCAACCATCCCAGCACCTTCGGTTGCGGTAACTTCCAACAGCACCAATTTAGAGCTACAGATCTCAGAGTTGACGGCACAAGTAGCTACTCTCACGAATCTAGTAAACTGGAGCAACCACCGCAAAGACCATTCCCCTCGTCGATTCGAACGTCAAAATAACAGATGGGCCCGTGGCGTTTCTCGAAACAGCAGGCACCTTGGACCCACTAATGGACTGTCTATACCCTAACTTTGATGGGCCTGCAACAAAGTGCACAGCGCCTTGAATTTTTCCACGAGCGCCAGTCGGGAAACTAAAACAGCGGTCCCTCGCGGCCACAGAGGGCCACCGCTGAAACAACTGATTGTTCATCATTGATCCGGCAACAAAAATAAGATTTCTCATAGACACAGGTGCCGATGCCTCAGTGTTCCTAAATTCAGGAAACGCTACCCACGCCACCACATTAACTGATGTAACTCTCTATGCTGCAAATGGTACAAGCATTCTCACCTATGGAAACAATCTATTGACTTTGAATCTCTAACTCGGACGGCAGTTCACTTGGCGATTCAGTGTTGCATCAGTCACCCCCCTCTCCCATCATAGGTGTGGATTTTCTAAATAACTTCAATCTTCTCATTGATATAAAGAACAAGTATTTGATTGATTCTACTACCAAATTTACTTCTGAAGGAAAAATTCACGCTAGCCCTGATGCACATAGCATTTCTCTTCTTTCGTCTAACTCAGCTTACAATGATATTCTCAAACAGTTTCCGGAACTGATTCATCCTTCCCAAGCGCTGTTTAAAACAGCCCCGTCAGAAGTTTTGCATCACATACAAACAACAGGACCCCCTGTTTTCTCCAAACCCTGACGCCTATCTTCCGAAATGCACAAAGCTGCTCGTCAAGAATTTGAGTACATGATGCAACAGGGTATTCGGCAATCGAAGAGCCCCAGGGCAAGCCCATTTCATATGGTAAAAAAGAATAACGGAGATTGGAGACCTTGTGGTGACTACCGTCGTTTAAACTCTGTTACTACACCAGATCGCTACCCATTACCACACATCCAAGATATATGTAGCGGAACTACAATTCACGAATAATAAACAAAATAACCGTCCTGCTCACTACATATATAACCCAATTACTTGACAACAAACATGTTTTCTCGACCCTCGACTTGGCCCGTGCATATCACTAGATTAAATTAAAGGTCGAACGATTGATCTCCGGCCCCCGCAGAGAAAGCTCATACGCTTCAATAGTGAGGGAGAAAAGTGTGAAACGTAAAGTTCGAGCAATGATAGATTCTGGCTCGCAGCGATCATATATTCTCAAAACAACGGCATGAGAAATGAAGTATGGTTCCGAGCGAAAAGATTATCTACAACATGCTTTGTTCAGTGGCTCCAACACGTCGACCTGTCAACATGATGTATTCACGATATACTTGTCAAGTTTAATGGAAGACTATAGTTGCCATTTTGAAGGACTTGGACAGTGATTTGTGACACAATATTAGGTGGCAAGCAAGGATCACACTTTAAAGAACTGGAAAACTTCGATATTTATCTTGCAGAAGATTTCGATGGTCTGATTGAAATTCTCATAATAACTGGGAAACATTTGCAATAAAGAGTGGACTCACAGCAATTAAAATAAAGTTGGGTTGGATTGTGATTGGTTGGCCAAATAGTAAGAGTTCGGGTTTGTTAATTGCTTCAATGCTCACAACTAGTGCTTGCATTCCAGATTTGTGGACTCTTGACTCTCTGGGTATCACTGACCCTTCTGAAAGGAAGACAGCAAGTGAGTTACAAGAAGCAGCTAAATAACATTTCTTAGACACAGTTAAAATAGAAAGTGATAGGCTTTTAGTGGACTTACCTTGGATTGAAGGTCATCCTCCACTTACTGATAATTTTGAACTTTTTGAGAAAAGACTGTATAGTGTTGTAAAGAGGCTTAAAGCAGAAAAACTGTTTGAATCATACGAAAAGGTGTTTCAAGAATGGCTAGAGAAAATATCATTGAAGAAGGGCCAAAAAGTGAAGTCAGACTTCCTGCACATTATTTACCGTACAATGAAGGACAACCAAAATCTGACCAGTTTTTGATGCTTCGGCAAAACAAAATGGTTCACCGAGTCTCAATGATTTTTTGGATATTGAGAGTATTCTAATTGAGTTGATACCAAATATTTTGTACCATTTCCGTCGGGAAAAAATTTGAGTTATTGCCGACATCAGCAAGGCTTTTCTATAAATTGGTGTTTCACCTTCCGATAGAAATGATTTGTTTTTTTTGTGGATTGGAGAAAATGGCCAACTGAAACACTTTCGACATTGCCGTGTAGTGTTTGGTGTGTCGAGTAGCCCGTTTTTGTTTGGAATGGACAATTCCTGCATTTTTTATTTTATTAGATTCTAAATGTTTCGAAAAGGCCATAAACATAAAAATTTCTACTCTGTGCGCTTTTTCTTTTTTTAAATTTACGATCAAAATTACCTTGTTAGAGGTTGGAGAGAAAACGACTCATTCCGTTGGCATTGAACGTGACATAAAGAGATCTCAAACATCTTGGCTTGAAATGCAGCAGCAGAAACCAGATTTATAAGTTTCTCGCAAATCACGCCAACCTGTACGGAATGTGGCAATGGTCTACCAACTAGGGATGGAACGGATATCCGGCAAATATCCGATATCCGGCATATCTGGCTGATTTTTCTATATCCGAAACCCCGTCGGATATCCGATTTGAAATACCAGACATCCGATAATTTCATTCGGATATCCGGCTATATATCCGGTCACCAGGTATCCACAAGAAATAATTTTTTGCAAAAAATAATGATCTTTTTCGGACAAAGGGGACCGCATCCTACACTTTTTTTTCTAATTTTTTTCTTTCTTGAACATAAATTGCAGTCAAGTTAGAAAAAGAAAAAGTTCCTTCGTGAGAACTATGCTTTCGCATATCCCTAATTTCAGAGATGAGCTAGAAGATGCAGGTGCATTTAGTTTCAATTCACAGAAAGAGGCGCCGTATTATTGTCGCCGAGTTGATAAGCATAAACCATTCCTCCAATCTTTTTCCGTACACATCCTTCATACGTGTTTTGCAATATGTTCTTTTCATTCCAAGTTTATGATCTGATTAATTCCAGATGTTATATTTGAATGCTTCTCCGTAAAACACAAACCGAAATACTAATAAATAGTGCTTTTTTTCCCTAACATAAGTTACTTGTTAAGAGTTTTAGTTATTCTCACTTCCTTTTTTTCTGAGATTTGCTAGCGAGTAAAAAGCAATAAATAGCCAATGCGCGCACCTCAATGCTTTTTTTTTTTTTTTTTTGTTCTATCGACGATAATACCCTACCTCTTTACTCTTTGAATGGTATGGTCTAATTTCTGATTTTTCATTGGCAGAAGTTGAAAGCTGGTATATTTTTTCTGACGTAAAATGAAGTATTGTAATTTTTAGGTCTTTAACGCAGCGCCACAATGTGGAATTATATTTAGCTCTCTAGAATGTCTTGAATCATAGTTTTCTCCAATTACAATCCAATTTATAATTTTTAATAATGGCTCATTTAAAATCACCCATTTGGAAGTATTTTAAAATTAATGGATCAAAGCCCTGTGTCTTACTTGCTCCACAGAATCGTTTAAAAAATATATTGTGCGCGGCAAAAGCCCAAAATCCTTTTCCACAAAACCCTTATGGAACCATTTAATGAGTGTGCATAAGGAAATTCACCGAAGCTTAAAAGACTCACTAAATACATCAAATGTTGATGAACAAGAAAAAACAATTAATCAAAACAAGAAATGCATGCAGACAACATTGGAATCGACATTATTTGTACCAAAATTGAGGAGTTTAGATGATCCTAAAGCAAAAGCCTTAACCACAAAAATATGTAAGTACTAGTTTTGTTTATATTAAATATATATTTTAAATATGGTATAACATAATGCTGATGAATTTTGGGTTCGAAATTTTTTAAGTTTATATTTAAAGATGGAATATTCCGATAGATCCAATTTAAGTTTTCTACGAGATTTCTTTAAATCCGTAATGTTTTAGGTGCATTACAAAAAAATAGTTGAAATATTGTTGAAAGTATTGCATATATTTTAATCAAATTAAAAAAAATTCTTATTAAATTTGTTGTCAGTTTTATTAAGTATTTGTTAAAACATTTGTCTTAATAAACTAGAAATAAATATCATTAGTTAATGGAATTCCATTGTTTTATTATTTTGACTTCAGTACAATTGCTGTGTGTTTTTCGGGTAAAATCAATATAGGATATTTATGCAGAGTTGAGGAAGTTTATTTCTTTCAGGTATAAACAGCTAAGTCAACCTTGCCCAGTCCGCGAATCAAACCATGGACCTGTGGCATGCAGTGCGGTGCGCTAACCACTAATTATAATTTACTTGATACTTCATATCATGACCATTTTTTTCGTATAGCATATCGTATAACTATCATTTTTAGTATATAGACCGAATATCCGGCCGGATATCCGGTGAAATCCGTTTCGGATATCCGTATCCGGTAGACATGGTACCCCACATATCCGAAATCCGGCAAAACTCACATCAGTTCCATCCCTACTACCAACGCCAACTTTTTTAACGCTAACTATTTGGCAGAAACCTCACGATAACCATAGAAATGCTAGGGTCTCTTTACGTCACGAATTTTGTTGACTGTTTTGATCGGACTGGTTTTGGCTCGGTTTTGGGGCATTTCCTTTTCTTAATATTTAAATAACTAATTTTTTAAAGAACTTTTGTTTAAATATTTTGAATCAAAAATAAATTCTTCATAAATATGTACTGATTTCACTCGTTTTTAAAAAATGCGGGAATTGTCCATTGTGATTCGACATCATTTGTAGTGTTTTGGACCGCGAAGATGTGCAATATCCAGAAAATATGATAAAATTGCTGATGAAAAGTTTTTATGTGGATAACTGTGTAACAAGTGTGCCAAACGAACAAGAACTAGAGTTTTTCATTAATGTTGCAACCAATGTTATGGCTGAAATTAAATTTGACGTAAGAGACTGGGAATGCACAAATTTAACTGGTGAAACCACTTCCGATACTATGTTAGGTATGCAATGGGATAAAGATACAGATACATTAGGTATCAATATGACTAGTTTGAGAGAGCTTTTTCTTGAAAAGGTTACGAAGAAAATTATACTTTCTGCTGCTCATCGAGTATTTGATCACATAGATGCAACTTGCACTGTTTCCAAAACTGTTATTGCAGAGAATTTGGGATATGAGATTGAATTGGGAAGAATTGTTATTTGAAAAAGGTGCGCATTCCTCGATACTTAAAGATCGGTGATGACGTATTTCTTCTTTTTTCAAAATAATGCCTCAAAACGCCAAATATCGCATTTTAAAATGCAAGCAGAAGCCCCGCCTCTAAAACGTTGCTTAAAAACCATCTCACTTCTGCCAAAACACAGCATCGTGAATGGTTAACAATCATGAGTTTCAAGGGAGATTGTGTAACCTTAATGTTTTCTTTTCTTTGATTTTGTTCGAAGAAATGTCTTAGCGATATTGTGTTTTACCCCACTATAAAAGTACTTCAAATGAAACTCCAGACAAATTGTTTATATATGCGCCTTGGAAAGCACATATACAAAGCACATCAACTAAGCATAGACTATGGTTTACTTCTGTGAAGATCATCTTGTAAATAATACTTTAACTCTTATTAAGTATTTTAATTACACAGTAATAAGTTTAGGTACAGCTGCACTGTTGGAACATTGGATTTTTTTAAAAAAAATTTTATTTGTGAATTCGAAACTAAAGTAAAACAGCTGAACACCAATTTGGGTAAAACTTCTGAGTTAGGTACGGATTGTGCCCCAAGAATTATTGACATAAAATCACGCCAAATTATGACGGAATTTTATTATAGCATTTTTGCCATATAGCATAAGGCAATTGTCTACCAAACACACACCAACTATTTGGCAGGAACCTCAATGATAACCATAGACACGGAAGAATGTCGTGACGTCACAGCTACAGTGGATCGTTTTGATCCGGACTGTAATCGGACGGGATTTCGAGGCATTTTTTCCCCTTAATATTTAAATAACTAATTTTCTTAAAGAACTTTTGTTATAATATTTTGAATCAGAAAGAAATTCTTCATAAATATAAACTAATTTCACTCGTTTTTAAAAAAATGCCGGAATTGTCCTTTGTTTTTATTGTTTGTCCATTGTTTGATTGTGGCTTTTCATATGAAAATTATTCTTTAGAAATTCCAAAATCGAGAAAATATAGAAAATATTAATATGCAAGTAAGTGCCTGGCTATTCTTTTCGTGAGACATAGCAATTAAAATACTAAAATGTATTTTCAAATTTTTTGAAACTTTTAAACAAAAAAGCAATTTAAAAATTTCTATTGGACTGTACAAGCTCTGCAACCTTATAATCAGAAAAAAATTAGTTTTAAGAACTTGAGATAAATTTAGTAATTCTTACTAATTTAATTATTTTTAGTAAGATACTTTCAGTAATTTTTTAATTACAATTTGAATTAATTTTTTAATGGTTAATGAAAAGTGACATTTAATACAATTCAAAACATATGTTTATTGATTTGGTGTTATAGAAACAGTGAGTTGCCCTGAATCAAGTTTCTAAAAAAGCGGATTCCGACATTTAAAAGTTTGGGAACTTCTGATCCAAAATATAATTTTTTTTTCAAAACTCATTGTATTTTCTTGTCGTATTATGCGAATGCAATAATAAATTCAGCATTCTGAAATCGAATATGTATTTATTTATTTTTTTATTTTATTTGTGTATAGATACACATTTTTTTTTTTTTTTTTTTTTTATCACTTTGAGAATCATTTGCATGTCCGTCTTATCAAACGTCTTAAACATTTAAGATTGAATAAAACTTGGAAACCATTTGGATGATTTCAAAGGTAAGGTGAAAGAATATCATCCTTTTGAAATTTATTTTTCTAATTGTGGTAGGGTATTTTTTTTTTTTTTTTTAAGTTAGATTGTTAGGTTCACAAAAGCTAAACATTGTTAACAAAAACTAACGATGTATGGATTTGAAGTATAACTTTGTAACAAATTTGATCAGAAATGCATCTAAACAATCACTGTAAATAAACACCCCTTCTTGAATTGCGAACCATACTATAGTTGATGAAAATATCTTAGAATAGAAGATCCCACAAAAAAGCACTTTTAAAAAGTAGAAGAACCACCAACCTCAAAAACACAAAAAACTTTCTTGCAATAAAAAAATCATAAACATGATGAAAATTTTCAGCCACAAACACAGTGATATAAAAAATGGCCAACCTCTGATTACAACTCTCGTTTGTGACTAAGAAGAGAGAGAAGATTAAGAAAGTATGCTTACTTAGTTTATTTTTAAAATTTAAGTTCCGCTCCTATAAAAATTTACGCTGTTTAAGGTTGGCGCCCGTCATAGGATTATTACCAATGCTTGCGCTTAAACGAATGTATGGCTGTTTGCACGAATATTCGAGTTTATGATTTCATTTGGATGGTTAGGAAATAAAAAGTGGTGTAAATATTCATGTTCGTGTAATTTTCAAAATAGTATAGAGAAACTGCGCTCAAACGCTTGCATTTGAATCGTTATTAAGAATTTTTTAAGTAGGAAACTGAAGTGTTTCTGGTAAGCTTTTGTTTGGTTGATACATACACTTTGGGGTGTTTTAAAGGTTAGTAATTAAGACGGGCGACAACCTCAAACAGCGTAAATATTTATGGGAGCGGAACTTAAATTTTAAAAATAAACTAAGTAAGCATAAATTCTTAAGAGAGTCACAACCGAGAGTTGTAATCAGAGGTTGGCCATTTTTTATATCACTGTGTTTGTGGCTGAAAATTTTCATCATGTTTATGATTTTTTTATTGCAAGAAAGTTTTTTGTGTTTTTGAGGTTGGTAGTTCTTCTACTTTTTAAAAGTGCTTTTTTGGGGGGATATCATAACTTTTTTTTAAACACTGGCGACTTCTCTTTTTTGAATTTGCCCGTTTTATCGTTTTTCTATTTATCACCTATGGTACATCTGGTACCAGGAATATTCCTAATTCTTCAAACTGAGTTCGACGATACCTTACATGCAATAATTATCTTTAAAATGGATAAACCGGAAGTGGTACCAATAGCATACCTGGTACTTTAAACATTCATAATTCGTCAAAACAGAAGTCCAACATGCCATATTTATCTTGGAAATTGATTAACAGAAAGTGGTACTACCTATGTTATACCTGGTACCTTAAACATTCATAATTTTTCAAGACAAGCCCAACGACACCCAACATGCCATATTTATCTTCAAAATTGATAAACCAGAAGTAGTACCACCTATGGTACACCTGGTACTATGAATATTCATAATTCTTCAAGTTGAGTTCAATGATATCTTACATGCCAAAATCTACTTGAAAATTGACAAATTGGTTGAATGCGGACGGCAGTAACCATCAAAATCTATCCCGAACGAGTACTAGAAACTTGTCCAACTCAACTCATACGTTGCCATTGACAAAGAGCCTGTCTGCCAAGTCTCAGCTCGATTGGTTAGTTTGTACGCACAACGACCTATTTTAGTGCATAATAACGACTAATCAGTCCTGGACCCACAGCTTAACGTGGATTCCAAATCACAACGAACATCCACACCTAACCCAGGAATCAAATCCGGCACCTTTAACATACAAGGCCAGAGCGTTCATTCCATGAAAGTTTATTCTAATAAATTGTTATAAATAAATATTACAAGTTTTTTAGAGTCTAAATATTGCAGTATAAATTATTTTTACTATACCAAGCATTATTTTGGTTCACATAATAACCCATTGATATTTGACAAAATTTAAAATATTTTCTTAACAACAATTTTAAAATTCACTATGAAATTACAATTTTGATGATATATGATTCTACGATTTAATTTTACAACGGAAAAGTAAACAAAATCAACACATCTTTAAAAACGAATGACATTTTTGAAAATTCCATTAGCCAATCGCAATGCGTGGTTCATTTAGTCCTCTGTAATGAATTGACTGTGACGTCAGCTCGCATAACCTCCACATTTATACTTTGTATTCAGCCCATAGTATCTTGCAACAAAATGTGATTGTTTTCATTTTTCGATGGAGATTTCCCGAAATTAAAATGTTTTTGAAAGTTAACTCTCTCTAAATTGTCATACAGTTCAAATAACACCATGCAACTTAACGAACAAATATTTCTCTTTGATTCTATCTCTTCAAAAATTAAATTATTTCAATTTTAAAGATGTTATAAGCCATATAATTATAGTCCAATTTGTTCTGCCCATACTTTAACTTTACGTTCATTCTCA
The DNA here is from genome assembly GCA_963978545.1 of Linyphia triangularis. Taxonomy (NCBI): domain Eukaryota; kingdom Metazoa; phylum Arthropoda; class Arachnida; order Araneae; family Linyphiidae; genus Linyphia; species Linyphia triangularis. The sequence continues at coordinate 53,704,794 of OZ021724.1, read as the reverse complement.
CTTAAGCCTAACATGTCGGAAAAACTAACTTCGAAATTATAGCAAACCAGTTTGGCAACTTTTGGCATACATATCTGAACCTCAATTACAAGCTGATCGCCTTTATCTGTCGCCAAATTATGAAATGAAAAAAAGTGGTTTTAAATTAATTAAAAATAGAAAGAATTATTTAATGAAGTTCAAACCAGCGTAGGATTTTAAGTTGAAACATTCCGCATCCTATAATTCAATCCGTTTGAAGATCTATAGCTTAGTTAGGGCTGGACGTTTGTCTAAATTTTTATATCAAAATCGGGCTAGAACTCGTTTTTTTATTTCGTTTTGGAAATTTCAATATTTTTTTCTTTGTTATCTTTTATCCTAGGTACTAATTTTTTTTTTCTTTGAAAGATATCACCGAGACGAATCTATGGTATTTTTTGTATAACTATGTGAAGTTTCGTAAGCGCGTTAGAAAATAGTCAATTTCGGCTTTTTCGCTGGAAGTTGTGCAGAGAATAGATACTTACTTTCGTTTCTTCCTTTTTTAAGGTTGGCGGCGAAACGACCGTTTCGTCTGATATAAATATTTTAAAACTAGTTTAATATTCGCTATTGAATTAACTGTCTAGAACAGCTTTCCTCACTAAATTTTGTAAAAGAGACATAACATGTTTATTGACTTAACACACGTGCCTCAGATTTTTTGTTGTTGTAATATTAGATTGCTATTAATTATATATTTTAATCATGTTCCAATTAATTTTATTATTGCATTAATTTTACATTTTATTAATTTTAATCCAACAATAATTAACAGCATCCATTATTACGTTCAAAGGATGAAATTCATGCAAATATGAACTTAAATGTACTCTTCAATTTTCATAAAACAGACATTTATTCAGGCTATTTAAAAAAATCAAGGTACCTTGATTGTATGAAAACGATTTCTTTTTTGTCAGAAGACATTCGTTTCAACAGCAAATGTTTAATAATTGAGAAATCATTAAAGGTATTTTTTTTCTCGGATTGAATGAATGAAGTTTTACTTAAAAAAACAGACGGTCACATTTCTGACTTTCGTTAAATTATATTTGGTATTTTCACTGCATATAAAATTCATTTTCCAAACACAAATCTGCTAGAAAGGAAAGTTTATACTTAATATGAACAGATTGAAATAAATTAAGATAAAAGGGTTCTGTATTTGACTGGGTTCTAATTTTAAAATTTTCTCTAAAAAGTCTGCGATGTGAAAGGTTTTTTCATGATAATATACAATGTAATGAGACAAGAGATGAAGTCAACATTGACTCCTACAATTAATAGCCATGTATTCATAATACAGAGGTCAAAGTGACAAAATAAGAATATATAGGATTTTTTTTTTTAAATATAGGACAATATAAAATATCAAATAACTGCACACAGTTACTACTGAACTTTAATTTTAACTCATTATATATTTCATTAATTAAAACTTTAAATGAAAATTACTGAAATGAATATATAAGATATACTTGTTTGAAGTATGAGGACTTTCACACAGCACTAATTTTCCTTCCTATAAATTTTTCTTTTTAATAGAGGAATATTAATAAAAAGTACTTAGAAAATTACTATCCCCCTTTAAAACTCGTTATATTGAATTTAAGAAAACAGAAAGAAAAAAAAAAACATTAATAAAAGAAATTGCCTGATCCTGAATATGTCATCCATTATTCGTTATTACCTCAATATTTCATACTTGGTATTCATCAATAAATCAAGTTTATATTAGCTACATTTGCAATTTTGAGTCTTTTGTTTCTAGCATGTATAAGTGATTGAGCTGCCTTATTTATTTTTATCCTTATTAGCAGTCTTTTGTAGGTATAGATTTATCCTACGGTGCCGGACGGATTGGCGATTTAGCGCCAAATGTGGCAACCTGTTGACTTAGTTTTCCGGTAATCCTAGTGAGCGTTTATATTTAGCAACACAGATTTTTGACGTCATTTTCAATTTTTGACTTTTTTTGAAAGTCTCTATCCGAATTCTGGCACTGTACAGCAAATTTTAACCTTTTTGTTTCCTTCATTAATCATTGACTGAGCACTCGAAATGTCGATTTTAGTCCTGCAAGTGTATAATAAAGTTTTTTTTTTTTTTCCTGTTCTTTTCGAGGTAGTTTGTTTCTGCCTCGCTTTTTCTTTGGTTAAAATTCCAAGTCCAGTACGGATCGTGCGCTAAGAATTGATTACTTAGAGCAGCGCCAAATTTTGACAACCATAGGTAGTTAGTTCACATGTGATTAAAAAAAATGGCGAGGCTGCTATTGGCAAAAATCACCTTAGCGTAGAATCCGTACCTGACTTGGGATTTTAACCTTAGCATTTTCGCTTCTCTTTTTGCATTATGACCAATTAGTTTACTACGCGTGCTATGGAAAAGTTCACTTGTTTACAACTCTCCTCGGTCGAGTAGAGTTGAGTTGTAGGAATAAGTCATCGTTACCTCTGTCGACGTGCGCTTTTCCTATGGTCACGCAGAAAAGAAGTGAGTAGTCAATGCAACACGTGACGTCACAAGAGATATGGCGCGGCCACTTACTAACATCGCTTTTGTGGGTTTTGTCAGGTCTCTTTCATTTACGATCGCGGCAAAGAATCCGGAATATAAAAAATCGCAACAATCGGCACCGTTATTACGAATTTGAAGAAAATATAAGTCAAATCAACACAGAAATATAGGATTTATAGGATAATTATAAAATATAGGACAATATAGGACGTTTTTTCCGATTTTTAAAAAAAATACAGGATTTATAGGATATATAGGACGCCAATAATATTATTTCAAAAATGACTATTATTAATAGTCATTTTTGAAATAATATTATTAGGATTCAATGAATATTTTTGGAAAAAATATATATAAATTAATGGTGATATATGGGAATATATTGCTATGGAACACTGGCTGGACTTCTAAATAATAAGCTCATACCATTTTGTATAAACTAATGGATACACTAAAATAATGCGAAATAATTCCACATCCAAAAATTTTTTTCGCATAATTCTCCATAGCAGGCGGGCTTTATTAATATGTTTCTATTTTGTTTAAAAAATTAGATTAAATTGTTCATTTTAGTGAAACTCCTATTTGGAAAATTTTGATTTGTAAAATGTAATTATTCTAAAAACATGCAAGAAACTAAACATTTATATACTTTTTAATGAACACTGGACCTAGACGTCCGGCGAGATTTCACGCTCCAACGTTTAATTCAACAAAAGGAACCCAAATGATTTTTTTTAATGTTAGCCACTCTCCTCTCATCTCCAATTGGGGCCACTTTCAAAAAGAAACTGAGCCCGCACTACACAAATCTCCTTCAAAATCGCTCCTTCCTATAGTCACACCTATATCCGACTCCTGGCAGCCTGACACGTCACCTTTTTTCTCTGGAAGCAATCAGGTAAAAAGTTAGGGAACTGAACTTATAGCCTTTCTTCAAATACGTTTCGAATTTTGTTTAAGCATATTTTTTTTTTTCAACAATGAACAAAAAATTATACTTTTTTTTAATCATTTTGAATCAAAAATCGTAGCGAAAGTAGCACTTTTTAGCGAGGAGTGCGGGAAAGTACCTTTTTCGCACTAGCGTGAAAAAGTACTTTCTCGCACGGCTTGTGCTCGAATATTAAATAGTTTTAGCATTGAAATGACATATTTTCAGAAGATATTCATTGACTGGCGTTGCCAACACTCATAAATATATGTATTCAAAATATTTTTTGTACGTGATTATAAAAAATCTTGTATACAACACGTTGGAAAATACTTTTTCAAACTCGGTAAATTATTTGACTCATGCTACCTCTCTCGTAAAATAAGCGTTTTACCTCGTTTGAAAAAGTAATACTTTTCCCACTAGTTGCATAAATAATGTTATGAATTTTTCCACTGAGGCAATGATGGCACAGTTTTTACAGTATAAAAATATTTATTCTCTCTTCAGAAAACTCACAAAATTTATCCACAGGCGACAGTGTAATCGCTCACAAGCTTCAACACAAGCTTTAGCAAAAAACAACTTCGAATACAGCGATTATACAAGCTCACTCCAATAGGTAAACAAAGCGATAAGCTTTCATCGAAGTCCAAAGTCAATCTGAAAACTTTCCCGTTCTCCAGTCTTTTATATACAAGCGCGTGAGACATTCTCGAAATTTCCAGCCAATTCATCGGAAAAGAATTATCTCGAAACTTCTCGATTGCTTTAGGTGTTGCCACCTTTTTCTAACTTGTATAATCGCTATTAATTAATAAATAAAATAAGATAAAAATAAATTACAATAGAATTTTGAAATAATACGTCACTATTTACAATATATACAGACAATTTGTGCAACATTTCCCCCTTCTTAAAGACTGCACGTCCCGGGCAGTGAAGTCCTTAAGAGGAAAGGCAATTCAATCACTTCTACTATAATATGGGGCTAGTCTATTTTTATGTACAACTCTAGGTTTACAGGAGGATGTCCGTTGAATCCTTACCATGACGTCGTTGATCCTCTTAAGGACCACATACGGCCCTTCCCAGTTCGTCTGGAGCTTAGGGGAGAGTCCTTTCCGACGTTTAGGATTCCATAATCACACCTTGTCACCTTCCTGGAATGAACGTTCCGTGGCCTTGGCATCGTAGCGGACCTTCATGCGCTCTGTCATGATGTTGATTCTTTCTCTGGCGAACCGATGTACGGCTTCCAAACATGCCTGGAGATCATCTAGATACTGGACAGGCGAGGAAGGGGTGTCCGGTGGTCGTCCAAAGAGGAGGTCGCAGGGTAGTCTAAGGTCTCTTCCGAAAATCATTTGAGATGGTGTATATCCGGTGGTCTCGTGAGTAGCACTTCTGTAGGCCAAAAGGAACAATGGAAGTTTCTGATCCCAATCTTGCTGGTTATATGATTTTGAGATTGCGTCCGAATCATCCGCGGGTGCAGCTGATAGATCCCGGGACCTCCGTTCGATGCTTGTAACAGGAGCACGGATGTCGATTCCCTCTTCACTAACTTTATCCATTTCCACATGAACCACTTCCTGGGAGGGTTTCATCAACGTCGCTTTCTTCGGTTCTCTTTCCGAGGTTGGAGAGGTACTTTTCATAGATGTGGACTCTTCAGCATTCTCTATGACATTGTCTTCATGAGCTACAATCCGATATACGCACGGCTCTTTCATGTCTAGATCGTGCAAAGGAACTTCGCCTCTCCATGTTTGCAGCTTGCTTTTCTCAAAATTCAGCGTAATTCCATTTTTCTTCAAAAAGTCTAGTCCGAGAATGCACGGATCTACAATTTCGGCAACATAAACGGTGTGCTTGTAGGTGTTAAATCCAAGGGCAATGTCCACTTGCAATTTCCCATGAACAGAGATATTACCACCAGACACAGTTTGTAGAGAAACAGAGGGCGCTGTATAGAGGAGTCGGCTGTTCAGGCGACGAGCCACGTCCGTCCTTACGATCGTTACGTTCGCTCCCGAATCGACGATTAGACGACATGGAGTTCCGTTGATCTCCCCCTTCACGAATAAACCCTGGTTTCCTCCTTGTCGGGATGAAACGTGGAAACGACTTGTCGGGGCTTCACCTGTTCTACATTGCAGCTTCTGCCCTGCGAGATGACATCTTCTTAGATTCAGTTGTGGAGAATCCGTGGTAGTGTTATCCCTACTCTTTTTCAAATCAAGGCAGTTTCGTCGTAGATGCCCTTCCCGTTTGCAGTGCCAGCAAACGACTCTGGTCCTTCGATCCCTGGCTAAGGGATAGCTTGTCATCATTCTATCAATTTTGCTTTCCAGTTCTCGAAGCTTACTGGTGACAAAGTCAGAAGAATCCTCGGCTAAGGCACCACGCACATATCGTCGGTCTTTTCCAGAAGGTAGCTGCGCGGCTTCCACTCTCATGGCGTACACGAGGGCCGACTTCAGGTTTTTGTTTTGGGATAACCTTACCGCCTGCTGCACATCGGGATCTTGAATAGCGTCGATGAAATACTGCAGAGAAAGATCGTCTCATACATCCGGGGGACAGTCAGGGAAAGCGAGGAGCGACAGTCTTTCTATATCCGATGCCAATTCTTGAAGAGTTTCATTGGCCTTCTGCTGTCTCACTTTCAGTTGCAGTCTGTTGTAATCCTTTAGATGCTGCTCCCCAAACCTTAACTTCAACGCACTTGCCAGCGCCACGAATTCTCCCCGCTTCTCTTCAGGTAGTGTCTGTAACATGTCAGCAGCTTCACCTCGAAGAGATGCTGCGAGATGGAATGCCTTCGAAGTATCGTCCCAACCATTCGCAGAAGCAATAATTTCAAACTGCGTTTGATAAACGCGCCAAGACGACCTCCCATCAAAAGTGGCTACTTTGATGTTGGAATGTGGCGCAATGAAGGGAGTGGAAACATTATCCCATTTAGGCGTTGCAACGGTCATAGCTTCCCCCGTTTCAATTTTCCGTAGCCTTTCTTCAACAGCGTCATGAAACTTTTCCTGTTCCTCTTTCATGGTGGAAACCTTTTCTTCGATTTCATTCCTCACAGTCACAAGATCTCCTTTCATTGTAGAAACCTTTTCTCCCAAGCAGTCAACTTTCCCATTAACCGCCTCAAAACTCTCACTGATTTCTTTTCTTACTTCACTCAGAACACCTTCTTTTACCGATTGTAGAACACTTGTAGTAGTCTCTATTATCGTAGATTAAACCATTGTAGTCAGTTCGGATTGCATTTCTTCTTTAATCCCAATTATAGCTGCTGATGTGGATTCTCGGCAGGTGGCGATTGCAGCGGCGAGTTCGGCATTTGTCGTTTCTTGACGGGCTTGACCAGCGGCGATTGTAGCGGCGAGTTCGGCATTTGTCGTTTCTTGACGGGCTTGACCAGCGGCGATTGTAGGGGCGAGTTCGGCATTTGTCGTTTCTTGACGGGCTTGACCAGCGGCGATTGTAGCGGCGGTTGATTCTTGTCCGGCTTTTATTTCAGCGGCGGTGGTTTCCTGTTGGGCCTTCATTCCAACAATCATTTCCATCAACTGCTTCATTTGGTCTTCCATCATTCCTCTAGTTGTCGGCATTCAAAATTACGAGATCCCACTTCTGACACCACTGTTATGAATTTTTCCACTGAGGCAATGATGGCACAGTTTTTACAGTATAAAAATATTTATTCTCTCTTCAGAAAACTCACAAAATTTATCCACAGGCAACAGTGTAATCGCTCACAAGCTTCAACACAAGCTTTAGCAAAAAACAACTTCGAATACAGCGATTATACAAGCTCACTCCAATAGGTAAACAAAGCGATAAGCTTTCATCGAAGTCCAAAATCAATCTGAAAACTTTCCCGTTCTCCAGTCTTTTATATACAAGCGCGTGAGACATTCTCGAAATTTCCAGCCAATTCATCGGAAAAGAATTATCTCGAAACTTCTCGATTGCTTTAGGTGTTGCCACCTTTTTCTAACTTGTATAATCGCTATTAATTAATAAATAAAATAAGATAAAAATAAATTACAATAGAATTTTGAAATAATACTTCACTATTTACAATATATACAGACAATTTGTGCAACAATAACTACTCCCATTACCTTACAAATCGCTAGTATTAAGTAAAATATTAAACACGCGCTTGAAAAACGGCTGGAGAAAATTTCATGTTCGTGACACGTGATATTTTTGTAGATAAACACTGTAGTGTAGCATTTATCTATCAAAAGACAAAAAGATCACGTAACTTGGAAATGAATCTCACTGTACAGAAAATGGTACACGTGTCAAGCAACTGAATTCGAAAATAATAGAAAAACTAATCTCTCTATATATAAGGCAAAGCCCTCACTGACTCACTCATCACTAATTCTCCCACTTCCCACATAGTCACAACTCTAAAAATCGGCACAAATATCAACAACGGTAAAAATAGAAAAAGTAAGCTATTCCGATCTCGATTAACCCACTTTAAGGGGTCGAAAAGGGGTTAAACGTTCCAAACGGGGGACATTCGAAAATCCTACTTCCCACATAAGTAGTTAGAAATTGGGCATCCGGGGCCAGGGCGGTATGCGGTATGGGATGAGGGATGATGACGTCACCGGAAGGGGCGTGACCGGATATGACGTCACAGGAAGTGACATCACCGGATATGCCGTCACCGGAAATCACGTGATTGGAAGTGGAGTGGAGTTGTTTCCTTCCTGCTGCTGTTTTAGTTTCGGTTTCATTATAAGCTGTTTGTGTATGACGTCACAGTGTGAATGACGTCATAATGTGTTTTATATCAAAGTTTTGAGCGGTGGCAACACTTTTTTAGTTTCGGTTTATCTTTCAGACGGGGTTGAGTTGTTCTAGGACTGCTTCTTAGTGAATAAGTTAGAGTGATAGGCTTTTATTGCGTGACGTCACAGTAGATATGACGTCATAATTTGTTTTATATCAAAGTTTTTGAGCGGTGGCAACACTTTTTAGTTTTTGTTTCCAGTTAACTGGAGTTGAGTTGTTCTAGGGCTGCTTCTTAACGAATAAGTTAGAGTTATAGATATTTTTACTAGTGACGTCACAGTGAGTATGACGTCATAACTTGTTTTATATCAAAGTTTTGAGCGGTGGCAACACTTTTTTAGTTTCGATTTACCTTTCAGGTGGAGTTGATGTTCTAGGGCTGCTTCTAAATGATTAAGTTAGAGTTATAGGTATTTTTGACTAGTGACGTCACAGTGGGTATGACGTCATTCATGATTTTACAAAATTTACTTTTAAGACGATGGCAGCAGTAGGAATATGCTAAGTTTTAGGCGGGATGGAGTTGAGTTGTTCTAGGGCTACTTTTAAGTGAATAACTTAGAGTGATAGGCTGTTTTACCAGTGACGTCACAGTGTTAATGTAGTGGGGATGACGTCACGATTTGCTTTATATCAAAGTTTAAGGAATGGCAACATCTTGTATCCTGATATAGCTAAGTCTCCTTTGATTGGTTGAAATAAAAGCTCACTTCTAAATGGTTAAAATATGTCACGTGATTTCAAATGCTCTTCTCATTGACTATACAGTTTAGTAAGACAGTTTTCTACTAAGTTTAATGTAATTGCGGCGCCATCTAGTGGTAGGAAGGAATATAAATTACATAGTTTATAACTTTTCATGCTTAATCATTAAAAACTTCAAATACATGCAAAGATAATATACTAACACAAATGCGTAAAGTTTCGGATTGAGTGGATTTTTTTTTCTATAAGTGCTTAACACATTTAAACTAATGTTGAGAGATATAATCGCAAGACACTTTTAAGGAATCAGGTTTAATCAAGGTTAGACACATAAAGTCTCATTATTTTCTCAATAACAGTATGAAATGTAAATATGAATTAAAATTTATGAGAAAAAAAAATTTAAACTTTGATATCTTAACGTGAAAATTTCTTTTACAGAGCTTAACATGTCATTAAAAAGTTTTTTTCTTTTATTGTCATAGTTTTTGAGGGATTGAATACACAACAAAAGAACTTAGACTAGAATTAATTTTCAATATTCAGCAACTGAAACCCATTATGGAAGTTAAAGCAATGATTTTACAATTATTTTTAGGTTGAGTTAGTCTGACCCTGTTGAAGGGATTAGTAGTTGTAGTGTGTTCACACGTGAGTTTGCAATACAATATTAGTAATATACATTTCCAAAAAAAAACGAAATATTTATCACTTTGAATAGAAAAACGACGATTTTTTTTTTATTTATGTAAGTATTATTCTCAATTTTGTAAATTTTAAATGTATTATCCATATTTTATTGAAGAATTTATATTTTTTTTCTTCTTCTTTCAGAATGGTTTAGGAAAAACATTTCATTTTAGTCAGAACAATGTTTTCAAAGAGATGGAAATACGCAACTTTTCGATATATCAACATTCAAATACTTTGAAATTGATTCTATTTGTTACAACCGGTTGTAATTTAAAGCTATACTGTACTATGCGAGCGATATTATATATCTTAGCTACTTACTGTCTATGTTAAAATTTATATTACCATTAAACTTGTTAGAAATTAATATGTCTATGTTAGTTATATTAATCAAGATAGTTTTTATTGTACAATGATACTTACTTAAGTTGATGAATGGCAACACAGAACTAGCTGCTAATGCTGAATAGATATGTGATAACTGATTTTGGATACTCTAATGTTTAAATAAGAGAGAAAAAGTAACATACTTGAACATCTTACAACTAAGAATTCAAAAGTGAACATGAAAATTTACTTTACGAATAAATATCATGTCTTTAAAATGTGTACGAATATCACTAAATAAGAGAAAAAAGTAACATACTTAAACTATTTACGACAAATAACTTTAAAATTAACGAAAAAAAACTTACTTTACACATAAAAATCACTTTAAAATGTGTAAAAATATCGCTAAATAAGAGAAAAAAAGTAACTTATTTAAAATTTCTAAGATAAATATTTAACCTTTACGCGAAAATGCCCTTCATGTATAAAAATCACGACTTTAAAATATAACATGCAAGAGAAAAGTAACGTACTTAAACTTTCTACGACAAATAACTTTAACATTAACGTAAAATTTTACTTTACACATAAAAATCCCGATATTAAAATATGTAGAAATATCGCTAAATAAAAGAAAAAAAGTAACACACTTAAACTTTGTACGACAAATAACTTTGACATTAACGTAAAAAATGTTCTTCACATATAAAAATCACGACTTTAAATTTGAAATGTAGGATGAAAGTATAACATACCTACAATTTCTACGAAAAAGAATTCAAACATTGCCGTTCATGTCTTTAAAATGTATAATGACAACTCTAACTTTTAGAAAAAAGAAACACTAAAAATTTACAAGGTTTTTTGGTCAGTTTGTGGTTGTTTTGCATATTATTCAGTTTGATACCAACTGAGATGACATAATATAAATTGTTAAATGTGCTATAGTTTTAATATGTGTTCCCACTTAAAAGCATGTTTGATTTTAAATTTTGTTTAAACTTTCTCCTAAAAAATTTTATAGCGGACCTCAGTGCATTTTTTTTTTTTTATTTCTGATAAAGTACTTCGAAACATTCACATCTTTCAATGTTGTATCTTCTATATTTCCAGTAAAACTTCTCACATTATACATGAATTTCAAGAAATTTGCTATGTCTAAGTTTGGTATTTTTTTTTAATGTACAGATATTTCATCATTGTCATTCTATGATAAGATATCAAGTTGGTTCTTAATAAACAAGAGTGTATTTTCTTGTCATAAGCAAGAAAAACGAAGTTAATATAAGTCAATGATAATTCTCATTTATGAATTTCTTGTCGTCTTCAACTTTTTTCAACACATTTCACTCAACTTCTATTTTCACTTCATCTATCACTTTGTCATACTTCTTTACAGTTATAGTATGTATCAGTTCAAGTCACTGTTTAAATTTACGTCATTGATTTATTCAGTTCACTCAATCTCTTAGGTCATAATAATTTCATTAAATTTATAAGATTCAACAAAAAAAAAACCTACTCATTACACATGAACTTAATATTATTGCACTGGGAAGAACTATAGAAATTTGGACAATAAAAATCTATTACAACAGCTAATAAATTCAATTTTCGACAAGCATGATAGGATATAAAAATTGTATTTTTTCGTTTTTCTGCTAAAGTTTAAGTTCTCTGTTAGACAATAAAACGTTTGCCTAGAATAAAATCATAAATTATTCATCATTTATGTACCAACAGTAAAATTATCATTTACATTTTTGTAGATTTTTCTTTTTAACATGATAATGTCTTACATGTAAAGTTTATTTAATAGTAATTTCCGACTTGAAAATGTAGATAGCATTTATTTTCGATGAGTTTGATTTCAACTGACCAATATATTTCAACATTCAAAGCACATGCGAGTTATGTGAATAAACCATATGCAACTTAGCTAAATTTAAGTAATTAAGTTGTGAAGTTTTATCTTTGCCATAGAAAATATATTTATTTTTACTGATTTTTGTTAAGTGCTAAGACGATCTTTTACAAAGTATGTCTTCTTGCAACATGAGAAAAGATGCGAAATGATAATTACTTCTCTGGTATGCTTTCAATTCCTTGAGAAATACATTTAGCTTAACTACAAGACTTGTTCCGATTCTGAAGTATGCTATTTCCTATCGTAATTTATAATTTTACATGATACTTGGTTTAAAAGTTGAAAAAGTTTGCACAAATTTCCTATGTAAGTTCTGCTTCACTGACAAGTTATCGGTCACAAGCAATAAAAATTTCACTTTGTTTGACTAATGTTATGTATGTGTTAATTATCATGAGTAATATCAGTTTTATTTGTGTCTTTCGAAAGCGAGCATTCATAAATTTAAAAGGATATTTCAAACTATTTTCAAAATATAAGTATCTTTTACAAGTTTTTTCCGGAATGAACTTTGCTCAGTTATATTAATATTGAATATTCATCTTACAAAATAAGCCTCTTGTAAAACACATTCCGTTTCAGTTTTTCTGAAATTTATGTATAAGTTATTTAGAAATTATGGGTGGAAGTTAAAAATCTCTATATTAATGATATATTGTCAGCACCTCTCAAATAAAAAAAATTCATGTATAATTTAGTTTGTCCAGATGATGTTCAATTTTTCGTAGTAACAAACTCTACATTTTCCAAATTTATGCTAGTTTTTCACAAGATAAAAAAAATATTCTTTAAGTTTGCCTAGCAAACTTTTTTCAGTATTTAAATTTTCTAAGTATATTCCATCACATGAGTAGTTAACTATTTCCACTAAGGAAAATATCTTATTATTTTAGTTTGTTTGATTGATGTTAGATTTTTATGTTTCTGATTGGTGATTTGCATATACAGTTTTAAAAACTTTACACAATTCGTAACATATATGTTAGAAATAATAGTATATCGCATCTGAGATTGAAAAAATTTATAACTATTATCATGTAAAGAAGGTTAAATTTTAAAAACATGTCGTTGAATATGAGTGTTACCATGAAAAAAGTTAACTAAATTACTTGTGATTTCCTTTCAGAGTATAAAAAGTTATATAGTTTACATATAATTCGCAAGTTTCTTTCAATTTATCTTAAGATGTTTTAAAAGTCTTGCAGGTGATTTTTAAAACTTAAATGCATATCTACAATGTATTTAATATCTACAATTTATTTAATATTTCCCCCCAATTCACCTTTCTTAGATAAGTAAAATAAACCTTAGTCAGCATGTATTGCACGAGTTAATACGACACCTTAACGTATATTATTACAAAGTAAATTGTCTAAGTCTTTCTTGAAGTAACATAAATTTCCAACTTGCATTGATTTTCCGATTGAAAAGTAGAGGTGAATTTTTTTCCTTGGAGTATCTATAACTAGTATTTATTTTAAATCTCTTACTATTTTTCTTCTATGTAACAATTTTGTTAAGTTTTACCCGTATTGTAGCATATAATCTCACTGAGTTTGAACAATATTCAATGTTTTAGACAATAGAAAAGTTTTCAAGTAGAAATGATCTTAAATTCTCCAAGTGAATCATACTTTTTGGAAGAAAGTCCATGCGAATTCTACCTTCACTTACTAATGTGTCTTTGAAATCCACTTCATTCATTCCAAGTTTTAACAAACATTTCATTATGAAAAAGGAAAAGTAGGAAAACGATAATCTCGAAGACCTGCTGACACACCGCAGCATCACCCGCTGCTTGCGCGTCGATGCTGTTGTTCTTGCTGTACAAGTCTCCCGACCTGTTTGAACAAGTTTTAGCGTGACTCATCCTCCGGTCTAAAAATACCGGCAAGTGGCGTATCACCTACCGCTAACCTGGTTGGCTAATTACCGTCACATGCTTATCATCCCGTTTAAAGACGTGAATTTTACATGTAAAGTAAATTTTTAAGCTAACGCTTAAATTCTTTGCTATAGAAAGTTCAAGTATGTTATTTTTTTCTCTTATATGTTACATTTTAAACACATGATATGAAATATTTACGTTATGCTTATCTTAGAAATTTTTGAGTATGTTACTTTTTCTTTTATTTAACATTAACCTAAGAGTTTAATTGTATATGAGAAGTAAATTGTCACGTTAAAGTTTAAAGACATGATATTTATATGTGAAGTAAATTTTCGTGTAAAGGTTAAAATTCTTTATCTTTGAAATTTTTATTCTGTTAAATTTCCCATTATTTAACATTAACCTAAGAAAATAATTGTGTATGAAATTTTCGCGTATTGTTTAAATTGTTGTCGAAGAAAGTTTAAGTATGTTATTTTTTTTTTCTTCTCTAATTTAGCATTATTCTTACACATTTTAAAGATAAAAATGTTATGTGTGAAATAAATTTTCGCGTATTGTTTCAATTCCTTACCCTATAAATTTTTAATATTTCTTTTTCTCTAATTTAGCGTTATTCTTACACATTTGAAAGACATAATTTTTATATGTGAGGTAAATTTTCGCGTATTATTTGAATTCTTTGCCTTATAAATTTTTAGAGTTTTTTTTTATCTTATTTATCGTTGATATAAGAGTATGATAGTACATGTAAAGTTAATTTTAACGTTCAATTTTAAATTCTTTGCCTTGTAAATTTTTAGTGTTTCTTTTTTCTAAAAGTTAGAGTTGTCCTTATACATTTTAAAGACATGAACGGCAATGTTTGAATTCTTTGTCGTAGAAATTATAGGTATGTTATACTTTCATCCTACATTTCAAATTTAAAGTCGTGATTTTTATATGAGAAGAACATTTTTTACGTTAATGTCAAAGTTATTTGTCGTACAAAGTTTAAGTGTGTTACTTTTTTTCTTTTATTTAGCGATATTTCTACATATTTTAATATCGGGATTTTTATGTGTAAAGTAAAATTTTACGTTAATGTTAAAGTTATTTGTCGTAGAAAGTTTAAGTACGTTACTTTTCTCTTGCATGTTATATTTTAAAGTCGTGATTTTTATACATGAAGGGAATTTTCGCGTAAAGGTTAAATATTTATCTTAGAAATTTTAAGTAAGTTACTTTTTTTCTCTTATTTAGCGATATTTTTACACATTTTAAAGTGATTTTTATGTGTAAAGTAAGTTTTTTTTCGTTAATTTTAAAGTTATTTGTCGTAAAGAGTTTAAGTACGTTACTTTTTTCTGTTATTTAGTGATATTCGTACACATTTTAAAGACATGATATTTATTCGTAAAGTAAATTTTCATGTACACTTTTGAATTCTTAGTTGTAAGATGTTCAAGTATGTTACTTTTTCTCTCTTATTTAAACATTAGAGTATCCAAAATCAGTTATCACATATCTATTCAGTATTAGCAGCTAGTTCTGTGTTGCCATTCATCAACTTAAGTAAGTATCATTGTACAATAAAAACTATCTTGATTAATATAACTAACATAGACATATTAATGTCTAACAAGTTTAATGGTAAATATAAATTTTAACATAGACAGTAAGTAGCTAAGATATATAATATCGCTCGCATAGTACAGTATAGCTTTAAATTACAACCGGTTGTAACAAATAGAATCAATTTCAAAGTATTTGAAGGTTGATATATCGAAAAGTTGCGTATTTCCATCTCTTTGAAAACATTGTTCTGACTAAAATGAAATGTTTTTCCTAAACCATTCTGAAAGAAGAAGAAAAAATATATAAATTCTTCAATAAAATATGGATAATACATTTAAAATTTACAAAATTGAGAATAATACTTACATAAATAAAAAAAAAATCGTCGTTTTTCTATTCAAAGTGATAAATATTTCGTTTTTTTTGGAAATGTATATTACTAATATTGTATTGCAAACTCACGTGTGAACACACTACAACTACTAATCCCTTCAACAGGGTCAGACTAACTCAACCTAAAAATAATTGTAAAATCATTGCTTTAACTTCCATAATGGGTTTCAGTTGCTGAATATTGAAAATTAATTCTAGTCTAAGTTCTTTTGTTGTGTATTCAATCCCTCAAAAACTATGACAATAAAAGAAAAAAACTTTTTAATGACATGTTAAGCTCTGTAAAAGAAATTTTCACGTTAAGATATCAAAGTTTAAATTTTTTTTTCTCATAAATTTTAATTCATATTTACATTTCATACTGTTATTGAGAAAATAATGAGACTTAATGTGTCTAACATTGATTAAACCTGATTCCTTAAAAGTGTCTTGCGATTATATCTCTCAACATTAGTTTAAATGTGTTAAGCACTTATAGAAAAAAAAAATCCACTCAATCCGAAACTTTACGCATTTGTGTTAGTATATTATCTTTGCATGTATTTGAAGTTTTTAATGATTAAGCATGAAAAGTTATAAACTATGTAATTTATATTCCTTCCTACCACTAGATGGCGCCGCAATTACATTAAACTTAGTAGAAAACTGTCTTACTAAACTGTATACTCAATGAGAAGAGCATTTGAAATCACGTGACATATTCTAACCAATCAGAAGTGAGCTTTTATTTCAACCAATCAAAGGAGACTTAGCTATATCAGGATACAAGATGTTGCCATTCCTTAAACTTTGATATAAAGCAAATCGTGACGTCATTCCCACTACATTAACACTGTGACGTCACTGGTAAAACAGCCTATCACTCTAAGTTATACACTTAAAAGTAGCCCTAGAACAACTCAACTCCATCCCGCCTAAAACTTAGCATATTCCTACTGCTGCCATCGTCTTAAAAGTAAATTTTGTAAAATCATGAATGACGTCATACCCACTGTGACGTCACTAGTCAAAAATACCTATAACTCTAACTTATTCATTTAGAAGCAGCCCTAGAACATCAACTCCACCTGAAAGGTAAATCGAAACTAAAAAAGTGTTGCCACCGCTCAAACCCTAATAACCATGTGACGAGTATGTGACGAAAAGCGATATCGCATAGAGATCACGCGATGTCACGGCGATATCACACAGGGGTCACATAGTCGTTCAATGTCCGTTTTAGAGGGGGTTTTGCGACGTAACTTTGTGATATCGCTGCGATATCGCTTTTCGTCACATTGTGACATTGGGGACGAATTTGCGATTTTTGCGATATCGCATTGTGATCTGTATGTGATCTTAGTGATTTTGGCGACATCTATGTGATTTATGTGATCTTCGCAACGAAAGCTTTGTCACTGCGATATCGCTTTGTGACCTAAATGTGATCTTAGTGATTTTGGCGACATCCGTGTGATTTATGCGATCTTTGCAACGAAAGCTTTGTCACTGCGATATCGCTTTGTGACCTAAATGTGATCTTAGTGATTTTGGCGACATCCGTGTGATTTATGCGATCTTCGCAACGAAAGCTTTGTCACTGCGATATCGCTTTGTGACCTAAATGTGATCTTAGTGATTTTTGCGACATCCGTGTGATTTATGCGATTTTCGCAACGAAAGCTTTGTCGCTGCGATGTCACATTGTGACCTAAATGTGATCTTAGTGATTTTGGCGACATCCGTGTGATTTATGCGATCTTCGCAACGAAAGCTTTGTCACTGCGATGTCACATTGTGATCTGTATGTGATCTTAGTGATTTTGGCGACATCCTTGTGATTTATGCGATCTTCGCAACGAAAGCTTTGTCACTGCGATATCGCTTTGTGACCTAAATGTGATCTTAGTGATTTTGGCGACATCCGTGTGATTTATGCGATTTTCGCAACGAAAGCTTTGTCACATTGTGATCTGTATGTGATCTTAGTGATTTTGGCGACATCCGTGTGATTTATGCGATTTTCGCAACGAAAGCTTTGTCACTGCGATGTCACATTGTGATCTGTATGTGATCTTAGTGATTTTGGCGACATCCTTGTGATTTATGCGATCTTCGCAACGAAAGCTTTGTCACTGCGATATCGCTTTGTGACCTAAATGTGATCTTAGTGATTTTGGCGACATCCGTGTGATTTATGCGATTTTCGCAACGAAAGCTTTGTTGCTGCGATGTCATATTGTGATCTGTATGTGATCTTAGTGATTTTGGCGACATCCGTGTGATTTATGCGATCTTCGCAACGAAAGCTTTGTCACTGCGATATCGCTTTGTGACCTAAATGTGATCTCAGTGATTTTGGCGACATCCGTGTGATTTATGCGATCTTCGCAACGAAAGCTTTGTCACTGCGATATCGCTTTGTGACCTAAATGTGATCTTAGTGATTTTGGCGACATCCGTGTGATTTATGCGATTTTCGCAACGAAAGCTTTGTTGCTGCGATGTCACATTGTGATCTGTATGTGATCTTAGTGATTTTGGCGACATCCGTGTGATTTATGCGACTTTCGCAAAGAAAGCTTTGTCGCTGCGATGTCACATTGTGATCTTAGTGATTTTGGCGACATCTATGTGATTTTCACAACAAAAGCCTTGTTCCTGCAACATAATTATACAAAAAATTCACAATTAATTTTTTTATCAACTACCTATATCTGCTTCAAGTACCTACTCTCACTATGAAGAGGCTCAGTATCTTTTCTTTACGTCAAATATTTTCTAATACTATGGTAATATAATTTATACTATCAAGGCCAGTCATTACTTTAATGACTGGCCTTAATGGTATAATCATAGTATTAGAAAATATTTGAATATTTTCTAAAAGTATGAACTTTTCTAAACTTAATATACATGAACTTAATGGTATAATAAATTAAAGAATCATAGCATTAGAAAATATTTTTTCGTCTTCAACAAGACTTTGGGAAGTAAAAACTAGTCTCCTATATTAAAAACCAATGAAACAGTTAACTACCTAATTAGCCTTTAACCAAGAGAATTTATCCATTCCAATAGATTTCTCAGCTAAATATATACCTTAAAAATAAGACAAAACATGACTAAATCTATTAAAGCACAATGTAATGTATCTCATACATCTCAATTTTTCTTTTTCAGATTACAATGTTGTTTTGCCATTTTGTGCAAATCTTCTCCTTTATAAGTTTAGCATAAAAGAAAAATACAAAACTAAAAACAGGTTGAACAAATCAAGCAAAAATGGAAATATGCAATTAAAATAAGAGTAAAAACATAAAAAGGTAATAAGTTTATTTTATTGAACACAAAGCAAACATATTCTTTGTTACACTAAATATTGCAGAATGCTTTTCTTTTCAGCAAGGTATCTGTCCATCTGACTGCCAGGAATTAAGCCACTTCCTTTAATGTAGCCTATTCTTTCTTCGTGTTTCAGAGCATTAGGTGTAGGCTTTGGACCTAGAAAATAAAAAATAGGTTATTCTTAAATTTTAGTTTAAAATACACCATTTTTAAAATTGCCACTCACAATACAATTTTAAAAATCTAATGCAATTATAGCACAAGATGCTAGTTAATAAAAATAAAAACAGAAATTCTGTGCCAACTTTAAGTATTCATAACAAGGTTATATAATAGTAATTAAAATGTGTAATGCCAACATAAATAATTGATAATTACACTCAATTTTGATATTGTTACAAGTGATTATTTACAGCTTCCATCACTGTAATCCATTAATTGCTAAAAAATTAATTTGGAATATTATGACTTACTATTTTCTGATTTTTTTATTTATTTTTAATATTTTTCCCCTTACCTTTGTAAAACTAAAACTGATAAATGGTATACCAATTAAAAAGCTAAAACACCTCTGCTTCTGACAAATAGTTTATTTACAATTGCACATATTGCTATCTGTTTGACAAACAATTTATTGTTTTTGGCTTTCAATGAATATGCAGTAGGAAATATGTTAACTCGATCTGGAAATGATCCTCTTTTCACTTGTGAGACTTAAAACTAAAAAAAAAATTGTTTTAAAACAGTTTTTAATTTTAAACATTTCCCTCCATTATTTCTTAAAAAATATAACTTATATATTAAAAAAGTTCCATTGAATTGAATAATGGATTCATAAGATACAATTTATCACTAGACGACCAGATATCCGAGCCATGCCAAGTTCTGTCTTTCAAATCAAGGTTCAATACATATCTTAGTAAAAGAATACAATACCTAACGCTGATATTTATGTTTATCTATGACTCACTCTGATAACAGAGGTTTTATCAGACTAATACTTCCTAATTAGTGAAAAAAAAAATTCCATTTTTAATTATTGCTAAAAAATTGACTTGTTACTGAAAGTTGTTACGTCCAACAACCATTTGGGACCTCTAATTCCCCAAAATTGATATTTAAGAACACTATTATTAAAAGCAATAAATTTGGCAACAGTAAGTGATTTTAAAAAAATAAGGCAATTTGAGGGGCTTCAAACGACTGTTCGAAGAAGATGCCTGCTATACTTTTTGTTACTTTTAGAGTTTTGCAACAAAAGATAAAATAAAAAATTATAGAGTGCTTTTATTTTACTATCTAATTGTCTATCATTAGAAATTTTATACAAAAACTAGTTATATCACAGAATAACTAGACAACTGTTATAACTAATTATTTCACAATTTAACCTCTACGATATGTTGTTTCAAACTTTGCTTAAAGTACTTCAGTCCTTATATAGAAAAACTAATTTCACTTTCATACATTGACAATAACACACGCATAACATATATGGTCCAATTAGAGAATTCAAAAGCTAAAAAAAAAAACATCCACAGACTTAACTTTTTCCTTAGTGGCATTATCTTGATACAATCCACGAGGAACCTGTCAAAAGCCTTTTGACCTTTCTTAAGGAATCTGGTTTTCTTTGACAGGGGGTCGTAAAATAAAGGGGTTGGTGCAATATTCCCTAGTGGAATCAGCACCTAGGCTCAACTGACCTCCCCATTTACTATATGACTATGACTATGACTAGTGGCATTATTGTATTTCTTCTAAATCAATTACATTTTATAGAAGATTTATCTGAAGACTACAATTTCTTGAAATTTGAAAGAAATTAATGCTGTTATGTTCAATTAGTATTGCAAAATGTTGACAGCAGCCATACTTAACCATCTATGTAACACTGTTCTTGCTTCATGGATTACATAAATATTTTTAGGTATATATATATTTAGATATACAAACAAAATAAAATGAAAAACGGCAGAAATTTGGAATTTCATCAGGGGGCAACTTTCAGGGTGTTTAGCAACTTGGAACTTCAAAAAAAGGGACTAAGGGACCAAAAGTTTGAAAAAAAGGTACTTGTAAAAAAAAAAGGGACTTTTACACAAAATTTGTTTTTATAGCATAGAAAAAAATGCCTAGTATTCAGTACTTACAATTTAAGGGGTTGAATTAAAAATTATTTGTCCAAGTGTAAACTTTGCACTCCAAACATTCATCTGGAATGCCTATTAAAAAGAAAAGAATTAATTATTGACTGTATATTAGTAAAAAAAACACTGAAAATTATGATTACCACATTTTTAAAATTGTAAACAGACAGAACGCAAATAACAATTTTGGAGTGCAAATTTCACCTTTGCATCGGATTATTTCAACACATGATTGAACACTAGAATTCTTACGATCTGCAGAAAACCTATATTTAACACCAAAAAGTGCTTATTCATTCGAACTAAGAAGAGAGCTACTTAAAAACATGCACGACCATCTTTTTCATTGAGAGTTAAAAACATTCTCTCATTCCATCAGGTGGATAACCTTAGAGTTATTCCTCCAACTTTCCCCATTTCACCTTGGCATCATCATGAAACTACAATTTTTAACCCTTTCTCAAATTTTAAAAAGTCTGAAACCCCTGATACTGTTTTTAAAAGTATCTTTTATGATCATCGTAATAATTTTTCTCATTTCAAATCTATTTTTACTGATGGCTCAAAAAGCCAGGGCTACGTGGGTTCGGCTGCTGTTAACGACAATGTTACCTTGTCGATAGAGCTACATCCCAGCTGCACAATTTTTTTCAGCTGAATCCCTGCTCTAGATTGCTAGCTCTGGATTTTGTTTAAAAAAACTCATATAAAATGTGAATTATTTACACGGATTCTAAGAGCTGTCTAGACGCTCTTGGCAATCCTTTTTCACAAAATCATCCATTCATTAGGGAAATTTTAACCCATCATTCCAGACTTTTAAACAAAGGTTTTCAATCTTCTTTTGTTGGATCCCTGGTCACTTGGGTATCATGGGTAATGAGGGCTCCGATGTTATTGCTCAAGCTGCATCCGGAACTGTGACCAATGTGCTTTATCTTGATGATGCTTTAAAAGTATGTGCAAAGGCTCTCTTCGGCACATGGCAGGCCATGTGGGACACAGAGCCCAAAACAAACTACGCACTTTGCAGCTTTACCCATGTTCACCTTCTGCTGGCAGAAGATGCACCCACATGTTCCTTGTGTAATATTAATTTTTCAGTTTATCATATTTTAACAGAATGCCCATCTTTTAATGCAATAAGGCAACACCTTTTTAAAACATGTCATCCCTCATTATCTTCACTGTTAGATTCACCACCTCATACTAACCTTTTTAAATTTTTACAAGCGATTGGTTTTTATCACCTCATATAATTTATTGATTTTTAAAAATACTTTATTCAAACTTTAGTCCAGATTCTAAAAAATTTTAAACTGGCTATAACTCTTTCTTTTTGAAATAATTTTTAAGGATTACTTGGTTTCGGCGCAGTATGGCCTTGAAGTTGCTCTTGCGCCAGAAAAAAACTAAACCAAACCGATTACATGATCTTTGACCTTGACGATTCGATATAGAACCAAACCAGTTCTGTAAACAGCATTCAACCAATCAACGCTGATTCATCGTAACTGGACATGACAGGGATTCCTGGTCTGCTTATCTTTCCTCTTGCGTTCGACAAAGAAGGAAAAAAGCGAAATGGCGTGTTTTGGTCACGTGGTACAAATATATTTTAAAAAAAGGGACTAAAGGGACCAAATGTTAAAAAAAGGGGACAAAAGGGACCAAAATGAAAAAAAGGTACTTTAAGGGACTAAGGGACCAATGCTAAACGCCCTGAACTTTTTAACCTATGTGGGGAAATTAAATTTCATATGTACTGGTAATTTTTTATAGCTTTTTTTATATCTGGTATAGCTTTGATGTTTTTGATTTTACATTTGTAATTTCATTTTTTTCTTTTTGTTATGTATGTATATATATACACATACATATACTGGGTGGCCCAGCGGGTAATGTTTACAACAAAGTCCAATAGATGGCGCTAGGTGCACGTGAGTGAAGTCAAACTTGGTGCGCATGCTTCGGTGAGTGGGCAATTGTAAATGTGATGTTCCTTCCTCTACTCGAAAAATTTCTTGTGTAGTGTGTAATATCCTCGCAAGGTGTGTTTGGCCCTATTTTCATCGATGGAAGCGCGGCGAATTACAGAAAGTTCCTGGACGAGGAGTTCATCCCTTTTCTTCATGGTCGATTACTACCTATGGGGTTATTTGAAGAGTAAAGTGTGGCAGACAAGTCCTACGAACCTTCCAGAACTGAAAACCGCCATTACAACTGTTGTCGACACGATTGACAGTGAGACCTGCTTACGAGTAATGGTTGGATTCCAGAACCGCCTAACTACTGTCCTTGTTAAAGATGGCGGGCACTTCGAACCTCTTTATCATTAATTGCCCAATATGTCCATTCAATAAACGTCATTAAATTCTTCTCATGTCTCTTATTTGGTTTTATTTTTTCATTTGTTTCAAACATTACCCGCTGGGCCACCCAGTATACACATACATATATATACATACATATATATATATCTATATGCATATATATACACATATACATACATATATATATATATACATATACACATATATGTAATTGTGTTAGGACCATGTCTGTTACTGTTACATGTAATTATTAATATTTGTTTTATTAACATTTGTTTTAATGTTATGCGTGCTATTTTTGAAATAAAATTATTTTGAACATTATGTAATGATTTATTTTTACAGTTAAAAAATACATATATATAATTTTTATTCAAATTTGATTAGTTCAGAGATAAGTAAGAAGCAGATATTATAAGTAATTTTAATTGTGGTTCATTGGAGCAAAATTAAATTTTTGTACAGAATAATCCTCTGCATATAAAAGGAAAGTTTAATTTTTCACAAAATGATATTCTACCTACTAAAAGATGATACATAGTGTAACAGTAGTTGGAAACTCATAAAGCCAATACTTGGAAAATATTATAGTTTTAACTTTTTCTTTTCATTAAATGAGAGTTTCTATAATGCATATACTCTTAAACTTTACAGTGTTAATAAAACTAAACACATTCATGTGAAAAAAATATGTGTCAAAACAAGCGCTTAGGAAAGTAGGCAGGATACATTCGCTTCCAAATTTTTTGTTATCTATTAAAATACAAAAATCAATCATTTGTTTTGCTTAAAATTGCAACTTTAAATGGTATTTTGAATTTGAATTTCATAACTCCTTCCGAAAAATATGAGCAATATGAATGTGAATATATATGTGAATATGAAAAATATGAGCAATACTGTTTTAACATGGGTGTTCCCCATTGTTACCACATGATAGTGTTCACTTTTACCAATGTTGTTTAAATATGAATCTTCCACATGAGTGTTCAATCTTGATTCTTGCCAATGTTGTTTCAAGACATACTTTCCAGAAAATCTGTTTCTACAGCACTAGTTCTTGGGCTCAAGAACTATAGTGCTGTAAAAACAGCATTATGGGATGTGTGTCTTGAAACAACATTGGCAAGATTCAATATTGAACACTCATGTGGAAGATTCATGTTTAAACAACATTGGTAAAAGTGAACACTATCATGTGGTAACAATGGGATACATCCATGTTGAAACAACATTGACATTCAACGTGGAAACCACATGGGCAAAAATGAACACTCATGTGGAAACAATGTGACAAATCCACGTTGAACCAATATTGACATTCAACATTGAAACCACGTGGGCAATAGCTAGCATGTGGAAGCAGTGTGATATATCTACGTAGAAACAACGTTGGCACTCAACATTGTATCCACGCTCCTTTAAGTGAACACTTCCGCTTGAAAACAACGTTGCAGTTCCACGTTGAAACAACATTGTGCATGTTGGTATTTAACGTTGACACCACATTGAAACAACATGGTTGCGTTGCTTGGGATATATATACATACATAAATACATATAGTAATTTCAAAACAATAAAGAATTTAAATTGAAATATTTTTAGTTAAAAATTAATATTGTGCATGGATAGTCAATGGAATTGAAGTTAATGATTCAAATATATTTGAATCATAAGCAAATTGAAATTGTCTAGAGTTTTAGTCGAGAGTTTAGTGATTTTATAGACTTTTAGATATATAGATTTTATAGACATGTGAATTTATAGAATAGAGACCAGGTAGTCTCTATTCTATAAATTCTATTCGACTATTATGAAAAGAATGTTTTTTATGCACACTTTTCCTGCACAAAAATTATAAAATGAGTAAAACTACATGAACAATAATGGCATTTTTCATTTAAAAAATTTTAGCCAGAAAACTAGTTTTGCTATCAAAAGAGTAATTTACCTGTTGACTATTATAATCGTCTTCAGCTCCATGTTGTCTTTTCATTGTTCTTGCTTTATCCATCTGGTTTAGCAGGTTCTTGTCCCATGTCAGATACTTCTCCATGAACCATCAACTAAATTCTCCCCAAAGGTGCTTTTGAGAAACTTTCTCTCAAATATGGCAAGGACCTATTGACTACAAAATAGTAAAAATTAGGTGACTGATTTTTTGGATAACAGATCATTTATATGATAAAATGTGGTACCAGCATCATAACAGCCATATGAAACCAGGAAAGAATGCTATTAAACACAAAACTATAGATATTTTATATCACAGGTTTTACAAATAACCTTACTTAAGAGTAATATTACACTAAAGTAGGTCTGAACCTAAAGTTTAGAAAAAGTTATACATTTTGAATTGATGATCATTAACACGAGATGAAACATTTTGAATAGTGAATTTTCATCATCGGTCATCACAGCTTCACATGTAGCTCGGATATCAGCAAGGCACTTTTACCAAAATACGATGATTGCTAAGATACATTCAAAAAGGAAATAAGATATATGTTATATGAATTAAACTAGAGATGATGTCTTGACTAAGCTGCAGTATGCTTATCGGATAACAGAAGAAGAGGTAAAATTATGCCTTGTTTAATAAGAAGACACGCAAGACATAATAATGTACAACCTCAAAAAAACAATTACCATATTTTTTATGGCATCACAATGTAAAAATAAAAACAATCAAGCTATTTCAATATGTTGCAAAAAGATACTAATCAAAAATTGATTTTAGCAATAAGTTTTCTATAATTCAACAAGATGAGGTTTAAAGTACCCACTTGTAACAAAACCAGGTTATATTATATACAGCTTGTATATGCTACTTAGAAAAGGTACTTTGCTATGCTATTGTGCTTTATTCTATCCATCATGATAAATAGCAGAGCATTTTTGTAACTTCCTATTAATTGAGGAGACATACCAAGAAAGCATACAAAATTTTTCATCAACAAATTTCCTGATGGAGCAGGGCAACCTATAAACTGGCATTTTTTTGTGGCCTCTTGAGGGAAGGGAGTAGTAGATGATAGATAGTTTATGAATTATGATGTTTTTACGGATGCAAATACCTTTGTTAAATATATTATATCAGCGGAATTTGCCAAAAATACAAAAACTAATGTCATTTTTTTTACAAAGAAAAAGTAGAAAATGCCTTGAGGAATTGGATAAGATCTGGAATTTAGCGGAGTTTTGGATAAGATCTGTGATGCGCAACCAATTCCA
The DNA here is from genome assembly GCA_963978545.1 of Linyphia triangularis. Taxonomy (NCBI): domain Eukaryota; kingdom Metazoa; phylum Arthropoda; class Arachnida; order Araneae; family Linyphiidae; genus Linyphia; species Linyphia triangularis. The sequence goes on along the minus strand of OZ021724.1, from coordinate 53,677,942 downwards.
CTAATACGGAGAGTGCATTGTGTCGTATCAGTTTCTTCATAAACCATAAACTGCTTAGTGACTTTTAATTACCCTCAAGGTAAAGTTGTCTATACATCAAAGAAAATGGAGAGTGATATTGTACAACAAGTAAAAAATAAAGTTATTGTCACATGATGAATATTACCTCAGGAAAGTGGTATGCTGCATATTGGAAAGAATAATCACTAGTTTATTGGCCGGGCACTTAACGTTAGTCTTAATGAAGACAAATTCTCATACATCTACCAAACTAAGCCATCTAAAAATCAGTTTTAAGAGGCTTAAACCTTTATTATCCAGCCACACCCCTCAACTGTGTATTACCGCATGATTTTTAACACATTGAATCAAAAGTTTGAAATTTGTAACTGCATATAGTATTTTGTTTATTATCTTATTTTTAGTTTACTTTTCATAAATATTTAAATGCTTAAGTTTATGTTCTGTGCTTAGTCACCATATTTATTTGATTGTAGACATATACTGTGGGTAAAAAAAGTCTCAGTACGGAAGTCAAAGTTACAAATAAATTAGCAAAATTTCTACTCTTTTGCTTCATATCTTCAGTAACTACTGAAATTATGTTTAATTTGGTTCTTTAAAATAACTTTAAAATAAATGTCTGTTTTTACAAAACGCAGCAAGTATTTAAATTGAAATACTTGGGAGATATTGCTTAAGTCGCACATGGCTTAAAAATTTATAAAAATGTTGAAGGGACATCTCAAACGGTGAGAAATATTATTAAAATAGCGGGTCTGAATGAACTTGCAGCCCGTAAGAATCCTTAAACAAGTACCTGTAACAGAAAAAAATGCCTTGAGTTTGCAAAAAAGCATGTAAGTTATCAGTTATCTTTCTGTGAATCAGTTCTTTTTAATGATGAATTAAAATTTAATATCCAAGGGTCAGATAATCGAGTTATGGTCTGGATAAAATCAAACCAACAAATGTTAATTTAGAATTTATGTGGAACTGTCAAACACAGTGGAGGAGGTGTTATAGTATGAGGGTGTATGAGAGCTGTTGGTGTCGCAATTTACGTTATGTAGAAGGAAACAAGCATAAATACGTGTATCTTGAAATTCTAACACAAAATGTCTTAACCAGTGCACAGAAATTGTCACTTGGGAAATTGTCTTCCATGCTTTTGTTAATTCTTAAGCCAAGTGCGACTTGAGGTGCACTTATTCGCGGATAAAATTGAACCTTGCAATAGGATATTTCTTTTATGAAAGCGTTTTAGCTTTGAAGATCTTCTGGATCAAACTCTATCCTCAAAAGTTTGAAGCTCACAGTGCCTTTCAATAATATATATTAAAGATTTCGCCAATTTTTTTCATAGATAATCCATCATTTCATAACTGGGTAAATTCCTAGTTAACATTTATGGGTTGGCGCACTTTTGAAAAGTTGGCGACAAAGCCAGAATGTCGCCAATTCGGAATTCCAATATGAAAAATTGAGAAACGAACCAGCTCTATGATTTGTGGTATAGAAAGGTTGAAGCCAAAGCACGTCAATAAAAAAAATGAGGTTGCCAAATTTAGAACTGTATCGCCTACAAAACAGCGCCAAATCGGCTTGGCGATATTTTAACGTCAACTAGGAATAGACCCATAACTGAATTACCAACTCACAAATGGATTTAGGAACTCTATTTTAAGACAATCAGCTACAAGCTAAAATTAAACAATTGCTGCTAATCATGTCTTCATAACACTTGCGTACACTTCAGCTTGGAAAATTTATTGCAAATCTGTTATGGAAGACATCAGAATTCATTTTCATATTGCATACGGAAACTTTTTTTGCATGGCACTTAGCAATATCTCCTAAATATTTCAATTTAAATACTTGCTGCGTTTTGTAAAAACAGACATTTATTATTAACTTATTTTAAAGAGTCAAATTAAACATATTTCAATAGTTACTAAAGATATGAAGCTAAAGATTAGAAATAATGCTAATTTATTTGCAACTTTGGCTATCGTACGGAGACTTTTTTTACCCACTGTAATTAACTCAGTTTGAGAACACATTTCTGATAAAGAAAAGTTTAATTGACTAAAAATAATTTTAAGTTAAATAATAATAATAAAAAATAAAAAAACACTGATTACCATGCTTTGATTTGATTTGGTGGTGGTTTTGCTTGATTATGCTTCCCGGGAGACCGATTACCATGCTTTTTGAGCCAAGTTTTGGAGCAATAATATATTGCCACTGCATATATCTAAAACTAAGACAATTTATGTATGGTTACGTCATAGTCAATTGCTTATACAACGTATAAATAAAATGGATATTTTTGATTGGTTTAAAATTTGAATATGTTTTTAAATCTGTACTTTTCATTAGTTGGGTTTTGATACCATGTGCTTCAAAAATTTCTTTTGTCATGAAATGAAAAATTTTACTTCTTAATTAGTTTCCAAATTTTTGATTTCACGTACTTTCCTTTTCTTTTTAATTATGTGTTATTTTTTTATTGACATGCTGAGTTATATAACGAATTGAAAAACTCGTTTCAATCAAATGCATTCACGTGCATTATTAAATATAAATATGCTCAGCTTACAAATTTCCTAAGTTACATATAAGCACACACAATGAATTTATTTTCTGATTACAACACGATATGCTTATAAATATTCTAGAGCAGCGTTTTCCATTAACTTTTAGAGATGAGCGGTATAAGTTATGTTCCAGTTTTTTGTGGGCCGCAGATTTTTACAGAATATGCCAAAATGATTCCTATATATATATATATATTTTTTTTTTTTCATTTTTAGGAGTTAAAAAAAAATATTCTCATTAGATTATCTTAGCTAAGATTATCAAGTTTTAGATTATTAAGAAAAAACTATTATAAACTATTCAAGTTTTAGATTATCAAGCATTAGATTATCAAGTCTAAAAAAATAAGCGAATCTTTATTTAAAACCTGTCTATTGTGTTTTTTTGTGACTTCTGACTTGACATAATATTCAATAAAGGTATTTAAATCATAATTTCCATATATTCTGCTGATTTATTCGATATCATCAATCTTACTGATCATGTTATTCATTTGCTTAAACTAATCATGGACGTATTTGTTAAAGTTTAAGCTGACTTATGATGGATTTTAGTGTATTTGTAATTTGGCAAGTAGCAAGGACTCTTTATCCGAATGATATACATTTTTGCAAGTAGTGTTTTTCATATTCATATAAATTGTGTGATCAGTTTACATCAGCATCATATGTCCAGAAAACACTCAAATCTAAACATGTTATTTTAATAAATTTTGTTTGTTTAATTGTATAAATATGGGGGGGGGGGGGGTAATAGATATTTTATTATCTATCCATAACATCCAGGATATATTTTTCAAAAGTCAGGTTTATACAGAATTCTGATATCCAAAAGATATGTCATATATGCATCGTTTATTGCATTAAAAATATATTCGTTTTCGGTATACAATGCAATTTATTTGTCTGGAATCCTTGTAAATCTATTACTTATTACTTTCAATTACCCATGTGTATACATAGGGTAATGAAAGTATAGTATTCAGTAAAAAAAATGTGTTTTTTTTTTTTTTTTTTTTTTTTTTTTTTTTTTTTGCATTTTTCTATGATTTGGATTATCCTGAATTCAAAACTGTTATCTAGAAAAAATGTGTCTGTGTGTCTGTGGTCAGCATAACTCCCGAACAATTTGACCTACGATATTCAAATTTGGTGTGGAAGTTGATGATGGCACAGGGATCTACCATTAGGGTTTTCGTCAAAACCGCGCATGCAAATAAGGTAGTTGCCATTGAAAAAATAGTGTTTTTCAGTAATTGCTAAAAAACGTCTCAAACGATTTTGTTCAAAATTGCTGTGATAATTCCTCTTGAGGTGTTCTAATCATCCCCACCTCCGAAATTCCCGTAAAAATGTTTGAATGGCGTAAAAAGTTGAAGAATGAATGCCTTTAACACAGAGTTCTCTTTCCTTGAGCATACCTCATCAACGATTGTTTTTTCTTCTCTCCTCAGTTTCACTTATGGGAAACGATAATATACGAATTATAGAAAAGTAAATTGCCTAAATCATCATTTTGGCGAATTTTTTTTTTTTAAAGACCCATGCAAGAATTATCGCAAAAAATATCACCTAACTGGCCATTTTTGCTAAATGAATGATGAAAATATAAAAACCGTAAATGACACAAATCCACATCAGTATTATAGGGTAATTGAAAGTTGTGCGATGTTCAACAAGCCTAGTTTTTATTATAATTATAGTCTATATTAAAGAAACGTAACTTTACAATCGAAATTACATCTTCCACATTGAAAAACTGATTAATTCAAAATCGAAAATCTGACTAAAATTTTATAATGATTTGTTCGAAATTCCGATAAGATGATAATTTTTATCATTCATTCCAATATTCAACAAATTTATTTCAACAAATATTTTTATTGCTTTGAAAAGAAATTCATTTCCGGAATACATGCAGTTTGGATATCCGGAATCCAAATAAATTAATAGTTAACTTTTACTGTAATTATAGTAAAGAATGGTGAGTTTTTTCTTGAAATAACTTACTGAAAGGCATCCGGCCAATATTGATTATATTATTCAAAATCGGAAATTTGATTTTAAATTTTTGTAATGGTTTGACAATTCGGATAAAAGTAACCTGGAATTTGGTTTATAGGCCAAATTAAAATAACTTCGTGAATTTTACCAATTGTAAAATCGTATAAAACGAACAACTATGACATTTGATTCTTTTATAGCAAAATTCTAATTTCTCATGAACCAGAATAACATCTAATATCGCCTCTGTTTACATCTGTGCATGGAATGTATTTTCCTCTATAATCATGGCACATTCGCAATCTACCATTTTATGCACAAAATGGTGAACGCTCAAGTCAATGAGATTCTGACCGTTCAACTTTTACCCGGAATTTAATACTGGCACAATTAAACGATCACTATGAATTGTTGCAATTGAAATTATTAAAACCAAAATATATATATATATATATATATATATATATATATATATATATATATATATATATATATATATATATATATATATATATATAAAAATTATTATTATCTGCTCTCGAAAAGCATACAAACATTAACTGAATTAAGAAAATTTAAAATAAATATGGTATCCTTTATTTTGTCCTTGCAAAAAGTAAGAATTAAATTTTGCTGAATACTATAAAGTAGTTTGCATTCTATTATTATTAAAAACTCTTTAACAATCAATCAAGTATTAAATCCGCAATACCAAAATAAATTTGTCGCATCAATAATTTTGTTTCAGTTTTATAATTGTGTTGTTTAGATTGACCAATAACCGAACGATCAAATTCAAAGGGAATTCTTTGACGATTTGCATTTCAATTCCTACATTATTTTCTATGTTTTATAAATTGTTACCGGCAATAATGTATTAAATCCGGCATTCTATAGAATACCTGCACCTAGGCATTTTAAATTATTCCAAAAATTAGCCGGCAAAGTATAAAACGATTAAACATTTCACGCATTGCTCAGGCATTCTAAAGAATGCCAAATGACAAACCGACCAAGTATAAAATACATCACCAATTTTTTGTATAGTTCATATAAATAACGATTTTACTTTTTATAAGAAATAAAGTTAAGTGAAATTGAAATTAAGTAAATTATCAACTTTCTTGGTACAACAAAAAGGTTCATATTTTATTTTGTTTCATTAATAAAATTCATAATTTTTTTTTAATTTTATTACTTAAATTCTTTTTAAGTATTTTAAATAAAAGCTTTTTCAAGGGCTGTTTTTCATTATTTTTTCAAAATTACAAATGTATTGTTGAGGAAGAACATTTTTTTTTTTCTTCAAAGTTTTATCATGGCTCTTTTTCATACTTTGCTAAAAATGCCGGTCATTATATAAGGTAGATCGGCATTTCGTACGTTGCCGGTCATGTGTTCTCAAACATACTTTTCTTGACGAGGGGCGGAGAATGAAGGAACAAGGGACAAGAATGAACAATGAAATCCCCATCAGAGTTTTCAGAATCTGACCTTGAAAGGACCCACAGAAAGAGTGGCAGCAAATGATCAACGACAAACGACACGTTCTGTCGAAAATCTGACCGGTTCGTGACGTCACTCCCCGTTTTCAAGTGAACGGGACGCTTTCCTAGGAAACCAGGGCTTTAGAAGACGCTTTCGTTTGAAACGGTTTATCATACTTTTTTTTTACAATGCTCTGTTTTCTGAATGAATTTAAGTAGTGAAAATGATTTAATTTTTTTTTTTTTAAATTTTATATATTTATATATATATATATATTACACATTTTTATTGACTGGAAGGTTAAAATATAACATACGTATCGTTATGTTATTTTATTAAAATATTTGTTACTTTTAATTTGTCTTCTGCTGGCTCTGTAAGTTTATACAATAACAGACTTACATAGTTTTCGTTTTTTTTTTTTTTTTTTTTTTTTTTTTTTTTAACTATTTAATGTGAAACAGAATTCGGTGAATATATGTGATATGTGAGCATGATAGGAATTAGAAAAAAATTACAAATATAGTAAATAAATTATTCGATTGCATCATGCTTCTTAATCGTTACTGAAATAATAAAAGGAAATAATGTTTGCTTCCAAATCAAAATAAAGTATTTTAATTGTCAATATGTGTTTTTCATGGCTCTCTCAAGTTAATTAACTATTTTTAGAAATAATAATCTTGCGGTTAAAGTTGTATTATTTTTATATTTATCTACTATTTTCAACATCATTTCCAGATTGGTTGGTGCCCATCTGATGGCTGTGTGGTTAGTTCTCTGGTCACACATGCCAAAAGGTGCTGGATCCGAATCCCGGATTAAGCAGGGATGTTCGTTGTGGTTCGGAATCCACGTTAAGCTGTAGGTCCCGTCGTAATTAGCCGTCATTGTGCATAAAAATAGGTCATTGAGCGTATAAACCAACCAAAAAGATTGGTAGTATTTCTTCCATTTGTACTGCTTCCTTTATTGAACAAAATCAAATTGAAAATAAATCATTATTTGCAGTTATTTATTATTCATTTTGTTAAGTTTTAAATGAAAAGCATTAGTAAATAACCAAAGAATATCTAAGAATATTTTTCAATATTATTTGGAACGTTAACCCATTTAATAGATAAAAATGGAAAAGAAAAAAGCCGAACCTAACAAATCATGTGAGAAAATAGAATCGGTTTCTGTCAAGATTGGATCAAGGGAAAGATACTAAACTTTTCATCCCCCCCCCCCCCCTCTCCTTCACCCGACAACGCGACCAGTCTTTTAACAAACGGAACAGATGTGCAATCTTGGTTCTTTGGTTCATTGAATTTTGCTTGCGAGACAAAAAAAAAAGGAGGAACTGGAGGCCAGAGGCAGAACTGACCTAAAGCGACCCTCTATAACCATTTCAATTAGTTATCCCGCCAATCGATCTTATTATTTGTTCGCGTCTCTTGAATTGATCTCGTATTTCATCGCCTGCTGGTTTTGTAAAGACTCTTGTCTCTTCAACACAAGCTTCACATTATCAGATTATCCAAAGAAATACTTCTTCCGTAGTAAAATAAAATAAATAAATAAAAAATACACCATTTTTTAAAAAAAAATCCGCAAATACCCTCATTTTCAAATTATCTTCCAAAATACCAGCCAAACTTTAAAATACGGTAATTTTTGTAGGTAATTACCCGATTACCGGCTGCTTGTGTAAGTTGTTAATTTAACCTTTTCACATGGGCTCCTGTGACAGGAAGGGGGCATGTGACAATTTCGGAATTGGGGTGAGAGGAAGAAATTTCGACAGCACACATGGCCAGCCCATTTAGTTGGGACACAAAGGGGTATTTTGAAGCTGCTTGACAGGGGGGCAATTTAGTAAATGATAAGTGACTTTTACCTGCTAGGCGGGTTTTCGCTAACTGCATTTCTACGATTTCCTTTGCTGAATGTATATTCTTTTGGCTCTATGAAGTCTTGATATTTTTTTACTAAATTATTTTGCAAATGTTTAAAGTATCCAAACCATAAATAAAAACTTAACTTTAAGTTAACTTTAGTGAATTTTAAGAGCATTTAATATTCTGATTCCATAAATCTGTTAAAATTTGTCGTAAAACTCTTTTTAATATTTTTCAACTTTTAATTTAAATTTTTGTAGAATCAAATTATTTTAAAAGTGTTTATTTTAAACAAAATTTTTAAAATCAAAATTCCCTTTATTGCGTGTCGATAGTCATATGACCAATTGTTATCAATTTACAGGTTATGAAATAGAAATGTGGGATGTAAATTTGGTATATTATATTTTACACTTATGTTGTATTATTACTTTTATTTACTAAAGACAGATAGATAAATTTTCTATAATCTGAAGAATTATAGTATGAAAGGTGCAAAATTAAAATAATACAGACAAAAAGTACAATAATATAATTTATCGTATGAGTTTTCATCCTTTTATTAAAAAAATATATAAAAATAAAAAAATGTCTTCAATTTTGACGATATGTAGCAACACAAATATTGTTTAGTTGGTGAAATTCCCGATAAGAGGAGGTGTAAATTTCTGAAACATGATCTGAAGAAATTGAAAGACATAGGCCCTTGAAGAAAGTTATCTCCAGTGTAATACAGGGGCTAAAATGACGTAGTTTTAAAAAAGAAGGTAAGGAAGATGAGAAGTGTACGCGAATCTTTTTTTATTTCAGTTCACATGTCATAAACATATTGTGAATAAAAACAGTCAGTAACTGTTGCAAAATAACTGTTTTCTTTGTATGACTTTTATTTTACAATTTGGTTGATTACGTCTTCTGTAAATTTTTACGCGAATTTTAGTGGTGAGGATGTTGAAATTTTTTTTTAAAGTAATAAACAATAATTGGTATATTCACTATAAAAACAAAAGTAATAAATATAACATTAATAAGCAGTTTTTAAAATAAATCAATATATATCCTTTCACGCTTTTGTACAATTGCTTTACTTTTTTTATATATATATAAATGGCAGGCTTTTATAGTTCTTCACATATATGTATTTGAAATTCATTACAAGCAATAGGTACAGTTTCTATAACATATTTTTGAATAAAAAAAGGAAATAAACGTTTCACCTTTTACCTCTCTTGTCCAAAGTATTGAATCGTTATACCTTATTCTTGTACGTTGTTCTGTATTGGAGCATTTTGAATTTATAGTAAAATATTGCAGTTTCTTACTTTAGAAAATAGTTTGTTTATATAAAAAATGCAATAATTTTCAACTATTGTGACATAATGGCTAAGTACTATTTAGAATATTTAAGAGAACTTAATAATTACACAGCAATCCAATCAATTATCCAATAATGATAAAATGTTTTATACGATCGTTCACTATTGAAACAAACTAAGATTTATACAAATAGTTAAAACTAATTGCATACAAGCAAAAAGAAAATAGTTAAAAGCACACTAAAAATGTCATTCTGATTTCAAATATTTCATACCGCATTGAGAAACATTTTTAAGGTGTATTTTTATATTTTGGAAATCTGAATAGAAATGAAAAACAGATTAAATTTTAACATTTATATTGAAAGTGTGCAAAATTTTTATTTTATATCTCATTTTTTATTAGCATCCTAAATTTTAATTGCGTCATTAGATTTCCAACAAAAAGTAGGCTACTAATATATGTACATTTTCTATTTCTACCACACAATCTTGAAATTCCAAATCTTCCACACCTGTGAGGGGCGTGAATGACTGTCTTCAAGGATGGACGACTGTATTGTACTACTACCAGTACCTTACAATGGCCAAGGAACACCCCTCTGGGTAGACTCCAATAGTGAAAATTTCTTTCCCCCCCTTCAAGAACGACCTTATGGTGAGCCCCTAGCTAATGTTGCATGCAAATATATATATATATATATATATATATATATATATATATATATATATATATATATATATATATATATATATATATATATATATATATATATATATATAAGGTTTCTGGGATAATTTTTCTTTTAATTTTTTTTTATTAATTAACAAATATTATAAATAAACGATTTCTAATAAAGCTACATCTCTGAAATTTTCTAGATAAGTATAGTTTCGGCCTTCTAATTGGATTTTTGCTAAACAGAATTTTAAAATTTTGATTTCTTTTTTTTTAAATTAATTTTTTTAATTAATTAACAAATATTTCATAAAACGATTTTTAATAGGACTACAGCTCTGAAATTTTCAACATAATTAGTTTTGGCCTTCTAATTAGACTTTTGACAAACATAATTTAAAATTTTGATTAGCTTTTTTTTAATTAATTTTTGTAATTAACAAATATTTTACTAAACGATTTCTAATTGGCTATAGTTCTGAAATTTGTAACATAAGTAGTTTTTGCCTTTTAATTGGTCTTTTGGAAAATAGAATTTCTTCTAATAGGCCTAGAGCTTTGAAAATTTCAACATAGTTATGGCCTTCTAATTTTGTTTTTTACAAATAAGTGTTAAAATATTCTCAAATGGGTGTTATATTATTGTATTACCAGGGATTTTTTTTTTTTTTTTTTGCTTCTTGACAGGGTAGGGGCTTCTAATATTAAGGGTTTACGTAGCAATAACTTTTTAGGGAATGAAGCGAGCTTATGCTTGCATAGCAATGAACCTTTCAACGTGTGAAGTAAGCCTGTGCTTATGTGTCAATGAACTTTTCAGAGAGCAAAGCCAGCTTGGTTTTGGGTATCAATGAATCATCCTGCGAACAAAGCGTCAAAAGTTGGAACCTATACACCAATTACGGATCTCGGTCGGCAACGCAACTCTAACTAAAATATTGCACATAGCACAATTTCGCAGCGAAGCACGGGTACTATTCAGCTAGTTGCGAATAAAAACGAAAACTAATTAACTTCTGAAGTAATTCAGGAGATCATGCCTCTAGTGGCGCCATCTAGTTATAACTGGGGGACTAAATAGGGGAAAATGCAAAATTTTAAAGTAATAAAGAGATGGGAAATAAATATCATCAATATATATATATAGTTTAAAAGACATATCTAATACGATCAGATTTTTCTGATTAAAAAATCAGGACATGTCTCTGCTATGGGAAAGGGATAATTTTTTTTACGTATTTATTTATGGAGTTCGGAACACACAATTCTAAAATCTTCAATGTTTGCGGTTTTTTCGGAAGATATACAATATACATTGTAATTCATAGGTTTATTTAACTTTTTTATTAGCTTTCAACCATACTTAATATATTTTTTTGAGGCTATAAACCAGAAACTCTGCAGAAATATGACAAGTTAATTTTAGTTATTAACAAAGATTTCAGAGTAATTGCAGAAAGTTGTGCCTTCTCAGAATTCCAAATTTTACTAACAATAGAAAATGTTCTTTCAATATCTGCAGTTTTCCCGACAAACTAAAGCTGAATTCCACAATTTTCATAATTTGGCAATTTCAATTGAATGCTGGTGGAAATGTAAATGGGTAATGTAAATGTCGTCAAAATCACTAAGATCACATACAGATCACAATGTGATATCGCAGTGACAAAGCTTTCGTTGCGAAAATCGCATAAATCACATGGATGTCGCCAAAATCACTAAGATCACATACAGATCACAATGTGATATCGCAGTGACAAAGCTTACGTTGCGAAAATCGCATAAATCACACGGATGTCGCCAAAGTCACTAAGATCACATACAGATCACAATGTGATATCGCAGTGACAAAGCTTTCGTTGCGAAAATCGCATAAATCACATGGATGTCGCCAAAATCACTAAGATCACATACAGATCACAATGTGATATCGCAGTGACAAAGTTTTCGTTGCGAAAATCGCATAAATCACATGGATGTCGCCAAAGTCACTAAGATCACATACAGATCACAATGTGATATCGCAGTGACAAAGTTTTCGTTGCGAAAATCGCATAAATCACATGGATGTCGCCAAAGTCACTAAGATCACATACAGATCACAATGTGATATCGCAGTGACAAAGCTTTCGTTGCGAAAATCGCATAAATCACATGGATGTCGCCAAAATCACTAAGATCACATACAGATCACAATGTGATATCGCAGTGACAAAGTTTTCGTTGCGAAAATCGCATAAATCACATGGATGTCGCCAAAGTCACTAAGATCACATACAGATCACAATGTGATATCGCAGTGACAAAGTTTTCGTTGCGAAAATCGCATAAATCACATGGATGTCGCCAAAGTCACTAAGATCACATACAGATCACAATGTGATATCGCAGTGTCAAAGTTTTCGTTGCGAAAATCGCATAAATCACATGGATGTCGCCAAAATCACTAAGATCACATACAGATCACAATGTGATATCGCAGTGACAAAGCTTACGTTGCGAAAATCGCATAAATCACACGGATGTCGCCAAAGTCACTAAGATCACATACAGATCACAATGTGATATCGCAGTGACAAAGCTTTCGTTGCGAAAATCGCATAAATCACATGGATGTCGCCAAAGTCACTAAGATCACATACAGATCACAATGTGATATCGCAGTGTCAAAGTTTTCGTTGCGAAAATCGCATAAATCACATGGATGTCGCCAAAATCACTAAGATCACATACAGATCACAATGTGATATCGCAGTGACAAAGCTTACGTTGCGAAAATCGCATAAATCACACGGATGTCGCCAAAGTCACTAAGATCACATACAGATCACAATGTGATATCGCAGTGACAAAGCTTTCGTTGCGAAAATCGCATAAATCACATGGATGTCGCCAAAATCACTAAGATCACATACAGATCACAATGTGATATCGCAGTGACAAAGTTTTCGTTGCGAAAATCGCATAAATCACATGGATGTCGCCAAAGTCACTAAGATCACATACAGATCACAATGTGATATCGCAGTGACAAAGTTTTCGTTGCGAAAATCGCATAAATCACATGGATGTCGCCAAAATCACTAAGATCACATACAGATCACAATGTGATATCGCAGTGACAAAGCTTACGTTGCGAAAATCGCATAAATCACACGGATGTTGCCAAAGTCACTAAGATCACATACAGATCACAATGTGATATCGCAGTGACAAAGCTTTCGTTGCGAAAATCGCATAAATCACATGGATGTCGCCAAAATCACTAAGATCACATACAGATCACAATGTGACATCGCAGCGACAAAGCTTTCGTTGCGAAAATCGCATAAATCACATAGATGTCGCCAAAGTCACTAAGATCGCATACTGATCACAATGTGATATAGCAGTGACGTGAGATTCGTTGATAAAATCACATAGATGTCCCCAAAATCACATAGAGATCACACTGATACCACAAAAATAGCATAAATGTTAAAATGTGATATCCCTGTGTATCCCTGTGATATCGCAAAATTACGTCTTATATCACATACATGTCACAAAATGACTTATTTGTGATTTTCATTATATAAAATTATTTTGGGATATCACTGGATGTCGCTGCCATATCACTAAGTAACATCACGACTTCGTCACAGTGTGATGTCGCTGCGATATCACATGGAAGTCGAAAGTGACGTGAACTTTTGCGACATCGCTGCGATATCCCATGCAAGTCACATTGTGACCGTGATCTTTGCGACGAAAAACTTCGTTGCAGTGACGTAACTGTGACAAAGATGGTTAGTAGGGAAACTTTGATATAAAACAAGTTATGACGTCATACTCACTGTGACGTCACTAGTAAAAATATCTATAACTCTAACTTATTCGTTAAGAAGCAGCCCTAGAACAACTCAACTCCAGTTAACTGGAAACAAAAACTAAAAAGTGTTGCCACCGCTCAAAAACTTTGATATAAAACAAATTATGACGTCATATCTACTGTGACGTCACGCAATAAAAGCCTATAACTCTAACTTATTCACTAAGAAGCAGTCCTAGAACAACTCAACCCCGTCTGAAAGATAAACCGAAACTAAAAAAGTGTTGCCACCGCTCAAAACTTTGATATAAAACACATTATGACGTCATTCACACTGTGACGTCATACACAAACAGCTTATAATGAAACCGAAACTAAAACAGCAGCAGGAAGGAAACAACTCCACTCTACTTCCGGTCACGCCCCTTCCGGTGACGTCATCATCCCTCATCCCATACCCCATACCGCCCTGGCCCCGGATGCCCAATTTCTAACTACTCACATAGTCACAACTCTGAAAATCGGCACAAATATCAACAATGGTAAAAATAGAAAAAGTAAACTATTCCGATCTCGATTAACCCACTTTAATGGCTCGAAAAGGGGTTAAACGTTCCAAACGGGGGACATTCGAAAATACTACTTCCCACATAGTCACAACTTTGAAATCGGAAAATTTGATCTCGAAAATAATAGAAAAACAAATCTCTATATATATAAGGCAAAGCCCTCACTGACTCACTCATCACTAATTCTCCCACTTCCCACATAGTCACAACTCTGAAAATTGGCACAAATATCAACAATGGTAAAAATAGAAAAAGTAAGCTATTCCGATCTCGATTAACCCACTTTAATGGCTCGAAAAGGGGTTAAACGTTCCAAACGAGGAATATTCGAATATCCTACTTCCCATTTGGTCACAACCCAAAAATTGGTACAAATATTAACAATAGTAAACATAGAAAAAGTAAGCTATTCCGATCTCGATTAACCCACTTTAAGGGCTCGAAAAGGGGTTAAACATTCCAAACGAGGAATATTCGAATGTCCTACTTCTCATTTCGTCACAACTCTAAAAATTGGTGAGAATATCAATAAAGACAAACGAAGAAAAAGTAAGTTATTCCGATCTCGATTAACCCACTTTAAGGGGTGGAACAGGGGTTAAACGTTCCAAACGAGGGATATTCGAATGTCCTACTTCCCCTTTCGTCACAACTCTGAAATCTGGTGCAAGTATCAACAAAAACAAACGTATAAAAAGTAAGCTATTCCGATCTCGATTAACCCACTTTAAGAGATCAAAAAGGGGTTAAACGTTCCAAACGAGCGATATATTCGAATGTCCTACTTCTCATATTTTCACAATTCTGAAAACTGGTGTAAATATCAATAAAGACAAACGCAGAAAAAGTAAACTATTCCGATCTCGGGTGGATCAAGGGGTGGAAAAGGGGTTAAACGTTCCAAACGAGGAATATTCGAATGTACCACTTCCCATGTAGTCATTTTTCTGATATTTTTTTGCAAATGTTAAAAAAATAACTCATTCCAATATCGATTAACGAATTTTTAAGGGATGAAAAGACGACGCAACATTGAAACTATACGAGGATTAACTTAATTCCAATACAGCTACTACTTTGAAATTTAGAACTAAGAGCAAACATAAACACAATAAACTATTCCAGTTTACTATTCACAATTATAAATTTCGTTTAAAATGTCAACAAAGGAAAGTTCGTATTTTGATAAATCAATTTGTCGGGATCGAAATGGGAGCAAACGTCTGAAGTGTAGAATACATGAATGTCTTTTTATCGCTAAAATGCTAATGGTAAAATTTCGTAGCGCAGCACGGGTATTCAGCTAGTCTATTTATAAATGTTTCATTGTGAAACACCGCAGCTAAATTCTAAACGTTGTTCTTTTATTGACTCTAAAATTAATAATTTTTTTTTTTTTTGGTCTTCACTGTAACTGAACGAACTGCTTCTTGAAAAGTGTTTTAAAACTATTATGCTAGGTAAGAGTTCATTACAACTTGATTTTGTTTCATCAAATTAGATTAATATGCCTTCAAAAGCGCAGCAAAATAAGCTAAAAAAAACGTCAGAATTACACAAAAAGGAAAGCTTCCGAATCAATCGCCAATTGCATAGAAGAAAAAGTAACTATTAAAAGGCGTCTGTTTGAAGGTGTTGCTTCAATTACAAAACGAAAGGGAATCGACATTACACAGGATTCCGCTGTTTCTAATTTTGAAAGTTCTTTGAACTTAAATGATACTTATGTTCCTACAGAAGTTTCTTGTTCAGCTTCTTGTGAGATAGTCGACCAAAAAAACTTGTCGTACATTATAGAGACTGAAAAGGTTAAGGCGCCTTTCGTCACAAAATTAATAGATAACGGATAAACTTGACTTACAAAATGCACAATTGACTGTAGATAAGCTAATTAAATGGGCGATAGCGTCTCGTAAAGAGCACGTAAAACATTGCGATCCAACTTGCATTTGATTAGGTCTAAATTTAAGATACTGCTCACAAAATCTGCAATGTGCACTAATGCGGAAGATAAGTATAAGTCTTTGACTGGCGTATCTTTGCACACTTCTAGCACTGAACCGTTTCTCGCTGAGTCGACCTACAGGGATTTCGCTGATTGCATATTCTCGATACAAGTAAGCGTAGACGGAAAATGCTAGAACTTATTTGAATCTGCTGTTGAGGGCGGTATACCTAACAAGAAGTTTAAATGTAATCCACAACTATGCAACATTAATAAATATGATACTTTGTTATCGAAATTAACCAGTATCATGCACAATATATCCTCGAAAACCCTATATCAATCAAATCACTTAAGTTTATCGCAAAGTTAAGTTTGGCTGCATCATTTCGCCAAATGCTACGATGCAGTGAAGAACTTGAAAAGTACATCATAAATCAAGGACAGAGAGAAAAAAAAATGATGAAATGAAAAAAAAGGGGGGGAAGGGAGAAAAAAAAAGAAAGAAAAAAAAGATGTTACCACTGTCTTAAAAAAAGCTCTGATATCCCCCCAAAAAAACTTTTGAAAAGTAGAAAAACCGCCAACCTCAAAAACACAAAAAACTTTCTAGCAAGAAAAAAAAAGCATACACATAATCAAAATTTGCAGCTACAAACACAGCGATATAAAAAAAGGCCAACCTCTGATTACAGCTCTTGGTTGTGACTCACTTAACAATGTACGTTTACTTAGTTTATTTTTAAAATTTAAGTTCCGCTCCCATAAAAATTTACGCTGCTTGAGGTTGGCGCCCGTCTTAATCACTAAACTTTGCAATTCGCCACACAGTAAAAACTTTCCGAAATGTATGTATGAATCAAACAAAAGCTTACCACAAACACATCTGTTTTCTACAATTTAAAAATCCTTCATAGAGATTCCAATACGAGCTTTTCAGCACAATTTCTCTATACCATTTCGAAAATTACATTTACGTGAACTGGAAAATTTACACTACATTGAAATTTCCTACTCATCCAAATAAAATCATACCTCCTCCAATATTCGTCCATGAATTAGTTTAGATGCAAACATTGTCAAAATTCCGACGACGGGCACCAACCTCAAGCAGCGTAAATATTTATGGGAGCGGAACTTAAATTTTAAAAATAAACTAAGTAAATGTACATTGTTAAGTGAGTCACAACCAAGAGCTGTAATCAGATGTTGGCCTTTTTTTATATCACTGTGTTTGTAGTTGCAAATTTTGATTATGCGTATGCTTTTTTTTTTCTTGCTAGAAAGTTTTTTGTGTTTTTGAGGTTGGCGGTTTTTCTACTTTTCAAAAGTTTTTTTGGGGTCTCCATGTACTGAAGCTTCTATGTACCGAATTTCGTACTTCTAGGTGTAAAACTGTGGATTTGTATAAGGTTCAGATGTACAGACAACTCAGTTTTATATACTACACATAGATAGATATAGATTTATAATTTTTATACATAGTGAGTTTCAGATAATGCTTCACTGAAAAACTATTCATAAAATTTAATCAATGTTGAAGTTTGATATGTTGTCACTTTCAACAGTTATTCAACGCTATTGCAGAACCTACCTCACTAATAAAAGAACAAGGTCTTGAAATATACCAATTTCTGGGGCTTTAAATATCAGATATATTAATCACTCATTACTTTGGGTCAACAAAATATAATTTTATCATTTTATTGCTATAGAACGCAACCAAATAGCAATAATTGTTAGATGACAGGGAGAACATTAGTAGAAAATTTAATTAAGTAAAAACCTTTGCAATCGATAATTTGCCTGCTACGCATAAATGAGCAAATGTTTTGACTTCTGTATGCAATTCTTAATTATTCAATAACTAATTTAAATAATTAAATAATAATAGTATAATCAGTGTCTGTAAAAAGTAGGCTCATCCAGTACCAAGTTGGATATTAAACAAGCTAGTTCAAAACTTGGACTATTTTGCAACTTTGTTTTAGTTTTACAACCTAAAAAGAGGTACAAATAATAGAGACAGAAATTTTTTATTTAATTAAACTAATTATTAAAACTATTTTATTTTTAAAATTAATTATAAAATAAAACTATTTAATTATTTAAATTAGGTATTGAATATAAATAAAATAATAAAATCTATTAATTATTAAAACCATTTCATTATTAAAACTAATAATTGGAATAATTTTATTATTAACAATAATTATTAAAATTTGTTTAATGATTATATTGAAAATTTGGGCCGCAATAAATCTAAAATCACCGGGCAGATTTACGTCCAAGAATACCCTTGCAAGTTGCTCACATTGTACTTTATTTATAATTATAATTTTTGCGGCCTCAAATTTAATTTTGTGTTCCGAATTATTTTTTATAAAATAGATATAATCACTCATCAATTCTAATTTTTAACATCTTATATCAATATTAAGGCAAAAATGAAGTAGTTTTTGTTAAGGTCTCCAAGTGGTACAAATCAACTGGCTGTGTAAATTGTACCAATATAATTGAGAAAGAAGAAAAAAAAGAAGAAAAAAAATATATATATATATATATATATATATATATATATATATATATATATATATATATATATATATATATATGATGCTTTAAAATTACACTGAACCATTACCATATAGGATCATTAAAAGAATTAGTATAATGGTATATTAAAAAATTAATAAAAATGTAATTAAAAAAAAAAAAAAATAGGTACAAAACACTCAAAAATAGGTAAAAAAACTTAAATATGTATACAAATTTCTAATTTATTAAAGCAGTTTACTCTCATCACAAATTAAAAAACAAAATAAGAAAAAACTTTTAAGAATTAATACGTACAAGTCACTAAAATTCAATGACTTAATTTAATCATTAAAATGTCTAAATAAATGTGGTCAAAAATAAATGTCGAGCCTTATATACAAACTGTTCCAATACAGGGTGGTTACAGAATTTGAGAAAAGAAATTCCCTGATATTTCCCTGATTACTAGAAAATTCTCTTGAAAATTCCCTGTGCATTTCTGCCAACGTTTACATTATAGGACGCTTTTAAGTTATAGGATAACTAAAAATCAAACAGAAATAATAAGGTTTCTAATATATTTCTGTTGACAAAAAACGCAAGGTAAGAAGAAAAATAATCATGTCTGTAAAGGATGCAGTCAGATTGAAGTTTGAGGATTTGTTTTAACAATAAGGCGCCGGCATCCGCGATTTTAAGTTAGAGAATAACCAAAAATCTAACAGAAATATTACGCAAATAATTGTTCCAGGCATAACAATGATCCCAGATAGTAAAAAAATAAAAAGCGGAACATCAATAGACGGAGGGATGTGATTAGTCGGTTAGGCTTAGCTGCTAAGAATAGAAAAAGGTTAGAATCGTACTAATCCCCGATTGGCCAACTAGCCAGATATTGAGAGGCTTTTACAAAAACACATGAAATTTTTTTTTTTTTTTTTTGATGGCATCAGCACCGGGAATGCAAGAATGGAAAAAAAAATCAAAATTCCCTGATTAAAAAGTAATTTTACAAAATTTCCTGATTTTTCCAAAAGAGTGAAATTCCCTGACATTTCCCTGAATTCCAGGTTCTGTAGCCACCCTGCAATAGCTGAAGAGACAGAGATGTAATGTCATGAACCCAGGTTGAATATTGTCTACAACAGAAGCTTCTAAGCACAAAATGCAGAGCCACTGATCTAGCAAAATAAGCCATGCAGTATCATTCACTAGATATGAAACCAATTAACTTAAATGATTTTGTAACGTAAATTTGCAGACTTCGGCGATTTCTTTGGTTTTCTGTTTGACCGACTTGATTTGAATAATGTCATTCTACAGATAAACTTTGAACAACATGAACTTTTAAGTTATACAGCTATAATAAAAATAATAAATAATAGGCCATTACAATAATAAAGCCATTTTTCCACCTCCAACCAAAATACTGTTTCTAACAATTTGATATGTTGTGTAAAAAAACTGATAATGTGTAAAAAAATTATGAAACAAGTGACCCACCTGAAAAACATAAGATGGTAAGTTACATGTAAATATTGTTAATTTTTTTAATTTGTAAATTTAATTTATTTTAATTAATTGAATTATAAAAAAATGTTCAACTTCTACGGAGAGGCATTATTCAGATCTAAGAGGTATAGTGTAACCAAAATTTATGAATGAAAAGAAATTTTTAAGAATTGCTATTTGCAGTGTTGGAAAAGTTTTTTTTTTTTTTTTTTTTTTTTTTTAATATTAAGGGCTTTCCAAGATCATAATTTATTAACCGATGGTAAAAAAAAATTTTAAGAAGAAATATTAGACTCATTACTAGTAAGACATTTTGGCCCCGCTACTAATCCTTTCTATTAATTTGGTTTCGCAGACCACCATTAATGACACACCATTTAAAAACAACCCACTAGCAATTTCTAATTTATAAAAAACACAAACAATAATATGCTGTTACAAAATGAAATATAAAAAAAAACGTTAAGGTTAAAGTCATCATAACATTATAAAAACAAACTTAATCTAGAGTCGCACATATTATACTCTGTAGTAACAATTTTAAAGCATGCTCTATAAAATTCAACATAAAATAAATATTTATTATGTTTCATAAGCATTAAAATACATTTCTAATTACAAGTCCATTAAAATTGACATTTCTTGAATTACAAATTTGCATTACAAATTGTACAATTTTTGTTGTAAAATTGAAGATAATTTATTTCATATGTGTTAGAAAATATGATTAAAATGACAATTATTTAGTAACAATTTCAGTAATGGCTCTTAGAACAAACGGCAAAGATGTAGAATCTCGATGCAATCTATAATATAATGTGCAATTTTTTAATACTTTTAGAAATAGTTATTATGTTAACAGAGGTAGTTTAACTAAAAATTAAATAAACAATTATATTTTTAAACTCACCTGCCATTTTCAAGGTGTTTTGGAGGACTAAGCACAATTGCAGCCACACTAAAAGTAAAAAGAATTAGTAAATCAAAGAAATATAACAGCTTTTGTTTAATCATATTTACTTATAAGCATTCTTATCAAAATGAATTAAAATTATTAGGTTCAGATACTTAATCATAACTTTTATAAAAAAAGGACCCATTAAGGGAGAGTATATGAGAGCAAATAAAACTAGGGTGTGGAAAATTGCACAACTTTCAATTACACTATAATACTGACGTGGACTTGCATTGTTTACCGTTATTATATTTTCATCACTTATTTAGAAAAAATGGCCAGTATGGCGATATTTTTTGTGATAATTCTTGTATGGATCCTTTTTTTTTTTTTTTTTCTAAAAAAAAAAATGCCAAAATTGTGATTTTAGGATGTACTTTATGATAATCTTTATTATATCTTTTATTATAAGTGAAACTGAGGGAAGAAGAAAAAACTATGGTTGATGTGGTATGCTCAAGGAAAGAGAACTCTGTGTTTAAGGCCATTTTACGCCATTAACCCTCTGAGCGTCAAGGGAATGGGCAAAATTATACAGTTGTTTTCCCTGCAATAATTTTTAAATTTTATTTCTGATCCAAATATATAATTTTTTAAAATTATTTTTTATTTACTTTGTTTTAAGTAGGTTTTAAACTATCATCCTAATAAAAAGATTTAAAAAAGATTTTATTTTACATTTTATTTATAAATTTAAAAAGGTTGTGTATTGCTGGAAAAACTGAAGATCAAATGACGGATATATACGCCCGTGACCCTCAGAAGGTTAAAGCATTTTTACGGGAATTTCGAAGGTGGGGATGTTTAGAACATCTTAAGAGTCATTAGCAGAGCAATTTTTATCAAAATTGTTGGAGCCGTTTTTTAGCAATCATTGAAAAACATGATTTTTTCAAGGGCAGCTATCTTATGCGCATGCGCGATTTTGACGAAAATCTTAATGGTAGGTCCCATGGCCACCAGCAACCCACATACCAAATTTGAATTTCGTAGATCAATTTGTTCGGGAGTTATGCTGACCACAGACACACATACAGACAGACATTTTTTCTAGATCACTTTTTTGAAATCAAGGTGTGGTGGAAAAATGCAAAAAAATCAAAACAAATTTTTTGACCGAATGCTATACTTTCATTACCCTATGTATAATACATATGGGTAATTGAAAGTAAACTCTACAGGATAAAGAAAAGAAGAAAAAAAAAAAACGTATATGATATACAGCAGAGAAAAAAAGGTCACAATTGATTTTTGCCTGCAGAAAAAGAGACTGTTCATGAAGAGAAATATGGATATTTTTAATAAAGTGCACCCTTTTTTTACAAAACCACTGCAGAGCAGAAGCATACAGTAAAGATGTTTTACAATAATCAGCAGCATTTCAGTGATACAAACAATTTAAGGAAATACAAAATGTTGTAATAAGTAATGGGATCCAGTTGATAATTTTAGAGCAGATTATTTTAGAGATTTTAAACATACAACAAAAAACCACCACATATATTTATGTTTTATTCCAACCAAATACATTGCCACATATCCTTAGATTTTTCCCTCAATATACACATAATTCATAAAGTTAACTTTTATTGCCGTAAATAGCCAGCTTTTTTTTTTTTTTTTTTTTTTTAAAGTCATCAATTTTTTTTTTTTTTTTTTTAAAGTCATCTTTAATTTTTTTTTTTACTAACCCTCATATTTTAATTGGAAGTTACTAGTAAAAACTTAATAAAATGAATTGAGGTGTCCCATGCAACAAGGGCGAATCTGCCAGCGTCATCATTTTTTTTTTTTTCTTTTCATTTTTTTTCTCAATAGAAAGCCTTGTTATTGAAGAGCTAAGGAATACAACAAAATGGTTTATTCGCCCTTTCTGTTTGAAGCTTTGGAATGTAGAACTTGGGCACTAACATTGTGAGAAACTTTAAGTTTTTTTTTTTCTTGAAATACAGTTTTGCTGGATTCGCCCTTGTTGCATAGAACACCTCAATTGAAACATATTACTCTTCAGAACATAAAGGTTTAAAAGTAATGGGATGACATTAGAATAAATGTACAGCTAAAAACCAACACAACATTAATAAGAAATAGCTCCAACATATTAGTAAAAAAGTACAAGTTTTTCATACAATGAGAGCATCAAAAGATTGGAAGTAAAAATTGTAACTCAAGAATTAAAATGTTAATCTTACCAAGTGAAATATAACTGCTTTTTAACTCAATAAAATAAGCAAAATACCAAACTACAATGTGATTGCCTACTCAAATAGTCATGTCTTCAGTCATTAACACAGTCAATTTTTGCTTGACACAACATAAAAGCAGAGGCAGAGCCCCTTAGTTTAAAATTATTTGATTAATATCTATGTAATGGTTTATTAAGAATGTGTTTGGCATTAAAAAAAACATTTATTTAAGCATTATAATTTTATTTCTAGCTCTTAAGAATAAGCCTCCTATAATATCTAATGCTATTGTGATTAACTACTCTTTAAGTTAACTATTAAAGAAAACTCACTCACATTTGCTAATTACAAATTAAAAAATATTAACACTTTAAAATGACTTACTTTGGAGAGTTAAGAATAGATAACAACTCAGACACACGCTCAATCACAATTTTCCAATTCTTTTTGTAGTCATTCCCAAAGAATGTAAGTTGCTGCTGAGCCTTACTAAGGCATAACACTGCTCGTGGCACTTGGTCCTGGTTTCTAGCAGCCAACTTTGAAAAAATTAAAAATTAAGAGATTGATAATTTATCACATTTGAAAACAAATTCATAGTATAAAATATTGCAAACAAATTACCTTTGCAAGTGTTGTTAGAGATATACTTAATAGTTTTAAGAAATTTTCATTTGAAGACTCTTGAAGGGAAGACAAGGCTTCATAAGTTGTGGTTTCCAAGCTTTCAAAAAATAACGTAATAACTTCTGGACGGCAAATATTGCTATAAGCAACAGAGACATATTCGCCCACTATCCAAACCTATAGAAATAACAACAGATCATAATAACTGATTAAATAATGATATCAAGAAATCAGGTTGGTTGTATTGGGATTTTGCACTAGATCTATACAAACACTATACTGTGTTGAAACAATGTAAGATCTATGTCTAATATCTGGTGGGTAATATGTTCCAGAAAAACCCTCCTAGTTGATACAGTACCAAATGTTATGTTTTTAATAGGAGAAAAATTAGGGAAAACTATCATTGGGTAGCCTGATAATAAAAGAAAAACTATCTGCTACAATCTATAACAAGTCTTATCAATCTATACAATCTTTAAAACAAGACTGCAGTGTGTTGCACTTGGTGTTTTTTTTGCACTGATTCACCTCCACCTAGGAAAAAAAATCCCTGTGAAGTCACAACATAAACACACAAAAGAAATTGGCTAATCAATTATTTTGCAGTAAAAAAAGTAGTAATAGTTTCTTTCATTCCACCAGAAGAAAATTTCTACAAAAAGAAAAATAAAAATTTTCAGATAAAAACTTCCCATACAAAAACAAAAAAATGCCACCATAAACACCTGCTTCTAAATATTTTTTTTTTTTTTTTAAGACTCCATTCCTGGGAGGAAACACCAGCACATTCTACCAAGTCTTTCTACAAAATCCAATCCGTTCCTAGCACCAGAGATCAGATTGTTAATTCTGAATGTCATGAAATTAAAGTTAATTTATCATCATTATGAAATTATGTTCCAACTCTACTTCATAAATTTTCTGTCCATCTCTAAAATTTATGAGTCTTGAAATGATGAACATCCATTTTGTAAAAAGAAACCCAATGTAACTTCATCTTTAACAATAACTTTCTTGTTTATCCAAAACTAATGTAACCATGCATCAAGCTGAAAAAACCAAAGGACTAATTAAAGATAGTATCAATGAAGTTAACTTATTTCCATTAGTAGTAGTAAGTACATGATAGCCATGGACTCTGTGGTTTGAGTTTTGTTTATTTAACTGGTAAAATATATAAACAACTAAATAAAAATGATAGAGCTGTACCGAAAAATTTAAAACATTTATTTGCAATAGTTATAAATGAAATGAAAGCTACCATTCCAAATTTGCTTCATTTATTTTCATTTGTTTCTGCTCTGTCTTTACATGTATCGTTGTTGTTGTTGGTGGTGGTGTTGGTTTGAGGTTTTATGGTGCAAAGGCAACACAAGGGCCATGCTGTGCCGTCTTTACATGTATCAGAAGCCATGTGTGAGACATGGGTCTCTTATAGATTTAGTTGCTAAGCAAAAGATGGAAATGGAAATAATGCAAGTCAGTGGAAACTAGTGGACCACTCTAACTAGTCTAAGTCATTTTAACACATTAACCTCAATTTGGCTTGAAACACAACAAGAAGCATGGTTCACCTTCAATGTATGGTTCAGACTAAGCACTTAGTAGTCATTTCAAGACAGAATAATTAACTTTGTATCAAAAATAATTGCTAGAATAATTCTAGAGTAAATGAGGAATTCTTCTGTTTACAAAACAGGGGAATGAATTCCTCTGTTTTTTAAAAGGTTTTACAAAAAGAACTTGACTAGGTTTTACAAAAGAATTACTTAAGAAATAAAATATCCAATTAGAAACACATTATCTTATTTAAAATTGTGCTTTAAATAATACATGTTAATTAAACTTTTGTTAAGTAAGAAGCAAGCTTCCATTCACTTATTTAAGGTTTCAATGGCATATTAAAGTGATTTATTTATTTAGCTTTATGGAGATATATTGATTAAACAATTCACTGATCATCACAAGCTAATTTTGAAACAAGATATTTGGGTTGAAAAGCTTGTCAAAGTAAGCTCCAGAAAATTCTGCTACCTTTACTAATATAAAGTCAGATAAACTTTTTAGTTAGACTTTAGATAAACGTTTTAGATAAACTTTTTAGTAGATGTCTTCTACTGGTATATTAAATGTTCATGTCTTTGAAGACTTGATAAGGTTTTATGAGTAAATCAGAATGAAAATGATGTGGAAAGGTTTCCACTGTAAACTCATATTTTATGTCTATGGAGTGGCTATACTTACACTTTGTCAGGAGAGTTTGCAAAAGCCTGTGACCCATAAAAAAAGTATACAGAGTAGTTGTGCCTGATATAAATTATGAATGGAAGGAGTGATTGAATAATACTCAAAATTTTAGAGTAACAATGAACATTGACCACCCTGAATCTGTTAATCTTTATAACTACAAGTGAACTTTATTGAACACTTGTTACTTTGTGAAATGACTTAACTTGAAGCTTTAGTTACAGATGCCTATAGAGAAAAAGAGAAAAAATAATTTTTAAATTTAATGTATTTACCATGTGCATAAAGTTTTTCTCTGCCATACTGTAGTTTTTAAAGCGACTTATATAACTGATGATGCTCTTCTGACAGTGAAAAACAGTCTCAGGATGAAGCTCAAACAATTGCACCACAGCATCTGAAAGAATGCTAAAAAATAAAACACAGCATATTATTTCTCAGGGAATACAATCCAAATTAAAAATTCTGTTGATTATTTTGGATATTAAAATATGCATTCTGTTGGATTTTTTTTTGTGTTTTTTTTTTTAAACAATGCCTTTTGATTGCCTGCTTGATTTGCCTGCAAAGGTACTATTCCGTTTGCCAAGTGCAGAGTTTCTGCCAAAATAAAATGTCACAAATCCATGACTTTCCAAGACTGAAGCAAATAATTTTCCTTGACTCAAGAAATCGAATAACAAGAATAATAATAATAACCTATATGAATTTCACTCACACGAACATAGTAAGTAAATTCAAGTACTATAAAATGATTGTTCTGAAGTTTTATTTTAAATTAAGTAAAAAATACTTGTTTCAGTAACTTCTAAATCAGAAGAAAAAGGCAAAAATAATTTTCCATTCTTCGGTATCTCAGTGTTAAAAAAGCTTATCAATATTTAATAATAAAGAAATATTTGAAGAAAGAATAAGTAAATAATAATAAATTATATAATCAAAAATCAATGATATCAACAATGTAAAACAGCAGAAGAAAGAAAACTGGGGGGGGGGGGGGGGAACGGAAGAAAAAAAATCAAAATGTAAACACAAGTATATTAAAACTGTTAATTTCAGTTCTCATGTTATGAAATATTTTTTCACCAATGAGACCTTAGTTGTGTGATGCCACAAATTTGGAGTTCAGAAATGTTTTCATTGGCCACAGTTTTTAACTGTGACCGTCATTTCCATCAAAACGTAAATTAAAACATAGATGAATTTTTGAAGAGCTGAATAGCGATCATGGCATTTATGATCTCACATTTACGTGATTTTACTTAAAATTTTAAAGAATCCAAAAAATTCACTGTATTTTCACAACTAATGTTCATTGTTTTACTCAAAATCATGATTTTCCATGACAAAATTTACCCAATGTCCAAATTCATGACTTTCCATGACATTTCCTAACTTTCCATATGTGCAGAAACCCTGCAGGTACCAGATAAAAACTACCCAACTCAGACCTAACCTATCCAAACCTTCAAATCATTTACAATTCCTATAACAAACCATTAAAAAGTTTTTATACAACCCTATAACAAACATTAAACATTAAGGTTTGGCTAACTGGCACCCGATTAACGGAACAGTACTAAACAACTTTAATGAGAATAAATTCCATAAAAATACTTAAAGAGAATAAATTCTATCTAAATACATTCTAACGGATTCTATAAACAATTTGGATCCTTTTCTCAAATACGTTAAATACATAATAGAAATTATATTTTAAATAAAAAACTAAATTAAGGAATATAAATTTCACCAAAAACTAACCACAAAACATCCATAGTGAAATATTAAAAAAAAGCAATGAACTACAAACCTGTGAACTTCTTCTGCATATCTTGAAACAGGAAAAATTAAAGATAACCTCTCCAATATGGCTGGGATAAGCAAAGTAGTAACAGTCATGTCGGAAAATTGTAAAATCACTTCAAAATATCGTCTAAAAAGAGAAATAAGAACATTGGCAATTATTGTTCAAGTAATCTCTTTCGTTTTAAAAACAAGTTTAGAATAAAACGGTTTACCTTAACAATGGAAGCACAGTTTGAGAACAGTAAACAACACGACTTTGAGTTGCAAGGCTTCCTAGATGTTGATGCAGCAACACAACACTGTAAAAGAAAGAAGATTTTTCTTTCCTTATTGATTCAAAATAATACACAAAATAGGAAATTTACCAAATCTTTTAGATTTTATTCTTAAAGAAAAAACCAAGAATTATATTCCAAAAGCCATATGACTTTGAATAATTTATTGTAGTAAATTTTAATCCACTGAAAGACAGTTTAAAATATTAGCTGTATTATAAAGCTGATTTCCAAGCTTTAGCATAACACCTGAACATTATAAAAAAAAATAAAAAATTAGGCCTTAAAGTTAAAAAAAAATTTATACTATTAAAAAAAAAACAAAAAAAACCTACAGAATAGTATAATTTATTTTATGTAAACATTGAAAGCTTTGTTTGAAAGAAAGTTTTTCGAAAACAAAATACTAATATCTTCAAACACAAATTTATATTCTTTTCTTCATGATACTTTCCCACAAATACCCTAAATGATTTAAAGGATCGGTGTATAACAATATTTAGTACACTAACCCTGAGATATACACCTATATGGAGCAAGTGTTACAAAATTGAATAGAACATGCAATATTTTTAGTTCAAAAATTGCTAGGTATGCATGTAAGAAATCTGTAAAATTATATGTTATTCAAATGTATTGTATGAATTTGCCTTTTGCTACAAAAAATCTTTTTTTTTTTGTTTAAAGCATTTATTATTAAGCTATGCAATAAATCACATTTAACAAATTCAATAAAAAAAATTAAAATTTCATCTTTTTGCTTTAACATTTACTCACCAATAGAAGTAAATGATTGTTTTGGTTTTATACATTCATTTTATTTCATTAATTATATTTTAGTTTTTATCTACTCATTATATTGCATAAAGTAAGTTTTTGGACTCTAGAGCTCACAACATCATGTAACATAATGTAAAAAATATTGAGTCCAAAATTTTTGTTTTGTTTCAGCATCTATTATCTGAATAAAATGCCAGGTACACAGAATGTAAAAATTTCATATTTTTTTAACACTGAAAGGAAAGTTACACTTATATAATAAGTTCAAATATTTAACAAAAAAAAACAGAAAAAAAACTGATACAGTAAAAAAAATAATACTTCGTATAGGAGTCTCCGGGTCCGCTAATTTTCCTAAGCATAAACTTAATTACAGAGGCTACTTCTGGCTTCCTAAGTGCTGTTACTAAGTTTGTATCTTTTAATATCCAAGGTTCTGGGGTACCAGTTTTGCTGTCTGTTAGAATTAGTATAGAAGTCAGGCAGGGAAGATCCAAAAGTGAGTAAAACACCTTAAAACAAGCATAAACTTTAATGACTCTTGTATATAAGCAATAGGGGGAAAAAACTGATCATATTATAAAATTCAACTTTTTGAAAAAGATTAATTTGTATTCTTTTTACAACAAGCCACTATACAATTTTTATCATTATTCCTTTGTAACTTTGAATTCAGAAAATTCTGATTTAGTGACTATTTACTTTAATTTACCATAAAGAAATATAAAATTCTTTAAATAGTATGATTTGCGATGGTAGTTTGTGAGATATAAACTTATCAAATATATTATAATTGAAAAGAAAATTGGATAACTTTATATTCAAGTATCACAGCAAACCATACAAAATAAATAGTTGGTTTAAAAAAAATAGTTTTATTGAATTTTGTAATGTCTTGGATAAGATTTTTAACAGATCAATTAAACAAAATTTTAAAACTAATATTTTTAGTAAAAACAATAGTCAATAGTTATTAAACTTGTTAAGCAAAATATTACATATTGGTCACAAACATGATTTTTACTCAAATAACATTAAGGTGGAGCAAAGAAACAATTATACCTCAACTGATGTGTTATGTGAGAGGAATGCAGGAAGTAGTTCCAAGAAGTCATTCTCAAAAGTCGTAGGTCTCCATGCTAAAACCTAAAAAACCCTGAATATGATCAATGTCAAAGAACACCTTTCAAACATAAAGCACTAAATGTACATATAATAAATACGTACTATGTTTATGTTTAGTAATATCAATTGTGTCAGGAAAGCCCAGTAAATTCAAACAACCTGTGTTTCAATTTCCTAATTTTTATAATTTAACCTTCTAGTTTATTTTTAAATAATAATTCAATTGACATGTAACATAATCAATAAGCATTATTCAAAAATTAGAATTGTGTTTCTTACGAGTGTTGATACAAGTCATTCCAATTCAGTTCTCACTTCATATCAAGCTTTCCGCTATTGTACTTTCTTTTATTATTAAGCTGTTGATTTCCTAGATTTTACTGCCCAATAAGCCTGCTTTTCCATCAATACTCAAATACACATCTCTCACTTTTGATCATAGCATGTATTTTAAGACCAAACCAACAATTTTCATTTCCAGTTGAAGTTCAATTGCCTTTTCTATGAATTTTCTTCCTGTAATACATGCTTTTTTTCTAAGAATTCTGAGGTGCATATATAATGCAAAATTGGGGGATGAATGATTTTTACTGTAATATTTTTCTTACATTTTCTCTAATAAACTTAGAGTTTATCAAACAAAAATTATTTTCTGGTTATTGGTTTGATATCTATACTTTAGGGTTTACTCATTGAGCTTAGTATTCAAGCAATTTTAATTAAAAATAGAATTATATACAGGGAGTATTGAATTTTAGAAATTAGTTATAAAACACATATATAACAAATATTGTGAAAAATGCTTACTTTTAGAAATGTTGGAAAATACTTTTCTAAGATGCTGCTATGGTAACAAAGTTGAGACAAATTTTCTTTCATTAACTGCAGAATTTCGTAAGTCACATAATTATCTTTATAATGCAAGCTCAACATATCACAGAAGAGGTACACATATAATGTATCTGGTTTATGCATCACTGAGCTACCTTAAAATATAATCATTTTAAATTAGAAAATTAACATTTAAAAGACTGGAGAAATATATCAATAAGAAAATTCTTGTTTATGCATAAAACAAATTAATACTTTCAAAATTTCACTCAATTTTGTTAGTATGCTATTTCATTCAGTGAAACTACTTTAGTGTTTGAGGAGATTCACTGCATTAATTACAACAAATTTCACATAATTTCACTGTGTTGATTTTTTTCATTCTAGACGACCACTTTTATCAGTCATTGTTATTTTATGTCATCTAAAGTAATATTACTATAGAATTAATAACCATTTAAAAGGTTTTTTTTTTTTTTTTTTTTTTTTTTTTGGAAGGGGGGAGAGGAGAATACATTACATTTAAATGACCATAAAAACAGTTACAATTGCTTATAAGAAAGGCAACGGAGAGAATTTGAATGAACTGATTCTAAAAAGAAACAAAATACATGTAATTTAATTTCTCTTAAATTAATCATTCTGAATATTTCTTGTAAGAAAAGATTCAAATTTAATTTTATTGATTCAGTCCTTTGTACTAACCATGATTTATAAAAAATTGCATAGCACTAGCCATCACAGCAACATCTTGTGCCTCTGAATCCTTAGAAATGTTGGAATGTGTTTGGTCATAAATACGCCTTACAATAGGAAATACGGAGTGAACAATTCCAGAATCCATCAAGCATATGATGTTGAATAAGTGAATGGCTTCAACTAGACACTGAAAAGAAAATCCAATAATGCCTTACAAAAAGTAATACCTAAAACTATTCTTAAAAATATGCAATTAATAAAAACAACCTAATATATGGAACTTTATGCACATGCTAGTGCCCAAAGTCATAACTAAAAATTAGTTTAGTAACAACAATCATCTATATATATTTATATTGGAACTAATAAACTACTATTAAGTTTATTATATATGTACTACTAATAAAATACTATTAAGTATAAAAAATAATTGAAATTAATTTAAGATACATGTAAGAAATATTAATTATTAATAAGTAACTTACAGCTTTTTGAAACTGAGCAACGCTGTCAGATGCTGCTTCTGTTAATAAATGAAAAAGGTAATTATTGTCTAAATGAATATAAATTAAAATCACTTTAAAGAGCTGTACTATTTTTCATATTTAACTAAAATTGACACATCTGGTAAAAATTACTGATGATATAAAATGTTAATGTTACTAACTTCTATCAACTTGATCAATAATCCGCATACAGTATTCTCGAATTGAAGGGCCAAGATCTTCACACGCAAAATTACCTATTGATGGATATTTTTGCTTTGCTGTAAAAAATTAAAATATCTTTATTTATGATTTATTAACTATTTTTATTGATACAGTGATGTAAGTACCAAAATGTGATTTTGGAGCACTGTCGGAGCAGTAAAAATACGATTTTGGAGCAGCAAAATGTGGTTTTGGAGCAGTAAATTATTACATTTAAATTAGTGATGCTCCAAATAATTCTGTATATTTCAACCTTGATATTTCAAATTAATTCAAAGTAAAAAAAAAGGTGTAACTTGTTCATTATATAAATGCATTTGCATTCTAAATGTATATTAATTAATTTGATTACATAACTCAAAAAATAAATTAAAAAGCATGACATTCATATACAAACAAGGCACTAACGGTTTATTTTTTTGTCATCAATACTTGGGTAGTAAAAAAATTAATTATTAACCTCTTTGCCAACAATTAAAAATGTTGGGAAGTTTCTAATGATATCACAAGGCTCAGTTCATCACTGAAAGTTTTTCGAAATAATCTCAGTTAGAGCTATTTTTAACAACTGATGAAATAAGAATTTTTTTCTTTAAAAACTGTAGCCTGCCTAGTACCAATTACCTATAGAAGCTCTTCCCAATAATCCAGAATAATTTAATTCTATACAAAGCCCCCGCAAAAAAAAAGTTAAACAAGGCTGCTTAGCAGCAAGCATTAGATTTTATAACTTTGTTGTGTGGATGGGTTCGAAAGATTTGAAGACAAAGCAGATCAAAACTTGCAGAAATTTATTCCAATACAACTCTTCACAGATTCCTTTACAACTCCAGAACTTCTCGTTCTAGTAGACTCAATACAGCTCTATACACAACAATAGAGCACAAACAGCAGTTAAACTTGACACACAACTGCTAAATCGCCTCAAAAGACAATGCAATACAGTTCGCTTTCGGAACTCTCTGAATGCTCACTGAGACTCAGTATCTCAACTCAGTAATTCCAGTCAACTAACTGACTAACTCCAGTCAACAACTCTAACTGACTCATGGCCGGGCTTATATAGGAGTCAAACCTTCTGGAGACTTCTAGAGGT
This sequence comes from Linyphia triangularis, assembly GCA_963978545.1. Lineage (NCBI taxonomy): Eukaryota > Metazoa > Arthropoda > Arachnida > Araneae > Linyphiidae > Linyphia > Linyphia triangularis. Next base: position 53,644,254 of record OZ021724.1, on the reverse strand, counting down.
AGATATTTGGAGAACTTTCCAGATCGTAGTCTAAAAGTCTTATACATGTACATGGGGACCGAAAATTTCGCCAAGTTTGGCGACATTTGGCGATTTCTCGCCAAAACAGTCGCCAATTTGGCGAGATTGCCATTACCAAAATGTTAAATGCCCTGCTCCTTGTAAAACTCGCTTCCCAGCGTTATCTCTGTAAAACTCATTATCAAGCATTAAGTGTCACATTGCAGGGAAGCCAAGTTAAGACGAACTATTGCACTGTCTCATGCAAAATGTACCGAAATTAATCTATTTACAAAATTAACACTGCGAAATATTTACAAATATACAAAAATTCGTAACAACTTGTTTGGACTGATAGCTTCACTTAGCAGGTTTTTTTTAGGGCTATTTGTTTATTGGAAGATATTTTTTTTTAACTCAAACAAATTTAAACGTCTAAATGAAATTTGATAATTATACTAGCATTTAATTTGTATAAAAAAATAACTTCTAATGTAATTAAATAATTTTTGTAATGGTTTGTTTTCGAACATTCTCTATTGTCTAAATGGATTATCGGGTTCCCATGTGAAATCTCAAGATCAATAGAAACAAAATTATCTTAAGTCTGTGCTTTGAGTAATCCATACAAAAAAAAAAAAAAAAAAAAAAAGACATTTGGTTAAAGTTTTATTTTTAAAATATGCTAAAAAATAATCATGTACCCTTGAAAGTACTAAGAAAAATATTTACTATCTTTAGTTGCAACCAGACAAGAAAAAAAATCCAAATTGGATGCATAGAGATTGATTTCATGCCTTCTACAGTTTGAATACAAAGCGCGAATCCCTGGTTGATTGAAGTTTAACGGCGCAAGGGCCATACTGCCGCGAATCCCTGATCTTTCCTACAGCTAATGTAAAGAAATATTTTTAAATGCAAGAAATTCTTACTTTTTTCAAAATAGAGACCGCTCAAATCTCCCCCCCCCCCCCCCTAACCATTCAAGTTCTTCGTAAAATTTCTAGTCAACCTACGGTACGACTTGGAATTGGCTACAATAAAAGAATGACGTAATATGCGTTTTCCTGTTTGTTGCCAAGTCAAAATCATGATCCAATATCCAGGGTTGCCAAAATATCATTTACTAATAGTCACCAATCCTTCCACCTAATCACTAAGGCCAGTTCAAATCCCGTTTTACCGATGACTTAGAAATTAAGCCCGGAAGTGTGTGGGGAGAAGGGGGGGGGGAGGGGGGGGGGTGCGCTGTCAATTGGATTAAGAAATTTATAAATTAAAAAAAATATTCCCATTTTCTTTAAGCCTAAAGAAAGTTATGTATTTCTTTATTATTGAAACCAGGCAAGAGAGCAAATCTAAACCGGATGCACAAAGATTGCTTGTGTGAAAAATACAATACTTGTATTCTATTTTTAGCACGGAGCCTCGGAAAAAAAATATTCTAAAAATAATCATGTATTCTATAAGTATATAAAAAAAAATTATTAATTTTCTATAACTAAAATCAGCCAAGAAAACAGATTTAAATCAGATGCACAGATTTATCTACTACTTCTTTACAGTTTGAAAAAGCTACAATAAAACTGAGAGATTGTAATATGTATTTTCAAGTGACCCTTTCCGGCACGTTAACTGACGAAAAACGTATTGAAGTGCAAAATACTCTTTATCACTTTGTTGACGACGTTCCAAGATAATTTTGAAAAATTTGATCAAAAAAATTTGAAAAATTGACCAAAAAATGATCTTTTGGCGCAGTTCGGCGCAATCTTGACCGAAAAGAGGTTTTTGGCGCAGTTTGGAGCAGGGTAGTCAGTTTGGCGCACTTCGGCGCAATTGGAGCAGCTCTTACATCCCTGTTGATAAAATAAACTGTCCACTTACATGCTTTTCCATCGTTTTCAGTAGAGTTGCATAAAAATGATCTCAGCATGGAAAATACCTGTATGTTCCGTAAAAAATTAGGAGTGATTGTCGAAACTGCAAAACAAAAAATATTTTTAAAAATCATACTTTCAATTATATTCAGAATTATAAATAATTATAGTGTTACTGTAAATGTAGAACATATATACTGAATTGAAGGGTTGTGAATGGTACCTTTCATGTAAGTTGCCTATTACTAAAGAGTTCATCTTCAGTTATTCTGTAGGAAAGATTCAATATATCTTTCTTTCCTATTGTTCTCTTAACTAAGAAGCACATAATTTTGCACTAAGATTTAATATCATCAGATTTATAGAAAACAAAATGAAAGGTATAATTTTTTTTAGCTGGACAAAATCTCCTTTTGCAACAGTCGTTTTGACTTATACGAAAGAAGCAAGTAAATAGTTAAGTTAGAGTTGAAATTAGAGTCTTAGCAGCCACAAATACGAATTGGATAGGTGCTTTAAAAATAACAAATAAAGCATTAATAAATTACTGCAATTAATATGACAAAGCTACCTTTATTTGAAAAAGTGATATCAGAAATTACGTATGTTCAGGTTTTAACATCAAAACTTAATATGAGCAAAAATACCCCCTTTTTCCAACTAAGCAAATCAAAGTTTAAATTTTTTTTTTTTTTTTTTTTTTTAAGTGTATTATAAATTTCTATATTTTTATGTTTTTTTAAACTGGTTTGCAGCACTTATTTATGCAAGTAGCTATGTGCAAAATATAATTCCAATGGATAATCAAATTATTAAAATTATTATGTTTGATATAATTGAATAGGGAGGCAATATGAATAAAATTAGTGTGCATCTTCAAAATTTAGTGTGCGTAAATTTTGAAGTGGAACATTAGAGGAAAAAAACATGCATTAGATAAAATAAATTAAACTTATTAGATTCTTGTTTTCAAATTTGAAATGTTTTGAACAAACACAAACTCACTATTGACAATAAAAGTGTTTAGTTTTCCCTCCTAAGGGAGTACAGGAAAAAGGGACAAAATCAGATCAGTTATTGCATAATAAAATTTCATTGAAAACTAAAGAGATGAATGAAAAAAGTTACTATATAGAGAAAAAAATTCAGAGTAAACCAATTTTGTAATCAAATAATTGGAATAACAAATTATCTGGGTGAAACAGATTAAAATATTAATAAGTCTAAATCTTTAACTCTATTTCAAAGAAGATAGCACTTTTAATATACACACAGTACTTACCATAATTTAAGACAGTAAAAATGTCTTGAGTATTTGTTCCATCAATCTCGGTAATTGAAAGAGAACTTGATGACTTTCGAAACCCCATATTACGACTCGTAGGGACGATAGCAGGTATAATTAGCCATTCTGATAAGCGGGAACAAACTTTATTCATTTCTTCTAAAATAGTGAAAACAACTTTTTGAGTTAAGAGGTTGTGTGAATGAATAATTCAAGGTATAAAATTAATAAATTATTCACTCAAATACAATGAACAAGGGAAGACATTTTTTAAAAAGAAACACTGTGTACACGTTAAATAAGAAATTACTATTCTAACTTATATTAATTAAAAAAAAAAAAAAATGAATGTTTTTAAATGAATTGTGATTTATTATAAGTTTGTTTGTCCCCAAGGAGGGTTTAACAGATAACTTCCAGCAGTAACATAGAATTTGCATTTAAAGTATTTAACCAGGGTTGGGAGAAGAAGAAAAAAAAAAAAAGAAGGAAAAAACAACAATTTCTTTTGTTAAAAAAAAAAAAAAAATTTTTTTTTTTTTTTTTTTTTTTTTTTAAATCCTTTTCTAATTACATGTATGCATATTTATAGATAAAATTTGACATTAACTAGAATAATTTATGTCCAGAAAACAAATAATATTCCTTCTGAAAATAATTTAAACTAAGTAAATAAACAATTGTTACTTATGTGGACATTCAAATCATATTAAATATTAATATTATATTTAGAGGTACAATTTTTTTAATACAATGTAAACAACATAATACAATAGTAATTGTCTTCTGCATAATGCATGGAATATTGCTTTTAGATTATTCAGTAATGGTGATAAGTTGTACAAAATAATATTTTTTAGGTTTAGAAATAAGTTGTTAAAGCACAAAACCTCTATTTTAGGAACAAATTTAAAATGCAACCTATTATTTAATTTTAATTAATAGTTTTAAATAACTATAAAACATTAATACATCCATTTATATAATATAAAAAAAAAATTGTTGATACTAATTATAAGATTTATTTTAAAATATGTTAGAACTTATTCTATCTATAATATTCATATAATTTTTCATTTACAAAAACATCAGTCATGTAATACCAAAAATGTAGTTCTTACATTAAGTGAACTATTTTCTAGAAAATTAATAGAAAGAAAAACTATATGCTTTTATTTTTTTATTCCATTTAAAAACAAGTTTAGGATTTAACATTTTGAACAACAACAAAAAAACAAGTTTTGTGGCTTTTTTTTTAATACCCAAGCTGTTACACAATTTTGATTGTACAGCTTTAAAAGGGAAAAAAATTCTCAATTTTTGCTGTAGTTGCTTTTGCAATAAAATTCTTTTTGAAAAAGATATCTTTGGAATGGAAAACTTTCGTTTAAAAGTAGAAGTTATTTGCCAAAATCAAATAATTTTAAAAATCTAATTATAAATAAAAATACAATTTTAAATTATTCTTTAAAAAACCAATTGTTTTTTAGAGAAAAAAGCTATTTGGTTTAAGCCATGGTTTAAACCATGCCAACCCTGCAATTAACATCTTGATTTCTATTTAATTTCTTTTAAATATTACATTATTTATCAAGAACTAATAAAAGCAAGTTATAAAAAAAAGGTTTCATTTAATAAGTACTAAATTTCAATGAATAGGTGAATATTGTTTGACTTGATTACCAACATTTGATGCCTATCAACAAAAATACTTTTGAATTACTGAAACACGAAAGAAAATTATAAAATGTTAAAAAAATTCCAACAGCTAAACACCAAGAAAAAAAATAACTATAGCTTCATAAAAATACTAATTGCTTCAAATAGTTTCTATGAAACAAACATAATACAAGATAGAATAACAAGTATATTTATACGATACAGAATCACACAATCACTGAAGAATAAAAAATAAAAACCATGAATAAAATATTGAAAATAAAAATTAATTTCAAAAAGAAAATAAATTCATCAACAAATAATTCATTAATGAATTATTTGTTAATGAATTTGTTGAACATTTTTCTAATTATCAGATACACAATGAAATGACAGAGATTAAAAGTCAATAACCTTGAGTAATGGGGGTCTTTGAAGACATAGAAGCTGTGCACACAAATCCCAAAAGTTGCCATTGATAATCTACAGCCCAGTTTTCATTGCAAAGGCACCTAAATTCAGTTAAAGATAACGGTTGATGCATTATCAAAAGGAGGACAGATTTTAATTAAACCGCTAAGTGATTTTAAAAATAATTGACTTACTTACCAAGTCAATTTCTTTATCAAATCTTTTACACCATTATCAGAAATGTCCTAAGAACAGAAAAATTTATTAAGTGCTTAATTTATTGAATAATCTTTAATAAATTAAAAAATCTAAACCCCTACACTCAAATACAGTAAAACTCTGTTAATGCAAAATCGCTTAACATGAAGTCCTATTTAACGCAAAGTAAAAGCAGTTCCCCGTACTTGAAATTTAACATTAATTTATTTAACACGAAATCCGATTAACACTAACAATTTTGGTGGCCCCATTGACTTAACGAGGTTTGAGTGCAATGAACTTTTAAAAATTTACAGTTATTACATTTTTTTTAATCCATACTGAATTTGTAAATTAAAAAAGTTAGGTAATTCAATTAAAAACAAATTTAATTATCAAGATGAAAATTTTAAAGTAACTTTTTAAGAAGTTTTAAGGAAAAATATTTTGATTTGACAAAATATCTTAGACTTATTATTTGAGCTGATCATAAATCACTACAGTTTGTAAAATAAGATGTAATTTCAGTTCCTGTTTCCAGAGGGATGTAATGCTGGATTCCTATTTCATAATTATAGTGTTAAATAATTACTCTGGAAGACTATATTCAAATATAGATCCAACTTGTCATGAAATACCGCCAAATCTGAGGGTCACGTCTGAAACAATGTTAAGTGTAAGTACTTACATCCAGTATATCCTTTTAATCAGTTTTGTAGACCAAAATAGTTAAAGAATAATAAAACTTTCTTGAGGGAAATATGAAAAATGGTTTAGTTGTTTTCCAAATATATTGAAATTCTGAATTAACTATCGATATAAAAAATTTCCTGCAAATTTTATATACACTTGAACTTACAATAAAAATTACATAAACCAATAATACTGAATAAACTGTAACGGACAGAGTGTGTAGCACCTCGTTTTTAAAGATTTGATAGAGGAGGACAACATAGACTTATTGTACAATGCTAAACTAAGAACACATTTTAAAACACCTCTTGCATCATATCATAAGTCAAAATACTCATCTTGACAAGCTATACTATTTATAAAATTATGGTACTTCATACCATATGAATAATACCAGAATTCATCCTAGAAATGAAAAAGGGCAGGATGCTATTCTCAAAAACAGGGCAACTCCTGTTTATAAGGGCACTTTTATGGCAAACTGCAGAAATTTGTATACAGGATTTCTGCCACAATTTCAATTCAATATTGTTTTACTTTTCCATCACAATAAATAATTTTAAATTTTCGATTCTTTGAAAAAAAATAATAATGCAAAAGACTTGCAATCAAAAACTTATTCAGAAACTCAAACGATATCAAAATACTGATAAAATGCTTCAGTCCGACTTCTGCTGGAATGAGACTTGGAAAATTAAGAAACTTTTGCACAGTAAAATTTTCATCAAATATTAATTTTTATAAAAATATCAATTTATAATACAGTAAAATTAAGATAAAAATGTTTTGATTCAATGAATGTTAGGATAAGAACTTTTCACAATGTATCCACTTACAAAAAGTTTTAAAGTTTGATTGAATCAACCTTAAACTTTATTTTTTAGGTTTGCCATTGTCAGATAGAAAATAGAGTTTCTCCAAATTTAACATTATTCATTTTTGGGTATCACAAGGAGTATTTTGACTAAAGAACTAGGACTATGTCATAAAATTCGTGCATTTTTTTTTATTTTCCAGATCGGATCAAATTTAGCGTTAAAATGGCAATTTTTTGCAGTGCATGTCGCAATTCTATAGACTGTAATAGAAGTTATATTTTTTTTTAAACGGAAACAATCCGGGATTTTAATTGCATTCCTGTGATGTTTAATTTTAAATATAAAACGGATGTTAAGAAATTAATAGGTAACAGGTAAATTACCAAAAAAAAAAAAACTAAATTTAACAGGAGGGCATTGCAGTTACGCGTGTCCAAACGAAAATATTCTTTTTAAATTCTTAGTGTAAACATTTGATGGTTGTACACCTTTAACTAAGTTAATCAAGTCTTTCAAAATTCTTTTCTTCTCTATTTTGAAGAAGGCATGGTAAAATCTGGCGAAATATGAATAATCAAGACACCTACGAAATGGCCATCCGGATTTACTAATGAGCATTTGGGAAATTGTAAGACAGCCTCCTACAATCCACTTACTAATGAGGCTTGTTATATGGACAATTATTCAATGATTTCAGTCCTTGATCTATAACATTGCGCGTTTGAACATGAATGCGCATGCGTGACAGTGGATTTCAGTAGGGGTGATTCACATATTGCGTACTGTTGGGGAGAAAAAATGAAAGTTTTTGGAAGTCTTGCAGGATAAAAAAAATTCTGAAAAAGGGCAGGAAGGGCGCTATTTTTAAATAAAATGGGCAGGCAGGGCGTGCCGCCCTTCAAAAAACGTCTAGGATGAACTCTGATAATACCAACATTGTTTGAACATAATCTAATGAAATATAAAGACATATACCTGAACAAGTAAAATAGGAAGTGCATAAACTAATTGAGTTCCAACTTCTACACTAAGAATATCAGATATACTCTTAATAGGAGATAACTTCTGCAAAATCACAGTGGAAAAATGGCGTCTTGAAATAGAAGCTTCTGTGTCAATAACCAGCAGCAGCAGCGAGCTAACCACAGCTTCAATATCAATATCTCTGAAAAGTTTTAAAAGAGAAAATAATAATCTTTCAAAATTCACAATCCCATCTATCGCAAGCACATCACCTCTAAGTAAATAATAAGGTTTTCAATTAGCGGAAAAGCTGTGAGAGCACACATATTTTTCACAATTGTTAACTTAAATAATTTCAAGTCAGCATAGGATGAGACATTAAAATAAAAGTTCAAAAATCAATAAAAGTACACATAATTCAGTACTCCTCTGTTAGGCAGGTACCAGTTGGCGCCAAGCGTAAATGTTTACATGTTTAAATGATGTGTAAATGTATCAGCAACCTTAATTGTTTAGATTTGTTATTGGGTTATTATAGCAACTCTATAACAGTTAATTACAGGAATTATAAATGATTTGAAGGTTGCTAGTTATGATGAGTTATCGCTGCATTTGGCGGCTTTTATCTGGTACCTGTCTAACGGAAGAGTACCCATAATTATACAGTTCATTGGTACTCAGTGTAAGTAGATATCCAGGGAAACAAGTATTTGTATCTTGTCATATTTTTAAACAAATTAGCTGAGCTCATCCAGAGTATGTGAATTTAATATTAAGGTTTATAATTGTGTTTGCCATTCTTTATTAGAATAGGTTCAAAATGTGAGAGAAGAAAACTTCTTAAATCACACAATGTGAATGCCCAATTCAGTCCTATTTTTATAAGAATGGAAGTTTAAAAAACATGTCCACAAAATCAATTGTAAATATTGACAAACAATACGCAATGTATTTGCTTAAGTTTTGATTTTCTATTAGTTTCAAATGCTTCGATATCTTCATCTTGACTCGTAAAATCTGAAAGTTTAAAAATTGATTTACCAACGTAGTATTATCCAAGGGGCTGATGTGTTCAGAAAACTCATCACTTACGAAAACATTTTATTAACAAACATTAGGTACTCATAAAAATTGTATATTTGCTACTTTTTAAACTATTTTTAAGAAAAAAATTTCAGAAGAATAAAAAATCATTTTATTTTTGAGAAAAAGCTTGTGCGAATTCAACGTAATTATTGGTACTCTCCCGTTAGACAGTTACCATATAAAAACCGTTGCAGCGATAACTCATTCAAACTAACAAGCTCAATCATTTATAATTCCTATAACAAACTACGCATAACATCACGACGTCACGATACATCACGCTGTGTGAACTATATTTTTTTACAAAATACTACAAAACAAAATTTTCATAACACGGTATATAGCCGAAAGTTATGCTTACTTAGCTAATTTGTTATTATCCAGGAAAGGAGAGGGGGGGGGGGGGAGAACAAGTGCACTTCATGGCAATGCACATGTTACTTTAGTTATTGGATATTCTTAATTATTAAATCAAAAACACACTTTTTAATGAATATTATATTACTTACTAGTATAATATAACTATTAAACAATAAAAATAAATTAATGCATAACATTTAAAGTTCTAATTATCTTTATATCGGGCCAAAAAAATCTGCATTTCCACATTTTTAACCCTCTGTCAGGCGCAACTGGCCTGACAGGCACAGCTCTGACGCTTTTGTTTCCTCTCTCATAGGAGAGTGATAAAAAGTGTTCTTTTTTTAAACAAATTTCATATTTCTTTCTTTAAATATTCCTATAGTAATCATTGATTACTTTTAGAATACTAAAATTAAAAATAATGATTATAAATTTGTGATTCTTTTTTATGCGCCTGTCAAGCATATTGCGCTCGAACTCTTCGGGTTTAATATTGCGCAGACTTAGGGTTAAAAAGCAAGTTGGATTGAGTAATTAATCTTATGGAAATAAACTTTATTCAAATTGTACAAACTGAAAAAAAATTATAAAACATTTATTTACTTACGAGTCAGAAGAGAAAATCCTTCAACATAAATGGGAAAAAAATCATTTATAAGTATTTAAGCAATCAAACTAGAGAACAACTGTGATCAGTCCATATTGCGCTAGTTCATATTGACTTTGGCAGATATAACAAACCATCATAGTAATAAATAACCTGATTATCTTAACTGGAAAAGAATTAAATATAAATTACTGCCCTAGAATACCGCAATCCCCTTGAGTTAATAAATAAAACAAAGCTCTCAAAGGGTAAAAACGTTAGATAAAAAAATCCTGAAGTTAATGTAAAAGATTTAAATAAGATACAAAAAATTTTATATTTTATTTCTCCCAAATTAGAGGGAAAAAAAAGAAGGAAAAAAAAATGAAACACAAAAAGTATAGGAAATACTCATTTGAATTCCGAAAATAGAATATCAAGGTCTTATATCTGATGACAAATTAGATAAAAATCAAAACGCTTTTCAAGAGTTGAGAGAACAACAAAAAAAATTTCAAACAATAAAATAAAAGGAATACTTCATTCATCGAATCTCCAATATTACTAGACTACTGGCGCCTGAAAGCCCCCACGAAATTTCAATACTCAGCTGTAAAAACGAAGTAGGAAATAAACGCAAGACCTAAGAAAAAAATACATAGTAAAATTGAATTATAATTTCAAAATGTCATACATGCTTTTTTTCCCTTGAAATGTGCACTTTTTTCCAACTTTATTTGAAATTTCAAAAGACAGGGGATGCAAAAGCGAATGCAACATTCACGAGTGCACGATGCCGTATGTGGCGCTTTGTTTCTATACAATCTTGCAAACATCGCACATACTGAGGGTGGATATGATTACCACGATGCCGATGAAGTATCGCCCTAGCAAAATCAAATGGAAATCATCTCAAACGGCACGGTGTTAGCTGTTACAATACATTTCTATATAGTCTTGTAGACACTGCGCATATGCAGGGTGGATTACTGCAATGTGTTGAAGTATCATGTTTCAAACGGCGCGGTGTCGACAATTTCAATACGTTTCTATAGTATCTTAGAAACCCTGCGCATCAATCGTGGCAAAACGGTTCTTCGTCCTTGAAGTGCTAGGCAAGTATAGCTCTCTCGTCAAAAAAGATCAGGATGTATCGGTTATGCGATAATAGCGACACCGGTTTTGGACGATGTATCGATACATCGCCCAAGCCTACTTGACAGTACATTTATGAGTCATTTAAACATACAAACTTTTAGGCTCGGCAACAATATAGAAGTGGTCTAACAGACGAGTACCGAAATATTTCATGTTTATGACTGGTTATTTATAAAGTCAGAATTGTGCAGGATATTATTAAAAAATTGGGTACAGATGTAGTACAAGACATTTCTATGGCGCAATTTTATTTGACATTTTTTTCGGATAAATGTTGTTTCTGTCGACGCAGTTTATTTGAAGCTATATTTTAAATTAATTTATCTCTTATATTTTAATTTTATTTCACTTACTGTGTTTTTAATTTTGGCAAATTTTCTGATCACCAAATGAAAAAATATCCCAAATGTCATATACTACATCTGTTACGAAAATTGGTACTTTTCCGTTAAAGAGGGCAGTTGACAATATTCAAATACGTTACGGATTCTGCGCCACGAATAGTTTACATAAAACCGCGCCAAATTAAGGCTTGTTATTAAAAAATGGCGATCGTTGGAAAATCAACTTGGTGCAGAATTTGTAATTTATTCTTATTTGGAAGTTTTACTCATATTTTATATATTGTCAACGGCCCCCTTTAAAGGAAAAGTACCAAAATATTAGTTAATATACTATTAAAAATTTAATAGTTTTTGAAATGGGATGTTTAATTTGTTGCTTACACAAACTTAAGGTATAATGGAGTATTTTTTGATTTTGAATATACTCCAAAATTTCCCCGAATCTGTCAGATAGCAAGATATAGTTTATACCAACAAAACTTACGATTCTAAATCATGCTGAAATAATGCTGTATTTAATGTCTGCAAATATTCCTTCGTGATTGTTTTAGGAGCATCTTCAATGATATCTCGCAAAGATTTCATTTCGTTTGTAAAACACTATTTTTAACTAAAAATCTTTATGATACTAGTCATTGAAACTCATGAAGGAAATTACAAAACTGATGTAGAAACGAGCCGGTAATTTTCGGAAGGTCCCAAGTCCAAGTTAGAGACAAATAGAAGGTGATTGGCTAGCGGCATCCGTTTGTATTCCCCTCTAAACCCCTCCCCTCTACTCGTCTACCACGCTTTTTTTAAACATCGTGGTTTCCGTTTCTGTCGCTTTAAATTACATCATAACATATCTATAAATTTCATTATCATCATCATTTCGAAAATGAATTTTATTTAAGAAAAATATGAATTCTTTAAAAGCGTTTGTGTGTGATGGTTGCCAGAAAGAGTTTAAGGCTAAATCATCATTTTATAAGCACAGAAAAAGGTGTGAAAATACCGAGACTGAAATTTCAACTAATAACTTGCAAACTTCAAAAACTCTCTACAAAGTTTGTGATGATTGTCAGAAAGAGTTTACGGCAAAATCATCGTTTTATTTGCACAGAAAGATGTGTAATAAGAATGGAATGTCAAATGATAATTTGCAAACTTCAAAAACGCTGTACAAAGTTTGTGATGATTGTCATAAAGAGTTTACATCAAAATCATCGTTTTATTTGCACAGAAAGACATGTAAAAAAAATGGAACTTCAAACGATAATTTACAAACTTGCGAGTGTGGGAAAAGTTTTCTAAATCGATCTGCCTTGCATAGCCACAAAAGATATTGTGGCCAAGTTAGCAAAGAAAATGGAACCAAAATATTGGAAAACTTCAAATGCCTGGAAGAAAATTGTTCTTTTGTGTCTCATCTGCAAAAGGATTTTATCAATCACTTACAACAAACGCATTCAATTATCTGTGAAGAGGAAATAAAAATATTTCAAGATTATGCAGGTTAATATCATTTTTAATACACATCACTGAAAAAACTTTCGAAATTTTTTTACTTCGTATTGGAACAGGTAATTTGATATTGTAACTACAATTCAATTATCACAAAATTAATAATAATGGTGTAAAAGCAACGTATAAAATGTTCAGACTAATACTTTTGCAGCAAAGGTTACTTAATTCCTCATGTGTTTTGGTGATTTTATAATAATTTTTCAAAAGAAAAAAAAATTTATGTTTATTATAAGTGTAATAAAATATAAAGAAGGATAAAAAGTAATTAATTCGATGGGATAAACATATATTTATTTCTCTCCACATAGCTTAAACTAAAGTATACAAATTAAGTGTTTCCATTGGCCAAGTGTGTGTCCTTTACCTACAGGAGCACCATACATGATAAAATAATTACTTATCGTTAAAGGACATCAGTACTTTCCTGTTAAAGGTAGCCATTTGCAATATGCAAGTACAGTACGGATTCTGCACCAAGAATTGTGACCGCGCCAAGTTATGACAACCATAGGCAGTTTACTTGTCATTAAAAAATGGTGGCAGCTACCATTTATTGATGAAAATCACCTTGGTGCAAAATCTGTACTGTACGTGGAAGTTTTACCCATATTTTATAAATTGCCAATGGCCCCCTTTAATGGAAAAGTACCAGGACATCTTCCTCTCCACATAGCTCCTTTTTTTAGAAACAACCCTGAAATAGTTAGTAACATAGATTTCAAATATATAACCATAGTGCATTAATTATGTTTAATTGGTATTTAAAACTATTACAAAAATATTGACTGTAAGCAAGGAAACTGCATTCAATAAACAAGGTTCCCACAGTCATTAAAAGTGCTTAATATTTTTGTGCTTGTTTTCAAGACCTTGAAAATGCTTAAAAGTCCTTGAAAATGCTTAGAAGTGATTGAAAATGCATAGAGGTCCTTGAAAGTCCTTATTTTTTGCAGATGTTATGGCCAGCTACAAAATTTATATACTTTATTAAAAATTTATCTATAGTCATGAGGCCTGAAAACAAATTTTCAATGGTCTTTAAACACATTATTCAGGTTCTTAAAAGTCATTGATTTTCATTCTGTGTTTTGAGTGGGAACCCTGAATAAACCTATCCACTTACTCGAAACCTCCTTGCATAAAGTTCTGGTTATTTTACAGAAATTATGTTTAAATAAAATTGCAATAAGTTCATTATAAAAAATTTAAAATCGAGGTAAAACTGTGTTCCATTTCACTCATTGCATTCAAAGTTATCCGCACAAATAACAAATTATTATCTGTAAAAATATTTCATATTTTTCTTTATTTCAGAATTTGAGAACTGGAAAGAAAATTTCGAAAAGTCAACCAAGTCTGCCTTCATTATTGGTCATACTGGAAGAAATAAAACTGGGGTGCATAAACGTTACATGTGCAACAGATCGGGAACATTGAAATCAAAGCGAACAGGCAAACGATCCATAAAATCCCAAGGTTTGCAAAAAATTGGTCTAAACTGCCCAGCCATCATAAAAGTCCAAATGCATACTGAATCTCCAACTATAAAAGCCACCATATGCCCAATGCATTATGGGCATGAAAATCAACTTGCCCATACAAGAATCTCAAAGAGTGACAGGATGCTCATTGCAAATCAATTGTCATTGGGAATAGAGCATCCTCGAATTCTACGAAATATGTTCTCGATATTTCCAAATGATCTTGAACGTCAGCATCTGACAACAAAACAAGATTTGAGAAATATATCAAAAGCATTTGGGATTCAAAAAATAGAGAAGCATAGTGAAGATAATGTAAGCGTGGATGTATATGTGGCTGAAGATTTGGAAAATGAAAATAACATTTTTCTTTATAAAAAACAGGGTGAAATTAGTCTGCATCACCCCAAAAATGTATTATGCTCTTTAGAAAAAGAGGACTTTGCTTTGGGGATAATGACGGATTTCCAAAAAAAGATGCTAAAGAAATTTGGGAGTAACATTGTTTGTCTTGATGCGACACATGGTGTGAATTCATATGACTTTAAATTAATTACTTTATTAGTAATAGATGAGTATAAAGAAGGTATTCCGGTAGCATGGCTTCTGTGTAATAGAGAAACATATACATCTCTCTACCTATTTTTTATTTTAATTAAAGAAAACATTGGTGGAATCAATCCTGTAACAATTATGACTGACAAAGCTCCCCAATACCACTCCGCTTTTGTTGATGCATTTAATATCCACCCAAAGAAACTGTTGTGTCATTGGCACGTGCATAAAGATTGGCAAAAGAATCTCAATAAAATTCCTAAAAAAGAACTATCTGCCACTTTATACAAAAATTTGTGCATTTTATTAGAAGAACCGAGTGAGGAAACTTTCATTATTTTACTAGAAATCTTCCTCCAAAAACTATTTGAGGATAAAGACACAGAAGATTTTGCTCACTATTTTGAAGACGAGTGGGTGGGTGTTCAAGAAGAGTGGGCGAAATGTTATCGGGTCGGAGCTGAAATAAATACAAATATGTATTTGGAGTCCTTTCATAAAACTTTAAAATATGGCGAGGGATATCTGAAAGGAAAACAAGGAAAGCGAGTGGATAAATGTTTATTCATTTTACTTCAGTTTTCAAAGGACCTATCCATTCAAAGATTAGTGAAGCTAGAGAAAGGAAAAACAACATGGAAATCGGTTGCCATCAATAAACGACACAGAGCATCTTTAGAGTTGCCACTTTCGTTAGTGGAAAACACTTCCCCTAATACATGGCGGGTGTATTCAGAAAAATCTCTGCATTCTGCAACGACATCCACTGATAACCTAATGTATGATGTAAAAAAACTACCAGAGTGCAAAAGGAACTGTCATGTACGATGCGCTGATTGTTCTGTTTGCCTTCATTCTTACACATGTAATTGCCCAGATGGTCTGTTAATGACCAATATTTGTAAACATGTGCATCTAGTTATTCGGTACATGGGCACTGATATAAATTATGACGTGCAAAACAACTTGCAAGATAATGAAGTTCTTCCTCAAAATAGCTCATCAGATCAAAATAAAACATCAGTTGATAATGAAGTTCTTCCTCAAAATGGTTCATCCAATCAAAATAAAACATCAGTTGATAATGAAGTACTTCATCAAAATGGTTCATCAAATCTAAATAAAACATCAGTAGATAATAGCATTTCAATATTTAAAGAAATAACTTCAGATGAAAACACAGATCTCACTTGCATAAAATCAAATTTAATTTCTAAAGTAATGGCTTTATGTGAAATCATAAAGAACTGTGACAATAAAGATTTGCTACTCACAGCTCGAGCACATATCAACAGTGCTACTTCAGTTTTAAAATTAGAAGATGTTGAAATACATAGGATTAATAGAGCAACCAACATACCTTCAAATAAGAACATTGATAAACAACGTAGGTTTTTTTCTACTAAAAAGAAGAGGAAGAAGAAAATAATAAAATTTGCAAAACCAACATATGAGGAAAAAATTGATCTTCAGGAAGAACTTTTAAATGATGGCAATGCAGACGAGCACATGGAGCATCCATATTCAAAGCCTTAATATTAGAAGCCTCACCCTCGAGGAAAAAAAACTCCATTAATACAACACCCCTTTAAGATTATTTTAATACGTGTTTGGGGAAAGCAGAATTAGAAGGCCAAAACTGCTTACGTTGAAACTTTCAGAGCTCTTGGCCTATTAAAAGTCGCTTTTTGTGAAAAAATTAATTAAAAAAACAAATTAAAATTTTAACATTCTTTTTGTGATGTATATAATTAAAAGGCCAAAATTACTTATGAAAATTTCAGAGCCTTATTCCAATTTTAAGTAGGTTTCTATAGAGCCACAGACAGACACACAGCTTGTTATATTATTATAGATATATTAAAATTTAGTTAATGGATTATATTTGTATAATCAGAATGGCAACGCTCTCCTATTTGTTTACTTTCCAAAAAAAAAAACTGTACTTGTCATTTTATGCTCTGAAATTAAAGGCTCTTTGTTGGAAATTTATTAAAATGCAATTATATTAGATTTTTCTTCACAATGTATTAAAGGCAACTTTTATACAAAAATATCTTCCTACCAGGCAAAATGGTTTGTTTAGTTTTTGTTTGTATTTCAAAATCAGACAATTTTTATACTCTTGCACTATTTATACCTAGGAGATTTTTGCAACTTTGGAGCTAAAAATAACAAAGCCAATCTTTAGTAATTGTTTTAAATTAGTGTGATAGAATTGAAGGCTTAAAGGTAGATATTATACTGTCGACCAATTTAAATAAAATCAAAACCATTATCAAAAGCCAGCTTTGGCACCAATAACAGTGACATAGCAACAAACTGTTCAAACCTTTGCGACTGAAGGCCTCTTTTTTTTAATTGTTAAACATATGCAGAGGCTGCGTTTTGGCGACAGTTTGGGTTCTGCTTTAAAAGCGGGACAAGATAATACATTCATATTGGTTTACAAAATAAAAATTTAGTTTTTTAGACTAAGCAAATTAGTTAACAAAACACACTGTCCAATGTTTAATTCTGTATGTTTCCTTATTTTTGTATTTCTTTTTGAGAAATAAATTTTAAAAAATTGTAATTGTTGTATTATTGAAACTGTTTTATTTTTAAACTATCCCCGACATTTTAATGTGATTAGCATTAAATTTACTATACTTTTCCGTTAAAGGGCTCATTGGTACTTCCAAATACAGTATGTGTTCTTTGTTTATGTAATTGCCAAGAAACATGCATTTACATAAAACAGCGCCAAATTATGGCAACCATAGACAGTTGACTTGTTATTCAAAAATGACGGCTGCTGCCATTTATTGGCAAAAATCACTTTGGCGCAGCATCTGTACCATACTTGGAAGTTTTACCCATATTTTATATACTGTCAACGTCCCCATTTAACGGAAAAGTACCAAATTTACTTGTATTGGTACAATAATAGTTTCATGTATCGGCTTTATTTCTATATTGATCAGATAAAGATACTTTAATTGAAGTATTGTAATTAGTAGAAAATTGATACTTTAATGGTTTCGTTTATCCTGAGGCGTAAGAAACTTGTAAGATCTCGACTTAGAATTTAGATGAAAATTAATGGAATATTGCAATCAGGGCTGCTATATTTTTTAATTGATGCAATAAATTTAATAAAGAATTTTATGATACATTAATATCAATCAAGCAATAGCATAAAGAAGTTACATTCTCATTCCTTTCTATTTATTACGACTAATAATTACTACAACTATCTAAAACAAGGAGAGTTGCATAGCAATCTTTAGGGAGCAGGAAGCTAAACCCCCTACTTCTCATTTGAAATGTTTTAGATAAATTCCTCAACGTAATCATTTGAAGAAAAAAGTCTAAAATGATAATCAGTTTAAAGAAAAGACATTGTGATCTTTCTCTATATTGGCAGTAAAATTGTTAACTCCCATGTACAAAATATCTGGATAAAGTTTTAGCTTTTGATGAAACTAAATAGTTTTTTATGATTAGCAACCAGTTACATAATGTTCTTAGATATAATTATAACACTAGATTAGATACTTTTAGAATTGTTTGCTTCTATGTACTGTATGAAGGCAATATCTAGATGATTTTACAAATATAGAATGGTATTAAAAGATTTTATGACAGGTTTCTAGGGAAAGAAGAATCAACTTACTTTTATAGATTATTTTAATAAAGCAGTAATTTGTTAATATATTTTAAAATTTTCACGTCAAAACAAACAATTCTTTATTTTTATTGATAATTGGAAAAGAGATTACTGACATTCTACAGGTCCATAGCAAAAAAAAAACTGAACTTTGCTGGATGATAATCAGTAATGAATGAAATTTATATTTCTAACGGTATTGTAGCATGTTTAAATTTTAGGTTAAGCAAGTAAATTCAACAAGAATTTTGATTAAAAAACTTTATTTTAATCCTTAAATTTGTTCATGTTAACAGATCTGCACACATTATCTGATAATAGGAATATACAAGCACAAAACTCCAATACTTTTTTCAACTGGAATGTCAATGGAGATTCTAATCTCAATGCAGCAGAAAAGTCACCTCTTGAAGTGGCATAGAACCATCTGGAAAATACTCTCTAACTCAAATATTTACCAATGACTATTTTAATACACTTCCTGTGAGATATACTTGCCAACCGTTTCTGCCAAGTGAAAGATTTATTTGCCAACATTTTTCAAAATTTCAACTTTAAATATGTAACAAAGGTACTTTTCCATTAGACGGGGATACCAATTGTCGCCTAATGGTTACATGTTTAAATTACAAGTAAGTGTATTGTCCAGCTTAAATGTTTATGGTTTGTGATAAAGTTGCTATAGTTAGCCTATAGATGTTTGTTATAGGAATTATAAATGATTTGAAAGTTGTTAGTTTGGATGAGTTATCACTGCAATTTGGCGGATTTCATCTGGTACCCGTCTAACAAAAGAGCACCATAAAGAAATATTTTACCTAATAAGTACTACAAATGCAGATTTTCAAAGTTATTTATCAAATTCAATATAAGTTAGATAAGGTATATGCTAATTTGTAGAAAGATAAGAAACAAAACTTAAAAAAGTAATTGTATCATACAGAAGCTATCAAATGAGAGATAGAACTTTCAAAGATCAAAATAGTAAATACAACAATATCAATGCAATAATTTCATCCAAATCAAAAAAAATTAGACAAATTCTTTTGTGAATATTCATTAACTTGCAAATAAATATTTATATATTTTAATTATATAGATTGTTTTTAAAAGGAAAATTATTTTTAAATTCAAATTAAAATAACACTTAACGAACATTTTTTTTTTTAATTCCACTCGAAAGGATATAAAAGCTTGATTAGTCATCTAGTTGATCCGGAGTTCTAATTGACAAGGTAAGATGATATCTTTTCATCTTGTTCACAGTACCGTATTTAACTATAGGTGCATGGGACAGGAAAAACTTATCTGTTCAATTATATTTGTAAAACGTATTAGCATCCAACATATTTTTTTTTCTAATATCCAACAGGATTTTTCAATGGGAAATTTTAAAAAGCACCTATTTTTTTGTAAAAACTGATGCAAATTTTCACTTTACCTAGAAAGATAACTAAATGACAATTCCCTTTACTACTTAGAAACATTAATTTTATATAATTGATTTTTCAATGTATCTACAAGGATGCACTGGCATAATTTCAGATCGCAATGCGGCATCTACATTCCAAGCAGAATAGCCCTTAGGGAAACTCTTTCACCAGAGTATCCACAATACAACCAAAAAATTTTAATAACGTTAAAAGTTAGTTTTATTAACATTTCAAGTGTAAAAAATTTTGAAAATTAATTTTGTTACTGCTTCTCGTCTTTTATTGAAGAGAATAATTATAAGACATACTAAATTAGAGATACTAATACTAAATTATAAGAGATTGTTTTCTTAATGAGGGATTGGAGTTCATTTAGCAAGCAGTAACAAAATGTCATTAATTTTATTATAAGACTCCTCTACTTTTTTTTTTATTTTATAGACTGTTCGACCTAATGTATGAAACCATACTTTAATATTAATTATAAAAACTATATATGGTATAATACTACCATAGCTGATTATTCATTAAAAAAAGTATTTTCTGATTGTTTTTTATATGATCATAAGCAATTTAACAATATTAACATAACATAGATGGAGAACTAAAATTTGATTTTTCATGTAAGTTCACATTATAATTATAAACCGTAATTAGTGTTCATTTGTTTTATTATAGCTTCAAAAAGAGTTTTGCCACAAATAGCTAAGTCCTTATAGCATGTGTCTTGTTTCATAAATATTATGGATGTTATACAATGGAATTAGTTATACAATGAGGAAAATATTATAGGTAATAGTTGCATTATCAGAATTCTTATGAGATATTTTAAATGAAAAACAATTTTGCAATATTATTTAGTATAAGCTTTCTAAAAGAGAATATCCCATATCAACAGTAAAAAAAAAAAAAAAAAAACAGTATAAGTTCTCTCAAGAAACAGTTTATAGCACCTATCAATCTTATTGGCACTGAAAAGTTTTATTTTATCTCTAATCGTAAATGAGTTCATAAAAATAGCCAGGCCTCCGTTCTGCATCCATCTGCGCCAATTCAAAATAACACACAAAAATAAACGAGATAAACAATGAATACGTCACTATCCATATACCCTCTCACCTGCGATTTTGAATGGATTCGTCCACAAACTGCTGGAATATACAAACGGATGCCGCTAGCCAATCACCTTCTATTTGTCTCTAACTTGGACTTGGGACCTTCCGAAATTTACCGGCTCGTATGTAGAAAACCAAACCAGATTTATTTGTTTACAGCTGATAAGTGTTGTTGAGATGGGGGCGAGCTGCGTATCATCTACGAACAAATATTTAAATTTTGAACAAACAATAATGGCAAAAATATTTTGAATGATAAAATTTTCGCAAAAAGAAAACCAATAAAGAAATCAACAACTTCAGTAAACTTTTTAAAAATAATGTAATAAACCCTTTTTGTTTCGTTTTTTTAACATTGCCATTCCAAAACCGAATCTATGTTCTAAACGTCACTTCCTTTGACACATTCTTGTACGTTGCCACTTGAAATGTAAAAATTAAATCGTCCATTTACTATGTAGACCGGCTGTTGTTTTGCTCACCAATAAAGTGTTAATGTTACTAAAGGCGTTTCCGTTGAATTTCTTGGATAGAAAGGAGGTTTCTGTGATCAAACATCTATATTTTAGACTTGTTTGTGTGATTAATGTCAATTTCTTTCTGTCGGTTGGCTAGATTTTAAATTTATGTGTGTGCGCAAACTTTTCAGTTCTAAGCCTAACATACCCATAACTCGGCGTGCCAACGTGGTGCGATTAAAACTTGCTCAACGTGAGTGAACTTTAATTGTGGGACTTCTACTTACAAGCACGCAGAAAATTCTACAATCTGGTGAAAGGTCAAAAAAGGACAATCAACTTTTTCTTTTGTTAACAGTTCGTTATTTTATTCGTCTGAGACGTTTGTCGTCATAACTCTTTCGCAATGTCTTCAACGGGGTACAATTTGGAGGAATCCAGCGCGGATAGGAATGTAGAAATATGGAAGATAAAAAAATTAATCAAAAGTTTAGAAGCTGCTAGAGGGTAAGTGATTTTAAATTATCATTACATTTGATTATGCATTAATTTGAATGGTCATTATTTATGATTGTTATCATGTGTTACTTTTTTTGTCTGTCCATATGTTGTGATGACTTTGGTTAACACTTTCTAAATAACCTTTTCAGGAATGGAACTAGCATGATATCCTTAATTATTCCTCCGAAAGATCAAATTTCCAGAGTATCAAAAATGTTGGCAGATGAATTTGGTACAGCATCAAATATTAAAAGTCGAGTAAATAGGCTGTCTGTTCTAGGAGCCATTACATCTGTACAACATAGGTTAAAATTATACACTAAAGGTAAGCTGAATACAAATTATGAATTTAAAAAAGTTTGTGTATAATGTTATTCTTCCCTTTACTAAAGTTTAGTAATCTCTACTATCTTAAAATTAGGATTGATATAAATAGAAAATGTCTAAGTTGCATGAATAAAGGTGTTAATGAGATGAGTAATAGGAGATATTGGTAAATTCCTAGTTCACGTTTATGGGTTGGCGCACTTTTGAAAAATTGGCGACAAAGCCAGAATGTCGCCAATTCGGTATTCCAATATGAAAAATTGAGAAACGAACCAGCTCCATGATTTGTGGTATAGAAAGGTTGAAGCCAAAGCACATCAATAAAAAAGATGGGGTTGCCAAATCTAGAACGGTATCGCCTACAAAACAGCGCCAAATCGGCTTGGCGATATTTTAATGTCAACTAGGAATAGACCGGAGATATTCAGGAGGATAAGACATTTATCACTCTCTTTTAAATTTTAACAATTTTTATGATAAATTTGTGTTTTGCGATTTCAGTCATCCAATCGCCTCTGCTGATTCGAATGCAATTTCTTTATCGTTCCTAACACGTCGACGAATTTGTATATTTTTTCACATTATTACTGAATAAAAAATTTGCTTGATTTTCATCTCTTTGCTGGCAAATAGTTTCTTTTATCTTGATGTTTTCTTAGCGTTTCTCGGCACTGCCCCGATTCTCCCATTACTCAAATGGCATGTTTCGTTTTCTCTTTTCAAAAATAGCAATGTTTTAGTCCCTAAGTATGATATCGTTTTAGTATCCGTGAATTGAATTATATTGTTTACTTTTTATGCTGGTATCAATTTGTATCGTACTAATGAAGAAATGGCATCTACCATGAATTACTGAGTGTGCTGCTTGAAAATGAAGCAGAAAAAAAGAATGTACAGTACTGAACGTTAATTTTTACTTTCAATTATCCGATACATTATGTAGAATAATGAAAATATTGCATCCGTAAAAAAAATTCCTGGTTACTAGTTTTTTCTTAATTGCCTGTATTTCACTGCCTTAAGTCTACTGTAAATTGATCCAAACTATCAATTCTAAATGACAGTTTGAAGGTCATGATAGTAATAGTAGGATTGCATAAATTAAATTGGAAGTTCCAACTGGAAATGGTTTAGAATTGGTGGAGTTCTTCCATCTTTCTAAGTAAAGATATCCTATTTGAACTTGAGTATTTGGCGACAATTTTGTTACCAAACACACTAATTTTTGTTTATTAAAAATTTCAAATTAGCAAGATTGTTTGTATAACATCAACCTTTACAAGACAAGATTTCAATCATTAACAGTGCTGGGTCTGATATACTGAAATAATAAAAATGTGTATAGACTATTACAATAAAACTTCTTTCAAGCATTATTTTTTAGTATTTCATTTAATTTTCAATTTGAGTCTTAGTTGCATCAAGTATAGTTGCTTTGAAAGAGCAGTATCATTTACCAATGTTTGTTTCTTAAATAAACCTAATATGAATTTTATTCTGTACTGTTAAAATTGTTTTCAAATTTGATATGAGTAGAGTGTTTCGCCTATGCTTATTTTGTGTTTTTTCCCCTTAAAAAGTGTTTTCTCATGTCAATATTTTTGCTTCTTAGTGCCCACAAATGGATTAGTAATTTATTGTGGAACTATCGTTACTGAGGAAGGTAAAGAAAAGAAAGTTAACATAGATTTCGAGCCTTTTAAGCCCATTAATACCTCTTTATATCTGTGTGACAACAAATTTCATACCGAGGTAAGTTAAACAAGTTGCTTCTTTGATCTGTCCTTTTCTGAAATGTCGGATAATATGAATGCATGTATAATTATTTTTTGGTAAAAGAGAAAGGAAACTAATTGTAGTTTGCTGATTATTTTAGGCTCTATCTGCACTGTTAGCTGATGACAATAAATTTGGCTTTATTGTTATGGATGGTAATGGAGCTCTGTTTGGAACACTGCAAGGCAACACGAGAGAAGTCTTACATAAATTTACTGTGGATTTGCCTAAAAAGCATGGTATGTTTTGCACAATTATTGTGTTAAAGAGCGATACTTGATGATGTTATCTCAATGATTTTTATGAATGCTGATTGTTAAAAAATGTTTTTAATTTATTTACAATTTGCTTCATATCAACATTAAAAATGTTTTAATAGTTTTTGTAACTTTTTGATAATGTGGGAAGTGGGTCAATGTTAATGTAGAAGTTATAAGTATATTGGTTTATGTTTGCTGGGATTATTAAATTTAATTTCCTGCTACTTTTTTTAGTAAAGTGGCGTTCCTCTTTCAAATTGTTATTCAAAATCTTATTTTCTTTATAGCCCATTTTGATAAAAAAAAACATGCCTTTTTAGTTCAAAATTAAATAATGGTTATCTTTTGAATTATATATGATTTGTTTCTAGGAAGAGGAGGTCAATCTGCCTTGCGTTTTGCTCGTTTAAGAATGGAAAAGAGGCATAACTATGTGCGAAAAGTAGCAGAAGTTGCAACCCAGCTTTTCATTACCAATGATAAACCCAATATTGCTGGATTGATTCTAGCTGGTTCTGCAGACTTTAAAACTGAACTTAGCCAATCTGATATGTTTGATCCTGTAAGTAACTATTCTATTTACAAAAATAAAATTTATGGGGATAAAATACTAGCAATAAGACAATGCTATCATTATTTACAAGTGTTTTAAACTTAAGCGTAGTTTAGTAAGTCTTCTTCAGATATCTGCATAGTAAACATTTTCATAAATAGGGAATACTTTTAAGTAGTAACACAATCTGTTTTTGACTATAACCCTTGGTTGATGATTAATTTTATAGCAGTTATAAACTTTATACCTAAGTACCAAATGAGCCTTTGTCACTTTTGGGAGCTTTATAAGAGTAAACTTTATCTTGCCATTAGATCAGGGATAAGATTTTCCACGTTTTGTGTTTTTTTTTTTTTTTTTTTCAAGTTTTACTCCACTTTTTAGTAATTCAGTAATTTTCTCGTATTTCTAGCGTAATTTTGGTCATTTTGAAAAGTATGACTTATTTACTTGTGCAAATTAAAGTTTGTTTAATGTTTTATTTTTCAATGCCTTTTTCTTGTTTTTTTTTCTATCTGTAATTTGCTGAACATTCTGTACTTTGGTTACAAATATCCTTTTATAATTTGATATGTGACTTTTATAAAGTGGTACATAATTTTATTTCAACTATATCAATTTGGTTGAATTTAAATGATCATTGGGTAATTAGGAATATGTATGAGATCTTTGTATACACACATTTTTTTAAATTATATGTAGCACTTTATATATTAGTTTTATAATGATTTGATTTGCAGTTTGTATGTATTATCATGACAGTTCCTTCATATAAAAAATTTGTACCTAGACATCCTCAGCAACTTGCATCATGCCCGTTCACAAGGAGTGTTGGGTTTTACTATTGCAAAATCCGGTGTCGCGTGTATTTAGTTTTTGAAATTTTGGATTTCCTCTTTTTGAAATTTTGCATTCTCATCCCTGCATTAGATTCTGCTGTACTCTTTCATTAGACAGATACCAGTTGCTGGGGTTTACTATGGTTTGTTATAGGAATTGTAAATGGATTGAATGTTGTTAGTTTGGATGGGTTATCACTGCAATTTTGTGGTTTTCACCTGGTACTTGTCTACAGAAGAATTTCAATTTTGCATAATGTTGAGTTTGCTGTGGATCATTAGAAACAAATTTGTAAGACGTAATCCCAGGGGTGGGAATTCTGCGCCAATTGCGCCAGCGCGAGCCAAAAGTTGTATCCTGCGCCAACCTGCTACAAAACCACATTTAAGTGGAATTCTGCGCCAATTTTGTTTTAAATCTTCCTTTAAACGTGCACGCTAAAGCGCCAAACCAGCTTGCGCATGCCAAATCTATGTGGAGACGAAATTACGGCAACCTCAAGGGCCGTTTTGCACGAATTTCCATAACATTCGATTTTTCCCCCAACATGCAATGCGTGGATTAGCCCTCTGAAATCGGCATTCACGCATGCACATTCATGTTCAAACGTGTCTTGCACGGGACAAACTGAAATCGACGATTGCTGATATCGCGTGCGTCATTGCTACATAAAATTTAGGGCTAAGCATTTAAAAAGAATATTTCCGCTCGGACACGAGTGATGACGATGCCTTCTATTAAATTTAGGGTTGTTTTTTGTAATTTACTTGTTGGCTGTTAGTAATTAACTTTTAAACGTCTGTTTACATTTGAAATTAAGTATCACAGAAATGTAATCAAAATCCCGAAATGTTTCTGATTTAAAAAAAAAAAAAAAGTTTATAGAACGGCATGAAAGGTAAAATCGGCGTTTTGACGTAGAATTTGACCCGATTTGGAAAATAAAAAAAATTCACAGAAATTTAGAAACATTCTTATTTTAATTTTATGTATTGCTATTTTTGCTATAAGAATTGCTATTTTTATAGAAATGAGTCTTATATTAATAATAAAACAAAGAGTCAGTGGATCTGTAGAAAACTACTTAAAATAGGTGTAGAACTTGACATATAATTTTTTACATAAGTAGTTTTGGCCATCTGATAGTACCTTTGATAAACGGAATGTTAAAATTTTAATTAGTTCATTTTTAATTAATTTTTTTTCCAACCGACTTCAAATAGAGGTACAGCTCTGAAATTTTCTACGTAAGTAGTTTTGGCCTTTTTTTTATTAGACTTTTTAAAAACAGAATGTTAAAATTTAATTAGTTTTTTTAACTAATTTTTTAATTAAAAAAAAAAGTCTTAATTAGGCTACAGCTCAGAAATTTTCAACATAAGTAGTTTTTACCTTCAAATTGTACATTTGACAAACAGAATGTCAAAATTTTATTTTTTATTTATTTTTTTAATTAAAATTTTTTTTTTACGTAGCGACTTTAAATAAAGGTACACTTGAAATTTTCTACCTAAGTAGGATTGGACTTATAATTAGACTTTTGAAACACAGAATTTTAAAACTTTAATTTGTTTTTTAACTAATATTTTTACAAAACAACTTCTACTAGATCTAGAGCTCTGAAATTTTCAATATAAGTAGTTTTGGCCTTCTAATTTTGCTTTTCATAAACATTTGTTAAAATAATTCAGAGAGGTGAGGGAGGTGCTGTTATTGTATTTTGGTTCTCGATGGGGAGGGGGTTCTGATATTAAGGGTTTACGTTGCAATTAATACTTAGCGAGTCAAGCAAACTTGTGCTTGTACTACAATGAACCTTCTAGAAAGTGAAGCGAGCCTGTCCTTGCGTAGCAATAAATTTTCAGCGAGCTTGTGCTTGCGTATCAATTAAACTCTTCAGAGAGCTAAGCGAGCTGTGTATGTGTTACAATGAAACTTTTAGCCAGCAAAGAGAGCTTGATTTTGCATAGCAAACCCGTTCGCAAAGTGTCAAAAGCTAAAAAATATTTTTTTTTTTTTTATTATTATTATAATTTATATCTTTTAAATTTACAAATAAAAATAAAAATTATACAAGTTCAAATTTTAGTTATTGTAATTGTAGTTAAATCAGCTTCAATTTATTATATTTCTGCTACTAATTTTGCTGCTACATTTTCTCTTATTCTGCTCCAAAAGTTAAATTTTGCTGCTCCAGTTTTTCGCGAATCTGCTCCAAACTGGGCTTTCGCACTTCCCACCCCTGTAATCCACAACAAAAAAAATTCAAATTTAAACTTGTTTTAAGATGAAATATGGACAGTATGAAGTTTAGTTAAGTGTCCTTTAACTGACTCTTTAAAATCTTTACAATCAATGGAGAATATACAAAGAAATTGCATTTATATGTGTAAATATATATAATTTTAACAAACTGAGTAGATTTACTTGTATTATGTATGCATAATATGGTTTGCAATGTGTTAATAGCCTATATTTATCATGAAATGCAAGATTGTAATTCATAGATAAATCGTAATTCAGTTTATTGTTCATTTGGAGAGGGAGAGGGGGGGGGATGTGTATTATTGGAATATGCTTGTTCAGAGTTCATCCTAAAAATGATGGGGGTATTTTCCAAAAAAGCATTTAAGGGGACTTGGTACCCTTAAACTTTTTGTTTAATTTAAGCCTTTAAAATTATAATTTTTACTTATTTAGAAGCATTGCTAGGTAAAAACTAAATTTTATTTAAAAATAAAAGTTCACACAGTGCTCAAAATTTAAAAATTAAAAAAAAAAAATTCATAAAATATCAAATTCCATCCTTTTTATTTTTCAATATTTTTTCTTGATTTATTTGAAAAAAATGTTCCTAGTAATGTATTATAATTTTTTTATCCATTGGATATATAATAAGTAAAATTGTTTTTGAGAAAAACGATATTTTCTATGCCTGTAGATTAAAAAAAAGTTTTTTTTTTTTTTCAACATTTAAATTTGTAAAAAAAAAAATTATATTGTTATTCAAAAATTCATGCCTATTTTTGTAAAATAGATCTTTAACACACACAAAGTTCAAGTCATTTCATTCATATTTGCTGATCTTTTAGTATTTTGAGAAAGGTGGGAGCTCCAAAAATCACGAACTAAGAAAAATGCGTTCGAAACATCAAAGGCACTATTGCAGCACTACTAAATTATAAGAATATAGTTTTTCTGCAATTGCAGTTATTGGATCAGCATAAAAAAAACTTGCCTCAATAAGGAAAAGATATTCAACACGCAAAAAAATTTATATTTTTATTATTTTTTGTGAAAACAAGAGGTACCAAGTCCCCTTATAAACATATTGGCAGCAGGTAAATTACAAAAAACATTCTCTTAAATTTAATAAGAAGGCATCACGATTTCGCGTGTCCGAACGAAAATATCTTTTTTAAATGCTTAGTGTGAACATTTAATGGTTATACACCTTTAACTAACTTAATCAATCCTTTCAAATTCCTTTGTTCAGAGGAAAAAGACATGGTAAAAATCTGGCGAAATACGCTTAATCAAAGTACGTACGAAATAGCCTATTTGCACTCTGAAATTTAAAGGCGGCTCCTTACAATCCACCGACTAATAACGCTCGTAATAACAACATCCATTAACACATTCGCTGCCACCAAAATTTATATATCCATCCTCAGAAGCCAAATTTTAAAAAAGTGTTTTAATGATTAAAAACGTTCCTTATATTTTAATAGTAAAACTGGAAAAAAGGAAAACCTTTTATTTCCTAAAAAAATGAAAATAATGCTTCACTAACGTGCCTCAAAAACCTCATCGTTCAACCTCCAAATCCGAACTAAAAATAAAGCAGTTTACTTATCATACTCGATCGTCGTCCCAGAGCGTCGCCGGCATGGGAGGTAGCGCCACGCTGACGCGGCAGCTGCAGCGAATGTGTTAAATGATTTCATTTCCTGGTATATGCGTTGTGTGTTTAACCATGGATGCGTATGCGTGAAAGGCGATTTCAGTAGGGGTGATCTACGTATTGCGTACTGTTTAGGGAAATTCATGCGAGATGGCATTTTTTTTTTTCTTCACAAGGGCAGGAAGGTGCTAATTTCAACGGTAAAGGGCAAAATGGGCGCTAATTTTAAAGAAAAGGTTTTGCCACTCCCCGAAAAATGCCTAGGGGGAACTCTGCTTGTTTGTCTAATTGATACTTGTTGATTGTGGAAACTTGAATTTACTAATAACTATTCAATGTGTTTCTAATGTGTTCATCTCTTTTTATCTAGAGGTTACAAGTTAAAATTTTAAAATTGGTTGATGTGTCCTATGGTGGTGAAAATGGTTTTAATCAAGCTATAGAATTATCAGCGGAAGTGCTTTCAAATGTAAAATTTATTCAAGAAAAGAAATTAATAGGTAAGCATTTTCGTTCCTGCTAAAACACAATTTATGAGGAATTTGCACAAGTGAGGAAAATGAATATTTTTTGTATTTTGTAGTGTTATCCAACAAATATATTTGAGCTGTGCAATTATTTTTTATCTTTATGCTTTTAATTAATCAAAAATAGAGTTTGAAATTAGCCGAAATCAAAACAAAAGTCACGTGACCAAAAACGCATGAAAAACCGTGACATGGTTATTCAGAGATAAAGTCGCAAAATGAAGGAGAACCCATACTTATTCCTCGTCTAAAACAGGTTTTAGACTGGTTCATTATTTGTGCGTTGACGTTTTACGCAAAAGTGGCTTTTTCCCACCAAATCGCAAAATGAAAAACTAAATATTTTTTTAACTATCTATCCGAGCTCAAATTTTTGAAAGAATGGTATTGTTTTTCATGATTTTTTCTTTACTTTTATTTAAAAATAAAACCAAAAAAACGTGAAAGTTCCTCATGGTTCTAAGTATTCTTAAAATATTTGCATATTTCCATGAACTTTTTAAATTGGCATTGCTCTAACTAGCAATTAAAGCCAAATCAGACTTTGTAAAATAAGTGAGTGTATTATTAAAAGCAAGCTTATTCACATAGTTCTGTACTCTTGCATTTCAGCAATGTTGAGCATCTGGCAATGCTAGAGAAAGTAGTCCACTCATTACATTATGTGGAGGGAAAACATACTACATTTCTTAGTCAAAAATGTTACAAATTGGTTGCAAATGTGATTACAAGATCCATTGTAATTTCAAGTGTTATATTACAATGTAGTCTTGTTTTTTGCAAAAATGTTGTATTTATACCGAATTAAAGGACAAGTAACCACTTGAAGATTACATTTAAAATTGCTAATTATTTTTTGGATGATAATAATTAAAAACAATAGTTTTTGGGGAGAAAATTCCAGATTATTTTCTGAAAATTCCTCGAAAGGGCTAAATGGCAGTGGGTAACAGAAGACATTGATTATAAATTTTTAAAATGTGCTTAACTTAATTTTAACCCAAATAACAAGATTTTGAATGTAGTACTAAATCCAATTTCCAAAATAATATTTAGTTTTTACAATAATAAAATATAAAAATATGAAGAAATTATTGTAAAGTATCCAGGGGTCTATGCAGAAGGAAATTTGGGTCCATTTACGAACTCTTTACAAAATCCATGTCCGAAAAACAGACCTTTCACAAAATTCCATATAAATAAAACGGAACCTTCTTAATATTTCCAGTTTGAAAACGAACCAATTACATAATCGGCAAAGCTCATTTTATACCAAAAGGAGAAATAGCCCGCTCGCCCACATGTCGGTTTCAAGGGAGTGACGTCATGAATGCCAAACCACATGTCGCGTAGGCTCTATGAATAGAATGCAGCTAGGCTGTGACAAGGTAATGAAATGGCATACCAATTAGCAAAATGTGGTTATGAAATGCCTGTTTTGGGTCTGCCTTACAATGTGGTCAGGAAAACTATCCAAGGTTTATTAATGGCTAAAGATCAAAGACAAGCTAAAGATCTCAATCAACAGTCACCCTGGGCTAGATAGAGGGAATTACTAAAATTGAGCAGAAGAGAAATCAGGGTTGCTGTAGGCCTCCTAACTGGACACTGCACCCTATATAGACATCTTAACCTGTTAGGTGTTGTAGATGACCCACTATGTAGAGGTTGTCAGACAGAGGAGAGCTTTATGCATGTTTTGTGTGAATGCAACTACTACTCTGCCCAATGTTTTGAATATCTGGGATACCACTGTGTCAATTCCTGGGAAATGTCTAATGTTCTGCGGATGTAATGAGGAAGCTGCGTAGGACAGGGTTGGAATAAAAACAGGTTTTATTTGTAAAAAAAACAAAAAACATGGGGGTTTTTTGTTGTTTTTTTTTTAATCCTTTTCTAATTATGTACATATATACATATTTATAAATAAAGTTTTACATTTACTAGAATAATTAATGTTCAACTAATAAATAATATTCCTTTTGAAAATAATTTTAACAATTAAATGAACAATTGTTACTTATGTGAACATTCAAATCGTTGATCAACCTCTCTTGGAGAAAGGGGCGTCTACCTTTTGAATGGAAGAAAGCCACAATTATCCCAATCAAGAAGCCAACTAAAGGTACCTGCTCGCCTGGAGATTTCAGACCCATAGCTTTGACATGTATCACAAGCAAACTAATGGAGAAAATGGTCTTGATTAGACTCCAGTTCTTCCTTGAAAAACATTGTTCTATCCCTAAGGAACAATTTGGTTTTCGTAGAGGCCACAGCACGATAGACCAAGTTTTGTTCCTTGCACAATCTATTAGGGATGCGCAGAATCGTAAACCAACTCATCATAGTGTCGCAGCCCTTCTCGACCTCACGAAGGCTTTTGACCGCGTTTGGAAGGATAAACTCATTGTAAAGCTACATGATGTCTTCAAAATCCGGGGAAATACTTTGACATGGATCTCAGACTATCTTAAACATAGATTTATTAGAGTTAAGTTCAATCGAACCCTCTCTGATATTTACCAACTTAGCCAGGGTGTCCCACAGGGAACAGTCCTCAGCCCAACTCTCTTCACTTTATATATAGCCGGAATTGAGAAAACAGTTTCCCCAGGAACTCATATCGGAATGTTTGCAGATGATATTGCTCTTTGGAGCTCCGGTAATGCCATAGATGTAATTGAATCGAAGCTCAATAGCTCTTTAGAAGCCATTTCCATGTTTGCAGATGAACATAAATTGAGTTTTAACCCCGTCAAATCTATTACCACTTTCTTTACTACAAATAAGCACCTCTATAACTACCAGCCATCCTTGTTCCTCAAAAACCAGAAACTCACATACGAGAAACATCCAAAATATTTGGGTTTCATTCTTGATCCCGAATTTACTTGCAATAAACACATTGAATATATAGCCTTGAAAGCCAGGAAAAGATTAAATATTATTAAGCACATTGCAGGTAGAGACTGGGGAGCGGACGCAGAACCTCCTATCAGGCACTTATTAGACCTATTCTAGAATATGGCTGCCCTATCTACTGCTGTGTTTCTGATACGAACTTGAACAAATTGGAAAGGATTCACTTGAGTGCTGCCCGCATAATCACAGGACTGAAACGTAGCTGTCGTTCAGAAATTGTTCTTTACGAAGCGGATCTGCAACCACTCTCTCTCAGAAGGCAGGCAGGCTTGGTCAAATATTTCAATAAACTTTCCAGCTTAAACCAAGAAAATAAAACGGCCTATTACTTAAATAACTGGACAAGCAATCAAAGACTTAAGAAACACAGTCCTTTCAGCCAAGTTAAATCACAGAAGTTAATGGCAGATAATGTAGAGCCCCACTGTCTTAATACTAATTTGAACACTTACGATGGACTCTCCAATGTTGATTTTATTGATTGCCTTCCCACCACACTTAATAAGAATGAATGTTGTCCGGAATTTCTTAGGCAATTGGCATTGGAAATTATTAATCAAATTCCTTCAATTGACATCAAAATCTATACAGATGGCAGCAAAATAGATATACAGGCAGGCAGTGGAATTTATATAGAAACGCCCATAGAGAAACATTCTATTAAACAACGTAATCCAAATTTCTGCTCTGTCTTTCGAAGCGAATTAATAGCAATTGACCTGGGTTTAGAGAATATCTTTGGCGAGGTCAACTATGGAGACTTATGGATTCTATCCGATAGCCGAAGTTTCATTCAACACCTTAAAAACTGCGCCCTCGTGGGAGACAAAACCAGTCTATCCATAATACGCAAAGTCAAGAGCATATCCCAACTGCACAAAGTGCACTTTCAGTGGATCCCGTCACATGTAGACATCCACGGAAATGAATTGGCTGACACTCTTGCTAAGGAGGGACTAGAACACCCTGTCCTCTCTACTCAAGAACTCACATATCAAGAGTTATACTCAAAGAAAATTGCTCAAAATAAAGCGAAATGGCATATACCTCCATCTCATGAATGGTATAAAGCCAAAAAGCCAGGACACTCCCTGTCTCTTCCTTGTGATAGGCACACCAATACCCGTCTGTCCCGACTTGCTAGTGGTCACCTTAAAGGCCTAACATATTCCGGGGGAAGCAAAAAATTTCCTCTTTGCCCTAAATGCCAAAAAGAACAGGCATCACCTCAGCACATTTTGGACTGCCTTGGACTGGACTGGGAGGACATTTATAACTGTCCACAACTAGTGTCAGACTTCATTAATGTCAATGGCTTCACTGATATTGTCTGACTTCGTCAGACAAAAGGGAGATTAGAAACAACAACAACATTCAAATCGTATTAAATGTGTACATTATATTTAGAGATACTATTTTTTAAATTCAATATATACAGTATAATACAATAGTAATTGTTTACTGCATAATACAAGGGTTATTGCTCTTGGATTCATCAGTAATGGTGATAAGTTGGTGAAACACAAAATCTCTATTTTAGAAATAAATTAGCCTATAATTTAATTTTAATTAATAATTTTGGATAATTATAAAACATTAATATATCCATTAGATTAATATAAAAACTTATTGCTGATATAAAAACTTCAATAGTCTTTAATTACAAGATTTATTTGAAATACGTTAGAACTTATGATCTAAAATATTCCTATTTTTCATTTACAAAGATGTCTGTCATGTAATGCCAAGAATGTAGATCTTTATTTAAGTGAATTATTTTCTTAATAATTAATAGGAGGAAAAATAGATGCTTTTTATTATTTCATTTAAAAATGAATTTAGGATTTAACATTTTGAACAAAAAAAAAGTTTTGTAACTTTTTCTAAACAACAAGCTGTTACACAATTTTAATTGTACAACTTCAAAAGAGAAAAAAATTCTCAACATTCGCTGTAGTTGCTTTTGCGACAAAATTCCTTTTGAAAAAGAAATGTTTGGAAATGGAAAACCTATTTTGGTTTTTTTTAGAAGAAAACATTTAGTTTAAACTGTGATTTAAATCATGCCAACCCTGGTGGAGGAACTCCATGAAGAAATCACCATGCCCATTCTCAATAAAACATTGATATCAAAGAAAACGACAAATTCCTGTAAATGTAGCTCAATCAGGGTTCGTACAGTTCTTGAAAGTCCTTAAGAACTCCTTATTTTTACTTTGTCTCCAAGGGCCCTTGAAAAGTTCTTGAAAACTCCTTATTTTTAACCTGAAGGTTCTTGAAAGTTTTTTTAATTTTTGAGGGCTCTTGAAAAGTTCTTGAAAGAACATTTGTTTTTCCTTTTTTTTCTTTCTTTGCTTGTGTATTTCAGAAACTTCCATAGAAAAAAAAATCCTGATCTCCTAATTAAAAAAAAAAACTTTCCTAATTTATTTCCCCTTATTTTCTCTTTCTGTAGTTGAAAAGTATTTATAATAAATAATGTAATTCTGAATTATGAGGATCATCATAGTAATAAATTATTCATGATGAAAGGAAGCATCTATTAAACTGTTTTTCCTGGGCATGTCTATTTTGAACATTACAATGTATGAGCCTTCTGCCCTTGTAAATGATTTCATGGCTGGTAAGTGAAGGTCACCATTGTCAACTTAAATTTCGATTTGTTGAAACTTTTTTTCTTGTTGCAGCCGCGTTCAGCGTACAAAAATATAGATCTGCCAAAATTAAAACAAAAAACTAATAATTCAAAATATTTCTGCAATATGAAACAGTAACACTGTTCCAGTACGGTTGCTCGGACAATACGAATTATAAAAGGTGAAGCGTTAAAACAATTGCATTTGGATCTTTTTTGTAAGTACTCACTGATTTCGTATTTTTTACTTTATTTATAATTTTTTGCACCACTAACCATATCGGGACTCTTGCTGCCTATGCATCCAAGTTTCCGACTTTTAATTTTAAGTCCTTCATTTTAACTTCGATTTTGTGGGTTTGTCGATGGAGGTCAAATCTGTGGATGCCTAATTAACCCCCTTGCTGTCATCCAATCGGGCAGAAACTTAGCAGATGATGTCAATGACGATGCATTCTATTAAATTTTGCGGTTGTAACTGTCATTAAAAGGTTGCTTTTACGGAATAAAAATGAACCAACTTGTCATCATCCAATCGTATTAAAAAAAAGCATTGAACCGACCATTGTTGAAACTCTTTCCTGTTGCCGTTTTTTTTTTTTTTTTTTTTTTTAATAAAATAATATTTTAATAAGAATAAATAAGTGATATTTGGATATGCAAGCATAAATGTACGTTCATTTTTAATAAATAAATTTTAACTTAGTTTGCCGCACATTTTGCTGATAGAAGAGCTTTTGATATTAAAAATTAGATGCAAATACCAAGCACACGCTGCTTAGAGAATCGGTGCCTGTGTTAACGAATATAAAAATTGACAATGCATATAAAGGATTTATAATGCAAACTTTGTTTTCATAAGTTATTTTATTGCCATCTTATTTTAAACTTCAAATATGGTTTGAAAACTGAATTGGAGAAAATAAGGTGTTTGTTCCTGTCTTAACTAATGTGAACAGAAGTCATTTGATCGTATTGGTATTTCTGCTTTTGACGTAAAATTACACTAAATTCTACAGTTGTTGGTTTAGTATTCTTTTATCATTGATGAAACTTAGTATTAGGGTTAGTTATCAGTAAAATCCTTTTTTTTTTTTATTTATTTATTTATCGAGGTGTTATTTAATGTTGTTTTTTTTTGTGAAATAATCGTTGAGAAATTAACCTGCATTCAAATATTCATGGCACTTAAAGAGTTTATATGGGTGGGGAAGATTGTATGATTGGGTGGGTTGGTTGGTTTAAGTTTAACGGTGCAAGGGCAACACGAGGGCCATACTGCGCCAAATTGTATGATCGGATGAGTTTCACGGAGAGTCAATTCAAATGCTCAGGGGAATGATGAAAATTAAGGATTTAACCCGAAGTTTCTACCTTGATAGCGAGATAGACTGTCTTTTAAATGGAAAGTTGTCTCACAATTACAATGCTTAATGCAACTGGGTTCTACAATTTTTAATAGTAACGATATTTTTTTAACATTTCAGGTGACGAGAATACAGAATACACCATACCATAGTCTAGTCAACCGATTTATATAGCTTATCCAAATCGTATTTCTCCCTTCTGATGGCTGTTTGGTTAGCTGTCTAACCTCGCATGACAAAGATGGCGGATTCGAATCCTGGGTTGGGCGCGTATGTTCATTGTGGTTCGGAATCCACCTAAGTTGTAGATCCGCCCTGATAAACCGTTATTGTGCATAAAGATGTCGTTCAGCGCACAAACTAACCATGTTTCCCATATTTCAATTACAAAATGAGATTCATTACGATCTTTTTTAATCCAGTGGTTATGTAGGAATGTAGGGTATTAATTTCAAGCGTACAAGCTAACCATACACTACTGCAATTTTTTTTAATTTGTGGATAAGCTGCCTATTTGATGGTTGTTAGGTTTGCGCTGTGATGGTTTCACATGCTAAAAGTTTTAGGGTTTATCCCCCCCCCCCCCCCTTTCCACAGAACAACCCCCCTGGTTGGCGTTATTGTGCTAAGGTTGTCGTTTAGTAAAGTAACGAAGTCGTTCAAGTTAAATATTGTAAAAGTTCATGATATATTTGTTTTTACTTGCAACGCATTATCTTTCTGCAAAGTTGGGAAATATATTTTTATTTAGTAATTTGTGATTGTTTTCAATGCTTAATGGTTCCTCGTAGCAGAAAACACTCGACAATGTGATTTTGGCGCAGCTTTTACAGACCTTCTGTATAAAGGATCGCCTCAAATTACTTGACATGGAATTAAATTTTGAATCACTTGCAATTGTGATTTGGAGATTTTTATTATCTCTTATATACTGCCCCTTTCTTTGCCTTTAAAGTTGGTTTGTTTGTACTCTCAACCATTCAATTCCTTCTTAGCCCAGCCACTTCAGCGTTATTGCTTAATAGTTCTCATAATATCGTAAAGTGATGCATCTATTTAAAATACACTTAACTTTGCTGTTTTCTAACCATTAATAATGTAAAGAAAGATATCCCTACTTATATACTTAACATTTTAATAAGTTTGTTTTTTTAAACATTGGTAGCTCTTGCTTCAAGGTATAGAACGATTAAAAAGAAATGTGGAAACTACATTCAAATACAATAATTTTTACGATATACTAGAAGTATTTTCATTTCATGATGGCCGACTAAACGGTATAGTGGTTAGTGTGCTAGCCTCTAGACCGCGAGGTTGCAAGTTCGAGTTACGTGTTAGGCATGGATGTTTGTAAATGTATGTTGGCTTGTCTAATGACGAAAATTTCGGCGCATTATAGCCCTCGTGTTGCTGACAGCGCCAGATAATCTGAAAACAACCAACCAATCATTTCAGGATGTTTTCTTATTTAGCAATGACGTGATACTTCAGACTTATGAATGCATGATTTTAACCTTCCGTTAGTTGCTTTCCGCTTTCCAACATGGTTAGTCGCGTTGCACCTATGAGGTGTTTCCGTTTTTTTGAAAGCCGAATGAAATTTATTCTAGTTTAAATAATTGATTGTTACCGATTTAAGATTCATTGGAGATATAAAGTATTAAACAATCTATTTAAATATTAAAATTTATTAAAAAATCGTATCACAAGTAATTCAATAAAAATAAAGGCAGAGGAGGAAAAAAGTATAGAGATGCCCCTGTGAGGTGCGCGTGACTAACGGAAGGTAAAATGTGAGGATTCCAACTTTATACCGTCTTGATCAGATGAGGTTGGCTTTAGGGAAGATTTTTTTTTAACATTGGTAAGCTGTACATCACATGATGAGAGATTAACTATTCAATTTAAGCAATTGCATTTATTGAAAAGTTTTTGTAGTAATTAAGGGTTGTATATCCTACTATTTTAGATTTCTAAATTCAAAAATAACTTAGCATTGAGAATGTTAGAAAGGTAATATATATTGGATTATTGATTTTCAAACACACCATGGAACATAAGTTCCACTCTCGAACCCTTATTGTCAAGCAAGGTTAGAAACTAATAATAATTATCGTTATAAAAACTATTGTGAC
Organism: Linyphia triangularis; assembly: GCA_963978545.1. Lineage (NCBI taxonomy): Eukaryota > Metazoa > Arthropoda > Arachnida > Araneae > Linyphiidae > Linyphia > Linyphia triangularis. Next base: position 53,604,860 of record OZ021724.1, on the reverse strand, counting down.
CAAATTTGCACTTTTAACCCGATCAGCTCCGTGGTTACTGGATGCATTTCAGTTAATCAGTGATTAACAAATTATTTAGATGCTATTTACGCATCTAAGATTTAACCCGTTTTGCGTAATTAAAAAAGTTCAGAAACTGAAATCGTCCTGTGAAACACAATTCAATAAAATTGTCGTTGTATAATGTACAGTAACTAAAGTTGTTGTATTTGATGTAACTGACAAAATGATTAAATATTAATGAAAATGACATCTTTGAATCTAAATGATAGTGAATGCTCCAATCAAATTTTTTCTATTTTCTTAAAAATTTAAAGTTATAATGAACTTTTTGTCAAGTATGTTAAGTAAGAATTAAAATGCAATATTTTTCACAAATTATATGCTATATTTCCGTCATCGATCATTATAATTTTTTTAAAGATTTTTTTTAAATTTAATTTTAAGGTCCTTATTTTTTGTTTGGAGGGTTCTTGAAAAGTCCTTAAAAAGTCCTTGAATTTGTTTTCAAAAAATCTGTACGAACCCTGTCAATATGAAAAACTTTATAACTGGATCTACTATAGTGTCTCATTGTCCGGTTTTAATTGATCAAAGCGTTTATTTCGGTGACCTCCCAACAAAATGCATAAATCCTTCCAGCTTAAAGTATAAAGAAGTGGTTTTCGCAAATTATAATATATCTAGATCTGTAAAGAAAGTAATGACTAGGTTTCCCAAACTATGGAAGAAAAGGCTATAAAAAACTAAAAACTGTTAATAAAGTATGTGAAAATCTTATATTTCATGTTAAAAATGAGCAGTATTTTCAGACTTGGAGTCTTTTGTAAGATTTATTGTTGAGGATCTTGGAGATCAGGATACTGAAACATACTTAAATAGATGTGAAAAGAATGCTACATACATAGCGAGTGTCTGTGTTGAGAATATCACCGAATCTATTTCAATGGACTTAGAAAAACAGACATTTACTATACTAAAAGTCATTAGATTGCTTCACTTTGCTGGCTGATGAAGCACAATGAGAACAATTAGGATTAGTAATTCGTTATAAACTTTGTGGAGTATCTGACGTTAAAGAAGAATTCTTTTAGGTTCATTAACTGCTGAAGCCGTAACATATGCTATAGAAAAAAAATTTATTGCAAAGGGCATCAAAATCCTAAACTGCATCTTTTTTGCTTTGGATGGGGCTGGTGTTATGAGTGGAGAGCAATGCGCTCTATTTTAACTGCAGAAATCGTAGGTTAGCCTTGGTATTTACTTACGTAAGAAATATGAATTGCTACAATCTGTCAATTCCTTCTAGTAAGTTTATGGAAGCTCTTTCATTACAGTCCATTAAATCATCAAGTTTTCAAGGATATATAAAAAAAAAGTTTGCTGTATTGGATATCCTGAAAACTCTCCAAGTTTCAGTGACACGGAAGCTACAGACATCCTTTTCATGAAAACAAAAGAACCAGAGTTAAAAGGACTACAAGAACAACTTCTAAATCCTGATATTCTTCTTTACATTTTGTTTTTGTCGGATTTCTTTAAAATCATAAACTAAGTCTCTGGCTAGAGAGTCGAACAATCATGTTTAGCAGTGTCAACGAAAAGGTAAAATATGTATGTGAAAAAGGCGAAGAACTAAGCAGTGATTTGTATGCTGGAGAAAACTTCAAGAAATGTGAAGAACTGTGTTTTTTTCCTTAGAGCACACCGAATTCAGCAGGAAAAGTCGAAGCAAAAAATACAAAAATGCTAGTCGCAAAACCATTGTTCAGACTTCTAAAGCTAATTTTGTTGATAAATTTTTTATGGATATCAAAAAAGAAATTTCTACTACCTTCACGATCAACAGTTATGCCTTTGATATGTTATGGGTATGAATTGCAAAATGAGGGACTCGGTTCAAGATTGCTTGTCAGTTTTATTGTTGTTTTTTTCATGGAGAAGAACAAGCAGATGTATTTCAAGATGTTTGTAAAGTGTCCTTAAATAAGTAGTTCGACTCCTTTAAAAAAAAATTAAAATATTTTGACAAAGAAACGTCAGTAACTAAGCTGACATTCGATATGGAGAAAGCAAATGCTGCAAAAATGCTTCTCAGACAAGAAAGAAGATTCTAGGTGCAAAAATATCTCCAATCCAACCATTCAAGTAGTTGGGAACTTTACCTGAACCTGATGAAACTTCTAACTTTTTAAACGATTATTCCTTCTTCAACATCATTCAGATTATTTTCAAGAATGAACCTCATCTGTTCAGAGTTAAAAAAGAAACAGGAATGCTCTCAACAGACATTTAAGAATCGAACTAAACAGCCCTGAAAAATTAAGCGATGTAGAATGTGCATCTATAATTGAGATATTTAAATAATCTGGGAGAAGAAGAATATCTTTGTAAGTGCCTACTCATTGTTAAAATTTTTAAATTGTTTTTACTATTAAAAGTTTCACAAAAATAAATAAAATTGGAAAAATTTCACAAAATTATTATTTTTTTCACAAAAATGGGACCCTGTATTTAAAAAAAAACCTAGATACACCCCTGATATCAAACATTAATATATTTGTTTTTGATTTTTCCAGGAAGGTATTTTGATGAAATTTCTCAAGACACAGGGAAGTACTGTTTTGGAGTTGAAGATACGCTGAAAGCATTAGAAATGGGCTCAGTAGAAATTTTAATAGCGTGGGAAAATTTAGATATAGTACGATATATTTTAAAGAATCATGCAACAGATGGTAAGATTTTAATAATAATATTTTGCTTTTAGAAACTTCTGGTTTTTGTTTTTTGAGCTTTGATAAAATAACCAACAATACGTTTTTGGCAGCTATCCTGAATTTTTTTTTTTTTTTAATTATTAATAGAACTGCTGAGATTTTAGCTAAAAATATTTAAAAAGTGTTTTGTGAAAACTACCGATTCTCAATCTTATGGCATTGTTCATTTTTTCATTGGCAACCTACTAACTTGTATTTTTGAGTGTTTATAAACTTTGAAAACTTCTCATTCTGGCAAGTTTTGAGTTAAGTGTGCCAAGCAGTATGAGCGATGTACATTCTGGCAATTGAGACATCATTGGACAGGGTTGTTTTTCTCCTTACTTTCACAGCTCTCTACTTGCTGTTTCTAGGAAGGAAAGATATATCTCCGGGTTTAAGGGGGAGAGATTGACTTCCACAACTCCTCATTTACTGTACCTCATGTACAAATTTCGAGGCCTCGGAAAAGGGTGAGGTGATTTCATTTCCTATTATTGGATTTGGAAACATAACGTGTAAATACATAAAGAAACGAAGTTTTACTTTTTCTTTAAATTTTTCAATCTGTTTGCATCTTAGCAATTTCTGTTTGTGCAGGTTACGAACCTGCATACATTTATATGATTTGATTATATGTGAGGTGTAATGCAGCCATTTTGACGCAGATTTTATTCCTAACTTTCCAAATGTTTTCGGATCAAGTTTATGTATGGATTGTTCTGAAGCCTATTTATTAGCATACATCTTATATAGCACTAAAAAATTAATTTTTGCCTGTACACCCTTTCCAATAATTCCTTTTGGTAAGAAACATATGTGTAAAAATTTTGGTAACTTAAATAAAATTTAAGGGTTGCTACGAGCAACTGAAATTACCAGTATCATGGGGAAATCATGTTTTTTCTCTTTAAAGTATAAAAATGTAAGAAGAAAAAAAATTCCATCGTCAGCTTTTTTTATTTCATATAATCATTAACAAACATATGCAGTGAGTACAATGTATGCTGTGTGTATACATTTTATTATTATGAAATGTTAATAATGAAACAAAATTTTGAATTTTTGTTTTCAAAAGAAATTGTTATTGAAAAGTCATGGAATTTTAGTACTCAATATATAAGCTATTTGAAGCATAATATATATAGTGATTCAATAACTACTGGCTGAAAAATTAAATATTCCAATAAATATATGAAACACATGAACCACAATGTTTGAATAATGCTAAATTTGACAGATTTTGCAGAGCTGGTGGCAATTTCTAATTATCATTTGATTTTAATAAAAACAAATTTAAATTTTTGTCTCATCAAATGGAACAAAATGAGAGTGTTGTTGTGATGATTTCACACCAATAACAACGCTTCTTTAATGCGTTTTATATATATTTAATTAATTCCTTGCAAACTAGTATTAAAATTTATATTTAATATAACTGGGGCTAGTTAATTCATGAAAGTATGTAAGTTTTGTGGAATTGATTCTTTTATTGAACAAGTTATGATAAAATGTAAAAATAACGCTTGGCCAGAGGATTTGGGAAGTGGTTGGTTCCTTTTTACGTATATTTCCCCCGATCTGCCCTTGTAGTTAGATTAGTTTCCCCACACAACGAAGTTGCATCGAGTTCTGAGAAAAGCAGGGGGTGGCTACGTGGACGTCTCTGATTGGTGCAGCGGGTTTATGCGGGGCTGCAAAGCGTCTTCAGAGATTCATTCTGGCTGGTCTCTCTCGTTGTGGAAGGTGGTGTTTTTGCGAGCTGGAAAGGAATGCTCGGTTAGCGGACGAAGAAATGGTGCAGTCCCGCCATGTTGCGACGGGACAACTGGACGTTGGGAGTTACTTTATTCACTTTGACGAGGCGTCGAATGCCCTCGCTGTCAGTTCTAAATAGATCAACCGGATCTACCCTAAAATTTGCGAATATTACATCTTCATACTTCGAGTGACTTGCCTGATTCCTTTCGCCTTGATGAGGTGTCGAGTGCTCTCGCCGTCGGTCCTGCACTGTGAAAACAGTTCCACAGTCTTTTGGGATCCTACTAGATCTCTAATTCAACCGGATCTGCCTGCCGGATGTGGCGAATATATATATACATCTTTCCTTAAAGTCACCTGCCTGATGGGTGTACCACAATAATCACCTTTGGGATCCTACTAGATCTCTAATTCAACCGGATCTGCCTGCCGGATATGGCGAATATATATATACATCTTTCCTTAAAGTCTCCTGCCTGATGGGTGTACCACGACAAACTCCTTTGGGATCCTACTAGATCTCTAATTCAACTGGATCTGCCTGCCGGATGTGGCGAATATATATACAGGGTTTCCGCGCATATGGAAAGTCAGGGAAAATCATGGAAAGTCATGAATTTAGACATAGGGTAAATTTTGTCATGGAAAGTCATGGATTTTGAACAAAAAAAGCCTAAAAGTCATGGAAAAACAGTGAATTGCATGGATTCCAAAAAATCTTACGCAAAATCATGTGACTATGACGTCATAAACGCCATGATCGCGATTCGTTGTTACTTCAATGATTCATAGATTCATCTGAATTTTTATTTACTTTATTGATAGAAATAACAGTTGCAGTTAAAAACTCTGGCCAATGAAAGGAATTTCTGAACTCCAAACTTGTGACATCACACAAGTAGGTCTCGATGAAAAAAAATTCATAATGTAAGAACTGAAAAAAATTAATTTCATAATCTTTACTTTTGGTTTGACTCCGTATGCTACTGGTTTACATTGTTGATATCAAAACATTTGATTTTTGATTATTTAATTTACTTATATTTTCTTATTCCTTCTTCAAATATTTACTTATTATTAAAGATTGATTAGCTTTTTTAACACCTGAAATATCAAAGAATGGAAAATTATTTTTCGCCTTTTCTTCTGGTTTCGACGTATCTTCGTTACTGATTATATGGTGAGTACCTATTCCTCTGCATTTATTGGAAAAGTCTCTTGTAGATATCTAGGGTGGCAACAGAACAGGGAGTTTCACTATTCTGGAAAAATAAAGGAATTGCGTAAAATTTGAACTAGCTAACGCGCTTCATTTTAAGTGATTATCATCTACAAGATGATATATCTAATACCAAAATTCTCAAATTATACGTCCAAATAAAACATTTTTGAATTAATGTAAAATCAAAACAATATTTTTAAAATCATTATATTTGTCATTCCATAAACATGGAATGTATTAAACTTCTGAAATCAAAGCCACGGAGATCTATGTTCTTCTTTGCCATCTGGACGGTGAACGAAAATTAATGTTTGGAGGTAGCGGTAAAATGAAGTGGCAAAATGTTTCACCCGGTCGCTCATGTTCATCATTGCCGGCCGGACCCATACTTCCGTTGTAATCAATGTTCACATTAACGCAAGCGGTGCCGCTCCATTGTTCTGCCGACAGTCGCTTACGCTTGCCTTTCATATAACTTTAATCTGACTGAATCCTTTACGAGCATGATTATTTTTAAACTTATTTTTTGTCAACAGTATGTATGAGAACCCTAATTATTTACGTATTATTTCTGTTAGATTTTTAGTTATTCTATAACTTAGCAGCGCGGCAGCTCGCATCCATATTGTTAAACAGAAATTCTTCAACTTCAATCTAACTGCATCCTTTACAAACATGAATATTTTTCTTCTTGCCTTGTGTTTTCTGTTAACAGAATATATTAGAAGCCTAAATTCCTTAATATTTCAAATTGATTCCATCAGATTTTTTTTCGGTTTTATTTGCCCTTAATAGCTCTGTTACACACCTCGCTCTGTTTTATACACCTTTACTGTATTATTTTTCTATGCTTAGTTTACTTACATGAAATGAGGATTTTTTACTCAATATAAAATTTATAGTAATCATTTTACAATCATATACAATAATTTATTTACTATGTTGCGTTAGTAAAATTTACTGCATTGCGTTAGTAAAATAATAAAATTCTTGAGCAAGGTTCAATGTTTTTAATGTGATTTCTTGAGTCATGGAAAATCATTTGCTTCAGTCATGAAAAGTCAGGGATTTGGGACATTTAAGATTGGCAGAAACCCTGTATATATACATCTTTCCTTAAAGTCTCCTGCCTGATGGGTGTACCACAATAATCTCCTTTGGGAACCTACTAGATCTTTTAATTCGACCGGATCTGCCTGCCGGATGTGGTGAATATACATATCTTTCAAAGTTCAACCGGATCTACCCGCCTGATGGGGCGAAAATAACATAAAGTAAAGAAAACAGTCGTAGTGCCAAATTAGTTCTTCCTGACTTTTTCCATATCCAATTCCAGAACATTAGAACTCGCCTAGAACCATCAATTGCATCTCCGTGACTGATGGACTCCGGTCACCGTTTTTCTCCGCCATCAACTACCTGTTGATCCCATGTAGAGCCTCTTCACCATCCGTAGACGGAACATGTCTACCACAGGTTCCTTTTGTTTACTTTATCGGCTAGACTAACTAGCTTATTACCGTCCCTTTTTGGGAAGTTCTCATCTCACCTGGTCCTCACTTAATAATAAGAAATTTAAGTTTATGACGGATCTTTATTTAGCCATTACCTTTTTCTACTGGTCAAGTGTTGTTTCCCCCTTTGTAACCCTTTTAATCAAGTGTTGTCCCCCCCCCCCCCCTTTGTAACCCTTTTAAACAAGTGTTTTTTTTTTTACTATTGCCTAATTCTTAGGAATTGTTGATTTAATATTCTATTTCAATAATGAAATTGTAATGAGTAAATTATTTTTTTCTTGATAAAATTAAACTGGTTGCTCAACTCTTGATGGTGGTGTGAATTTCTTACCTTCTTTTGGGGTATCTTGATCTTACGGGTTTCTTTTCAGATTTTTGGACAATACGAGAATTTTAGGTAATAATTGGAAACACAACGCAACGGTACTTAATTGCTTAGGAACTATATTTATTAACTGTGTGAACCCCATAACAGTGTGTCCCATAAAAAAATTAACACCTTTGAAAATAAGACACACCCTACTGTTTATGCTACAATTTTTTGCAATAATTATAAATATTGTTTTACGTAGTATTCCTGTTTAAAGAAAAATTTCAAAGCAATTGCAGGCTTGGCTCAATTTTTTTACTCTATGTGTTTTATATGGTTTCATGTTAGGTATCCAAGCTGCCAGAATCAAATTAAGCAGCTAAACACAGGGATAAGATTTTCCTTTTTTCCTATTTTTGTTTCTTTTTATGTAAAATTTTCCTCTTTTTTTGTACCTGTTTCAAAAGGAATAAATTGAAAAGATATTTATTCAGTGAACAATAGGTATTAGACAAACACATTTCCTCAAAACACGCTTTGTAAAGTCAATGCTGACATCCATAATTAAGAGCAAAATATAATAAATCATATTGACATTTTTGGATAACTAATACAGTATAAGGCTGAGCATTGGAATCAAGAAATTTCACTTACTGCTTAGCGATAGGTCTATGGGGTAAGGCATGTACACAGCATGTTTTGAACAATCATTATTCAAAGTTGTTTTAAAATTTTATTTTTAAAACTTGCAATACCATGCTATTATTATTACTTTAAGAATTAAGTGGGTTAACACAATTTTCTTATGTGTTTATGTTGGCATTTCCATAGAAAGAACTGAAAAGCGATTTATCCGCATTTTCATAACATTTTTGTGGTGTTTGCTAATTAGCTGGAGGTGAAATAGCTTCTTTATTATTATTCGAATCTGTATATTTCGACTCTTCACAAACGCCACACACTTGCACAATTCTCTTGTCTGACAAGGATTCAGGCATGGTTACATTTTCTGTAATGCTCATGAAATCTTTCAAAGGATTCCATTCATTGGTAACTTCAGCTTTATTTTCTTTGCTGTTTAAGAATCTGCATTTCAAAAGCAGTCTTTAAATACAGTTCCTGAATTTTCATTGTAGCAAAAAATGTGTGTTGATGTCATCTAAGACATTGGTAAATCTTGTGCTCGAAAATCTTAATGTTTTCAAGTTTGCATGTGTGTCTAAATGTGTATGAATTGGGATTTAGTTAATGTTTTATTTTATCATTTTACCTTCTGGTTAAAGGAATTATTAATTGGCTTATTCCTGTAATGCAGTAATTGTATTGCGTATTTTTATTTTCAGAGGATAAAGTATTACATTTAACTCCCGAACAAGAAAAAGATAAAACCCATTTTACAGACAGAGAGGTAAACTATTATTTTTTTTTATAACTTCTTAAAAATTCAACTGTTAAAGCAGAAGATGTATAAATTGATAATTAACACAATTTAAAACTTCTACTGGAATGAGAAAATTATTTTTAAAAAAAACCATCTGCACAGTAAAATCTTCATCAAATATTCATTTTTATATAAATATCAATTTATAATACTTTGAAATTGATATAATGAGTGTTAAGATAAGAATTTTTCACAACCCTCGTGCATACCTGCCAACTTTTACGGATTATCCGTACAATATATGGATTTTTACTTTTTTTACGGTTGTACGATCAGCTAAAAAAAAATCGTACGGATTTCACTGTACTTTTCGTTTTTTCCTTAAAACCGTTTTTAAATATTTTTTCAAGTCACCAACCAAAACTGCCGCATCAGTCAAATATTCCCACTCCAAGGTTGCACGTATGTACAACAATAAAGCGCGTTGGCGGGGATGCATATTTTCATTTGTGTTGCCGGCGGGTTTCGTTGTTTCAAACTTTCCAGGTTAATAAAAAAAATAGGAAACCGAAAGTGCTTTAGTTTTTTTTATTCTTCCTTCTTTTGGACTGGACTCCAACATTGCGCGTAAATAATAACACTAAACTATGGCGCCTGGGATGCAATGGATTTGCCAACTGGACCTGGCGAACCAAACAACTGTTTCGTTGTCTCAAACTTTAGAGATTAATAAAGAAGTAGAAAACTGAAAGTGCTTTAATTTTTATTTTTTTTCTTCTTTTGGACCGGACTCCAACATTGAGCGTAAATAATTGCTCTAAACCACGGCGCCGGAGATGCACTATTTTTAATGGTGTTGCCGATGGGACCTGGCGAACCAAACAACTGTTTCGTTGTCTCGAACTTAAGAGATTAATAAGGATGTAGAAAACTGAAAGTGCTTTAGTTTTTTTTATTCTTCCTTCTTTTGGACCATACTCCAACGTTGCTCATAAATAATAGCATTAAATCGCGGCGCCGGGATGCATTGTTTTCATTTGTGTTGGCGACACCGAATGACTGTTTCGTTATCTCGGACTTTAGTGATTAAAGCACTTTCGGTTTTCAGCTTCTTTGTTAGTCTTAATTATTTATTTTAAAATATCCATGTTAAACAAGTATAAGATTCCTAAAAATATCAAGTTTTGGAGTCTTATACCAAGCAATTTACTTCAAATCATCATAAATTCAAGCAAAGGAACACATTTTGCATTCTGCATTCATCTATGCATCTGATATTATTATATTAATTTTGCATTCATCTATGCATCTGATATTAAGATTTCTCATGTAGAATTTACTGATGTCAAAGTTCTTATCAATTCTAAAAAACAGTGACAACATCAAATGTAGTAATAAGAATTTGAAAGCATGCATAATTGTTATTTGTGCATGTGATTAAACACTTTGAATACCACCAACTCCTTGTATGTTTCACTGTAGTTTTTGTGTCATAAAGCATGTTATTTGGGTGTAATGTAGATTAAATCATAAACCTCATCCGAGATTTCATCGTAAAGTTTAAATTTGATTTATTTTTAAATCCAGGTTAGTATTTTATTTTATAATTTCCATTCTGTGCTAAAATGTAACAATTTGTTATATTTGGGAGCAATTTAGTATTATGCATTTTTTTTTTTTTTTTTTTTTTTTTTTTTTTTTTTTTTTGCATTTGCATTTGCAAGTGAATTACTATCATTTCTATATTACATTCATAAATATTGTCGCTATTTGACTTTCCATGAGTCGTAGGAATGCAAATATTTGTTCCTTAAAAATTGTACTAATTTGAAAATGCCAATGTTGGCAGGTATGCTTGTGTGAAATTTTCTAAAATTTGAATCAATCAACTTAGTGGATTTTCGTCTTCACCATTGCCAGACAAGAAATAGCTTTTCTCCAAATATAACAATATTTGTTGTGGGTATATCATGTAAAGTGTTCTGACGAAAGAACTTAGTCTATGTGCTAAAGTTTGTGTATTTTTTTTATTTTTCAAAACAGCGATTTTTCACCATGCATTTCGCTCTTAAGACTGTAATAGTTTTTTTTTGTTTTTTTATTTAAAAAAAAATCAGAAATAATCCAGGATTTTTAATGCATTCATGTGATATTTAAAATTGGCAACTGGTAAATTTCAAAAAACATTCCCCTAAATTTAATAGGAATACATTGTGATTTTGCATGTGTGAGCGGAAATATCCTTTTAAAATGCATAGTGTAAACATTTGATGGTTATACACCTTTAACTACCATAACCAACCTTTTCAAATATCTTTCTGCTCTGTTCTAAGAAAGAAGGCATCGTAAAAATCCGGTGAAATACGCTTAATCAAAGAACTTACGAAATGGCCATCTGCTAATTAACTAGCACTTAGAAAATTTAAGATAGCCCCCTACAATTCACAGACTAATGACGTACGTTATATCAGCATCCATTCCATGATTTCAGTTCCTAGACTGCATGAATGCACATGTGTGACAGGCAATTTCATTTGGGATGATCCACATACTGTGCATGTTGGGGGAAAATACTTAAGTTTTTCGAATTTGTGCGGGGGGGGGGGGGGATTTTTTTGGAAAAGGGCAAGAAGGGCGCTATGTTTACAGAAAAGGGGCAGGCGTGCCGCTCCTCAAAAAACGTCTAGGATAAACTCTGCATTTTATCTATTTTTTCTTTCTATCTACAGTATTACAGACATGGTTAATTTCGGGGGAGTGGGGAATTTTGATCGTGCCAGCAAATAATGCTAACCTGGGTAAATTTTATTGAAGAGAATGGGTCGTGTGGATACTTAAAAGACTGATAGCCTCAAAATCTGTGTACTTTCAAACTTCTCCCAACCTTCTGTTGTAATGGTAATTTTTTTCACAACTTCCTTTAATTTTCAAGTCCAACTACTTGCTCTCTGGGTGTTTCTTATCAGTATGTGTAAGCACTTTTTGACTTTAAGATAATTTGAAAACTTGAATGATAGTGGTTTCGGAAAAGTAATTTTAAGTCCAATATTAAGCGATTGAATCTAAATTATTTTATTCAACCAAAAAAAATACTGTAATAATTCTTATTCATTACCTAACTTACATTGTTACATGTTCTATTTTGTACTTTAGACGGGGGTAGAATTAGAACTTGTTGACTCTGTGCCTCTTCTAGAATGGTTAGCTAATAATTACAAAAGTTTTGGTAAGTATAGAAATTTTGTGTTTAAAATGAAAATGTAGTCTTATCAGCTAGGAAGATACTAATTTGTTTGATTTTTTTATTAAAGGCGCGACTTTGGAAATTATAACGGATAGGTCTCAAGAAGGATCCCAGTATGTTAAAGGTTTTGGTGGAATCGGAGGTAGAATATTTACTTTCTTCACAATTGCATTTTTTATTTTGATTTATTCTATGCCAACATAAATTACTTGAGAACGTGCATATTTTTCATGTTTTGGACATAGTATATGATCTACAGAGTATTAAAAAAATTAATTATTGAATCACTATGCTCTTGTTAGCTATTCACTGAATGGGAATGGGAACACTCACTGAAAATTCTTTTAAATCAGAATTGCTCTTTTTAAAAATGACTTCCAAAGCTATAAGTGCTGGGCTCAAATCCTGCAGGGCTTGCTATAATTATTAAATACAGAAGTACCCTCTTTTGAACAGCCCCACAATAAAGTGACCCCTTTGTTGTAACAGACATTGAGAGTCCCAATCGTTTCTTCATAGGGACGTTATTTGTTATAACGACAGAATCGTTCCCAATTTTTCGTCATAGCAACCGCATATTTTCATAAAAACTTGTGAAAACGTATACTATTTCAATGAACTTGGTCGGTACAGCTTACATTTTGACCGGTTGAAACCTGTTCTGTTTGTTCACAAGAGGTGTTCAGAGCATGTCGGAGAGGTGAAGTTTAGGAGGGGGAGGGAACCAGGAATATTGTTGTATTTCTGCCAGGTGAGCTACCCTATAAGTCTGCATTCGCTGAGATTAATTGTTCAAATAGCCTAACATGAAGTTGGGACAGGCCTTAGTTTCTTTACCACATGAATTTTTGTTCCGAAAGGAGCTTAAAAATAAGCGCAATCAAATTTCAATCGATAAGATCTTGGCTGAAATCGACAAGAAAAATGTTTCAAAGGCGGAAGTGGCAAGGATATTTTATATTAAGAAAAGTTCACTGTTTATAATCTAAAGTTAAAAGCCAAACATTTGTTGAAGAAATGAACATTGATGTGGATTTTAAAGCATCTAATGGATGGTTTGTAAAGCTTAAAGACTGAGATGGGCTGTCCTTCAAAAAACTAGTAAATTTTCCTCTGTAGATATGGATTGCGTTAACGGATGGAGAAATGAAGAATTAAAATGTCTCATTGATAAATATTAGTCAATGTATATTTTTGATGCTGACAAAATTGGCTTGTACTTGAAGCTGTTGCCAAACAAATTCATTGTTCTTAAAGACGAAGAGAGTGGACATGGTGACGAACAAGCCAACTCACGAATGATAATTTTTCTTGTGACAAATATGACTGGCGCTGAAAAACTGCCTTTTCGAATCATATGGAAGTCTGCAAATCCAAGGTGCTTTAAAGGAGTAAAAATATAGCCAGCGATTTACAAAAAAAAATTATGGATGACAAGTGTCCTTTTTGAAGAATGAAAATGGTTACAAAGATTTATCAACAACTGCAATGCATACCCTGTCGTCACCAAATTAAAGGCTGTCCACCTGCAATTTCTTCCACCAAATGGGACAGCAGTGCTTCAGCCTATGGATCGGGGATTAATTCACAACTTTGAGTAAAATTATTGAAGAATAATTGCTGCCATTGAAATAAAGAAACCATATGAAATTGATGCTCTTGGAGCCATGCACATGGCTAAATCAGCATAGAATTATCAGGGTTGCCACGCATCTGGAAAACAGAGAAACCTTTAATTATCAGGGAAAATGAAAATGCCTAAAACAGATCAGGGAAAACAAAAAAAATTGATATTTTCTGAAAAAGTCGAGGAATTCCTTTCAAATTCAAGTAATGCGTGTCTGCGTTCTGAAAATTTGATATTTCATATATTTTCTTTAGCAATGTGTAAAAAGAACCCGCTGAAAGCAAATTGACTGAAAAATGGGTGAATATCTTTCGCTTTTACATCGATTTCCGCTTTTTTTTTCTGGGAATTTTCACTTTTTCTACAATTTTTAATGGACTTAGTAGGACTAAAAGCCTCACTCCTCAGAAAAAAGTTCTAGCTGCTCCACTGTTCTGTACGTACCTTAGTACACAAATATATTCTTATTCAGGTATCTTTGTAGTTCAAAATAACGCTGCTTATGTATTTTCCTCTTTTTTTATATTTTAACTGTTTTCACCCTTAAGAAAAATAAAGGGAGATGTTTGCATCTACTATTTAATCAATTTATCTTCGTGTGCTAGTTCGTCAGTGTTTGGTGATACAGATCGCAAACTTTTTATTTTAACTGCAATTGTATGCAAAAAAAAATTGTTTACTTCGGCTTGAAATGAAGCCTGGAAATTTTTTTTAAAATTGCCTTGAAAAGTCGGTGAATTTTGTTTTGCATTTTGAATGACAACCCTGATTATGTGAGTAAGGAAACAATAGCTGTTTTTATCGTGCCGACTTAAGAAGTGGAACTCTCAAGTTCAACCATCATCTTCAATACCTGTATCGTCCGATGCCCCTCCTCATGTGGCAGCCAACGTCAATGGAGAACAGACAAACCTTCTTGCTGAACTTAATTCTCTCGCACAGTTGTCTTTTAATCAGGGTGAATCTTTTTCGGGGATGCCTCGAAATTCCGGGAATTTTTAGCTTTATCTACCCGGAACTCCGGGTTTCGTTCCCCGGAGTTCAGGGTTTAAAAAAATTTGGACTTTAAAAATAAAAAAATTAGACCATAGTTGACTTTATGTTTTGATCATTTTAGAAAGAATCAAATCTTTGGAATGCACTTGTTTGCTTTTATTTTTCTTGGATATCAAAGGATGATGCAATAATTTTTGAAGGGGCTGTCAGAGGTGCAAGTAGAAAAGGTTAGCAAAATTCAATCTCAATTAAAGAAAAAGTCTTTGAAAGAGGATGGCAAGAATCAAAAACAGAGGATCAAAATGCGTCTGGTTGATGAGAAAAAGAAATTTACCAAGCTGTTTTGCCACATTTCAACCGTCATTTGAAGCTATTCCAAACTAGAGATGTCTAAGCTTTTCTTGACTTTTTTCGTTAATCACGATATTATTTCTAAAGCTGAGACTGTTGATATTCTTCTTAAAATAGATGTACAAAGTGCTGATAGCTACCTGCCTGACAGACTTCTATTCTGTGGTTCTGATGCTTCAAAATTGATAAAAGATTAAAAAAAGAAAGATCTAAATATAAAAGAGTTCACAACGACTTTAAAAACAGCATATTCCAGATATGCAGCTTACATGTTGTCCAAATTAGCAGAGTCAATATCCAGTATCATTTCTGAAGACGAGTCATCAGTACTTGACAAAGAAATCAGATTATATCAGATCGACTCAAGCCTGACAACTTTTGATAGAGGAAAAGAGTGTTTTGAGAAGTTTTGGGTTGCTGTTTTCAATATAAAAAAGTCTGATAGTCTCCCTAGATATCCGTATTTGTCAAAATTGAGCAGTAATAACATGTTTCCATGGCTCCCATGTAGAAGGTGCCTTCAATTTAATGGTCAATATCATGACATCTAATAGAACTTCATTAAAGAACCCAGGTTTAGATTCCATCTAAACTTTGAAGTACTATTTAATGTCAAAAGAAGCTATGACTTGTGATATCTTTGGCTTAAAGGATCCTACCCATGAACCCATTGACAAAGCTTTCGGAATCAATTTGATGAAAAGTCAGGCATATTATCAGCAAACTTTAGATACAACGAACAGTATTGTAGTGACAGAGGAAGCAGAATTTTTTAAGACGGATGCCATAAAGCAAAAGCCCATATCTAGCAACAACAGCAGTATTTCTTCACCATTCTCAATTCAGTCATCATATTTAAAGATATCTGCAAATCAATCTTTGACTTTTAAACGTCCTCATTCACCAGATGTTAAAAAAAAAAACCTGCCAGTTTTTTTAGAAAATGAAATAGTACTTAATATCTGTAACATTAATGAATGTATTTAAAATTTCATTATTTTCCATTGTCCATTATAACTATTTCTTTTTAAATTTATGTAGAAAAGCTAAATTGTTATTTATTGTATTTTTGCTTATGCTAATTTTTAGCCTATTAAGGACTGAGGTGTAATTAAATGGGTGGGTTAAATGTCGTGGGTAATTAAAATGTGTTCAGCTCTATAGATTCGCAAAGTTCCCTGGCTTAAAAAAAGAGATTTGTCCCTTTATCTCCAAAAGGGCTATTGGAACCCTGCTATGGAATCCCATCCTTCAAACACACGGCAAACACTCAATAGTTTCAGGGTTTTTCAGTGCTAGTCAGTTTCACCCTTGTTTAATGAATGTGTTGAGGTAGACTCAAATCTTCAGTGCTGTGAAGAGTTTTCTAACGAGAGCAAATTTATTTCCACATTATTGAGTCTGAAAATGTTCCAATCGATGACTGATGAAGATCAAGAAGAACTGTCGACAATTCATCCGAAAGGATGACCACAAAAGCTGCTTTCGATTCAATCAAAATATTGTGTTCAGTGTTGGGGTTTCAGGGTGCCCAGCAGGAAAGATAAAGAAAACAGGATATTAAAAAACAATCTTAGTCACTTTCTCAATTTGAATTATTAGTGTTTGTATTAATTAAATTTAAGTGGCATGTAAAAAATAGTTGGTTGATGACAAACTTTTACTATGCAAAGTTTATTTCTGATTGAACTAATCAATATTCTATTTTAGGTATTCTGCGGTACCGAGTGGATTTCCAGAGCCTTGATGCAGCTGATGGATTAGACGATTTTGACCTAGACGATTTATAAATTTTTTAATACTTGGTGCTAAGACTGCATCACGCATCATCACCTAAGCAGAATGGACTCTTTTCAACCTATCTTCATATCTGAATTTGTTGGAAGGATAACTTTGACCAATTTTTGTACAAGAAATGCTTCAAAAATGTTAAAAAAAAAATTCTTGGTTTGGCTAAAGAAATATATTATTGGTAACTTAGTTGTTGGGGTTGGGATTTTCGTAAAACTTAAAAGAAAATAATATTAATTTATTTACTACACATGCCAACAATTTGCATAGGCAAGCATTGTTTTTTGTAAGAGACAGTGGCTTAGTGCCTGGTTTGCTTATCGACAAGCTGGTGAAAGGCTGGCATTCAACAGCTGAGCTCAATTACTTTGAAAGAAATAAAAGATGCACATGCATCAAGCTGATTTTTTGCCCTGTTTATTTTGTACTCGACATGTATTTCACTGATGTAAAAGAAATTTACTTTTCCATGTTTTGTAATAAAAAAAACTTTTTCACACTTTATAAACATGTACTTTACCATATATTTATACATTCACATTATTTCTTATCCTAAAATTGTATTTATATATAGACCTCGTTTGTTTAAGACTTAAGTTGTTTCGTGCGTTGCCTTTTCAATTGTGAGAAAAAAATTCCTAAACGAGAGGATTGTAAGTTTGTTAATTTGTACAGTAGATGCCATGCTAGATGAAAAGGGGGCTTGTTGATTTATCTTGGGAAATAATGTTTTAATATAAATATTTTGAAATATATTTACTTGATGCAAGTTAAAATATTTTTATCATAGTATATTCCTGGTGTTAAAGGAGCAGCTTTGTAATATTTTAACTTATTACATATCTATTATATAGATTGTTGCCATGATTCAGTAGGTATAAGTTACACAGAGCAAACATCTATGCTTATGAAGTGTCTCGATGCTGTTGCTTTCTAAATTTATCTTTCCTATCAACTAATAATCATCTAATGTTGTATAAATTGTTGTCACTCCTCCATTTATGTTTGTTTAAATTATGTTATAAATTAATTTTTTAGACATTTTGTGTGTATAATTTTTTCACCAGAGATACAAATCTAATAAAGGTCATTTTATGTAAAAGTGCCATAAATTTGAACATGGTTCGTGCTCAACCGTCTTCGATTTTACTGTAACTCAATCGACATAAAATTCCTAAAAGAAATTTTAGAAAGTGTCGATATTGAACCAGGCTGAGTATCCACATCCATTTTTGTGCGAGTCACTTAATAAAATGTGTAGAGATTTCGAAGAATCTAATCTTAAAAAGATAATTGTTCCAATTTTTACTATTGTTGGAAGTTATAGAGTACGCAATATTTACCTTTTGTTGCATAATGCATGCAATAACTATAAATCGAAATTAAGTGTTAAATTTGCTGATAATTGACCTCTTCATAGACTCAATCTGGGACTGAAAACTGGAAGTATCTTTCCAAAACGTCGAGTTTAACACTTTCAGAAACTTGTCTTGACCCGTTCCTTTCCTGATTGTCTATAAATGTTAATAAAATTTAGTGATACAAATGTTGAGTCAACGGTCATGCACCATGAAAATTTTTGGCAGTTGGGGGTCCGACTGAGGAAGTGAAGCAATCCCCTCTTGTGTCTGTGGTGGTGGGAGTGTTTTTTAAAAAAAAATAGACTAGTTGCGTCATCTGACCTTGGAGGAAGTAAGTTGAATGTTTATTTTGCAAAACCAGTGGGTTCTGAAATTAGGTTTCCAATTTAAGTTTTTGCTATCCTTCAAAAAAAAAAATCTGAGTAATAAATTTTACATGAATTATATTGTTGGTCCATTTTATTAATTGTATCCTAACTGTACAGAAAGAGCGCTTGTGTGTGGATTCTTCAATTCATCAGAATATAGATTTCCTTGTGGTATAATTGGTTAAACAAAGTCTTGCGCTTGGTTCATTTTTATCTCTAGTATCAAACTTTTTGAAATTTTATTGGAAATTAACCTACACCTTGTAGCATTTATCCTTAATAAGTTTCTGTGGAAGGAGACTTTCTCACCATGAGTGTCAGCCTCTTCCATTTCATTAGCTACTTCCAAATCAGAGACCTTTATAAACAGCATGCATTTTTTTTAACAAAAAGGATTGCAGCCTATGATGATGGGACATCTTGAAGTTTTCATTGTGGCAAACGCCACTTAGTTGCCTAATCTGCTGTTCTTTCAAAGAAAATCCACAAGAAGTAATAGACTAATAACGTTTAAAGGAGAATATCCATTTTCATGTGTAACTTCTGACTGGCAATCTTTGGAATTTTGAATGATATATTTTCCTTGACTTTTCAAGAATTGTCCCTCTTTTCTTGATTCCTAGCCTTTTTATTTTTAAGAGGACCTATTCCAATTAGTAAAAGCTATATATAGTTGAAATCAATTAAAAAAGGAAAGCTGCTATTTGCATTGTTCAGTTGCAGGTTTGTAGTCTACCGAATGTTAATTTATTGAATAATGACTTGAGGGGGAGAATCTATGATTTAATAGTTTTGAGACTTATTTGTGAAATATATAAATATCACTCGCCAAATATCGTTGATACTATTTTTTTAACAATACTAAAAGATATAGAGTTATAACTGGTCGAAGTTGGACCATTTCTTTCGCATCCACTTTGGAATTTGTTTAGTGGCTTTCACTAAAATGGCTGTGGATTTTCAGCAGTCCGGTTATGTATTATAAGTTGACACTTTAAAATTGAAGATGATCGAGTATTAACCCGTAGGTAATCGCCTCATGGAATGACCCCTGATTCAACTTTACACTACTAATGTATGCAACTTATTTTCGTTATTCGTTGAAGGCTTGAAATTTTAAAATTACTTTGAAAGTGCATCTATCTTTATAAAATGTGTTAGAAACTCATTGAAATTTTATTTAAATCAGGTTATTTCTCGGCTTTTTTTCCTTATTTAAAATTAATACCTTCGTTGAATATATAAAACAAATACAGCTAAAGATTTTGGGAAATTATATTCAAGTTGTATCAACACCTCCTATATAAGAAAGCCTTCGTACTGACTGCGTGACGTCACACAGAGTAGGCAATCATACTTCGCATTGGTAGCATAGGAATTATCCTTTTCTTAGTTTTGCTTGTTAATTTGAATCGGAGAGCATTTAGAAAACATTTCTTTTTTATTGACAGAGGTAATTGAATTTTTATATTTTATGTTCAGCTATTATTTTGAATTTTATTCCGAAATAAAACCCCAAATCTAAATAAACTATTTTTATTTTATTCACAAATCATAGTTATTATTAATCAGTAAAACATATTAAAGCAACATAGTTTAGTGTTGCTATTCATTAACTTCAAAATTACTTTAATATTTGAAGTTTTTATTTTCGACATTCTTTTGCTTCAAAATTTTTTTTTCCACTGGCAGGTTGTCATTTTGCTGCCAACAATAACTATTTCGATATATGTTTGCAGCATCCCTTAGAATACTTTCTTCAATAAATTTAATATTGTGTTCTTACATTCATGCGGAATGTTATATATTTCTTTACCATTAATAATATCTAAAGTTAAACTTGTTGGAAGTAATCTCTGATCTTCAAAAATTCTAAAACAACTTCTCATATATTACATAAATGAACATTTGAATTACAACATATAAATACAAAATAACATTCAAAACCTCAAGTTTTGGATAGCATAAACCATATTTATCCAGATTCAAAATATAACTAATCTTATCATTGTCAAGAAAATCAAAAGCATCATCGATGTTTTCAAGTGACAAAATATTTTTAGAGCTATAACATTTGCTGAATTTTACAATGGAACAGTCACAATAACCAGCACTGTAAATTAGCAATGGCAATAAATCTTCTTCGGAAAGTGTAATTTCGTTAAAACAAGATACGTCGACTTTTTTAAATTGACCACATTGTTTTAAATCAGTGAATGGCACATTTCAATCCTTTAAGAGTCCGTTAAATACAGGGTTCCCACGGTCCTGGAAAGTCCTTGAATTTTTTTTTGATGAAATTTGGTCCTTGAAGAAAGGATACGGTCCTTGAATTCTTAAGTGACCACTGATAATCTCCGTTTTGAATTTTTGTGTCTAAAATATGTAATTTTCTGGTCCTTGATTTTTCCTACAAGATGTCCACAGATAGGAATTCTAGACCGCGAGGTTGCGGGTTCGAGTCCCGTGTTAGGCATGGGTGTTTGTAAATGTATGTTGGCTTTTCTAATGACGAAAGTTTCGGCGCATTATAGCCCTCGTGTTGCTGACGGCGCCAGACAATCTGAATACAACCAACCACAGAAAGGAAAAAGTCAGGGAATTCAGCATTTTGGGAATTATCAGGGATTTTGTCAAAAAGTATAAAGGAATCCGGGAATTTTCCGAAATTAAACTGAGTCTTTTAATTTTGTTAATTGAAGATACACTGCTAGCAAAAATACCAAAAACTATTTGTTAACAAATTAGAAAAAATTTAAAATTGAAAAAACGGCAGAATCGCCAATGGAATGACTACTTTCCTCCTCATTTTTCTCTTATGTTATAGCCTCTATCGGCATTATTTACGTTGGGATCTAGTCATTTTTCTGAATGTTACGGTGATGAAAGGGCCGATATTTTCGTGATTATTAGAGAGCGCTATGGCCGTGAATTACGTTCTTGCGTGCTGCTCATTTTCATGGTGATCAAAGATTGCACCTGTTAGCCATGGTACAGTTCTGCTGAAGCATGCATTTCAGCTCTTTTTTTGGCTGAAATTTTGATCATTCCTGAGACCGATACAAACCTGCATTACAATATTATTGGGTTTACCTGCTTGTCTGACAACCAGTGAACCTGCATACGTTCAGACTTCCCCAAACTCCTGATGTACTGACCACTTTTCTTGCAGATTGCCAGCATCTATCTCTGTTATTTATGTTGGTGTGTGGTGGTTAGTTTCGTCGAACTTTACGCTGGTGTTAGTGCTATTATTGCCCGAGATTTACGCTGCTAAGACGGGAGCTATCACCGAGATTTACATAGTTGGGATGTTCATTTTAGTCACTATTCCGATGGTTTGAACCCAGTGCCGGATCTGGGGGGGGGGCAGGCGGGGCAGCTGCCCCGGGCGCTAACCAGAGGGGGCGCCGAAAAGCCAACAAAGCGCTATTTGTTGTATAAAGTTTAATATTTGGACAAAAGGATAATTTTTCATTAATAAATTTTCATTTTTTCTTAAAATTCCGGATGATCTTTAAGATATCCAACAGAAGAAAAAATCCACTAGAAAAAAAAAATATGCATTTCTTTACAAAGAAAGTAATAATCTATCCTTTTACAAAAGAATGACATCGAATTCTCCCTACCCCCCGGTGAAGAATAGGTTTGTGCTACATGGCAGGCTGCCAGAAATGCTAATTTAAAATCGCATTGGTAATATAGTCGCAATGTAGTTAGATAAAATTTAGCGTTACAACAATTTAATGCTGTTGAAATTTTCGTAAATTGAAATATGTCGAAGAAATTATCTGGGGCGCAGAATCGCAGAAAAGCAAAAGAAACTGCAAGAATATCCCAACCTTTTATCATCTTGGCTAGTTCACGAGACTGAAACCAATGAAGGTAAGAATTTTTTTAAATTTGTAACCTAATAAACTTCGGAAGATGTGTATTAAGGACAAGGGTTACGTTTGGGATATATCTCTTGCCAAATATATTTATTGTTCTCTAGGAGTCCGCAGGAATTTTTACAGGGGGCTGCAAGATGTTGAATTGTTTAGAAATCGTTTATTTTTGTTTTTGAGGTTGATTATCGTTAACTTTAAAGGTTCATTGCGATTCCTAATGAAAATTAATTAGCAAAAAGTGAATTAACAATTGAAATAATTAACGATTGAAACGTTTTCTCTAAGAGAATAATTTAGTATTTCTTCAGCTAAAAACAGATTTTTTTTTCCTTTTTACTCATTTTGAATCGTGCTGAGTTTAAAAAAACTGGGGGTGTTGAACTCTGAACAACTTTCAATTCCCACTGTTTCCTTCATTTAATTTAGCAATTATTTTGGCTGTAAAAAATGACAGCTACCCTTTGCCCAAGCACGATTTTGACAAAAACCGTAACGCCAGGTGTAATGGCCAAAGTCGGTCAATCCGTTTGAAAGTAATGCTTACCACAGACAACACACGGACCCACAAACTTTTTTTCTAGAACACTTTTTTGATACAGAATGTTCTGAAACGTGAAGAAATGCGAAAAAATTATGCGATAAAAAGTTGAAAGATGAATGCCTGCAGCACAAGAATCCCTATTTATCGCAAAACATATCGATTTTTTAAAAATAAAAACGAAAACAGTAAATTACATCCTATCCAAATCTCAATTTAAATGCACTGACTAAATATGTGACTATATATTTTTAACAATATATTTTACTATATATTTTTAAATCCCTTATATTAACTTCACTTTTGTTTGAGTGTGCGTTTGAGCCTGGCGTACAAATCTGCGGATGCTTAATTAACCCCCTTCCCATCATCCTATCGTCCTGAAACTTGGCCAATTAGCTTAAAGCCCATGACAATACATTCTATTAAATTTTTAGGGATGTAACTGTCACCAAAAGGTCGATTTTACCATCTAATGTCATCACAACACTAGCAAATAAAATCCCATTGCTGGTTAAGACTTTTACCTGATGCCAAACGAAAATATTATAAAAATAAATAAAAAAATTAATTGGCTTGCGTGATAGCACGCATTTACGGCACGTTCCAGAATAAATTAAATCAGTTATAATTTGATTACTGGATGAAGTCTTGTTTCCAGTATTTTTTCAATTAAGATAAATAATTGTTCGGGCATAAATCCCATATTATTATTATTTTTTTTTTTTTAATCGACGCGGCGTTTCGAAAGCATTTTAATAAATCATTTAAAAAAAATACTTTTATTGTTAATAAATTGATAATTCTTATAAGGGATTTGATTAAAAAATTTGTTTTTTATAGGTTAAATTATTAACACTCCTACTTTTCTCTTTTGATCATATATATACAAGCATTCAAACATGTTTTGTAAAAAGAGAAAACGGAAGCATAAAAGTGCCTAAGTGTAACATTTTATCTATTCCTAAATAATGAAAAAATAATAAAACATCAAGGCATGAATTCTAAAAATAGATCTCAAGGCCTTATTTTTCATAAAAAATAACGAAAAAGAAAGTATTTTCCAGGAAGTGATAAATAAAATAAAAAGAATCCAGTCTCCATGCTACGAGAAAAAGGCGCCACGCAACTATGAAACAAATAAGGAGTGCATTTTGTGTCTCTTGGTAGTTTATTTACTGCTGAAGATAATAGACACATTTTACTGCACTTTAATTGCACAAAAAATAGTTCTATGATTTAATTATGTCTGAACGGATAGTGAAGCAATTGTTGGCAGCACTAAAGTATAAGCAAATGAGTAGAGTATTTGTGTTTATTTCTAAATTTTCAGCGTGTTTGCCTATTAACTTTTGAAATGTCAAAGAACTTACGGCTATAAGAAGGCAAGCTTCTCCAAAGCGTAAGTAAAGATATCACGCGGATTTTCCAAGTTGAGACCACAAAACCCGCCAAATTGTAAGGATTTCTAGTTGTGTGCCATTGCATTTGCACAGAGTTATATTGTCATTTTGACGACATTATTTTTCACCAAACAGATGTCATGTTCGTCAAATTTTGTCCATTGCATTGGTGAGAATTTTAAATTCTCCACGAAAATGGAGAACTCACACATAGCACAGTAAGTAATATATTATTCATTCTATTATTAAAATTAGTTTCAATAAGTTTAAATTAATTGTTCTAAAATTAACATTTATGTGTTTACCAACTATTCAATGATTTTTGTAGACAAGTCATTAAATTAATTTGCTTTTGTGTTCAATGAGTTCTGGTAATATTCGGAAGCTTTTTAAATTTTTGTATTAGTATTTTACAGAAGAAAATATTTTTTGAAATGTAAAACAGCTTAATTGTTTATGATCTAAGACGTTTTGAAACCAGGTTAACCAGATTGTGTGTTAAAAAGTGTTACATATCATTCAACTATGTTCTTTTATTTCATTGTAACTGACATTATTTGTATTGATTCATTATTATTATTTTTTTTTTTTTTTTTTTATCTTTATGCAAATCTTTATCCAAGCAGAATGAACCCTAGTCATTAATAAGGGCTTGTCAAATATATTTATTTAAAATTTCAATTAATTAATTCTTTTATTGTTTGTTTCAAAACAGAATTTTACAAAGGAAAAACCTTTGTTAATTTTCAATGTATATATAGTTAGCTTCAAATCTAAAAAATTATTGTGTGGGGGCGCCAAAATGAATTTTTGCCCCGGGTAAAAAGTGACCTAGTTCCGTCCCTGTTTGAACCTCAAAAGTTGTCGCTATCGGCGAGATTTGCGGTTGTGATTGTCAATTTCATGGATTGTGACTTCGATATAATGAGGAACTTGCACAAGTGAGAAAAATGAATATTTTTTGTATTTTATAGTGTTATCCAATGTATATATTTGAGCAGTGGAATTATTTTTTATCTTTATGCTTTCAATTAATCAAAAATCGAGTTTGAAATTAGCCGAAAATAAAGCAAAAGTCACGTGACCAAAAACGCATAAAAAAACTGTGACGTGAAGAAACCTTAACTTATTCCTCATCTAAAACAGATTTTAGACTGGTTCATTATCTGCGCGTTGACGTTTCACGCATAAGTGGCTTTTTCCCGCCAAATCGCAAAGTGAAAAACTAAATATTTTTTTAACTATCTATCCAACCTCAAATTTTTGAAAGAATGGTATTGTTTTTCATGATTTTTTCTCTACTTTTATTTAAAAATAAAAACAAAAAACGTGAAAGTTCCTCATTGACTCTGTTTCAGAGATACCAACGATATATTGGGTACTAACGTTGATATTTAAGTTGGTGTGATAGTCATTTTTGCCGATTGTTGCCTTAATGCAGGTATGTGATTTCTTCTGCCGATCTGATGAAAGAATCAAAGAAGGAAGGATTTTTTTTATTTCATATTTGTCCGCTTTTTTGAATTTTTCTTACTTTTGCGCTTATCAAAGTTTTCCTACAATTTTCCCATTGATCTCGCGGAGATTAAAATTTACTGACAATCATGGAACCTGCATACGTTCAGACTTCCCCTATTACTATTCTCCCCCTCATTTTTCTGTAATTTTTTAGCCTCTATCGGAATTATTTACGTTGGCATGTGATAGCCATTTTGCAGAGCGTTATGCTGATGAAATGGCCGTTATTCCTGTGAATAATGCCATCGTTATCGCCATTATTACGTTGCTGTGTGATGCTCATTTTCGCAGGCCTTTCTCCGATATAATAGTTACTGACGTTATTGTAGAGATTTGCACCTGTCGGACGTAGTACAGTTCAGCTAAAATGCGGTTTCAACTCTTTTTCTTTTATTTGAAATTTCTATCATTCCTGAGATCAATACAAATCTGCATTAAGATTTTGTTGGGCTTGCCTTCAAGTTTGACAATCATGGAACCTGCTTACTGTGCATTTTGCTTCACCCGGTATGGCAATTTTTGCCAATTGTTGGTTTAATGTATTTGCTGAGATTTGCGCCGGTATGGTGGCCGTTATACCGATATTTATATTGGAATAGTTTTAATTTTCACTTTGGTTTAAGCCGTTTTAATAGTAGCTATTGGTGAGATTTGCAATGTAATTTTAGTTTCATTCGCCTAAGCTTACGCTGATGTGAAAGCTGCAATGTCCGTGATAAATGTGCGTGTGAGGATCGTTTTCACCATTTGGTTTGAGTCAATGCTGAATGATTAGAATTTTAATTTAATTTTGCGCCAGAAATTAATCCCAATTGCCAAATTTTACTGTATATCCTTATTTAAAATTATAATCTTAACTGCTATTGATTGTAAAATTGTTTATTTTAACATGAAATACAATTTTACATTTTAACTATAGATATAAGTAATAGTTTAAAAGTTAAAGCAATTTTTTTTATTTATAATTGTTTAAAATTAATTGTATTATGAAAATTTTTTCATTTTGTAAAATTTTTGCCTGGGTACTGCAGCTTAACAGTGGCAACAGCTGAACTTAAGCAAAAAAGAATATTGCAAGTGATTAAATTGAACAATTTGGACAATAAAATTATGCAATATGAAAATGGTGTAACTCTCCTAATTCCATCAACAATTGAAGGCAGTTTTTTTTTAAATGCACAAATTGATGTATAATATTTTTACCAATTTTATTTGAGGCATAAAACATAAAAAATTCACATAACAAAATGTTTTTAAAGTAATTATTGATTTTATAAATTTTTATTAAAATTTTAAGTTTACAGAAAACAAAAATAGTTATTATATACAGTGTATTTTGTTGAATGTTTCATCCACTTTGACATGATTTATGGTTTGTCTTTCTCTTTAAGATTTTACTTAGAAAACAGCTTTTTAAATCTGAAATTTAATACTAGTGTCCTCTTTTCTTGAGATTAGACTGTAATGAAAAAAAAGAGGGATTTTAAAGTATAATTGCACAGTACAGGTACACTATACATACACTGCACCTGCACGGAGCAATTTGATGTAAAGATAAACAGTACATGATTCATAATTATTTTTATGATGGTGAGTTCGAATGTACTATTATTTGAAAGTTATAATATATGTATATTTTGTTAATGACTTAATCAGGGAAAAAATTGGATGTTACCAGGAAATATCAGGGGATTTTAAAATAATTTTTTTGCGGACACTCTGTTCCAAAAACGGTCGTTGAAAGTCCTTGAATTTTTTTTTCAATAAGAGTGGGAACCCTGAGATAGCTTTGCTGATATTTTGTTCATTCGCTATTACCATCTTTTCGGTAGGACATGGGTCTTGATACTGTTGCTTTAGACATGTAGCTAGGCAGTGGTAGAAGTGGAAAAAGAAAAGTGGGGGGATGTCCAAAAGTTAGAGACAAGTGCACCCCCCCCCCCCTCTCCATCACCATAAATTTTATAATTTCGTATTTTACAATAAAAGTATTAACCCTTTGTACATCAGGCCTTTTTCGCGCGGAGGAATCAGCAACTCGAGGCATTTTAGGTTCGGCTGGTGTTTATGGATTTGCTTCATAGAAACTAAACACAGTCATTGGCCTTGCATCGAATTTCCGCATCACACCTAATGGTCCTCTCGTGGTTTGGCATCCAATCGTGTGGCGCCTGAGAGGCGCCACTGGAGTGCAAAGGGTTAACTATTAAGGAAATAATTTATACTTCAAAACACTAACATTGAACAAGGGTCTAAAATTTATTGTTATTTTAATAAATATTCTGCGACTTGGGTTTTTTACTTGGAAGTAAGAGATAAAGTGAAGTAATATTTCTTATATTTTAGATTTTATAGTTAGTTTCTTTTTATTTAAATAGTACTTACAAATGTGCATACTTTCATGAAATTAAATTAATAGAGAACTCTAAAATGTTTCTTTTTTAAAATAGTTGGTCCTTATATGGAGCAAGAATAGAAATTTCCTCCAAAACATTTAAAAAAAGTTCCCCCAAAATTAAAAGTTGACCAAATGAACATTATTTGTAAATAAAAATACTTATATCTTTATACAAAGTAGTATAATGCATATTTATAATAGTATGATATATATAACATAATTTTTTATTTTTTTTTAAACATTTGAAAACTTTAAATTACGTTTTCTCAGTGTCCCTACATTTAAAGTTTCATGTTATTTTTCTTTAGTACTTTTCAGACGGATTGAATATTTTTAAAAGTGAGGGGATGGATTTCAGTGGTTTTAGAAGTGGGGGGACGCATGGGTATTTTCTTGAAAAGAGGGGGGACGCGTCACCCAGCGTCTACCCACACTTCTAGCACTGTAGCTAGGATAGCTTTCAAGAACCACTCCATCTCTCAACTTACCTTTGTACTAGAAGTAACTACGAAAAGTTTTCTCGAAACAGCAGTTATCCATCTTCTTTTAAGTTCATGATCTGTGGGAAATATAAATACCGGAACTCTTGGACCATTTTTAAAAATTCCTTTGGAGTTTACCACAGAGCATTGAAATGGCATTTAATATAATTTATAGCACTCTTAATTCAATAGTCTTTACGTTTTCGGAACAGAAAATACTGCAAACTATACGTGTTTGAAACAGAAAATGCAGCAGACTTAACGTATTCGGTAAACAAAATGGCGATGTTGATTTTTGCTATCGTCCGTCGTACGCCAGAGTTATGCGCCAAAATAGATCTTGACGAAGACTATTTTGGATAGACTTATGCAAAGGTCCGTATCTTAATAATAACTATGAGCCCTAAAAATCTCAAATTTTACAGATTTTATTTACTTTTCGAATACTACTACTGATGCAAAAATTATTGCTGTATGATTTGTTAAGGTTCAGGCCATTAGTTAATTTTACATGGACTGACCCTATACCATCAGTGATCGGCAACATTTTTTCAGGAAAGTGCCAAAAAATCCAATTTCGAACACTTAATTCAACAGCGTGTGTCGCAGCTCTTAATATCTATTGTCCTTAAAATTACTATTTTTAGAAAGACATTTTTTTTTTAAGATGAAAAGAATTTTTTCTAGAGCATTCTCTACCAGATGATGCTTGTGTCATGGGCGTAACCAGACATTTTTTACTTTCAATTACCCATATGTATATATACATAGGGTAATGAAAGTATAGCATCCGGTCCAAAAAAAAAAAAAAAAAAAATGTGTATCTGTGGTCAGCATAACTCCCGAACAAATTGACCTACGATGTTCAAATTTGGTATGAGGGTAAGTGGCGGCCATGGGACTTAATATTAAGGTTTTCGTCAAAATCACGCATGCGCATAAGGTAGTTGCCATTGAAAACAATATGTTTTTCAATGATTGCAAAAAAGCTTTTCTAACGATTTTGATAAAAATCGCTGTGGTAATGCCTCTTAAGGTGTTTTAAACATCCCCACCTCCGAAATTCCCTTAAAAATGTTTTAATGGCGTAAAAAGTTGAAAAATTAATGCCTTCAACACAGTTTTCTTTCCTTAAGCATACCACATCAACGATCGTTTTTCTCCCTTCAGATTCGCTTATAATAAAGGATAATATAAGGATTATCGAAAGTATATTGCCAAAATCACCATTTTGGCGATTTTTTATTTTTTTTTAGAAATATACAAGAATTATCGCCAAACTGGCCATTTACTCTAAATGAAGGATGAAAATATACAAACGGTAAATGACACAAATCCACATCAGTATTATAGTGTAATTGAAAGTTGTGCGATGTTCCGCACCCCTTGTTTTCTTGGAGGAGATATAAAATTGTAAGTCAACAAATCTTGACTATCATTTTTATTATTAATACCGCATGTCAAGATAACATATTTTTTAAACTAATGTTTCGAAATTTAAAATAAATTCACCTTTTAAACAATAACATCCTCTAAATTTTTTGCGCTGAAATAGAAAACTTTTGGGAAGAGATATATCCCTAACTTTTCTTTTTGGATGAGCTTGTCGGTCAGAAACCCTGAAATTGAGTTGACTAAAGAATATTCTACTACCTTTTAGGTCACCGATATAGAATAATAATATAAATAAAAAAAATATCGTTCGCCATACAAATCCATAATTATTGTAAGTGGATATATTTGGTTATTTATTGATTTAAACATTATCGCGAGCAAAAGCTATACTGAGTTAAAAATGTCAAACATCAGGAGGTTCGCCTTCCGAAAGATCTTTGACGAGAAAATTGCCTCGCATTTGCTCATCGGAAGAGAAAACCATGGAAACTGTAGACCGGCAATTGACGCAAGACTGTGAACTCTTTTTGAAAAATCATTTGTAAGGAGCCATATATGATGAATTATGTTTGTTCTGAATAAATAAGATAAGAAATTCTTTAAATTGCTTGCCAAATAGAGCGATTCTCATAAATAACAAAAGTGTAATTCATTCAAGTAAAAAGTTTAAGCAGATAAAAATAGAGGGCCTGAAAAGCAAACGGGTCCAAGTGACTTTTCTTAACTTTTGACACACTTTAAAGTTTCTTATTTATATTAATATTCTATGAAAATTATTTGTTGTTCAATTACTAACCTCTGGAATGAAGATATCACTAGTTTTCATAGAATTTAATAAAAATAAGAGACTTTAAAGTGTATTTTTTCAAAAGTTAAAAAAAATAACTTTGACTTCTCAATTAAAATACACTTGTTTTGAAAACATCGAATTGATTACTACATTTGTGCGATGTTTCACGGTTGGCCATGATTAAAACTCTACAACTTGCAGACAGCTTATAAATAGCGTCTTACTTCTACGTAGACAGCTTATTAATTAAAAATAAAATATTTTTAAATAAATTTTTGATTGTTTGAAATCGTTAAATTGGGTGAGAACTCAATTGCTCAGAAAATAAATTGAACAAAATGAACCCAACCTTAGATACTGAATAATCCATTAGTCAAAAAAAAAAATTTAAAAATGCTTTATTCACTGATTGGGTGTGACATCATAAAAAATCACTGCTTGAGATGGAGCAGAGGGATAAGTTGATCGATGTTAAGCAAAGGAACACACCAGATAGCCGTACTTCCATTTTTAACTGTTACCTAAGAACAATTAGAAAAACCTATTTCTAAATGACTGTTAAATGCCAGATGTAGTAAATGGCAGTTTTAACAGCGATGCTTCTTCTCCAGGAAATAGAACAATATCATTTCGGAAAGAAGTAGAATGAGTTATCGCCCATTGAATTAATTTTTCATGATCTTTACTTTTGTCATTTGCATAATGTATTAAAGCATCTGGGACGAAAAGTATATTTCGGATTTCAGCCTATTCCAATTACCACGTTTCTGTTAACAGATGCTTTAAAAAAAATTATTGTATCTGTTAATTTCAAAAATGATTCGTTTGTATAAGAATATTGCAAAAATTCTCTCTCTCTCTCTCTCTCTCTCTCTCTCTCTCTCTCTCTAATAATAAGCATAAGATATTTTGACAAATTTAATTAAAAAAAATTACCACACAAATTTATTTAAACAAAGCAAGTTATGAAAAACCAAGTATAAATTTAAGCAGCATTTATTATTTTAGAAAACAAAATTATTCAGGTTTTGATATTAGCAATTTTTCTGTTATGTAATTACTGTTTTCTTTTATTGTAATTGATTCCTGCTTTAAATTTTTCGCATTTGAAGATCATGAAGTCATGCAGACATTCATTTGTCATAGTTGTTCCTAACGAAAGTTTTATTTATCTGCAAGAACGTTCATTTGAACTAATCCGCAATTATTATAAACTTGATTACTTGGAAATTTAATTTCACAAACCGACCGTAACTTTTTAGACTAATAACATAGTGTATTAGAAGTTTTACATCTGTCAAATAAAATTTCCCATTCTGTTTCTAAGGACATCAGGTTTAGACATAGAAACATAGATTGAGGCCTCATAGTAATTAGAGCTTCAAGCAGTGGCGGATCTAATACATATCCATTGATTGACCCACCCGCTTTCTCCCCAGTCTCTTTCGTCACATTTCTGACTTGCTATCTTAGCGTAATGTGGTTAACACTGTCCTTTTATACATACATATATATATATATATACACATATATATATATATATATATATATATATATATATATATATATATATATATATATATATATATATATATATATGTGTGGGAACCAACAGTCATTCTCCCCTATCATTGTGGCAGCGCCCTCTGGCGAGATGAACCAGAAGCACTGTATAAACTCTAAATCAAACACTTCCTGTATAACTGCCGCGCATGATGCACGCGCGCGCTATGCTCTCTCAATATCAAACTACTTAATAAAATAAGAGGCCAATTCAACGTCTCGTCACTTTCTCCCTGCCAGTACACTCATCTCCACAAAATTGGGGGCTCAGCCGTACCGAACTCGTGATTTTCTTAAAAGCGAAGTTATTTCAAAACAGGAAGTTTCGTCGGCCTACTAAAGCCATTTCATCGAGAACCAAAACGTAGTTCACAGGCCAATAAAACCGCCTTCATCGATCCAACGGAAACGTTTCTACGAACCTACAGGCCAATAAAACCGCCTATATCCTGCCTAAACTTTAATGAACTTTGATTTTATCACCGAACTTCCCTCCGACATCATCAGCATCCAACGGGCCAATACCAAGCCGAATCAACAATCTTCTATTTTGAAAGTTTATGTGCCGAATATCCAGCACGACCAGCATCCATCATCGTACCAGCATCCTAACCATCCTCGAACCAACACGACCAGCATCCTAGCCATCCACGTAGCCAGAACGACCAGCATCCTAGCCATCCTCGTAGCCAGAACGACCAGCATCATTGCCATCCTCGTCGCCAGCACGACCAGCATCTCAGCGATCCTTATACCTATTTTACGACGCCGATAGAATCCACAAGGCCTATACCCTGCCGCCAACTCCATCGAACAAGAAATCTTCCTACGCTGCATACCAACGAAAAGTTTCAAGATTCTCAGGTAGGATCAAACCATTTTAATACTAAGCATGTTTAAAAATACGAAAAAACAAGACCTCGTACAGGTTTGTACTGAGTTAGGAGAAGTTGTACCGACAGGTGCCACAATCATAAAATTAAAAGAAATTATTGAGAAAAATCCTGTATTTACAAGCGAACCAGATTTCCTCAAAGACTTAATTTGTTCAACAATCGAGGATAGAAAAACACAAGAACTTATAGAAAAAAATAAATTAGAAGAGGAAAGAAAGTTGCAAGAACTAAAAGAGATAGATAAAAACAAAGCAGAGATAGAAAAAAACAAAATAGAGGTCGAAAAAATAAAATTAGCTCAACTTGAAAAACAGTTAGAACTCGAAAACCTTAGAATTAACACAGGGGAAAACCAAAATAACTATGTACATGATAACATACCAACTGAAACATCACCGAACATTGAAAACTTAATAAAAAGCGTCAAAACACTCAGCATGCCAGTCCCCACTAGACCCGAAAATTTCAACTTGTTTTTCCAATCTTTAGAACGAGCTTTTATAACTAAAAAAGTCCCACATGAATTTAAATCTGAGATTTTGATTAATGTTCTTGGTGAACGTGCCAACAATATTTTACTATATATTCCTGAACACGAATTAGCTAACTATGAACAAGTTAAAACTATCGTGTTACGAGAATTTCAACCGACACCACAAGAAAATCTTTTAAAGTTCCGCAGAAGCCAACGCATGGCAAACGAATCCCACGTACAGTTTTCGTCAAGATTAACCACAGCCTTCGATTATTACTGCAAATTGCGTAATGTCAGCGATTTCGAATCACTATGCCAGTTAATGGTATCTGACAAACTTTTTAGTACTTTGGATAGAGACACGCAAGCCCACATATCGGTTCGTCAAGGTGAGGCTTGGTTTAAACCATCAGAACTAGCTAAAGAATGTGACATTTATTTTATTTCGAAGCGTAAGTCTTTAAGTGACACTGCTTTCCGCCCACCGCCATTTGAAAACAACGTACAAAATTATAGAAATGGTAAACAAGGATCTTATGAAAACTTCCGAAGAACAAATAACAGACCTACAAGGGGATTCTATAATCAAGGAAATATGTCAAGAAACGAAAATAGTCCTAGAAATAATAATTCAAATTCAGCAAATAACCCTGTGTGTGAAATCGAAACAAACAAAATTATACAACGTAATGAAATTATTAATGAGCTACACTATGAAAATGTTTTGGTAAATGATATCGTTGTTAATACGCTAATTGACAGTGGAACTTCTTTCGTATGTTTGAAAGCTAATTATTTACCAGCCACAACAATATTCGAGGGTACAGTATCCTTAACAGGTGCATTCGGAAATGAGGTTGATGCAAAACTTGCAAAAATAAAACTTGCACTACCTCAAAATCCTCAAAATCAATTAACAATAACCGCTGCTATCTGTGAAGGACTATATGCTGACCTAATTATTCCTCCCAATGTCTTATTAGAACTGCGCACATGTCAAGGTCAAATCAATCCTTTCGCACAAGGCACAGATCGGCCCAGGCAATCTAATGAACTCTTTCACGAAGTCAAAGAGACTCCAAATATTTTTACTAACGAAATAAAAAATGCAGACGCAAATCAAATCTTGCCCAAAATTCATCCTTTGCTCTCTACTGATGAAATTCTGCAATCGTCATCACAAATTCCAAGTGACATAAATAATAAACAAAACGAGTCAAATGCAGAAGAGATTTTAACATATCCCAGTAACAAATTAAAAACAAATTTCTCGCCACAAGAAGAGTATCAAAACGCTATAAATTATACTCCAAAGAAACTCGAACACATAAATAAAAAAGCAACCGCAGTTGGAGATGAGCATGATTTTTTTCTTCCAATACTATTCGAAACGAATGAAGTAAGTGAGTCTGATTTATTAGCGTGTGATATGTCAGTCATCCCAGAAAATAAAAGTGATGATTCGACTGAAAATAAATTTATTACTCCAAATAACATCGCTGTTGTAAGTACTAATGAAGCAGATATATTTGAACATTGTTTATCTAAAACCGTTTTTTCCATACATTTAAATGAAATAGATTTAACCCACATTCGGGACTTGGATAAAAAGAGAAGATTGACTCATTTGATTGAGGGTTACATGCCGAATAAAATTAAAAGTACGGGAATTGAAA
Organism: Linyphia triangularis; assembly: GCA_963978545.1. Taxonomy (NCBI): domain Eukaryota; kingdom Metazoa; phylum Arthropoda; class Arachnida; order Araneae; family Linyphiidae; genus Linyphia; species Linyphia triangularis. The sequence continues at coordinate 53,569,151 of OZ021724.1, read as the reverse complement.
TGAATATTATTTTAACAGACGAAATTCCTATATGTATTAGAAGTAGACGTTTTCCGGTTCCTGAACAGAAAATTATTGATGAGCAAGTAGAAGTTTGGCTTAAGCAAAATATTATTAAAGAATCATTTAGTCCGTATAGTTCACCGATTGTTTTAGTACGGAAAAAAGATGGATCTCATCGTTTATGTTGGGATTATAGAAAATTAAATAAGAAAATAGTTCCGGACAGGTATCCTTTGCCATTAATACCAGATGTTATTGATAAATTACAAGATTCAAATATTTTCAGTAGTCTTGACCTGAAGAGCAGTTTCTTACAAATCCCGGTAAATAAGAATAGTACAAAATACACTGCGTTTAGTACCTGTAATTCTCATTATGAATTTTTAAAAACTCCATACGGTCTTTGCGTGTCTTCCGCTATTTTTCAAAGGTACATCAACACCGTGTTCCGCGACCTTCTACGGGATTCTGTGGTTATTCTATTCGTAGACGATTTTATTGTCTCATCTCGGACAGAAGAAGAGGGATTAGAGAAATTAGAAAAAGTATTCAAGGTAGCTTCAGAATATGGCTTGGAATTTAATTTTAAGAAATGCCAATTTTTAAAACGAAGAATAGAATTTTTAGGTTATATAATAGAAAATGGTACCGTTCAGCCGTCACCATCTAAAACACTAGCCGTACAAAGATTTCCTGAACCAAAGACTGTAAAACAAATACAAAGTTTCTTAGGTCTTTCAGGATACTTTTGAAAATTTATACACAACTATGCTGCAATAGCTAAGCCATTGAGGGACATTCTTCGACAAAACACTAAATTTCAATTCGGAGCACAACAAAGAGAAGCCTTCATTAAATTGAAAGAACTTTTATCACAAAAACCAGTACTACGTATCTATAAACAAGGGGAACCATTAGAATTACATACCGACGCAAGTGCATATGGTCTAGCAGCTATACTTCTTCAACAAGCTGATAGTGGTAATCTACATCCAATCTACTACATGAGCAAAAAGACATCACCTACACAAGAAAAGTACTGTAGTTATGAACTAGAAGTCTTAGCAATCATTGAAGCTGTGAAAAAATTCCGAAACTATTTGCTTGGATCCAAATTTAAGATAGTTACAGATTGTGCCGCTTTCCAGAAGACGATGGAAAAGAAAGACCTTACTCCGAAAATAGCAAGATGGGCATTATTGCTCGAAGAATTCGATTATGAAGTAATACATCGTGCAGGAAAGAAAATGCCTCATGTGGATGCTCTTAGCCGAAACACAGTATTGGCAATAACACGTTCTCACGCTGAAGTCACAACTAGGATCGAGGCAGCGCAATCCGAAGACGATCACATAAAAACAATAAAAAGTTTAACTGAACGTGGTGAACACAACGATTACCTATTGAAACAAGGAATCTTATACAAATACGAGAAAGGAAGAGAACTACTCGTCGTACCCGAAGATATGCAGAAAGAAATTATCCGAGAAATACACAACAAAGGTCATTTTTCAATAGCAAAAACCGAAGAAGTCTTAAGACGTGATTACTACATACCCAAGGCAAGAAAACAAATAGAAACAGTAATAGCTAACTGCATCGATTGCATACTCTACAACAGGAAACGTGGAAAGCCTGAAGGTCTATTGCATCCAATACCAAAAGACAGTATTCCTCTCAACACTTTTCATATCGATTTTATTGGACCACTTATTTCTACCCACAAAAATTATAATCATATATTCACAGTGGTTGATTCTTTCTCTAAATTTACATGGTTTTATCCTGTCAAATCTACATCAGCAAAAGATGCATTGGATAAATTAAAATTACAACAGAATGTTTTTGGCAACCCATCCCGAATTATTTCCGACCGAGGATCAGCATTCCAATCAATAAATTTCCAAGAATACTGCCGAGAAGAGGAGATAGAGCATGTCCAAATAGCAACCGGAATTCCCCGAGGAAATGGACAGATTGAACGAATACATTCTATACTGATTCCGGTTCTAGCAAAACTTGCTGCAGAAGACCCTACCAAATGGTACAAATTTGTTCCTGAAGTCCAAAGAATTATCAACAGCTCTACTTCACGAAGCACAAAGTATACACCTTTTGAACTAATGATTGGCGTAAAGATGAAGAATAAGGAAGATATGAAAATTAAAGAAATACTTGATGATGAGTACATAAGAAGCACCATACAAGACAGAGACAACATGAGAGAAGAAGCGAAGAACAACATCTTGAAAATACAACAGGAGAACCGTCAGCAGTTTAACCGCAAAAGAAAGAAGCCGCACCTTTACAAAGTCAACGATATGGTGGCAATACAAAGAACTCAGTTCGGAACAGGCTTGAAACTGCGACCAAAGTTCTTAGGACCTTACAAAGTGACAGTTGTGAAAGGAAATGATAGATATGAGGTAGCCAAAGTAGGTCAACATGAAGGACCAAATATTACATCATCTGCTGCAGACCACATGAAACCTTGGTCTAAACATTAACTTTGACTCTTTCCATATTGGACTGTCAAACTGAACTTAACAAATTTTACTTTTCAGGACTTTTGTTCCAATCTTTTAGTGTCCTGAACAAACTTTATATATATGTTTTCTTCTTTTAATTTCAATTACTTTACATGTCTTTTCATTTCAGTAACCATTTAATCATAGTATTTAGCTCTACACTAGTCCTCGAGGACGAGGAAGTTGTCAGGATGACCGAGTTGTGGGAACCAACAGTCATTCTCCCCTATCATTGTGGCAGCGCCCTCTGGCGAGATGAACCAGAAGCACTGTATAAACTCTAAATCAAACACTTCCTGTATAACTGCCGCGCATGATGCACGCGCGCGCTATGCTCTCTCAATATCAAACTACTTAATAAAATAAGAGGCCAATTCAACGTCTCGTCACTTTCTCCCTGCCAGTACACTCATCTCCACATATATATATATATATGTATGTGTGTGTGTGTGTGTGTGTGTGTGTGTGTGTGTATGTATGTGTATATATATATATATATATGTATATATATATGTATATATATATATATATATATATATATATATATATGTATATATATATATATACATTTTAGCAAGCTACATCCCCGGAGATATCGATTATTCTGGAGAAATTCTAATGAAGGTGGGAACTTGCTACTTTTATTTGTGACTAATTGACTAAGTATATATCCTATACTATACTTACATCAAACTGGAAAATCAGTAATTGTTCATCAAAATTTTACATTTTCGTAACATATTTATGCAGTGAGCAATAAGTAAAAAAAAAAACGTTGTTTTATTGGAAAACCCATTGCTACTCGAGTAATCTAAAGTATGCAGAGAAAAAATTGTATTTCAAAGAGAATGTTTTACTAATAATTATAATTCATATTTTTAATAACGCAATCGAAACAAATACAATTTAAATATTGAATAGTTATTACAAAACAAATTCCATTCTTCCTTGCTTTTGATTTTGCAAATCGATCTATAATGCGATCAACGTTACCCGCTAAATGGCAAGGCTGGAAAAACAATACTATTGATAAAAACATCTTTTTTCTAATATATTTGGTTTTTGGCTATATATTTTCCCATTTAGCAATTTTCTTGATTTTGAGATCTGTCGATTTTTTAATGGGCTGTTGGCGATTCCTGCTATCTGAGAGTTGACAGTCCTGACCCAAATTGTAAACCTCTCATTATTCTTTTTTCCCTTGGCGTTGGACATTATGCATGTGAGAGTCAAAATCTCTTCTTCCCACCCGACAGAAAAGCGATCGGGTATCAGGGGTCCTGTAAGACGGGAAGAGTATTTATTGATAATTCAATTCCAGAATACTTTTAATATAAAGGGATGTGTTTTAAAGTGTCGTGGAGATGTCTTCAAGGTCAAGAGGTTGGAGGTTTGAATATTTTGTACAGTCTTCTAAAGTCCGTTTGAATGGGCCAGGAGAAGGCTATAAAAATGAACCAAGGTCCAAAAATAAGCTTTTAATGTGTTGCTTTTTTCGGAAATTAGATGAAGGTCGAAATATGTTTGTTGCGTAAACTTATTGAAAAGAAATATTGATTTTTTTTAAATATTTTTTTTTTGTAAATTGTAAAACAAAAAAAAATAAAAATAGATTCAACCTGAGGGAGGGGCGAGAGCCCCCCGCACCCCCCCCCCCTGGCTGGATCCGCCATTGGCTTCAAGGTTGGAAACTTATACATTTTCTTTTGATAATGGAAAACAAAAAATTTGGAAATGGGCATGACAGGGTCAATGGCTGCTTTAACATTACATTTTAAATAGGGATGGAACGGATGTGAGTTTTGCCGGATACCGGATTTCGGATATCCGGGGTACCATGTCTACCGGATACCGATATCCGAAATGGATTTCACCGGATATCCGGCCAGATATTCGGTCTATATACTAAAAA